>CM055124.1:285886236-287196163 GCA_029206835.1 Rana muscosa
TGAGCCGCTAAAGTGTTCGGGTTTGACTAAGACCCCTTGGGTCGCTTTGCAGGCACTATAACGCTAAAAATAGCGCCTGCAAAGCGACCTGAAACAGCCGCTGCGGTCTCTCCAGTGTGAAAGCCCCGAGGGCTTTCACACTGGAGCGGTGCGCTAGCAGGACGGTAAAAAAAGTCCTGCTAGCAGCATCTTTGGAGCGGTGAAGGAGCGGCGTGTATACCGCTCCTCCACCTCTCCTGCCCACTGAAATCAATGGGGCACCGCGGCTATACCGCCGGCAAAGTGCCTCTGCAGAGGCGCTTTGCGGTGGTTTTTAACCCTTTCTCGGGTAAAACCACCCACTAGCGGCCGAACATCGGCAGAAAAATTGACGGTAAAAATAGCGGCGCTTTATCACCGACGCCGCCCCCGCCCCAGTGTGAAAAGGGCCTTAAAGAAAAGGTGGCAACCCTACTGCCATCACACAATTCCCATCGGAAAATCAGATCGTGTGTAAGGGCCTAAAGTGTGACTGCGCTGAAAGCTGAAATTGGCCTGGGCAGGAAGGGGGTAAAAGTGCCCTGTAGGCAAGGGGTTCAAGAGAACCAGACAAGCTTTACTCCCAGTGGCTATGCTTGTAGATGCATGAAGCTAATTCTTCCAAAATTGGCCATGCATGGCTGGGACTTTCCATCCCCTCCTAGATCGCGTTGTAGATAGTCCAGAGCGCACTGGACGGGGTACTTGTGTCCATAAGAAACATGTTGGCCGATGTCAAGGAGCAATCACAAAAAAACTGAAAATATCGGATTTTTATGTACAGGTGGCGCAACGTACATATTGCACACATCTATGGAAACGCTAATGCCGTGTACACACGATCGAGTTTCACGGCGGTGAAAACACCGCCGTGAAGCCCGACGGGAAAAACGAGGACCGGCTTGGTCCCCTACACACGGCCGTTTTTCACGACATGTTTTCTCTTGGTGGAGAAAACCAGCCGTGTGTAGGCTCCCTAGCAGTGTTTCCCTATGGGAAAACTGCAGAGGAAAAAAATGCCGTGATTCGCGATGAGAAAAATTAGAGCATGTTCTAATTTTTCTCGTCGTGATTCTCGCCGTTTTTCTCGTCTGGAAAAATGCTGGAGAGCCTACACACGGCCGTTTTTTCTCGTCCAAGAGAAAAAAATTACATTTTTCCCGACGAGAAAAGTGATCGTAAGTCCTTTTTTTTTTTTTAGAAAGTATAATATTTTGGGTTTATTGCAGGCACCACAATAATCCTTTAAGAATACGTATTATATAACCATAATGCACTATAACATAACACTACCAAACCCTTGTCCATTATCATAAAAAGAGGTTCTAAAACCATGATTCTGGGTGGTCCAAGTTGCGCGGCAATGCAACGCTTTTTTTGCATCGACCGCTCAACCCCACTTTTATGCCTGAAGGGTAAAATTTTTTTATTTTTTTTTAATTAGTTTGTGGTTTCATGAAAGTCTATTAAAGTGTTCATGTTTTTCTTCACTGAGCTACATTATGCCCTAAACGGCAAAGTTCCTGCACTAAATGCAATTTCTTTGCCGATAAATATAATTTACAAATATAAAGCTGGGGACACAATGGTAGATTTTTTTTTTTCAACAAAATTGTAATGTAGTGTCATTTTAAGAACTTTAAATTAGAACGTTAAAAGTCGTTAAAATTTTCGAATTGTTAGTGAGTTGAAATCAAATTTAGTTTTCATCCACAGTGACGTGAAAAAGGTGCGGGATGGAAATATTTAACAGTCAATGTGATTTTCTTTCTGGAAATGACATTCATTCCACAATAGCAAAGGAAGTTTTGAACAACATTCGCCAATAGACATGTGCGGCTCGTTTTGCTCCGAATTAATATTCGGACAAATTTCGTTATTCGGACATTCGGATATATCCGAATACCCGAATTACAATATAAACAAATTTTACTAAATGCTCCGAATAACATAACAAAATTTGTCCGAATTTCGGAAATTCAATGTAAAATTCGATTCTAATTTCAGTCTGAACTCCAGTCGAATTGTAAACATATTGCTGAAATGAAAGATTGTGCGTGTGTTATTAGAGTACCATTTCGAAATAATGCTGTTTTTGTTAAGCAAAAAGGTGATTTAACCGCTTCCCGACCGCCGCACGCCGATGTATATCAGCAGAATGGCACGGGCAGGCAAACGGGCGTACCTGTACGTCCCTTTGAATTTGCCGCCTAGCAGGCGCGCGGGCGTCGCCGATGGCGAGCGCCCACCACGGGCCTCAGGAGTGTGCCCGCGGATTGCGCGAACTCGATGTTCGCCGGTGGCCCGCGATTTGCGTTAAGGAGAGGCAGAACGGGGAGATGCCTATGTAAAAAAGGCATTTCCCTGTTCTGCCTAGTGTGACATGACAGGGATCTACTGCTCCATGTGATCGGGAGTAGTGAATGCTGTCATGTCAGTGGTAGCCCATCCCCCCCACAGTTGGAACCCCTTCATCGCTCCCTAGTTTTTATCCCCTTCCCTGCCAGTGTCATTTACACAGTAATCAGTGCCTTTTTAAAGTGGTTGTAAACCCACTTTTTTTTTTTTTGGCCCACCTGCAAGAGAAAGGCATAATGAGCTATTATGACTAGCATAATAGCTCATTATGTTCCACTTACCTTAGATCGGGGCCCCCGAAGCCGTCCTCGTCCCTCTGTCCAGCCGCAGACATCACTGCGGCGATAGCCGGAATGTTACTTCCGGGTATCGCTGCACCAGCCAATCACAGCGCCACTCCGGAGCTGTGATTGGCCGGAGCGGCGGAGACGTCACTCTGCGCATGCGCGCGGGAGGCGTCCCACTCGGCTACGCCCAGCGATTGCTGGGAAGTAGCCGAGTATGTGAATGGGATTAACCCCATAAATGCGCCGTTGTCTACGGCGTGCATGCGCCGTAGATAGCGGCGCTTGACATTTTAGTAAATATCTCCTAAACCATGTAGGTTTAGGAGATATTTCTTGCACCTACAGGTAAGCCTTAATCTAGGCTTACCTGTAGGTGCAAGTTGAAAAAGTGGGTTTACAACCACTTTAAAGGCACTGGTCGCTGTATAAATGACAATGGTCCCCAAATAGTGTCAAAAGTGTCCGATGTGTCCGCCATAATGTCGCAGTCCCAATAAAAATCGAAGATCGCCGCCATTACTAATAAAAAAATAATAATAATAAAAATGCCATAAAACTATCCCCTATTTTGTAGACGCTATAACGTTTGCGTAAACCAATCAATATACACTTATTGCAATTTTTGTGTGGGAGGAATACTGTCTTATATCAGTGGAAGGAATAGTGCCCCAAGGGCCAGGTAAAAGCAAGCAGAGAGCTACATCTGGCCCGTGGGCCACAGTTGGGAGACCACTGCCCTAGACCAGATGCTTGCTTGCTTTTATCTGGCCCTTGGAGCATTATTTCATTAAAGGATCACTAAAGAAAAAAATAAATAAATAACAAACATGTTATACTTACCTCCGCTGTGCAGCTCGTTTTGCACAGATTGGCCCCGATCCTCCTCTTCTGGGGTCCCTCGGCGGCTGTCTCAGCTCCTCCCTGCAATCTCTCACCACCTATATGCGAGCTCGTATGGTGGTGAGTGATTGCGGGCACGCTCCTGTGATACAGCCAGCGTCTATTAGCGCTCACAGTATCACTCTGCCCCGCCCAACCGGTGCGCCGCGTCAGTGGATGTGATTGACAGCAGCGTGAGCCAATGGCTGCGCTGCTTTCAATCCATCCACTGTAATCAATCAACGGCCAGGCTGAGCGGCGAAGGGGATGTCAGGGGCGAGGGCGGGACTTTCGAGGGGTCAGGTAAGCTAAACGGGGGGCCAGGGGGAGCCGGTATTGTCGGATGTTTTTTCACCTTAATGCATAGAATGCATTAAGGTGTGAAAACTTTTACCTTTACAACCCCTTTAACTGATACCAACAATGGAGTATAATTCCCCTCACTGACACCAATGAAGGGGCACAATTCCTCCCAATGACACCAACGATGGGACACAATTCCTCCCAATTAATACTTCATATTCCCATCGCACACATTCCTGGATAAGCTCTTCAAATTTGGGTGCTACAGCAACAATTCCTCCTAATGACACCAATGATGGGACACAATTCTTCCCAATGACACTAATGATGGGGAACAATTTCTCCCAATTACACTAATGATGGGGCCAAATGACTCCAATGATTGGACACAATTCCTCCCAATGACACTGTGACAGTGGGGTCACTTTGGACACAGGGTGAATAAAAGAAACCCCCGATATGGTCTGTGATAGCCATATTCAAGGCTGTATATACATTGTATATAGATTGGATGTATACTGTATGTGGGGGTTAAGTATCATTGCTGTGAGGAATTAAGTTGTTTTGCATTTCTATTGTTCATTTAAGTCTGTCCTTGTGTGTATTGTAAAGTGCCAGACAGACTGGCTGCTAACCCTTTGTGAAAAGATGTGTATTGGAGATCGTATATTCTATTGTGTTGGGATCTTTTGAAGCCTAGCAGACGTCAGGATGAGGTGTTGAGTCTTGGGATGTGTGGGTGGAGCTGGGCCCTTGTTCATGTTAAATCATGTGCCTTGAATTGTGTATAAAGTTACAATGTTTCTCGATAATAAAGTCATTCCTACTACAGAAGAGACAGAGTGCGTCTCGTCTTCTTCCAGAGGGGTCGGCTCCTATAGGAAAGGGTCGTTTAGCTGTGGATATCGGTAGCGAGTGGATGTGTGCCTAGGAGAGGGAACATCGTAAACGGCGTTAATACCCCTTCGTATTTGGGGTGCCGTTACATTGGTTGGCAGCAGCGGGATTTTCCCTCCAGTTCCTGGGACACTCCAAGCCACCACAGTGAATGACCAAGCTATGCAGCCTGCAGGAAAGTCACGCTGAAAGACTTACTTGAGAGCCGAGATGAACCAGAGGAATGGTGATGCAGGACCCCGGTCAGTTGAAGATTTGTTTCAGCAACGAGTTCGAGAGCGCTTGGCATTATATGGTGCTAACCCATCAGAGACCGCCATACAGGAAGCCATTAGAGAAATCGAGCGGCAGGATGAGCGACAACATGAGCAGAGAATGGCGGAAATACGGCAATCAGAGACAACACCAAAAAAAGCAGCACCAACTGAAAGGAGAGGAGAGATACAGATACCAGCCGACATGGAAAAGGAATTCAGAAGGAGGTTGCGAGAGATGCAGATACAGCATAGAGGACCAGTATCAGAGGAGGTCCTGCTGGGATGGTCGGATTCGATCCGCTGCGAACTCTGGAAGAAAGTGCTAGCCCTCGAGCAGCAACACCAGGGAAAAGTTCTCCCCTCCATCCATGTAAGGTACTGGTCGCAGTATGAAGTACGAATGCTGTTATTGGGGGAACAACCGAAGCAGGAGTGGACAGCTGAGTTAAGCAGGCTGATCCGGGCAGAGATGCGGTTGGACGAGAGCTACAGAGCCCTCCGGTGGTATGTAGCCCAAGAGTGCCCATGGTCAGCGGATGACAGCCCCACGGAAGGCTTTGACTATAATGGCCTGGGATTGTTGTATTGGAGGCTGTCCGAGGACCCTGACTTTGGGAGTGATCAGGAGTGGCGTTTGGAGGAAATAATGGAGCACAGAGAACAAAGACTGAATGTCTCGGAAGGGCACTGGGCACAGGAAGATTTGGAGTTTCTGGCCGTTCAGGAATGGGAGCTGGAGATTGCCTACAAACAGCTGCTAGACTCTACTCAGCAGCAGGGTGGGGCTCCCTTTGCCTGGGACTATCAGGAATTACCAGTTGACAACTATGAAATCCTGGCTGAAGAATCAGCAGTGGAAAATCTGAAGATTGCCCTCCCTAAAGCCGAAGTGAATGATACAGAGTTCCAGGGAGCTAGCCTGGCTGAAGAATCGGCAGTGGAAAAGATGAAGATTGCCCTCCCTAAAGCCGAAGTGGATGATATAGAGTTCCAGGGAGCTAGCCTGGCTGAAGAATCAGCAGTGGAAAATCTGAAGATTGCCACCCTTAAAGCCGAAGTGGATGATATGGAGTTCCAGGGAGCTAGGGCAGTTGGCTCATCTCCCCAGCCACAGATTACAGAAGGTATGGACTTAATGGACTGTGCAGAGGATGTTATGAATTATGCATCGCCCGCTCAAGTACTGGCAGCAGGACAAAGTACTGCAGACCCCTGCTCTACACCCGTGGCAGTGTTGGAGGCCCGAGTTGAGAAGGTGATGGTTCCTCTTTCTGAGTGGATTTCAGAGATGCAGGGAGGAGAAGCAGCCATTTTCCCTCCCCAACAGGTAGCCAGAGCAGATGGTGTGGAGTCCCCAGCAGAAGTGCTGGCAACAGGGCAGAGTGATAGCAACCTGTGCTGCCCAGCACCGGAAACAACTGTGGAGTTTCAGGGAGCCGGGGCAGTTGGCCCCTCTCTCCAGCAACAAGCTGGGGTGGTAAAGCTTTTACCCCCAGCTGAATCACTGGCAGCAGGGCAGAATGCTACTGGCCGCTGCACACAACTGCCACTTGAGCGGATATCGGTGGATGGGACTGCGGTCTCCACTCACAGCAACCCAGCAGAAGAGCTGGCAACAGAGCCGAGTGCCACGGGCCTCGGCTCTCAACTAACAGAAGAGGGAGTTCCTGTGGTAGTAGATGGGACTTCAGTCCTCACTGACACAACCCCAGAAAATGGTGTGACACTGAGACAGGAGGATGTCAGCCTTGCTTTGCAAGCACTGGGGGATTTCCACCTACCACAAGTGGATGGGACTTCAGTCTCCACTTGTATACCCCAGGGATGCCGGGCAGTCGACCCAGATCCCCAACAGCATGACGGACTGAGCCCAGTCACCCTGTCTTCTCCCCAGCGGCGGGTATGTTCTCTGAGAGAGGCAGAGGTTGGCTGGGTAAGTAATGCTCTGCTTGGAGCAATTCATTTGTGGTACTGGGTGGATACCAGCATTGGAAGAATGGACCCATGGACTAACTTCGGAGTAGACCCGTCTGGGGTCCCCTCCTCTGTTAGTCCCCTGCCGAAAGGGGAGATGTGTGACAGTGGGGTCACTTTGGACACAGGGTGAATAAAAGAAACCCCCGATATGGTCTGTGATAGCCATATTCAAGGCTGTATATACATTGTATATAGATTGGATGTATACTGTATGTGGGGGTTAAGTATCATTGCTGTGAGGAATTAAGTTGTTTTGCATTTCTATTGTTCATTTAAGTCTGTCCTTGTGTGTATTGTAAAGTGTCAGACAGACTGGCTGCTAACCCTTTGTGAAAAGATGTGTATTGGAGATCGTATATTCTATTGTGTTGGGATCTTTTGAAGCCTAGCAGACGTCAGGATGAGGTGTTGAGTCTTGGGATGTGTGGGTGGAGCTGGGCCCTTGTTCATGTTAAATCATGTGCCTTGAATTGTGTATAAAGTTACAATGTTTCTCGATAATAAAGTCATTCCTACTACAGAAGAGACAGAGTGCGTCTCGTCTTCTTCCAGAGGGGTCGGCTCCTATAGGAAAGGGTCGTTTAGCTGTGGATATCGGTAGCGAGTGGATGTGTGCCTAGGAGAGGGAACATCGTAAACGGCGTTAATACCCCTTGAGATTGGGGTGCCGTTACAGACACCAACAATGGGGCCCAATGAAACCAATGATGGAACACAGTTCCTCCCAAAGATACCAATGATGGGGCACAACTTCTCTCAATGACACCAGCAATGGGGCCCAATGATGGGACACAATTACTCCCACCTACACTAATGATGGGGCACAATTCCTCCCACTGACACCAATGATGGTGCATTGTTTTTTCCCACTGCCATCTGGACCTTTCCTACTCTCAATGGCCCACACTCCGGTCCCCCTTAAGTCTGAAGGACAGCAAACTGCCCCTTTGTTTAGGAAGTTTGGAGATCCCTGGTCTAGACTAGACAAGCAGCTAACCCTTGCAGTGCGGGCGCAGACCCACTACAGGGAATACGTTTCACATTTCCCGGAGGTTGGCTTTAAATAATGCACTTCTTGGCTCCATGATTATTTTAATAGTCTGGAGGGGTTATTATCTAGTTACTTCTTACATGTTAAGTGTCTGTGTTCTTCATAGAGCTTGAAGAGTAACTCTACTTTTGTTGAGAAAAAACCATTAGAGGGATTTTACCAAACTTTGTTGCAGATTCCTACCTTTTGTTATTCTAAAGCAGGGGTCTCCAAACCTTCTAAACAAAGGGCCGGTTTATTGTCCTTCAGACTCTTGGAGGGCCGGACTTTGGCAAGCGGGAGTGAAAATTTTCCTGTCATCAGTGGGCGTAAACATCTGGTATTAGGGGGATGAATAGTGCCCCATTGCTGGTATCATAGGGAGGAATAGTGCCCCATTAGTGGTGTCAGTGGGAGAAATGGTGCTCCATTGTTGGTGTCAGATGGCAGAATAGTGTCTTGTATCATTGGAAGGGATAGTGCTCCAAGGGCCAGATAAAGGCTAGCAAAGGGCCGCATCCGGCCCTCGGGCCGCAGTTTGGAGACCACTGTTCTAAAGAAATAACCGCTTGTTTCTCTGTGTCCATGCGCAGAGTAAATGTGAATGGGAGTGATTTTATAATTATGAACCAGCTGCTGAACTTGCAGGGTCCTAATTAGTGAAGTGGCAGGTATCTGCATTCATTTAGACATGATTTCCCTTTGGGAGTATCTCACCAAAAATAACATTTATATTGCAGGGGATGCTCAAAATCTGACTTGTATTTTAGTGTAGAATTCTTGGAAAATCAGTAAGCCAATCACACACGCAGGAAATTACATTTGTGTGTGTGTGTGTGTGTGTGGGGGGGGGGGGGTGTTCTATACATGGAGTGTACAGAACGCCTCCAGGTAGCCATATTGCATTTTACAGAAAATAATAGCGGCTGCAGATTGATAAGGAAAGGTCATTTTTATTAACTTTTAATTACAATACGACTTTTGACATTGCACACTGTACTCATTGTGCGCACGGCACTAATAGTGTTGTCATTACATGTTTGCATTCTTTCGAGTCCTGATTAGAATTAGCCTGCCCATGTTACGCCCCTTGTTACCATAAAAGTACAACTGTAATATTAATGTGATACCTACGTAATCGTGTAAAAAAAACTTCTAATTGATATCTATGACTATCTTGGTGGTGGACGCTAGTGATCTGGCCTGTCTTTATGATAACCATTCTGGTTACCTTTTGGATGGCTATCCCAGGACGTTTTTCCTTTGTCTTTTATACCCTGTGGGAAGAATATTTGATACCAATTCAAGCTGCACTGGCCCAGTTGTGCTCCTCCTGTACATCTATTAGCTGCTGGTGTTGGCATTCCCTCCTATATTAACCACTTAAGGACCATGCACTGCACATATACGTTGGCAGAATGGCTCGTACAGGCACAATCACGTACCTGTACGTCCCCTTTAACTGCCCGACGTCGGGGTCGCGCGCGCGACCCCCTGCCTTCCCCGTGAGTCGGACCGCGGGTCCCGCGGACACGATCGCCGCGGGGATCCACGCGATCGTCTCACGGAGGCATGGAACGGGGAGATGTTAGTGTAAACACAACATCTCCCCGCTCCCCTACTGACAATGTCAGCGATCTCCGCTCTGTGTAATCAGAGCGGAGATCGGTGACGTGTCACTTGTAGCCACGCCCCCACACAGTAGTAATCACATCCCTAGGCACACTTAACCCCTCCAGCGCCCCTAGTGTTTAACCCCTTCACTGCCAGTGTCATTTTCACAGTAATCAGTGCATTTTTATAGCACTGATCGCTGTGAAAATGACAATGGTCCCAAAAATGTGTCAAAAGTGTCCGATGTGTCTGCCATAATGTTGCAGTCACAAAAAAAATCGCTGATCGCCGCCATTACTAG
Source organism: Rana muscosa (assembly GCA_029206835.1). Lineage (NCBI taxonomy): Eukaryota > Metazoa > Chordata > Amphibia > Anura > Ranidae > Rana > Rana muscosa. Next base: position 285,896,158 of record CM055124.1, read on the forward strand.
TAAAAAAAATTTTTTTTTTAATAAAAATGCCATAAAACTACCCCCTATTTTGTAAACGCTATAACTTTTGCGCAAACCAATCAATAAACGCAGATTGTGATTTTTTTTTTACCAAAAATATGTAGAAGAATACGTATCGGCCTAAACTGAGGAAAAAAAATGTTTTTTTATATATTTTTTGGGGATATTTATTATAGCAAAAAGTAACAAATATTGAATTTTTTTTTTTATAGTGCAAAAAATAAAAACCGTAGAGGTGATCAAATACCATCAAAAGAAAGCTCTATTTGTGGGAAAAAAAGGACGTCAATTTTGTTTGGGAGCCACGTCGCACGACCGCGCAATTGTTAGTTAAAGCAACGCAGTGCCGAATCGCAAAAAGGGGCCTGGTCTTTATGCTGCGTATTGGTCCGGGGCTTAAGTGGTTAATTTTCGAACTTCCAGCAGTGCTTATTAGACTGATTACAACATAACCATATGCTACATATGCTTTATAGCCCCTGAAGACGCAGAAAAGCGAAACATGTCGAGCATCAAGCATTATGATTGATACAGTAGCTATTTGTGTGCATCTTGTATATGTATGAAATAATGATATGAAATGTGGGCAGCTTTTGCTGGCCCTCTGTTCTTTTAAAATTCAAATAAAGATGTTTTTATAAAAATTTATGTGTTCATGGCACCATAAAAATCCCTTTTTTCCTACCTTGATCTATGGTTAGGTGACTTATCCAGAGCACGTCACTAATAATGTTTTCATTACATGTTTACATTCTTTTGACTTCTTTTGACTTAGAATTAGCCTGCCTATGTTACGCCCCTTGTTACCATAAAGGTACAAAAGTACATCTGTAATATTAACCACTTGCGGACCGCCCGCCGTCATTATACAGCGGCTGTTTGAAGTGGAATACCGTTGTTATCGAAGCAGATAGCTGCCATTACTCCAGTATCCTCTTCAACTGCGGATGGTCCTCTTTCAGATAAAGGTGGTACCTGCGAGGTATTCGCCGCAAAATCGCTTTTATCGGGGGTGGGAGAGGACCCCCACCGCGCTCCGGTCATCTCTACCACTTACCGGAGCCGTCGGTAGGGGCAGAGAGGATCGCATCCTTTCCCCTGTGAGGCTGAATGCAGAGTGAGGGAAAGATGGCCCCCCACTCGGCTCCATACCATTGGATGACGGAAGCGACGTCAAACGTCACTTCCGCCCAATGGTCTTAAAGGGGAATTTTTTTTTATTTTTTATTGCATTTAAGTGTAAATGTGAAATCTGAGGTCTTTTTGACCCCAGATCTCACATTTAAGAGGCCCTGTCATGCTTTTTTTCTGTTACAAGGGATGTTTACATACCTTACTTTTTATGTATTATTATATCTGCAACTTACTTTTCATAATTCTGTTTTGGGAGCTGTAAATATAATCACTATTAGCAGGGGTTCCAAGAAAATTCACCGGTTTCATGCTGACAGCCACGATCGCGGCTTTGTTTACATCCGGGGGCCCGGGCGTGACGTCATAACGTCGCGCCCGGGCCTCCGACGGTCATAGAGATGACAGAAAATTCTAAGGTCGTCATCCGGCAGGGGCAGATTCTTTCTTCGGGTCCCGGATGGCACGGGAGAGCCCGGAGAAGCACCGGATGGTGGCGGGAGGGGGGGGGGTGTGTCCCTCCTGTCGCCTGTAAGAACGATCAAGCAGTGGAACTGCCGCTATGATCATTCTTGCTGTGCACAGAATCGCTGGCAGAAAATAATGATATCTGAATGATGCCTTTAGCTGCAGGCATTATTCAGATATCCACGCTGAAAGTCCAGGACGTCATATGACGTCCTTGGGCTGGAAGTGGTTAAGGGTCAAAGTTTGTTGCCATTCCACTAGCGGGCATAATTTTAAAGCATGACATGTTGGGTATCAATTTACTTGGTGTAACATTATCTTCCACAATATAAAAAAAAATTTGGCTAACTTTACTGCTGTTATATTTTTTAATTTAATAAGTCGTATTTGTTCCCCAGAAAAATGCACTTGTAAGACCGCTGCGCAAATACGGTGTGACATAAAGTACTGCAACGACCGCCATTTTATTCTCAAGGGTGTCTGTAAAAAATATATATATTGTTTGGGGGTTCTAAGTAATTTTCTGGCAAAAAAAATAAAAAATGATTTTAACTTGTAAACACCAAGTCTGAAAAATAGGCCCGGTCCTTATCTAGTTAAAGTCTAGTTAAGCCCTGTACACACGATCAGATATCCTATGGATTTTCGTCTGATGGATTTGTCCATCAGAAATCCGATGAAACTGTTTTCCATCAGTCTTGCCTACACACCATCAGTCAAAAAACCGACCGTTCCAAACGTGGTGACGTAAAACACTCCGATGAGCTGAGAAAAATGAAATTTAATGCTACTGAGCATGCGTCGACTTGATTCTGAGCATGCTTGGGTTTTTTATCTGATGGATTTCCCCACAGACGATCGGAAATTGCCATCGGTTTTTTATCCATCAGATAATTTTAAAACATGTTCTATTTTTTAAAACCGATGGAAAAAAGACTGATGGGTCCCATACACGATCGGTTTGTCTGATGAAAACAATCCATCGGACGGTTTTCATCAGTCAAACTGATCGTGTGTACAGGGCTTTAAAGTCAGCAGCTACAAACACTGTAGCTACTGACTTTTAATAAGGACACCCACCTGTCCTAGGCGCCCGCGATGTCAGCCCCCCCCCCCCCCCGAGGCTGACCCCTCAATCGTGGAGGGTCCCGGCGCTGCCATCCTCAGTAAGGGAAACAGGCAGTGAAGTCTTTGCGGCTTCACTGCCCGTTTCCTACTGCGCATGCGCAAGGCTTGCGCCGCTTTGTGAATGGGCGGCTGCTTTCTGGGATACACACAGCTCCCAGAAGGCAGCGCGCCACATTCCCCAGAAGACACGAGGAAGAAGACCTGCCGAGGTGGAGGAAGAGGCAGATTAGCATGTTCCGCATAGCAACCGCCCTTTCTGGTGAGTAAAAAAATGTTTTTTTCAATTTTTTAAAGGATTTTGGTGTTTTTTTTTTTTTTGGATGGAACACCACTTTAAAGGGGTTGTAAAGGTTCGTGTTTTTTCACGTTAATGCATCCTATGCATTAACGTGAAAAAACACCTGGAAATGAAGGTCTCCCCAGCCCCCCCGTTTTACTTACCTGAGCCCGTTCACCTGCTGTGCGCGTCCCCGGCGTCCTCTTCTCCAAGGAGTCTGGCCGTTGATTGGATAGATTGATCGCAGCGCAGCCATTGGCTCGCGCTGCTGTGAATCACATCCAATGACGCGGCACGCCGGGGGCGGGGCCGAGTGATACAGTCGGCGGCTATAGCCACCGGCTGTATCACGGGAGCACGCCCGCAAGCTTACCCCCTCAGGAAAGAGCATCCCATGAAGGGGGTTAGCTCTTGTGGGGAGGAGCCGAGACAGCCACAGAGGGACCCCAGAAGAGGAGGATCGGGGCCACTCTGTGCAAAACGAACTGCACAGTGGAGGTAAGTATAACATGTTTGTTATTAAAAAACAAAAACAAAGCTTTACAACCACTTTAACCACTTCCCTACCCGCCCATAGTAATATGACGTCCACAGATGGGATCTCCCATCCTGGGTGGACGTCATATGACGTCCTGGGATTTGTGGGGGGATATCTGAATGACGTCCTGCAGCTAGAGGCATCATTCAGATATCCTTGTCTTCTGCCGGCGATTCTGCGCACCATAAGAACGATCATAGCGGCGGTTCCGCCACTTGATCGTTCTTATAGGCGGCGGGAGGGGACACCCCCCCTCCCGCCGCCATCCGGTGCTTCTCCGGGCTCTCCATCGGGGGCCGGGAGAATGAATCGTCCGGCGCCGGAAGTAAACCATAGAGATGACTGGTGACCAGATGGTCACCAGTCATCTCTATGACCGTCGGAGGCCCGGGCGCAATGTAACGACGTCACGCCCGGGTTCTCAGATGTAAACAAAGCCGCCATTGCGGCTAGTAAACATGAGATCGTTGAAAAAAAAATCACAATCTCATGCTTTCCAGCCTGGAGGAGAGATGTGGGGTCTTATTGACCCCACATCTCTCCATAAAGAGGACCTGTCACACACATTCCTATTACAAGGGATGTTTACATTCCTTGTAATAGGAATAAAAGTGATAAAACGTTTTTTTTTTTAAAAAGTGTAAAAATAAAAAAAATTAAGTAAAATAAAAAAAAAAAAATTTTTTTTTTTTTTTAAACGCCCCTGTCCCCGGTAGCTCGCGATCAGAAGAGAATGCACATGTAAGTCCCGCCCACATATGTAAACGCCATTCAAACCACATATGTGAGGTATCGCCGCGTGCGTTAGAGCACGTGCAACAATTCTAGCACTAGACCTCCTCTGTAACTCTAACCTGGTAACCTGTAAAAAAAATTTAAGCGTCGCCTATGGAGATTTTTAAGTACCAAAGTTTGGCGCCATTCCATCAGTGTGCGCAATTTTAAAGCATGACATGTTAGGTATCTATTTACTCGGCGTAACATAATCTTTCATATTTTCCCCAAAAATTGGGCTAACTTTACTGTTTTGTTATTTTTTAATTCATGAAACCATTTTTTTTTCCCAAAAAAAGGCGTTTGAAAAATGATTGCGCAAATACCGTGCAAGAAAAAAAGTTGCAATGACCGTCATTTTATTCCCTAGGGTATCTGCTAAAAAAAATATATATAATGTTTGGGGGTTCTGAGTAATTTTCTAGCAAAAGAATGATGATTTGTACATGTAGGAGAGAAGTGCCAGAATAGGCCCGGTATGGAAGTGGTATAAAAAGCCCGGTGTTGAAGTGGTTAATGTGATATCATGTGTATAAAAAACTTCAGTTGAGTTGAATAAACAGAACAGTTATTTGGAAAGATGCAGAGTGTATCTTTTGTGTCTACTCTCTAGTTATTAATTATTCGGAATCACTAATCAATATGAGGATAGGAGTCGCCTATCTTTATAATTTCCAGAACATATGCGATTATTATTATTTATTTTTTTATTTGCAATTCCCCCCCCCCCCCCCCCATGTAAGTGGAGTTACCCCTTTAAAATTGTGCTTTTAGTTTCACCAGATAATACTTTCACCCTTAACGCCCATCCCCCCCCCCCCCCCCCCGCCGCCACCATCATCAGCAATGAAGGTATAATGAACACCGGCGCTGATGTTGCGTCTCCTCCCCCCACATCTACGTCTGCCCATATATACATCCGGTATACGTCTGCCACTCCATTTTTAAAGGGAATTAGACACTCCTGGCTCTAGCAGGTCTCTCTGACAAGGATATAATTTGCTAAGTGAGGAATTCAAATCTGTTGATTAACGCGAACGGAAACGGCAAAGGATTCAGGCTGGAACGCAGGATTGGAAAATCTCCGAATCATTAATTAAATTTTACAAGGCACCTCTAATAATTTATGCTGCAATTATTTTCTGTGCCAGGCGGCCTCAATGCCTTTCCTCCTGTTTGAAGGGAAATGTCAGGATGCATTAAGTCAAATAGTGATGATATCCTCTTGGGGGAAACTTTCCTCGCTTGTCAATTACTTTCCTTGGGGTACATTAATAGCTCGGTGACCCCCCACAGCGGCCACATCAAAGTTCTCGTACGGGGGGGGGGGGGGGGGGTGACAACCTGATTTCTGCTTTGGCTCCAGTTCTCCCCCTTCAGAAAAATTCATCTCTAAGGGCATTGTCTTCTGTCAGTGGGCTGGTGGGACTTCTCTATGAACTAGCGAGACGTCAGGGGTCTTTCATCTGCAAATTATTCAATCTCATCCAATCAAACTGTCTGGGTGTTTCCCAGAAAGACTGGAATTTGCCTCGTGTAGATATGTATCTTAAGCCTCGTACACACGGGCAGGAATCCCGTCAAAAAAACACAAAAAACAGCGGTTTTCTCGACGGGATTCCTGGCAAGCTTGTCTTGCCAAGCCCTGTGTTCACACGCGCCATTCAAAAGAACCGCTGTTCTTTTGAATGGCAAGAACACGGTGACGTCATCGACTACGACGAGCCGGCGCTCGTCACATTCGATGCTGTCGCCGCCATCTTGCTTACACCCTACACTAGCCTTGTATGCTACCGCGCGTGCGTCGAAGTCTCATCGAGCATGCACGGGTTTCCCTGGACAGGTAAGCATACAGACGACCGGGCTTCTCAGCAAGAAGCACTCTGCCGAGAATCCCGACGAGAAAAATAGAGAGCAAGTTCTCTATTTTTCTCGCCGAGATTCCCGGCAGTTTTCCTACCTAGAAACCATACACACCAACGGTTTTCTCTGCAAAAAGCTCTCCCAGCAGTTTTATTGCCGAGAAAATCAGTCGTGTGTACGGGGCTTCATAGTATAAAATTGATGATACAAATGGCAGATTTTAGTTCCGTTAAATTAGTATTTACAACGTATTATTTAACCACTTAAGGACCGCCACCAGTAGATATATGTCGGCAGAATGACTCGTACAGGCACATCAACGTACCTGTACGTCCCCTTTAACTGCCTGACATTGGGGGTCGCGCGCGCGCCGGTGGTGGCGCGCTCGCGACCCTGCTGCCTTCCCCGTGAGTCAGACCGCGGGTCCCGCGGACTCGATCGCCGCGGGGATCCCCGCGATCATCTCATGGAGGCATAGAGCGGGGAGATGATTGTGTAAACAAGCAGCTCCCTGCTCTGCCTAGTGACAATGACACGGATCTCGGCTCTGTGTACTCGGAGCGGAGATCGGTGTCATGTGACACAGAGCCCAACCCCCTCCCCCCAGTTAGAAACACTGATCAGAGCAAACTTAACCCCTTTAGCGCCACCTAGTGGTTAACCCCTTCACTGCCAGTGTCATTTTCACAGTAACCAGTGCATTTTTATAGCACTGATCGCTGTGAAAATGACAATGGTCCCAAAAATGTGTCAAAAGTGTCCGATGTGTCCGCTATAATGACGCAGTCACAAAAAAAAATCACTGATCGCCCCCATTACTAGTAAAAAAAAAAACGAATAAAAATGCCATAAAACTATCCCCTATATTGTAAACGCTATAACTTTTGCGCAAACCAATCAATAAACGCCAATTGCAATTTTTTTTTTACCAAAAATATGTAGAAGAATACGTATCGGACTAAACTGAGGATTTTTTTTTATTTTTATATATTTTTGGGGGATATTTATTATAGCAAAAAGTAAAAAATATTGTATTTTGTTCAAAATTGTCGCTCTATTTTTGTTTATAGTGCAAAAAATAAAAACCGCAGAGGTGATCAAATACCACCAAAATAAAGCTCTATTTGTGGGAAAAAAAAGGACGGCAATTTTGTTTGAGAGCCACGTCGTAAGACCGCGCAATTATCAGTTAAAGCGACGCAGTGCCGAATCGCAAAAAGGGGCCTGGTCTTTAAACTGCATATTGGTCCGGGGCTTAAGTGGTTAACCACTTATGCCGCATACACACGATCGGAAAATCCGACAGGAAAAACGTGGATTTTTTTCCGACAGGATGTTGGCTCAAACTTGTGTTGCATACACACGGTCACACAAAATTCAGACCGTCGAGAACGCGGTGACGTACAACACTACAACGAGCCGAGAAAAATGCAGCTCAATGATTCCGAGCATGCGTCTAATTGATTCTGAGCATGCATGTTTTTTTGAACGTCGGAATTGCATACAGACGATCGGAATTTCCGACAAGAACTTTTCTTGTCGGAAAAATTGAGAACCAGCTGTCAAATTTTTGCTGTTGGAAATTCCGACAGAAAAAGTCAGATGGAGCCTACACACGGTCGGAATTTGCGACCAAAAGCTCACATCGGACTTTTGTTGTCGGAATTTCCGATCGTGTGTACGCGGGATTAGGCTCCAGAAGGTTTTTACCCCCTTCATGACCAAGGCACTTTTTTGCTATTCAGCACTGCGCTATTTTGACTGGTAATTGCGTGGTCACGCAACACTATACCCAAACAAAATGTAAGTAATTATTTTCACACAAATAGAGCTTTCCTTTGGTAGTATTTGATCACCTCTGTGTGTATAGTTTTTTTATTATATATAAAAAAAAGACTGAACATTAAAAAACAAAAACAAATCTGCTATAAAACATATCCAATAAATAAAAAAATAATAATTATTTCTTCATGAATTTTGGCCAAATTGTACTCTTCTACATGTCTTTGGTAAAAAAAAAAAATCTATTTATCACCACTAATATAAGCAATTAGGCACTATTCCTCCCATTAATACCAATGATTGGGGCACTATTCATCCTCCTACTAGCTACAGGCACATGTATTTTTTTTTACTCTCACTGACGCTGCAGCTTTTTCTACTGGTGGGTAGAATGTAGTCACCCTCTCTTGCTTACTCCCTTTACTTTTTAAAAACCACTACCTCCCCCAGTTGGCTGTAAATGGTATTATAAAATATCTCCATGCAGTATTTCAGACTTTTTGGGCTGAAAAGAATTGTAAACAATATTTTTAGTACTTAACATAAAAGAAAAGAACATGAAAGATAAAAACTCTAGACCAGCCTTTCTCAACCAGGGTTCCCCCAGAGGTTGCTAGGGGTTGCTCCCAAATAACCACTGACACCAGTGATGATTTCAGATGACTGTAAGGTAAGGGGACCAGATTTTTTAAAAGAAATCCGGGGACATATTTTTTTTTTGTTTACTAGTAATGGCGGCAATCAGCGACTTTCTGCCTTTCACCGCCCGCCTCACAGCCTGCCAAGTCTTACTCTTCAGGCCCGGCTACTACTGGGTGGGGAGAAGAGGAAGATCACTACGCCGGGGAAGGCAAGGAGATAGGCAGGATGAAGGCTGGCCAGGACTTGAGCGAAGGCAGAAGAACAATCGAGCGGAGCTGAATGGGCATGCACCCGAAACTGAAGAAATATTCCCTCCGCTCCGACCAGCACATAATCATCAGAATGGGGCACAAATAATGGAAAAAATACACCCCCCTAAGCTAGTAGGAGCGGCGGGGGTGTGTAATTCAGATTTTTTTTTTTATTCTGCACTGACTGTCTTTGAAATTGCCCCAGCCCCTGGTCAAATCCAATCCAGGGACAAAACCGGGGACAGACTTGGTCCGGGGACAGTGTCCTTAATCCGGGGACTGTCCCCGGAAACTGGTGCATGTCTGGTCACCCTACTGTAAGGGGCATTATCCCCAGTCTTCACTGACCATCAATCTAAGGGACCCTTACCATTGACCCATAATGTACTGAAGCACTACACAAACCACCAATGTAATGGAGCACAACACTGACCACCAATGCCATTGCCATTATTTGTTGTGTTTATTATTACTCAAAATTATGTGTTTTATAGAGCAGCCATGGGTGTCAAATACGCTCCAAGTTCACCACATTCCTCATTCTTTTATGTATTATTATATCTGCAACTTATTGTTCATAATTCTGTTTTGGGAGCTGTAAATATAATCACTATTAGCAGGGGTTCCATGAGACCTGAAAGGTTTTAGTTCACCTTTTCACAAAACACGAAAAGGTGAACTAACTCACAAGACCCTCCCCCTGTTCCCACTACACTTACCTCCTTGGGTGATTCTCTTTTGTTGCCCATACTAGCTGATATGGTGGCTTAATCATTTGAATGCTACACTCTTCTGCATTCTTCTTTCATCTCAAAGGGATTCTCATTGGTCAGCGCTGTCCAATTCCTTCCCACCATTGGGAGCATTATGATGTCTCCCAGCTTGTGTACTGCAATTTTAGGTGCCCCGACTTCCACACAGGCTGGCATGGGCAACAGAAGACAATCAACGAATGAGGTAAGTGTAGTGGGGACCTGGAGGTGTAGTGGGTTTGTTCACTGTTTTATTTTTTATGGAAAAAGGTGAAATAACAATTCAAAAAGGTTGAGAAGATTGTCTTTCTGGACATATAAAAAGGTCTCTCTAATGCTAGCCATACACATTGATATCAAATTTCCCGACATTTTACTTTAATCCAGCTAATCGAGATCTTCACCACTACCATTTGAACCAAATTCTAAATAAAAGCAATGGGTTTGGTTAGAATGGCCTTCCTCAACCTTTATTACCCCAAAGGAATCATTGGAATTATTTTCAGGACTCGGAGAACCCCTGATAAAATTAATTTATTGGAGGTCAGCGGTAAGAACGTTCCTTACATTGGTGGTCAGGAAACAATACTCCCCTTACTGTGGTGGTCAGAATTCTACTCTTACAGATGACTAAAAAGATAATTGATGTCTTCCTGCTGGCCTTGCCAAGTGGTGTTGGTCCTGGAACTATGCACCCATCATTAGATGAGAGGTTAATCAGCCAAAATTCAAGGAACCCCTAGCAATCCCTGGTTGAAAATGACTGGGTTAGAATTTTTTGTGGGGTCAGTGGGAAGAATGTTCTTCACATTGGTTGGCCAGGAAAGAATGCTTTCCTTACAGTGGTGGTCAAAATGCTATACTTATAAACACCTAAAAAGATCATTGATGTCTTGTTGCTGGCCTTGCCAAGTGGTGTTGGCCCTGGAACTGTGCAATCATTAGATGAGATGTCAATCAGCCACAACTCAAGGAACCCCTAACAATCTCTGGAGGAACCCTAGGGTTACACAGAACCCTGGTTGAGAATGGCTGGGTTAGATTTTTTTGGGGGTCAGTGGGAAGAAGAACCTCACATTGGTTGTCAGAATGCTACCCTTATAGACACCTAAAAAAGATTATTGATGCCTTGCTGCTGGCCTTGCCAAGTGATGTTGGCCCTGGAACTATGCAGCCATCATTAGATGAGAGGTCAATCAGCCACAACTCAAGGAACCCCTAGCAATCTCTGGAGGAACCCTAGGGTTTCATGGAACAGTAGTTGAGAATGGCTGGGTTAGAATTTATTGGGGGTCAGTGGGAAGATTGTTTCTCACATTGGTTGATCAGGAAAGAATTCTTCCCTTACAGTGGTGGTAAGAATGCTACCCGTACAGACCGCTAAAAAAGATGATTGATGTGTTGCTGCTGGCCTTGCCAAATCATGTTGGCCATGGAATTATGCAGCCATCATTAGATGAGAGGTCAATCAGGCACAACTCAAGGAACCCCTAGTAACCTCTGGAGGTACACAGAACACTGGTTGAGAATGGGTAGGTAAGAATTTTCGGGGGGGGTCAAGGGGAAGAATGTTCCCCACATTGGTTGGCCAGGGAAGAATGCTCCCCTTACAGTGGTGGTCAGAATTCTACCCTTTAGTCACTTAAAAAGATCATTGAGGTCCTGCTGCTGGCCTTGCAAAGTGGTGTTGGCCCTGGAACTATGCAACCATCGATAGATGAGAAGTCAATCGGCCACAACTCAAGGAACCCCTAGCAACCTCTGGAAGTACCACAGAACCCTGGTTGAGAATGGGCGGGTAAGAATTTTTTTTGGGGGGGGGTCAGGGGGGAAGAATGTTCCCCACATTGGTTGGCCGGGGAAGAATGCTCCGTTTACAGTGGTGTTCAGAATTCTACCCTTAGACTCTTAGAAAGATCATTGACAACTTCCTGCTGGCCTTGCCAGGTGGTGTTGGCCTTGGAACTATGCAGCCATCATTAGATGAGAGGTTAATTAGCCACAACTCAAGGAGCCTCTGGAGCAGGGGTGTCAAACTCAATTTTATCGTGGGCCGCATCGGCATTATGATTGCCCTCAAGAGGGCCGGTTGTATCTGTAAGATTAGATGTCCAGCGCATCCCCTCCCCTTTACATTAGATGTCAAGAGCCACCCCACCATCAGAAGTTGAGTCCCCCACTCTCCCTTACATCACAGTGCACCCCCCCTTTCCTTATGCTGCTGCTGGGAAGAAGCTGGATGCATTGCTTGAAAGCAGAAAGTAAGGGTCTGAAGTAAGACCAGAGGAGGGCTGGAGATCTCCTGCAGCTGCAGGAGAGGTGCAAGGGCCACATGAAATGGCCTGGTGGGCCGGATTCGGCCCGCGGGCCTTGTGTTTGGCACCTGTGCTCTGGAGAAACCCTGGTTGAGAATAGCTGGGTTAGAATATTCAATTGAACTGTTTCATTAAAAAAAAAAAAAAAACTTGAAGACAGTAGGAATGATTGTGAGAAGTTTACCATATGTATTATATGGAAGGACTTTTTCAGACATTGATTAAAATAGTTGGTTCAAACTATTGATCTCATGAAACACTGATGTGGGTACAGCCAGAATAGAACATAATAGCCGTGGGAGGCAGCACCAAAATAGTTAAAGCACGGCCCGACAAAATATTCCGGAGCGGCAGCAACAAATCATGGGTTTCCCAGACAGCTTGTGAACACAGGGCCTTATTTCACACAATTTTAAACTGCTTATGCTCAAGTTGTGTAGTGTGGCTCAGATATTTGCAACTCAATGGGGCATCACAAAACAGTGTTTTTGCAGTTAAACCGATGCCGAGAGGCATTTTAAATGAGTCTCTTAGTGTAAATTTATCAAAGAGATCCGAAATAGTAATGCATTGATTTAGTTCACAAAGCAGGAAATCTCAGAGACAGTAGGCTGCATTCATTTACATGCTTGTCACAGGATCATCAGTCTTTCTGCGCAAGAAATCTGTATTGTGCCAGATTTTGCTGTTTCTGGACATTTTTTTATTTTTTTATTTCAGTGTCCTCTAGTAATGAACTAATAAAAACATAAAGGTTACAGAAGGACGTACGATTAAAAGGTTTTGTGTCCTCGGGATTAACCGCATGAGATTGCAGAAAATATTAACATTTCCCTCAACTCTAACGAGAATCGGAGAAAAAAAAAATGGTTCTAAATGACAATGTCATTAGATAAGGTCAGGGAATTTAGTCACCATTACGATTAGTGCGCATGTGACATGCCAACTGCAGACAAGTATTTTGTTGACAGAGTTGGGTAGATGAACTATAAAAACACTTTCAGGAGGCTAAGGGTTTGCAGAATCCCACCATCTGGAGCAGCCTTTGTCAACATTTTTAACAAGGAGGAACCCTTGAAATAACTTTCTGGTCCAAGAGAACCCTGACAATATTTACTGTATCTACAGCTCATGGTACATTAGTGTGATGGTCAATAGGAAGAATGCTCCTTACATTGGTGATCAGTGGGGAGAATGTCCCTTACATTGGTGATCAGTGGGAAGAATACTTCTTACAATTGGTGGTCAGTGGGAAGAATACTTCTTACATTGGTGGTCAATGGGAATAATATTCCTTACATTGGTGATCAGTGGGAAGAATGTCCCTTACATTGGTGATCAGTGGGAAGAATGTCCCTTACATTGGTGATCAGTGGGAAGAATGCTCCTTACATTGTTGATCAGTGGGAAGAATGTTCCTTACATTGGTGATCAGTGGGAAGAATGTCCCTTACATTGGTGATCAGTGGGAAGAATGTCCCTTACATTGGTGATCAGTGAGAAGAATGCTCCTTACATTGGTGGTCAGTGGGAAGAATATTCCTTACATTGGTGATCAGTGGGAAGAATGTTCCTTACATTGGGGGTCAGTGGGAAGAATGTTCCTTACATTGGTGATCAGTGGGAAGAATGTTCCTTACATTGGTGATCAGTGGGAAGAATGTTCCTTACATTGGTGATCAGTGGGAAGAATGTTCCTTACATTGGGGGTCAGTGGGAAGAATGTTCCTTACATTGGTGATCAGTGGGAAGAATGTTCCTTACATTGGTGATCAGTGGGAAGAATGTTCCTTACATTGGTGATCAGTGGGAAGAATGTTCCTTACATTGGTGATCAGTGGGAAGAATGTCCCTTACATTGGTGATCAGTGAGAAGAATGCTCCTTACATTGGTGATCAGTGGGAAGAATGCTCCTTACATTGGTGATCAGTGGGAAGAATGTTCCTTACATTGGTGATCAGTGGGAAGAATGTTCCTTACATTGGTGATCAGTGGGAAGAATGTCCCTTACATTGGTGATCAGTGGGAAGAATGTTCCTTACATTGGTGATCAGTGGGAAGAATGTTCCTTACATTGGTGATCAGTGGGAAGAATGTTCCTTACATTGGTGATCAGTGGGAAGAATGGCCCTTACATTGGTGATCAGTGGGAAGAATGTTCCTTACATTGGTGATCAGTGGGAAGAATGCTCCTTACATTGGTGGTCAATGGGAAGAATATTCCTTACATTGGTGATCAGTGGGAAGAATGTCCCTTACATTGGTGATCAGTGGGAAGAATGCTCCTTACATTGTTGATCAGTGGGAAGAATGTCCCTTACATTGGTGATCAGTGAGAAGAATGCTCCTTACATTGGTGGTCAGTGGGAAGAATATTCCTTACATTGGTGATCAGTGGGAAGAATGTTCCTTACATTGGGGGTCAGTGGGAAGAATGTTCCTTACATTGGTGATCAGTGGGAAGAATGTTCCTTACATTGGTGATCAGTGGGAAGAATGTTCCTTACATTGGTGATCAGTGGGAAGAATGTTCCTTACATTGGTGATCAGTGGGAAGAATGTCCCTTACATTGGTGATCAGTGAGAAGAATGCTCCTTACATTGGTGATCAGTGGGAAGAATGCTCCTTACATTGGTGATCAGTGGGAAGAATGTTCCTTACATTGGTGATCAGTGGGAAGAATGTTCCTTACATTGGTGATCAGTGGGAAGAATGTCCCTTACATTGGTGATCAGTGGGAAGAATGTTCCTTACATTGGTGATCAGAGGGAAGAATGTTCCTTACATTGGTGATCAGTGGGAAGAATGTTCCTTACATTGGTGATCAGTGGGAAGAATGGCCCTTACATTGGTGATCAGTGGGGAGAATGTCCCTTACATTGGTGATCAGTGGGAAGAATGTTCCTTACATTGGTGATCAGTGGGAAGAATGTTCCTTACATTGGTGATCAGTGGGAAGAATGTCCCTTACATTGGTGATCAGTGGGAAGAATGTCCCTTACATTGGTGATCAGTGGGAAGAATGGTCCTTACATTGGTGATCAGTGGGAAGAATGTTCCTTACATTGGTGATCAGTGGGAAGAATGTTCCTTACATTGGTGATCAGTGGGAAGAATGTCCCTTACATTGGTGATCAGTGGGAAGAATGTTCCTTACATTGGTGATCAGTGGGAAGAATGTTCCTTACATTGGTGATCAGTGGGAAGAATGTCCCTTACATTGGTGATCAGTGAGAAGAATGTCCCTTACATTGGTGATCAGTGGGAAGAATGTCCCTTACATTGGTGATCAGTGGGAAGAATGGTCCTTACATTGGTGATCAGTGGGAAGAATGTTCCTTACATTGGTGATCAGTGGGAAGAATGCTCCTTACATTGGTGATCAGTGGGAAGAATGTTACTTATATTAGTGATCAGTGGGAAGAATACTTATTATATTGGTGGTCAGTGGGAACAATACTTCTTACAATGGTGAATAAAAACAAAGAAAAATTCTCAGCTCAACTTACCAGCCAGCTTGCAACAAACCGAATTGTCCTGTCTAACAGTTTAAAAACAGGGGTTTCGTTTGCACACATTTGCTAATATATGCATAAGCTGCAGAGGCCGCAGCAAGGCACCCCACCCTGCCCTCAATCTATCCATTATTATATATGTGTTCCTACTATGGAGACTCTCAAAATTTATAGAGTTAGGACTGCAGATAATACTGGGGGTGCCTTGTCATGGCCTCTGCTACTTACGGTATGTATTTGCAATTTATTGCAAACTAAACCCCTGTTTTTAACATGAACTCTTAGACCGGACAATTCAGTTTGTTGCAGGCTGGCTGGTAAGTTGAGCTGGGAATTTTTATTTGTTTTGTTTAACATGCAGTACCCTTCCATGTGCTCCTTGCTGCTAAGGCCAGTTATAGGTTGGGGTTGTTGCTCTTTGTTTGTATCCTTACATTGTTGGCCAGTGGAAAGAATGCTCCTTACATTGGTGGTTAGTAGGAAAAAAATTCCTTACATTGGTGGTTAGTAGGAAAAAAATTCCTTACATTGGTGGTTAGTAGGAAAAAAATTCCTTACATTGGTGGTTAGTAGGAAAAAAATTCCTTACATTGGTGGTCAGTGGGAAGAATGCTCCATGAATTGGTGGTCAGGGGGAAGAATGCTTCTTACATTGGTGGTCAGTGGGAAGAATGCTCCTTACATTGGTGATCAGGGGGAAGAATGCTTCTTACATTGGTGATCAGTGAGAAGAATGCTCCTTACATTGGTGATCAGTGGGAAGAATGTCCCTTACATTGGTGATCAGTGGGAAGAATGTTCCTTACATTGGTGATCAGTGGGAAGAATGTCCCTTACATTGGTGATCAGTGGGAAGAATGTTCCTTACATTGGTGATCAGTGGGAAGAATGTCCCTTACATTGGTGATCAGTGGGAAGAATGCTCCTTACATTGGTGATCAGTGGGAAGAATGTTCCTTACATTGGTGATCAGTGGGAAGAATGTCCCTTACATTGGTGATCAGTGGGAAGAATGCTCCTTACATTGGTGATCAGTGGGAAGAATGCTCCTTACATTGGTGATCAGTGGGAAGAATGTCCCTTACATTGGTGATCAGTGGGAAGAATGCTCCTTACATTGGTGATCAGTGGGAAGAATGTTCCTTACATTGCTGATCAGTGGGAAGAATGCTCCTTACATTGGTGATCAGTAGGGATGAGCTTCGTGTTCGAGTCGAACATACGTTCGACTCGAACATCGGCTGTTCGATCGTTCGACGAAGATCGAACGATTTGGGCCGTTCGCGCCAAATTCGAGTGACGCGAACGGCCCACAATGCACTACGCCATCGCAGTGTCATCCAGGCGCTGTGATTGGCCAAGCATGCACTGTGACCCCGCATGCTTGGCCAATCACAGCGCCGGCAGCGAGGAGAGCAATGATTGGCCACAGGCAGGATGCCTGTGGCCAATTATTGCTGAGGGTGTTTAGTACACGCCCCACACTATAAAAGGCCGCCAGCACGGCGGCCTAGTGTAGTGTGTTCCGGAGCAGGGATAGAGCAGCATAGGCAGGGACAGTGACTGTTATTTCTTTCTTGCTTAACCTGGATTCCTTTAGTTTAGGGAAAGAGAAGGATAGGTAGGGAGAGTGTCAGTGTGTTTTGTGCTTGTGCTATAGTGTGCTTAAAAAAAACATTTATTCTAGGGACAGAAAACTGTAGGTAGGGACAGTGTCAGTTTCTTTCACTCTGCAAGTCCTTGTTTCCAGGGACCTGGAAGGACAGTGAGTCAATTGTCCTTGTGCTATATTGTGCTTAAAAAAACATTTATTCTAGGGACAGAAAACTGTAGGTAGGGAGAGTGTCAGTTTCTTTCACTCTGCAAGTCCTTGTTTCCAGGGACCTGGAAGGACAGTGACTGAATTGTCCTTGTGCTATATTGTGATTAAAAAAAACATTTATTCTAGGGACAGAAAACTGTAGGTAGGGAGAGTGTCAGTTTATTTCACTCTGCAAGTCCTTGTTTCCAGGGACCTGGAAGGACAGTGACTGAATTGTCCTTGTGCTATAGTGTGCTTAAAAAAAACATTTATTCTAGGGACAGAAAACTGTAGGTAGGGACAGTGTCAGTTTCTTTCACTCTGCAAGTCCTTGTTTCCAGGGACCTGGAAGGACAGTGAGTGAATTGTCCTTGTGCTATATTGTGCTTAAAAAAACATTTATTCTAGGGACAGAAAACTGTAGGTAGGGAGAGTGTCAGTTTCTTTCACTCTGCAAGTCCTTGTTTCCAGGGACCTGGAAGGACAGTGACTGAATTGTCCTTGTGCTATATTGTGATTAAAAAAAACATTTATTCTAGGGACAGAAAACTGTAGGTAGGGAGAGTGTCAGTTTATTTCACTCTGCAAGTCCTTGTTTCCAGGGACCTGGAAGGACAGTGACTGAATTGTCCTTGTGCTATATTGTGATTAAAAAAAACATTTATTCTAGGGACAGAAAACTGTAGGTAGGGAGAGTGTCAGTTTATTTCACTCTGCAAGTCCTTGTTTCCAGGGACCTGGAAGGACAGTGACTGAATTGTCCTTGTGCTATATTGTGATTAAAAAAAACATTTATTCTAGGGACAGAAAACTGTAGGTAGGGAGAGTGTCAGTTTATTTCACTCTGCAAGTCCTTGTTTCCAGGGACCTGGAAGGACAGTGACTGAATTGTCCTTGTGCTATATTGTGATTTAAAAAAACATTTATTCTAGGGACAGAAAACTGTAGGTAGGGACAGTGTCAGTTTCTTTCACTCTGCAAGTCCTTGTTTCCAGGGACCTGGAAGGACAGTGAGTGAATTGTCCTTGTGTTATATTGTGATTAAAAAAAACATTTTTTCTAGGGACAGAAAACTGTAGGTAGGGAGAGTGTTTTTTTTCTTTCACTCTGCAAGTCCTTGTTTCCAGGGACCTGGAAGGACAGTGACTGAATTGTCCTTGTGCTATATTGTGATTAAAAAAAACATTTATTCTAGGGACAGAAAACTGTAGGTAGGGAGAGTGTCAGTTTCTTTCACTCTGCAAGTCCTTGTTTCCAGGGACCTGGAAGGACAGTGACTGAATTGTCCTTGTGCTATATTGTGATTAAAAAAAACATTTATTCTAGGGACAGAAAACTGTAGGTAGGGAGAGTGTCAGTTTATTTCACTCTGCAAGTCCTTGTTTCCAGGGACCTGGAAGGACAGTGAGTGAATTGTCCTTGTGTTATATTGTGATTAAAAAAAACATTTTTTCTAGGGACAGAAAACTGTAGGTAGGGAGAGTGTTTTTTTTCTTTCACTCTGCAAGTCCTTGTTTCCAGGGACCTGGAAGGACAGTGACTGAATTGTCCTTGTGCTATATTGTGATTAAAAAAAACATTTATTCTAGGGACAGAAAACTGTAGGTAGGGAGAGTGTCAGTTTATTTCACTCTGCAAGTCCTTGTTTCCAGGGACCTGGAAGGACAGTGACTGAATTGTCCTTGTGCTATAGTGTGCTTAAAAAAAACATTTATTCTAGGGACAGAAAACTGTAGGTAGGGACAGTGTCAGTTTCTTTCACTCTGCAAGTCCTTGTTTCCAGGGACCTGGAAGGACAGTGAGTGAATTGTCCTTGTGCTATATTGTGCTTAAAAAAACATTTATTCTAGGGACAGAAAACTGTAGGTAGGGAGAGTGTCAGTTTCTTTCACTCTGCAAGTCCTTGTTTCCAGGGACCTGGAAGGACAGTGACTGAATTGTCCTTGTGCTATATTGTGCTTAAAAAAAACATTTATTCTAGGGACAGAAAACTGTAGGTAGGGAGAGTGTCAGTTTATTTCACTCTGCAAGTCCTTGTTTCCAGGGACCTGGAAGGACAGTGAGTGAATTGTCCTTGTGTTATATTGTGATTAAAAAAAACATTTTTTCTAGGGACAGAAAACTGTAGGTAGGGAGAGTGTTTTTTTTCTTTCACTCTGCAAGTCCTTGTTTCCAGGGACCTGGAAGGACAGTGACTGAATTGTCCTTGTGCTATATTGTGATTAAAAAAAACATTTATTCTAGGGACAGAAAACTGTAGGTAGGGAGAGTGTCAGTTTATTTCACTCTGCAAGTCCTTGTTTCCAGGGACCTGGAAGGACAGTGACTGAATTGTCCTTGTGCTATAGTGTGCTTAAAAAAAACATTTATTCTAGGGACAGAAAACTGTAGGTAGGGACAGTGTCAGTTTCTTTCACTCTGCAAGTCCTTGTTTCCAGGGACCTGGAAGGACAGTGAGTGAATTGTCCTTGTGCTATATTGTGCTTAAAAAAACATTTATTCTAGGGACAGAAAACTGTAGGTAGGGAGAGTGTCAGTTTCTTTCACTCTGCAAGTCCTTGTTTCCAGGGACCTGGAAGGACAGTGACTGAATTGTCCTTGTGCTATATTGTGCTTAAAAAAACATTTATTCTAGGGACAGAAAACTGTAGGTAGGGAGAGTGTCAGTTTATTTCACTCTGCAAGTCCTTGTTTCCAGGGACCTGGAAGGACAGTGACTGAATTGTCCTTGTGCTATAGTGTGCTTAAAAAAAACATTTATTCTAGGGACAGAAAACTGTAGGTAGGGACAGTGTCAGTTTCTTTCACTCTGCAAGTCCTTGTTTCCAGGGACCTGGAAGGACAGTGAGTGAATTGTCCTTGTGCTATATTGTGCTTAAAAAAACATTTATTCTAGGGACAGAAAACTGTAGGTAGGGAGAGTGTCAGTTTCTTTCACTCTGCAAGTCCTTGTTTCCAGGGACCTGGAAGGACAGTGACTGAATTGTCCTTGTGCTATATTGTGATTAAAAAAAACATTTATTCTAGGGACAGAAAACTGTAGGTAGGGAGAGTGTCAGTTTATTTCACTCTGCAAGTCCTTGTTTCCAGGGACCTGGAAGGACAGTGAGTGAATTGTCCTTGTGTTATATTGTGATTAAAAAAAACATTTTTTCTAGGGACAGAAAACTGTAGGTAGGGAGAGTGTTTTTTTTCTTTCACTCTGCAAGTCCTTGTTTCCAGGGACCTGGAAGGACAGTGACTGAATTGTCCTTGTGCTATATTGTGATTAAAAAAAACATTTATTCTAGGGACAGAAAACTGTAGGTAGGGAGAGTGTCAGTTTATTTCACTCTGCAAGTCCTTGTTTCCAGGGACCTGGAAGGACAGTGAGTGAATTGTCCTTGTGCTATAGTGTGCTTAAAAAAAACATTTATTCTAGGGACAGAAAACTGTAGGTAGGGACAGTGTCAGTTTCTTTCACTCTGCAAGTCCTTGTTTCCAGGGACCTGGAAGGACAGTGACTGAATTGTCCTTGTGCTATATTGTGATTAAAAAAAACATTTATTCTAGGGACAGAAAACTGTAGGTAGGGACAGTGTCAGTTTCTTTCACTCTGCAAGTCCTTGTTTCCAGGGACCTGGAAGGACAGTGAGTGAATTGTCCTTGTGTTATATTGTGATTAAAAAAAACATTTTTTCTAGGGACAGAAAACTGTAGGTAGGGAGAGTGTTTTTTTTCTTTCACTCTGCAAGTCCTTGTTTCCAGGGACCTGTAAGGACAGTGAGTGAATTGTCCTTGTGCTATATTGTGCTTAAAAAAACATTTATTCTAGGGACAGAAAACTGTAGGTAGGGAGAGTGTCAGTTTCTTTCACTCTGCAAGTCCTTGTTTCCAGGGACCTGGAAGGACAGTGACTGAATTGTCCTTGTGCTATATTGTGCTTAAAAAAAACATTTATTCTAGGGACAGAAAACTGTAGGTAGGGAGAGTGTCAGTTTATTTCACTCTGCAAGTCCTTGTTTCCAGGGACCTGGAAGGACAGTGAGTGAATTGTCCTTGTGTTATATTGTGATTAAAAAAAACATTTTTTCTAGGGACAGAAAACTGTAGGTAGGGAGAGTGTTTTTTTTCTTTCACTCTGCAAGTCCTTGTTTCCAGGGACCTGGAAGGACAGTGACTGAATTGTCCTTGTGCTATATTGTGATTAAAAAAAACATTTATTCTAGGGACAGAAAACTGTAGGTAGGGAGAGTGTCAGTTTATTTCACTCTGCAAGTCCTTGTTTCCAGGGACCTGGAAGGACAGTGACTGAATTGTCCTTGTGCTATAGTGTGCTTAAAAAAAACATTTATTCTAGGGACAGAAAACTGTAGGTAGGGACAGTGTCAGTTTCTTTCACTCTGCAAGTCCTTGTTTCCAGGGACCTGGAAGGACAGTGAGTGAATTGTCCTTGTGCTATATTGTGCTTAAAAAAACATTTATTCTAGGGACAGAAAACTGTAGGTAGGGAGAGTGTCAGTTTCTTTCACTCTGCAAGTCCTTGTTTCCAGGGACCTGGAAGGACAGTGAGTGAATTGTCCTTGTGTTATATTGTGATTAAAAAAAACATTTTTTCTAGGGACAGAAAACTGTAGGTAGGGAGAGTGTTTTTTTTCTTTCACTCTGCAAGTCCTTGTTTCCAGGGACCTGGAAGGACAGTGACTGAATTGTCCTTGTGCTATATTGTGATTAAAAAAAACATTTATTCTAGGGACAGAAAACTGTAGGTAGGGAGAGTGTCAGTTTATTTCACTCTGCAAGTCCTTGTTTCCAGGGACCTGGAAGGACAGTGACTGAATTGTCCTTGTGCTATAGTGTGCTTAAAAAAAACATTTATTCTAGGGACAGAAAACTGTAGGTAGGGACAGTGTCAGTTTCTTTCACTCTGCAAGTCCTTGTTTCCAGGGACCTGGAAGGACAGTGAGTGAATTGTCCTTGTGCTATATTGTGCTTAAAAAAACATTTATTCTAGGGACAGAAAACTGTAGGTAGGGAGAGTGTCAGTTTCTTTCACTCTGCAAGTCCTTGTTTCCAGGGACCTGGAAGGACAGTGACTGAATTGTCCTTGTGCTATATTGTGCTTAAAAAAAACATTTATTCTAGGGACAGAAAACTGTAGGTAGGGAGAGTGTCAGTTTATTTCACTCTGCAAGTCCTTGTTTCCAGGGACCTGGAAGGACAGTGAGTGAATTGTCCTTGTGCTATATTGTGCTTAAAAAAACATTTATTCTAGGGACAGAAAACTGTAGGTAGGGAGAGTGTCAGTTTCTTTCACTCTGCAAGTCCTTGTTTCCAGGGACCTGGAAGGACAGTGACTGAATTGTCCTTGTGCTATATTGTGCTTAAAAAAACATTTATTCTAGGGACAGAAAACTGTAGGTAGGGAGAGTGTCAGTTTATTTCACTCTGCAAGTCCTTGTTTCCAGGGACCTGGAAGGACAGTGACTGAATTGTCCTTGTGCTATAGTGTGCTTAAAAAAAACATTTATTCTAGGGACAGAAAACTGTAGGTAGGGACAGTGTCAGTTTCTTTCACTCTGCAAGTCCTTGTTTCCAGGGACCTGGAAGGACAGTGAGTGAATTGTCCTTGTGCTATATTGTGCTTAAAAAAACATTTATTCTAGGGACAGAAAACTGTAGGTAGGGAGAGTGTCAGTTTCTTTCACTCTGCAAGTCCTTGTTTCCAGGGACCTGGAAGGACAGTGACTGAATTGTCCTTGTGCTATATTGTGATTAAAAAAAACATTTATTCTAGGGACAGAAAACTGTAGGTAGGGAGAGTGTCAGTTTATTTCACTCTGCAAGTCCTTGTTTCCAGGGACCTGGAAGGACAGTGAGTGAATTGTCCTTGTGTTATATTGTGATTAAAAAAAACATTTTTTCTAGGGACAGAAAACTGTAGGTAGGGAGAGTGTTTTTTTTCTTTCACTCTGCAAGTCCTTGTTTCCAGGGACCTGGAAGGACAGTGACTGAATTGTCCTTGTGCTATATTGTGATTAAAAAAAACATTTATTCTAGGGACAGAAAACTGTAGGTAGGGAGAGTGTCAGTTTATTTCACTCTGCAAGTCCTTGTTTCCAGGGACCTGGAAGGACAGTGAGTGAATTGTCCTTGTGTTATATTGTGATTAAAAAAAACATTTTTTCTAGGGACAGAAAACTGTAGGTAGGGAGAGTGTTTTTTTTCTTTCACTCTGCAAGTCCTTGTTTCCAGGGACCTGGAAGGACAGTGACTGAATTGTCCTTGTGCTATATTGTGATTAAAAAAAACATTTATTCTAGGGACAGAAAACTGTAGGTAGGGAGAGTGTCAGTTTATTTCACTCTGCAAGTCCTTGTTTCCAGGGACCTGGAAGGACAGTGACTGAATTGTCCTTGTGCTATAGTGTGCTTAAAAAAAACATTTATTCTAGGGACAGAAAACTGTAGGTAGGGACAGTGTCAGTTTCTTTCACTCTGCAAGTCCTTGTTTCCAGGGACCTGGAAGGACAGTGACTGAATTGTCCTTGTGCTATATTGTGATTAAAAAAAACATTTATTCTAGGGACAGAAAACTGTAGGTAGGGACAGTGTCAGTTTCTTTCACTCTGCAAGTCCTTGTTTCCAGGGACCTGGAAGGACAGTGAGTGAATTGTCCTTGTGTTATATTGTGATTAAAAAAAACATTTTTTCTAGGGACAGAAAACTGTAGGTAGGGAGAGTGTTTTTTTTCTTTCACTCTGCAAGTCCTTGTTTCCAGGGACCTGTAAGGACAGTGAGTGAATTGTCCTTGTGCTATATTGTGCTTAAAAAAACATTTATTCTAGGGACAGAAAACTGTAGGTAGGGAGAGTGTCAGTTTCTTTCACTCTGCAAGTCCTTGTTTCCAGGGACCTGGAAGGACAGTGACTGAATTGTCCTTGTGCTATATTGTGCTTAAAAAAAACATTTATTCTAGGGACAGAAAACTGTAGGTAGGGAGAGTGTCAGTTTATTTCACTCTGCAAGTCCTTGTTTCCAGGGACCTGGAAGGACAGTGAGTGAATTGTCCTTGTGTTATATTGTGATTAAAAAAAACATTTTTTCTAGGGACAGAAAACTGTAGGTAGGGAGAGTGTTTTTTTTCTTTCACTCTGCAAGTCCTTGTTTCCAGGGACCTGGAAGGACAGTGACTGAATTGTCCTTGTGCTATATTGTGATTAAAAAAAACATTTATTCTAGGGACAGAAAACTGTAGGTAGGGAGAGTGTCAGTTTATTTCACTCTGCAAGTCCTTGTTTCCAGGGACCTGGAAGGACAGTGACTGAATTGTCCTTGTGCTATAGTGTGCTTAAAAAAAACATTTATTCTAGGGACAGAAAACTGTAGGTAGGGACAGTGTCAGTTTCTTTCACTCTGCAAGTCCTTGTTTCCAGGGACCTGGAAGGACAGTGAGTGAATTGTCCTTGTGCTATATTGTGCTTAAAAAAACATTTATTCTAGGGACAGAAAACTGTAGGTAGGGAGAGTGTCAGTTTCTTTCACTCTGCAAGTCCTTGTTTCCAGGGACCTGGAAGGACAGTGAGTGAATTGTCCTTGTGTTATATTGTGATTAAAAAAAACATTTTTTCTAGGGACAGAAAACTGTAGGTAGGGAGAGTGTTTTTTTTCTTTCACTCTGCAAGTCCTTGTTTCCAGGGACCTGGAAGGACAGTGACTGAATTGTCCTTGTGCTATATTGTGATTAAAAAAAACATTTATTCTAGGGACAGAAAACTGTAGGTAGGGAGAGTGTCAGTTTATTTCACTCTGCAAGTCCTTGTTTCCAGGGACCTGGAAGGACAGTGAGTGAATTGTCCTTGTGTTATATTGTGATTAAAAAAAACATTTTTTCTAGGGACAGAAAACTGTAGGTAGGGAGAGTGTTTTTTTTCTTTCACTCTGCAAGTCCTTGTTTCCAGGGACCTGGAAGGACAGTGACTGAATTGTCCTTGTGCTATATTGTGATTAAAAAAAACATTTATTCTAGGGACAGAAAACTGTAGGTAGGGAGAGTGTCAGTTTATTTCACTCTGCAAGTCCTTGTTTCCAGGGACCTGGAAGGACAGTGACTGAATTGTCCTTGTGCTATAGTGTGCTTAAAAAAAACATTTATTCTAGGGACAGAAAACTGTAGGTAGGGACAGTGTCAGTTTCTTTCACTCTGCAAGTCCTTGTTTCCAGGGACCTGGAAGGACAGTGAGTGAATTGTCCTTGTGCTATATTGTGCTTAAAAAAACATTTATTCTAGGGACAGAAAACTGTAGGTAGGGAGAGTGTCAGTTTCTTTCACTCTGCAAGTCCTTGTTTCCAGGGACCTGGAAGGACAGTGACTGAATTGTCCTTGTGCTATATTGTGCTTAAAAAAAACATTTATTCTAGGGACAGAAAACTGTAGGTAGGGAGAGTGTCAGTTTATTTCACTCTGCAAGTCCTTGTTTCCAGGGACCTGGAAGGACAGTGAGTGAATTGTCCTTGTGTTATATTGTGATTAAAAAAAACATTTTTTCTAGGGACAGAAAACTGTAGGTAGGGAGAGTGTTTTTTTTCTTTCACTCTGCAAGTCCTTGTTTCCAGGGACCTGGAAGGACAGTGACTGAATTGTCCTTGTGCTATATTGTGATTAAAAAAAACATTTATTCTAGGGACAGAAAACTGTAGGTAGGGAGAGTGTCAGTTTATTTCACTCTGCAAGTCCTTGTTTCCAGGGACCTGGAAGGACAGTGACTGAATTGTCCTTGTGCTATAGTGTGCTTAAAAAAAACATTTATTCTAGGGACAGAAAACTGTAGGTAGGGACAGTGTCAGTTTCTTTCACTCTGCAAGTCCTTGTTTCCAGGGACCTGGAAGGACAGTGAGTGAATTGTCCTTGTGCTATATTGTGATTAAAAAAAACATTTATTCTAGGGACAGAAAACTGTAGGTAGGGACAGTGTCAGTTTCTTTCACTCTGCAAGTCCTTGTTTCCAGGGACCTGGAAGGACAGTGAGTGAATTGTCCTTGTGTTATATTGTGATTAAAAAAAACATTTTTTCTAGGGACAGAAAACTGTAGGTAGGGAGAGTGTTTTTTTTCTTTCACTCTGCAAGTCCTTGTTTCCAGGGACCTGTAAGGACAGTGAGTGAATTGTCCTTGTGCTATATTGTGCTTAAAAAAAACATTTATTCTAGGGACAGAAAACTGTAGGTAGGGAGAGTGTCAGTTTATTTCACTCTGCAAGTCCTTGTTTCCAGGGACCTGGAAGGACAGTGACTGAATTGTCCTTGTGCTATATTGTGATTAAAAAAAACATTTATTCTAGGGACAGAAAACTGTAGGTAGGGAGAGTGTCAGTTTATTTCACTCTGCAAGTCCTTGTTTCCAGGGACCTGGAAGGACAGTGAGTGAATTGTCCTTGTGTTATATTGTGATTAAAAAAAACATTTTTTCTAGGGACAGAAAACTGTAGGTAGGGAGAGTGTTTTTTTTCTTTCACTCTGCAAGTCCTTGTTTCCAGGGACCTGTAAGGACAGTGAGTGAATTGTCCTTGTGCTATATTGTGCTTAAAAAAAACATTTATTCTAGGGACAGAAAACTGTAGGTAGGGAGAGTGTCAGTTTATTTCACTCTGCAAGTCCTTGTTTCCAGGGACCTGGAAGGACAGTGACTGAATTGTCCTTGTGCTATATTGTGATTAAAAAAAACATTTATTCTAGGGACAGAAAACTGTAGGTAGGGAGAGTGTCAGTTTATTTCACTCTGCAAGTCCTTGTTTCAAGGGACAGAGAAGGACACCTGAAGGTAGCCCTTATTGCTTTTTTCCCATCTCCCTGCAGGCCATCTATTAGAATGTCTGGAAGGCAAACAAGGAGAGGCAGACAGTCAGGAGGCAATAAAAGAGGGCAAGCAGGCTCTGTGTCTGGGGGCAACAGTGCTGGTCGTGGACGCGGTGCATTGTCATCAGCACATGGCCATGGGACACGCTTGTCCTTCTTTTCGGCAGCTGGACATGTTGAGCCACATCATGCCGAAGACTTGGTAGAGTGGATGACCAAGCCCTCCTCCTCCTCCTCATCCTCTCTCACCCAGGCTCAGGGTACTGGAAAAGCAGCTGCCAAAGCGTCGTCTTCCCTGGTATCAATGTCAGACAAATCATCAGTCACTCCTTCCCTAGACCCACCATGTCCTCCTCCTGAGGAGTCCCCCGAACTGTTTCAGCACAGTGTTGGGTACATGCTCCAGGAGGATGCCCAGCGTTTCGAAGGGTCTGATGATGAAACCCAGCTAGAGGAAGGCAGTAGCGTGAGAGCAGACAGAGGGGATGCTCAAGAAGGACACCAATCTGGCAGTCATGTTCCAGCAGCTGCAGCATACTGCCAGATTGGCTCCAGTGATGAGGAGGGAGGGGATGATGAGGTCACTGACTCCACGTGGGTGCCTAATAGGAGAGAGGAGGAGGAGGAGGATGAGGAGGAGGCACATCTCCAACGAGGCAGGATGCCCTTTGGTGGCCAGCGTAAGGGCAGTACACCGACGGAATCACACCGCAGAGCTCCGCCTGTGCAGGGCGCAGCCTCTGCCCGTCATTCAAAAAGTTCCTTGGTGTGGGCCTTTTTTGAGGCTAGTGCATCAGATCGCACAGCTGCTGTTTGCAACATATGTCTCAAGCGTATATCGCGTGGCCAAAACATCAGCCGCTTGGGTACCACATGCCTGACCAGACATATGTTGACCTGCCATGCAGCTCGTTGGCAAGCCTACCTCAAAGACCCACACCAAAGAACAAAGCGGACCTCTCCTTGCACCGCATCAGCTGGGATCTCCAACCCCACTATAACTTCAGTCCTCTCTGAAACATGCACTGAGAGGAATGAAGGTGTAGAATTAGGTGTGTCACAGCCAAGTACTTGCGCCCACTCTGCTAGCAGTACACCGACGTCCGATTCTAGCAGGCAAATTTCCCTGCCCCAGCTGCTGGACCGTCGAAAGAAGTTCACTCCCAGCCATCCACATGCCCAGCGGTTGAATGCTAGCTTGGCTAAATTGCTAGCGCTTCAACTGCTGCCTTTTCAGTTGGTAGACTCGGCCCCCTTCCGTGAGTTTGTGCAATGTGCAGTTCCTCAGTGGCAGGTTCCCAAACGCCACTTTTTCTCACGGAAGGCTATTCCGGCTCTCTACCGGCATGTGGAAGGCAATGTCTTGGCCTCGCTGGACAGGGCGGTCAGCGGTAAGGTGCATATTACCGCTGACTCATGGTCCAGCAGGCATGGACAGGGACGTTACCTTTCTTTCACGGCCCATTGGGTCACTCTTTTGGCAGCTGGGAAGGATTCAGGACAAGGTGCAGTAGTGTTGGAGGTTGTCCCACCGCCACGCCTCCAAAATGCTACTACTGGTTGTGACACACCTCTCTCCTCCACCCCCTCCTCTTCTTCTTCCTCCATGGCCTCTTCCTGTGGTTTGTCCTATGAACCAGCGGTGCTCCGTAGCCGTTCACGGGGCTACGCAAGTACGCAGGCAAAAAGATGCCATGCCGTGCTTGCGCTGGTGTGTTTGGGGGACAGAAGCCACACTGGGGCAGAGGTCCTGTCTGCTCTGCAGGGCCAGGCCGAGAGGTGGTTGACGCCACGCCAGCTTAAGCCAGGAATGGTGGTTTGCGACAATGGCACCAACCTCCTCTCCGCCCTCCGACAGGGACAACTGACCCATGTGCCCTGTGTGGCTCACGTCCTTAACCTGGTGGTGCAGCGCTTCTTGGGCAGGTACCCGGGCTTACAGGATGTCCTGAGGCAGGCCAGGAAAGTCTGTGTGCATTTCCGCAGATCTTATAATGCCAGTGCTCGCCTGGCTGAGCTGCAAAAGGAGTTGAACCTGCCCAAGAACCGCCTTATATGTGACATGCCCACCAGGTGGAACTCAACGTTGGCCATGCTGCAGCGGCTGCACACGCAGCAGAGGGCCATCAATGAGTACCTGTGCGACTACGGCACCAGGACAGGGTCAGGGGAGCTTGGTTTTTTTTCTCCACGCCAGTGGGGCATGATCAGGGATGCATGCACTGTCCTGGCACCATTTGAGGAGGCCACGAGGATGGTGAGCAGTGACAGTGCATGCATCAGTGACACTGTACCTCTTGTCCACCTGTTGGAGCACACGCTGCGTGGAATAATGGACAGGGCACTTGAGGCAGAACAGAGGCAGGAAGAGGAGGACTTCCTTGCCTCTCAAGGCCCCCTTTACCCAGACAGTGTTCCTTCTGTCCCACCCATCGCACAGGAAGAGGAGGAGGAGGAGGAGGAGGAGGAGGAGGATTGTGTCAGCATGGAGGTGGAGGCTGGCACTCAGAATCATCAGCAGCAGTCTTTTAGGGATGATTTACAGTCCCAAGAAACCAGTGGACTTGTACGTGGCTGGGAGGAGGTGGCTGCGGATCATGTCGTCCTTAGTGACCCAGAGGACTCCGGAGCGAATGCCTCAGCAAACCTACGCTGCATGGCCTCCCTGATCCTGCAAAGTCTGCGGAAGGATCCTCGTATTCTTCGGATCAAGGAGAGGGACCATTACTGGCTGGCCACTCTCCTTGATCCACGGTACAAGGGTAAGGTTGCGGACCTTATGTTACCGTCGCAGAGGGAGCAGAGGATGAGACAACTCCGGGAGGCCTTGCAGAAAGGTCTGTGCAACGCGTTCCCAGAGACTGGGAGGTTGCAAACTCCTGGTCCTGGACAACGAGTTGCTGAGGCTTCGGCCAGTCAAAGAAGGAGCGGTGGGGAAGGTGGCCGTCTGACCGATGCGTTCAGACAATTCTTTAGTCCGCAGCCCCAAAGTATGATCGGTTCCAGCAACCATCGCCAGCGTCTGATAAACATGGTGCAGGAATATCTAGGGGCAAGGTCAGACTTGGACACCTTCCCCACCGAAAATCCTCTGGCTTACTGGGTCTTGAGGATGGATCACTGGCCAGAGCTTGCACAGTATGCAATTGAGCTACTGGCCTGTCCTGCATCCAGCGTTCTTTCGGAACGCACATTCAGTGCTGCTGGAGGATTTGTCACGGATCACAGGGTGCGCCTGTCCACCGACTCGGTTGATC
This sequence comes from Rana muscosa, assembly GCA_029206835.1. NCBI lineage: Eukaryota > Metazoa > Chordata > Amphibia > Anura > Ranidae > Rana > Rana muscosa. The sequence continues at coordinate 285,926,507 of CM055124.1, forward strand.
GACTGACTTTCATCAAGATGAACCAGTCTTGGATCACCACCAGCTACCACACACCTGATGCTGATATAACAGACTAATTGATTTTAACATGTCACATCCCTTCAAGACTGATGCTGATGCTGAGTGCCTGTGCTGTTATGTTGACTGGCTATCCTCCTCCTCCGAGTCCTCAATGATACGATTGATGATGATAGCTTGTAAGATCATTTTTGTTTATGGGTGCCGCCACCAGTGCCTAACGCCCAATTTTTCAGCCCCTGTTTAACAGGGGCGTGTAATTACAATTTTTGAAGCAATACTTTGCAACAGGGCTCATTGCTGTGCTCCAAGTACAGTATCTGTGAGGGGTTGCAGTGTTGTGCCACCAGTGCCTAAGGCCCAATTTTTCAGCCCCTGTTCAACAGGGGCATGTAATTACAATTCTTGATCTAATAATTCACAGCAGGGCCCATTGCTGCACCCACCAAGAGTAACTGTCAGGGCTTACAGTGTTGTGGCACCAGCACCACCATCAAAGGCCCAATTTTTACTACCACTGTTCAACAATTATATGTAATTAAAATTCCTGATATAATAGTTGACAGCAGGGCGTTCCAGCACCAACCAAGAGTAACTGTGAGTGCTTACAGTGTTGTGCCAACACCAACAACTAAGGGGCCTATTTCTGCAGAGTATATACGGCAGGTCCCTACTTTCAAACATCCAACTTACAAACGACTCCTACTTGCAAACGCAAGAAGACAACAGGAAGTGAGAGGAAATCTACCACTAGGAAGGAAAATTCTCTCCTGTAAGAATAAATATGGGAGAAAGGTGTCTCCTCTGTACTGATGCTTTATCAGCAATCCTTGTTTCAAGAAAAACACCACATTTCAAAAACAGTTGTCATTGGGACGGAAAGTGAGGTGAAATGTTCTGAACAGGGGCACAGACAGCAAAACAAATGTTACAGGGGTGATAACCCTTACCTATGTTTTCCAAAAAGTTTAAAAATAGATTTTTGGTCTGGAGCTACACTTCAACAATGTACCTGTTCAAAATTACAAACAGACTCTACATAAGAACAAACCTACAGTCCCTGTCTTGTATGCACCGCCTGTATAGGGCTGTTCAGAGTATATAGGGCCTTTTTTATTTTATGTGCGGGGTTCCCCTTAATATCCATACAAGACCCAAAGGGGCTGGTAATGGGCTGGGGTAGGGGGGGGGGTCATGGGGTAGCTATGCCATTTTTCTTAAAGAATTTCATCCATATTACCGGGACCAGACATTACATTAAAGCCGCAAGCAGTTTTAAATGGCTTTTTTTTCCTTTAGAAGTGTCATTTTGTGCAGGGACAGTTCTAAACACGGGAAACACGTGGCACTTCACAGGCATACTTTAGACACCCCCCAGGTACGATATTTAAAGGAATATTTGACTTTTTTTTTTTCACTTTATGCATCATTAAAATGACTGCTCCCGAAAAACGACCGTTTTTAAAACTTCTTTTTGCATTGATACATGTCCCCTGGTGCAGAACCCGGGTTCCCAAACCCTTTTTAGGACAATAACATGCATAATAGTTGTTATAATTAGCACTTTAGAATTCGAACGTTCGCATCCATTGTATTTAATAGGGTTCTAATGTTCGTTCGAACTTTCGGTCCGTTCGCGGGTTCTGGTGCGAACCGAACCCGGGGGTGTTCGGCTCATCACTAGTGATCAGTGGGAAGAATGCTCCTTACATTGGTGATCAGTGGGAAGAATGCTTCTTACATTGGTGATCAGTGGGAAGAATGCTCCTTACATTGGTGTTCAGTGGGAAGAATGCTCCTTACATTGGTAGTCAATAGGAAGAATATTCCTTACCTTGTTGGTCAATAGGGAGAATGCTCTTTATATTAGTGGTCAGTAGGAAGAAGGCTCCTTACATTGATGGTCAATAGGAAGAATCCCCCCCTTTACAGATAGCTGAAAAGTTAATTGGCAACAGGGGTTACTTATCTGAAGCCCTGTACACACGGGCGGCAATCTCGTTGGGAAAAGAAAACGTCGGTTTTCCCGACGAGATTCCCGGGAAACTTTTCTTGCTCGCCGAGTGTACACACACCCATTCAAAAGAACCGCCGTTCTTTTGAATGGCAAGAATGTGGTGACGTCATCGACTACGACGAGCGTGCGCTCGTCACATTCAATGTCGTCGCCGCCATCTTGCTTCACCCTACACTACCCTTGTAAGCTACCGCGCATGCATCGAAGTCTCATCGAGCATGCGCGGGTTTACCTGGAGACAGGTGAGCATACACACGCACGGTTTTCTCGTCGGGAAACAGGCTGACGAGAATCTCAACGAGAAAATAGAGAGCAGGTTTTCTATTTTTCTCGTCGAGATTCCCGGCAGTTTTCCCGATGAGAAACCATACACACCAACGGTTTTCTCGGCAAAAAGCTCTCCCAGCAGTTTTCTTGCCGACAAAACCGGCCGTGTGTACGAGGCTTGAGAGTTAAAAATTGCTCATTGTTCAAGAAATCTTTGGAAATTTCAGGAGGAACCCAAGGTTCTCAAAGAACCCTTGTTGAGCAAGACTGATCTAGAGATTCTTGGGTCAGCCAAATGATCATCTTTAAGTCGTGGATAATTAAAGGAGGAGGCTCCTGGAGGCACTCCAGGCATTGGCTTGTTTCATGGGACACCATAGCATTTCAAAGACATTTTAAAACCAACTCAAACCTCCAAGATCTCTAAACTACAGTTCTACAATAGCGAGAGACATGAGATCATCACCCACTGCGGCTGAAATGGGCAAATAATAACATTTGCAGCCACCTTGAGATTATGGTCAGAGATAATTGCTTTACTTATTCAATTCTATTTCTAAAGCCAAACTGAACACGTACAGTATATTTTAATCGGGGGATGCAGTCAGGCTGGCTTAAATGTAGAGAATCTATCAGATTCATTTTTTAGTACTATTTTTTAGTACTATATCAATCTGCATTGTATGGACAGCATGCTGAAGATCCAGACCCCCGCTCTCACACCGGATCTCTAGAGGTCAGACATACCCCTTGCACAGTAACAACTATTGCATAGGTGTGCGCAGCTTTTGGCATTAGGGTGTGCACCCCAAAGCTTAAACACGCTCTACCGATCACTCACGATGTTCATTCAGAAAGGGAAGGGGCCGGTAAATGGCATATTTACTGGCCCCTTCCCCCACTCATCCTAAAACATCCACAGGAACAACCGGTGGGAGAAGAGGGAAGCTGGCAGTGCTGTGGGGGGAATCTGTTCTGCACAGGGTGATTGGGGTGAGCCTGGGCACACCTGGCACACCCTGTGCGCACGCCTACTGTATGAACTATTGTCAATCAACTGTTCCCCGAGCAGCCTTGTTATTTGGAGCACTGTTAAGCTGGCCATACACCATACAATTTTCTTATTCAATTTTCTTTAGATTTACCTTCAACTATGTAGTAGAAGTGCCTGCCTGATTGCATGCAAATTGAAAGTGTTTAGGTTTGACCTCATATTATATGGTATTGGTAAATCTAAAGGAAAGTTGCACAAGAGAATTGTATAATGTATGGCCAGCCTTACTCTCACCCAGCACTCTGCCTGCACGGGGTAATGTAATATAATACTAAACCCAGCCTTTCTCAACCTTTTTTACGCCAGTGGAACCCTTGAAATAATTTCTAGGTCTCAAAGAACCCCTGGTAAAACCAGTTCATTTGGAGTCAGGGGGGAAAATGGCCTTTACATTGGTGGTCAGTTGGATGAATTCCCTCCTTACAATGGGGGTCCAAATGTCACCCTAAAGCCTCGTACACACGGTCGGACTTTAAACAAACGTAACCGTGGATTTTTGTCCGAAGGGAGTTGGCCGGGCACACCCATAGCATACACAGGGCAGGACTTTTCTGCAAACTTTCCAAAAACTTTCCCAACATCACGTGGTTTTTCTGCTTTTTTCTGCTCTTTACCGCCACCCTTTGGTCAACTTCTGCTATTGTTGGTGGATTTTAACATTGGTTCTGGGCATGCGTGTTTGTACTTCGGACAAAAGTCAGATGGATTTCTCTACACACGGTTGGACTTTGCACCATCGGACTTTTGTTGCCGAAAAGTTTGTCTGCTTGCAGAGCGAACTTTTGTCCGATGAAAACCGAAAAAGTTTGTCTGATGGAGCGTACACACGGTCGGATTTTTTGGAAAACGTGCTCATTTTGAAGTTTGTTGGCAAAAAGTCAGACCGTGTGTACGGGCCTTCACAAACAGCTAAAAGGATTGCTGGTGTCATGCTGCTGGCTTTGCGAAGTGGTGTAGGCTTCAGAACTATGCAGGCACTATCGAAATGGGAGATCAATCAGCCACAGCTCAAGGAAACCTAAGCAACCTCACGAGGAACTCAAGCTGAGAATGGCTACCCTAATGCATTAAAAAACACTAAATATTCTTTATTTGTCTTAGCTAGTAATTACCATATCAAAGCATCACCCTACTAAAATAATATGGGTAAACGGGCCTTAAGCCTCGTACACACGGCCGAGAATCTCGTCAGGAAAAAACACGTTGTTTTTCCTGATGAGATTCTTGACAAGAATCTTGTCCCGGCCGAGTGTACACACGCTCGATTCAAAAGAACCGCTGTTCTTTTGAATGGAACGAACGCAGTGACGTCATCGACTACGACGAGCGTGCGCTCGTCACATTCGATGCCGCCGCCGCCATCTTGCTACACCCTACCTATGCCTAGGAAGCTACCGCGCATGCGTCAAAGTCATTACGAGCATGCGCGGGTTTCCACGGCGACAGGTAAGCGTACACACTCTCGGGTTTCTCGTCGGGAAACAGGCCGACGAGAATCTCGACGAGAAAATAGAGAGCAGGTTCTCTATTTTTCTCGTCGAGATTCTGGCCAGTTTTCTTGACGAGAAACCTGAAAGCCTCGTACACACAGCCGGTTTTCTCGGCAAGAAAGATCTCCCGACAGTTTTCTTGTCGTTTTTTTATGAGAAAACCATCCGTGTGTACGAGGCTTGACATTTTCCACATATTTCAGTCATTGCAATCACATCTGTTAAGGTAGTCATACACAGTAGGGTTGTGCTCAGGCGTGTTCGGATTCTAGTCCCAACCCACCTGAGCAATCCCGCCAGGAACTAGTCACTGCACACTGCCAATCATAGGCAGAGTGTGTATGTCCATCCCTAATACACGGCTCGATTTCCTCTCGTTCAGCCCAGACATTGGTATTATGGACTCTCCCCTCACTCAGGTATGCCTGGGCCACTATGCTATCTTAGTTAGGATTAGGGAAAGGACGTTATTCGTTTTGTACTATCATGCTTCTTTTTACAGTCGCAGTAACTGGTATGAGCCTGGTCTGAAGTTACTCAACGGGGTGCGTATTTGTTTTGGCGTATTCCAAAAGAACCAGGGTTTGTAATTGCACTATGGGGTACGAAGAAACACAAGTGGGTTAACTCAGCAGGACACAAGTGGAAAAGCGTAGTTGCTATGGGTAACCAAGCAAAGGAACAAACTACAAAACAACCAGACATTAGGCGTGGTACCTGGTAAGGTGACAGGTCCTCTGGTAACGAGGGGGTCTTTGCCTGGCTCCCTTCCTAGATGTCTGTCTCCCATGGCAACCTGGGGCAGACAGGCCTAGTCACATGGTATTGGAAGGCAGGAGAGCACCCATGAGGTCCACGCTAGGTGCTCGGCGGGATCCCATTCTGTTCCTGGGAGTGAGGTAACAGAGGTATGCTGGACTGGTGGAGTGGTCGCAGGCTCAACACATCCCTACTAATGCAAACATAAAAGTGATGGTGTGTAGTGACATGGGACAAGTCACTTTTCGGAGGAACTCTGGATGTTTATTACATCGCAAAGTAAGGACTCATCTCTAAGTCGGGCAACTGCCTTAAGGTTAGCTTTTTCACATGACTGCAGATTTCACCTGGTCCTGGGTATTGATGAGACGTACCCCCCAGATAGCAAGGATGACTTGCCACAAATTTGTGGCAGTGTTGAATTGTAAGTCTTGTTAACTTGGTGCACATTTTCACTGTACACTTGCAGAGCACTTGAAGCACAAGTTCTAGTTGACACTTTTCCAATTTGTAGCAAATTTACGTGGCATGTCTCTAGCAAGAGCAAAGTTGCAGTGGTGAGTCTACAGCAAGAGCTCTGCATGTCTACAGTGACCCCATGTGGTGGGATGACTATTGCACAACATAACTGAACCAGAACTTGCAGCAGAATTGCAGAATGTTTGTAAAGAAAGTTGATCTGGAGTCATGCAATGTGGACTTGCTGCAATTGTGCAACAAACTTGTGACACCGGGCAAGTCTAGCAATAGCTTAGCAAGTCATTTTCAAACTTCAGCACAAATATGTGGTAGGATAATAAATACCCCTCCAATGAACACAAGTATATCAATTGATATTAAAAAATTATTTAAAAATCTTTATTTCTTTCAGTTAAAAAACTTTAGTAAAAACACATATCATAGATACACGAACCTTGATACTACCAATTATCACCCACTAACGGGGTGAAAAATTGCTTGTCTTGGTAGTCTTCTGAGATTAGGAAATATAGGTTGACGCGTTTCACGGAGGCGTCACTTCCTCTGGACCTCCTATCTTAAATATAGGTACAGATAAACAGTAGAAATTGTCTAAGAACAAAAATACATTAGTCACATATCATCTACATGTACAATCATAATCATCTTAAATTCATTTACAAACGTGCAGCTCAATTGCTTACTATCTTGGCCCCGCGTGCACAGGCAAAGTAGACCTCGCCCACAACATGGCGTAGTTGGAAAAGAGGCGCCCCTCTTTCAAATAGGAGTCATTCATACAGGCGGTCCCCAGTTTACAATCATCCGACTTACAAATGACTCCTACTTACAAATGGAGATAGACGACAGGAAGTGAGAGGAAATCTCGCCCTAGGAAGGGAAATTCACTCCTGTGAAGCCTCGTACACACGATCGGATATCCTATGGATTCTAATCCGATGGTTAATCGGAAATCCGATGAAGCTGACTTCCATCAGTCTTGCCTACACACCATCAGTCAAAAAACCGACCGTTCCAAACGCGGTGACGTAAAACACTCCGATGAGCCGAGAGAAATGAAGTTGAATGCTTCTGAGCATGCGTCGACTTTATTCTGAGCATGCGTGGGTTTTTTATCCGATGGACTTGCCCATAGATGATCGGAATTTGCTATCGGTTTTTGATCCATCGGAAAAATTTAAAACATGTTCTATTTTTTAAAACCGATGGAAAAAAGACCGATAGGTCCCATACACGATCGGTTTGTCCGATGAAAAAAGTCCATCGAACTGTTTTCATTGGTAAAACCGATCATGTGTACAGGGCTTCAGAGTTATCATGGCAAAAAAAGTGTCTCCACTAAAACGTTATCACCAATCCTCGTTTCCACAACAACCCAAAATTTTCAAAATCCAATTGTCACAGGGACAGAAAGTGAGGTGGAATCTTCTGAACAGGGGTGTACAGACAGCAAAACAAACATTGCAGGGGTGAAAAACTCTTTCCTATACTATCCAAAAAACTAATGTTTTTTGGGCTGGAGCTACACTTAAAAAATTTACCTGTTCCAACTTACAAACAAATTCAACTTAAGAACAAACCTACAGTCCCGATCTTGTAACCCGTAGATTGTAGATGCACTAGGTTTGGATCCATGAACTGGTTTATTCAGTGACTATTTTTACACATTGGCCACTGAAATGAACCTGAAAATGTTTTCCAATGGTAAGACTGGGGTCATCAGGGATAATCTGTGGAATATTTACTGTCACATACATGCACCAGTCGCAGTCAACTGAGAGTGACACTGGTATAGTTTCCTGTCTCCCTTGGTAAAGAGGATCTAAGACAGAAAGAGTGCCAAGACAAAGTCTGGATCCCATCGCAGTCATCATTGTCTTGACACGGGCTCCATTGTTTTGGTCACTTGCTGAAACTAGACCAGTGGTCTCAAAACTGCGGCCGTGGCTTGCTTTGATCCGGCCCTTGGGGCACTATTTTCATCAACTGATACCAACAATAGGGCATAATTCCCCCCACTGACACAATTGAAGGGGCAGAATTCCTCCCAATGAGACCAACGATGGAGCAGAATTCCTCCCAATGAGACCAACGATGGAGTGGAATTCCTCCCAATGAGACCAATGATCGGACACAATTTATCCCAATGAGACCAATGATGGGGCACAATTACTCCCAATGACACCAACGATGGGGCACAATCCCTCCCAATGAGACCAATGGTGGGACGCAATTCCTCCCAATGACACCAATGATGGGGCACAATCCCTCCCACTGACACCAAAGATGGGGTAATGTTACCACTTACATCTCAACCTTTTCTATTCTCAATGGCCACAGTCTGCCCCCCCCCTCCCTTAAAGTGGTTGTAAACCCACATTTAGTTTTTTTTTTCCCCCCCCACCTGTAAGAGAAAGGCATAATGAGCTAGTATGACTAGCATATTAGCTCATTATGTACCACTTACCTTAGATCGGGGCCCCCGAAGCCGTCCGCGTCCCTCCATCTAGCCGCATCCATCGCTGCGGCGACAGCCGGAAGGTTACTTCCGGGTATCGCCGCTGCAGCCAATCACAGCGCCGCTCCGGCGCTGTGATTGGCCGGAGCGGCGGTGACGTCACTCTGCGCATGCGCGCAAGAGCCGTCACAATCGGCTATGCCCAGCTATTGCTGGGAAGTAGCCGATTTTGTGAATGGGATTAACCCCATGAATGCGCCGTTCTCTACGGCGCGCATGCGCCGTAGACACGGAGCAATGTCATTTTTATTAAATATCTCCTAAACCGTGTAGGTTTAGGAGATATTTCTTGCACCTACAGGTAAGCCTTAATCTAGGCTTACCTGTAGGTGCAAGTTGAAAAAGTGGGTTTACAACCACTTTAAGGGACAGTAAACTGGCCCTTTGTTTATAAAGTTTGGAGACCCCTAAATTAGACTGTCTTCATTCGTTGGTTGTACAACACAGACTACCAATAATCATGCACCCAATGTTGAGCTTTCTTATGGCAAAGTCCAGCATCCTCTGCAAACTGAGCAGCATAGGTGCATTCTGTAAATCTTGAATTGTTAAGACTGGACTCCAGGCTGATAAAAGAAATACCTGTGCAGTGGGGAACCCCTACAGCAGGAAATAAATGCTTGTTAAGTATGAGGGGGCCAGGAATAAGGAGTCATACTTATCTTATCCTTATTCCTGGCTCCAGCAGGGTTCTTCCATCCATGCGCCCGGTCAAGCACTGCCGCTTCTTTAAGGTTTCTTCACAGTAAGAGCTGTGAAAATGTGGAATAGACTCCCTGCAGAGGTGGTTCTGGCCAGCTCAGTAGATTGCTTTAAGAAAGGTCTGGATACTTTCCTAAATGTACATAATATAACTGAGTACTAACATTTATAGGTAAAGTTGATCCAGGGTAAATCCGATTGCCTCTCGGGGGATCAGGAAGGAATTTTTTCCCTTGCTGTAGCAAATTGGATCATGCTCTGCTGGTTTTTTTGCCTTCCTCTGGATCAACTGTGGGCATAGAATTGGGTATATGGGATTGTACGATATTTTTTATTTTATTTTATTTTTATTTTTTTTATGGTTGAACTGGATGGACTTGTGTCTTTTTTCAACCTGACTAACTATGTAACTATGTAACTAAGGCGCTCCTGGTTTTGGTCACATGCTCACCTCCTCCGCATAAGGGATAAGATTAGAAGCACTGCATTCTACACAATGATGCAGAGGAATCATCCACAGTCTGGAGTGCCAGTAAAGCCTAGTACACACTATCAGTTTTAATTCGTTCAACTCAGTGGTTGCTCAGCTTAGGCCGGAGGCGCTGTACTAACATTCCAATGTTAGTGCATCAGTCTCCCCTGCCGAGCTATTGTGTTCTGACAGGGGGATGGCTGCTGGTTTTCCAGCATGCTCGTCTGTCAGAAGCCGACTGAAAGGCTGGCCTTTGTCGGACTGGCTGCCATACACATGGGCCGAATGTTGGCCGGTTTTTATTGAACTAGCCGATGTCGCCTGGCATACGTTCCGCTTGTACTAGGCTTAAGAGGACAGCACTGAAGCCAACTAGAGTGAGGTTTATGGTAAGTAATACCCCACTGCAAGGGTAAGTAATACCCCACTGCAAGGGTAAGTAATACCCCACTGCAAGGGTACGTAATACCCCACTGCAAGGGTAAGTAATACCCCACTGTACGATTTGTAAAACCCCAAAAAAGCAAGGGTTTTGTTTTTTACCCTACCAGAGTTGAGCTTTATATATCAATTTAAAAAAAAGTTCATAAATCTCTATGCTTATATGTTTAATAAGAATATTATTAATCAAATATGAGAAGAAAAAAAAAAGTCATAGTATCCCTTTAACAATGCGGTTTACAGTAGAAATGTTCTTACTACATTTTATTTGCAAACACTGAGAGCCGGACACTTTCTCTGCAAAATTAATTTAAGCATCCTTTAAAGCAGGCGACCTGAGGAAGATTCTTTCGGGCGTCGTAGAAACGGAAACCGGTTTTTATTTGTCCAGATGTCAGAGCAAGACAATAACACTTAAAATCTAAGACCTGCAATAAAGTACAGGAAGTCGTACTGACAAAATGGATACAGTGAAACATTTTATCTGTGTGAAATTCCATCCAATAGATAGTAAATCACTTTGAAAATAATTTATATAATTATTAAAGAATCAATTATCTCATCTCGGCTGCTTAATGTATGACACATTGGGTGCTTCTCATCTCTTGGTAATAGATCCTTAACCTACTATGACCTCATTACACTCATAGGCGCTGTCAGACTCTGATGAATGTCATTATTGCCGGATCTTGGAGCTTCTGACTACCGTAGTTTGTCGTTTGCTTGAAAAAATGTCGCTGAGCGTGGAATAAATATAAATGGGGGCCGTAGCTTAGATTTAAATAGTGGCAGGGATTTTAGAACTGGGATGAGAAAATCAGGTGTCAAGGTAGGTGCGCATAGAAACTTAGATTTCCTATAGAAACCACATCTTTTATTCCTTATTTGTTTTGTTTTTAGATAACTACTTATCTAGCCCCCCCCCACTGTAGACCTCTAAACCTAAGCTAACCATTACCCCTCCATCCAGATGCTTACTTACTCCTCTAATGGAGACTGCCTTAAAATCTAGTCCCGGCTGCCCATGTGTGCACAATAACGTCCTATAGACTTGAATAAGATGTTCCTCCTGCAGTACAAAAACCTAATTTGTGTAATGTAATTGTAGTGAACAGTGGGGGGCAACCCAGCAGTAGGCTGCTGCCATTGAAGAAAGTAAGTAAGCACCTGGAGGGGGGGGGGCAGCTTAGGCCACGACCTCCTTCCTACTGGGCCTCCAGCCAACTGCTAATCCTCTAACCTCCTACAGTTCCTCCCATTGTGCCCCCCCAACTTTCATAGTAGACCACAGTGCCCTTCAGCTTACACAGTGTCCCCCAAATTCCCACAATGCTTTTCAACCTCACACAGTGCCACCCAACCCCTTGCAATGCCCCCCTAGCCTACTGTAGGGCCTCCAACCCCCATAAAGCCCCAAACTCCAACAGTGTCCCATGCTACCCTCCTACATTCCACAGTTATCCTCTGCTGCTGTTGGAGAAAGTAAGTAATCATTTGGGGGGGAGGGGGGTAGCTTAAGCCAGTGGATCTCAACCACCAGCCCACAGACACTTTTCTACTGGGCCTCCAGCTAACTGCTGATCCTCTAACCTCCCACAGTGCCTCTCAGTTCCCATTGTGCCCCCCAACTTCCATAGTAGAACGCAGTGCCCTTCAGCTTCCACAGTGTCCCTCAAACTCCCACAATGCACAATGCTCTTCAACCTCAAACAGTGCCACCCAGCCTCCTGCTATGCCCCCCTAGCTTACTGCACGGCCTCCAGCCCCCACAGTGCCCCAAACTCCAACAGTTTCCCGCACTACCTTCTATAGTTAGCCCTAGCCATTGCACACCCCCTCCATTCTCCTACAGTGTCCCTACAAAGTCCCCAGCCTACTAGAAGGACCCCCAACCCCCTTCAGAGGATCATACCCAACATTTTCTCCCAATTCCCACCAGGAACCTCATCCCCTACAAAACCTTCAGCCCCCCATAGTGCCCCCAAGCTCCAACAGTGTCCCACACTACCCCTAACTTTCCATAGTGCCCACCAGCCCCTGCAGTACCCTCCAGTCTCTCACAGTGCCCCTGCAAAGTCCCCAGCAATCTGGAGAGACCCCCCAGCCCCCTCCAAAAACCCCGTCCCCAACAGTTCCCCAGCCCTCTCCAGAAACAGGGCCACCAGGTCTGCTGAAGAGTCCCCTAACCCTCTCCAGAACCCCCATTCCTCCACAGTGACACCCAGCCCCATCCAGAGCCTTTCAACATTTCAATACATGATTTACATTCCCATACATTTATTGTGTGAGTATATAATATAACTTCTTTTTTGCACTGTTAGAGCATGGAAATTTTTGGAAGAATTGTCTCAATTAGGTTGAGAACGACTGGCATAGGCTATTTCTGGGATCCTGGGGTGGGGGTTAGATAATACGTGAAAATCTCCTTTTAAGCTTTTTGCTTCACTGAGATATACTCAGCTACAGCATGCTGAGAAGTGACCACACATAGGAAAAAAAATATATAATCACATTTCTGCACATGTACCTGTCAGAGACATCGGGACTCATAAATTGTGTTCAAAGAAAGGGCTCATTCACAGGAGAATGGTTTTCCTTAGCACATCAAATTGTGCTAATGCATAAAGGAATAAATGTGGTTTTTGTTCCTTTTGTTACATGCTTTTTAATTGCATTTAGTAGCATTTATCTGTACTTTAAATGTGCTGAAATTCATTTACATGCTTTTTAGGGCATTTATACGTGTTAAAATTATTTTCCTGCAAAACAGTTAGGCCATAACTGCATCCATGTACAGAGTAGATAAAATATATTCTTTTTTTCTTGCTCCAAGTTATATGGTCTTAAATGGCGTTCATGCTCATTTATGTGTGTTTCCTGGGAGACTCCATGAATGCATTTAAATAAGATCCAATTAGGGTGACCACATTTCCAAACTATCATTCAGGGACACCCCCCCCCCCCCTTCCCAAAAATCAACAGCACAGTGATTGGACACGAGGCGGAATTTATGATTTCTCCAATCACAAGCAGGGGGCGCTGGCTTGTGCTCCTCCAGGCATTCTCAGCCAGGGCAAGTACTGTAAGTGAGTAAAGCAGTGATGTGGTGGCCTTTTTTGGGGGCATCAGATTGGCCCGGGGGGGGGGGGTGGCTGTGTCAGTTTCATTCTGGGACACTGTATTGTCCTGGAATGAAGGTGCCCGGGACAGACCTGCAAAATGCGGGACATGTGATCACCCTAGATTCAATGCGCATTGCACATGGTCACATGAAGTTGTTAACTGCGTGCATCACATTAGTTCTCAGTGTAGCGCACTCACCCCCTTCACCTGCCCTCGGCTCCCCGCAGGTAGAGAGGGCACATCATGCGACAAGCCCGTACCCTCCTGTGTAAAGAGGTTGAGCGGTGTTGTTGGTGGGTCTCCACAGCCAGAAAACCAGAATCCTCCAGAGAATGGTTCTCACCTCTATAATTGACAGAGATAAGTCCTTGTTCCCCAGTGACTTGAATGTGCACACCAGCTGCAACTCCAACGTAGAGTTTATTTCTCGTAAATAACAGTCTCTGATAAGTAAAGGTTGGAGCAAGAAGACAGGACAGAAGAAGGTGTGGGAGAGGTCCAGGCACAAACGTAATCACTTCACTGCTCGGCTTCTCAAGCAGACTCAGTCCAAATGGATAGTCTCCCTAGGTAGGGACTAGCAGCCAAATGGTACTCTAACTTAACCGCACAGTCTCTGCCACAGACTTGGTGAACTTGGTCTCTGCCACAGACCTGGTGAACTTGGTCTCTGCCACAGACCTGGTGAACTTGGTGTTTCAAAGCTTGACCTCTTTGTAAGGAGAAGTCATCCCTCCAGAGAGTTACCGGGCCCCTTCCTTCACTGTGACTTCTCACCGGTCCCTCAGAACAGTTCCTCCCCCGACCTCCTCGTCTAAGATATGGGTCCCCTCGCAAGGCGGCACCCTGGGATTCCTCCATCCTTCATGGGCCCCAGCTGAAGGTGCAGGGCCCAAGGCTTTGCTGCAGTCCCAGGGCTAAAGGTGCCTGGGACTGATTCACCGACCTCCGCCCCTGTGCCAAAGGTGCCCAGGGCGGACAGGAACACACTCCCTGGGGTAGGACCCCCGACCACAACAGAACGGACAGAACCCCGAACAGGCAGCGTCTGCCCCTTTTATATCCTCTCCCAGCATGCACAGCAGGCCTGCCACACCCACTGTACGGCTGCTGAGAGGGGGCACACAAGGCACAGCACTGTATCAGTGGTTCAACCCTGGCCTATCATGTCAGCGCCACCTGAAGGCCACAGGAAAATATACACCGACACTCTCCCTGCGGATGGTTGATAGAATCCTGACAATTGGGGTGTTTGAGCACAACTACCACTCAAACACTTCCCCTAAATTTAGGACCCAGCTACATCAGCATTACACATATTCTGGTGCAGGGGCTTTCAACCCTATTGGGATCAGGGCCCGGTAGTAATCTCTTTAGCCTCGTACACACGACCGGTTTTCTCGGCAAGAAACAGCAAGGAAACTGCTGGGAGAGCTTTTTGCAGAGAAAACCGGCCGTGTGTATGGTTTCTCGTCGAGAAAACTGCCGGGAATCTCAACGAGAAAAATAGAGAACCTGCTCTCTATTTTCTCGTCGGGATTCTCGTCGGCCTGTTTCCCGATGAGAAAACCGTGTGTGTGTGTGTATGCTTGCCTGTCTCCAGGTAAACCCGCGCATGCTCGATGAGACTTCGACGCATGCACGGTAGCATACAAGGGTAGTGTAGGGTGTAGCAAGATGGCAGCAACGGCATCGAATGTGACGAGCGCCGGCTCGTCGTAGTCGATGACGTCACTGCGTTCTTGCCATTCAAAAGAACGGCGGTTCTTTTGAAATGTGCGTGTGTACACAGGGCTTGGCAAGACAATCTTGCCAGGAATCCCGTCGAGAAAACTAACATTTTGGCTTTTCATAGCTTTCCATGTCCCAAAATTAAAAAAAAAAGTTTATACTCAAACAATAGAAAAAAAATATGCGAATCCAAAAACCTTGGTTAATTCCAATGTTCCCTTATATAAGATGTCATATGAGCGGATGCTCAGAAAAATTTACTAGAATATGGTATAAATACAAAAAAGAGCCTTTTATGGCCTCATCCAGATCATATAGAGCAGGGATCTCTAAACTACGGCCCTCCAGCTGTTGCGGAACTACACCTCCCGGAGGCATTGTAAAACTCTGACATTCACAGACATGACTAGGCATGATGGAAATTGTAGTTCTGAACAACTGTAGGGACATAGTTTGGAGACCCCTGATATAGAGGAAAAAAACTAGGTATAAACCGAGTGATAATCCCCAGTAACCTATAATGGCGGACTATAACGGCAAAACAATGGCGACAGTGTCTAGATAAAATACATTTTGTATACTTAGATCTGTCAGTCTGGCCACCAACGTTCGTGTGGTTTTTTTTTTTGGGGGGGGGTAGTTCCCTCGCTGTGCCCCTGTTCCCACCCCAGGCGTTAATGGGTGGACGTTCGGCTAACATACCCACCGGTAGGAATATGCAGATTCACATTTATCTAAAAAATATATATGCTGTGTTGTTGTCATGATCGATTTGCTGTATTTTGGTTCTAATATTGTATTGTTTTAGGTAGCTTACTCTTTTCCTGTCTGGGTCCTGAGGAAGCCAAATATCTGGTGAAATGCGTTGACCTTATAGACAGCAGGCTAAGTGCATGCCATTCATACTGGACTGAACCTACCTTTGTGTATATGTGTGATTGTATGTATTCTCAATTAGATACATATAGCTAATTAGAAGGTATTTATTTCCCCATATGTTTGGGGTATGATACCTCTATTTTTATCTATTTTAAAATTATATGATAAAGATAATTTTTTAATTTTATCTTGAAATTGTCTCCATTGTTTTGCTGTTATAGTCCACCATTGTAGGTTACTGGAGATTATCTCTCCGGCTTATACCTAGTTTTTTTCTATACTACAATATGGTCTAATTGGGAGGAGTCACCGGAAACGGTGGCGGACTGCTCTTAACCGGGAAGAGATGGTAATGTGTGTAAAACATACTTATTGTTGGTTCACTGTTTATGCTTGCTTTTTTTTTGCATTAGAATATAGTGGAGAATTATTGCCATTGTGTTGGTATAAAACAGGGGGGTAGTGGTTCACTCAGAAATGTTTGGTTTTGTGCTTTCCTTTTATTTTTCTGTTATAATTCTCTGTATGGTTATGTATAGTTAAATTTTTCTTCTTTTTTTTTTGCATACCACAAAATCCTGTATGTACTCGTGTCCATATTTGATGCTACTTGTACGGAATAGTTATCATGTATTGACATTTACGTATTCTGATACACGCTTCATGTATCTTTATGTTTTACAATTTGTGCATATGGCAATAAAATCCCTTAAAAACAAAAAATGTGAATCCATAATATATAATGAAACAATGAAAGGCTCTGGCTGGAAATAGGTATCACTATGGAAGGGGGAGGGGGGGGGATAGCGGTTCTTGGAGGGGTTACAAAGCTCTGCAGCTGTCTTGATAGCTCTGTAAGGGATGAGGTTTCTGGAGGGAGCTGGGGTCTCCCCAGGAGCTGGCCACTTTGCAAAGGGCACTGCAGGGGCTTGGGGGGTGCACTGTTGGAGGCTGATGAGCATTGTGGGACACTGTTTTAGGAACTGCAGGCTCTGCGGTAGGCTGGGGACACTGCAGGGGGCTGGGGTGCATGCTGAGAAGCTCAGCAGCACTATGGGAGGCTAGAGGTATCGAGGGAGCGGAGGCTCTTAGGAGGCCTGGGGCACTGTGGGGGGGGGGGGGATAACGGGCAACTGCAGACAATTATGAGAGGTTGGGGGCACTATGGAAGCTGGGAGTCTCCCATAGGTTAGGGCTGGCTGGAGGAGGGGGGCTGCTGCCCAGCAACAGGCCACAGGCTGGTGGTTGAGAACCACTGTTCTAGTGCACTACAAAATCACACAGGGACTAAGTCGTTTCTGAAAAGCTGGGGGCTAGAAGTTGCCTATGCCTTAATTTTCCGGTCTCAAGGAACCCCTGCTAAAAATGACTATATCTACTCATGATATATTAGTGTGATGGTCACTGAGAAGAATGCTCCTTACACTTGTGGATATTGGGAAGAATGACCAATGTTCATTGGTGTCAGTGGGAACATATCTGAGAGTCAGAAATTGCTCATTGGTCAAGGAACCCCCAGCAACCTCTGGAGGAACCCTATTGTTCCATGGTTGAAAAACCCTGATATATAGTTTTGATGCAAAGCGCTTACCTTCCTGAGGCCACCACACTACCCTTGATCCACCACCAGAACCCCAGTGCAAGATTCCATTTTCCGGCAGTCAAATCCTGCAAAAGACTTAGAAATCTCCCCTTTTACCTCCATGTGGCAGCATTTGGGCTTGGCTACATCCTGCACTGATTGAATTGTGCGGTGGAAGTGGAGAGTCACATGTTACGCCATACCCAGAGGAACTGGTTACTCCTCAGAGTTTAGGAAACTTACGTTCTCTTCTGTTCTGTGAATAGGTTACTTTGCCTGTAGGTAGGGGATTAATCTACAGCATCTGTAAGTCATCTTACTCTATATATTTAGTTCTCCTGAAAGAGAACAGGTGGTCTGATGGGAAGTAGAGGCCTGATATTAACAGCATGTGAAGCAAAGGGGACTTTGCAAAGTACCCCTCTGGGGTAAGCCCTGAGGCACTGGTGTGGGGAGAACCTCAAGCCTCGTACACACGGCCGAGATTCTCGTCGAAAAAAACATGTCGTTTTTTTCGACGAGATTCTTGGACAAGAAACTTGTCCCGGCCGAGTGTACACACGCTCGATTCAAAGAACCCGTGGTTCTTTGAATGGAGCGTACGCGGTGACGTCATCGACTACGACGAGCATGCGCTCGTCACATTCGATGCCGTCGCCGCCATCTTGGTATACCCTACCTATGCCTAGGAAGCTACCGCGCATGCGTCAAATTCATTTCGAACATGCGCGGGCTTCCCGAAGGACAGGTAAGTGTACACACACTCACTTTTCTCGTCGAGAAACAGGCTGACGAGAATCTCGACGAGAAAATAGAGAGCAGGTTCTCTATTTTCTCGTCGAGATTACTTGTCGGTTTTCTTGACGAGAAACTATACACACGAACGAATTTCTCGGCAAGACATCTCTGCCAGCAAGTTTCTTGCTGGTTCTTGCCGAGAAACTCGGTCGTGTGTACGAGGCCTTAGATAAGGAATTCTACTGTGAATATTGTTTGGAAAAGCTGAGCTGTACCTCCTGGTCGATTGGCCAAAGTTTGTTTGTTGGAACTGTTTTCTACTACTATCTATACAACTTCACAGTTAAAAGTAAAGCATCTAAAAAGGCTTTAAAAGTTGTTTATTTAAAGAAGTGGACCTCAGGCTGGCAGTACTAGAGTAGTCAAGATGGTAGAGTTCCTCCATCAAACAGGTGTTTGGTACCCCATCTCATTGCATGATAGTTGTTGGTGGCCAACTAGGGGACTTTGCCTATGTGCCTAGTATGAGAAAAGTACAAATTTCTACTAATAATGATGCCACGGAACCACCTGATCTTTAATTTGTCACCAACATACAGCCGCACTTTGATGGATCTACTCTTAATGATTCCAGGGATAACGATGAAACCACTCACAGTGTTAAAGGAATGACTACATATGTTCCTGTTATCCCTCACATCAGACTTCCTAATGGTTATTGGAATGTGTATCCTGTTTAAAACAAATAACCACTAATTAGTTATTTCATGGCTTCATTAGTCAGGGAGGATGAAAAGGCAAATAGAGAACAATAGCGAAATATGTGCAAGTAATGGGTTTTGTTTATGTGATTGTGGACCTCTTATTAGGTGAGATGGAACTTCGAGTCATTGTGAAGTTTTTTATATAAGAATTAGAATGTCATCAGCTTATCGTAAATAACCATTTCAGTCTGTGTTCAGGTTTTAAAAAATGTCTTTCTATGTAAAGTTTTCAATTCTGTATATAAAGATCATTCACATCATCTCCACAGACCTTCTGTAGCATAGCTCCCAACTGTTCCTGATTTGGAGCAAAGTCCCTCTGTCCCTCTTTCCTCCTCATGTGTCCCTCATTTTGGTCTGATCTATATAGTTGTATATAAAATGCACTTTTTATCTATCAAAAGTGTTTTCAAGCCCTAAACTTTTCATCCGATTTCTAAATTGCTGCATTTGTAAATTCCAAAAGCCAATATAAAGGAATAGTAGTGGTAAAAATAAGCACTTGTGGGTTTAACCAATCTTATTTTTTTTTTTACAATTCTCCTTTAACCTCCCTGGCGGTGTGATTCTGTCTGATTTTAGGTGCTGAAAGCGGTACAATTATTTTGCATGGAATTTGGCGTTTTATATTGTAGGCCTGCAATTCTTAGTAATAACTCACTTAAATCTGTCCAAAGCAGAGTCTAGTAGACATCCCGGGTATGATAAAGTTTGAAACACAAAATCATAAATTATATGTAGCGCTACCCCCAGTTAAGAGAGCCGCTGATATTGATTTGGGCCCTGTAGTGCACTGCTGTCAACCCCTGGCAATCGGCTCTAACCTCCCGTGGCACAGCTGGTGATAGAGGGATAGGACCGCGTGACCGCAACTGTTGGTGACGCAGTCCTATAACAAACATACACAGAATATACTTTAAAACTCCTATTAAAGTAAGCGGAACTGACACCAAATGTACTTTACCCAGATATTTTACTGAGGCTAATGGGCAAGTAATAAACAACAGTATAACAAGTTGCAGATCCCTGCAATAAACAGTAATAAAGATAAACAGAGTAATCAGAATAATAAAGTATTGCTATGCAACTCTAGCGCTGCCCTTTTACAGCTACTTCCCCTCATGGGTAGACTAACACCCAGCAATGTCTACCTATGCAGTCAGGCCTGACTGATCTAGATGGAAGTTCAGTGAAACAATATTCGCTAGCAATCTTTTCGGTGGTGCACTTGAAGAACAACTTTGTAATCCCAACGAATAGTAAAGATAAAGGTATCTGTCTTTAAACAGCTCTCACCACCCGGGCAAGTCAAAGTCCGTTTCCTCCATCGATTCGTCTAGGAACAGGAATCCACCGACATCCAAGTCTTCAATCCTTCTGGTGTACTGCAGCAAGGAGGATTAGATGTCTCTGAGGCTCTGCTAGGCTGGCAGAGGGCTCTTTGGAAAGGAGCACACGGCCCAGGCTTCAGGCCTTGTGCACACAGCAGTTCAGCACAGACATCCTCTTGCTAGGAGAGGGGTGTCCAAAAAGACCGACCAAAACTCCGCCTCCCCTTTATAAAGTCTCCCCCAGCAGTCTCTGTTCTGGAGCAATGCACCCTGGGTGCTGCAAGATGTACTGGGAGATGTAGTCTCTCTCTCTCTCCTCTGCTTTCACTTCCATAATGTCTCTTTACTTCCTCCCGACTCACCTCTCACCTGGAACTTCTTGTCTCTCTGCATTAAAGGGGAACACCCCGCTACACACTCCCCCCACTTGAACTCTTTGGTCCCCAAAGATAAACTTCAACAAATACTGTTTACCATTTTGGACAATGTCGAGCATGATGTTGGCATAGGGAATTCCCACCAAAACTTTGGGATGGAACTCTCTTGCCCACAGGTCACACTACCATGAGTGGCCTGCCTAACTGTGCCAGAGAGTGAGCTGGGGTTGCCCTCCACCAAATGGACGGTGGAAGGATCAGGTTGTTCAACACTTCTCCTAGCCGTTACAACAGAGTCCTCTGAGCTCGTCCCCATTTGGGGGTAAGTTAGTTTCTTGGGAGGCCTGATGACTCTGCGAGCCCTCTGCTCTCTTGGTGCTTCTGACTCTGGCACCACAGGCTCTTCTTCAGGAGTAAGTTCAGGTAACATTGCTGGTTCTGGAACCTCTGATTCAGAAGTCGACTGACGTATGGAATCTCTAGAGTCCTCCTCTGCGCAAGTGTCAGGAACATCTTCCCAGTAATCAGCTGAGGGACTGAAGGGTATGAATTCAGTAGCCTCCGGATTCAGCGTTGCATCTGGGGTATCCCCTCCATTTGGGAGATCTATGGCGGACGTTCCCAGGGTCGAGGGAGGCCACAGCCAGTCCAGTTCTCCACCTTCTTCTGTACTCAATTGGGAGGCCTCCCCATCTTTGGCTCGAGAGGTCTGGGACCGAGTGTTCGGCCTAGGAATATCCAGGATAGAGGCCGGTTCAGGGGAGTCTCTCACGGGAGGTATTCTGACTGCCTCAGCAAGTGGGAGCAGGTGGTTCCGATGCCACATCTTCAGTGGACCCACCTTTCCTTCTGGCTTTAGTTTGTAGACAGGCAAACCGGGCAACTTCCTACAGACAACATAGGGCTCAGATCTCCACCTGTCGGCAAGCTTGTGTTTTCCAGGGACCCCCAGATTGCGTAGCAGTACTCGGTCCCCGGGCTGCAGATCTTGCACTCGAACCTTCAGATCAAAATTTCTCTTGTTGCGGGCCCCCCTTTGATCCGAAGCCGCCTGGGCTTGTTCATAGGCCACCTGCAAGCTACGTCTAAGTCTGTCCACGTATCCCTTGTGGGATGTAGCTGAGGTATTGTCTATAGAAGTGCCAAAGGCCAGGTCCACAGGTAGCCTTGCTTCTCTCCCAAACATAAGTCGATAAGGGGAGTAGCCAGTGGCGTCACTTGTGGTACAGTTATAGGCATGTACTAGGGCTGATATGTGCTGACTCCAGTGTTGCTTCTTCTCTGTTTCTAAGGTTCCCAACATGTTGAGCAGGGTCCGGTTAAATCTCTCCGGCTGAGCATCTCCTTGTGGGTGGTAAGGCGTGGTTCTGGTCTTCTTTATTCCTAATGAATCCAAAAGTCTTCGGATCAACCGACTCTCAAAGTCCCTTCCTTGATCTGAGTGGAGTCTCTGTGGTAGTCCGTAATGGACAAAATACTTCTCCATAAGTATCTTGGCCACGGTGGATGCCTTCTGGTCTTTGGTTGGGAAAGCTTGAGCATAGCGGGTGAAATGGTCGGTTATTACCAGAACATTCCCCAATCCACTCAGGTCGGGTTCGAGGCAGAGAAAGTCAATGCATACCAGATCCATTGGGCCTTGACTCTGTAAGTGGCCCATTGGGGCAGCTTGATGGGGTAGGGTCTTTCTCTGAATGCATCGTGCACAGGAATGGCAATACTCCTCTACTTCTGCCCTCATGCAGGGCCAATAGAACCGATTTCTGACGAGCTGGAAGGTCCTTTCTGCCCCTAGGTGACCATGATGGTCATGCAGGGCAATTAGTACAGTCTCTCGGTGCTTCTCTGGAAGAAATAACTGCCACTTATCTTCTGAGTCATCAGAGGGGCCCCTTCGGTAGACCACTCCCTGATGTACCTGTAGCCTGTCCAATTCCTTCCTCAACAGGCGAGCCTCCTTTGAGGGGTGATGTAGGAATTTGTTGGGATCCTGATTCTCCAGGGCTTCGAGGACCAATCTCCCCATGGGGTCTTCCAATTGGTCACACCTCAACTCCTTCTTGGACAGCCTCGGTAGGTTGTCTTCCTCCAGTTGAGTTACCCCACAATAGTGTTTGGGGACTCCTACCATGGTAACCCCTATTTCTTCTGCTCTGGAGCCTCCTCTGGCTTGGAATTCAGCCCCTTGACAAAGGGCCCGCACCCCGTCCGGTGCCACTTGGGTCCAATCTTCCCAGTCATTTGTCGTGGCATGAGACCTCCGGGACAGGGCATCTGCATCCCTATTTCCGGCTCCTGGTCTGTACTTCAGACTGAAGTTGAATCCAGACAATGCGGCCAACCACCTGTGTCCGGTGGCATCTAGTTTCGCGGTGGTGAAGAGGTAGGTCAGGGGGTTGTTGTCTGTCTTCACAGTAAACTCTGCCCCATACAAGTAGTCTTTTAGCTTGTCTACTACCGCCCATTTGAGGGCCAGGAATTCCAGCTTATGAGTGGGGTAATTCTTTTCTGAGGGGGTCAGGCTCCTGCTCACATAGGCCACTGGTCGCAGTTGTCCTTCATGTTCTTGGTAGAGTACACCACCTAGACCCTCATGGCTGGCATCCACATGTAATTCATAAGGTCTGGTAGGGTCGGCGTAGGCCAGGACTGGGGCAGTGGTTAAGCTCCTCTTCAGAGCATGAAAGGCCTCTTCACACCTTGGGTTCCACTGATCTTGAACTGACTCACCAGGCCTCCTGGGCCCTGAGTCATCCTCTTCCCCTTCTGCCTTTAGCAATTCATTCAACGGGCGGGCAATCCGAGCAAACCCCTCCACAAACCTCCTATAATAGGAGCAGAACCCCAGGAAGGATCTGAGCTCTGTTACTGTGGTGGGTCGTGGCCAGGAAGTGACTGCTTCCAACTTCTCAGGATCTGTGGCCACCCCTTCTTCAGACACTATGTGCCCCAGATAGTTCACAGAAGACTGGTAGAACCGACACTTCTCGGGGGAAAGCTTAAGTCCCTCTTCGCTGAGTCTTCTCAATACTTTCTCCAACCTGGCTTCATGTTCTTCCAAGGTTCTTCCAAAGACAATGACATCGTCCAAGTACACAAGGACTTCTATAAGATTCATGTCTCCAACAGTCTTCTCCATAAGGCGTTGAAAGGTAGCAGGAGCTCCAGACAGACCCTGAGGCATCCTATTGAATTCGAAGAATCCCACCGGGGTTATGAAGGCTGTCTTCTCCCTGTCTTCTGGGTGCATAGGGATTTGATAGTACCCACTCTTGAGGTCCATCACACTGAACCATTTGGCTCCAGACAAACTTTGTAGGGCATCTTCTATCCTTGGCGTGGTGTATTGGTCAGGGATGGTTCTCCTGTTGAGAGTCCTGTAATCGATACAAAGCCTCAACGACCCATTCTTCTTTCTGACCACCACGATTGGGGAGGCATAGGGACTTCTAGACTCACGGATAACACCAGTCTTCTTTAGTTCTACAAGTTGTTCCCTCAGATCCTCCAGATCTGCCAGGGGGACCCGCCTGACCCTCTCTCGGAAGGGCTTATCTTCTTGGAGGCGGATCCGATGGGTGGCACTTCTTGCACACCCCACATCGAATTCATCTTCGGAAAAGATCTTCTCCCACCTGGTCAGCTGGGCCTTGGCTCTTTCTTTCCAAGCCCTGGGTAGGTTCGGGTTTTCCACGGACAGTTTCTCCCAAACATCTCCTCCGTCACCCGTCCCCTTGACTTCGGACCAAGTGACTGGGGCAGCAGGGCTCACCTGACCAAGCAACACTCTGGCAGGGATCTCCATGGGTCCTCCCGTAGTGTTCCTAACACTCACCGGAACTCTGCCATGGGCCTTCTTCAGGGCCTTGAACGGAATCACTTCTGGTATCACTTCCAGGCCTGAGGACTCTTCCCTTGGGTCTGATTCCAGCATGACAAAGGGGCCAGGTTGTTCCCACGAAAGCTTCACAGTGGCCCTAAGACAGGTTACTTCTCCGGGCTGTAGCACTACTCCTTCTCTGCCAAGTCTCCACACCTTCCCTATCCCCTCTCCCGGGGTCTTCTGCTCTAAGACCAGTCGTTGGTAGGCCGTCTTTAGCATGGGATGGATTTTGGTGGCTGAATGGTTTCTCTCTTTCACTAGAGGGGTCAGGAGTCTCCTGACTAGATCCGTGTTTGTCCCAATGATCAGGGAAATCTTGCTGGCTCCAGGCGGCCGGGGACACACAACTGCCAGGGTGTCAAACACTTCAGCCTTCCCAGCCACGGATGGGTCGAAAGTCATCTTTATGGGCAGGTACCCATCATAAGGGAAACTCTGGGTTCCAAGTCCCCATATCTCCAGCTCTTCTATCTTCTGGATAGGCAGATGACTCAAGTGCCTATCATAGAAGTCCCGGTATAGTAAAGTTACCTGTGCTCCGGTGTCCAAAAGAGCTTTAGTATAGACTCCTTCCACTTGAATGGGCACAGTAGGAGACGGGCCCACCAGTTCCTTTGGGTATGGCCGGACTGGGGTCACCTCTTTTTTTTTGCTTTCGACCCTTGCCCTGCTCCTTTTGGACTTTAATTTTTCCTGAGCCTGGCATGCATTGACTTTCTCCCTCTCAATGGGGGCACAAACCCGCTGAGGGATGTTATTGTTCCTTTTAGGTGGATGTTCCTTCTTTGGGGTGCTGTACTTCCACTGAGGGGTCTTGCCCCCTCCCTCTGGGGTACATCTTGGTGGGGGTGTACTATACCTCCTCCTAGGAGTTTTGTCTCCTCCATTCTTGGCCTTTTTTTTTAGTTTGGAGCGCACTGAAGATGATGGGCACCCGGTTGACTCCTTCACCGGGGCCCCTTTGGAGTTTCCCGCCGGCTTGCAATTATCTGTTCTCTTCTTCTTTGGGCTGGAGCATACGTTAGCAAAGTGGCCACTCCCTCCGCAGTTATAGCAAATCACCTCTTCTCGGTCCTGTAGGGAGGCCGGTGCTGAGGTGTTCGGGAACAACTCCTTTCTTGGGCTTGGTTTCTCTCGTCTTCTCTGATCTTTCTCCATCAAAGAGGTCAGCATCTCCAACACTTGGGCCATTTGCGATTTCAGAGTGTCAACCTCCGCATCTCTTTCTGGGCTCTTGACCGAGTGGACCAACACTGGTACAGGTGTGACATTCGCCTTGGCCACCTGCTGATCTTCCTCCAGCGCCTCTTCGTCCCTAATAATTTTTATTAGATCAGAGTAGGTTAGTGACATTCCTCCTCCTGAGGTTTTCAGGTGCAGCCAGACCGGGTCTGAGCGCTGCGCTCCCCTCATGATCTGCTTCATGCGTGCTTCATCTGCATCTTTGGGCAGCATTCCCTTCTTCAGTACAATCTTGCATAACTGCCTGTTCAGCCTTCTAACATATTCTGACAGTTTCTCATTCGGCTGCTGGAGAGTGTGTTCAATTTGATAAATCATCTCTGACACCTTCTCCAGCTGACCAAACTCTTCCTGCAGCATGGCCAGGCAATCTTGAGCTGTACAGTTTTCATTTCCAAACCGGAAGCTCTTCACCGCTTCTGCCGCGGCACCTTTCAGACTTTCTAAGACTCGCTGTCTCTTCTGTGCCTCAGGCACCTCCCATGCTTCTACTGCCTGCAATGCCTGTTCCACCCAAGTGTCAAAATCTTCCTCCCCCGCAGGGACGGGGAGCTTCCCTGAGAAGGTGCTAAGCTTCCGGTAACCGGCCTCCACATGCACCGTACTGCTTTTCTGGCACTTAATTACAAGGTCTCCTAGAGCATTCAACAATTCAGGCCCTATAGCGGCCAGCGGTGATCCCGGGCTTAATAGTTCCTTAAGCTTTTCTGCTTTAGGGGATAGTGGTGGAGATAATTGTGAGAGTGATGGCTTTGGTGTCTGAAACCATTCTTCCTTCACTGGCAGCGTATGTATCAAGTGATAGATCTGATTATCTATGGCTTGTATACTCTGACTTTTAAAATGCTCTGGGATTTCGTTTTTCCATTCTACCAGTGCGTATGTAAACGAGATCACTGGATCTGGCCTAAAATCCATCACCCATGCTTTGTGGCTCGGAGACAGTAACAATACGAGCTGTTTTATCTCCTCTTCCTTCCATCTTTCCCCCGGGAGTACAATGACTACCGCCGCGGTTGGATCGGCGCCAATCGCTGCGCACCACTGTGACATTGCCAGCGGGTCCATGCTGGTACTTCTGACCGGCTTGATTGCAGCGTGCAACGTACAAGGATCCGGACTCGAGCCCCCACGTGTAGCGCTACCCCCAGTTAAGAGAGCCGCTGATATTGTTTTGGGCCCTGTAGTGCACTGCTGTCAACCCCTGGCAATCGGCTCTAACCTCCCGTGGCACAGCTGGTGATAGAGGGATAGGACCGCGTGACCGCAACTGTTGGTGACGCAGTCCTATAACAAACATACACAGAATATACTTTAAAACTCCTATTAAAGTAAGCGGAACTGACACCAAATGTACTTTACCCAGATATTTTACTGAGGCTAATGGGCAAGTAATAAACAACAGTATAACAAGTTGCAGATCCCTGCAATAAACAGTAATAAAGATAAACAGAGTAATCAGAATAATAAAGTATTGCTATGCAACTCTAGCGCTGCCCTTTTACAGCTACTTCCCCTCATGGGTAGACTAACACCCAGCAATGTCTACCTATGCAGTCAGGCCTGACTGATCTAGATGGAAGTTCAGTGAAACAATATTCGCTAGCAATCTTTTCGGTGGTGCACTTGAAGAACAACTTTGTAATCCCAACGAATAGTAAAGATAAAGGTATCTGTCTTTAAACAGCTCTCACCACCCGGACAAGTCCAAGTCCGTTTCCTCCATCGATTCGTCTAGGAACAGGAATCCACCGACATCCAAGTCTTCAATCCTTCTGGTGTACTGCAGCAAGGAGGATTAGATGTCTCTGAGGCTCTGCTAGGCTGGCAGAGGGCTCTTTGGAAAGGAGCACACGGCCCAGGCTTCAGGCCTTGTGCACACAGCAGTTCAGCACAGACATCCTCTTGCTAGGAGAGGGGTGTCCAAAAAGACCGACCAAAACTCCGCCT
The DNA here is from genome assembly GCA_029206835.1 of Rana muscosa. Lineage (NCBI taxonomy): Eukaryota > Metazoa > Chordata > Amphibia > Anura > Ranidae > Rana > Rana muscosa. The sequence goes on from CM055124.1 coordinate 285,954,325, forward strand.
CCCCTTTATAAAGTCTCCCCCAGCAGTCTCTGTTCTGGAGCAATGCACCCTGGGTGCTGCAAGATGTACTGGGAGATGTAGTCTCTCTCTCTCTCCTCTGCTTTCACTTCCATAATGTCTCTTTACTTCCTCCCGGCTCACCTCTCACCTGGAACTTCTTGTCTCTCTGCATTAAAGGGGAACACCCCGCTACATATATTATAATAAATAACTATAAATAATTATAACAAATAATAATATAAAAATAATAAAAATGATTCAATAATGTAATCAAATCAAAAACACTGAAATTTTCTCAGTTGCAGAATTGTCGCTGTCATTACTTTCAGTGTTTGATGACGAATTTCCCCACAAATCGCTATCGATCAATTCTGCGAGTGATTCTAATTTATTATCGTTGTTTTCTAGCTGGTCTAAAACCACTTTTGACATAAAGGGACACTTTTTGGTTGCTATGGACAATCTCCAGTTTCCAGGCAGAAAAAAATGTATTTATAATATAAAAGTGCATGCAGGGCACTGGACAGACCACTAGGGACAATGGGGGTGTGTAATTATTTTATAAAGTACTGTAATCTGTAAGATTACAGTATACTGTATGTGTATTGTTTTAACTTTTTTGAATTTGGTGCCGATCTCCGCCCCGTGCGCCGCAACGTCGCAGGGAACGGAGCTCGGCGGCACTGTGTGTGAATAGAGCGAGGAGACAGCTCGCACACACTGCGGGGAGACATCGCAGGATCCAGGGGACAAGGTAAGAAACTGTATCCTGCGATGCAGCCCGAGTCTGGCTCGGGGTTACCGCTTATGGTACTGAAATTCCACCCCGAGCCAGACTCGGGAATACTGCCAGGGAGGTTAAGGGGGCGTGGCAGGGGGTGTGCCCTATGCCTGCATACTTTTTGCTGATAAGTGTCCCTCATTCCCATCTCAAAAAGTTGGGAGGTATGCTGTAGGTGGCTGCCAGAACATGCCCATCTTCTTAAATCAGTCAACTTTTTCAACACAGAGGAACCCTTGAAATAACTTTCCGGTCTCAGGGAACCCCTGCTAAAAATTACTATATCTACATCTCATGATACATTAGTGGGATGGTCAATGGGCAGAATGCTCCTTACACTTGTGGGCCTTTGAGTAGAATTACCCCCTTACAGATAGCCAAAAAGATCAATGGTGTCCGTGGGAACTTATCTGAGAGGAAGAAACTGGTCATTGCTCAGGGAACCCCTAGCAACCTCCTGAGGAACCCTGGTTGAGAAACCCTGTCTGTCTGTGCCCCATTAGAGAGATTTGCCATCTCTACTTGTCCTGTTTACCCTTATCATCGAAAGTGAAAGAAAATCTAAAATTTTGGGCTTTCTCAAGAACAGGAATGGAGGGGAAATATTCCAATGGGGACACTAAAGCCCTGTACACACGATCAGTTTTCCTATGGATTCTAATCCGATGGATTTTTCCATCGGAAATCCGATGAAGCTGACTTCCATCAGTCTTGCCTACACACCATCAGTCAAAAAAAACGATCGTCCAAAACGCTGTGACGTAAAACACTCCGACAAGCCGAGAAAAATGAAGTTCAATGCTTCTGAGCATGCGTCGACTTGATTCTGAGCATGCGTGGGTTTTTTGTCCGATGGAGTTCCACACAGACGATCGGAATTTGCTATCGTTTTTTTTTTCTCCATCGGATAAATTTAAAACATGTTCTATTTTTTCTCACCGATGGGAAAAAAGACCGATGGTGCCCATACACGATCGGTTTGTCCGATGACAAAAGTCCATCGGACTGTTTTCATCGGTAAAACCGATTGTGTGTACAGGGCTTAATTCTGGTGACAACCAGGGATTCCCTCGCTTTACAGGAATTACCCCCCACTTTCTGTTGTGGCTTTGGGTCAGGACGTGAAGGGAAACTTCCCCAATGGGCCACAGATAGCAAAAAAAGTAACTGTCAGGGGTTATAATCCTCCATTATGCTATGAAAAATGAAAAAAAAAAGTTTTGAATTTAGTCATTTACTTTAGTGATTTTTACTTTAAGCAATTCATAAAACTGTGGAAGGACATTTGCTGTTAATGGAATTATCTGCCCTATATGTCCTTTGTGTCCTATATACATGCTATATGTTGGGTGCACTACATGCTGTTGTTTGCCTGTATGATTTAGAGAGCATAAAAGGAATATTTTTAACAAAGTAACTGATCATTCCATTTTGAGACATTTTGCTGACGCACATGAAGGAGACCCTAGGGGTATGAGAGTCTTTGGAATTGAGAGAATTAGCGTGTCTGCCAATATAGGACATCGGTACCAGCGACTCTGTAAGCTTGAGATCTTTTGAATATTTTACCTAGGGAGCTTAGTTCCAAGGGGCCGGAAGATTTAGAACTGCATGCAGTGATACAGATGTGGAAATTAGGGATAGTAGTATAGTAGTATTGCTTAGGCCAGTAACTAATTGTGAACGTTCTATAAAAACAATTGAGCACTGTCCGTGATATGTTTTTTATTTGCACTAATCATAAAAAGTTTTAGGATAAGCTTTTGGTGTTTAGCCCCTTCTTCAAGGTCAAGGCAATACTCTGTACTGCTTGGACCTTGAAGAAGGGGGTATACTCCAAAAGCTTATCCTAAAACTTTGTATGTTAGTGCAAATAAAAAACATATCACGGACAGTGCTCAATTGTTTCCGTTGCAAGTTGACTAATACAGCTATAATCACCTCAATTATATGTTCTATAGCAGGGGTCTCCAAACTTTCTAAACAAATGGCCAGTTTACTGTCCTTGAGGCTTTAGAGGGTCCAGACTGTGGCCAGTGGGATTAGACTATGCTGTGGTGTCGGTGAAAGGCCATCATTGGTTTTAGTGGATGGAATAGTACCCTGTTGTTGTTATCAGTGGGAGGAATGGTGCCCCGTTGTGAGTATTCAAGGTAGGAATGGTGCCCCCTCATTGGTGTATGTGGTAGAAATGGTGTCCCATCATTGGTATTCATGGGAGGAAAGTTACCCCATCATTGGTATCAGTGGGAGGAAAGGAATGGTGCCCCATCCTTGGTGTCTGTGGAAGGAATGGTCCCCCATAATTGGTGTCTGTGGGAGGTATGGTGCCCCATCATTGTTATCAGTGAGAGGAATGGTGCCCCATCATTGGTGTCTGTGAGAGGAGTGGTGACCCATCATTGGTGTCTCTGGGAGGAATTGTGCCTTAGCATTGGTTTCTTTGGGAGGAATGGTGCCCCATCATTGGTGTCAGTGGATGGCATGGTGCCATAAAGGTAGGCAAAGGGCCATATCTGGCCCACAGGCCGTTTTGGAGTTTGGAGACCACTGTTCTGTAGGATTATGTTAGATATACAGTATCTCACAAAAGTGATGGACTGGCATAGGTGCGCGCAGCCTATTGCATTAGGGTGTGCACCCCAAGGTCTAACAAACACTACACACACACTAAATTACATATTTAACGGCCCCTTCCCCCACTCATCCTAAAACATCACCGCAACAACAGCCGGGGGGAAGGAGGGGGAGCCAGGGCAGTAGGGGGAATCTGTGCTGCACAGGGTGATAAGGGTGTGCCTGGGCACACCTGGCACACCCTGTGCGCACGCCTATGTGGACTGGCCAAGCATGTCTCCAGACCTAAACCCTATTGAGCATCTGTGGGGCATCTTCAAATGGAAGGTGGAGGAGCTCAAGGTCTCCAACATCCACCAGCTCCGTGATGTCATCATGGAGGAGGGGAAGAGGACTCCAGTGGCAACCTGTGAAGATCTGGTGACCTCCATGCCCAAGAGGGTTAAGGCAGTGCTGGAAAATAATGGTGGCCACACAAAATATTGACACTTTGGGCCCATTTTCACTTATGCCGTGTACACACGATCGGTTTTACCGATGAAAACAGTCCGATGGACTTTTCTCATCGGACAAACCGATCATGTATGGGCCCCATCGGTCTTTTTTCCATCAGTGAGAAAAAATAGAACATGTTTTAAATTTATCCGATGGGAAAAAAAACGATAGCAAATTCCGATCATCTGTGTGGAACTCCATCGGACAAAAAACCCACGCATGATCAGAATCAAGTCGACGCATGCTCAGAAGCATTGAACTTCATTTTTCTCGGCTTGTCGGAGTGTTTTACGTCACCGCGTTTGGGACTATCAGTTATTTGACTGATAGTGTGTAGGCAAGACTGATGGAAGTCAGCTTCATCGGATGGAAAAATCCATCGGATTAGAATCCATAGGAAATCCGATCGTGTGTACAGGGCTTTAGGGGTGTACTCACTTTTGTTGCCAGCGGTTTAGACATTAATGGCTGTGTGCTGAGTTATTTGGAGGGGACAGAAAATTTACACCGTTATACAAGCTGTACACTCACTACTTTACATTGTAGCAAAGTGTCATTTCTTCAGTGTTGTCACATGAAAAGATAGAATAAGATATTTACAAAAATGTGAGGGGTGTACTTACTTTTGTGAGATACTGTGTATTGAGTGTAGAAGTATTTTGTTATCATAAATGTATCCATTATTGATGGGATGTGAATCAGATGTGTTGTTTTATATAGTACATGTTTATAAGTTAAGTAACTTTTAGGTTTAATCATTAGATTTCATTTTCCATTTTAGTGGTGAATTTTTTATACATACGGGCCAAGATTTATGCTTTTTTCGTTTAAAATTTTTGTCTTTTTTATAATAATTTTAGCATAATATTATGTCATCTTTGTGAATATTTCTAAAATGATATAAATGAATGTCTTCTTTGTGTATGTGTGTATAACCATGCTAGAGTTGTAGTTTAAAGGGGTTGTAAAGGTTCGTGTTTTTTCACCTCATTGCATCCTATGCATTAAAGTAAAAAAACACCTGGCTGTCATGGGCCCCCCGTTTTACTTACCTGAGCCCGTTCACCTGCTCTGCGCGTCCATGGCATCCTCTTCTCCACAGAGTCTCTGCGTTGATTGGATAGATTGATAGCAGCGCAGCCATTGGCTCCCTTTCGGGAGAGAGCTTCCCAGAGGGGGTTACCTATTGTGGGGAGGAGCCGAGAGAGCCACCGTGGGACCCCAGAACAGCAGGATCAGGGCCACTCTGTGCAAAACGAACTGCACAGTGGAGGTAAGTATGACATGTTTGTTATTTTTAGTTTTTTTAAATGATCCTTTACAACCACTTGAAGCAGTAAGAGCACGTGTATTCAGCAGACTGAGGATTTAAAGCGGTATTAAACTCAAAATCAGTAGGGCGATACGCGTATAGGAGGGAGGAGCTGAGCCCGTGACGTCACGCAGCCACCGCGGTCCTTGTGGAGTGGTGAGCGTGCAGACATGTTAGACATATAAGCGCTTTTTATCTGTATATCTTGTAGGTGTGTTTTTATGGGGGCATTTTAATAAATGTGTTGAAATGGGGAGCACTATGTAGTCCGCCTTTTTTGATCACATGTGGTTTGCTGAGCAAAGAGACGTGCTAACAGAGCTGGATCCATAGGCGTGAGCACAGGGTGTGCCAGGTGTGCCTGGGCACACCCTAATCACCCTGTGCTGTGCAGATTCCCCCTGCTGCTTGGCTGCAGAAAAAGAGACTGGGAATCTTTATCCTCAGTCCCTTTCTCTGTGTCAAAAGTCAGACACCAAAGCCCCCCAATGGGACTCCCAAAAAATCAAAAATAAATATTGTAAAAAAGAATAAATAAATAAATAATAATAAAAAAAATGTAATTGTAAAAGAGTAAAAATAAACAAATAATTAAAATAAACTATTGACACCAATCTCTTCCCTACTGATACTGACCACTGATTTACTGACACTGTCTATATATATATATATATATATATATATATATATATATATACACACACACACACACACACATATATATATATATATATATATATATATATATATATATATATATATATATATATATATATAAATATCTCTACACTGCTCAAAAAAATTAAAGGAACACTTTGAAAACACATCAGATCTCAACTAGGCAAAATCTCATGCTGGATATCTATACTGATATGGACTGGGTAATGTGTTAGGAATGAAAGGATGGCACATCATTTGATGGAAATGAAAATTATCCACCTACAGAGGGCTGAATTCTGAAATCAAAGTGAAAAAATTATGCAGCAAGCTCGTCCGATTTGCTGAAATTTCATTGCAACAACTCAAAATGGTCCTCAGTAGTTTGTATGGCTTGTATGCATGCCTAACAACATCAGGGAATGCTCCTAATGAGACGACGAATGGTTTCCTGGGGTATTTCCTCCCAGATCTGGACCAGAGCATCACTGAGCTCCTGAATAGACTGAGGATGGACCGAAACATAATTCCCAGAGGTGTTCTGTTGGATTTAGGTCAGGTGAGCATGGGGGCCATTCAGTGGTATCAATTTCTTCATCCTCCAGGAACTGGCTGCATACTCTCGCCACATGAGGCCGGGCATTGTCGTGCACCAGGAAGAACCCAGGACCCACTGCACCAGCGTAGGGTCTGACAATGGGTTCAAGGATTTCATCCCAATACCTAATGGCAGTCAGGGTGCCATTGTGTAGCCTGTAGAGGTCTGTGCGTCCCTCCATGGATATGCATCCCCAGACCATCACTGACCCACCACCAAACCGGTCATGCTGAATGATGTTACAGGCAGCATAAAGTTCTCCGCGGCTTCTCCGGACCCTTTCACGTCTGTCACATATGCTCAGGGTGAACCTGCTCTCATCTGTGAAAAGCATGGGGCACCAGTGGGGGACCTGCCAATTCTGGTGTTCAATGGAAAATGCCAATCGAGCTCCACAGTGTCCAGCAGTGAGCACAGAGCACACTAGAGGACGTCGGGCCCTCAGGCCACCCCCATGAAGTCTGTTTCTGATTGTTTGGTCAGAGACATTCACACCAGTGGCCTGCTGGAGGTCATTATGTAGGGCTCTGGCAGGGCTCGTCCTGTTCTCTCTTGCACAAAGGAGCAGAAACCGGTCCTGCTGATGGGTTAAGGACCTTCTACGGTTCTGTCCAGCTCTCCTAGAGAAACTGTCTGTCTCCTGGAATCTCCTCCATGCTCCTGAGACTGTGCTGGGAGACACGGCAAACCTTCTGGCAATGACACGTATTGATGTGCCATCCTGGAGGAATTGGACTGCTTGTGTAACCTTTATAGGGTCCAAGTATCGCCTTGTGCTACCAGGAGTGACACCGACCCCAGCCAAATGCAAAACTAGTGAAAAACAGTCAGAAAAGATGAGTAGGGAAAAAAAATGTCAGTCACCTGAAAAACCATTCCTGTTTTGGAGGTCGTCTCATTGTTGCCCATCTAGTGCACCTGTTGTTAATTTCAATAATAGCAAAGCAGCTGAAACTGATTAACAACCCCCTCTGTATACACCCCTCCCCCTCTGCTACTTAACTGACCAGATCAATATCCCAAGAGTTCTGATTCAAAAGTGTTCCTTTCATTTTTTTTAGCAGTGTATATATACAGACACATGTGAGTTTGAGCTTTGGGGTGCAAACCATTATGCAATAGGCTGCGCACACCTATGGCGGAAGGAGGGGAGGAAGGAGACCATAGCAGGGTATACCACCAGAGTGATTTCACATAGCCTATTGAACTCATCTTTGAGGTGAGCGGGTCTTTCAACCGGTGGTGGCGTGCGCTTTTGGTTTTATAAGCCTATTGGTGATTGAAGAGCACTGCGGTGGATCATATATATTAATTAACTTTGTTTTGTGACCCTTTTGATTAGACTTGGATTTTTATGTAAAGGACTTTATTTAGAACAAAGAATATATAAGTTGAGTTTTAAGAGCACAGAATATATAAGTTGAGTTTTAGGTGGTATATTCAGTGGCGCTGCACTATATGAGTTCTTTTATATCCCTATATCTTTGACTGCTAGGATCCACAAAATAATTTCTCAATTCCTTTTTATATTTTGACTGTTAATAGTTTTAATTCTACTTGTGTGTGTGTCCATAGGAGCGTTGGAAACTAAGAAAGAATGGTATACGAGTCGTCTATTTCTGAAGAGTGTCAATGGAACAAAGTGCGGTAAAAGCCGCGATTAATGTTACGGGTTAGCTTTTAACATTAATAAGGTGCCACAAACACCATGAAACATATTTTACAGCTTGCTGGGTTTACAGTGCGAGATCTCTACTTTATTGCTCAAACATTATCCCGTGTTCTATAAACAGAAATGCCGGAACACTCCTGAGAACATGGTTCGTTGGGTATTCTGCGGCTAAATTTATTGTCATCAAATGTTGACACAAGTAAAGCCGTAATACAAGTCTAAGTTTTAATAGTGTTCTAGCGCAAGCCCTGGGGCAAGTTCTGTAGGTGTTTTTGTGTGCTTGCTATTTATAGGGAATTGATACAGCTTGGAGTGGAGTGACTACACATCACTGTGCAAGTGGGGAGAAGGTCTTAGATCTAGGCCCAGGCTGGATACGCTCGGCAAACTCTCAAGAGTACAATACATCACATAATGTGAGAAACAAAGCTTGTTATTTTATGTAGGGCAATATTTCAATCTCTATTTTAGCATTAATAAAAATAGGATTTTTGTACTCACTATAGAATCCTTTTCCTGAAGTCCTCTGAGGGACACAGGAGTCTTTGGGTTATATTGCCACCTACAGGGGGTCTGGACACTGGCAAACAAAATTAAAAACTGTATGCCAACTAAGGATAACCCTTCGTACTACCAGCATGCCTCAGTTTTTTTTATAGTGTTTTAAGAGGGTGGATATCTTCTCTTAAAGGGGTTGTAAAGCTTCGTGTTTTTTCACCTTAATGCATCCTATGCATTAAGGTGAAAAAACACTTTGCACTGTCCGGCCCCCTCGAGCCCCCATTTTACTTATCTGAGCTCCGAACTTCTGTGGGCGCGATCCCGTGTCTTTCTCCCCGCGGCTTCTCGGCTCTTCATTGGATAGATTGATAGCAGCGCAGCCATTGGCTCCCACTGATGTCAATCAAATCCAATGATGCTGCCGCCGGGGGGCGGGGCCTAGACACACAGTCGGCAGCTATGTACGCCAAGTGTATGACACGGGAGCGCGCCCGCAAGGTAACCCCCCTGGGAGAGAGCTTCCCAGAGGGGGTTAGCTATTGCGGGGGAGGAGCCGAGAGAGCCGCCGTGGGACCCCAGAAGAGGACGATCGGGGGCCACTCTGTGCAAAACGAACTGCACAGTGGAGGTAAGTATGAGATGTTTGCTATTTAAAAAAAAAAAACCCTGAACCTTTAGTATCACTTTAAGCTCAGCTATGTGAAAGACTAAAATTATATTTGCTAGTACCTTATTTTCTTACTCTTCAGGATTTTTCTTCTTCAAACAATAGTCTTTTCTACATCGCAGCTGGAGCTATTTTTTTCCACTACAGCTTCTCGACATGGTCGTCCTCAGCCTGACTTTTGAAGTGCCTTATGTCAACCTTGCTAGACTAGGCCATTGTGAGGATAGCCTGAGAATGACCTTTGTGCTCTGGGTTCCACATACGGCACCCTATTCCAGTAAAGCTTCTACATTCAAGTTAGCCTAGAAGTCTTTAACCTTCGCATAATACTGCAACCTACAGAAAGATTGGACACTGGCAAAAAAAAAAATGTAGGCTAGCCAAGGATAGTCTCTCCCTCTACTAGCATGGCTCAGTGTTGTAGCAAAGCATTCCAAACAGAATAACAGTCCTTAGTGGACAAAACTCCTATTTTTATTTTTGTCTATTGAGGGACACAGGAAGTCTTCCACCATCGAGATGTGCAAACTGAAGGGTGGGCAACACAGCAAAACTCTAAAGCCGTGTACACACGGTCGGATTTCCTATGGATTCTAATCCAATGGATTTTTCCATCGGAAATCCGATGAAGCTGACTTCCATCAATCTTGCCTACACACCATCAGTTAAAAATCCGACCGTCCCAAACGCTGTGACGTAAAACACTCAGACGAGCCGAGAAAAATGAAGTTCAATGCTTCTGAGCATGCGTCGACTTGATTCTGAGCATGCGTGGGTTTTTTGTCCGATGGAGTTCCACACAGACGTTCGGAATTTGCTATTGTTTTCTTTCCCATTGGATAAATTTAAAACATGTTCTATTTTTTCTCACCGATTGGAAAAAAGACCGATAGGGCCCATACACGATCGGTTTGTCCGATGAAAAAAGTCCATCTAACGTTCAAAGTTGACAACAGAGACAAACTCTGAGATGCAAGCTGTCCAGGGGATCAGAAACGGTTAACAAATGTGCCGCCACTATGGAAAGATTTGCTGCATCTTCATGCCAAGGAAGGCTTTTCTGAGGATTTGGTAGACTTTGTGGGCCAGGAAGATGGGTGCTATTGCCACCAGTAGCTTCCTTGATAATGGTATTAAGAGTAGATCCAAGGAAACGTTGTTCCTTGAAGGCCTCTTGGATCAGTCACTTATTGGGCGTGGGTTTTGCACTTTAGAACTTTAACCAAAGTGTCTTCTGCATGTGTACTGACAGGAAAACCATGCAAGAGATAAGCTGAAAAGCCTCCAACCTCCTGCAGACCATCACAACTAAAGTTTAAAAAGTACAGTCATTTACTCCATGCATTGTATAATCGAGGGACCAACTGCAGCAGTAGTAAGATCTTTTTTAAAGGTGTTTTGATCAGTCAGTCATGGCTTCGCTCAGGAAAGTCACAGCCAACATGGAATAAAGAGCATGGCCCATCAGCAAGGACAGAGTTCTAAACAGTGTTTTCAACTGCTTAGCAGATGGGTCCTTAAAGAGAGGTGTATCGTCCACTGGTATGATATTCACTTTGCTACAGGACACTACTGGACCCACAGTGGTGGTAGACCATGTTGGTACAAAAACTTTCCCAAATGGGCACAGGGCTAATAAGCCTTTTTTTGGGGGGGGGGGGCAAAAAGTTTGTCATGGTGTTTCCAATCTCAGTAAAAAAAAAATAAGAGTTGACTCATCAGGTACAATGTGAAATGGAACCAAGACTGGAAATAGCTCCAGTAGAACCAACAGACTGATCCTCAAGTTTCATAGTGGTGAGCACCACACCAATAAGAAACAGTCTGTTTTCATTTGGGAGTAATAGCAGTGGAATGTGACTACTGAACCGTCAGGAGCAAGTTCATTTGTCAAAGACTGAATTAACTCAGAATCAGCAGTTGATGGCTCAGAAACCACCAAGGCTGTGGATAAATCGGATACAGAATCTGTAGAAGAATGCGTGGATGTGCACTTGTGGCCTTTGCAGTCAGAGTCAGCAAATAACTGGGTGATAATTGTGTAGCGCCGGCCCAAAATGGTCCACGCTATGTTTAAATTTAGGGGATGGTCTGAGCCAATAGTTGGGCTCAGACTTGCTGATTTCTTTAAAATTCTTCCTCTGCTCTGGTTGTGATACTGCCTGGCAGTCATTTTCCCTGTTTGCCTGTAGGTGGCACTGCCACCGCTGGCCCATGTTGGAATACAGGTGTATCACAGCCGTATTGGGTGTCCTTTCTCGGCAGCCGTGCAGTGGGAGTGTTTTGTCTGCTGTGCATGCTGGGGAGGGGTACATAGGGGGCAAAAGCCATTGGTTCTGGGTCCTTCTGGTGCGCCTTGTGGCCCTCATGGCATGGGGTGCGTGTGTGTGTTCTAGCCCCGGGCACCTTCAGCCTGAGGCTACATCTCTGCTCGCCAGGCCCAGCTCTGCTGGTTTGGGCCTACATTTCTGAGGGGTATCCCAAGCTGTCCATCCATAGGAAGGAAGCTCTTAAAGAGGGAAGCCAGGGGAGGTCCTACCCCGGAGGAGACTGGCAAGGCGCCGATGTCTCAGGAGAGGCCTGGAAACTCATTCAAGGAGGGATATACACTCAAAAGCTTCATTATTGCTTGTCTGGAGGTTCGGGACGTTTAAAATCCTGTGACACAGGATTCCCGGACGCATCCTAAAGTTCACCAGGTCTGTGGCAGAGACCCAAGTTCATCAGGCCTGTGGCAGAGACCTTCATTCATCTACAACAGTTTGTGGCAGAAACTGTCTAAATCTTATCACTGCATCATTCCGGTTGCTAGGACCGTGAGAGGGGACTATCCGGGTGAGCAATACCCACTCAGGCTTGAGTGGCAAATATACTGACTGTTTGCATCTATTGTACCGCGTGCCTGAACCTTCCCCTACTTCTCTCGTTTCCCACTTTCTCTTTAAAGTTTTACAGCAAAGGAAAATAAAGCCTTATTGTTGAGGTTTTACATCTGTGTGGACATTGACTTTTCTGAAACTCTTTACCCTGACAGCAGAAGCCATGGGGGTAGTTTGCATGACCCAAAATTAACCAGCAGCTCCTTCGGGGGTAAGTGCTACAATTAGGTGGGCCATAGATTCAAGCATGACTGCAGTAAAGACTTCAGGTGAAAGAGAACAACCCCAAAAAGAACAACAATGATGGAATAGCCTTTAGTAGAGTGTGTGTAAGTTGGGGGCACCCGTTAGCCGTTATCCCTCTTCCCCCCGTATCTAGAATGAAACATGTTGTGACCACATTGCAACATGGCTTGTGGTAAGAGGTACTCATGAAAACCAGACAGCTGGAAGCAGATGAGGATCGGATGACCGGAGGTGTGTAGGCGAGTGGCAAGAACATATCAAAGATCGAAGTCCCATGTGGCCCTTTGCAAGCAGGTGCAGAAGTGAGGAGACGCTTCCTCGATGCTGTATGTCAGGAAAGTGCATGAAGTGCACGCAAGATCCCACCCAGTGGATATCACGTCAACGTTAACCCCTTCCGTGGCAAAACCATTGTGAAATGGAGAATTTTTATATAAAAGAGGTAGCTCCCAATTCTCAGTCCAACCAGCTTTCTCACAGTGAGTCCTTGGAGACAGGGTAAGCACTGATGAAATGCCAGTGGCTCTGCAACTAGAAAGCACTCTATGGCTAACTTGAATGGAGAACTTATACTTGAATGGAAGGCCCTATGATGAACCTGGAGTAGAAAGGCCATTTCAGACTATCACCACAATGCCCTAGTCCAGCAGGGTCTAGATGCAGCACTCCAAAAGCCAAGCTGAGGACGGCCATGTCGAGTAGTTGTAGTGGCAGAGACGAGCTCTAGCAGCGATGTAGAGAAGACTCTTGATTGAAGAAGAAAAATCTTGAAGAGTATGAAAGTAAGGTGCTAGCAAAAATAAGTTAGTCTTAATAGAAGATGTCCATCCTTCCTAGGACACTAGCAAAGAAATTTAGGCATGCTGGTAGTAGGAAGTATTATCCTTAACTGGCCTACAGTTTTTCTTTTGTTTGTCAGTGTCCATACCCCCTGTAGGTGGCAGTATAACCCAAAGACTTCCTGTGTCTCTCAATGGGCTCCAGGAAAAGGATTTTATGAAGAATAGAAAAATTGTATTTTTATTAATGCTAAAATAGAGATAGAAAAATTGCCCTACATAAAATAACAAGCTTTGTTTCTCACATTATGTGATCTATTTTGCTCTTGAGAGTTTGCTGGGTGTATCCAGCCTGAGCCTAGATCTAAGACCTTCTCACTGCTTCCATGGTGACGTGTAGTCAATCCACTCCAAGCTGTACAGCAAAGTTACATAAATATCTCAATTTCTACACTGGTGTGGGAATGTTCACATATATATTAGTAATTATCATTAGTAGTGATTTACTTCATAATTACTTCTGTACCAACAAGGGTTGCCACCAACTCATCCCTTTAAAACCAAACACATAATAATTACACAGGTTCTGTGGCTGATTAAGGTGGTAATTAAACTCACTTGGTGCCTTATCTGCATTAAATTAGCCCCAGAACCTGTGTAATTCATATGTGTTTCGGGTTAAAAGGGATGAGGTGGCAACCCTAGTACCAACCCCCCATCCATGAAGCTAATCTCCACCTACCCATGACCCACCTGTTCAACAAGAATGGCCAATAATGAAGCTGTATTTGAACATAACAGCACCAAAGTCAGAAATACCAAATCATTAATAGCACAAGGAAAACTGCTTTACATGGTACCAGAAGTGACTTTTCTGATTGAACAAGGTAAAAGTGGACCCCCTGTTAAATCTGATTGTGAACGGGGTCCAGCTGTGGCCATGAACGTGGGGTAACACCACGCCCGAAGGCCTGCTTATCAATGCCTGGGACTAGGCTGAGGCTGCAGTCAATGAATCAATCATTAAGGCAGTCCCCGGCTCACAGATGAGCTACTTGTGTATAATGAATGTACAAAGTTCATCCTTAAGATGTTCTGTCCAATTGCACTACACACTTGTGCTGATCATAGGCGTGTGCAAGGTGTGTGCCAGGTGTGCCTGGGCACACCCTAATCCTGGGGTTGGCAACCTGTCAATCGCGATCCACCTGTCAATTGTAGATCCTTCCTTGCCGATCCCCAGAACCTGGACAGGAGGGGCGGGGTGGGTGGTATTAAGTAGAACCGATCTGTAATTTCTTCCTGCAGCAGCTGAAAGTAAGCTTCTCCTTCTTTCCCTCTAACCAACATTAAGCTGTCACAAGAGGAAAATACAGGGGATCAGTACCAATATGTGGCACCCCTCCTGTCCTCATTCCTCCTCTTTCTGCTGCCCAGGTTCCCCCTGTGTGCTCCCTTGCACCCCTCCTCCCCCAATTATTTCAGGATAGAGAATAGGGAAAAGGATGGTAAATATGTTACACATTTATATGTGTTGGAACTTTGAGGTGCACGCCCTAATGCAATAGGCTGCGCACACCAATGGTGCTGATGTACTGTATGTGTTGCATTTGGAGGGGCATGCAGAGCCATTGGTCACTCCATCAGTCCAGAGCTCCTCCTAGTAACAGAATGGAGTCCCATCTAGCACATTTTGTGCCCCATGCAAGTTTATTAACTCTTTCCTTCCCGTACCTAGTGATCAGGCCCTAGATCTCTGTAACACTAGTCTGCTCCCGGTGACTGGAGGAGACGGACACATCGGACAGCTAGGGAGGGAGTCAGGGCACCGACCCCCAGCTACCAGAAGACCTGTCACCTACTCGGGTACCACGTCAAACGACTGGTTGCTGTAGCTGTTCTTCCTTGTGAGTTAACCTTTTGTAGTTGTGTTACACGTAACCCATAGTACTGTTACGGACCCAGGTTCTTTCGAAATTTGCCAGGACCTGGCATGCACCCCTTGAATAATTTCAGACCAGGCTCAAAACATTTAAAATAATTTTACTGAAGGTTCAATAGAACATTTAAAACACGCAATAACGTCCTCATCTTAAAGAGGAGCTCCAGGCTCTTTCAGAAAAAAATAAAAGTCAGCAGCTACAAATACTGCAGCTGCTGACTCTTAATATAAGGGCACTCATCTGTCCAGGGATCCAGCGATGTCGGCACCTGAGACAATTTTTTATTTGGCTATCGGGCGCTGCCATCGCCATCTTTACAGCCGGCTACCTACTGTGCATGTGCCAAGCGCGATGCACTCTGCGAATGGGCCGTCTACGGGGGAAGGAGGAGGAGGGCGAACTTCCAGGCGGAGCTCGCGGAAGCAAGCATGTGGAGCTTCCCCCTTTGTGTGGAGCTCTGCTTTAACTTGTTGTGGCTGTCCCAGATTACCTGAACAGGTGAAATAATGTTGGAAATAGCTCATTCTTGGAATAACTCAAACGTAGAAGTCCATGTCTTTTGAGTTTCCCAATAGATTGGTGTCCTGAACTTGACCACAGGTCCTAGAAAGCCCTTGCAAATGTCAAATCTTCGCTTAAGCTGTATTCTGAATAGACAAGCTTCCAGCTTATCTACTTCTAAGCTCCTTCCCCGACATCAGTGGCGTCACTAGGGTTGGTGTCACCCAGTGCGGAAAAAATTGGTGTCACCCCCCCTCCACCAACTGTAGTCCCCCCTCAGTACAGACCTCCCTCCCTCAGTACAGACCCCCCTCTCTCAATATAGACCCCCTTCCTCAGTATAGACTCCCCCTCCTTCAGTACAGACACCCCCAAGTGCAGACCCCCCTCTATTAGTATACACCACACCCCCCTCAGTACAGACCCCCTCCATCAGTATAGACCCCTTCCCCCTCAGTGAAGACCCCCTTAGTGCAGGCACCCCCCTTCCCCAGTGCAGACCCCCCTTAGTGCAGACACCTCACTTCCACAGTGCAGACCCCCTCTTAGTGCAGACACCCCCTTCCCCAGTGCAGACCCCCTCTCAGTGCAGACACCCCCCTTGGTACAGACACTCCCCTTCCCCAGTGCAGACACCCCCCAAGTGCAGACACCCCCCTTCCCCAGTGCAGACCCCCTCCCCTCATTGCAGACACCCCCTCTGTACCTGTGCTAGTAGACCCTCCTCCCATAGCACGCCTTCTGCACATGTCCATCAACATTACAATACAGTGTACAGACCTCAGACAGTGCGGCACATACACAGAGTTGTGTCCCTCCTCATGCTCCCTCCTGTGTATATGTAAACAGGGGGAGGCAGCTTCGGTTTGGTCCATGGTGAGAGCAGGTCAGTGTAGGGGTATGCGACTATGCGGTGTTAGCGCTCCCCTGTCCACAGGTCTCACCCCTCTGGCGGGTGTCACCCTGGTGCGGCCCGCACCCCCCGCTCCCCACTAGCGACTCCACTGCCCGACACTAATTTTTAGCTACTGTCATCTCGTGTGTTAGAGAACCTGTCAGAATTGAATCTGCTGATAACAAAGGGACAGAGCACCAGAGAGAAACAACACTTAGAGCTTTGGAGAGATATAAGTAAATACTACAGATATATGTGCTTAGGTCAAATTTCATAAATGGGGTTTACAAGCACTTTAAGTCCCAAATTAAGAGTGGTGCAAGGGTCACTTAAAATGGCCTGAGAGGCCGGATTTGACCGCAGGCCTTGTGTTTTACATATAAGGTGCAGACAATACATGGAAAGAAAGGATGAACTGTAGCATTGCCCACAGCAAGCATTCATATGTGTGCTTTGAATACAAAGCTGTAGTACAGAGGAAAGGGATGGTGTTATCCAGTGGTGGCTGGTGCTCAATATTTTGGGGGGGCGGCAAACAAACCCCCCTCGCTCGCACCACCGCCACCCTGGACCCAACTTTCAGTAAATTTACAAACAGTTTGTAAAATCCATAATTGTTTCATCTGTCCATGAATGTCAGTTACGGACATGCAGCCTACATGTCCGCAATGGACATTCAAGGACAGATGCAAAAAGTACAGATTTTAAAAACTGTTTGTATATTTACTGAAAGTTGGCAACCCTGATGGGAAGGCAGCCTTACCTTAGATGACGAGGATCAAAGACAAGGGGTAGGGCTGCTGCTCCTTGCTCCAGCCGAGGGGAAGAGTCGAGGCTTCTCCTCCCGGACAAACAGGAAGTGGAGTCCTGAGACCCGATTGGCCGGGAGTCCTAAAACCTCGTACACACGACCGAGAATCTCGTCAGGAAAAAACACGTTGTTTTTCTTGACGAGATTCTTGGACAAGAAACTTGTCCCGGCCGAGTGTACAGACGCTCGATTCAAAGAACCCACGGTTCTTTGAATGGAGCGAACGCGGTGACGTCATCGACTACGACGAGCATGCGCTCGTCACATTCGATGCCGTCGCCGCCATCTTGCTACACCCTAACTATGCCTAGGAAGCTACCACGCATGCGTCAAAGTCTTTTCGAGCATGCGTGGGCTTCCCGGAGGACAGGTAAGTGTACACACACACACTTTTCTCGTCGAGAAACAGGCTGACGAGAATCTCGACGAGAAAATAGAGAGCAGGTTCTCTATTTTTCTCATCGAGATTCTTGTCGGTTTTCTTGACGAGAAACCTGATAGCCACGTACACACGACCGATTTACTCGGCAAGAAAGCTCTGCCAGCAAGTTTCTTGTCGTTTTTCGACGAGAAACTCGGTCGTGTGTACGAGGCTTAAGAGTCGGGTCTCAGGACCCACTTCCTGATTGTCCCGGAGGAGAATCAGGAAGACAATAGCAAATATTAGTTCACTATTGCCATACAACTGGGTGGGCTCAGGGCACAGTGCTCTGCCCACCTATTTTTTTAAGCCAATTAGAGCCTTAGGCTCTAATCGTGTGCTTTGTAAAAAAAAAAAAAAAACATTGAAATCCATGCGTCCGGCGCCCTGTATGTAGATTAGGGGGCTGGATGCATGGATTAGAGGCCACCACTGGTGTTACCAATTGCAACCAATTACATTTCAGCTTTCACTTTTTTTTTTACATGAAATTGTAACTGAACATCTAACTGGCTGTTATGGGAAGCTTGGCTATTTTTCCTTAGTTTAATTGAGCGTTGATGTATACAGAGCAATGGCAGGATACTGTAACAACTGCAGGACCATTTGCTACCAGTGGATATAATGAATTGTTAATAACACGGCTTGTTTTTATTTGTAGCATCCAGACTGTTTTTCCTTAAAGCCTGCCTAATGGTATTTAAATAGTGTTTGGGAAAATGTCCAAAGACTCCTTTTTCCAACCAAAGTGGCATATTGCTACCATGTGTGTTTGTATATTTACCATGTAGAACACATTAAGCCAATGCTACCAAATGTGCGGAGATGAAATCACAGGGCATTGAAAAAAAATAAAAAATGTGTGCGTTCCAAGGGGTGGGGGCATGCGATTGGTGCGATTATTTTTTGGTAAAGTGTGGAGTAGATATGGAACTGATTTGGTCCAGGAAAAATTAAATATTTATGGTTTATTTTTTTCCATTTGTTCCTAAATAATGCAAATTGACAGAGCAATGAAGCTCAAAGAATTCTGGACAGATGGCTTGGAATGAACTCAAACACACATAAATTAACTGAGCCAGAGTGAAACAGGAAAAAAAAAAAAACATCAACATGAGTTACATTCAAGGCTATGAAGCCAAGTGGATGAAAATTAGCACAATTCTTGACATGGAAAATGAGATACAGAACTTCCTAATGAACACAGCAGCCTCGACCTGGCACTCTGCGTGAACCGGCGCTGTGGTCGCCCTGCCAGACGAAGGGCCGTTACATATTTATGAAGAGCATGGGAGGTCACATAAGTTCAGTGTTTTGTGGCGGCTCAGATCAAGCTACAATTGTTGTTTGGAAACAGGTAGATAGACTAGACTAGAGGTGTTACTATTGCTGCTAAAATAACCGGCATGGGGATATGCTCAATATCCATGGATATATCCAGAACAGAGAGTTTACTCAATGTTTAAAGAGCGTGGCTAGCCAAAATCAATAAAACTAAGTCTGAACGTCTCTGTATGCGGGAACAGTTTAACAAAGGTTTTTTTGAGAACGATGTTTCATGTTCGCTGTCCATGCAGCAATTTGTTACCTTCAAAAGTGTCTCCCAAACTGCAACCGGTTGGGTGGTTTTCATGGAAAGGAAACTATCGAATTTGCTTTCTATGATGTGCAGCACTTCTGTCTTCTGTAATGCCTAGTACACACGACCGGGATTCCCGACGGGAAAAGGTCCGTTGGAAATCCCGAGGGGAAAACCGAGAACCTGCTCTCTACTTCTCCCCCATGCAGACGATCGGTTTTCCCGTTGGGAAAACTCTGATGAGAGCTTTTCCTCGGGAATCGCGACCGTGTTTTATGCTCCATCTGAGTTTTTCCCCACAGGAAAATGGCCAAAAATGGCCGTTTTCTGCTACATACGGCCGGGTTTTCTGACGGATAAAAGTCCGTCGGGAATCCCGGCGGGAAAAAAGAGAGCTGGTTCTCTTTTTTTTGTCCGGTGGGTTACACAGTTTTCCCGTCGGAAAAACTGCGAGGGAGCATACACATGACCGGGATTTCCAACGGGAAAAGTTCAGTCGGTAATCCCGAAGGGAAAACCGAGAACCTGCTTTCTACTTTTCCCCCCATACAGACAATCGGTGTTCCCGTCGGGAAAACTCTGATGAGAGCTTTTCCTCGGGAATCGCGACCGTGTTCTTTGCTCCATCTGAGTTTTTACCTCACAGGAAAACGGCCAAAAATGGCCGTTTTCTGCTACACACGGCCGGGTTTTCTGACGGATAAAAGTCCATTGGGAATCCCGGCGGGAAAAAGAGAGCTGGTTGTCTTTTTTTTGTCCGGCGGGTACGCAGTTTTCCCATCGGAAAAACTGCGAGGGAGCATACACACGACCGGGATTCCCGAGGGGAAAAGGTCCGTCGGTAATTCCGAGGGGAAAACCGAGAACCTGCTCTCTACTTCTCCCCCATACAGACGATCGGTGTTCCGATGAGAGCTTTTCCTCGGGAATCGCGACCGTGTTCTTTGCTCCATCTGAGTTTTTACCTCACAGGAAAACGGGCAAAAGCTCTCCTCGCAATTTTCCCGTCGGAAAACCCGGTCGTGTGTACGGGGCATAACTCTCTTTCTATGTTGAGGAACATTTCTAAAGCCTCATACACACGATCGGACTTTCATCTGACTTTTCCGTGGATTTTGGTCCGAAGGGGCGTTGGGCGTGAACTTGGTATGCATACACACGGCAGAACATTTCCGGCCAACAAAGACGAACGTAGTGACGTAATAGACGTACTACGTGTTTTTTCAGCTATTTAGCGCAACTTCTGCTAATGTTGTCTGACCTTTAGCATTGGTTCTGAGCATGCCTGTTTGTACTTTGGACTTTACAGACGATCAGATTAGCCTCCATCGGACATTTGTTGCCGAAAAGTTTGAGAGCATTCACACCGAACTTTTGTCCGATGAAAAAGCGAAAACAATTGTCCGATGGAGCATACAGACGGTCGGATTGTCCGATCAAACACGTCCATCGGACATTTGTTGTCAAAAAGTCTGATCGTGTCTATGGGCCTTTAGAAAAGAATCTTTAGAACAGACGAATACTCATGACCTAAAGCCCAGGTTCACACTGGGGCTGCGGGAGTGAAGCCGTGCGAGTTCAGCTGAACTCGCACGATTTCACTCCTGCCTGTCGGTCCCGATTTCAGCTCGATTACAGAGACATCTGACACAGATGTCAATGTAAATTGCGGCTGAAATCGCAAAAAGTAGTACAGAAACTACTTTTTGAAATCGGTGCAGCGCCGCAGATGCGGCGTCGCACCGATTAGGACGGTGCCATTGCCCGCAATTTGTGGCCAATTTGGCAGATTTGACATGTCAAATCGCATGTCAAATCGCACCAGTGTGAACCAGGGCTAAACCTCATCTTCTGTGTCCACCATGAATAAATCAGAGGGTTTTCTGCTGTTGGTCAGTATCATTATGTAGCGCTCATCCACGAAAAGGCCCATTGAATGGGCCCAAGGTTTTCTCCTAAGCTAGTTCACCTGCAATCAACCACACAGTCCCAGTCACTCTTCTGGGTCAGTAAATAGTCTAGTAATACTTCATATTCCCATCGCACACATTCCTGGATGAGCTCTGGAATTTGAGTGCTGCAGCAACAACCAGCTGGATACTGGTTCAAGTCACAGTAGAGATTTTTGCCAGCACACCATGGAACAACATAAATAGCGTCCAAACGGATAATTTATTGCATGATCACAGCACAAGTAGAGTGCAACGTTTCGGAATCACGCAGGACTCCTTCACATGCCTGACGAAGGGGTCCTGCGTGACTCCGAAACGTTGCACTCTACTTGTGTTGTGATCATGCAATAAACTATCCGTTTGGATGCTATTTATCTGTTTGGACCCATCTGGTAATCGTTGCAGCACCCACCATCTTATAGAAGCCATCTTTCCAGGAACTTCTGCGATTGGAATATTGATCAGACTGGACGCTATTTATGTCGTTTCATGGTGTGTTGGCAAAAATCTCTACAGTAAATAGTCTAGGGCACATGTGTCAAACACAAGGCCTGTGGGCTGGGTCCGGCCCACCAGGCCATTTGTGTGGCCATTGCACCTCTTCTGAAGCTGTGGGACCCCCTTTGTCTCTGCACCCACCTTGTCTCAGCAGTCAGCAGCAGAGAGGAGGACAGAATGACAAACTCCTCCACTGGATCCTACACTTTGCTGTGCAGGTGTGGAGAGGCTCATCTCTGCTCCCCCCCCCCCCCAGGTTTCTGCACTCGGTAGCAGAGAGGACAGAACTCTACCTATAGGCTCAGCACCTCTCTGTGCAGCACCCCCTTGATTCAGCAGACTTCAGCAGCTGAATCTAGCCCTCCTCTGGTCCTCCCCCAGACACTACACTTTCTGCTTTGCGGTTCCATCTCCAGCTCTTTCCTGGCAGCAGCACATGGTAAGGGAGGTGCACTGAGATGTAAGGGAGGGTGGGGGGGCTCCTGACTTCTGATTTGGCGGGGTGCTCTGAACATCTAATCTTTTAGATACAATAGCCCTTTGAGGGCAACCATTATGCTGCCCACGATGAGATTGAATTTGACACCCCTGGTCTAGGGGTATCTTTTCCTTTTGATGCTTTATTAGAACTTGAACTTGGATGGGGTGTAGGTTAACTGAGGGATACTCCAGCAACATAAAGTAGTAACTTGAGGACACTTTCCTCTTTCTCAAAGCTTCCTAGTTCAGTCCTTGCAGCAGGAAATAATGGACTGAGCCAACCAGGGACACCATAAGAAATGTCCACCTTTAGCTCAGGCTGACACTGATGCAAGAGGGAAAGTAACAGCACACCAGTCTATACTCACTAATGTCCCTGGATATTTTAATGCCTCCTATCAATATCAGTGAGACGTGTCCTGTGGACTCTACAAACCCGATCCTCAGATAAATCCCTTAATAAGCTCCAGCAAAGTGCAGTAGAAGAGGTCCCCCCAACTAACCTCGATGACCTTGATGAGCAAAAAAAAAAACATAGCTGGACTGCCCAGAAGGGCAGCAGCCATTCAAGCTGGAAACTTCTCCTGGACAAGAACCCCTTTACTCTAGGCCTCAAACTATTTATGCACTCTCCTGGTCCCCTACTGGGCACCCTCCCCCAGGGATTGGCTGGGATCACATAAATGCTCAGGTTGTAGATTTGACTCTCCAGACTAGGGATGAGCTCGGTGTTCGAGTCGAACATACGTTCGACTCGAACATCGGCTGTTCGATCGTTCGACGAAGATCGAACGATTTGGGCCGTTCGCGCCTAATTTGAGTGACGCGAACGGCCCACAATGCACTACGCCATCGCAGTGTCATCCAGGCGCTGTGATTGGCCAAGCATGCACTGTGACCCCGCATGCTTGGCCAATCACAGCGCCGGCAGCGAGGAGAGCAATGATTGGCCACAGGCAGGATGCCTGTGGCCAATTATTGCTGAGGGTGTTTAGTACACGCCCCACACTATAAAAGGCCACCAGCACGGCGGCCTAGTGTAGTGTGTTCCGGAGCAGGGAAAGAGAAGCATAGGCAGGGACAGTGACATTTTTTTTTTCTTGCTTAACCTGGATTCCTTTAGTTTAGGGAAAGAGAAGGATAGGTAGGGAGAGTGTCAGTGTGTTTTACTGTGCGAATCCTTGTTTCTAGGGACAGGGAAGGACAGTGAGGGAAATTCTCCTTGTGCTATAGTGTGCTAAAGCATTGATCATCAACCATCTTTAAAAAATCATTTTTTCTAGGGACAGAAAACTATAGGTAGGGAGAGTGTCAGTGTGTTTTACTGTGATAATCCTTGTTTCTAGGGACAGGGAAGGACAGTGAGGGAAATTCTCCTTGTGCTATAGTGTGCTAAAGCATTGATCATCAACCATCTTTAAAAAAACATTTTTTCTAGGGACAGAAAACTATAGGTAGGGAGAGTGTCAGTGTGTTTTACTGTGCTAATCCTTGTTTCTAGGGACAGGGAAGGACAGTGAGGGAAATTCTCCTTGTGCTATACTGTGCTAAAGCATTGATCATCAACCATCTTTAAAAAAACATTTTTTCTAGGGACAGAAAACTATAGGTAGGAAGAGTGTCAGTTTCTTTCACTGTGATAATCCTTGTTTCTAGGGACAGGGAAGGACAGTGAGGGAAATTCTCCTTGTGCTATAGTGTGCTAAAGCATTGATCATCAACCATCTTTAAAAAAACATTTTTTCTAGAGACAGAAAACTATAGGTAGGAAGAGTGTCAGTTTCTTTCACTGTGATAATCCTTGTTTCTAGGGACAGGGAAGGACAGTGAGGGAAATTCTCCTTGTGCTATAGTGTGCTAAAGCATTGATCATCAACCATCTTTAAAAAAACATTTTTTCTAGGGACAGAAAACTATAGGTAGGAAGAGTGTCAGTTTCTTTCACTGTGATAATCCTTGTTTCTAGGGACAGGGAAGGACAGTGAGGGAAATTCTCCTTGTGCTATAGTGTGCTAAAGCATTGATCATCAACCGTCTTTAAAAAAACATTTTTTCTAGGGACAGAAAACTATAGGTAGGAAGAGTGTCAGTTTTTTTCACTGTGATAATCCTTGTTTCTAGGGACAGGGAAGGACAGTGAGGGAAATTCTCCTTGTGCTATAGTGTGCTAAAGCATTGATCATCAACCGTCTTTAAAAAAACATTTTTTCTAGGGACAGAAAACTATAGGTAGGGAGAGTGTCAGTGTGTTTTACTGTGCTAATCCTTGTTTCTAGGGACAGGGAAGGACAGTGAGGGAAATCTCCTTGTGCTATACTGTGCTAAAGCATTGATCATCAACCGTCTTTAAAAAAACATTTTTTCTAGGGACAGAAAACTATAGGTAGGAAGAGTGTCAGTTTCTTTCACTGTGATAATCCTTGTTTCTAGGGACAGGGAAGGACAGTGAGGGAAATTCTCCTTGTGCTATAGTGTGCTAAAGCATTGATCATCAACCGTCTTTAAAAAAACATTTTTTCTAGGGACAGAAAACTATAGGTAGGAAGAGTGTCAGTTTCTTTCACTGTGATAATCCTTGTTTCTAGGGACAGGGAAGGACAGTGAGGGAAATTCTCCTTGTGCTATAGTGTGCTAAAGCATTGATCATCAACCGTCTTTAAAAAAACATTTTTTCGAGGGACAGAAAACTATAGGTAGGAAGAGTGTCAGTTTCTTTCACTGTGATAATCCTTGTTTCTAGGGACAGGGAAGGACAGTGAGGGAAATTCTCCTTGTGCTATAGTGTGCTAAAGCATTGATCATCAACCGTCTTTAAAAAAAAAAATGTTCTAGGGACAGAAAACTATAGGTAGGAAGAGTGTCAGTTTCTTTCACTGTGATAATCCTTGTTTCTAGGGACAGGGAAGGACAGTGAGGGAAATTCTCCTTGTGCTATAGTGTGCTAAAGCATTGATCATCAACCGTCTTTAAAAAAACATTTTTTCTAGGGACAGAAAACTATAGGTAGGAAGAGTGTCAGTTTCTTTCACTGTGATAATCCTTGTTTCTAGGGACAGGGAAGGACAGTGAGGGAAATTCTCCTTGTGCTATAGTGTGCTAAAGCATTGATCATCAACCGTCTTTAAAAAAACATTTTTTCTAGGGACAGAAAACTATAGGTAGGAAGAGTGTCAGTTTCTTTCACTGTGATAATCCTTGTTTCTAGGGACAGGGAAGGACAGTGAGGGAAATTCTCCTTGTGCTATAGTGTGCTAAAGCATTGATCATCAACCGTCTTTAAAAAAACATTTTTTCTAGGGACTGAAAACTATAGGTAGGAAGAGTGTCAGTTTCTTTCACTGTGATAATCCTTGTTTCTAGGGACAGGGAAGGACAGTGAGGGAAATTCTCCTTGTGCTATAGTGTGCTAAAGCATTGATCATCAACTGTCTTTAAAAAAACATTTTTTCTAGGGACAGAAAACTATAGGTAGGAAGAGTGTCAGTTTCTTTCACTGTGATAATCCTTGTTTCTAGGGACAGGGAAGGACAGTGAGGGAAATTCTACTTGTGCTATAGTGTGCTAAAGCATTGATCATCAATCAGCTTTAAAAAAACATTTTTTCTAGGGACAGAAAACTATAGGTAGGAAGAGTGTCAGTTTCTTTCACTGTGATAATCCTTGTTTCTAGGGACAGGGAAGGACAGTGAGGGAAATTCTCCTTGTGCTATACTGTGCTAAAGCATTCCTCATCAACCATCTTTGAAATCCTTGTTTTTTGGACAGTCAGGGAAATTGTCGTTGTGCTATTCTGTGCGAAAGCAATCATCCTCAACCATATTTAGAAATCCTTAAGTAAAGGGACAGAGAAGGACACCTGAAGGTAGCCCTTATTTCTTTTTTCCCATCTCCCTGCAGGCCATCTATTAGAATGTCTGGAAGGCAAACAAGGAGAGGCAGACAGTCAGGAGGCAATAAAAGAGGGCAAGCAGGCTCTGTGTCTGGGGGCAACAGTGCTGGTCGTGGACGCGGTGCATTGTCATCAGCACATGGCCATGGGACACGCTTGTCCTTTTCGGCAGCTGGACATGTTGAGCCACATCATGCCGAAGACTTGGTAGAGTGGATGACCAAGCCCTCCTCCTCCTCCTCATCCTCTCTCACCCAGGCTCAGGGTACTGGCAAAGCAGCTGCCAAAGCGTCCTCTTCCCTGGTATCAATGTCAGACTCATCATTAGTGATGAGCCGAACACCCCCGGGTTCGGTTCGCACCAGAACCCACGAACGGACCGAAAGTTCGAACGAACATTAGAACCCTATTAAATACAATGGATGCAAACGTTCGAATTCTAAAGTGCTAATTATAACAACTATTATGCATGTTATTGTCATAAATAGGGTTTGGGAACCCGGGTTCTGCACCAGGGGACATGTATCAATGCAAAAAGAAGTTTTAAAAACGGTCGTTTTTCGGGAGCAGTCATTTTAATGATGCATAAAGTGAAAAAAAAAAAGTCAAATATTCCTTTAAATATCGTACCTGGGGGGTGTCTAAAGTATGCCTGTGAAGTGCCACGTGTTTCCCGTGTTTAGAACTGTCCCTGCACAAAATGACACTTCTAAAGGAAAAAAAAGCCATTTAAAACTGCTTGCGGCTTTAATGTAATGTCTGGTCCCGGTAATATGGATGAAATTCTTTAAGAAAAATGGCATAGCTACCCCATGACCCCCCCCCCTACCCCAGCCCATTACCAGCCCCTTTGGGTCTTGTATGGATATTAAGGGGAACCCCGCACATAAAATAAAAAAGGCCCTATATACTCTGAACAGCCGTATACAGGCGGTGCATACAAGACAGGGACTGTAGGTTTGTTCTTATGTAGAATCTGTTTGTAATTTTGAACAGGTACATTGTTGAAGTGTAGCTCCAGCCCAAAAATCTATTTTTAAACTTTTTGGGAAACATAGGTAAGGGTTATCACCCCTGTAACATTTGTTTTGCTGTCTGTGCCCCTGTTCAGAACATTTCACCTCACTTTCCGTCCCAATGACAACTGTTTTTGAAATGTGGTGTTTTTCTTGAAACAAGGATTGCTGATAAAGCATCAGTACAGATGAGACCCCTTTCTCCCATATTTATTCTTACAGGAGAGAATTTTCCTTTCTAGGGGTAGATTTCCTCTCACTTCCTGTTGTCTTCTTTCGTTTGCAAGTAGGAGTCGTTTGTAAGTTGGATGTTTGAAAGTAGGGACCTGCCGTATATACTCTGCAGAAATAGGCCCCTTAGTTGTTGGTGTTGGCACAACACTGTAAGCACTCAGTTACTCTTGGTTGGTGCTGGAACGCCCTGCTGTCAACTATTATATCAGGAATTTTAATTACATATAATTGTTGAACAGTGGTAGTAAAAATTGGGGCTTTGATGGTGGTGCTGGTGCCACAACACTGTAAGCCCTGACAGTTACTCTTGGTGGGTGCAGCAATGGGCCCTGCTGTGAATTATTAGATCAAGAATTGTAATTACATGCCCCTTTTGAACAGGGGCTGAAAAATTGGGCCTTTCGTGGTGGTGGTGGTGGTGGCGTTGCCACAAGACTGTAAGCCCTCAGAGTTACTCTTGGTGGGTGCAGCAATGGACCCTGCTGTGAATTATTAGATCAAGAATTGTAATTGCATGCCCCTGTTGAACAGGGGCTGAAAAATTGGGCCTTAGGCACTGGTGGCACAACACTACAACCCCTCACAGATACTGTACTTGGAGCACAGCAATGAGCCCTGTTGCAAAGTATTGCTTCAAAAATTGTAATCACACACCCCTGTTAAACAGGGGCTGAAAAATTGGGCCTTAGGCACTGGTGCCACAACACTCCAACCCCTCACAGATACTGTACTTGGAGCACAGCAATGAGCCCTATGGCAAATTATTGCTAAAAAAAATGTAATTACACGCCCCTGTAAAACAGGGGCTGAAAAATTGGGCCTTAGCCACTGGTGGCGGCACCCATAAACAAAAATGATCTTCCAAGCTATCATCATCAATCATATCATTGAGGACTCGGAGGAGGAGGATAGCCAGTCAACATAACAGCACAGGCACTCAGCATCAGCATCAGTCTTGAAGGGATGTGACATGTTAAAATCAATTAGTCTGTTATATCAGCATCAGGTGTGTGGTAGCTGGTGGTGATCCAAGACTGGTTCATCTTGATGAAAGTCAGTCGATCAACCGAGTCGGTGGACAGGCGCACCCTGTGATCCGTGACAAATCCTCCAGCAGCACTGAATGTGCGTTCCGAAAGAACGCTGGATGCAGGACAGGCCAGTAGCTCAATTGCATACTGTGCAAGCTCTGGCCAGTGATCCATCCTCAAGACCCAGTAAGCCAGAGGATTTTCGGTGGGGAAGGTGTCCAAGTCTGACCTTGCCCCTAGATATTCCTGCACCATGTTTATCAGACGCTGGCGATGGTTGCTGGAACCGATCATACTTTGGGGCTGCGGACTAAAGAATTGTCTGAACGCATCGGTCAGACGGCCACCTTCCCCACCGCTCCTTCTTTGACTGGCCGAAGCCTCAGCAACTCGTTGTCCAGGACCAGGAGTTTGTAACCTCCCAGTCTCTGGGAACGCGTTGCACAGACCTTTCTGCAAGGCCTCCCGGAGTTGTCTCATCCTCTGCTCCCTCTGCGACGGTAACATAAGGTCCGCAACCTTACCCTTGTACCGTGGATCAAGGAGAGTGGCCAGCCAGTAATGGTCCCTCTCCTTGATCCGAAGAATACGAGGATCCTTCCGCAGACTTTGCAGGATCAGGGAGGCCATGCAGCGTAGGTTTGCTGAAGCATTCGCTCCGGAGTCCTCTGGGTCACTAAGGACGACATGATCCGCAGCCACCTCCTCCCAGCCACGTACAAGTCCACTGGTTTCTTGGGACTGTAAATCATCCCTAAAAGACTGCTGCTGATGATGCTGAGTGCCAGCCTCCACCTCCATGCTGACACAATCCTCCTCCTCCTCCTCTTCCTGTGCGATGGGTGGGACAGAAGGAACACTGTCTGGGTAAAGGGGGCCTTGAGAGGCAAGGAAGTCCTCCTCTTCCTGCCTCTGTTCTGCCTCAAGTGCCCTGTCCATTATTCCACGCAGCGTGTGCTCCAACAGGTGGACAAGAGGTACAGTGTCACTGATGCATGCACTGTCACTGCTCACCATCCTCGTGGCCTCCTCAAATGGTGCCAGGACAGTGCATGCATCCCTGATCATGCCCCACTGGCGTGGAGAAAAAAAACCAAGCTCCCCTGACCCTGTCCTGGTGCCGTAGTCGCACAGGTACTCATTGATGGCCCTCTGCTGCGTGTGCAGCCGCTGCAGCATGGCCAACGTTGAGTTCCACCTGGTGGGCATGTCACATATAAGGCGGTTCTTGGGCAGGTTCAACTCCTTTTGCAGCTCAGCCAGGCGAGCACTGGCATTATAAGATCTGCGGAAATGCACACAGACTTTCCTGGCCTGCCTCAGGACATCCTGTAAGCCCGGGTACCTGCCCAAGAACCGCTGCACCACCAGGTTAAGGACGTGAGCCACACAGGGCACATGGGTCAGTTGTCCCTGTCGGAGGGCGGAGAGGAGGTTGGTGCCATTGTCGCAAACCACCATTCCTGGCTTAAGCTGGCGTGGCGTCAACCACCTCTCGGCCTGGCCCTGCAGAGCAGACAGGACCTCTGCCCCAGTGTGGCTTCTGTCCCCCAAACACACCAGCGCAAGCACGGCATGGCATCTTTTTGCCTGCGTACTTGCGTAGCCCCGTGAACGGCTACGGAGCACCGCTGGTTCATAGGACAAACCACAGGAAGAGGCCATGGAGGAAGAAGAAGAGGAGGGGGTGGAGGAGAGAGGTGTGTCACAACCAGTAGTAGCATTTTGGAGGCGTGGCGGTGGGACAACCTCCAACACTACTGCACCTTGTCCTGCATCCTTCCCAGCTGCCAAAAGAGTGACCCAATGGGCCGTGAAAGAAAGGTAACGTCCCTGTCCATGCCTGCTGGACCATGAGTCAGCGGTAATATGCACCTTACCGCTGACCGCCCTGTCCAGCGAGGCCAAGACATTGCCTTCCACATGCCGGTAGAGAGCCGGAATAGCCTTCCGTGAGAAAAAGTGGCGTTTGGGAACCTGCCACTGAGGAACCGCACATTGCACAAACTCACGGAAGGGGGCCGAGTCTACCAACTGAAAAGGCAGCAGTTGAAGCGCTAGCAATTTAGCCAAGCTAGCATTCAACCGCTGGGCATGTGGATGGCTGGGAGTGAACTTCTTTCGACGGTCCAGCAGCTGGGGCAGGGAAATTTGCCTGCTAGAATCGGACGTCGGTGTACTGCTAGCAGAGTGGCCGCAAGTACTTGGCTGTGACACACCTAATTCTACACCTTCATTCCTCTCAGTGCATGTTTCAGAGAGGACTGAAGTTATAGTGGGGTTGGAGATCCCAGCTGATGCGGTGCAAGGAGAGGTCCGCTTTGTTCTTTGGTGTGGGTCTTTGAGGTAGGCTTGCCAACGAGCTGCATGGCAGGTCAACATATGTCTGGTCAGGCATGTGGTACCCAAGCGGCTGATGTTTTGGCCACGCGATATACGCTTGAGACATATGTTGCAAACAGCAGCTGTGTGATCTGATGCACTAGCCTCAAAAAAGGCCCACACCAAAGAACTTTTTGAATGACGGGCAGAGGCAGCGCCCTGCACAGGCGGAGCTCTGCGGTGTGATTCCGTCGGTTTACTGCCCTTACGCTGGCCACCAAAGGGCATCCTGCCTCGTTGGAGATGTGCCTCCTCCTCATCCTCCTCCTCCTCCTCTCTCCTATTAGGCACCCACGTGGAGTCAGTGACCTCATCATCACCTCCCTCCTCATCACTGGAGCCAATCTGGCAGTATGCTGCAGCTGCTGGAACATGACTGCCAGATTGGTGTCCTTCTTGAGCATCCCCTCTGTCTGCTCTCACGCTACTGCCTTCCTCTAGCTGGGTTTCATCATCAGACCCTTCGAAACGCTGGGCATCCTCCTGGAGCATGTACCCAACACTGTGCTGAAACAGTTCGGGGGACTCCTCAGGAGGAGGACATGGTGGGTCTAGGGAAGGAGTGACTGATGATGAGTCTGACATTGATACCAGGGAAGAGGACGCTTTGGCAGCTGCTTTTCCAGTACCCTGAGCCTGGGTGAGAGAGGATGAGGAGGAGGAGGAGGGCTTGGTCATCCACTCTACCAAGTCTTCGGCATGATGTGGCTCAACATGTCCAGCTGCCGAAAAGAAGGACAAGCGTGTCCCATGGCCATGTGCTGATGACAATGCACCGCGTCCACGACCAGCACTGTTGCCCCCAGACACAGAGCCTGCTTGCCCTCTTTTATTGCCTCCTGACTGTCTGCCTCTCCTTGTTTGCCTTCCAGACATTCTAATAGATGGCCTGCAGGGAGATGGGAAAAAAGCAATAAGGGCTACCTTCAGGTGTCCTTCTCTGTCCCTGGAAACAAGGACTTTGACAGTGAAAGAAACTGACACACTCTCCCTACCTACAGTTTTCTGTCCCTAGAAAAAATGTTTTTTTTAAGCACAATTTAGCACAAGGAGAATTCACTCACTGTCCTTCCAGGTCCCTGGAAACAAGGACTTTGACAGTGAAAGAAACTGACACACTCTCCCTACCTACAGTTTTCTGTCCCTAGAAAAAATGTTTTTTTTAAGCACAATTTAGCACAAGGAGAATTCACTCACTGTCCTTCCAGGTCCCTGGAAACAAGGACTTTGACAGTGAAAGAAACTGACACACTCTCCCTACCTACAGTTTTCTGTCCCTAGAAAAAATGTTTTTTTTAAGCACAATTTAGCACAAGGAGAATTCACTCACTGTCCTTCCAGGTCCCTGGAAACAAGGACTTTGACAGTGAAAGAAACTGACACACTCTCCCTACCTACAGTTTTCTGTCCCTAGAAAAAATGTTTTTTTTAAGCACAATTTAGCACAAGGAGAATTCACTCACTGTCCTTCCAGGTCCCTGGAAACAAGGACTTTGACAGTGAAAGAAACTGACACACTCTCCCTACCTACAGTTTTCTGTCCCTAGAAAAAATGTTTTTTTTAAGCACAATTTAGCACAAGGAGAATTCACTCACTGTCCTTCCAGGTCCCTGGAAACAAGGACTTTGACAGTGAAAGAAACTGACACACTCTCCCTACCTACAGTTTTCTGTCCCTAGAAAAAATGTTTTTTTTAAGCACAATTTAGCACAAGGAGAATTCACTCACTGTCCTTCCAGGTCCCTGGAAACAAGGACTTTGACAGTGAAAGAAACTGACACACTCTCCCTACCTACAGTTTTCTGTCCCTAGAAAAAATGTTTTTTTTAAGCACAATTTAGCACAAGGAGAATTCACTCACTGTCCTTCCAGGTCCCTGGAAACAAGGACTTTGACAGTGAAAGAAACTGACACACTCTCCCTACCTACAGTTTTCTGTCCCTAGAAAAAATGTTTTTTTTAAGCACAATTTAGCACAAGGAGAATTCACTCACTGTCCTTCCAGGTCCCTGGAAACAAGGACTTTGACAGTGAAAGAAACTGACACACTCTCCCTACCTACAGTTTTCTGTCCCTAGAAAAAATGTTTTTTTTAAGCACAATTTAGCACAAGGAGAATTCACTCACTGTCCTTCCAGGTCCCTGGAAACAAGGACTTTGACAGTGAAAGAAACTGACACACTCTCCCTACCTACAGTTTTCTGTCCCTAGAAAAAATGTTTTTTTTAAGCACAATTTAGCACAAGGAGAATTCACTCACTGTCCTTCCAGGTCCCTGGAAACAAGGACTTTGACAGTGAAAGAAACTGACACACTCTCCCTACCTACAGTTTTCTGTCCCTAGAAAAAATGTTTTTTTTAAGCACAATATAGCACAAGCACAAAACACACTGACACTCTCCCTACCTATCCTTCTCTTTCCCTAAACTAAAGGAATCCAGGTTAAGCAAGAAAGAAATAAAAGTCACTGTCCCTGCCTATGCTGCTCTATCCCTGCTCCGGAACACACTACACTAGGCCGCCGTGCTGGCGGCCTTTTATAGTGTGGGGCGTGTACTAAACACCCTCAGCAATAATTGGCCACAGGCATCCTGCCTGTGGCCAATCATTGCTCTCCTCGCTGCCGGCGCTGTGATTGGCCAAGCATGCGGGGTCACAGTGCATGCTTGGCCAATCACAGCGCCTGGATGACACTGCGATGGCGTAGTGCATTGTGGGCCGTTCGCGTCACTCGAATTTGGCGCGAACGGCCCAAATCGTTCGATCTTCGTCGAACGATCGAACAGCCGATGTTCGAGTCGAACGTATGTTCGACTCGAACACGAAGCTCATCCCTACTCATCATCAGTCACTCCTTCCCTAGACCCACCATGTCCTCCTCCTGAGGAGTCCCCCGAACTGTTTGAGCACAGTGTTGGGTACATGCTCCAGGAGGATGCCCAGCGTTTCGAAGGGTCTGATGATGAAACCCAGCTACAGGAAGGCAGTAGCGTGAGAGCAGACAGAGGGGATGCTCAAGAAGGACACCAATCTGGCAGTCATGTTCCAGCAGCTGCAGCATACTGCCAGATTGGCTCCAGTGATGAGGAGGGAGGGGATGATGAGGTCACTGACTCCACGTGGGTGCCTAATAGGAGAGAGGAGGAGGAGGAGGATGAGGAGGAGGCACATCTCCAACGAGGCAGGATGCCCTTTGGTGGCCAGCGTAAGGGCAGTACACCGACGGAATCACACCGCAGAGCTCCGCCTGTGCAGGGCGCTGCCTCTGCCCATCATTCAAAAAGTTCTTTGGTGTGGGCCTTTTTTGAGGCTAGTGCATCAGATCGCACAGCTGCTGTTTGCAACATATGTCTCAAGCGTATATCGCGTGGCCAAAACATCAGCCGCTTGGGTACCACATGCCTGACCAGACATATGTTGACCTGCCATGCAGCTCGTTGGCAAGCCTACCTCAAAGACCCACACCAAAGAACAAAGCGGACCTCTCCTTGCACCGCATCAGCTGGGATCTCCAACCCCACTATAACTTCAGTCCTCTCTGAAACATGCACTGAGAGGAATGAAGGTGTAGAATTAGGTGTGTCACAGCCAAGTAGTTGCGGCCACTCTGCTAGCAGTACACCGACGTCCAATTCTAGCAGGCAAATTTCCCTGCCCCAGCTGCTGGACCGTCGAAAGAAGTTCACTCCCAGCCATCCACATGCCCAGCGGTTGAATGCTAGCTTGGCTAAATTGCTAGCGCTTCAACTGCTGCCTTTTCAGTTGGTAGACTCGGCCCCCTTCCGTGAGTTTGTGCAATGTGCGGTTCCTCAGTGGCAGGTTCCCAAACGCCACTTTTTCTCACGGAAGGCTATTCCGGCTCTCTACCGGCATGTGGAAGGCAATGTCTTGGCCTCGCTGGACAGGGCGGTCAGCGGTAAGGTGCATATTACCGCTGACTCATGGTCCAGCAGGCATGGACAGGGACGTTACCTTTCTTTCACGGCCCATTGGGTCACTCTTTTGGCAGCTGGGAAGGATGCAGGACAAGGTGCAGTAGTGTTGGAGGTTGTTCCACCGCCACGCCTCCAAAATGCTACTACTGGTTGTGACACACCTCTCTCCTCCACCCCCTCCTCTTCTTCTTCCTCCATGGCCTCTTCCTGTGCTTTGTCCTCTGAACCAGCGGTGCTCCGTAGCCGTTCAAGGGGCTACGCAAGTACGCAGGCAATATGATGCCATGCCGTGCTTGCGCTGGTGTGTTTGGGGGACAGAAGCCACACTGGGGCAGAGGTCCTGTCTGCTCTGCAGGGCCAGGCCGAGAGGTGGTTGACGCCACGCCAGCTTAAGCCAGGAATGGTGGTTTGCGACAATGGCACCAACCTCCTCTCCGCCCTCCGACAGGGACAACTGACCCATGTGCCCTGTGTGGCTCACGTCCTTAACCTGGTGGTGCAGCGGTTCTTGGGCAGGTACCCGGGCTTACAGGATGTCCTGAGGCAGGCCAGGAAAGTCTGTGTGCATTTCCGCAGATCTTATAATGCCAGTGCTCGCCTGGCTGAGCTGCAAAAGGAGTTGAACCTGCCCAAGAACCGCCTTATATGTGACATGCCCACCAGGTGGAACTCAACGTTGGCCATGCTGCAGCGGCTGCACACGCAGCAGAGGGCCATCAATGAGTACCTGTGCGACTACGGCACCAGGACAGGGTCAGGGGAGCTTGGTTTTTTTTCTCCATGCCAGTGGGGCATGATCAGGGATGCATGCACTGTCCTGGCACCATTTGAGGAGGCCACGAGGATGGTGAGCAGTGACAGTGCATGCATCAGTGACACTGTACCTCTTGTCCACCTGTTGGAGCACACGCTGCGTGGAATAATGGACAGGGCACTTGAGGCAGAACAGAGGCAGGAAGAGGAGGACTTCCTTGCCTCTCAAGGCCCCCTTTACCCAGACAGTGTTCCTTCTGTCCCACCCATCGCACAGGAAGAGGAGGAGGAGGAGGAGGAGGAGGATGATTGTGTCAGCATGGAGGTGGAGGCTGGCACTCAGCATCATCAGCAGCAGTCTTTTAGGGATGATTTACAGTCCCAAGAAACCAGTGGACTTGTACGTGGCTGGGAGGAGGTGGCTGCGGATCATGTCGTCCTTAGTGACCCAGAGGACTCTGGACCGAATGCCTCAGCAAACCTACGCTGCATGGCCTCCCTGATCCTGCAAAGTCTGCGGAAGGATCCTTGTATTCTTCGGATCAAGGAGAGGGACCATTACTGGCTGGCCACTCTCCTTGATCCACAGTACAAGGGTAAGGTTGCGGACCTTATGTTACCGTCGCAGAGGGAGCAGAGGATGAGACAACTCCGGGAGGCCTTGCAGAAAGGTCTGTGCAACGCGTTCCCAGAGACTGGGAGGTTACAAACTCCTGGTCCTGGACAACGAGTTGCTGAGGCTTCGGCCAGTCAAAGAAGGAGCGGTGGGGAAGGTGGCCGTCTGACCGATGCGTTCAGACAATTCTTTAGTCCGCAGCCCCAAAGTATGATCGGTTCCAGCAACCATTGCCAGCGTCTGATAAACATGGTGCAGGAATATCTAGGGGCAAGGTCAGACTTGGACACCTTCCCCACCGAAAATCCTCTGGCTTACTGGGTCTTGAGGATGGATCACTGGCCAGAGCTTGCACAGTATGCAATTGAGCTACTGGCCTGTCCTGCATCCAGCGTTCTTTCGGAACGCACATTCAGTGCTGCTGGAGGATTTGTCACGGATCACAGGGTGCGCCTGTCCACCGACTCGGTTGATCGACTGACTTTCATCAAGATGAACCAGTCTTGGATCACCACCAGCTACCACACACCTGATGCTGATATAACAGACTAATTGATTTTAACATGTCACATCCCTTCAAGACTGATGCTGATGCTGAGTGCCTGTGCTGTTATGTTGACTGGCTATCCTCCTCCTCCGAGTCCTCAATGATACGATTGATGATGATAGCTTGGAAGATCATTTTTGTTTATGGGTGCCGCCACCAGTGGCTAAGGCCCAATTTTTCAGCCCCTGTTTAACAGGGGCGTGTAATTACAATTTTTGAAGCAATACTTTGCAACAGGGCTCATTGCTGTGCTCCAAGTACAGTATCTGTGAGGGGTTGGAGTGTTGTGCCACCAGTGCCTAAGGCCCAATTTTTCAGCCCCTGTTTAACAGGGGCGTGTCATTACAATTTTTGAAGCAATACTTTGCAACAGGGCTCATTGCTGTGCTCCAAGTACAGTATCTGTGAGGGGTTGGAGTGTTGTGCCACCAGTGCCTAAGGCCCAATTTTTCAGCCCCTGTTTAACAGGGGCGTGTCATTACAATTTTTGAAGCAATACTTTGCAACAGGGCTCATTGCTGTGCTCCAAGTACAGTATCTGTGAGGGGTTGTAGTGTTGTGCCACCAGTGCCTAAGGCCCAATTTTTCAGCCCCTGTTCAACAGGGGCATGTAATTACAATTCTTGATCTAATAATTCACAGCAGGGCCCATTGCTGCACCCACCAAGAGTAACTCTGAGGGCTTACAGTGTTGTGGCAACACCACCACCACCACCACCACCACCACGAAAGGCCCAATTTTTCAGCCCCTGTTCAACAGGGGCATGCAATTACAATTCTTGATCTAATAATTCACAGCAGGGCCCATTGCTGCACCCACCAAGAGTAACTGTCAGGGCTTACAGTGTTGTGGCACCAGCACCACCATCAAAGGCCCAATTTTTACTACCACTGTTCAACAATTATATGTAATTACAATTCCTGATATAATAGTTGACAGCAGGGCGTTCCAGCACCAACCAAGAGTAACTGTGAGTGCTTACAGTGTTGTGCCAACACCAACAACTAAGGGGCCTATTTCTGCAGAGTATATACGGCAGGTCCCTACTTTCAAACATCCAACTTACAAACGACTCCTACTTGCAAACGCAAGAAGACAACAGGAAGTGAGAGGAAATCTACCCCTAGGAAGGAAAATTCTCTCCTGTAAGAATTAATATGGGAGAAAGGTGTCTCCTCTGTACTGATGCTTTATCACCAATCCTTGTTTCAAGAAAAACACCACATTTCAAAAACAGTTGTCATTGGGACGGAAAGTGAGGTGAAATGTTCTGAACAGGGGCACAGACAGCAAAACAAATGTTACAGGGGTGATAACCCTTACCTATGTTTTCCAAAAAGTTTAAAAATAGATTTTTGGGCTGGAGCTACACTTAAACAATGTACCTGTTCAAAATTACAAACAGATTCTACATAAGAACAAACCTACAGTCCCTGTCTTGTATGCACCGCCTGTATACGGCTGTTCAGAGTATATAGGGCCTTTTTTATTTTATGTGCGGGGTTCCCCTTAATAGCCATACAAGACCCAAAGGGGCTGGTAATGGGCTGGGGTAGGGGGGGGGGGGGGGGGGTCATGGGGTAGCTATGCCATTTTTCTTAAAGATTTTCATCCATATTACCGGGACCAGACATTACATTAAAGCCGCAAGCAGTTTTAAATGGCTTTTTTTTCCTTTAGAAGTGTCATTTTGTGCAGGGACAGTTCTAAACACGGGAAACACGTGGCACTTCACAGGCATACTTTAGACACCCCCCAGGTACGATATTTAAAGGAATATTTGACTTTTTTTTTTTCACTTTATGCATCATTAAAATGACTGCTCCCGAAAAACGACCGTTTTTAAAACTTCTTTTTGCATTGATACATGTCCCCTGGTGCAGAACCCGGGTTCCCAAACCCTTTTTAGGACAATAACATGCATAATAGTCGTTATAATTAGCACTTTAGAATTCGAACGTTCGCATCCATTGTATTTAATAGGGTTCTAATGTACGTACGAACTTTCGGTCCGTTCGCGGGTTCTGGTGCGAACCGAACCCGGGGGTGTTCGGCTCATCACTACTCCAGACCCACTACATTCCAGAGCCCTCCATACGGCAGGGGGAAGGAGTAAAACCCACAGCTTGTGAAACTCAGAGCAGCCCAAAGCAATCACATGCTGCTCCACTGATTACAGAGGATCCAAAGAACTAAATTGACCTAACCCAGCACCTATTCTAGGAGGGCGCTACAACTACACTACAAAATATTATATTCTGGAGTGTGAAACTCTTTGAGTAAAATTCACTGTTGACAAAACAATTAAGGGCAATGTACTCAAAGCAATAGGGTGATCATTAATCCTAAAAGGGCATTTTTGTAGGCCACTAAAGATACCTCTAGCCACTTTTACTTTTATAGGAAAGTCTACAGACACCTGAGAAATCTTGTTAGATGTGGTCATAGCAAGGGATGTTTGTATGTGTAGCACAACCCAGAGTCAGAGAACAGTCCGTGACTTTGTTTTTTTTATTTATTGAGGGTTAATAACTTGGATAGGGATGGGAGGTTATGGGAAACCCACTTGACTTCAGCAAAACTGCCAGCAAAACTTCAGGGACATCTTCCTATACACAGTCTTGATCACTTTCCTCTTGCACAGCACTTGCTTTCTCCAGCTAAATCACTTTAAATGTATCTGACAGGCTCCCTGTCAGATTAGCGTTGGCCCTTTACAGGCAGGAACTTATCGCCACCTTATTTGTGTAGCACAGTATAGTGAAAACCGCTTGTAACTTTTTCTCTGTGGCCACTGATCCCAGTACCACCTCTTCAGGCACTGCCAACCCACCTGGCTGCAGCTGTCCCTTTCACTAGCCCTCCCGGCTAACTCTCCACACCAATTCACCTGACTGACCTTTCACCAGCCCACCCGGCTGACTCTCAGGAGATCTCTCCAGAAAGGATGAAGACTTGAGCACACCGCTGTGTTCAGGGAGACTTGCTACATGTGGCAGTGTCCATCCTTGTTAGCCCCCAACAGTGTTGACTACTCACTCTAACCTCTCTCTTGCTCACGTGCCTCCAGGAAAGCTTCCCCCTGTGTGTTATAGCAGGATCCTTCTAGCACCTGTACCCTGGCCCAAGGCAGAGCACCCCCCCCCCAGACTAAGGGGCACCCCTGAGGGCCACTGACAGTCTCCTTAACACTATATCTCCATCTTCCACCCGACTGCCCCTGCTGGCATGGCCCATGTCTATTTATGGATTGGTCTTGGGCCCCCTGCCAGCCTTCCTCTGAGGATTGGCTGAGGCTCCATAAATATTCAAGGCAGCTCCTCCTAACCTCCATCCACTAATTCTAGAAGATTCCCCAACCTTCTAGACCAGTTGGAGGCACCAGAGGACTGGCAGGATGAGTCACTCAGCCCTGAAATTTATAAACCCTGACCCATATTCTATAGCTCAAGCTTAGCCCTGAGCTAAACTCTGTTTTACTATAGTTTCTAACACACAATAGAGGGAGCTACATATGTTCGAAAGCCCCTCTATGACCTTGGCCAAGATTTTCTGCAGAAAGGCGAAAAATTGAAATTTACTTTGTCTATTTCCAATTGGATTAAAAATGGAATAAATGCTATACAGCATGCTTACTCTACAGTTCAAAAGCGTTGGCAGACCAGGGGTCTCCATCCCTTTGTCCTATAGCCTATATTTACCAGGAATTCCTGATGGGCATAGATATATTTTTACATCCTAATGCCGCATACACACGATCTGAAAATCCGACAAGAAAAGCGTGGATTTTTTTTCCGACGGAATCTTGGCTCAAACTTGTCTTGCATACACACGGTCACACCAAATTCCGACCGTCAAGAATGCGGTGACGTACAACACCACGATGAGCCGAGAAAAATGAAGTTCAATGCTTCTGAGCATGCGTCGACTTGATTCCGATCATGTGTGGTTTTTGGTGCGTCGGAATTGCATACAGACGATCGGAATTTCCTCCAAGAACTTTTCTTGTTGGAATATTTGAGAACCAGCTCTCAAATTTTTCTTGACGGAAATTCCGACAGAAAAATTTTGATGGAGCCTACACACGGTCGGAATTTCCGACCAAAAGCTCACATCGAACTTTTCTTGTCGGAATTTATGATCGTGTGTACGCGGCATAAGGGTTCTATCTATTCTGTGAATATGGAAGGGTTCGGGGGTTGGGGAAAATTGGTCTCCTTTAAATCATCATAGTCATATCCCGATTGGACTCTAAAATTTGGGATTTTTCAATACTTTATGTCCCAGAAGCAATGTTCCCTGGGACTAAACAGAGAGAGTGAAACACTGGGGACACAGAAAGCAAATAAAGTCTTTCAGAAGTTCAAATCCCTCACCACACAATAGATAACTATAAAAAAAGTTGTGCCAATACAGAAACTTTAGGGTACATTTAGACATGCCTTTAAATCTCCCTTTCCTCTAAAGCAGGGGTCTCCAAACTTTCTATCAAAGGGGATAGTTAACTGTTCTTCAGACTTTAAGGGGGCCGGACTGTGGTCAATGGATGTAGAAAATGCCTTGGTGTTAATGGAAGTAAAGAATGCCCCATCGTTGGTATTAGTGGGAGGAATGTTGCCCCATGGTTGGTATCAGTGGGAGGAATGGTGCCCCATCATCGGTGTGATTGGAAGGAATAGTGCTCATTGTTGGTATCAGGGAAAGTAATAGTGACCCATCATTATGTTCAGGGGGAAGAATTGGGCCCTTCAGTTGGTGCCCGTAGGAGGAATGATGTCCCATCATTGGTGTCAGTGGGAAGAATAGTGCCCCATCATTGGTGTCAGTGGGAAGAATAGTGCCCCATCATTGGTGTCAGTGGGAAGAATAGTGCCCCATTGTTGATATGAGTAACAGGAATTATGGCCCATTGTTGGTGTAAAGGGAATAGTGCCTTGTATAGTGTCCCAAGGGCCTGATAAAGGCATCAAGGGGCCACATCTGGCCCCTGGGCCGCAGTTTGGAGACCACTGCTTTAAAGCCCGATCCATGTTCAGATCATGCTCCAGAGGATACTGACAGGCGGTGAGGAAGTGATGCGGCACCTCCTGGCAGCCTGTTTTAACCCCATTTTTTGCCAACAATTGCGTTGGGGCGCGTTTGCGGCATTTCCCCATTTACTTAAATGTGTAGCGTTTGGTGGACTTGCCGCCTGCCGATTGCTACATGTTGGGTGAAGTTTGCCACGGGTATGAAGCGAAGCATTGCGGCCACAGGATGTAAACTACCCTGTCCGCTGCCTATTACAGCTCAAGGGGGGGGGGGGGGGATGCTGTGCAGGTGGCAAAAACCTGACTCAACCTCAATTTTTGACAACCCCCAACCACAAATCTAAACAAAGCCTTAGCCTAGGTTTCCACTATTGCGACCTGAAAGCTGCTGCAATTTTTGCAGCGATTTTGCCACGATTTTGATGCGACTTAAAGCAATGCCTGTGTATTCTTGAGGTCTATGGACCTCAAGTCGCATCAAAGTCGGACCAAAGTAGTGCAGGGACTACTTTGAAGTCACTGTGACTTGAAGTCGCACAGATATGAATGGTACTCATTGGAAATAATGAGGTACGACCTGTCATGCGACTTTGCAGTCCCAAGTAGTAGGACAAGCTGCACAAGTGGAAACGGAGCCTTAAAGAGGAACTGCAGTCTGCTCACATAATTTGTAGTAAAAACAATTGCAATTCTGAAGCTTCCCTCCAACCACTTTGCATATTATTTTATATATACTGTAATTCTGTACTTGCCAAATATGCTGCAGGAATCTCCCTCCACTGAGTCTGGCTGCATCCATTTAAACTGTGGGCAGCTGAAGCTGCTGTCTGTTCACTTCCTGGATTTACACAGAGGCACACCTCCAGCTCTGCAGCTCTCATTGACCCTCTTATGACTCATCCCACCTCTCTTCCAGAGCTGTGCATGATGTCATAAGCCTAGGCTAATGACCAGACAAGAAACAGGAAGTGGGCTGTATAAGGGATTTACTGGCAGAATTTTTTTTTTACTATCCAAAGTTAAAACTACAACAAGGGCAGAAGATTTAATAGATGGAAAGATGAAAAAAGTTCAGCTTTAAAGTTTTGGGTTAGAAAAACAAATTAAACATTTTTTGCCAAGTTTTTACAATAGGTCAAATATTTAAACAAGCAAAATTTGAAGAAATGTAAGATTGAAGCAATGAGAGTCGTAGCACAATGCTGCACAGATGTCATTTGTCTATGTCTTCGGTAAATCGGATAAGAGAGTTCAGAGTGGGACACGGAATATGGATCTTTTTTTCATATTGAGATTCGTTTTTTTTTAACTCTCTATGTAAAAATAGTTACTTTTTGCTTTTGACTACTCAAGCGACAAAAAAACCCCCCAAAAAAAAACTGCATACTATATATTTACTGGAAGCCAATGATCTTCAAACATCCAGGAGCCTATGAACAGTGGTCATGGATGGTCATGAATCCTGTGTCTTCAAAGCTGCCGGGCTAAAACAATTATTGAGGAAGCAGGTTTGTTTTGTAAACCAACCCACTTGATCACTATGATTGACTATCCTAGCGATCACATGATCAGGAGCCAGTCTGATTGGTTCTTTATCATTAGTGTGGAACCAACAGTACCGCAGGATCCTAGTTTCCAAACTAAAATACAGATTAACGTTCTTTCAACATGGTGGCATCATACTGGGGAAAGGATTGCGGGTGGAAACAGACGAAAGTAAGGCTCTCTTTTAAGGACGAAGTACAGTGTTTTCATATTTTTAGTTATTGTGTTTGCCTTAAAGCGGAGTTCCGAACTCACGCACCCGAAGCCGTTCTGTCAATCGGCTCTCGTGTGCTGCCACCGCCATCTTCGGCGGCAGCACACGAGAGCCGAGCGACAGAACGGCTTCACTTCCTGGTTCCCTACTGCGCATGTGCGACTCGCGCTGCACAATCTCACTGGTCCCTGCTGTCTTCTGGTCTTCTGGGATCCGCGTGTCTCCCAGAAGACAGTGGGGGGGGGGGACGAAGGAAGTGGCGTAGATACCCGAGCCACCCGCGGGTATCTATGCCAGGAATAGGGTGCCCATGTGTCCCGTATTGCCCGGG
The DNA here is from genome assembly GCA_029206835.1 of Rana muscosa. Lineage (NCBI taxonomy): Eukaryota > Metazoa > Chordata > Amphibia > Anura > Ranidae > Rana > Rana muscosa. The sequence continues at coordinate 285,998,094 of CM055124.1, forward strand.
ACTGTCTCGCAATTAACATGTCTGTCCTGGGTCCCGGGCACCTTCATTCCGGGACAATACAATGAAAGAGAGGACACAGCCACCCCCTACTAACTAATAACTACATTTCCGGAACTGGTTGCTAGGGCCAGCACTGCCTGGCATCTTGCAACCAGTGACAATTTACTCTCAGGCAGTGAGACCGGGAGCGAGGCCTGTGCCTAGTGCAGCACTGCTGTCCCCACCCACCTTGGCACCCCCTCCTTCTCCGGAACCCCTGCGACTCCACTCCTTTCCTTCAATGCACGTGGCTCATGCAGAGGGAGTGACAGCAGCACAGCATCTGGTGGCAGGCTATGGGTGGCAAGCGGCACTGCATCTTGTGGCAAGTGGCACATTCACCTGACAAATAACCTGCCTCCAAATTCCCCATCAACCCCGAGACTACATTTCCCCCCGCCCCCCCTCATCTTTTTTTGGTGAAGGCGAGAGAGGGGGCATGTCCCTGAATGGCAGTTTGGAAATGTGGTCACCCTAGCCAGGAAGTGGGAGCAAATGCCTGTATTACACAGGTATCTGCTCCCCCCTTCCCCCTGAAAGGTGCCAAATGTGACATCGGAGGGGGGGAGGGTTCCGAAAAGTGGAAGTTCCATTTTTGTGTGGAACTTTGCTTTAACCACTTGCCAACCACCTACTGCAGATTTACTGAGACAAAGCGGCTCTGCTGTGCTTAATAGCACAGCAGCACAGGTCTATCTGCGGGTCCCAGCCAATGATTGATGCCATAACCCATTGATCGGCTGAGCGAATACCAGAAGAGAGCCCTGTGTAGGTAAACAACACAGGGCTCTCCACTGCCAACAGTGATGTGCTGTTTTTTTTCTCTCCCTGTGGAGTAAAAACCGTAATTTTTTTTTAATAAAACACCACACAGTAAACAATGTTAGGCAAACATTTAACCCCTTGGTCGCATTAGATGTTAACCCTTTCCCAGCCAGTGTCATTTGTACTATATTAGCATATTATTAGTACTGATCACTGTATTAGTGTCACTAGTGATGTCAATGGCAGTTAGCCAGTCCCCCCCCCTAGTGTCAGTTACTGTCAGATTGTACGCCGCACTATCACAGTCCCACTATAAGTTACTGGTCCCCATTAGTAGTATTAAAAAAAAATAAAGCTCTAGCACTGATACACAAGGGATAGTCACTGGGATCCTAGGCTCTGTACTCACAAATGTCCCTGGATACTTGGATGCCTCCTTCCAGACAGACAATTCTCCTGTGACCTCTCCAGACCAAGTCCTCAGTGAAATCCCCTAAATCTGTTCAGTAGAACAGACCACCCCCCCCCCAGCTCTAGCATAGCTGGGAACTTGATAAGAACATGTAGAAGTACAGATGGACTGCCCAAAAAGGCAGAAGCCCTTTCAGGCTGGAAACTTCTCCTCCTGGATAAGAACACCGCTGTGCTAGGCTTCAGACTATTGATGCGCTCTCCAGCCACCTACTGGGCACACTACCCAGGGATTGTCTGGGGCCATAAATATAGATAGATAGATAGATAGATAGATAGATAGATAGACAGATAGATAGATAGATAGATCGATAGATATTCAGGCTGTGAATTTGACTCTTCCAGCCCACTACATTCTGGAATCCTCCAGAAGACAACTCTCCAGAAGGCAGGGGGAAATAGTCAAACCTGCAACAAGTGAAATCTAGAACAACCCAAAGTAATCACAAGCCACTCCACTGATTACAAGGGAGAAGCCCTTTCAGGCTGGGAACTTCTCCTCCTGGACAAGAACACTGCTGCCCTAGGCTTCAGACTATTGATGCGCTCCCCAGCCACCTACTGGGCACCCTACCCAGGGATTGTCTGAGGCCATAAATACATATATTAATATATTATATATATAGATAGATATTCAGGCGGTGAATTTGACTCTTCCAGCCCACTACATTCTGGAATCCTCCAGATGACAATTCTCCAATAGGCAAGGGGAAATAGTCAAACCTGCAACAAGTGAAATCTAGAACAACCCAAAGTAATCACAAGCCGATCCACTGATTACAAGGGAGCTAAAATAAAACTAAATGTATCTAACCTATCTAGCAACTGATCTAGGAGGGTGCTACATTATCTAGGAGGGTGCTACATGTTCCATTACAGTACATTCCGCTTATTAAAGGCATAACGATATATACTGTACAGGAGGAACTGATTGCGGTAACCAGGGCTTTTTTTATCAAACAATAGGTGCTGGAACTCAACCACGAGCCACCAAAACCCCTCCCCCCACACACTCCCTCCAAATTACATCAAATAGTGGGTGTGGTCAGTCAAATTTCACGAACAGTAGGAGGGTCTTAAAGGGACATTAAATACCAGGATTGCATTACATACAGAGTGCAGAGCTGTCACTTGTAAACACAGAAACCAGACTTCTGTGTTTACAAGTGATTGTGGTGAGGAGGCACCGAAGGGTCTGAGCCAGAGGTGGTGGAACTGAGTTCCACTCAGTTCCGCCTGAAAAAAAGCCCTGGCGGTAACAGTAAAAGTGACGGTGCAAAGTCCCAGAACAAGAGCTGAACGTTCTCGTCTGCCCATGCGCAATGCTTCTTTTCTCTTTGTTACTGTTTCAAGTTTTTTTTTTTTTTTGCAAAGTTTTTACAACCCTTTGTAAGCCCTTAAAATGCTCATTTTTAAACATTTCAGGTTTGTATGAGCCGTTTTAGAGCAGCAATTACAATCTTCCCTGTCCCCTGGCAAGTTCATGCTGGGATGGTGTATGTAAGCGGTTTCAGACATTTTAATACTCCCTGGCGATAAATCTAAAGCTCCCCCTTCTTCCCTCTACAAATGAGCGGTGCAGTATTCCTTTCTAAGCTCTAATTTATGGTGTATATAAAATGCTATAGAGTGGTTGTGCATCCTTCTGTGGGAAGGTTTATATTTTTACTGTTTCAAGCTGTTAATTTTTCCATTTAAATATAGCCTTCTGTTTATGTCAACTGCGCCAAGAACATGCCAGGGACTGTTAACAGACATGAGAGAGACGCATGGAGTCCCGGAGGCTGGGGGGGGGGGGGAGATAAGACGCAGACGAAGAAGAGAAACAGAGTGGCTTCCACTCAAGAAGTTTTCAGAAAGTCTAAATATTTTCTCGAAGAAACACAAGTTAAAGCCCAACTTCACACCCGCAGCGATGAGGCCGAATTATTCACCGCGGCGCGTCTGTTACGTTGCATCCAAATTCTAAAGCCTAGCTTCCGCCATCATGTTTTCTTTGGTTGGAAATATAATGGAGAAAATCTAAAGCCTAATGCCGCGTACACACGGCCGTTTTTCTCGTCGAGAAAAACTACATTTTTCCCATTCGACGAGAAAAACGATAGTCTGTGGGCTTTTTGACGTTTTTTTCGACGAGAAAAACGGCATTAAAAACACATGTTCTAATTTTTCTCGTCGTTTTTTTCGACATGTTTTCCGCGGCAGTGTTTCCCATAGGGAAACACTGCCGCGGAGCCCACAGACGGTCGTTTTTCTCGACAAGAGAAAAAACGACGTGAAAAACGACCATGTGTGGGGAACAAGCCGTTCCCTCATTTTTAATGACATTATTCACGGCGGTTTTTTAACCGCCGTGAATAATGATCGTATGTACGCGGATTAACTCCAGTTTTTCTATCACTTTAACTTCTTTAGGACCACCCGCCCTCATTGTACTGCGGATGGGCAGCACCTACAAGCATAGTGATGTACCCAGTGGCAGCCTGTCTATTAGGCGCACAGCGGCGCCGCCCCCCTAATCCATGCGCCCGACCCCTAATCTACACGCTGGGCGCCGGACAAATGGATTACAATGTTTTTGTTTTTTTCTTTAACAACACATGATTAGAGCCTGATGCGCCATACACACGATCGGTTTTCCCGCCGGAAAAAGCCAGATGAGAGCTTTTGGTCAGGAATCCCGACCGTGTGTATGCTCCATCTGACTTTTTGCAATGGAAAAACTGCCGGAAAAAGATAGAGAGCAGGTTCTCTATTTTCCCGTCGGGAAAAAATCTGATCAAAATTTCCTATCGTGTGTACAAATCTCGACGCGCTAAATTCCGACGCACGCTCGGAAACGAATCAACGCATGCTCGGAAGCATAGAACCTAATTTTCTCGGCTTGTCGTAGTCTTTTACGTCACGGTGTTCTTGGCAGTCAAAAGTTCACTGAACTTTTGTGTGACCGTGGGTATGCAAGGCAAGCTTGAGAGGAATTCCGTCGGAAAAAACATCCAAGTTTTTTCCGACGGGAATTCTGCTCGTGTGTACGGGGCATGAGGCTCTAATTGGCTTCAAAAAAGGGTGGGCACTGCGCCCTGAGCCCACCCAGTTGTGTGTCAATAGCGAATTAATATTCGCTATTGTTTTCCTGATTCTCTGTCAAGTCTCTGGTGTGAGGCTGGATTGCTGAGACTGCGCCCCTTGCGGCTAAGTGCACCTCACCCCTGGGGATGAGACAGGGAGTGTGGGGCCCAAAGGTGCACAGATTGCCGGTACTGCTGCTGACTGGGTAGATGCAGGCAGAAGGTAGCTGGGGTGCGCTGGAAGAGCGGAATCAGTAGCCGTGCAAGGAAGGGTTCTGGTGTGGAACAATAGGTAAACCAAGAACAGAGTCTGTAGCCAGGCCAGGGGTCAAACACAGGAATCAGTCCAAGAGGATTACAGGAACAAGCCGGGTCATACACAGGAGCAAAAGATAATGGAAGGGTCAGCCAAGCCGGGGTCAGATACGAGGAGATAAGCAGGGTCACAGGTCCAGATGCAAGCCAAGAGTCAAGCCAGAGATTCAGGATACACAAGATACAAGAGACACAGGAAGCTGATGATAATCCAGCAACTTGTATGTGCCAGTGACAGGTTTAAATAGGCTGGGGGGGGGTGCGCCCACACAATCACGGCATGCGCGCACGCCTGTGTGCGTCTGTAAGCGCCGGCATAGGGGTTAGACTGGCGCGGCCATGATGGACACTGGCAGGAATGCCAATAACTTGGCTATTTCCCTGACATTCTCCTCCCAGCCTATCAGGAAGCGGGTCCTGAGACCCGATTGGCCGAGAGGAGAAGTGATTGCATTGGCCACTAAGGAGGAGGAGACACAGGGGAATCCGACGTGAAGCTGAGGAGGAGGAGACGCAGGGTGAAGCCAACGAGGAGGAAGCGCTGCTCGTGACCTAGATGGGGTAAGTGCGGGGCTGGTGGGCTGACGATTGAGCGACGGGGGTGCGACCGACTGGCCACCCTACTGACCTGAAAGGGAATGAGGGCATAGATTCAACAGTTTTTCTGCAGCTACACTGGATCCACAAGTGTCAGCAATAGGGCAGTACAGCCGACCCTCCTGCTCACCAGGTGCCCGGGCCCCCCTTTTGAACTGATGGGGCCTGGGCCCTGTACATGATAGCTGGCTGTACTGCCTTATGTGCGGCTCTGGACATACAAGTACATCCAGTGGCGGTTGGTGCTCTTGGGATTTTAACTTTCAAATCCTAAAGTACCCTAACAAGTATTTTACCGGAAAAAATCCCAACGTCAATGAAAGCGAAGCCCAAGGTCTGGCGTACTGAGTCATCTATAACAAGTGGAAGTGCAGTGACACAGTTCATACAGAATAAGTGAGAGGATAACGAACGCCAATTCCGCGCCGCCATTGACTGGAGTACGGCGCCAAATAGATAGAAAATCACGCACTTCCTCTCCACTCATCTGAACCTGTGTGCAGGAATCTGCGGTCTTGTACGGTCAGGAAGGTCATGGAGATGCCTGCTAATGGCGAATGACTTTATTATTAGATATTTTATTCTATCTCAGCGGAGGAAACGCGGTGGCAGCTCCCACTGATTTTAATAAACGGCGAGCATGCAGAGAAATGAGCTGCTCTCAGCGCCTGCAATGACTTATGTACACATGTTTTACTGCATGCTGATCGGCAATATAAAAATCACAGTCTTATCTTTGCTGATAATTTTCTTCTTGTTGTTGCAAAATTTTTTCTTCAATTATGTTTTCTATGTTTGTGTTCATACGATCGGGACATGTGAAAATTCTTGATACATCCAGTACATTGTTTTATCTGCTGTGACTATATTACCAAAAGTATTGGGACACCTGCCTTTAAACGCACATGAACTTTGATGGCATCCCAGTCTTAGTCTGTAGGGTACAATATTGAGTTGGCCCACCCTTTGCAGCTATAACAGCTTCACCTCTTCTGGGAAGGCCGTCCACAAGGTTTAGGAGGGTGTCTATGGGAATGTTTGACCATTCTTCCAGAAGCGCATTTGTAATGTCAGGCACTGATGTTGGAGGTGAAGGCCTGGCTTGCAGTCTCCGCTCTAATTCATCCCAAAGGTGTTTTTTGGGGTTGAGGCCAGTCAAGTTCCTCCACCCCAAACTCGCTCATCCATGTCTTTATAGACCTAGCTTTGTGCACTGGTGCGTCCGGCCCGCACATGTAAACTGGCTCCATTGAAACAGCTGCATGTTCACATGTCATGCTTTCAAAATGCATCCTATTTGCATAGATTTGAACCAGATCTTATGCAGCGTATACAAGTACGTTTTTAATCCCATTTTTTTAACCAACGTTTTTCTTGTCGTTTTTTTTTCATGTTTCCTCTCAAGCCTGTCTTGCGTACACACGATCATTAAAAAAAACGCTCGAGCAAAGCGCAGTGACGTACAACACGTACGACGGCACTATAAAGGGGAAGTTCCGTTCGAATGGCGCCACCCTTCATGTTAGTAAACTTTGTTGAGCGTCGATTTGCGCTTTTCAGCCTCGTGCTTTTCAGTCCGTTACAGCGTGACGAATGTGCTATCCCCATTACGAACGCTAGTAGTTTTACCAGAACAAGCGCTCCCGTCTCATACTTGATTTTGAGCATGCGCGTTTTTTTTTCCCCTCGTAAAAGCATACACACTATCGTTTTTCACGTCGTTAAAAAAAAACGACATGAAAAATGACGTGAAAAAATAGAGCATGTTCGAAATTTTTAATGGCCGTTTTTCACGCCGTTAAAAATGCTCTGGAGCCCACACACGATCGGTTTTAATGGCCATTTTAAAAAATGGCATTTTTAACGGCATGAAAAACGATTGTGTGTACGCCGCATTACAGTCTGTGGACTTGTAGGTATCGGTTTCAGTATAGTTACATGGGTACAAGTACTGGTGCAAATGCTTAGTATCGGCACCGATACCGGTATTGGTGCAACGCTTTTGGAAACATTTAATGGTTAATGCCCCGTACACACGAGCGGAAATTCCGACAAGAAAAGTCCGATGTGAGCTTTTGGTCGGAAATTCCGACCGTGTGTAGGCTCCATTGGACTTTTGCTGTCGGAATTTCCACTAACAAAAGATTGAGAGCAGGTTCTCTATTTTTCAGACGGAAAAAGTTCTTGTCGGAAATTACGATCGTCTGTATGCAATTCCAAAGCGCAAAAAAACACGCATGCTCAGAATCAAGCAGAAGAGTCGAACTGCCTATTGGACTTCATTGATCTCGGCTCGTCGTAACTTCTTGTACGTCACCGCGTTCTTGGCGGTCGGAATTTCAGACAAGATTTGTGTGACCGTGTGTATGCAACACAAGTTTGAGCCAACATTCCGTCAGAAAAAATCCACGGTTTTCTTGTCGGAATTTCCGATTGTGTGTACAAGGCATAAGAGTATCAAATACAGCCAACATGCTTCAGGGCTTTTTTCCCCTGAAACACGTTGGGTGTAATTGATGCTCTTAACCAGGGGTCTCCAAACTTTCTAATAAAGGGGACAGTTTACTGTCCTTCAGACTTTAATTGGGCCAGACTGTGGCCAATGGAAGTAGAAAACGCCTGGGTGTCAATGGAAGTAAAGAATGCTCCATCACTGGTATTAGTGGGAGGAATATTGCCCCAGTTGTTGGTATCAGTAGGAGGAATAGTGCTCATCATTGGTGTCATTGGAAGGAATAGTGCTCATTGTAGGTATCAGGGAAAGGAATAGTGACCCATCATTGGGCTCAGTGGGAAGAATTGGGCCCTTCAGTTGTTTCCCGTAGAAGAAATGATGTCCCATCATTGGTGTCAGTGGAAAGAATAGTGCCCCATTATTGGTATGAGTGACAGAAATTATGGCCCATTGTTGGTGTAGAAGGAATAGTGCCTTGTATAGTGTCCCAAGGGCCTGATAAAGGCATCAAGGGGCCACATCTGGCCCCTGGGCTGCAGTTTGTAGACCACTGCGCTTAACCAATAAAGGTTTCAAAAAGTCAATTTGAAATGTTTCAAATGAAATACATTTTTGTAACAATAGCACCTCTTGTACACCTCCAAGATTTTACCACTGGGGAAGCTGGAAATCACTGTGGTAGTCGAAGCTTCTAGAGTGATCACCAGGTCCTGTTCTGAGTAGCTGCCCATCTGCATACCGACCACAAAGGATCGCTCGCTCGGCAACGCCACCATTCACAGGATGGCCTTGTGTTTTTTCAATGCATATGAGCCAGTTTCGAATTGAATGATCTAGAGAGTAAGGGCAGTAACATCATGATCTCCATCTCGTCCAACTAGTGAACGTCTTGCATTTATTGGAAAACATACAAGGCGTTCTGTGAATGGTGGTGGTGTGATTGGCAGATTTTATAGAAGTCCCTCAGGTGTGAGATATGCCTACTTACATAAGTCCAAGCTCATCATTTTAACTCTAGGGTGGTGTTTGATTAAACTTTAAGTGGAACTAAACCCATCAATTTAACAGTTTAAAAACGTCACGTTGGTTGTGCTCTCAACCAAACTGTCAAACCATCCAATGGCTGATGGTCATAACTGATCACATGTGCAGCATCATGGCAGTTGAAGATCAAACAGAGGCCAAAATGGCAGCTTCCTTGGCTGAAAAGGATAGGAGGGTTTAGTTCTGGACTTTGTTTTTTTGTTTTTTTTCGGTCCTCTCGGCTTACGGCCAACTCTAAACAGTCCAGCTGTCTTGTCTGAAAATATCATACCATCACCACATTCATTCATGTGATAACAGATGCTGACATTGTATTACCAAATCTTCCGACTCATTCAACATTTTACTTGTTCAAGTGGCCGTGACAGCTGTTTTCATGCCGTGAGTATGGGCACTGCTGATATATTCACCATTCATACCAACCCCTTAGTGGGAAATAACTAAAAGCTGCCATACAGACCCTCATGTATTTCTGTCATTAACCACTTGCCGACCAGCGCACGACGATATACGTGGGCACAATGTCTCGGCTGGGCATATGGGCCTACAGGTACGTCCGCTTTAAGACGCGCATGCCCGCCCGCCCGCCGCGAGCTCCGTGAGTGTGACCGCGGGTGCCGCGGAGTCAATGTCTACTGGGAGTCCCACGATCATTTCACGGAGAGGAAGAATGGGGAAATGCTGATGTAAACAAGCATTTCCCCATTCTGCCTAGTGACAGGACACTGATCACAGCTCCCTGTGATCGGGAGCGGTGATCAGTGTCGTGTCACACACAACCCACCCCCCCTACAGTTAGAACACATCCCTAGGACTCACTTAACCCCTTCAGCGCCCCCTACTGGTTAACCCCTTCACTGCCAGTCACATTTACATAGTAATCAGTGCATTTTTATAGCACTGGTCGCTGTATAAATGTGAATGGTCCCAAAATAGTGTCAAAAGTGTCCGATGTGTCCGCCATAATGTCGCAGTCCCAATAAAAATCGATGATCACCGTCATTACTAGCAAAAACAATTTTTTTTATAAAAATGCCATAAAACTATCCCCTATTTTGTAGACGCTATAACTTTTGCGCAAACCAATCAATAAACGCCTATTGCGATTTTTTTTTTACCAAAAACATGTAGAAGAATACATATCGGCCTAAACTGAGGAAAAAAGTTGATTTTTTTTATATATTTTTGGGGGATATTTATTATAGCAAAAAGTAAAAAATATTTATTTTTTTCAAAATTGTCGCTCTTTTTTTGTTTATAGCGCAAAAAATAAAAACCGCAGAGCTGATCGAATACCACTAAAAGAAAGCTCTATTTGTGGGAAAAAAAGGACATCAATTTTGTTTGGGAGCCACGTCGCACGACCGCGCAATTGTCAGTTAAAGCGACGCAGTGCCGAATCGCAAAAAGTGCCCTGGTCTTTGGGCAGCCAAATGGTCCGGGGCTGAAGTGGTTAATCTAGAAAAAGAAATAAGCCTCGGATCGCACGGCTGAGTTAATGCGGCTCATCCGTTCCACCTTGATATCAAAGCATGCGTAGTTGGATGCTCAGGCTACACCTTTTCTTGTGCAGGTTCACAGTCCCCAAATCCCAGCACCCGCCCTTGTTGTCCAAACTAGAAAACATATCTTTATTTAATATCCAGGAACTTACAGTGCCTGGTTTGACGCGTTTCAGCTGTAAGGCTTGCGGGCGTGATGTGCTTTGTGTGAGTGGCAAGTGTGGGGATAGGTTCTCCACCTGGCAGGAACAGGGCATAGCGGCAGGGAAAGGTTCCTAAAGAGTAGGGTGAGTGCAGGGACTTTGTTATCTCCACTTAGGAACCCTTCTGTTTGGGTGTAGATGGGCTAGGCCGCATTCTCGCTTCTCGCCGGGTCTAATTGTACACTGTTGGAATTCTTTTAATATACTGTTCTCATCCATCTCGGCCTCTGAGTGTATTTTTGGCTGCCGGCTCACCAAGCTACACCCTACCCACAAGGTAAGTATCCATCCTTTAGTTCCGCTTTAAGCGCGTGCTGTGACATCGCTAGTGCACCGCGGACCTTCAAAATAATGTCCGAAAAAATGTTAAGCTCATCACATCAGTAAGGTGCAATGTTTTGGTGCCAAGCAGGTTATCTTCTTCATTGCATGCCTAACCAATGGGGTCCTGAATGGCCCCAAAACATTGCGCATTACCTCTGTGATATGATCACCTTTAATCATAGGTATGCCCAGCCTATTGACCTAGGGTGTGCACCCCAAAGCTCAAACGCATATGCGGTGTCAGTAGAGCAGTAGACGGTGTCATAAGGTCAGAGATTGGTGTCAGTAGGGCAGTGGGCAGTGTCAGTAGTTTTTATTTTGATTATTTAATTTTTTATTATTTTTTTAAAAAAATATTAAATTAAAAATTTAAAAAAATTTGCATTTTTTTTAGGAGCCCTGTTAGGGGGCTTTGGTGAAATATCATGGGTCAAAACAGGGGGAATCTGCACTACACAGGGGGATTAGGGTGTGCCCAGGCACACTGTCACGCCCTGTGCGCAAACCTATGCCTTTAATAAATGTTTGTACTTTATCATCAAGATCCATTGTGTATTGGCGACATTTGCTTTAGCCTTATGCCGCGTACACACGGTCGGAATTTCCGACAACAAATGTTCGATGTGAGCTTGTTGTCGGAAAATCTGACCGTGTGTAGGCTCCATCGGACATTTGCTGTCGAAATTTCCAACAGCAAAAATTTGAGAGCTGGTTCCGACCGTGTGTACACAATTCAACGCACAAAAATTCTACACATGCTCGGAATCAATTCGACGCATGCTCCGAATCATTGAACTTAATTTTTCTCGGCTCGTCGTAGTGTTGTACGTCGTTCTTGACGTTCGCAATTTCCGACAACATTTGTGTGACCGTGTGTATGCAAGACAAGTTTGAGCCAACATCCGTCGGAAAAAAAAATCCACGGTTTTGTTGTCGGAATGTCCGATCGTCTGTGCTGCGCGGCATAAGTCATAACCTCCAGGTCGACTGCCAAAGCCAATGAACTTTTCATGAGCAAAACCCAAAGCGTTAATGCAGGGGACAGGCGGAGATAGAAACCCCTACCTGTGCCGTCATGCATTCAATCTTCTCCTCTCGTTTTTCTTTTTATTGCCACGGAGAGGCCTCTATAGGACATTAATTGATTAAATCGGCCAAGCAGTGGAAACTAGGTTCCTGCACTAAGTGTACACGTGGGTTTCTACAAACGTTTTATTTCCTCTCCGGCATTCTGGTTCTTCTTTATATTTCTCCAAGCTGACATAAAAAGTTGGAGAATGTCATGCCATGCGACAGATCAGAATCCTAGACATCCCGGGCTCACGCAAAATTGGCAACTCTCCTAAATGCCTATATATGTCACTTATCAGAAAGGCGGAATGTTCTTTGCTGGGCTCACGCCGCTATGATTTATAGACCCGCGCACTCTTAAAGCGAGTAGCTTGTGTAGAAGTGTTGATGACTGCAGCTACTGTACAAGCCAAAAAACATCGAGGACGTTTTCTGTCTGCATCCTGTTGTGTTGCAATTAACCAGTTCGCTTTCGGGGGTGCCTCCACGGCAAAGAAGCCTCTTTATTTGGCCGCGGCGGAGGCCTAGTAAAATCAAAACGCATCAGCGTGTTGGCGCCCGTCCATCGCTCCGGCCGTTTGACGTGGGGGGGCTTTAAATTCCGCCAGACGCAAGTTGCACCCTTTGTTTCCTGTTTAGAGAGCTAAAGTTGCCGGTGAGGCAAGGGATCCCAACAAGATGCTCTTTGTATTAATCTAATTAATGATAGAACTGGGCAGCAGACGTCGCTAAGGGAAGTTTGTGTTAATAATTGTGTGTTTAAACATGGTGAGCGTGTCAAAGACACACTGTGTAGTCCCGTCACCTCCCCCCCCCCCCCGTCCATCTAACGTCTCATTTTTTTTCCATGTGACATTTCTCTCCTGCGCAGGGTGCGTCGTTTAGGCGGGACGGAGGAGACACAAGCTATGGGGGGGTTTAATTGGCCAGAAAGGAGAGCGTCCTGTAGAAAGAGGGATTTCTGTGCGGCACAAATACTGTGAGAACTGTTCTGCGCGGGTAACACGAGCCCCTGTTTTCATTCGTGCGTTCGGAAGGACAACTGTCAGAACGGCAGGTTCTAAGTATAGTTCGCCCATCTGTCAAGTAAAAAAAATTAAAAAAAATAAGGGGTGTTTTGAAAAAGCTAATTAGAAAAACGAGCGCGTTGATACGTGTATCGAATCACACATATTTTGCATGCTGAACGAGCGTGACCAGAACAATTTAAAATGTTGTTATTAACCCAGTGAGGGAAGAGGAGGCGCACACATAAAGAAAATTCATTATAATTTCAATGGCTAGAGGAATTCAAAGCACAATGTAGAATGACCTGCTGACCTCTCCTTCTATAAAACGCTTGTTGCTTGGCTGTCATGCTGATGCTTTGGCTTTAAAGTCAGAATATCTAACAATATTGGGGCATAAGCTAATTACCTATAATGTACGTTTAACGTGGCTGTACAAAAAAAGGCAACCACCCCAACCTATAGCTAGCCTTTTCAGCAAGGTGCACATGGAAGGGCGACAAACATCGCAAGCAAACAAAAGATTTCCCAGCCAGCCTGCAAAACATCCAAATTGTCCCCGTGATAGACTTACCCGGGACAGAGGCTTTTGGAGGGGACTGAATGCTAGCCTCTTGTCTACTGACTATGGGCCTTGAAGGTTTGTTAACCACTTGCCGACCGGCTCACGCCGATATACGTCGGCAAAGAGGCACGGGTGTGCAAAACGACATACCCGTACGTCACTCCGTCATCGACGGCTAGCGAGAGCGTGCCCGTGGGTCCCCCGTGGACTCGATGTCCTCCAGTGTCCCGCGAACGTGGCACGGAGAAGCAGAACGGGGAGATGTAAACAAGGCATTTCCCTGTCCTGCCTAGCAACATGACAGGGATCTACTGCTCCCAGTGATCGGGAGTAGGGATGAGCTCAGGCGTGTTCGCATTGAACACGTGCAGAGCCCGCCAAGGAAGTCGGCACCATGGGAACCGCGCTGCGCTAATCACAGGCAGGGAGACATTGTCCCGATGCTCGGCTGCAGAGATCGGGAAATGTCTCCCTGCCTGTGATTAGCGCAGCGCGCTTCCGACGGTGCCGACTTCCTTGGCGGGCTCTGCATGTGTTCAATGTGAACACGCCTGAGCTCATCCCTAGTCAGGAGCAGTGATCTCTGTCATGTTCAAGTGAGCCCATCCCCCAGACAGTTAGATTACACTGAGGGAACACACTTAACCCCTTGCTCGCCCCCTCGTGTTTAACCCCTTCCCTGCCAGTGACATTTAAACAGTAATCAGTGCACTTTTATAGCACTGATCGCTGTATAAATGCCAATGGTGCCAAAATAGTGTCAAAAGTGTCCGATCTGTCCGCCGCAATGTCGCAGTCATGATAAAAATCGTAGATCGCCGCCATTACTAATAAAAAAATAATAATAATAAAAATGGCATAAAACTATCCCCTATTTTGTAGACGTGATAACTTTTGCGCAGACCAATCAATATACGCTTATTGCGTTTTTTTTTTTTTTTACCAAAAATATGTAGAAGAATACATATTGGCCTAAACTGAGGAAGAATTTAGTTTTTTTTTATATTTTTTCGGGATATTTATTATAGCAAAAAGTAGAACAAATATTGCTTTTTTTTTCAAAATTGTCACTTTTTTTTGTTTATAGCGCAAACAAAATAAAAACCGCAGAGGTGACCAAATACCACCAAAAGAAAGCTCTATTTGTGGGAAAAAAGGACATAAATTTTGTTTTGTACAATTTCGCATGACCCTGCAATTGTCAGTTAAAGCGAGGCAGTGCAAAAAAGGGCTTGGTCAGGAAGGGGGTAAATCCTTCCGGGGCTGAAGTGGTTAAGGGAAACCTTTGTTTCAGCTCTCCATGCCCTCTTATCTCTAAGACACCCTGTGTCTAGTAGGGACACAGGGTGACCAAGCAAATGGGACAGTTATATTTATCCACAATATCTCCCAGGAAATATACAAAGACTATTCCTGGTTTATTTGATTCTGAACTATACATGTTAATTGAAAGAGCTGATCACATTGGCCTCTGTACAATGTAGGAGACGGATAGTCTGCTACTGGTGGTCTCCTGCTATTGTGTGAAGGTGTCCTGTGTTTATTATTATTATTATTATTACACAGGATTTATATAGCGCCAACTATTTGCGCAGCGCTTTACACTTTATACTTATGATAATGTGTATTGTAGTTTGTGAGCTAGGAGACGACAAGTCTGACCTGGAAGTCACCTAGGCTGGTTAAATGACTAGATTAATTAGCTCATGTTAATTTATGTTTCTGGTTACAGTTTGTATTGTTAGGTTAATATGATCAGAAGGGGGGAACCTCCTTTTCAAGTGTATAAAAGCCTGTATTCTTGTTCAAATAAAGTGTGTTCCGGCTTTGCAGCCAAACGAGTTCTGCCTAGTTCTTGGTTGTAGTATGCAGCTATAGTATCTAATATCTATATTCAGATTTGAGGAAGTGGTATATGATGGAAGCGGAGTGTGGAACGTTCTGTTACAGTCCCTGTCTAACAGTTTGCGTTAGAAAAACAGATGGTTTTGTTCGCACACATTTGCCAATACATGCGTAAGCCGCAGTGAAAAAAATGGGGTGTCGGCCAGAGGTTGACATGGGGGATGTCAACCTCTGGCCGACACCCCATTTTTTTATGACCCCCTGCTTACCTGAAGGTGATATCTCCATGTTTCAGATACTCACCCATTTAGTGGATCCAGCGTTGTCTCGCTGAGATCCCCCCGCCGGCTCCTCTGGGTTCAACAGGTGGGCCTCTCAATGACACGCTGATAGGCTTGTCCCCTCCTCTTTTCCTTAAATGGATGGCTAAGATTCCTGGTATATGTGACGTGCATATCCTGGGATCCACAGCGGGCAGGATGAGCACATGGGGAGGGGAATCGAGGGCGGACATTTTTTCCAAAAAAAAAAAAAAGCCAGATACTTCTGCAGGGTGGGAGGAGGGGTGAAATGGAAGGAACGTGAGGAAGAGGGTGAGGGTCCGCTTTAACATAGCTGCCGCGTCATTCCTGGTAACCATTCACATACATTCATGCACAACCTCACAGTGATGTAAGCGCTAAAATTGCAAGTTGACAGTTGGGGTTGGAGCACAGAGATCACAGCAAGGCACTTGCTCTTCAACTCCTCCATTCATAACGTATATGTTTTCCCCCAAAATAAGGCATTCTCTGTTTGGGCAAGGGGAATTCTTCCCGCTGAGCTATTGTATTCTGACAGTGTGAAGACTTCCCCACCATCAAAATATACTGATCAGCGCCGCCGGCTATTGAGCAGGGAAAATCTAACAGGCTGGCTGTACAGAAGTCGATCAGTAGTTCAACTTCTGTACAACCAGCCTGCTCATACATGGAAAGAAATTCCATGGTCCCTGCTGAGCCCCGGCTGAATTTTGATCCATGGATGGCTGGCTTTAGGGTTATGATCTGCCAGGACACTCAGATCCTTCTCTATCATGGACCTCTCCAGTTTCAATGTTTTTTTTTTCACAAGAAACCAGTTTCAATGTTTAGTCCCAATGTTGAGTCCACTGCTCACCATACAGTGTTGCAGTTTTTAAAGTAGAAATCCAGGTTTACTGTTATTTTAAATAGTTAGTTTGGGCCAAGCTGGGTAGAATAGCCCTTACATTGGTGATCAGTGGGAAGAATGTTCCTTACATTGGTGATCAGTGGGAAGAATATCCCTGATATTGGTGGGCTGTGGAAAGAATGCTCCTTATGTTGACAGTCAGTGGTAAGAATGCTCCTTACATTGCTGATCAGTGGGAAGGATGTCCCTTACATTGGTGATCAGTGGGAAGAATGCTCCTTACATTGGTGATCAGTGAGAAGAATGTTCCTTACATTGGTGATCAGTGGGAAGAATGTCCCTTTACATTGTTGATCAGTGGGAAGAATGTTCCTTATGTAGCGCTACCCCCAGTTAAGAGAGCCGCTGATATTGATTTGGGCCCTGCAGTGCACCGCCGTCAACCCCCGGCAATCGGCTCTAACCTCCCGTGGCACAGCTGGTGATAGAGAGATAGGACCGCGTGACCGCAACTGTTGGTGACGCAGTCCTATAACAAACATACACAGAATATACTTTAAAACTCCTATTAAAGTAAGCGGAACTGACACCAAATGTACTTTACCCAGATATTTTACTGAGGCTAATGGGCAAGTAATAAACAACAGTATAACAAGTTGCAGATCCCTGCAATAAACAGTAATAAAGATAAACAGAGTAATCAGAATAATAAAGTATTGCTATGCAACTCTAGCGCTGCCCTTTTACAGCTACTTCCCCTCATGGGTAGACTAACACCCAGCAATGTCTACCTATGCAGTCAGGCCTGACTGATCTAAATGGAAGTTCAGTGAAACAATATTCGCTAGCAATCTCTCGGTGGTGCACTTGAAGAACAACTTTGTAATCCCAACGAATAGTAAAGATAAAGGATCTGTCTTTAAACAGCTCTCACCACCCGGACAAGTCCAAATCCGTTTCCTCCATCGATTCGTCTGGGAACAGGAATCCACCGACATCCAAGTCTTCAATCCTTCTGGTGTACTGCAGCAAGGAGGATTAGATGTCTCTAAGGCTCTGCTAGGCTGGCAGAGGGCTCTTTGGAAAGGAGCACACGGCCCAGGCTTCAGGCCTTGTGCCCACAGCAGTTCAGCACAGACATCCTCTTGCTAGGAGAGGGGTGTCCAAAGAGGCCGACCAAAACTCCGCCTCCCCTTTATAAAGTCTGCCCCAGCAGTCTCTGTTCTGGAGCAATGCACCCTGGGTGCTGCAAGATGTACTGGGAGATGTAGTCTCTCTCTCCTCTGCTTTCACTTCCATAATGTCTCTTTACTTCCTCCCGACTCACCTCTCACCTGGAACTTCTTGTCTCTCTGCATTAAAGGGGAACACCCCGCTACACACTCCCCCCACTTGAACTCTTTGGTCCCCAAAGATAAACTTCAACAAATACTGTTTACCATTTTGGACAATGTCGAGCATGATGTTGGCATAGGGAATTCCCACCAAAACTTTGGGATGGAACTCTCTTGCCCACAGGTCACACTACCATGAGTGGCCTGCCTAACTGTGCCAGAGAGTGAGCTGGGGTTGCCCTCCACCAAATGGACGGTGGAAGGATCAGGTTGTTCAACACTTCTCCTAGCCGTTACAACAGAGTCCTCTGAGCTCGTCCCCATTTGGGGGTAAGTTAGTTTCTTGGGAGGCCTGATGACTCTGCGAGCCCTCTGCTCTCTTGGTGCTTCTGACTCTGGCACCACAGGCTCTTCTTCAGGAGTAACTTCAGGTAACATTGCTGGTTCTGGAACCTCTGATTCAGAAGTCGACTGACGTATGGAATCTCTAGAGTCCTCCTCTGCGCAAGTGTCAGGAACATCTTCCCAGTAATCAGCTGAGGGACTGAAGGGTATGAATTCAGTAGCCTCCGGATTCAGCGTTGCATCTGGGGTATCCCCTCCATTTGGGAGATCTATGGCGGACGTTCCCAGAGTCGAGGGAGGCCACAGCCAGTCCAGTTCTCCACCTTCTTCTGTACTCAATTGGGAGGCCTCCCCATCTTTGGCTCGAGAGGTCTGGGACCGAGTGTTCGGCCTAGGAATATCCAGGATAGAGGCCAGTTCAGGGGAGTCTCTCACGGGAGGTATTCTGACTGCCTCAGCAAGTGGGAGCAGGTGGTTCCGATGCCACGTCTTCAGTGGACCCACCTTTCCTTCTGGCTTTAGTTTGTAGACAGGCAAACCGGGCAACTTCCTACAGACAACATAGGGCTCAGATCTCCACCTGTCGGCAAGCTTGTGTTTTCCAGGGACCCCCAGATTGCGTAGCAGTACTCGGTCCCCGGGCTGCAGATCTTGCACTCGAACCTTCAGATCAAAATTTCTCTTGTTGCGGGCCCCCCTTTGATCCGAAGCCGCCTGGGCTTGTTCATAGGCCACCTGCAAGCTACGTCTAAGTCTGTCCACGTATCCCTTGTGGGATGTAGCTGAGGTATTGTCTATAGAAGTGCCAAAGGCCAGGTCCACAGGTAGCCTTGCTTCTCTCCCAAACATAAGTCGATAAGGGGAGTAGCCAGTGGCGTCACTTGTGGTACAGTTATAGGCATGTACTAGGGCTGATATGTGCTGACTCCAGTGTTGCTTCTTCTCTGTTTCTAAGGTTCCCAACATGTTGAGCAGGGTCCGGTTAAATCTCTCCGGCTGAGCATCTCCTTGTGGGTGGTAAGGCGTGGTTCTGGTCTTCTTTATTCCTAATGAATCCAAAAGTCTTCGGATCAACCGACTCTCAAAGTCCCTTCCTTGATCTGAGTGGAGTCTCTGTGGTAGTCCGTAATGGACAAAATACTTCTCCATAAGTATCTTGGCCACGGTGGATGCCTTCTGGTCTTTGGTTGGGAAAGCTTGAGCATAGCGGGTGAAATGGTCGGTTATTACCAGAACATTCCCCAATCCACTCAGGTCGGGTTCGAGGCAGAGAAAGTCAATGCATACCAGATCCATTGGGCCTTGACTCTGTAAGTGGCCCATTGGGGCAGCTTGATGGGGTAGGGTCTTTCTCTGAATGCATCGTGCACAGGAATGGCAATACTCCTCTACTTCTGCCCTCATGCAGGGCCAATAGAACCGATTTCTGACAAGCTGGAAGGTCCTTTCTGCCCCTAGGTGACCATGATGGTCATGCAGGGCAATTAGTACAGTCTCTCGGTGCTTCTCTGGAAGAAATAACTGCCACTTATCTTCTGAGTCATCAGAGGGGCCCCTTCGGTAGACCACTCCCTGATGTACCTGTAGCCTGTCCAATTCCTTCCTCAACAGGCGAGCCTCCTTTGAGGGGTGATGTAGGAATTTGTTGGGATCCTGATTCTCCAGGGCTTCGAGGACCAATCTCCCCATGGGGTCTTCCAATTGGTCACACCTCAACTCCTTCTTGGACAGTCTCGGTAGGTTGTCTTCCTCCAGTTGAGTTACCCCACAATAGTGTTTGGGGACTCCTACCATGGTAACCCCTATTTCTTCTGCTCTGGAGCCTCCTCTGGCTTGGAATTCAGCCCCTTGACAAAGGGCCCGCACCCCGTCCGGTGCCACTTGGGTCCAATCTTCCCAGTCATTTGTCGTGGCATGAGACCTCCGGGACAGGGCATCTGCATCCCTATTTCCGGCTCCTGGTCTGTACTTCAGACTGAAGTTGAATCCAGACAATGCGGCCAACCACCTGTGTCCGGTGGCATCTAGTTTCGCGGTGGTGAAGAGGTAGGTCAGGGGGTTGTTGTCTGTCTTCACAGTAAACTCTGCCCCATACAAGTAGTCTTTTAGCTTGTCTACTACCGCCCATTTGAGGGCCAGGAATTCCAGCTTATGAGTGGGGTAATTCTTTTCTGAGGGGGTCAGGCTCCTGCTCACATAGGCCACTGGTCGCAGTTGTCCTTCATGTTCTTGGTAGAGTACACCACCTAGACCCTCATGGCTGGCATCCACATGTAATTCATAAGGTCTGGTAGGGTCGGCGTAGGCCAGGACTGGGGCAGTGGTTAAGCTCCTCTTCAGAGCATGAAAGGCCTCTTCACACCTTGGGTTCCACTGATCTTGAACTGACTCACCAGGCCTCCTGGGCCCTGAGTCATCCTCTTCCCCTTCTGCCTTTAGCAATTCATTCAACGGGCGGGCAATCCGAGCAAACCCCTCCACAAACCTCCTATAATAGGAGCAGAACCCCAGGAAGGATCTGAGCTCTGTTACTGTGGTGGGTCGTGGCCAGGAAGTGACTGCTTCCAACTTCTCAGGATCTGTGGCCACCCCTTCTTCAGACACTATGTGCCCCAGATAGTTCACAGAAGACTGGTAGAACCGACACTTCTCGGGGGAAAGCTTAAGTCCCTCTTCGCTGAGTCTTCTCAATACTTTCTCCAACCTGGCTTCATGTTCTTCCAAGGTTCTTCCAAAGACAATGACATCGTCCAAGTACACAAGGACTTCTATAAGATTCATGTCTCCAACAGTCTTCTCCATAAGGCGTTGAAAGGTAGCAGGAGCTCCAGACAGACCCTGAGGCATCCTATTGAATTCGAAGAATCCCACCGGGGTTATGAAGGCTGTCTTCTCCCTGTCTTCTTGGTGCATAGGGATTTGATAGTACCCACTCTTGAGGTCCATCACACTGAACCATTTGGCTCCAGACAAACTTTGTAGGGCATCTTCTATCCTTGGCGTGGTGTATTGGTCAGGGATGGTTCTCCTGTTGAGAGTCCTGTAATCGATACAAAGCCTCAACGACCCATTCTTCTTTCTGACCACCACGATTGGGGAGGCATAGGGACTTCTAGACTCCCGGATCACACCAGTCTTCTTTAGTTCTACAAGTTGTTCCCTCAGATCCTCCAGATCTGCCAGGGGGACCCGCCTGACCCTCTCTCGGAAGGGCTTATCTTCTTGGAGGCGGATCCGATGGGTGGCACTTCTTGCACACCCCACATCGAATTCATCTTCGGAAAAGATCTTCTCCCACCTGGTCAGCTGGGCCTTGGCTCTTTCTTTCCAAGCCCTGGGTAGGTTCGGGTTTTCCACGGACAGTTTCTCCCAAACATCTCCTCCGTCACCCGTCCCCTTGACTTCGGACCAAGTGACCGGGGCAGCAGGGCTCACCTGACCAAGCAACACTCTGGCAGGGATCTCCATGGGTCCTCCCGTAGTGTTCCTAACACTCACCGGAACTCTGCCATGGGCCTTCTTCAGGGCCTTGAACGGAATCACTTCTGGTATCACTTCCAGGCCTGAGGACTCTTCCCTTGGGTCTGATTCCAGCATGACAAAGGGGCCAGGTTGTTCCCACGAAAGCTTCACAGTGGCCCTAAGACAGGTTACTTCTCCGGGCTGTAGCACTACTCCTTCTCTGCCAAGTCTCCACACCTTCCCTATCCCCTCTCCCGGGGTCTTCTGCTCTAAGACCAGTCGTTGGTAGGCCGTCTTTAGCATGGGATGGATTTTGGTGGCTGAATGGTTTCTCTCTTTCACTAGAGGGGTCAGGAGTCTCCTGACTAGATCCGTGTTTGTCCCAATGATCAGGGAAATCTTGCTGGCTCCAGGCGGCCGGGGACACACAACTGCCAGGGTGTCAAACACTTCAGCCTTCCCAGCCACGGATGGGTCGAAAGTCATCTTTATGGGCAGGTACCCATCATAAGGGAAACTCTGGGTTCCAAGTCCCCATATCTCCAGCTCTTCTATCTTCTGGATAGGCAGATGACTCAAGTGCCTATCATAGAAGTCCCGGTATAGTAAAGTCACCTGTGCTCCGGTGTCCAAAAGAGCTTTAGTATAGACTCCTTCCACTTGAATGGGCACAGTAGGAGACGGGCCCACCAGTTCCTTTGGGTATGGCCGGACTGGGGTCACCTCTTTTTTTTGGCTTTCGACCCTTGCCCTGCTCCTTTTGGACTTTAATTTTTCCTGAGCCTGGCATGCATTGACTTTCTCCCTCTCAATGGGGGCACAAACCCGCTGAGGGATGTTATTGTTCCTTTTAGGTGGATGTTCCTTCTTTGGGGTGCTGTACTTCCACTGAGGGGTCTTGCCCCCTCCCTCTGGGGTACATCTTGGTGGGGGTGTACTATACCTCCTCCTAGGAGTTTTGTCTCCTCCATTCTTGGCCTTTTTTTTTAGTTTGGAGCGCACTGAAGATGATGGGCACCCGGTTGACTCCTTCACCGGGGCCCTTTGGAGTTTCCCGCCGGCTTGCAATTATCTGTTCTCTTCTTCTTTGGGCTGGAGCATACGTTAGCAAAGTGGCCACTCCCTCCGCAGTTATAGCAAATCACCTCTTCTCGGTCCTGTAGGGAGGCCGGTGCTGAGGTGTTCGGGAACAACTCCTTTCTTGGGCTTGGTTTCTCTCGTCTTCTCTGATCTTTCTCCATCAAAGAGGTCAGCATCTCCAACACTTGGGCCATTTGCGATTTCAGAGTGTCAACCTCCGCATCTCTTTCTGGGCTCTTGACCGAATGGACCAACACTGGTACAGGTGTGACATTCGCCTTGGCCACCTGCTGATCTTCCTGCAGCGCCTCTTCGTCCCTAATAATTTTTATTAGATCAGAGTAGGTTAGTGACATTCCTCCTCCTGAGGTTTTCAGGTGCAGCCAGACCGGGTCTGAGCGCCGGGCTCCCCTCATGATCTGCTTCATGCGTGCTTCATCTGCATCTTTGGGCAGCATTCCCTTCTTCAGTACAATCTTGCATAACTGCCTGTTCAGCCTTCTAACATATTCTGACAGTTTCTCATTCGGCTGCTGGAGAGTGTGTTCAATTTGATAAATCATCTCTGACACCTTCTCCAGCTGACCAAACTCTTCCTGCAGCATGGCCAGGCAATCTTGAGCTGTACAGTTTTCATTTCCAAACCGGAAGCTCTTCACCGCTTCTGCCGCGGCACCTTTCAGACTTTCTAAGACTCGCTGTCTCTTCTGTGCCTCAGGCACCTCCCATGCTTCTACTGCCTGCAATGCCTGTTCCACCCAAGTGTCAAAATCTTCCTCCCCCGCAGGGACGGGGAGCTTCCCTGAGAAGGTGCTAAGCTTCCGGTAACCGGCCTCCACATGCACCGTACTGCTTTTCTGGCACTTAATTACAAGGTCTCCTAGAGCATTCAACAATTCAGGCCCTATAGCGGCCAGCGGTGATCCCGGGCTTAATAGTTCCTTAAGCTTTTCTGCTTTAGGGGATAGTGGTGGAGATAATTGTGGGAGTGATGGCTTTGGTGTCTGAAACCATTCTTCCTTCACTGGCAGCGTATGTATCAAGTGATAGATCTGATTGTCTATGGCTTGTATACTCTGACTTTTAAAATGCTCTGGGATTTCGTTTTTCCATTCTACCAGTGCGTATGTAAACGAGATCACTGGATCTGGCCTAAAATCCATCACCCATGCTTTGTGGCTCGGAGACAGTAACAATACGAGCTGTTTTATCTCCTTTTCCTTCCATCTTTTCCCCGGGAGTACAATGACTACCGCCGCGGTTGGATCGGCGCCAATCGCTGCGCACCACTGTGACATTGCCAGCGGGTCCATGCTGGTACTTCTGACCGGCTTGATTGCAGCGTGCAACGCACAAGGATCCCGGACTCGAGCCCTCACGTGTAGCGCTACCCCCAGTTAAGAGAGCCGCTGATATTGATTTGGGCCCTGCAGTGCACCGCCGTCAACCCCCGGCAATCGGCTCTAACCTCCCGTGGCACAGCTGGTGATAGAGAGATAGGACCGCGTGACCGCAACTGTTGGTGACGCAGTCCTATAACAAACATACACAGAATATACTTTAAAACTCCTATTAAAGTAAGCGGAACTGACACCAAATGTACTTTACCCAGATATTTTACTGAGGCTAATGGGCAAGTAATAAACAACAGTATAACAAGTTGCAGATCCCTGCAATAAACAGTAATAAAGATAAACAGAGTAATCAGAATAATAAAGTATTGCTATGCAACTCTAGCGCTGCCCTTTTACAGCTACTTCCCCTCATGGGTAGACTAACACCCAGCAATGTCTACCTATGCAGTCAGGCCTGACTGATCTAAATGGAAGTTCAGTGAAACAATATTCGCTAGCAATCTCTCGGTGGTGCACTTGAAGAACAACTTTGTAATCCCAACGAATAGTAAAGATAAAGGATCTGTCTTTAAACAGCTCTCACCACCCGGACAAGTCCAAATCCGTTTCCTCCATCGATTCGTCTGGGAACAGGAATCCACCGACATCCAAGTCTTCAATCCTTCTGGTGTACTGCAGCAAGGAGGATTAGATGTCTCTAAGGCTCTGCTAGGCTGGCAGAGGGCTCTTTGGAAAGGAGCACACGGCCCAGGCTTCAGGCCTTGTGCCCACAGCAGTTCAGCACAGACATCCTCTTGCTAGGAGAGGGGTGTCCAAAGAGGCCGACCAAAACTCCGCCTCCCCTTTATAAAGTCTGCCCCAGCAGTCTCTGTTCTGGAGCAATGCACCCTGGGTGCTGCAAGATGTACTGGGAGATGTAGTCTCTCTCTCCTCTGCTTTCACTTCCATAATGTCTCTTTACTTCCTCCCGACTCACCTCTCACCTGGAACTTCTTGTCTCTCTGCATTAAAGGGGAACACCCCGCTACACTTACATTGGTGATCAGTGAGAAGAATGCCCCTTATATTGGTGGTCAGTGGGAAGAATGCCCCTTATATTGGTGGTCAGTGGGAAGAATGCCCCTTATATTGGTGGTCAGTGGGAAGAATGCCCCTTACATTGGTGGGCCGTGGGAAGAATGCGCCTTACATTGGTGATCAGTGGGAAGAATGCTCCTTACATTGGTGATCAGTGGGAGGAATGCCCCTTACATTGTTGGGCCATGGGAAGAATGCTCCTTACATTGGTAGTCAGTGGGAAGAATGCTCCTTACATTGGTAGTCAGTGGGAAGAATGCTCCTTACATTGGTAGTCAGTGGGAAGAATGCTCCTTACATTGGCGATCAGTGGGAGGAATGCCCCTTACATTGGTGGGCCATGGGAAGAATGCTCCTTACATTGGTGGTTAGTGGGAAGAATGCTCCTTACAGTGATTATATCAGTGGAAATAATGCTCCTTACATTAGTAATCAGTGGAAAGAATGCTCCTTACATTACTGGGCCGTAGAATGGTTCTTACGTTGACAGTCAGTGGGAAGAATGCTCCTTACATTGCTGATCAGTGGGAAGAATGCTCCTTACATTGGTGATCGGTGGTAAAAATGCTCCTTACAGTGGTGGTTAGTAGAAAAAATAGGATTTTTATAACAGCTTACCTATAAAATCCTTTTCTTGGAGTACATCACGGGACACAGAGCGGCATAGTCATTACTATGTGGGTTATATAGTTTACCTTCAGGTGCTGGCACTGGCAACTTCCAAACCGGAAGTACCCTCCCCTATATAAGCCCCTCCCATCCGGGAGCACCTCAGTTTTGTAGCAAAGCAATAAGTGTCCCCAAAAGAGGGGTGGGAGCTCTGTGTCCCGTGATGTACTCCAAGAAAAGGATTTTACAGGTAAGCTGTTATAAAAATCCTATTTTCTTTCTCGTACATCACGGGACACAGAGCGGCATAGTCATTACTATGTGGGATGTCCTAAAGCAATGCCCAATGAGGGGGGGGGGTAGACCATACATAAGCTGAGCGCTATCAGACATGAGGATCTTTTGCGGCCAGCAACACACTGCGCCCAAAGGCGACATCCTCCTGACTTCTAACGTCCACCTGGTAGAACCTAGTAAACGTGTGTACTGAAGACCATGTTGCGGCCTTACAGATTTGAGCCAGGGAGGCCTGGTGATGCACTGCCCATGAAGTTCCAACTGCTCTCGTGGAGTGCGCCCTAACTTTGAACGGAGGCGGTCTCCTTCTCAAGCCATAGGCTTGCATAATGACCTGTCGAATCCACTTGGCTAAAGTAGATTTTGACGCTGCCTGACCCTTTCTGGGGCCTTCCGGCAGAATAAACAAAGTATCCGTTCTGCGAATCTGAGCAGTGGCTTTTAGATAAGCTTTAACTGCTCTTACTACATCCAAAGAATGTAATAACTTTTCCTCTACCGAACTAGGCTTGGGGAAAAAAGAAGGAAGAACCACATCTTGGTTCAAATGAAACCTCGATACCACCTTAGGAAGAAAGGCTGGATGAGGACGTAACACTACTCTGTCCTTATGGATAACCAGATATGGCTCCCTACAGGACATAGCGGCTAATTCCGACACTCTTTTAGCCGAACAAATGGCTACTAGAAAAATCAATTTCCTGGTGAGAAGAACCAGGGAAATATGCTGTAATGGTTCAAATGGTTGTTTCTGTAGAACGGACAGAACCAGGTTTAAGTCCCATGGACATATGGGAATATTAACCGGAGGGCTAATACGCATCACTCCTTGTATAAAGGCTTTGACTAGTGAATGCGAAGCCAAGGGCCTCTGAAAAAATATTGACAAGGCCGAAATCTGACCCTTGATAGTACTCAAGGCAAGCTTCCTATCTACAGCCCACTGTAGGAAGTCCAGAATCCTACCTATTACGTACTTACGTGCATGCCATTTCTTGGCTTCACACCAGGCGATGTACGCCTTCCAGATTCTATAGTAGATCTGCCTGGATACCGGCTTCCTGGCATTGATCATGGTAGATACCACAGGATTAGAGAGACCTCTCTTTTTTAGAATGTGGGCTTCAATAGCCAGGCCGTCAAACCTAGGGCTGGTAAGGAAGGGTGGTATATCGGTCCTTGCGAAAGCAGGTCCGGACGATGTGGGAGGGTCCAAGGACTCCCCACAGACATTTTTACAATCTCCGCGTACCATGCTCTTCGGGGCCACGCTGGAGCCACCAGAATCACTGGTTTCTTTTCTACCCTGATTCTGCGGAGTAATCGAGGTAACAATTGTGGCGGTGGGAATGCATATATCAGCTTGAACTGATCCCAAGGGAACACTAGGGCATCCGAGCCGCAAGCTAGGGGATCCCTTGTCCAAGAGACAAACCTGTCCACTTTTGCGTTGAATCTGGATGCTAGCAGATCTACATCCGGTGTTCCCCACCGCTGACATATTGTCCGGAAAACCTCGGGATGAAGGGACCATTCCCCTGGGCATAATTGTTGGCGACTTAGAAAGTCCGCCTTCCAATTCTCCACTCCTGGAATGAATACCGCAGATATGGCTGGGACATATCTTTCTGCCCATTTCAGGATGCAATTTACTTCCCTCTGGGCTGCACGACTCCTGGTGCCACCCTGATGATTGATATATGCCACTGCCGTGGCATTGTCCGATTGAATTCTGACAGGGGACCCTTGGAGTTTGGATGTCCATGCTACTAGGGCATACCGGGCTGCTCGTATCTCTAAGAGATTGATGGGCAGGGCCTTTTCTGCATCCGACCATCTGCCCTGGAGAGACCATTGCTCCAGTACTGCTCCCGAGCCTATAAGGCTGGCATCTGTAGTGACCACCTTCCAAGAAATCGGACAGAGGGATTTCCCTTTTTCCAGATTCTGGGGAACCAACCACCAACGGAGGCTTTTGCGAACGGAAGGGGACAAGGACATTGGTAAGTCTAGGGCCTGAACTCTTTTGTTCCAGGCTGACAGTATGGCCCTTTGCAAATTCCTTGAATGGAATTGACCGTAGGGTACTGCTTCGAATGATGCCACCATTTTTCCCAGTAGCCTCATGCACAGGCGTATGGATGGCTGTCTTTTTGTACCCACTAGGTGGATCAAATCTCTCAAAGACGACACCTTTTGTTGAGGCAAGAAAAATTTTCTCTGGTCTGAATCCAGCCTTAGCCCCAAGTATTCCAGACTTTTGACTGGTTTTAGGGCTGACTTGTCTCGGTTGATAATCCAACCGTGATATTCCAGATACTCGATTGTCTCGTGAACAACCACTTCTAGTTTTTCCACTGAGTGGTCTATCAGCAACAAGTCGTCTAGATATGCCATTATCGTTACACCTTGTGTTCTTAGATTGGCCAATAATGGGGCCAGAATTTTTGTGAACACTCGTGGTGCTGTGGCCAGACCGAAGGGTAAGGCTCTGAACTGAAAATGGCGCCCTTCTACCGCAAAGCGTATACAATTTTTGGTGGACTGGAAAGATGGGAATGTGCAAATAAGCATCTTTGATGTCGATCGAGGCTAACCATTCCTCCCCTTGTAGGGCAGTGGCCACCGATCGGATCGACTCCATCCGGAAAGTCCTGATATGTAGGAATTTGTTTAGCCCTTTTAGATTTACTATGGGCCTCACGTCCCCCGTTTGGCTTCGGGACTGTAAAGAGGTTTGAGTAAAACCCGAACCCCCATTCTTCCAGGGGAACCTCTATAATTACTGCTTGGAGCAATAATTGTTCTAGTGCCAACAGGAGGGATCCTCTCTTCTGGGGATCCCTTGGCACGTTTGACCTTGTAAAATGGGAAGGAGGGGAGTCTTTTAACTCCAATTTGTATCCCAGACTTACTGCAGAGAGCACCCATCTGTCTCTGATCGTGTCCCGCCAGGTCTCTGCGAACAACTGAAGTCTTCCCCCCACCCGATTGAGTGGGGGCAACCCTTCATGCATTTGACTTTGGGGGAGGTTTTGTACCTCTCCTGATCCAGGGTTTCTTGTTACCCTGCAATTGTCCCTGATTATTACCCCCGGGATTTGACCGAGGAGGCCGTCGGAACTGTTTCACAGCCGATGTCCTAGGGACTGGAGAAGCAGGTCTCTTAAAAGAAGGACCTCTAACTCTGTTTTTAACCGGCAAAAGTGTACTTTTACCGCTGGAAATTTTCTGGATATATTTGTCCAGGTCTTCCCCGAATAAGCGTTCACCATGAAATGGGAAGCTGACCAGCAATTTTTTACAGGGAGCTTCAGCAGACCAGTTTTTGAGCCATAGAAGCATGCGCATATGTACTACAGACAGCGTAAGGCGGGAGGCCTGATGGATTGAATCCTTTATAGCGTCAACCGCAAAGCATAAGGCTCTAGGTAGATCAGCTAGGGCAAGAGCCTGCTGATCTGGCAAGTCCCTTAAGACCTGTTTCAACTGATCCTTCACTGCTTGGCAGACCCCAATAGCTGCCACTGCTGGTTGTGTCACCAAGCCTGCTGTAGCAAAAGCAGATTTTAATAAGGACTCTAATTTTTTATCTATTGGGTCCTTGAAAATTTGGACATTATCCACTGGACATGTCAGTGATTTATTCACACAAGAGATGGCTGCGTCCACTGTAGGGACCCTCCATTTTTTGATGAACTTATCCTCCATGGGATAGACCATCTGAAATCTCTTGGGAGGAGTAAATATTTTATCAGGATGTTCCCAGTCCTGATAAATGAGTCCTTCCAGTAGAGGATGGATTGGAAAGGAACAAACAGTCTGGGGAACTTTTAGCGACCCCAACGAGGAGACAGAAGTGGATGATGGCTCCGCAAGGGGCATTTTAAATGCTGATCGGACCATGTTAGTCAGGGACTGAACCCATAATCTTTCAGCATGTGATGCTGAGAATGGCTCTTCCACTGTTGATTCCTCTACAACAGAATCGACCTCATCCTGATCCCCTTCAGGTAGGTCAATCCCTGTATGGGACTAACAGGTACTCTGAGGGAGGAGACGGAGATCGAGCGCTCTTTCCCTGTGACAGGGAAGCAGCGATCAATGTTGACAATCTCTCTTCCAGCCCTCCCAGAGCTGAGGAAAAAACCTCCTCTGTTACATACACAGGAGCAGGTGAACTGAGGACAGCCACAGTACCAGGTACTCCTGAGGGTGCTCTACGGTCACTAACCTCTGATTCTTCAGGGGAGATTGGTGCAGCCGAAGCATGCCCAAGATCCTCAGAGCCCGATGGAGACCCCCTATGCTTCCTGGGATTTTTAGTCCCGGAGTTTTTAGACGGCATATTCCTAAGCCCAAAGCTGAGGTATTCCAGCCGAAATACACCACTTACTGACAATAGTCTAGCACAATTGCTGCTATAAAAACAGTTGGTGTCTACTAATGTGCCTTTCTATGGGGATGCCTGCATCAACCGCTTGCTGTATGCCTTTTTTAAATGTTGCCAGCTCTGTCTCTGCACTCCATAGCCAGCTCACAACACATAATTGTGCCTTTTAACATGCTGGGACGCCCGCATATGCGCAGAAGCGATGCGGCGCGCACAGAGCATCATCCCCCAAGCTCCGCCCCCTTTCCCAGCTCACCTCTATATATAGAGGCGCGTGCACGCGCACGCGCGCGGGCACGTGCGCCTTCGGCGCTCTTTTTTGAAAAGGGAAACTAGGGACAGGAGACAGGGCCCTTTGCCGCAGGCCGGGGGATGGACGAGCATTGCAACATGGCAGAGGAAGCAGTTTCCCACAAGAGAACTCACCATCTGCCTGGACTTGCTCTGATGAAAAGAAACCAGTCCACATGACAAGAAACGTTCCACAGCGGCCTCTAGTGGATTAACACAGGTACCGCAGTCTATATATATATTTTTTTTTCTTGACCACTATTAAAAATATTACATTTTTTAGTAGTTACAGGCATGCATAGATATTTAGCGGGAATACCGTTAGGTAACAGGCAGAAAGACATATTAGGCTTGGGGGTCCCCTCAATAGAACCAAGTTCCTGAGGGGCCCCCACTTACCTTTTCCCCGCCGCAGGACTCTGTTTGGTCCACAGAAGCCCAAACTTCACCTATCACGGCAGGCATTGTAATTAAACCTTCAGGGACCGGGTTCCCAAGGATTCCACTCCCCTGGACCTGTATAGCACCCTGCACAGACAACATCTTGGTCGTGGGTATGACCAGAGCTCTGGATCCCAGGGTCCAGCTCTCCTAAGAGAAGCATTACAGGCAAAACCTTGCTCTTCTCTGCAAGGCCCGGGTACCGACCGTTTAGCTATGAAGCTTTTTTGGTCGGATCCGGAATAGCTTACTGAGGCCCAAAAGAACCTGTACGCAAGTTCAGTGAAAAACACATGTTACTTCTTGGCCAACACCTTAGACACTGGCAAAAAACTGAGGTGCTCCCGGATGGGAGGGGCTTATATAGGGGAGGGTACTTCCGGTTTGGAAGTTGCCAGTGCCAGCACCTGAAGGTAAACTATATAACCCACATAGTAATGACTATGCCGCTCTGTGTCCCGTGATGTACGAGAAAGAAAATGCCCCTTACATTGGTGGAAAGAATGCCACCTTTACAGACTAATAAGATCTGCCAAGTGGCTTTGGACCCCTTGATTCATGCAGGCATCATCATATGGGAGGTAAAATAGCCACAGCTCATGGATCCCCTAGAAACCTCTGGAGGAACCCTAGGGCTCCACGGAACCCTGGTTGATTATGGCTGTAGCCATTCATGAGAAGCCTTGTCATTTTACCAATGAGTACAAGGTGTTTTCCAATTGGCCAAGGTGGAGATCGGAGGAAGCCTTGTATTCTTTGGTAAAAATACAAGGCTTCTCTTGAACAGGGAGATGTGCTGAGACTGACTTGAGTTATACCCGGTGTTCTGCCGAGATGTGTCCCCCTGGCAGATAATGCCCATCCTGGACTGCACAGGTGCAGCACACTAGCAAACGGAGCTGCCGAAAATTGCTGAACATGAAGAGATGTGAATCAGCTGTAAACTGCGCCTGTGCAATGAACAGGACATTGTGACAGACGTTGCCGCACGCTCCCGATGCTCGCTCCACTCTGCAAGGGGCGGGTGTATTACTATTATATCGTATAAGGGGCGGATGGCTACAGCAAGAGGTGGGTGTATTATTATTATTAGGGTGGTTTTATCAAGAAACTACATGTTTTTGCGGGGCATGTTTAAACAAATGAAGGGCGAAGAGGCCGTATTTTAAATTGATGGACAGAGATGATAGGGGCGGGTAGTTCAATGTGGATGGGCGATTTCAATACTTGATATAATAGTAATACACCCACCCCTTGCTGTAGCCATCCACCCCTTACACGATATAATAGTAATACACCCGCCCCTTGCTGTAGCCATCTGCCCCTTACACGATATAATAGTAATACACCCGCCCCTTGCTGTAGCCATCTGCCCCTTACACAATATAATAATAATACACCCGCCCCTTGCTGTAGCCATCTGCCCCTTACACGATAAAATAGTAATACACCCGCCCCTTGCTGTAGCCATCTGCCCCTTACACAATATAATAATAATACACCCGCCCCTTGCTGTAGCCATCCGCCCCTTACACGATAAAATAGTAATACACCCGCCCCTTGCTGTAGCCATCCGCCCCTTACACAATATAATAATAATACACCCGCCCCTTGCTGTAGCCATCCGCCCCTTACACAATATAATAATAATACACCCACCACTTGCTGTAGCCATCCGCCCCTTACACAATATAATAATAATACACCCGCCCCTTGCTGTAGCCATCTGCCCCTTACACGATATAATAGTAATACACCCGCCCCTTGCAGAGTCGAGCGAGCATCGGGAGCGTGCGTCAGCGTGTGGCACAATATCGTGCTCATTGCGCATGCGCCGTGTACAGGTGATTCACAGCTGTGTTCATCTTCGGCGATTTTCGAAGGTCCGTTGTGCTCTGTACCATGCAAGCACTGCGCCTGCGCAGTACGGAGCGGGCAATATCCGCCTGGGGTCAATTCTCGGCAGGACACCGGCAGCCGAGAAGTAGAGTCTCATACTGCTGTCATGTCAAAACTGTATGAAGCTAATCCCACTAGTTACAGCAGCCCTAGTGGCTAGACTGTTCTGGCATGGAAATAATTTTTTGCGCCCGATTGACCCAATAGAAGTATTTAAAGTGATAATAAACCTGGAATTCTATTTTATATGGACAATGCACTAAACTGCAGCTCCAACTGCAGCCAGACAATACAGCTGTGACATTGTATGTACCAAGCCAGTTGGCTATGGACATCTGGGACTGCTCTGTGAGACGTTCCCCATGGTCATGACTTGTGCTAATTGGGGCCGAAACCAACTGGAAGAAAAAATCTAGACAATTCTAAAATAATCAGCAGAGAAATTACCGGATGCACAAGGGAAGTTTGTGAAATCGGGCCTAACGACTGTCTGTGCTATGAGGAATGTCAGTAATGTCTTGTTGGGGGGGACAGAAGTTCTGAGTATTTAGGGGTTGTTTAGTATGAGGCTCCGAAGAGGGACGCCATCGCTACCTTCGGCAAAGTTTATTATGGTGATGTGCGACGCTCAGGGCCTGAAACACGAGGCCATGCTGGTGGCGTCATTCATAAATAATTACTCTGCATGTTTCTCGGCACACAAAGTCTACTTAAAGGTTTCTGACGGTGTTAAATATTCCACTGGAGATACACGCCGTACACCTCAGGCCTGGATAATGGGTCAGATGACTTGTCACAATTATCCGAGGACCCAGCACAAGAGAGAGGCAGCTGTTTTCATCAGCTGTTCTTGTTGCAGAGCCGACCCGCTCTATGACCCATGTGGGGGGGGGGGGGGGGAAGAGGGGACATAACATGACACCGGTGAATCTGTACAGCGGCTAAAGTTACAAATGAAAGTTTTATAAATGAGACGAGCTATACTTCAACAAATCTGCACGTGGGTTTTACTCTTTCTGTTCTTGGCTTCCCATGTGAATGACATTCTGTATGCAAAAAAAGGCTCCTTGCATCAGAGTTATACATTTATATATACTGATTTCTGCAGATCTATTACCTTATCCAATGTTATAAAGATACTCAGCTGATTTACAAAGGTTGGTAAAATAAAACTGGAGCAAAATCAAAGAGAAGCCTTGCATCATACACTATATTACCAAAAGTATTGGGACACCTGCCTTTACACGCATATGAACTTTAATGGCATCCCAGTCTTAAGCCACGTACACACGACCAGTTTTCTCGGCAAGAAAGCTCTCCCAACAGTTTTCTTGTCGTTTCTTGCCGTTCGTGTGTATGCTTTCTCGTCGAGAAAACTGGCCAAAATCTCGAGGAGAAAAAAGAAGACCTGCGGTCTTTTTTCTCGTCGGAGTCTCATTTTTTTCTCGGCGTGATTCTCGTCAGACTGTTTTTGGATGAGAAAAACGTTCGTGTGTATGCTTTTCCGAGTCTTCAAAAACCGCGCATGGTCAGAATCAAGTATGAGACGGGAGCGCACCTTCTTGTAAAACTAGCGTTCGTAATGGAGATAGCATATTCGTCACGCTGTAACAAACTGAAAGCACAAAGACTGAAAAGCGCAAATCGTCTCTCACTAAACTTTTACTAACACGCGGTAACACGAGATTAGCAAAAGCAGCCCAAGGGGTGGCGTCATGAGAATGGAACTTCCCCTTTATACTGCCGTTGTACGTATTGTACGTCACCGCGCTTTAGGCCAACGAGATTTTGGATTGACAGTGTGTATGCAAGGAAAGCTTGACAAGAATCTCGTCAAGCTTGACAAGAAACCCGTTGAGAAAAACAACGTTTTTTTTGCGACGAGATTCTCGGCCGTGTGTACAAGGCTTTAGTCCTTAGGGTTCAATATGGAGTTGACCCACCTTTTGCAGCTATAACAGCTTCAACTCTTCTGCGAAGGATGTCCACAAGGTTTAGGAGTGTGTCTATGGGAATGTTTGACCATTCTTCCAGAAGCGCATTTGTGAGGTCAGGCACTGTTGGACAAGAAGGCCTGGCTCACAGTTTGCACTCTATTTCATCCTGAAGGTGTTCTATCAGGTTGAGGTCAGGACAGTCAAGTTCCTCCACCCCAAACTTGCTCATCCATGTCTTTATGGACCTTGCTTTGTGCACTGGTGCACAGTCATGTTGGAACAGGAAGGGGCCGTCCTCAAACTGTTCCCACAAAGTTGGGAGCATGAAATTTTCCAAAATGTTTTGGTATGCTGACGCCTTAAGAGTTCCTTTCACTGGAACTAAGGGGCAAAACCCAACCCCTGAAAAAAAAAAACCCACACCATAATCCCCCCTCCACCAAATGATCTGGACCAGTGCACAAAGCAAGGTCCACAAAGACATAGATGAGTGACTCTTTAAGGGCCAGTTCACACCATAGAAACACAGTCTGGATGCGAGAAGGCCTGGCTCGCAGTCTCCGCTCTAATTCATTCCAAAGGTGTTCTATTGGGTTGAGGTCAGGACTTTGTGCAGGCCAGTCAAGTTCCTCCACCCCAAACTCGCTCATCCATGTCTTTATGGACCTTGCTTTGTGCACTGGTCCAAATGATTTGGTGGAGGGGGGATTATGTTGTGGGGTTGTTTTTCAGCGGTTGGGCTTGGCCCCTTAGTTCCAGTGAAGGAAACTCTTAAGGCGTCAGCATGCCAAGACATTTTGGGCAATTTCATGCTCCCAACTTTGTGGGAACAGTTTGGGGATGGTCCCCTTCCTGTTCCAACATGACTGTGCACCAGTGCACAAAGCAAGGTCCATAAAGACATGGATGAGCGAGTTTGGGGTGGAGGAACTTGACTGTCCTGACCTCAACCTGATAGAACACCTTTGGGATGAATTAGAGCGGAGGCTGTGAGCCAGGCCTTCTTGTCCAACAGTTCCTGACCTCACAAATGTGCTTCTGGAAGAATGGTCAAACATTCCCATAGACACCCTCCTAAACCTTGTGGACAGCCTTCCCAGAAGAGTTGAAGCTGTTATACCTGTAAAGGGTGGGCCAACTCAATATTGAACCCTACGGACTAAAGCCTCGTACACACGACCGGTTTTCTCGGCAAGAAACTACAAGAAAACTGCCGGGAGAGCTTTCTTGCCGAGAGGCTTTAAGGTTTCTCGTCAAGAAAACTGCCCAGAATCTCGACGAGGAAAAAAGAAGACCTGTTTTTTTTTTCTCGTCGGGAGTCTCATTTTTCTCGTCGTGATTCTCGTCAGACTGTATTTGGACGAGAAAACCGTGTGTGTGTTTACTTTTCCAAGTCTTCAAAAACCGCGCATGGTCAGAATTAAGTATGAGACGGGAGCGCACCTTCTTGTAAAACTAGCGTTCGTAATGGAGATAGCACATTCCTTCACGCTGTAACGAACTGAAAGCACGAAGACTGAAAAGCGTGAATCATCTCTCCCCAAACTTTTACTAACATGCGGTAACACAAGATCAGCAAAAGCAGCCCAAGGGGTGGCGCCATTGGAATAGAACTTCCCCTTTATACTGCCGTCGTACGTGTTGTACGTCACCGCGCTTTACAACAACGAGATTTTGGATTGACATTGTGTATGCAAGGAAAGCTTGACAAGAATCTCGTCAAGCTTGACAAGAAACCCGTCGAGAAAAACAACGTTTTTTTTGCGACGAGATTCTCGGCCGTGTGTACAAGGCTTAAGACTGGGATACCATTAATGTTCATGTGCGTGAAAAAGGCAGGCGTTCCAATACTTTTGACAATATAGTGTAACTTTAAACTCAATAGATCCTAAAGCTACGAACAATAAGTAAATCATTCATCATTCTTAGGGGTCATCTAGCCATCTATGGCCAGCCTAAGTAGTGAATCCCGGGAAAGTAGCAACAGAATGGTGAAGCCTAATGTTATGTACAGTAGTTGTTGTAATAGGAAAATTATAAGATAAAATACCAAAAAAAAAGGAATGTGAAGCTCTCTGCGATGGCTGGACATGGGGCTGGTTATTGGATGTCATTGCTGGGTGGCCTATTACTGTTATTCCATCGTAATGTCGTTGGCATTGCGTTAGCGATTTCGTTTGGTATTTCTGTTTGGTTCTAATTTGCCTCCACGCATTGCTGGTTTGCATCGTTCTCTAATTAATTCCTTTTAACAGCTGCAAGATTTTCATTATTCCCGGTAATGGATTCGGAGATATAAATTGGTCACTTAGTTTTGTCTATTACGTGTAAACTATCTCTGTCCTAAAATATAAATACTCTTCGGAGACACGGGACATAAAAGAACATATTGAATGCCGGGCATTTGGGAGCAGTGTTTTTCACATATAGAACTATTAGAACTAATTAAACATTTGTTTTACTCTAATAATGCAGTTTTGTCTTGTTCAACATATACCATTGTGGTCTGTATGTTCTACCACCATCTTCTATGGCCCCATGCACGCGGGCTTCAAAACCACAGGATTGAACAGCTTATTGAACAAAGAAGGATCTAGGTGAGGTGGCCCAATGGGGACTGTCGTTTTTAATCTCTGGAGATATTTAAAAAATCACCTAAAGCTGAGCTCCAGGCATGGCTTTATTACATAGTTACAGTGCCTTGAAAAAGTATTCATACCCCTTGAAATATTCCACATTTTGTCATATTTCAACCAAAAACATAAATGTATTTTATTGGGATTTTATGTGATAGACCAACACAAAGTGGCGCATAATAGTGAAGTGGAAGGAAAATGATAAATAGTTTTCCAAATTTTTTACAAATAAATATGTGAAAAGTGTGGGGTGCATTTGTATTCAGCCCCCTTTACTCTGATCCCCCTAACTAAAATCTAGTGGAACCAATTGCCTTCAGAAGTCACCTAATTAGTAAATAGAGTCCACCTGTGTGTAATTTAATCTCAGTATAAATACAGATGTTCTGTGAATCCCTCAGAGTTTTGTTAGAGGACCTTAGTGAACAAACAGCATCATGAAGGCCAAGGAACACACCAGACAGGTCAGGGATAAAGCTGTGGAGAAGTTTAAAGCAGGGTTAGGTTATAAAAAAATATCCCAAGCTTTGAACATCTCACAAAGCTCTGTTCAATCCATCATCAGAAAATGGAAAGAGTATGGCACAACTACAAACCTACCAAGACATGGCCGTCCACCTAAACTGACCGGGCCGGGCAAGGAGAGCATTCATCAGAGAAGCAGCCAAGAGGCCCATGGTAACTCTGGAGGAGCTGCAGAGATCCACAGCTCAGGTGGGAGAATCTGTCCACAGGACAACTATTAGTCGTGCTTCTCCACAAATCTGCCCTTTATGGAAGAGTGAGAAGAAGAAAGCCATTGGTGAAAGAAAGCCATAAGAAGTCCTGTTTGCAGTTTGTGAGCAGCCATGTGGAGGACACAGCAAACATGTGGAAGAAGGTGCTCTGCTCACCATCATTGAACTTTTTGGCCTAAAAGCAAAATGCTATGTGTGGCGAAAAACTAACACTGAGCATCACCCAGAACACACCATCCCCACCGTGAAACATGGTGGTGGCAGCATCATGTTGTGGGGAGGCTTTTCTTTAGCAGGGACAGGGAAGCTGGTCAGAGTTGATGGGAAGAGAGAGAAAAACAGAAAGCACCACCTAAGTGTAATAGGTTGATTATTATTTATTTATGCACAAGTAATGCACCTACAACAGGTGGATTAAAAGCAGGATCATCTGTGACTCTCGGTGCAGTCCGGTGTCCCAGGCGAAACGTCCACGAGTAGGCAGAGGTCTGGAAACGGCAGCCGTTCGTCCTGTGGCCACCAGGACTGCACCGAGAGTCACAGATGAGCCTGCTTTTAATCCACCTGTTGTAAGTGCATTACTTGTGCATGAATAAATTATAATCAACCTATTACACTTAGGTGGCGCTTCCTGTTTTTCTCTCTCATCCTGCTTGCAGAGTCGGTTTTCTCTGAGGACAGCTGCCGCCCACCACATCCCCCTAAGAGCTGTCATCTCTTAATATGGACTGATTTATTTTCTTTTTATTTGTGCCCTGCGACACATTTTTATATATACGTACACTAGCGATTGCGCTTACAGTTTCCTTCTTCCAGAGTTGATGGGAAGATGGATGGAGCCAAATACAGGACAATCTTAGAAGAAAAGCTGTTATGCCCCGTACACACTATCGGGCTTTTGCCCGGCCAAAAGCACATAGGAATTCTGATGGAATTTCATCGGAGTAAAAGTTCTCTATCTAAACTCCGATGGAATTCCTCGGAAAAAAAACTCAGATGGGGCATACACATGGTCGGAATATCCGATGGAAAAAGTCAGTCGGATATTTTCCATCGGAAATTCCGATCGTATGTACAAGACATGAGAGTCTGCAAAAGACTTGAGACTGGGGGGAGGTTCACCTTCCAGCAGGACAAGGACCCTAAACATACAGCCAGAGCTACAATGGAATGGTTTACATCAAAGCATATTGATGTTTTCCTCAAAGTCCAGACCTAAATCCAATTGAGAATCTGTGGCAAGACTTGAAAATTGCTGTTCACAGACGCTCTCCATCCAATCTGACAGAGCTTGAGTGATTTTACAAAGAAGAATGGGCAAAAATGTCCCTCTCTAGATGTGCAAAGCTGGTAGAGACACCCCCAAAAAGACTTGCAGCTGTAATTGCAGAGAAAGGCGGTTCTACAAAGTATTGACTCCGGGGGGCGCCATACAAATGCCCCCCACACTTTTCACATACCGTATATACTCAAGTATAAGCCGAGTTTTTCAGCACATTTTTTTGTGCTGAAAATGCCCCCCTCGGCTTATACTCGAGTCACCTTTTTGCGCCTGATCTCCCGTACTTTGGGGACCCGGTACCGGTACTTGGCACACATGTAGCCCCACTCTTCATCTACAAGTGTGCAAAGTTTTTTGTCCGGGGGACCTACAGACGGGGAGCAGCGATTTTTCAAAGCCAGGCACCCCTTCCATAGACTCCCATGTTAAACGTCAGTCTAGTCATGGACACAGT
Source organism: Rana muscosa (assembly GCA_029206835.1). NCBI lineage: Eukaryota > Metazoa > Chordata > Amphibia > Anura > Ranidae > Rana > Rana muscosa. The sequence continues at coordinate 286,038,146 of CM055124.1, forward strand.
GAGGCATGGACACAGTGAGGCACAGTGAGGCACAGTGAGGCATGCAGATGGACACCCTAGGCTTATACACAAGTCAATACGTTTTCCCAGTTTTTTGTGGTAAAATTAGGTGCCTCGGCTTATATTCGGGTCGGCTAATACTCGAGTATATACGGTATTTATTTGTATAAAATTTGGAAAACCATTTATCATTTTCCTTCCACTTCACAATTATGTGCCACTTTGTGTTGGTCTATCACAAAAAATCCTAATAAAATTCATTTAAGTTTTTGGTTGTAACATGACAAAATGTGGAAAATTTCAAGGGGTGTGAAAACTTTTCTTTTTTTAATGGCATTTTTGTAATATATATATTTATATATTTTTTTATTATATTTTGATTTGTGCCTTCAAAATCCCGTCAAACCTATGGGTTTTTCCAACCCCTTTTGAATTAAAAATTTGAATTAGGGATGTGACACTCAAAGGCCAACCAAACAAGCTATCTGAAAGAAAAAAAAAAAGTTTTGCCTTTACATAAATGTGACGTTTTTTTTTTTAAAGTTTCAAAGAAGTTGCTCAAAGTTTTGTCAATGTAAATGCTTGCAGAAGCTGATACCGTTTAGACGAGCGTTTACAAGAATAAATTATACAACGCTGCTTCTAAATATTTCATGTATTGCAGGTCAGCAGCTTTTGTTAATTCTACAAATATTGAAACCTTATGCCTTGTACACACGATCGGATTTTCCGGCGGGATTAACTCAGATGGATTTTTCTGACGCAATTCCGTTCAAGCTGTCTTGCATACACACTGTCAGACCAAATTCCGACCGTCAAGAACGTGGTGACGTACAACACTACGACGAGCCGAGAAAAATGAAGTTCAATGCTTCCCAGCATGCGTCGACTTGATTCTGAGCATGCGTGGTTTTTCGGAGTTCCCTACAGACGAACGGAATTTCCGATATAATTTTTTTCCGTGAAGATGTTCTCTTTCTAAATTCCGACGGAAAAAAGTCTGATGGGGCACACACATGGTCCGAATATCCGATGAAAAAATTCCGTCTGACTTTTTCCATCGGAAATTCCGATCGTGTGTACAAGGCAGTATAGATAACCGCCATCATTATTTCTGCAGTCAAAGCTGACCCCCTCATCTTGATTTTCTCCATTCACCGGCTGTCTTGGGCTGTCGGTGTGCGTAAAAAAGACGGTCCAGGTTTAGTGTCTGCAGCGCATTGTTCTCTGCTGTGTAACGGATAGGCAGTCACTGATGGCGTCACCTCCTTGCTGCGCTATTAAACACATTAGTGGAATGGTTATGACCTTTAAAAATGTTCTGTGTAGTCAGATGAAGTGCAATTTGAAACTGACTATCATCCTTTTGTCTTGACAAGGACATGAACTGGCAGCAAGGTTTCTCTTACCTCTGCTCTTTTACCTAAAACTGGCTAGGAGGATCACCTTTGTAGTGCCGATTTGCCACAAAATTACCAAATGGGGGGACTACCTAGTGCCTATTTTTAGCTGCTATTGGACTTTTTGGGGCTTAGCTTAATGTCAATACTACATCTCTCTGCTGTGAATGGTCAGCAGGTAGCCAGAGCAGAACCTTTCTTCCATGTCTAATGCTGGATACACACAATACAACCTTTGTTGTTCAATTTCCTTTAGATTTACCTTCAACCAGTGGCGGCTGCTCCATTAGCGGCCCCCTAATCTATGCAGCCGGCCTCTGATCTACATGCAGGGCACCAGATGCATGGATTTCAATTGAGTTTTTTTTTTTGAAGCACATGATTAGAACCTGAGGTTTCAATTGGCTTAAAAAAAGGGTGGGCTCGGGGCGCAGAGCTTTGCGCCCTGAGCCCACCCAGTTGTGTGACATTAACAAATTAATATTCCCTATTGTCTTCCTGATTCTCCTACCGGACAATCAGAAAGCGGGTCTTAAGATCCAATTGGCCGAGAGGAGAAGCGACTGTATTGCCTTAGGAAGGAGGCAGATCAGGCAGAGATGGATCTGGTCTGCAGCTCCTCGCTCCAGCGCCATTGCGTCTCCTCCAGGCCGAACAAGAAGTTGGGTCCTGACTGACACCCAATTGGCCAGGAGTCCTAAGACTGCCGGCAAATCGGGTCACAGGAACTGCCTCCTGATTGGCCGGGAGGAGAATCACGAAGACAACTGCGAATATTAACTTACTATTGTCATACAAGTGGGTGGGCTGTGCCCCGAGCCCACCCTTTTTTTAAGCCTCAGGCTCTAATCATGTGCTTCAAAAACAAAAACCCCATTGGAACCCATGCGTCCGACGCCCTACATGTAGATTAGGGGGGCCGGATGCATGGATAGGGGGGCGGCGTCCATGCGTCCCCCATATGGATGGGCCGCCACTGGACATGACGCTACTCGTATTGCAAGACCTCACCCGTTTATCAAGTTACAATTTATAAAAAGAATTTGCTCGTCTTGTAAATCACTCGCAGACCAAGTTACTCGCAATCCAAGGTTTTACTGTACACTTTTTCAAGAAAAAAAACAACCTCTGTCGGGAATTCTTTCCAAAATATCCTACCCTCCATATGAGTGGAGGGTAGGTTAACCGCCTGCCGACCAGCCGCTGTCATTATACTGCGACAGGTTGGCACGGCTGCCCGAATCGCCATAGGTGTATGTCGGCCATTTTAATAACGTTAGGGGGCGCGCGCGCCCCGCCGGAGCCGATGTGCGTGGCCGGCGGCCGCGATGTCCGCTGGTCACCCACGATCGCTCTACAAAGAGCCAGAATGGGGATCTGTCAATGTAAACAAACAGATCCCCATTATGTCAGGGAAGTAGAGAGAGATCTGCTGTTCCTAGTGATCAGGAACAGCAATCTTTTTGTACTCCCTGTCAGTCCCCTCCCCCAACAGTTAGAAACACCTCCCAGGGAACACTTAACCCCTTGATTGCCCCTAGTGTTAACCCCTTCCCTACCAGTGACATTTATACAGTAATCAGTGGCTATTTTTAGCTCAGATCGCTGTATAGATGTCAATGGTCCCAAAAAAGTGTCAAAAGTGTCCGATGTGTCCGTTGCAATGTCGCAGTCCAGGTAAAAAAATCGCAGATCGCCACCATTGCTAGTAAAAAATAAATAATAAAAATGCCATAAATCTATCCCCTATATTGTAGACGCTAGAACTTTTGCGCAAACCAATCAATATACGCTTATTGCCATTTTTTTATACCAAAAATATGTAGAAGAATACATATTGGTCTAAACTGATGAAGACGTTTTTTTTTAATTTGTTTTTTGGATATTTATTATAGCAGAAAGTAAAATATATATATTGTGACAGCAGGAAGGTAAAGTCACCTGGTTGCATCCAGGGGGGTAGATATATTTCGCCCAGATTCAGGCTTTACGCCGACTTATACAACTAGGTGGAGTGTTGTATAAGCCCAGCTGAGGCTAGTGGGCTCATGGATGACTCATACCTCTAGGGAGAGTGTGGGGCGTCGTGCAGACAGGGAGTTGATGAGACCAGCTGAAGCTTGTCAGCTCATTTAGGCCTCTATAAAAACTCCCAGATTCATTAGGTGTTTGCTCATGCCTGGACCCAGACCTGTGTGGACTGTCTAGGGAGAGTGAACCCCTGTGCGGTGAGACAAAGCCTGTGTGGCTATTTGCTTGGACATTTAAAACCAGGGACTTAGGGACTAGGACAGCACTAGGCTGATCCCAGTTGTTAGTTAGGAAACCTGTATGTTTAGTCAGAGGTCAAGTTGACCAGGATTTATTTTGTTTATGTTTCTTTTGGCTTTGCTGTGTTTTGTCACTGTAAATAGAAAATAAACCGCACCTTTTTTTGATTTTGAAAACCACAACCTCTGTTTGCTGGGCCTGTTTTTGTGTGGGGAGCCCATCCCGGGGGTCACACACACCCGCTGCCGAGCTAACCCCCTCACAGTTGGTGGAGAATGCGGGCAGTTTTTTTTAAGCCAGCATGGAGGAGATACTGAAGCAGCTGGCTCTAGCAAATGCCAATCAACAGCAGACAAATGCAGGTTTGCAAAAGAGCCTTGCAGCTCATCAACAGAGCCTTGCAGCTCAACAACAGAACTTCGCAGCCCAGCAGCAAGCTCATCAACAGAGCCTTGCAGCCCAGCAGCAAGCTCACCAACAGAGTCTGGAAGCTCAGCAACAAGCCCAGCAGCAATCTGAGGCCCGCTTCATAGACCTGTTACAGAAGCAAGAGCAGAGACTACAACAAATGGAAGCAGTAATGCAGCAACGTCCGCAGACCAGTGAGGAAAGCCGTCCCACTAATACCGCGTCCTTTGGGGTGAGTCGTTTATTGACAAAAATGACTGGAGAGGATGATCCAGAGGTATTTTTGACCACATTTGAAAGGACTGCTGAAAGAGAAAAGTGGCCTGAGGAGCTGTGGGCTGGACTGGTGGCTCCTCTGTTAACTGGTGAATCGCAGAAGGCTTACTATGACCTAGAGCCTGACCAAGCAAAAGACTATGTGATGCTAAAAGCTGAAATATTGGCAAGGCTGGGTGTCACCCAGGCTGTCCGGGCTCAGCGTGTGCATAACTGGACTTTTCAGCTTGGAAAACCCCCCAGGTCTCAAATGTATGATCTCATTCACCTGAGCAGAAAGTGGCTACAGCCAGAGACTTTGTCCGCACCAAAGATTGTGGAACGTGTTGTAATGGATCGGTTTTTGAGAGCTCTTCCTACTGCCATCCAAAAGTGGGTAAGCCATGGAGACCCAGAGACGGCCGATGGTCTTGTGGATCGTGTGGAGAAATACTTGGCTACAGAGAACCTGACGGCCTCTTCCAGAGACACTCGGACTTTCCACCCTAAGACCAGACCATCCCCAGGGGCGGATAAGAGGATTCCAAGGGGTAAGGGTGGAGAGAGTGAGAGGGTGGGAGCTCTACCCCAAGTTTGGCGAGAACAGCCTGGGAAATCAGCGGCTCAAGAGGCGGCAAGAAGGATCGTTTGCTACCGCTGCCGGCAAGCGGGACATATTGCAGCCAATTGCCCGGTTGTGGAGGAACCCATGCAGTGTGACTTTCTGACGGGCAGACGTCAGTCGCTGTGTGCGACAGTCGCATGCACTGCCATTCGAGGAACTGAGAAACATTTATGCAAAATGTGTGTTAATGGTAGAAATGTTGTGGTATTGCTGGATTCAGGTAGCCTTGTGACCCTGATAAAGGCTGAGTTAGTTAAAACAGAGGTCTCTGGGAATAGCAAGGTAGCTGTTATTTGTGTGCATGGGGACACCCGAGAGTATCCAGTGACTACAGTGTGGTTCGAGACCCCCAAAGGTACCCTCTCTCATCCAGTGGGCTTAGTATCTCAGTTACCGTATGACGCCATTGTGGGAAGGGATTTTCCGAAGTTCTGGGAACTGTGGGATGATCCTGAGCCCCCCACTGGTGCCCCTATGTACCAGGAAGGTGATAGCCAGAACTCCCCTGAGAGTGGTGAGGACTCTCCGGAATTTCCCTTATCAGTATTGGCAGGGGAGACTCAAGAAACTGGAGAGGAGCCCACCTCCTCAGACGAAAACCTACCGTCTGTGGAGTTTTCTGATCTTGAGGTTCACAGGGAAAACTTTGCCACAGAACAGTTGAAAGACCCCGCCCTAATAAAGGCACGGGAAAACGTAGTGAAAATAGATGGCGAGTTAGTGAACCCAGATAATACCTGCACTTACCCATACTTCAGCGTAGAGAAGGACCTACTGTATCGGGTGGCAAAAAGGGCAGAAGAAACCGTTGAGCAGCTTGTGGTGCCCAAACCTTACAGGAAGTTGGTGTTGGAGTTGGCCCATGGGCACATTCTTGGAGGTCATCTGGGGACAGAGAAAACCCGAGAGAGGGTATTACAGAGATTCTATTGGCCGGGGGTGATGAAGGACATAGAAAATTATTGTTCCTCCTGCCCTGTGTGTCAGAGGTCGGCCCCGATGCCACATTTCCGTAGCCCGCTGGTCCCTCTACCCATCATTGAGGTCCCGTTTGAGAGGATCGCCATGGATTTGGTAGGTCCTATAATCAAGTCCGCTAGGGGGCACCAGTACATATTAGTTATAATGGACTATGCCACCCGTTATCCAGAAGCGATCCCTCTCCGAAATACCTCGGCCAAAACCATAGCCAAAGAGCTATCTCTGGTGTTTAGCCGGGTGGGTATTTGTAAAGAACTGCTTACGGACCAAGGTACACCCTTTATGTCCCGGGTTATGAAGGAGCTGTGTAAATTGTTCAAAGTGACGCAATTACGTACATCTGTGTATCACCCCCAAACCGATGGGCTGGTTGAAAGATTCAACAAAACCCTAAAACAAATGTTGAAGAAAGTGGTGGATAGAGATGGAAAGGATTGGGACTGTCTACTTCCTTATCTGATGTTTGCTATTAGGGAGGTGCCCCAATCCTCTACGGGATTCTCCCCCTTTGAGTTACTGTATGGGAGACACCCAAGAGGGCTGTTGGATATTGCCAAGGAAACTTGGGAAAGTGAGAGTTCTCCCCACAGGAGTGTGATTGAGCATGTCGCCCTGATGCAAGACCGAATTGCACAGGTAATGCCCATCGTGAAGGAACATTTGGCCCAAGCGCAGTTAGCACAGCAGAGAGTGTACAACCGTGGAGCCAAGACCCGTACCTTTTCCCCGGGGGATAGGATACTGGTACTTGTCCCTACGGTTGAAAGTAAATTCCTTGCCAAATGGCAAGGCCCCTACGAGATAATGGAAAAAGTGAGCGAAGTGAATTACAAGGTCAGACAACCAGGAAGGCGAAAGCCCGAACAGATCTATCACGTTAATCTGTTGAAAGCCTGGAGGGATAGAGAGTCCCTAGTCGCAGACACTTGGTCACCAGCTCAAACTGGTTGCGTGATTCCTGAGGTTGGAATAGCAGCCACCTTGTCACAACCCCAACAACAGGAGGTTAAGGAGTTTGTGCTTCGCAACAAGGAGGTATTCTCTGAGCTGCCGGGACAAACATCTGGGGTAGAGCATGACATCATTACCCCGCCCGGTGAAAGGGTGAAGTTAAAACCCTATCGGATCCCAGAGGCCCGACGGGAGGCAATACGGGAGGAAGTACAGAAAATGCTGAACTTAGGGGTGATAGAGGAGTCCCAAAGTGATTGGTCTAGTCCCATTGTGTTGGTGCCTAAACCGGATGGGAGCTGGCGATTTTGTAACGATTTTCGTCAGTTGAACAAAGTTACAAAATTTGACACCTACCCCATGCCACGTATAGATGAGTTGATCGACCGGCTGGGAACAGCCCGATACATGACGACTCTTGACCTCACAAAAGGGTATTGGCAAATCCCCCTGGCCAAATTGGCCAAAGAGAAAACCGCATTTGTAACCCCAGACGGGGCGTTCCAATATAAGAGAATGCCGTTCGGGTTACAGAATGCGCCGGCCACATTCCAGCGGAAAATGGACCAGATGCTGAGGCCCCATCGGAAGTATGCTGCGGCTTACCTGGATGACGTAATTATCCATAGCACAGATTGGGCCACACATCTGCCAAAAGTGCAAGCAGTCCTGGACTCTGTTCGGGAAGCGGGGTTTACGGCTAACCCCAAGAAGTGTACCATTGGGCAGGAGGAGGCCAAATATCTTGGGTACACCATTGGGAGGGGAGTAATAAAACCCCAACTCAACAAAGTCGAGGCCATCCAGAGTTGGCCACGTCCCAACAGCAAGAAGCAGGTACGAGCCTTTCTGGGAATCGCTGGGTATTATCGGCGATTCATTCCCCACTTTGCTTCTAAGGCTGTGCCCCTAACCAACCTAACGAAGGGGAAAGGGTCGGTCATGATTAAATGGACCCCCGAGGCTGAGGCAGCATTCCAATTCTTGAAACAAGCCTTATGTAGCCAGCCAGTGTTGTACTCACCCGACTTCTCTAAAGACTTTGTCGTACAAAGTGATGCGTCAGATGTGGGGTTAGGAGCAGTATTGTCCCAGGTCTGGAACGGGGAAGAGCACCCAGTCATTTACCTCAGCAGGAAGTTGAAGTCCCATGAGGTAAATTACGCCACCGTTGAAAAGGAGTGTTTAGCGGTGAAGTGGGCTCTAGATTCCCTTCGGTACTACCTGCTAGGTAGGCACTTTGACATGGTTACGGATCACGCTCCGTTAAAGTGGATGGCTCAAAACAAGGAAACAAATAGAAGAGTGAATAGGTGGTTCCTGGCCCTCCAGGAATTCAACTTCACAGTAAAGCATCGCCCTGGCGTTCAAATGGGGAATGTGGATGCTTTGTCTCGAGTACATGAATGCCTGATTGCTGGTGTTCCAACCCCGAGGTTAAAACAAGAGGGGGGGGTATGTGACAGCAGGAAGGTAAAGTCACCTGGTTGCATCCAGGGGGGTAGATATATTTCGCCCAGATTCAGGCTTTACGCCGACTTATACAACTAGGTGGAGTGTTGTATAAGCCCAGCTGAGGCTAGTGGGCTCATGGATGACTCATACCTCTAGGGAGAGTGTGGGGCGTCGTGCAGACAGGGAGTTGATGAGACCAGCTGAAGCTTGTCAGCTCATTTAGGCCTCTATAAAAACTCCCAGATTCATTAGGTGTTTGCTCATGCCTGGACCCAGACCTGTGTGGACTGTCTAGGGAGAGTGAACCCCTGTGCGGTGAGACAAAGCCTGTGTGGCTATTTGCTTGGACATTTAAAACCAGGGACTTAGGGACTAGGACAGCACTAGGCTGATCCCAGTTGTTAGTTAGGAAACCTGTATGTTTAGTCAGAGGTCAAGTTGACCAGGATTTATTTTGTTTATGTTTCTTTTGGCTTTGCTGTGTTTTGTCACTGTAAATAGAAAATAAACCGCACCTTTTTTTGATTTTGAAAACCACAACCTCTGTTTGCTGGGCCTGTTTTTGTGTGGGGAGCCCATCCCGGGGGTCACACACACCCGCTGCCGAGCTAACCCCCTCACAATATATATATATATATATATATATATATATATATATATATATATATTTCTTAAATTGTCGCGCTTTTTTTTGTTTATAGTGCAAACAATAAAACCCGCAGAGGTGATCAAATACCACCAAAAGAAAGCTCTATTTGTGGGGAAAAAAGGACGTTAATTTTGTTAGGGTACAACGTCGCACGACTGCGCAAGTGTCAGTTAAAATGACAGTGCCGTATCGCAAAAAATGGCCTGCTCTCTAAGGGGGCAAATTCTTCCGGTCCTTAAAGTGGTTGTAAAGGTTGAGTTTTTTTTTTTAAATAACAAACATGTTATTCTTACCTCCACTGTGCAGTTTGTTTTGCACAGAGTGGCCCCGATCCTCCTCTTCTGGGGTCCCGCAGCGGCTCTCTCGGCTCCTCCCTGCAATAGCTAACCCCCCTCTGGGAAGCTCTCTCCCAAGGGGGTTACCTTGCGGGCGCGCTCCTGTGTCATACACGCGGCATTCATAGCCGCTGAATTGTATGACTCGGCCCCGCAGCCAATGGCTGCGCTGCTATCAATCTATCCAATCAACGCAGAGACTCTGTGGAGAAGAGGATTCCGGGGACAAGCCGAGCAGGTAAAATGGCTCAGGTAAGTAAAACAGGGGGGGGGGGGCTGGGGGGCCGTTGATTGGCAGGTGTGTTTTCACCTTAATGCATCCTATCCTATGAAAAAACACGAACCTTTACAACCCCTTTAACCCCTTCCCGCCCGGCCTATAGCAGAATGACAGCCGGGCGGTGGTTCAGTTATCCTGGCTGGGCGTCATATGACGTCCAGCAGGATAACAGCCGCCGCGTGCCCGGGGGGGGGGGGAGGGCACGCATCGCGACGATCGGTGATGCGCTGTGTCAGTCTGACGCACCGCAACACCGATCTCGGTAAAGAGCCCCCAGTGGAGGCTCTTTACCACGTGATCAGCCGTGTCCAATCACGGCTGATCATGATGTAAACAGGAAGAGCCGTTGACCGGCTCTTCCTCACTCGCGTCTGACAGACACGAGTAGAGGAGAGCCGATCGGCGGCTCTTCTGACAGGGGGGGTTCACGCAGCCCCCCCTCGGATGCCCACACTAGACCACCAGGATGCCGCCCAGGACCACCAGGGAAGCCGTCAACATGTGGATGGCCAGGTAAGTCCCCCATGGCCATCCACATGTAAAAAAGTATGCACAACATATGCCAATCAGTGCCCACAAATGGGCACTGACTGGCACCATCATGGCACAAAAAAATTTGTGATGCCCATCAGTGCCACCTATCAGTGCCCATCCATGCCCATCAGTGCCCACCTATTACTGCCCTTCTGTGCCACCTATCAGTGCTGCCTATGAGTGCCCATCAGTGCCGCCTATGAGTGCCCATAAATGCTGCCTATGAGTGCCCATCAGTGGCACCTATCAGTGCCCATCAGTGCCACCTCATCAGTGCAACCTCATTGGTGCCACCTTATCGGTGCCCAACAGTGCCGCCTTATCAGTGCCCATCATTGAAGAAGAAAAGGTACTTATTTACAAAAAAAATAACAGAAACAAAGATAAAACTTCGTTGCGCAAAAAATAAAAATCACAGAGGTGATCAAATACCACCAAAAGAAAGCTCTATTTGTGGGAACAAAATGATAAAAAATTTGTTTGTGTACAGGGCTACATGACCGCGCAATTGTCCTTCAAATTGCGACAGGGCTGAAAGCTCAAAATTGGCCTGGGCAGGAAGGTGTATAAGCGCCTGGTATTGAAGTGGTTAAAGAGGACATAAACCCTGATGGGTTTTACTACCTCTTTTGCTCGCTGCAAAGCCTGCAAATGAAAAGCATAATGGGCTAGTATGCATCGCATACTAGCCCATTATGTGACACTTACCTGCAAAAGAATCCAGCTAAGTCCCCAGAGTAGGCAGCGTCCATCTTCTGGCCCCTCTTCCTTCTGGGCCGCAGACTCCGGCTCTGTGATTCGCCGGAGCCACGTGACGTCACTCCCGCGCATGTGCACGAGAGCCGCCATTAACGGCACAGGCTAGGGAGTTAGTTTTGTTTCTTCCCCGCGCATGCGCCGTTGGGATTTTCGGCGGACTACAAGTGAAATATCTCCTACACGCCACACGTTTAGGAGATATTTCCACTACCTATAGGTACCGTATATACTCGAGTATAAGCCGACCCGAATATAAGCCGAGGCACCTAATTTTATCACAAAAAACTGGGAAAACTTATTGACTCGAGTATAAGCCTAGGGTGTCCATCTGCATGCCTCACTGTGCCTCACTGTGTCCATGTGCATGCCTCACTGTGCCCATGCCTCACTGTGCCCATGACTAGACTGACATTTAACATGGGAGTCTATGGAAGGGGTGCCCGGCTTTGAAAAATTGTTTCTCCCCGGCCGTAGGTCCCCCAGACAAAAGACTTTGCACACTTATAGAGGAGAAATTGGGCTACATGTGTGCCAAGATTCGGATCCAGGGAACCTACGACCGGCCGGTACCGGGTCCCCATAATCACCGGAGAAATGACCGTTTAACATGGGAGTCTATGGAAGGGGTGCCCGGCTGTGAAAAATTGGTGCTCCCCGGCCGTAGGTCCCCCAGACAAAAAAACTTTGCTCACTTGTATAAGAAGAGTTGGGCTACATGTGTGCCAAGTTCAGGGGACCTACGGATGGCTGGTACCGAATCCCCAAAATCCGGAAGATCAGGCACAAATAGCTGGCTCGAGTATAAGCCGAGGGGGGCATTTTCAGCACAAGAAAATGTGCTGAAAAAAATCGGCTTATACTCGAGTATATACGGTAAGCCTTATTCTAGGCTTACCTATAGGTAGAAGTCACAAATGAGGGTTTACAACCCCTTTGAGTGGGTAAAATCCACCTAACAGGCTCCTTTTCTACTCGAGAAACCTCTGGGCATTTTTTCTACTAGTACAGAATAAAAGTGGGGGCTCGCGGTTGCTTGTTGTCCCAAGTTGCTAAGAACAGGGGTTTGATGTCTATAGAGTCGATCGCCCACTGCGTAGACGTTTTTGCATCTGGAAAAGAAAACTGGCAATCTAATCAAGATCATTTTTCTACAAGAGTTTCGAAACTGGTATTTAGTGGGTATAATTCCTCCAAACGCGCCATTAATTTTGCTTTATAGCTGTCCTGATGGCCATTATACTTTTTCTCCTTTGTTAATGCCTTTTCCCATTTGGTTTTTACAATTAAGAAAATGCTTTTTTTTTTTCTTTTTTTTTTTAAGTCCAGTTTCAGTGGGAGTATGGGCTGTATGCTAAAGTGATTCTAATGGGGTTGAAAAGCAGTGCAAGTAATGAGGCTTTGGGACAGGCAACGCTTTTCGGAGTGCAGCCTTTATAACCAGTCACAGTGACTTCTAGAATGAATTTGGTTAGAATTAGTACCATGCATGTATGTATGAGATCGTTCTCTCTAACAGGTTCCAAAAAGTCATTTTATGTCCTCTCGATGCTTGCAAATTTTGTATGCTAAGCTTTTAGGCTGGCATTAAAAATGGGGTGCAAGGCAGGAGGTTCTGACATCAGCCAAGGGTCCCCAACCAGTGCCTCTAAAAATGTGCACTGAGCCAAATGGTTCCATAATATAAACTCACTGGCCACTTTATTAGGTACACCTGTACAATTGCTTGGTAACACAAATCAGCCAATCACATGGCAGCAATTCAATGCATTTAGGCATCTAGATGTGATGAAGACAACTTGCTGAAGTTTGGGCCATCTTAATAGCATCCTGGGCCCCTGGGCAAAGTAATAAGCTGGGGTCCCCACTAGCTAATATTCATTAGTACTTTCAATAAAATCGATTTTACAAAAGGAAAACATTCCATAAATCAAAGACTAGTCAACACAAAGGGCACAGTACAGGGGGGGATGCAGAAGGGCACAGTACTGGGGGGAATGCAGAAGGGCACAGTACAGGGGGGAATGCAGAAGGGCACAGTACAGGGGGGAATGCAGAAGGGCACAGTACAGGGGGAATGCAGAAGGGCACAGTACAGGGGGAATGCAGAAGGGCACAGTACAGGGGGGGATGCAGAAGGGCACAGTACTGTGGGTAATGCAGAAGGGCACAGTACAGGGGGAATGCAGAAGGGCACAGTACAGGGGGGAATGCAGAAGGGCACAGTACAGGGGGAATGCAGAAGGGCACAGTACAGGGGGAATGCAGAAGGGCACAGTACAGGGGGGAATGCAGAAGGGCACAGTACAGGGGGGGAATGCAGAAGGGCACAGTACAGGGGGGGAATGCAGAAGGGCATAGTACAGGGGGGAATGCAGAAGGGCACAGTACAGGGGGGGAATGCAGAAGGGCACAGTACAGGGGGAATGCAGAAGGGCACAGTACAGGGGGGAATGCAGAAGGGCACAGTACAGGGGGGAATGCAGAAGGGCACAGTACAGGGGGGGAATGCAGAAGGGCACAGTACAGGGGGAATGCAGAAGGGCACAGTACAGGGGGGAATGCAGAAGGGCACAGTACAGGGGGAATGCAGAAGGGTACAGTACAGGGGGAATGCAGAAGGGCACAGTACAGGGGGGAATGCAGAAGGGCACAGTACTGGGGGGAATGCAGAAGGGCACAGTACTGGGGGGAATGCAGAAGGGCACAGTACAGGGGGGAATGCAGAAGGGCACAGTACAGGGGGGAATGCAGAAGGACACAATACAGGGGGGAATGCAGAAGGGCACAGTACTGGGGGGAATGCAGAAGGGCACAGTACAGTGGGGAATGCAGAAGCGCACAGTACAGGGGGGGAATGCAGAAGGGCACAGTACTGGGGGAATGCAGAAGGGCACAGTACAGGGGGGAATGCAGAAGGGCACAGTACAGGGGGGAATGCAGAAGGGCACAATACAGGGGGGAATGCAGAAGGGCACAGTACAGGGGGGGGGGGGTCAGGAGGGCACAATACTGGGATCAGGAGGGCACAGTATAGGTTCTGGGACGCTTCCCGAAACATGACCATATCGGGACAGTTTAGTAAAAAGCGCGACTGTCCCAGAAAATCCGGTACAGGTGGCAAACATGATGTAATGCAAGATTATTGTGGGGCCCCCGTGTACCTGGGGCCCCTTGGCAGTGCCCAGGAGTGCCCTTGCATTAAGATGGCCCTGGCTGAAGTTCAAACTGAGCCTCAGAATGGGGATGAAAGGGGGTTTAAGTGACTTTGAACGTGGCATGGTTGTTGGTGCCAGATGGGCTGGTCTGAGTATTTCACAAACTACTGATCTACTGGGATTTTCACGCACAACCATCTCTCGGGTTTACAGAGAATGGTCCGAAAAATAGAAAATATCCAGTGAGCGGCAGTAGTGTTGGGGAAAATGCCTTGATGTCAGAGAAGAATGGGCAGACTGGTTTGAGATGATAGAAAGCAGTTGTGGCTGGTGCTAAACATTTTTTTTGGGGGGGGGGGCGTGAACAAACCCCTTCAGGTTCGCACTCACCCCACAAACGGAGCCCTCCAGCGGTCACGGCTCCCCTGATACCCGGTGCCACAGCTTCCCCGACTTCCACCCATCTAACCCGGTCTTCTTCAGATCCGCCTCCTGTCCTAAATTGCCTGGATGAGAAGCTGGAAACTGATGGCGAATATTGATTCGCTAGTATCACAAGTGGGAGGACAACCTTTTACGAGCCAATTAGAGCCTATTAGTCCGGTGCCCCGCATCCAAACTAGGGTGGTGGTGACCCTGTGCACCCTATGGAGCGACCACCGCTGATAGAAAGGCAACATTAACTCAAATAACCACTCGTTACAACCAAGGTATGCAAAATATTATCTCTAAATGCACAACACATCGAACCTTGAAGCAGATGGGCTACAGAAGCATAAGACCACACCGAGTGCCACTCCTGTCAACTAAGAACAGGAAACTGAGGCTACAATTCGCACAGGATCACCAAAATTGGACAATAGAAGATTGGTAAAAGGTTGCCTGGTCTGATGAGTCTCGATTTCAGCTGCGACCAGTGACGGCTGGTGTTTTTTTTTTTTTGGGGGGGGGGCGGCAAACAACCACACATCCACCCCCGAGCGGCACACAACTAACCCCCCCGAGCGACACACAACTACCCCACCCAGCGGCACGCCCAGCACTTACCCTATCGGGGCGGGTGGCAGACAGCGTGTAGCAGCTCAGCTCTGAGTCCTGTCCTCCATGACGGCTTCCAGCCCCTCCCCTCCCCCTCCTAGGATCACCTGTTCTTTCGGCTAATCAAGTGACCGGTGTCAAATCCCGCTTCCTGATTGGCTGGGAATATTCATTCGCTGTTGTAACACACCTGGGTGGGCTCAGAGCGCACTCTCTGCGACCCGAGCCCACCCTATATTGAAGCCTATTAGAGCCTCTGGCTCTAATAGGTGCTTCAAAAAAACACCCCTCCGCATTGGAATCCATGCGCCGATGTCCTGAAAGGGGCCGGATGCATGGATAAGGGAGGCTGCAGATGGATGGGCAGGGTGGCGCCCATGCGCTCCTGCGCCCTTAATGGACAGGCCACCCCTTTGCTGCGACATTCAGATGGTAGAGTTAGAATTTGGCTTAAACAACATGAAAGCATTGGATTCATCCTGCCTTGTATCACCGGTTCAGGCTGGTGGTGGTGTAATGGTGGGGGGGGGGGGGGGAATTTTCTTGGCACTCTTTGGGCCCCTCAGTACCAGATGAGCATTTTCTTGGGGTACCAAACATTTTTAGTTTAACCACTTCAGCCCCGGAAGAATATACACCCTTCCTGACCAGGCCATTTTTTGCGATTCGGCACTGCGTCACTTTAACTGACAATTGCGCGGTCGTGCGACGTGGCTCCCAAACAAAATTGGCGTCCTTGTTTTTCCCACAAATAGAGCCTTCTTTTGGTGGTATTTTATCACCTCTGCGGTTTTTATTTTTTGCTCTATAAACAAAAATAGAGCGACAATTTTGAAAATGCTTTTGGCTATAAATAAATATCCCCCAAAAAAGAATAAAAAAAACCTATTTTTTTTCCTCAGTTTAGGCCGATACGTATTCTTCTACATATTTTTGGTAAAAAAAAAATCGCAATAAGCGTTTATTGATTGGTTTGTGCAAAAGTTATAGCGTCTACAAAATAGGGCATAGTTTTATGGCATTTTTATTATTATTATTTTTTTTTTTTTTAGCAATGACGACGATCTGCGTTTTTTATCGTAATTGCGTCATTATAGCGGACACATCGGACACTTTTGACGCTATTTTGGGACCATTGTCATTTATACAGCGATCAGTGCTATAAAAATGCACTGATTACGGTGTAAATGACACTGGCAGGGAAGGGGTTAACCACTAGGGGGCGAGGAAGGGGTTAAGTGTGTCCTAGGGAGTGATTCTAACTGTATGGGGGCTGGGCTACCAGTGACACGACACTGATCACTGCTCCCGATGACAGGGAAGCAGTAGATCAGTGTCCTGTCACAAGGCAGAACAGGGAAATGTCTTGTTTACACAGGCATCTCCCTGTTCTGCAGCTACGTGACACGATCGCGGGACACAGACATCGAGTCCATGGGTCCCGCGGGCACGGTCATGGAGCTCGCGGCAGGGGCGCGGGCGCCCGCATGGTGGCAAATTCAAAGCAACGTACCTGTACGTTGCTTTGCGCAGCCGTGCCATTCTGCCGACGTATATCTACTGGCGGCGGTCAGCAAGTGGTTAAAAAACAATGGCAGCATAGGTTAAGGTGACCAAATTTTTAAAATGAAATCCGGGGACATATATATTTTTTTACAAGTAATGGCGGCAATCAGCGACTCTCTGCACATCGCCGCCGCCCGCCTCACAGCCTGTCAAGTTTTACTCTCCAGGCCCCGGCTATTACTGGGTTGGGAGCGGAGGAAGATCCCTCCGCCAGGGAAGGCAAGGAGATAAGCAGGCAGGCGGCTGGCCAGGACTTGAGCCAAGGCAGAAGAACATGCGAGTGGAAGCTGAATGGGCACCCGAAACTGAAGAAATATTCCCTCCGCTCCGACCAGCACATGATCATCAGAAAGGGGCACAGATAATGGAAAAACATACACCCCCATTAAGTTGGTAGGAGCGGCAGAGCGTGGGGGGGGGGGGGGGGTGTAATTCAGAATTATTATTTTTTTTATTCTGCACTGACTGTCTTTGAAATTGCCCCAGCCCCTGTTCAAATCCAATCCGGGGACAAAATTGGGGACAGACTTGGTCCGGGGACAGTGTCCTCAATCCGGGGACTGTCCCCTGAAACCGGGGATGTCTGGTCACCCTAGCATAGGTGTGCGCAGCCTGTTGCATTAGGGTGTGCACCTGAAAGCTCAAAAACATGATACCGATCTCTCACTGTGTTCATTCAGAAAGGAAAGGGATCGGTAAATGACATTACTCCTTCCCCCACTCATCCTGAAATATCATCTATGTGTGCCCACTGCAGTAGCCAATGGGAGGGAAGCCAGCCATGTTGTGGGAGGGGACACCAGGCAGCAGGAGGAATCTGCACTGCAGGGAGTGATTAGGGTGTGCCTGGGCACACCTGGCACACCCTGTGCGCACTCCTATGAATGGCAGACTGACAGTTGGGTTCTCGGTACATTGACTCTTGGAGCCACAAAAGAGAAATAAATAAAAAGTTGATATCCTCAAATCTAGCGTTTGGTTTCTCGCTCTCCTATTTCCGGAAGGAATGTTAGTCGTCTGTTACGTACAGATGTGTTATAAACAATAAAGCATTGTCATTTCCTTCATAGTGATCCTGCAGGCGTTTTCCCCAAGGAGACCAGAATCCCAAAAAAAATTCAGAAAACAAACACATCAAAGATGATTTAACTGTCCTTTATAATCAGGATCGTCTTTTTATTTTTTCTCCATATTGCGTTACTTTGTGCAGAATCAAAGACATCTGTTTTCTAAAATACTTGTCACCTGTTCCTGCAATGGTGTCCCTGAATCTTCTTCACCTGTAAAGTGCTAATTTGTCACATAGAAAGTAAGATCGCAGCCTTGTAAGGCAGGTTGTAGCAGCACAGTAATGGCACTTATGTTTAACCCATTCATGACCAAGGGTCAATGATGCCTAAATGCCCTCAAATTTAGCAGCATCAGCAATGTGTCGGCTAACTTGACTACAATGCCGCGTACACACGATCCGAAATTCCGACAAGAAAACCGTGGATTTTTTTTTTCCGACGGAATGTTGGCTCAAACTTGTGTTGCCTACACACGGTCACACAAAATTCCGACCGTCAAGAACACAGTGATGTACAAGACTCCAACGAGCCGAGAAAAATGAAGTTCAATGATTCCGAGCATGCGTCGAATTGATTCAGAGCATGCATGTTTTTTTTTGCGCACCTCGGAATTGCATACAGACAATTTGCATACTTAAATCATTTGTTATCTATTTTTGGACATAAAAGTGTTTTATTTGGTACACAGTTATTTCTAGAAAAAATATACTTTTTTTTTTTTTTTTTTTTAAGTATTGAGCTGACAATTAAAAAAATAATATTTTAACCACTTCAATACCGGGCACTTTCACCCCCTTCCTGCCCACAATTTTCAGCCTTCAGTGTTGTCACATTTTGACTGACAATTGCGCGGTCATGCAACGCTGTACCCATATGAAACTTTTATCATTTTCTTTCCCACAAATAGAGCTTTCTTTTGGTGGTATTTGCTAAACAAAAAAAAAAAAAAAAGACAGAAAATTTGGGGAGAAAAAAAGTTTTTCTTTGTTTCTGTTATATTATTTTGTAAATAAGTACGTTTTCTCCTTCACTGACGGGCACTGATGGGCACTGATGAGGTTGCACTGATGGGCACTGATGATGAGGCACTAATATGCAGCACTGATAGGTGGCACTGATATGCAGCATTGATGGGCACTGATAGGTGGCACTGATATGCAGCACTGATGGGCACTGATAGGTGGCAATGATGGGCACTGATGTTTGGCACTGATGGGCACTAATGAGGAGGTACTGACAGAAATCCCTGATGGGCACTGATTGAAATCCCTAATGGACACTGATTGGCATCCCTGGTGGGCATGAATTAGCATCCCTGGTGGGCACAGATTGGCATCCCTAATGGACACTGATTGGTATCTCTCATGGGCATGAATTTGCATCTCTGGTGGGCACAGATTTGCATCCCTGGTGGGCAGGAATTAGCATCCCTGGTGAGCACTGATTGGCATCCCTAATGGACACTGATTGGCCTCCCTGGTGGGCATGAATTAGCATCCCTGGTGGGCACGGATTGGCATCCCTGGTGGGCACTTGTGGGCACTGCTGATGGGTCTGCACTGATAATCAATGTGCTGATTATCAGCGCAGACCCCCCTTGTCAGGAGAGCCGCTGATCGGCTCTCCTCTACCCGCACCCTGTCAGTGCGAATAAAGGAAAAGCCGATAAATGGCTCTTCCTGGTTACCATGTGATCAGCTGTGATTGGACACATCTGATCACATGGTAATGAGCCCACATCATAGGCTCTTTCCCGAGATCGGATATGCGGTGCGTCACAGCGACACACCGCACTACCAATCACTTAGTGGCTTGTCCTGGTGGAGGTCATATTGTCCAGTCCGGATAATGAAACCACCGCTCGCCCGTCATTCTGCTATAACCTGGGTGGGATGTGGTTAAAAAATTCCAAAATTTTCTTTTCTATAATGTAATTGTAACTGATAATTCCACTATTGAAGTGGAATTAAACCCTGTCATAAAAAAAAATGGCCCCTGGCTTTGTGCCATATTGTTCCAGTATGCACCACGTATTGGCACATTATGGCAGACTTACCTCCCAAACGATGCAGTATCAGTGTCCTTGATTGTCACAGGCGCTTCCTTCTTCTCCGTCTTCCTTCTGGGTTCACACTTTGCGGCCGCTGGTTGAAAAATCTCAGTGTGTATTAGAGCTGCATGATTAATCATAAAAAAATATATGGTCTCGATTTAACCCCCCTCACGATCCTAATCCACGATTCATTCATGTAACAAGTGCAGAGCCGTTTTCTGCTAACTCACAGCTGTCAAAAAAAAAAAACATCCGCAAATGTTTATCAACATTGTTCAATGCTGTGATAAAAAGAAACATTGAAACATTTGGTTCTTTTAGATCAAAGAAATGAACTTTGGTCTGTAAATGAGGGCAGTGTAACCACTTAAAGACACACGACCGTTATTCATGTCATGCAAATAAACTAAGTTTTTCTCGTCGTGATTCCTCTCAAGCCTGCCTTGCATACACACGTTCATGAAAAAAAAAAACGCTCAAGCAAAGCGCGGTGACGTACAACACGTAGGACGGCACTATAAAGGGGAAGTTCCATTCGGATGGAGCCACCCTCGTGTTAGTAAAGTTTGGTGAGAGACGATTTGCGCTTTTCAGCCTTGTGCTCTTCAGTCCGTTACAGCGTGACGAATGTGCTATCTCCATTATGAACGCTAGTTTTACCAGAACGAGCGCTCCCGTCTCATACTTGATTCTGAGCATGCGCGTTTTTTTCCCCCTCGTAAAAGCATACACACGGCCATTTTTCACGACGTGAAAAAAAACGACGTGAAAAACGATGAGAACAAATAGAGCAGGTTCTAATTATTTTTCAGGCAGTTTTCTCTTCGAGAAAACTGCTATGGAGCCTACACACAACCGTTTTTCACGACCAATCTAAAAAATTTCATTTTTCTCGTCATGAAAAATAGTCCTGTGTACGGGGCATTAGCCTTTTTCTGACACTTGTTGCTTACAAGTTCAAATCTGTATTTTCTGCTATAAAATTACTTAGGGCCCCCAAACATTTTATATATATATTGTGAGGGGGTTAGCTCAGCAGCGGGTGTGTGTGACCCCCTGGATGGGTTCACCACACAAAAACAGGCACAGCAGACAGAGTTGTAGTTGAAAAAACAAAAGGTGCGGTTTATTTAAACTATATACAGTGTAAAATATAACAGCAAAACAAAAAGAAACATAAAAAGAAATCCTGGTCAGCTTGACCGCTTACTACACACGTAGTTTCCCTATCTAACAACTAGGCGCAGTCTTGTGCTGCCCCAGCCCCTATCTCCCTGTTTTTGAAGTTTTAGCCACACAGGCTTTGTCTCACCGCACAGGACAGAAAGGACACTCCCCAGTCTACACAACACAGAACTGGTTCCAGGTTGGAGCATCTCCCTTAGCATGCTGGGAGTTGTTGTAGAGGCCCTAATGAGCCCACTTGCTTCAGCTGGGCTCATTAACTCTTCCCCTGCAAGACTCCCCGCACTCCCCCTAGTGGTATAAATCAGCATAAAGCCTGAATCTAGGACATATATATCTCCCATCCTGGATGCAACCTGGTGATTTTACCTGCCTGCTGTCACAATATATATATATTTTTTTTTAGCAGAGACCCTAGAGCAGGGGTCTCCAAACTTGTTGGTGGTGTCATTGGTAGGAATTGTGCCCCATCGTTGCTGTCATTGGGCCCCATCGTTGGTTTTATTGTGAGGAATGGGGCCTCATTGTTGCTGTCATTGGGCCCCATCGTTGGTGTTATTGTGAGGAATTGGGCCCCATTGTTACTGTCATTGGGCCCCATCGTTGGTGTTATTGTGAGGAATGGGGCCCCATTGTTGCTGTCATTGTGCCCCATCGTTGGTGTTATTGTGAGGAATTGGGCCCCATTCTTGCTGTCATTGGGCCCCATCGTTGGTGTTATTGTGAGGAATTGGGCCCCATTGTTGCTGTCATTGGGCCCCATCGTTGGTGTTATTGTGAGGAATTGGGCCCCATTGTTACTGTCATTGGGCCCCATCGTTGGTGTTATTGTGAGGAATTGGGCCCCATTGTTGCTGTCATTGGGCCCCATCGTTGGTGTTATTGTGAGGAATTGGGCCCCATTGTTGCTGTCATTGGGCCCCATCGTTGGTGTTATTGTGAGGAATTGGGCCCCATTGTTACTGTCATTGGGCCCCATCATTGGTGTTATTGTGAGGAATTGGGCCCCATTGTTACTGTCATTGGGCCCCATCGTTGGTGTTATTGTGAGGAATTGGGCCCCATTGTTGGTGTCAGTGAATGAAATAGTTACAAATTGGAAAAATAACCAAAAAAAAAGAGTTAACTGCATTTATTCATATATCAAAAAGTACAAATATATACATATGGGTTTATACCCTATATCAGATGGGGGATTTTTGATCTGTGGTTTTTATATGTCTATTTGTACATTTTGATATATGAATAAATGCAGTTAACTCTTTAGGGTGTGTACCTGTCAGTTTTTTTGTTATTTTTCCAATCTGTAGTTATACTTTTTGATATCGGTGAGTACTGCAGTTGTAAAATAGGTGGGATTCCCATATTCCTCTCTTTGTACTATAGTGAATGAAATAGTGCCCCAAGGGCCAAATAAAAGCAAGCAAAGGGCCACATCCGGCCCACTGGCCGCGGTTTGGAGACCACTGCCCTAGAGAATAAAATGGCAGTAGTTGCAATATTTTATGTCACACTGTTTTTGCGCAGCGGTCTTTCAAATTTTTGGGAGGAAAAAAAAATACACTTTAATGAATAATAAAAAAAAAAAGTTAGCGCAATTTTTTTGTAAAATGTGAAAGATGACGTTACGCTGCGAGAATCGTGATCTTTATTCTAAGCAAAGAAATCGTGATTCTCATTTTTTCCAGAATCGTGCCGCTCTATTGTGTGCCCGGTTTTACTTTATATTTACCCACCTAAGCAATATAATTGACATCTTATTAGTGATCAAGTCGATTGCTATTTATACATCACCATTGCCCCCCCATTGCACCGCCCTATTAAATAACCCAGATATTGTATGTAGAGGTTGTGCGTGATGCATAGAATTCCTACTATATGTAGACAAATCTAAGGCAGAGGATCAGATGTGTGGCTGATGACAGATATAGGATCGGAATTACATTACACATAACCTTGGTTCCAGGACACAGCCGATCACAGCTATGTATATGAGGCACCTGTCAGTCCTTCACACATCTCACTGCCATCTAATCCTCCACATTGGACTTTTCTGAAGCCGGGTGTATGGCTAATAGGGCTATAGCACCGAGCAACCAGGTCATGTCCTCATTTTACACTTTCACAATGATCTCTGCTTCGAGTGTTTTGGAAAAACAAATGTAGCGCTACCCACACAGGAGCAGCTGGTGAACATGGTCATCTCCCACCCTGCACAGCCAGGCACATGAATTTCCCACTCTCTCTCTGTAGACAAGAAACAGTCCTTGCAGCTTTTTTTATTTTGTATTTATTTTTTATTTAGGGGAATTGAACTTGGGTGTGAAAGGGTTCTTTTGGGATGCCCATTTGATCAGCAAAGAAACTCTTCAGGAACTGAAGTACTGTATATACAGTGAAACCTCGCATTGCGAGTAACGTGGTTAACGAGCGTTTCACAATACAAGCATTTTTTTTTTTTTTTAAATCCTGACTCGGTTTGCAAGCAGGATTGAAGCCACAGCGGTGTGCAGTACCGTATTTGGCCAGAGGTGCGGGGGCGCCGGAGCCGTTTGGAGCCATTCGGAAAAACTCGGAAATACTCCGTTCCTGAGCCTTTCCGAGGTTTTCCAAGTTCAGCCAGGCTGTCCCCGAGCCTTTCCGAGTATTTCCGAGGCTCTCCGGGGCCCTCCCACCTCTGGCCACATGCGGTATTGCATGCCATAGAAGTCAACGCGGTACAAATTATCTTCATTTCCATTGACTTCTATGGGGAAACTCACTTTGATATCCAAGTGCTTTGGATTACGAGCAATCTCCTGGAACAGATTATGCTCCACTGTACAGTGCCTTGAAAAAGTATTCATACCCCTTGAAATTTTTGACATTTTGTCATGTTACCATACCTCCCAACATTTTGAGATGGGAATGAGGGACACCTACTAACAAATGTATGTAGACATAGGACACGCCCCCTGCCACACCCCTAAAAGGAGAATTAACTAAAAAAAAAATGTATTAAAGCCACAAGTGCTTTTTTTACAACAACTATTCCTATATATTGGCTTTTAAAATTTACAAAAGCAGCAATTTAGAAATTGGATGAAAGGTTTAGCGCTGGGAAACACTTATTGATAGATAAAAAGTGCATTTTATATACAACTATAGAGATCAGACCAAAATGAGGGACAAATAAAGAGGGAAAGAGGGACAGAGGGACTTTGCTCCAAATCAGGGACAGTCTCTCGAAATCAGGGACAGTTGGGAGGTATGTGTTACAACCAAAAATGTAAATGTATTTTATTGGGATTTTATGTGATAGACCAACACAAAGTGGCACATAATTGTGAAGTGGAAGGAAAATGATAAATGTTTTTCAAAGTTATTTACAAATAAATATGTGAAAAGTGTGGGGGGGCATTTGTATGGCGCCCCCCAGAGTCAATACTTTGTAGAACCACCTTTCTCTGCAATTACAGCTGCAAGTCTTTTTGGGGATGTCTCTACCAGCTTTGCACATCTAGAGAGGGACATTTCTTCCCGTTCTTCTTTGTAAAATATCTCAAGCTCTGTCAGATTGGATGGAGAGCGTCTGTGAACAGCAATTTTCATGTCTTGCCACAGATTCTCAATTGGATTTAGGTCTGGACTGTGACTGGGCCATTCTAACACATGAATATGCTTTGATCTAAACCATTCCATTGTAGCTCTGGCTGTATGTTTCGGGTCGTTGTCCTGCTGGAAGGTGAACCTCCGCCCCAGTCTCAAGTCTTTTTCAGACTCTAACAGGTTTTTTTCTAAGATTGCCCTGTATTTGGCTCCATCCATCTTCCCATCAACTCTGATCAGCTTCCCTGTCCCTGCTGAAGAAAAGCATCCCCACAACATGATGCTGCCACCACCATGTTTCACGGTGGGAGTGGTGTGTTCAGGGTGATGTGCAGTGTTAGTTTTCCGCCACACATAGCGTTTTGCTTTTAGGCCAAAAAGTTAAATTTTGGTCTCCTCTGACCAGAGCACCTTCTTCCACATGTTTGCTGTGTCCCCCACATGGCTTCTCGCAAACTGCAAACAGGACTTCTTATGTTTTGTTTTTTTCAACAATGTCTTTCTTCTTGTCACTCTTCCATAAAGGGCAGATTTGTGGAGAAGCACGACTAATAGTTGTCCTGTGGACAGATTCTCCCACCTGAGCTGTGGATCTCTGCAGCTCCTCCAGAGTTACCATGGGCCTCTTGGCTGCTTCTCTGATGAATGCTCTCCTTGCCCGGCCCGGTCAGTTTAGGTGGACGGCCATGTCTTGGTAGGTTTTCAGTTGTGCCATACTCTTTCCATTTTTGGATGATGGATTGAACAGAGCTCCGTGAGATGTTCAAAGCTTGGGATATTTTTTTTATAACCTAACCCTGCTTTATACTTCTCCACAGCTTTATCCCTGACCTGTCTGGTGTGTTCCTTGGCCTTCATGATGCTGTTTGTTCACTAAGGTTCTCTAACAAACCTCTGGGGGCTTCACAGAACAGCTGTATTTATACTGAGATGAAATTACACACAGGTGGACTCTATTTACTAATTAGATGACTTCTGAAGGCAATTGGTTTCACTAGATTTTAGTTTAGGGGTATTGAAAAACATTTATCATTTTCCTTCCACTTCACAATTATGTGCCACTTTGTGTTGGTCTATCACATAAAATCCCAATAAAATACATTTTCCTTTTTGGTTTTAACATGACAAAATGTGGACATTTTCAAGGGGTATGAATACTTTTCAAGGCACTGTACATCCGGTATATACACGCTTCTAAAATGAGATAATGCAATGCTCAGAATCAGTGTAAGTCCTTACAGGCTTGTGATAAAATCCACAGTGGGTACTCGGGCTCTGATGCTCTCTCTCACACTGATACAGACATAAATACAAAGAATAGAGCCGGCAACTCTAAACGTCCTTGTTGCTTTGGTGCACTTCCCTTCTTCTACAGACTTGTGTGTCATATAGAGGTGTTCCGTCCGCACCTAAGCCCAGGCCTTATTCCCCCCCCCACCACTTAGACTGGGGAGTTACTCTCTAAGGCCTCCAACAGCCTAACACTCCATCTCCATCCATCTGTTGGGGATTGGTCAGGGCCCTCAGAATATCCAGCTAGCTCCTCCTAGACCCCTTCCAACTGCTTCTGGAACCTTCTTCAATTTTCCAGCAGGCAGGGAGGAGTCACCAGAGATGCTGCTGCTGAGTCATCCAGCCTACCTGAGTCACTTACAACCCTGACCCAGAAAAACACACAGGCTTGGCTGCTAGCCAAGCCTGAATTTACCTACACTAAACAACAATTCTATCCTAAGCACTCTAGCCACGCTAGGGGGTGCTACACAAACATGTTGCACGCCTCTGACACCCCAAAGGCACAATAGCACCTCTAGAGACAGGGGCGGTCAGGCGTTTTACCCCATGACTAAAATGGGAGGGATCGAGAAAGGATTTTAGGGGACCAGTAACTTTTGTCTTTTTAAAGTTTTATTGAAGAATGGTTAAGGAGGTGAGGGTTGGGGTCCCAGATACTGTAGCAGATCACTTACAGACTCTCCAGATCAATGTCCGACTTCACAGTGTTTGAATCTTTAAGCCAAACCGGCAACACTGTAAGCAGGTTGCCAAATTTCAGTGCGCCCTCCAAGGGAGTCACCAGGCCCTCATGAGAGACCAGCCTTCTTCCTGGCTCTCTCCAGCAGGGGGCCTTCCATGGGTCTCCTCCTTGGCACGGCTTCCTGAACTCCAGGCAGGACAGCTTCAGGACCACCTCAGCACACCTTAGTCCCCAAAACAGGCTATTGGGCCTAACAGCAGAGCTCCATCCAGCAGTACCTCCCTAGGCCTCAACCCAGGGAAAGAGAGCAAGCACGATGCCTGTCCTAAATATTTATACCCCCCCAGCATGCACCAGTGGCACAAACCTCCTACTGGATTGGCTGAAAAAATATAAATATTCATAACTTTGTTTTGTTTATGAAATCTCATACTATGATCAGTGATACCAGTGACATTATTGGCATCCATAAAAAATCACAAGCCAACTTAAAGAGTAACTCCACTTTTGTTGAGAAAAAAACTATTTACACTGCAGGGATTTTAACACACTTTTTTGCAGATTCTTACCTTTTTTTTTTTTTTTATTCTAAAGAAATATCTGTTTGTCTGAGTGAATCTGTATGGGAAGAATTGTATAATTATCAATCAGCTGCTGCACCTGCAGGGCTCTGAGGGGTTAATTTTACTAAAACTGGGGAGTGCAAAATCTGGTGCAGCTCTGCATAGAAACCAATCAGCTTCCAGGTTTTATTGTCAAAGCTTAATTGAACAAGCTGAGGGTAGAAGCTGATTGGCTACCATGCAGAGCTGCACCAGATTTTGAGTGCTCCAGTTTTAGTCAATCAACCCCTGAGTGTCAGGGTCTGCATTCCTTTAGATGTGATTTCCCTTTGGGAGTATCTCATCATCATCATCACACCATGATGTTCTCACCTCCAAACCTCACTGTTGGTAAGGGAGTGTTTTTGGGGTGATGTGCCATGTGACCTCCAAACATGGTGTGTATTTTGGCATCCAAAGAGTTACATTTTGGTCTCATCTGACCAGACTATATTCTCCCGCTATATCACAGGTTTGTCTAAATGTTGTGCAGCAAACTTTAAACAAGCTTCACCATGCTTTTTCTTCAGCAATGGAGTCTTGCGTTGTGAGCGTGTATACAGGCCATGGCGGGTGAGTGCATTACTTAGGCCCCTTCCACACTGACACATTTTTCAGGCGGTTTAGCACTAAAAATAGCGCTGCTATACCACCTGAAAAAATCGTGCCCTGCAGTCTTCAGTGTGAAAGCCTGAAGGCTTTCACACTGAGGCGGTGCGCTAGCAGGACCGCTCCAAAAGTCCTGCTAGCCGCATCTTTGCAGCGGTGAAGGAGCGGTGTGTTTACCACTCCTTTACCGCTGCTGCCCATTGAAAACAATGGGAAACCGCGGTAATACCGCCGGCAATGCGCCTTTTTCGGCCGCTAGCGGGGGTTAAAATCACCCCGCTAGCGTCCGAATATCACGGTAAAAACAACGGTATAGCGGCGCTAAAAATAGCGCCGCTATACCGCCAGCACACCTCCCGCGGCCAGTGTGAAAGGGGCCTTATTGTTTTCTTTGACTCCACGAGTGGTCCTTGGCCAACTCTTCTGATGATTCTTTTCACTACTCTGTCAGAAATCTTGCGAGGAGCACCTGGTCGTGGCCGGTTTATGGTGAAATTAAGTTCTTTCCACTTCTGGATTATCGCCCCAACAGTGCTCACTGGAACATTCAGAGGTTCAGAAATCCTTCTGTAACCAAAGCCATCAGTATGTTTTGCAACAATAAGGTTGTGAAGGTCTTGAGAGAGCTCTTTGCTTTTTACCCATCATGAGATGTTTTCTTGTGTGATACCTTGGTAATGAGACACCTTTTTATAGGCCATCAGTTGAGACTGAACCAGCTGATTTTAATTTTCACTGACAAGGGGCAGGATTGCTTTCTATTTACTGATAGATTTCAGCTGGTGTCTTGGCTTTCCATGCTTTTTGCACCTCCCTTTCTTCATGTGTTCAATACTTTTTCCCGTGTCATTCCATTTTATTACACATAACTTAATCTATGAACTTACCGTATATACTCGAGTATAAGCCGAGTTTTTCAGCACATTTTTTTGTGCTGAAAATGCCCCCTTCGGCTTATACTCCAGTCACCTTTTTGCGCCTGATCTCCCGGACTTTGGGGACCCGGTACCGGCCGTAATTTCCCTGGACCCCAAACTTGGCACACATGTAACCCCACTCTTCCTATACAAGTTTGCAAAGTGTGTTGTCCAGGAGACCTACGGCCGGGGAGCACCGATTTTTCAAAGCTGGGCACACCTTCCATAGACTCCCATGTTAAACAGTAATTTCTCCGGTAACTTTGGGGACCTGGTACTGGCCGGTCGTAGGTCCCCTGGACCCTAAACTTGGCACACATGTAGCCCCGTTTTTTGTCTGGGGGACCTACGGCCGGGGAGTACCGATTTTTACGGCCGAGCACCCCTTCCATAGACTCCCATGTTAAACGTCAGTCTCGTCATGGACACAGTGAGGCATGCAAATGGACACAGTGAGGCATGGGCACAGTAAGGCGTGGGCACAGTGAGGCATGGGCACAGTGAGGCATGCACATGGACACAGTGAGGCATGGGCACAGTGAGGCATGCACATGGACACAGTGAGGCATGGGCACAGTGAGGCATGGGCACAGTGAGGCAAAGTGAGGCACGCAGATGGACACCCTAGGCTTATACTTGAGTCAATACGTTTTCCCATTTTTTTTGTGGTAAAATTAGGTGCCTCGGCTTATATTCAGGTCGGCTTATACTCGAGTATATACGGTCTTTGTATGTATGGATTGCATGGATTGTTACCAACATGTGGGGAACATTTCATGTGAATAGCACCTTTCGAAATATATTTACCTAGAAAAATGGTGACGTGCTCAATACTTATTTTGCCTGCTGTATATATACTGTATATATATATATATATATATATATATATATATATATACTACTAAACCACTATGTTATCATATGCTGCCAGGAATTTTGTATATCGAGCTGACCGCATTTGGGGTCATTCTGAGTTTTGCATACACCCATACAAGTGATTCACACATTAGTAATATCCTTATAATGCTGAATTAGCAGCAAACGTGGAAATTCTTTAGTAATCCATTCTCATTTCTTATAGGTGTCCTGCAAGTACAGAAACCGGAGTCTTTTGCAATGTGATCCCGTGAACAAGTAAGTCGTTGACTGTACTGTTGTTTTACTAAGAGTGAAAGTTTTTTTAAGAGTGTTGTAAAAAGTTGGATTTGTTAATACTATCATGCTGCGTACACACGACGGTTATTCATGTTATGGAAAAAAACGACATTTTTCTCGACGTGATTTTTCGTGTTTCCTCTCAAGCCTGCCTTGCCTACACACGTTCATGGGAAAAAAACGCTTGAGCAAAGCGCGGTGACGTACAACACGTACGACGGCATTATAAAGGGGAAGTTCCATTCGAATGGCGCCACCCTTTGAGACGCTTTTGCTGATCCTCGTGTTAATAAAGTTTGGTGAGATACGATTCGCGCTTTTCAGTCTTCGTGCTTTTCAGTCCGTTACAGCGTGACAAATGTGCTATCTCCATTACGAACGCTAGTTTTACCAGAACGAGCGCTCCCGTCTTGATTCTGAGCATGCGCGTTTTTTTTCCCATCGTAAAAGCATACACACAATCGTTTTTCACAACGTTAAAAAGAACGACGTAAAAAACGACGAGAAAAAATAGAGAAGGTTCTAAATTTTTTTCCGCCATTTTTCTCGTTGAAAAAACTGCTATGGAGCCCACACACGATCGTTTTTCACGACCATTTTTAAAAAATTTATTTTTCTCGTCATGAAAAACGGTCGTGTGTACGCGGCATTACAGATAATTTAGTGGCATACTTAAAGCCCAACTCCGGGCTCCTTAATTTTCATAGATTTATAGTGCTTGACCTCTGTAGGCTTGCTTCAAAAGACTTGTTTTCGTTTTGTCAGATAGTACACCTCCTGCTGTACTCCTGGAGATATCAGAGCCATGATAGACCCCAGTGCTGGGGTTGTGTCTCTACCGCCGTCTGTTCTCAAACTGCTTGGCTGCATTGTCCACACAGGGGGTGGTGGGGAGACAACGCACCGGTGTCTACCAGTCTTGGAGTAATGATGTTGTCAAGGGGGTGGGGGGGGGGGGGGAGTACCAAAGTGGAACTTTATCCATAACAACTTGATAAAAAATAATGTTCTTTAGCAAGGAACATACCTTCCACCTTAATAATTCTGCCACCAAAATTAGCGTGTGCTGTAAATTGCCTCCAGCAATGCTCCCGTTTCTTCTTGCCAGAGGCCGCCATTTTGCTGAAGCTCAAGCCTCGTACACACGTGCGAGAATCCCGTTGAAAAAAAAAACGTTGATTTTCTCGACGGGATTCCTGTGTACACACGCGCCATTCAAAAGAACCGCCGTTCTTTTGAATGGCAAGAACGCGGTGACGTCATCGACTACGACGAGCCGGCACTCGTCACATTCGATGCCGTCGCCGCCATCTTGCTACACCCTACACTACCCTTGTATGCTACCGCTCATGTGTCGAAGTCTCATCGAGCATGTGCGGATTTCCCTGGACAGGAAAGCATACACACTCACGGTTTTCTCGTCGGGAAACAGGCCGACGAGAATCCCGATGAGAAAATAGAGAGCAGGTTCTCTTTTTTTCTCGTCGAGATTCCCGGCAGTTTTCCCGACGAGAAACCATACACACGGCCGGTTTTCTCGGCAAAAAGCTCTCCCAGCAGTTTTCTTGCCGAGAAGACCGGTCGTGTGTACGAGGCTTTAGAGCTCCTGAACAGCAGTAAATCATAAAGTGGAACCAAACCCATCGATTTAAGGGTTTAAAAAAAAAGTTACTTTCCTGGAATGACGGGAATACTAATGCCTTGTACACACGATCGGATTTTCCGTCGGGATAAACTCTTCCATTCAAGCTGTCTTGCATACACACTGTCACACCAAATTCCGACCCTCAAGAACGCGGTGACGTACAACACTACGACGAGCCGAGAAAAATTAAGTTTAAGGCTTCCGAGCATGCGTCGACTTGATTCTGAGCATGCGTGTTTTTTTTCTCCATCGGAGTTCCCTACAGACAAACAATTTTCCGTCGGAAAAAAAAAGAACATGTTCTCTTTCTAAATTCCGACGGAAAAAAGTCCGATGGGGCAACCACACGGTCGGAATAGCCGATGAAAAAATTCCGTCTGACTTTTTCCAAATGGAAATTCCGATCGCGTGTACAAGGCATAACTGTCATATTTGCTTGTATCCTCAACCAGACTGTCAAACCATCAAATAGTTGGAGTCATAAATGATCACATGTGCAGCACCATGGCATTTGCAGATCAAACAGAAGCAGCTCCCTTGGCTATAAAAGATAGGAGGGTTTAATACCGCTTCAAGGCTGTCAGCAGATTGGCCTCTACAAAGAGACAGTGTATTTCTGGATTTTAAACATTATAGCCACTTATTCTTAATGTTTCACATGGCTATACCTGCAAAAGAGGCCAACCGGAAGTGATCTAGCAGGACTTAATTTCCTGACTAAAGTTCCACTTTAAGCTTTTTGAAGAAGGCCCGCCATAAATGACTACATAGGAAAGGTAAGCACTGTAATGCCGCGTACACACGATCGGACATTCCGACAACAAAACCGTGGATTTTTTTCCGACGGATGTTGGCTCTAACTTGTCTTGCATACACACGGTCACACAAATGTTGCTCGGAAATTCCGAACGTCAAGAACGCGGTGACGTACAACACTACAACGAGCCGAGAAAAATGAAGTTCAATGATTCCGAGCATGCGTCGAATTGATTCCGAGCATGCGTGGGATTTTTGTGCGTCGGAATTGGATAGACACGGTCGGAATTTCCGACAAGAACTTTTGTTGTCGGAAAAATTGAGAACCTGCTCTCAATCATTTGTTCGCGGAAATTCCGACAGCAAATGTCCGATGGAGCCTACACACCGTCGGAATATCCGACCAAAAGCTCCCATTGAACATTTGTTGTCGGAAATTCCGATCGTGTGTACGCGGCATTAACCACTTGTGGAGCGCCCACTGTATATATATACGTCGGCAGAATGGCACGGACAGGCATAATCACGTACCTGTACGTGGCCCTTTAAATGCCTTTAAATGCGTGGCCCTTTAAATGGCTGGCGTGTGGTCGCGAGCGTGCTGCCGGCGGCGCGCTCGCGACCCTGCCGCCTTCCCCGTGAGTTGGACCGCGGGTCCCACGGACTCGATCGCTGCGGGTTTCCCCGCGATCGTCTCACGGAGGTATAGAGCGGGGAGATGCTTGTGACAATGACACAGATCTCGGCTCCGTGTACTCGGAGCGGAGATCAATGTCATGTGACACAGAGCCCAACCCCCCCTACAGTAGGAAATACTATGCAGGGAACACTTAACCACTACAGCGCCACCTAGTGGTTAACCCCTTCACTGCCAGTGTCATTTTTACAGTAACCAGTGCATTTTTATAGCACTGATCGCTGCGAAAATGACAATGGTCCCAAAAATGTGTCAAAAGTGTCCGATGTGTCCGCCATAATGTCGCAGTCACGATAAAAAAAAAAACGCTGATCGCCACCATTACTAGTAAAAAAAAAAAAAATAATAAAAATGCCATAAAACTATACCCTATTTTGTAAACACTATAACTTTTGCGCAAACCAATCAATAAACGCTTATTGCGATTTTTTTTTACCAAAAATATGTAGAAGAATACGTATCGGCCTAAACTGGAGGAAAAAAAAATTTTATATATATTTTTTGGGGATATTTATTATAGCAACAAGTTAAAAATATTGAATTTTTTTTCAAAATTGATAAGTGATAAAATACCACCAAAAGAAAGCTCTTATTTGTGGGAAAAAAAGGACGTCAATTTTGTTTGGGAGCCACGTCGCACGACCGCGCAATTGTCAGTTAAAGCGACGCAGTGCCGTATCGCAAAAAGTGGCCTGGTCATTGACCAGCCAAATGGTCTGGGGCTGAAGTGGTTAATCTATGAAAATAATGGTGCCAGAAGTTGGGTTACCAATGGGGCCATTCTGTAGGTGGTTGCAAATTTGTGGCTAGAATGTGATTAAAGTATAACTGAAGACAAAACGTATTTTTGGATTTTTTAAACCTTAAACATTGCACTGTACTTCCCAAGGCTTCTGTGTTAGTTCCTTGGTGTCTGGATGCAGCCCACATACTAATGGTGGATCACCACCAGTACAGCTGTGACAAAATCTAATTCAAACATATAAGGTTCCAGCACCTTTTGAGGGTTTTATTGCCCCCATTAAGGAGATTCAAACTCGCTATTTGTCCTGGTGACTGTTATCATCACCAAGTGAAGGTAACAAAAAATTCCAAATTTTGAGTTGTCACCAGAACAAGACATTCATTTTAGTGACAACCACTTTGTAGGGATTTTTTCTAGGGATGCACCGATACCATTTTTTTTACGAGTACGAGTACCGATACTTTTTTTTTTAGTACTCGCCGATACCAATTACCGATACCTACCGCAACTGTTTTGTTTTCACTTCAGCTGTCAGCAACGGCACAAAGCATTGAAAAGTTATTTACAAATGAAATAAAAAAAATAATAATAATTTTGCGCTTTTTCAATGTGAAATGTGTAAATATATGTTAATATATATGTGTAAAAATATTCACTAACAAAGCAAACAAAAAAAGTTTTAATTGTTTATCGTTTATAAAATATATGTGAAAAAAAAAAAGCACAAAAATAATAATTAAATGGAGGAGAATAGGGAGTTAATTAATTGATTCTAGCAAATTAAAGGTTAATAAGGGGTTAAACAGAGGAACATTTGTTCATCCCTTTGATCTGCAGATGAAGAAACAGAAAGATACAAAAAGAAACAATGTTTCTTTTTATTTTGGCTGAGCAATGTTGTTAAAAAACATTGCCGGCTGCTTCTTTTTTTTTTTGACAGCTCCAATAACCGGACTTTTTTAACACTTCAGCTCTCAACAGGGGAGACCCACTGACAGCTCAAAGAACCGAGCCTAAAAGTATTGGTTTCAAGTATCAGTGCATTTGCACGAGTACCGATACTTGTGCAGATGGCAAAAAAAAAAAAAAACCTGGCAAGGATTACAACAGTGGTGGAACTACCAGGGTCACAAAGGCCGCAATTGTGACTGGGCTCTGGCGTTCCGCCACTGTGGGGGTGGGCCCAAGACAGCTGCAGGACCATAAGGCTCCCTTCACACTGCTGTGACCCCAAAGTCGTGGGACTTGCTTGTGACTTCCTTGTGACTTTTGTGATTTAATATTGCCGTCTATGGCACTCAAAAATCCAGACCAGAGGAAAGTGCCCCGGGACTGATGGAAGGAGCACCAGGACTAATGAAAAGGGCCACAGCGGTCAGATGGGCCCCTGAATTACAACCCTCCCTTACTCTATCCAAAATGCAAAAAAAAAATGTTGCCTTCAGTTTTACTTTAAGACCAAACTAATCAAGGGGACACACAGATGTTGTGTACAAAGTATAAGAGTTCATATGAGCCATCAGGTTTTCTGTGTTATTCAGGGTTTCGTAAAACATGGGTAAGCAAAAAAATCTGTCATTTTCTACAGGAATCGTTTTTATTACTGCGCTGCATTGCAGTACTTTGCGAAAAAAGTTCTACATGTTACATTTTGATGCATTGCCCGGCATGGTCTCTTTTAAGTCTACTGAGTGGGACCCTTCAGCACCAATGCCTAGGGAAGATCAAAATGCACAGTATTGTACATTGTTGTAGCGCAGACTTTTCCAACCAGGGTGCCCAGGGGTGCCTTGAGGTTCCTTCAGGGGTGCCTTGAGGTTCCTTCAGGGGTGCCTTGAGGTTCCTTCAGGGGTGCCTTGGCAAAATGCCTAAAAATTGCCCCAAAATTGTATACAAGCCAGCAGGTGGATGAAACCTGCCTTTTAGTTACACAAAGCCACAGGTTTTCCTTGTGCACCATTATGACCTTCTAGCCGCCGGCATCCTAACATCCAATGATGTCATCAGTTGATAAGGAGGATGTTGGTCATCCTTACAGCATCCTTGTTTGACCTTCCTCGTCTGCCCCTCTCTGTCAGCACTGGTGTCACATTAGCTGAGTGATGGAGAAAACGTGAGGGAGAAGAGAAACATTGGAATACTAGTCAGTACTAGTGTGCAAAAGTGTATTAGATTTGGAAGAATAAATCACTACTACCATTGGGTGTCCTATGTGTGTAAATTGTTTTTTATACAGTGGAACCTCAGATTACGAGCATAATCCGTTCCAGTAGAATGCTTGTAATCCAAAGTACTCGCATATCAAAGCGAGTTTCCCCATTGAAGTCAATGGAAACGAAAATATTTCGTTCCGCATTGACTTCTATGTCATGCAATACTGCATGCGGCCAGAGGCGGGTGGGCACCGGAGAGCCTCAGAAACGGGCGAAAAGGCCCGAGGACACTTCGGTTGACCTCGGCAAACCTCGGAAAGAATTCCTACCCGAGATTCGGGCCTTTGCGTGCATTTCCGAATGGCGCAGATCAGCTGTGATCGGCGACGTTCGGCTCTGCTCGGCTCTGGCGCCCCCCCACCTCAGGCCAAAAGCGGTACTGCACACCGCTTTGGCCTAAATCGTGCTCGTTTTGCGAGACAACACTCGCAAACCGAGTTACGATTTTTTAAATACAGTGCTCGTATTGCGAAACGTTACTCACAATCCAAGGTTCCACTGTATTTTAGAATGGGGAGCCTTGAGACTGTCCATAATTTTAGAGGGTGACTTCACTGAAAAAAGGTTGAGGAACACAGTCGTAGCGTGCATTGTTGCTTTATGTTCTGCCATGCTTGCTACCCTCTATTCATTCCTTTTTCAGAAATAACAAGATATATGGTGTAATAAGTTAACTTTTTTATTTTTTTCCAATTCTAACTTAAAATTTGTCTGAAATCCTCACTGTCTGTTGGCAAGATGTGATCCTGTGAGTAATATTTACACCCACGCGAAATGTAATGATACTTATATCCAGATTTCTGTCACTCTGGTATCCTGACTGTGTGGGTGGCCGATACAGCTGGAACTTCGAGAACTTTTGTAGCTAACAGAAGGAGGTTTTTCGTAATTATTTGTTTTTTGGAAGGCAACATCACGAGAGTAATGAAGACCCATCAGTGGGGGGTTACCTTGTCTCAAGACTCCCTGAACAATCAGAATCTTATTCTGTAAACAGTTCACGAAAATCATAGCCAAGTCAATTGTGAAACTGTACATACCCTTCGATTGTCAGGAAGGTTTGTCTTTCGTAGTAATAGATAGTGTGGACATGAGGTTCTCAGTTGATTTTGAGCTCCAAATATCATTGCACCATTTTTGAAAACCTCCAGCTGTTGGGGAGATTTATTAGAACTGTAAACAGTGAACTAGATGAAGAAATATTACTGTTGCCTAGTGGCATCACTAAAACCTTCAGGGCCCCCGATGCAAGAAACCATGATGGGCCCTGATGCAAGAAACCATGATGGACTCCGATGCAAGAAATTATGATGGGCCTCTCTGACCCCCGGCCAGAGCCCTTCTCTCCGAGCCCGGTGGCGGAATGCCAGGGTCCAGTCGCAAATGTTCTTTGTGACCCTTAAAGTTCCGCCACAGACCTCTGATGTTTCACCTTTGAGACAGAGAATGAACGGGAAGCTCTGTACAGGGTTATTCCTGTCTATTCATTCAGTGCAGCTGAGGCTGCAGAGCAGGAGATTGAGGGCTGTGAGTGGCTATGCAGCTGCCCCCGTCACTGCTCCTATCCAGGTGTACAGGGGAGCCACACAGGCCCCCTGCAGCATGGGGCTGGATCACCATTGCGACCCCTGTAGGTACACCCCTGCTATTGCCCTTGGCAATCCTTAACCACTTATTGACTTTACGTCGGCAATTTAAAGATAGATATCTCGGTAACGGCAGCTGCTGCCACAACCGAGGTATCTATCATTTCAGTGGGCGGTCCTGTTTACGATAATGGTGGCCGCCGCTCTCCCGCGCCCTCCGCCGCTTACCGGAGCCATCGGTAGCGGCGGAGGCGATCGGGTCCTTCTTCCTCCTTGGTATGGATACGAGTGAGGGCACGATGGCCCCCACCCGTCTCCATACCATAGCAGGGCGGAAGCGACGTCAAAACGTCACTTCCGCCATAGCTCTTAAAGGGACATTTTTTTTTATGCATTTAAGTCCAAATATGAGATGTGAGGTCTTTTTGACCCCAGATCTCATATTTAAGAGGAACTGTCATGCTTTTTTCTATTAAAAGGGATGTTTACATTCCTTGTAATAGGAATAAAAGTGACCCAAATTTTATTTAAAATATTTTTTTTTAAAATCAATAAAATAAAGTAAAATAAATAAGAAAAAAACATTTTTTTAAAGCGCTCCGTCCCGACGAGCTCTCGCGTAGAAGCGAACGCATATGTGAGCAGCACCCGCATATGAAAACGGTGTTCAAACCACACATGTGAGGTATCGCCGCGATCGGTAGAGCGAGAGCAAAAATTCTAGCCCTAGACATCCTCTAACTCAAAACATGCAACCTGTAGAATTTTTTAAACGTTGCCTATGGAGATTTTTAAGGGTAAAAGTTTGACGCAATTGCACGAGCGGGCACAATTTTAAATCGTGATATGTTGGGTATCAATTTACTCGGCGTAACATTATCTTTCACAATAAAAAAAAAAAATTGGGCTAATTTGACTGTTGTCTTATTTTTTAATTTAAAAAAGTGAATTTTTTCCAAAAAAAGTGCGCTTGTAAGACCGCTGCACAAATACGGTGTGACAAAAAGTATTGCAACGACCGCCATTTTATTCTCTAGGGTGTTAGAAAAAAAATGTATAATGTTTGGGGGTTCTAAGCAATTTTCTAGCAAAAAAACTTGTTTTTAACTTGTAAATACTGAGTCTGAAAAACAGGCTCGGTCCTTAAGTGGTAAATTGTTTCCAAGCTGCTATGCTCAGCCTGGTTTCTGGTGCTCGTGGGGTGTTTTGGGATGTACACTAATGCCTTGTACACACGATCGGAATTTCCATCGGGATAAACTCTGATGGATTTTTCAGACGGAACTCCGTTCAAGCTGTCTTGCATACACACTGTCACACCAAATTCCGACTGTCCAAAACGCGGTGACGTACAACACTACGACGAGCTGAGAAAAATGAAGTTCAATGCTTCCGAGCATGCGTCGACTTGATTCTGAGCATGCGTGTTTTTTTCTCCGTCGGAGTTCCACACAGACGAATGGAATTTCCATCGAAAAAAAAAGTGAACATGTTCGGAAAGAAAAAAGTCAGAAAAAAGTCTGATGGGGACCACACACGGTCGTAATATCCGATGAAAAAATGCCGTCTGACTTTTTTCATTGAAAATTCCGATCGTGTGTACAAGGCATAATTCATTTCAATGACCATAATGAAGAAAAAGAAAAAGAAAAGAGAGTCTACAACATTCAAAAAGTCTGGAGTCACTGGACAACAATTTTTTTAATACAATGACTGCAGCATGGGCAGTGTAAAGCTAGCCATATACCAGTAGAATTTTGTAAATTTACCAATGGTTAACAACATTCGTTTTCGACCATAATTATGAGAAAATTTGAAAGAACAGGATGGAAATTTTTTCTGGAACAAATGAAATTGTATCTGTGAATTTAATTTTCATTCGGGAAAATATTGATGCGTATTTCAATGAAACCTGTTTAAGACGTCTGGGATTCCATTCACATACTGTAGCAGGTCTGGATGACATTTTTAGGGCTTTCGAATGAAGTTAGTT
Source organism: Rana muscosa (assembly GCA_029206835.1). Taxonomy (NCBI): domain Eukaryota; kingdom Metazoa; phylum Chordata; class Amphibia; order Anura; family Ranidae; genus Rana; species Rana muscosa. The sequence goes on from CM055124.1 coordinate 286,077,600, forward strand.
GACTCGATGATTGCAAGAAAAAATGTTCTGATGAACAATTTTTCAGAATTCCTGTACAAACGTTCAAACAAAAAATGTACTGGTAAATGGCCAGCTTAGGAAGAGATTGGGAACAGAGGTCTCGTGTTTTTATTTATTTTTTGCTAGAGTTGACGGTCTGTACAATTTTGGTATAGCATTTATAGATATGTATGAGGGGGTTTTTTTTTGTTTTTTTTTTAACAGAAAAGTTTATTCATTTAGGAAAAACAAAACAACCAAAAAACAGTGGTACATTCTCGACAGTTCACAAATACAATGTAGATAAGCAAAAAGTGACTTGGTAGTGCGTTACACAGTAGGCATCCCTGCTCGAAGGCCCAACCAGTCCAAAGCCTAAATCAATAAAACCTCTAATTTGGAGATCCCCAAGGGTCACCATGGCTCTAGATCCACATCAAGCATAAAATAATGGAGAGGGGTAAGGGGGGGGGAGGGAGGCTCCCCTCTAAGTTGAAATTAAGCAACCTGACCATTATCCACAGCGCCTGACTCCAAACCCTACTCCAGCCTCAACCGTCACTTCTTAACCCATATCCTCTCAAATTTTTTGGGGCAGTTGCGTCCCGCGTAGGTTAACTTATATAAAGGCATCCACCAGTGTCCGCCATTGCTGCACCGAAGGGTGCGAGGGATCATTCCAGTTCTGGAGGATCGCCTTCCTGGCATAAAAGGCCATGTAAAACACAAACAGTTTTTTAGATTGAGTAGTCTCAAGAGTGTCAACGATACCCAGGAGCAACATGATTGGGTCACGCAGAACACGCAGCTTGTCAATCGAGTTGATATCTGTGAGCACTCCCTCCCAGAAAAACTGAACAAACCGACAGGACCACGTTACGTGTACGAAAGAGCCCACCTCGGTATTATATTTGGGGCAGAGCGGGCTCCTAGTGGGATAAATCTTAGACAGGCGTTCCGGTGTATAATAAGCGCGGTGTAAAAATTTAAGTTGGGTAAACGTGTCTCTTGCGGAGAATGAGGGGGGCTTTAATACAACTGTATAATTTATAGATGAGCTGGGCCCTCTGATTTCTCCTGTATTGAATTTATAACTGTACTGTCTGCCCTCATGTCAGGGGCTGCCTGGCAACTTTTGGCCCAAGCGGCAAGTACAACCCAGAGGCCCATGGGGCAGCCACTCAGCCCCCCCCTCTTGCTCTCCCTCTTCCATGCCTCCTCCCAACCCCCAGGTTGTAGCTCTGCTCCAGGTACTCTCTGCTCATCAGGGGGAGGGGGGGCTGTACAGCACCGATGGAGCTGGCCTTTGCTTGGACACAGCGTACACCATCTATTAGACGTGCACTGCTGAAAAATGTGTTCGTTTTTGTTTCATTCTGGGGTTTTTTCCGTTTTTCGGGTCATTCGTTATAATCACAATTCGTAAATTTGAAAAATTTTGATTCGTAAATTTGTAAATTCGAAAATTCATAAATTCGTAAAATCTTAAATTCGTATAATCGTAAATTCGAAAATTTGAAAATCCAAAAATAAGAGAGAAAATCCCAAAATTCTAAAGAATAACTAACTAACTAACTAATAATAACTAACTATTAAATTATAGGTACAGTATTGGAATTTCCTTTCAAATTAAATTCAAAAATGTGAAAATCCGAAAATAAGAAAGAAAATCCAAAAATTCTAAAGAATAACTAACTAATTCATAATACCTAACTATTAAATTATAGGTACAGTATTGGAATTTCCTTTCAAATTTGGCTGTTAGTGAACGCAACAAATACAAATTTCTCTGAAGTTACAAATTATCCGAAATAACGAATACCGCTTCTAAACAAATGGAACGAAACAAATTAATAATTCATTAATAATAATAATAAAAACGTTTAATTATTATTCATTCGCTACGTTCCATTCGTTTAGATGCGGCATTCGTTATTTCGGATAATTCATAAGTTCGTATAAATTTGTTTTCTTTACATTCACTAACAGCCAAATTTCAAAGGAAATTCCAATACCTATAATTTAATAATTAGTAATAGTTAAGTTATTATTAGTTAGTTATTACTTTACATTTTTGATGATTTTCGAATTTCAAATTTCCGATTTATGAATCTACGAATTTACAAATTTACGAATCTACAAATTTTCGAATATTCGGATTTACGAATATTCTAAAAAAATTGTTAAATGGTTGTCGTTATTTCAGACATTTCCGAATTAACAAATTTGTTGAAGTTCGTTAAAAAACTAATTCGTAACAAAACAAATTTCACATATCTTCCATCCATGCCAGGGGGGTGGCCTGTGCTCTGTCTTGGTCCGCATAGCGCACTCGGTAGGACACAGGCGGGGACTTTTTATTCCTCTTACCAGGAAGCCTTTAAGCATATGAAAGGAACAAGAACATGTGAGGAGGGATCACTAAGAATAACCTTCTGATGGGTGGGCAACAATTGCCCGGTACCTCATCCTAAACCATATCATACACAAAAAAACCCTAACAACCAACTTAAGGACTTTACTGGTACCATTGGTATAAAATATTTAAAAAAATTATTGTTACAAAAATAAAAAACATGTATATAATATAAAGTGCAAAAAGTTGTTACTTACAACAACATATATGTACAGAAAGGAGGGGAGAAAATACAAGTTGTAATGCTTTAAACTATTACTCATCACCCTACTGCAGCCAGGTGATGAGTAGGCTTGCTGCGACTTCTCGACGCAAGTGCGTTTTACGGGTCAGAGTCAGCTTCTTCAGGAGTAAAACTACAGCAAAGCTCTAAATAGACATAAACAGAAAAATTGTCTTCCTAAAACCAACTTTTGCCAAATCCCTCAATGCATGCGGTAGTCCATTAGGGTTTTGTCATAGATCACCATAGCCCCAATATGGTCAGTATTCAAATGACCCAATATCCGGTGTCTCGTGAGTATCAAAGATGCAGCCAATGTTGTCTGTTGGTTAATCTGGGTAAACAGCCAGTGAGGAGTGACAGAAAGAAGGGATGGAACCTCGTATCACCGCCTCTGTCCTCTTCATGTTTCTGTTTATGTCTATTACTGACCATATTGGGTCTATGGTGATCATATCGCACAAATTGTTTAATAAAGCTCTTTTTGAAATAAAAAAAAAAAAAAAAAAAATAGCTAGTTGGAAGGCTTTGCCAAACTTCCCAAGTTCAGAGTCTTCACAATCTGGCACATCAATTGAAAATATTAGGACCTTTTTATTTTGACACCCAGTGATATACCATGCAGAAATTCATTACCGTTGGAACCTTCTGATCTGATTTGACAGAATATTGCTTAGTATTAAAAAGATTTTATTCTGCAACAAAAGCCGATGGGTTTGCATCAGGGCTTCATCAGGGCTTGTAGAATGACAACCGTAGGGTGAGGGAGGGATAAGTGGTCCATATAGTGAACTTGCTGTTGAGTTATTCACTTTAAGGTCATTACAGAGGACAAGGGGGCACTCTTTATGTCTAGAGGAAAAAAAGATTTCATCTCCAAATACGGAAAGGTTTCTTCACAGTAAGAGCTGTGAAAATGTGGAATAGACTCCCTGCAGAGGTGCTTCTGGCCAGCTCAGTAGATTGCTTTAAGAAAGGCTTGGATTCTTTCCTAAATGTACATAATATAACTGGGTACTAACATTTATAGGTAAAGTTGATCCGGGGAAAATCCGATTGCCTCTCGGGGGATCAGGAAGGAAATTTTTCACCTGCTGTAGCAAATTGGATCATGCTCTTTTGGGGTTCTTTGCCTTCCTCTGGATCAACTGTGGGTATCAGATTGTGTATATGGGATTGTATTTATTTATATTTTTTTGGTTGAACTGGATGGACTTGTATCTTTTTTTAACCTGACTATGATGATATAGGATTTGTACTGCGCCGAATACGCCCCCTTAGGAGTGCGTCTAGGCGCACACAGACCCTAGAATCAACTAAGATGACGATAAACTAGTAGAGGGCCCTAGGTTGAAAGTACAGAGCTATAAGAGGGGGAGGTAGAACAAAGAAAAACCGAATAGGGTGGGGGGGGGGGGGGAAAGAGCATGGGAAGAAACCATGTATATAGCCGGATTATCGTCAGGTTTTTATCCGTAGGCTTGGATAAATAGAAAGGTCTTTAAACCCTTCCTGAAGCTCAGAAGGGAGGGCAATGACCTTAGGGTCGATGGTAGTGAGTTCCATAGCTCATTGCCCTTTGTGACCAGGCGTCTGTTGCCAGTGGATTGTAGTCTGCTACAGTGGCGTCACTAGGGTTGGTGTCACCCGGTGCGAAAAAAAATGGTGTCACCCCCCAACAACTATAGTCCCCCCTCAGTACAGACCCCCCTCCACTAACTACAGACCCCACTTCCACAGTATAGATCCCCTCCCTCAGTACAAACCCACTCCACTAAGTACAGACTCCCCGCCATCAATATAGACCCGCCTCCCTCAGTATGAACCTCCCCCTCAGTACAGACACCCCCCCTCAGTGCAGACTGCTCCATCAGTACAGACACCCCCACCTCAGTGCAGACCCCCTCAGTTACAGACACCCCCCCTCAGTTACAGACACCCCCCTCGTACAGACACCCCCCTCAGTAACAGACCCCCCTCAGTAACAGACCCCCCTCAGTCACAGACCCCCCTCAGTACAGACACCCCCCTCAGTTACAGCCCCCCCCCCCCTTGGTGCAAACTCTCCCTTGTGCAGACCCCAGCAGTACAGACACCCCCTCCCCCCATCAGTAAAGATGCCCCCCTTACCTTTCAGACCTCAGAACAGAGCAGCAGATACACACAGCGGTGTGTCTCTCGAGCGCGGGCTCCTCCTCCTCCTCTGTGGATGTAAACAGAGAGGAGGCAGAGGGGGCGGCGGCTTCCTTCCGCTACGCTCCGCTGAGGGACACAGCCGCAGCGTGAGCCTAAGGCACAGGGCAGCGGGTGGGCGATGTCAGTGTGGCAGCTGCACTACCCACGGGTGTCACCCCTCTGGTGGGTGTCACCCGGGTGCGGCCCGCCCCCCCCCCCGCACCTGGCTAGCAACGCTAGTGGTCTGCTAGTTGTTGGTTCTGTTAGATGTAGGTTGGCTGATCGAAGTGTTCTCGATGGTACATAGTGAGAGGCCCATTCAAACAGATAGATTGGGCCCAGCTTCCGGTGTGCCCTATACATATAGCACATTGCCTTAAATGGTACCTTCTTTGCAATGAGGAGCCAGTGCAATTTTGCGAGCACAGGAGTTATGTGGTCTCTTCTAGAGGAAAAAACTATGTAACTATGGATATCATCCTGGACTGTAAGTTGGAACCCAGATACAGATCATGCAGGTCCATGTACCTTCATGATCTCTATACACCAACCTGGGTTCCAACTTATAGTCTGCTCTAGGGCAGTTGTCATTCTACACGCTCCAATGAAATTAATGTGTTGGGCCCCTGAAACGCATTTTGATTTTGTTGCAGAATAACATTATATATGGATTGCAAAAGCCAGTTTAGCGCTCCCATCTTTTTAAATACTTTAGCGAACCCTCCCGGGGGGGTCCAGCAGGATACCACACTTGTTGGTGAGCAGCCTCCAGGATGGCATGCCACATAATACATTACAACATAGACATGTGCACAATGAAATATTTCGTTTCGGAATTTCGCTTTCGTCCGAAAAATAAAATTATTTAGTTACTCCCGAAATTCGTTTTTTATTTATTTTGTTTTGTTAAAAAATGCATTCGTCTGAAAATCCGAATTAACTAAGGTTGAATCTGTCATTGAAGGCTTATGGTGTCTGTCGAATGTTCTAAGAAGATTTGACGAAGCAGCTAAACTGTACGACGCTGCAATCGTACATTTCCGCTCGAAAGTTCCGCCCACAAGCTATAGTAGAATTCTAATGTTGTATGACTAGTAATAATTATATTTATTAATTATTATTACTAGTCAACCAACATTAGAATTCTTCTGTAGCCTATGGGCGGAGCATTTGACCATAAATGTCCGTTTGTGGCGATTTTATGTTTTTAGCTGCTTCGTCGACTCTTCGTGTCTCTATAATGTCGAATCTTTTCTCTCTATGTCGAATCTTTTCTCTCTATGTTGAATCTTTTCTCTCTATGTAGAATAATCTTGGACTAATAGAGTTAGGTTAGGCACATTCAACCGCAGGTTCGATAGACACAGATCGCTATTGTCACCGCCATGTTGAATCTTCTATCTATATCAAACTGTTGTCGCAACGAAAGCTCATGTCTAAGTCAAATCACCATAAGGTTCGGCGCTCCTATACCACAACTAATCAGAAAAGGGGAAAATGTGATTAAACTGTATTGTATGTTGTGTCCTCGTAGAGTTGTATGAAATAATCAATTAGTACCTGTAGCAGACTTGCAAGGAACGGATGGCTATAATTAAAAACGTAAATCTAGATAAGTAACGATAGTTACCGGTAAGTGTTATCCAAATGTCTGTAGATTAAGTTATTTAATATTCACTTTGGATATAATCAGAGTTTTCACAAAGATTTATGGAGCTTTTCAATCCAAAATCACTTCCTCCAACTTAAGGCATAGCCATTCCATACCATGTTCAACCATGCTGCTGTTGTCACCAGCCTCTGAAATTATTTTTATATTCCCATGCAGATCACTAGGAAGGTGTAGGACACAGAAATACTGTACAGTTTGCTTTTATGTGGATTTTCTATAGCACAGGTGTCAAACACAAGGCCAGCGGGCCAAATCCGGCCCTCCAGGCCATTTCATGTGGCCCTTGCACCTCTCCTGCAGCTGCAGGAGAGCTCCAGCCCTCCTCTGGTCCTCCTCCAGACCCTTACTTTCTTCTTTCAAGCAATGCATCCAGCTTCTTCCCAGCAGCAGCATAAGAAAAGGGGGGTACACTGATGTAAGGGAGGGTGGGGGACTCAACTTCTTAAGGTGGGGTGGCTCTTGACATCTAATGTAAGGGGAGGGGATGCGCTGGACATCTAATCTTACTGATACAACCGGCCCTTTTGAGGGCAATCATAACGCTGATGCGGCCCACAATGAAATTGAGTTTGACACCCCTACTCTATAGGAATGTATGGAGCAGCAAAAGACCAGTGACCAGTGTCTATAGCAGCTTGACTCAAAGGACCGCCAGTTAGTAACTAACAGAGGCAAATCTGTTCTGAATGGCGTTGCTCTTGCCAATAGCCAACATTTTAAATTGACTATTAAAGTATATTTGAACCCACACCTTGTAAAACAACCCACTCAGTTTAACCACCTCAATACCGGGCACTTTCACCGCCTTTCCTGCCCAGGCCATGTTTTACCTTTCAGCGCTGTCGCACTTTTAAATGACAATTGCCAAGTCATGCAACACTGTACCCAAATTAATGGGGCACTATTTCTCCCGTTAACACCAATGATGAGGCACTATTCCTACCACTGGCACCAACAATCTATTCTCCCCACTGACACCAACAATGGGGCACCATTCTTCCCCCTAATGCCAAAGATGCAATCTTTAGTCCCGCTGATGCCAGTAGACTTTCTACTACCAATGGCCACAGTCGGGCCTTCCTAAAGTCTGAAGGTCCGTAAACTGGCCCTTTGTTTAGAAAGTTTGGGGACCCCTGCTCTAGACCAGTGGTCTCCAAACTATGGCCCGGGGGGGTGGCCCTTTGCTTGCCTTTATCTGGATATCTGGCCCTTGGGGCATTATTCCACCAACTGACACCAATGATAGAGCTTCATTTAACCCTACGGACACTATCAATGGGGCACTATTCCTTCCCATTAAAACCAATAATGGGTAACTGAGGCTGGGGCATTTTTTAAATCCCCCTGGCCACAGTCCGGCCCCCTCAAATCCTTAAGGACAGTAAACCAGACCCTTATTTAGAAGGTTTGGAGACCCATGATCTACCAGAACACCCAGATCCTTCTCCATCATTGATTCCCCCAGTTGTACTCCCCATAGTATGTATGATGCAAGCCCCCAAGTGCATATTCTTAGCCCCCTTCCTAAAGTCTGAAGGTCCGTAAACTGGCCCTTTGTTTAGAAAGTTTGGGGACCCCTGCTCTAGACCAGTGGTCTCCGAACTATGACCCAGGGGGGAGGTGTGGCCCTTTGCTTGCCTTTATCTGGCTATCTGGCCCTCGAGGAATTATTCCACCAACTGACACCAATGATAGGGCTTCATTTAACCCTTCTGACACCATCAAAACCAATGATGGGTAACTGATGCTGGGGCATTTTCTAATCCAACTGGCCATAGTCCGCTACCCCTCCCCAAAGCCTTAAGGACTGTAAACCGGCCCCTTACTTAGAAAGTTTGGAGACCCCTGATCTACCAGAACACCCAGATCCTTCTCCACCATTGATTCCCCCAGTTGTACTCCCCCCCTAGTCAGGGCCACCATCAGGAATTTTGGGGCCCCTTACACAGCTTCAGGCATGGGCCCCCTGGAGTAGAGGAGAGCCAGGGGGGGTGCTGCCGCCGCAAATTGAGAAGGGGGGGCTTCCGTGAATTGAGAAGCGGGGGGTGCCACAAATTGAGAAGCGGGGGATGCTGCCGCTGCAAATTGTTGAGGTCGGGGGGGGGGGGCTTTGGGTGCTGACGAACAAAAAAAAAACAACAGAACAAAAAAAAAGGGGGGGGGGGTTGCCATCCGGGGCCCTGGGGACCTCTGGGTCCCTTACAAAAAAAAAGAAATAATTTTTTTTTTTATAAAAAAAAAGGAAGGGGGGTTGCCATCTGGGGCCCTGGGGACCTCTGGGCCCCTTACAAAAAATAAATAAATACAAATAAAAAATAAATTTATAAAAAAATAAAAATAAAAGGGGGGTTGCCACCCGGGGCCCTGGGGACCTCTGGGCCCCTTACAAAAAAAGGGGGGTTGCCATCCGGGCCCCTGTGGACCACCGAGCCCTTTACAGGTGTACTGCCTGTACCCCCCTGATGGCGGCTCTGCCCCTAGTATGTAAGATGCATGCATATTCTTAGCCCCCAAGTGCATAACTTTACATTTATCAACATTTATCAACATTAAACCTCATTTTCCACATAGTTGCCAAATTAGACAGAGCATTGAGGTCGGCTTGTAAGTTGGAGACATCCTGTAAAGACGTTATTCCACGGCATAGCTTGGTGTCATCTGCAAAGAAAATATATTTACATCTGCCGACATTTAATCCAATCTGTAAAAATAGACAGATGGTGATCCGTTACCCATCTGTTTAGCGGATCGGATCATATGGCAGTTGGGTGTAAACGGACCGGCCCATAGAGGAGAGCAGACACAGGCCAGCCATCCGCCTTCTCTCCGGGGATCAGCGGACAGATTCCCCGCTGACGTGTGGAAGAGATCTTAAGAAAGAGATCTTTGGTGCGTGGCTCCTATTCATCTATATCTTCCAACAGTAACTGAGTTGTTATGGACAGCTCCTGTCAAAAGACCACTGTGACAGCCAATCACAGCAACATTAAGACCTTCTTAGAGTGCTACCGGGCGGCAGTGGCAAGGGGTAACATCCTGCAGATTATCTGTTTTATATATACACTATATTGCCAAAAGTATTGGGACACCTGCCTTTACACGCATGTAAACTTTAATGGCATCCCAGTCTTAGTCCGTAGGGTTCAGTATTGAGTTGGCCCACCCTTTGCAGCTATAACAGCTTCAACTCTTCTGGGAAGGCTGTCCACAAGGTTTAGGAGTGTCTATGGGAATGTTTGACCATTCTTCCAGAAGAGCATTTGTGCACTGATGTTGGACAAGAAGGCCTTGTTTACAGTCTCCGCTCTAATTTATCCCAAAGGCGTTCTATCGGGTTGAGTTCAGGCCAGTTAAGTTCCACCACCCTAAACTCGCTCATCCATGTCTTTATGGACCTTGTTTTGTGCACTGGTCCAAATCATTTGGTGGAGGGAGAGGGGGGGGGATTATGGTGTGGGGTTGTTTTTCAGGGGTTGGGCCCTTAGCTTCAACTCTTCTGGGAAGGCTGTCCACAAGGTTTAGGAGTGTGTCTATCGGAAGGTTTGACCATTCTTCCAGAAGAGCATTCGTGAGGTCAGGCTCACAGTCTCTGCTCTAATTTATTATTATTATTATTTCAGGTACTTACCGTGTTTCCCCGAAAATAAGACCTAGCGTTATTTTCCAGGAGGGCTGCAATATAAGCCCTACCCCGAAAATAAGCCCTAGTTTAAAATGCTTGTTAAATTCTATAATCCACTCTATTACAGTATTATATAATGTACAATGTGTGTGTTTCTGTAATATAATTGCGGGGCAGAGAGCTCCGGTGGGTCACAGAAGCGCAGAGCGGCACTATAACCAAGGTATTTGGCACAATTATATTACAGAAACAATTACCGTATTTTTCGGACCATAAGACGCACCTAGGTTTTAGAGGAGGAAAATGGTGTACTGGCACCTGGTCAGTGTTACCATAATATCCAGTATTCACTTATAAGTAATAATTAGCTTTTTTTAATTTATAGTGTAAGTGTACTGTATGTACTTCAGAACGCAGGTCGGGCACTGCTTGCAATTGCTATGAAGGGACTTGTGAGGTAGCGACCAATGAGGGCTCACTATATGGGTCAGCTGACTCGGCAACAGGGGAATAGGCCGAGTGTGCGGAGCAACACATAATGATGTCGTGTGGGCGTGCCTCCGTGCACTGGACCTGCTGCAAAGCTTCCTGGGGCTTCTTCTTCATAGGCCGCCCCCTTCCCTTGCTGTGTGATACATGCCACTGTGAAAAAGATGCCGCCGCAGACCAGTCTGACTCCCCGTGAGCCCGCTGATAGCGCCGGCTGCCTGCCATCTGCGGACGTGTTCTGTGACCACCGCTGGCCCGGTATGTTAAATGGCGGAGATGGGGTGGGGGGCTTTCCATTCACTATTCGGACCATAAGACGCAGAGACTTTTTCCCCCATATATTTGGGGGGAAAAAGTGCGTCTTATGGTCCGAAAAATACGGTACATTATTTACTACTGTAATAGAGTGGATTATAGGATTTTACAAGCATTTTAACTCAGTGGGGATTCCTGACAGGCAGGGAGAGAGGGGGAGAGAAGACATCACAATTACATGGTAAGACCTACCCTGAATATAAGCCCTACTGTGTCTTTTGTTGCCAAAATTAATATAAGACCCGGGCTTATTTTCAGGGGAAACACGGTATATAGCGCTGTCAATTTACACAGAGCTTTACAATATACATTGTACATTCACATCACATTATCCCAAAGGTGTTCTATCAAGTTGAGGCCAGTCAAGTTCCTCCACCCCAAACTCCCTCATCCATGTCTTTATGGACCTTGCTTTGTGCACTGGTCCAAATCATTTGGTGGAGGGGGGATTATGGTGGGGGGGTTGTTTTTCAGTGTATGTTTAACCTGTCTGGAGGCCAATGCCAGCGATGAAAGTTTTATCAATTTGGGTGGAATTATCTATATATTTCAGTTTTTATTCTCAGTAGATAGCAACTGATTTAAAATCTTTCCTCTCTTCTAAAAAGATAAAGTTTTAAAATTCAGGTAAACCTGCTATCACAACTTGTGACCTGTTCAAGCCTTGCTTCTTCTTTTTTTTTTTTGTTACCCGGTTCTTGCGTTGTCCCACAGATGTTGCGGGCTGCATGTTGGATTTGACTGGTGTGAAATGTATGTTTACTTTATAATGGATTTATTATTAAGGAATTTTATCAGCGGTGAGTAGTCTTAGTGTTCTAGTTTATTAATGGTTCTGAGAGTTTCAGATTTCCTTGGAAAAGCACATTTTAATTTCTCAAGAGACAGAGATTTAATATCAAACAGCAGACGGCCAGTGTGGTGTTTTTATGACGCCGTAGATGGTGGGGTGCAGAATGTGGCTAGGTACTGTACCGCAGCGGAATAATGATCTGTTGAAGAATCCAATCTTGCCTCCGCAATTTAAAAAAAAAAAAAAGAACGCAGTGTATATTACCAGTGTGAGTTATTATTGTACTGTATACCTTAAAGTCATTTCTGATATGACTTTCATAGCTTTAAATGTTTGATTTTTCCATATTTCCGGTGTTTTATTAATAATACTTGATGGGGAGATGATCCACTGGAGGGAGATCGGTAGTTTTACTGCAGTCACACAAAGTCCTATCTAGAAACTGCTGAGATAAAATAGTAATCTTTTGCTTTAAGTCAGACAAACAGTCCTAGAAACATAGAAGAGCTATGGCAGAAAAAAAGACCAAAGGGTCTATTGAATCCTTCCCATTTTTTATTTTTTATTTAATTTAATTTAATTAAAAAAAATAAAAAATTAAAATAAAATTTAAATTTAAAAAATTTAATTTTTTAATTTTAAAATATAAAATTTTAAATATGCATTTTAAAAATATAAATTTAAAAAAATATAAATTTTAAAATATAAATGTTAAAATATTAATTTTAATATATAAATGTTTAAAATTAAAATTTTAATATAAACATTTTAAAACTTAAATTTTAAAATTTCAATTTTAAAATGTAAAATAATGAAAGATAATTTTTTCCACTTTTATTCTTGGGCATTCATTGGAACCTCCACGCACATTCAACTATACAGTGGAACCTCGGATTGCGAGTAAAGACCAATTTAAAAAAAATAAAAATAAAATATAAATTTTAGAAATATAAATGTTAAAATATTAATTTTAAAATATAAATGTTATACTCGAGTATATACAGTATTTTGTTTAACCTATGCACAATTGTTGCTATATTTATTTATACACAGACACTTTATTGAATGCATTAGTATTTGTTTTTATGTGAATATGTGCTTGAATTCTGTTATGATTCCACTTTAAATAACATTGTTTTATCATTGTTTTATCACATGATTGGGTTAGGCTTATATATTTTTCTTGGTATATTAGCGCTGCACATTTCCTGGATTACACTATATTACCAAAAGTATTGGGACACCTGCCTTTACACGCATATGAACTTTAATGTCATCCCAGTCTTAGTCCGTAGGGTTCAATATTGAGTTGGCTCACCCTTTGCAGCTATAACAGCTTCAACTCTTCTGGGAAGGCTGTCCACAAGGTTTAGGAGTGTGTCTATGGGAATGTTTGACCATTCTTCCAGAAGCGCATTTGGGCTCACCATGACACCACCCACAATGCTACTTCCGCAGGTGGGCTCTCAGTGCTACCGACTCAGCAGCTCCCACTCCAGCTCCTACCCCGCAGCCTTCGAGTCCCGAGCATTCAAGCTGCATGGGGTGGGGTCAGCGCATCACTGGCGCTACTGCCCTGTCCCTCCCTGCTGGCTGCGTGTCAGGAGTACTCACCGAGACCGAGATGCTGAGAGTGGTTCCCCTTGCAGCTGAGCGCACTCCACCCCTGGAGGTGATACAGTAGGTGGAAGGCACAGAGAGCCACGGGTCGCCAGCAGGTTTAGGTGACTTAAGTGGTGACCGCTGGAAGGAAACTGGAGCACCGTGTTGTGGTCAGCTGGGTACCAATCTGGTGTGAGAGGCCAGGCTGGGACTCAAACACGAGAAGGCAAGCAAGGTAGTCCTTAAAGCAGGCCGAGGGTCAAACACAGGAAGCAGGCAGTGTAGAGAAGTCCTTAGGCAAGCCGGGGGTCAAATACAGGAAGCAGGCAGAGTAGAGAAGTCCTTATGCAAGTCGGGGGTCAAACTCAGGAAGCAGGCAGAGTAGAGAAGTCCTTAGGCAAGCCGGGGGTCAAACACAGGAAGCAGGCAGAGTAGAGAAGTCCTTAGGCCAGCCGGGGGTCAAACACAGGAAGCAGGCAGAGTAGAGAAGTCCTTATGCAAGTCGGGGGTCAAACTCAGGAAGCAGGCAGAGTAGAGAAGTCCTTAGGCCAGCCGGGGGTCAAACACAGGAAGCAGGCAGAGTAGAGAAGTCCTTATGCAAGTCGGGGGTCAAACTCAGGAAGCAGGCAGAGTAGAGAAGTCCTTAGGCAAGCCGGGGTCAAACACAGGAAGCAGGCAGAGTAGAGAAGTCCTTAGGCAAGCCGGGGGTCAAACACAGGAAGCAGGCAGAGTAGAGAAGTCCTTAGGCAAGCCGGGGTCAAACACAGGAAGCAGGCAGAGTAGAGAAGTCCTTAGGCAAGCCGGGGGTCAAACACAGGAAGCAGGCAGAGTAGGTCCAGAACAATCCGGGTCACAAAAGGTAGTCACAAGATAGCAGGATACTGAAGCAGGAACACAGGAAGCTGAAAGACAAACCAGCAATTCCTCTGAGTAACTGCTCAGCCTTTATAGGCAGCCAGGAAGTCATGTGATTTCTCTGACAGCTTCTCACTGTCAACTTTGCTGCCATCTAGTGTTCAAAGTATAGTATGTTTCTTATAATATGCTTCTCTGACACTGTGAAATAATAGGTATCGTTCTGCACAGCACAGCGCACCACTGCCAGCCTGCCTTCCCTGTGTATCCATCACTCTCAGTGCCATCATGGGGCCCCCAATTTCCGGGCAGAGTGGACTCAAGGATCAGCTTGTTTGGGGAAAGTGCAGGGGCCCCCCATGCAGCTGGGGCCCCTGGGCAGTGCCCAGGTGTGCCCACTTTTTAAGACAGGCCTACATGGCCGCCTCCAAGGCGGCAACAACTTTTTTACTCCTTAGCCAGTATTCTGTGAAAACAGTCAACTCGTTGTGTACAGTAATGTAAACGCTGCCGATGTTCTGTGAAAACAGCCAAGTCGTCGAAATCTGCAATGACTGCTGCTGAAGAGTCACCAGAAGTGACGTAATTGGAGATTTTGACGAGTTGGCTCTTTTGACAGAACACCGGTCAGCAACTGGAATAAGGATACAGAATCTCAGGAGACAGAATCACAGAATACACAGAAGGCTGAAGACAAATCAGCACTGATCCTGAGCACTGGCCAAGTTTTGAATAGCCAGTGTGGCGCCAACATCTGTCACAAGTGCACGTGAGCGCCAGCGCGCACGGACATGCTCACTCACACATGTGCGCACGCAGGTATGTGTATGTGGCATCAGCAAGTGCCTAATTTCTGCAAACACAAAAGGGAACATGTATTAGCCTGTGTGCAGATGTTCATCCAGAGGAGCCATCACGTCTATTGGCATGCCCTTCCTTACAGACTCGTTCTCCGGGGATTTAGGGACTTAACCAAAATCAGGGTTTTCATCCCACGTTAAAAGAGCATCAGCGTTCGGAAATATCCAGCTTTGTTTAATCACACCTCCTGTCCAGATGAGTATTGTCTTTCTGATAATTTTGTTTACCTAACAAGATTTCTCTAATTAAATCTCCCTTCGGATGGTGTGACTCTTGCCGCGGGGGTTAGTGAGCTTTTCTGAGCACGGCGAGCCAATGTTTCTCCTCCACTTTAGTACGACAGAACATGGCTTTTCTTGTGTTTTAGCACAAGCTTTTAAAATTAATTAGTTTTCTTTTCTTTTTTTTTTCTTGTAGCAGTGAAAAGGTACCTTGTTTTCTGAGGCCACTTTTAATAACCTCTCTTGTTTTACAAGGCACTTTAATTCCAGACTGCCTACCACTCGTTCCCACTGTGGCTTGTCCACCCAGCTTTCCCCCTGTAGAGTTGGTGTACCCATAAACAGATGTAATGGACAATTGTGATCCAGCTACCTGCAATTTTACTCTAGATCCTAAACTTTTAACAATTTCCAAGTGCCCACAGTCAAATATATACGGGATTGTGAGTTTTAACTCTTCTGCTGCCAATGACTCTTAGTTCTTCATGGCTTCATGGTTCGTGGTTTGGTGTTTTTTTTTTTTTAATCCTGTTTATTATAGGCATTTGCTACAATTGTCCGGAAACTCTAGCTAGTACAGAAAATACTTTGCGTCATCATAGCACCTTCTTCCTGGAAAAGTACACCACGGAAAAAATAGTTTCAAGTGAATATGTGACTTGTGAGCTGCTAAAATGTAACACTCTACAATTTTTGCACAGCCGCTATTAGCTTAAAGCGGAGTACCTGCCGAAATATGACTTTCAAGATAAAAGTACCCCTAGAATACTCATGCCTCGTGCAATATAACAAAGGTATGCTGTAAAATATGCCCAGTTTTCTCGTGGTCAGCATCGTTTTCTTGCTTTGTGAAGTTTCTGCACAGCGCGGCCATCTCCAGTGTGGGCATCTGAAGCCACAGAGCCCTTCTTCCAGGATTCTGTGCATGCCGATCTTGCACATGTGCAGTGCGGTGCAATCTTGGTCATCTTGCCATGCCAAGCTGACCAAGTTTTTTCATAGACACCAATGTTCAATTTTTGCACAGCCGCTATTAGCTAAAGCGGAGTACCGGCGGAAATATGACTTTTAAGATAAAAATACCCCTAGAATACTAATGCCTCGTGCAATATAACAAAGGTATGCTGTAAAATATGCCCAGTTTTCTCGTTGTGCAGCATCGTTTTCTTGCTTTGTGAAGTTCATGCACAGCGAGGCCATCTCCAGTGTGGGCATCTGAAGCCACAGAGTCCTTCTTCCCAGATTCCGTGCATGCCGATCTTGCGCATGTGCAGTGCGGTGCAATCTTGGTCATCTTGCCATGCCAAGCTGACCAAGTTTTTTCATAGACACCAATGTTAAATGTTACGGGAGCAGTGCCATGCCAAGCTGACCAAGATTTTCCAGTTTTCGAAAAAAAAAAATGACACCTGCAAGAAAAAGACATAATGAGCTAGTATGCTATGCATACTAGCTCATTATGTGGCACTTACCTCAGATCGAAGCCTCCGAAGCGCTCCTCGGCCGCCATGTCCGCTCCGACCGTCTTCCTGTTATCGCCGCTCCGGCGCTGTGATGGGCCGGAACGGCGATGACGTCACACGCATGTGCGCGGGGCCGGCTTTCTCCATTGAGAAAACCGTCAGTCTCCATTGAGAAAACCGGCAACGCGCAGTGCGCCTGCGGCGTTGTCTACGGCGTGCATGCGCCATACATATCGGTGCAGGGTTTTCTGATAATATCTCCTTAACCAAGTAGGTTAAGGAGATATTTCTTGCACCTATAGGTAAGCCTTAATCTAGGCTTACCTGTAGGTGCAAGTTGTGTGGTTGGGCTTACAACCACTTTAAATGTTACGGGAGCAGTGCAATGCCAAGCAGAGCAAGATTTTCCTTAGGCGCCAATGTTAAATGTTAAGGGAGCAGTGCCATGCCAAGCTGACCAAGATTTTCCATAGACTCCAATGTTAAATGTTACTGGAGCCGTGCCATGCCAAGCTAACCAAGAATTTCCATGGACGCCAATGTTAAATGTTACAGGAGCAGTGCCATGCCAAGCTGACCAAGATCTCCCAGGAGCCAATGCCAAACCGGAAATGACGTACGCGGCCCCTAAAGGAGGAAGTGAAATTAGATATAGGCTTAAATCAGGTAAGTGAACAGAAAAATAAATAAATTGCCAATTCATTTTAAGGATGCACATTAGTGCTGCATGGTGAGGAGTAAAACATGTGGGTGGAACTCCCCTTTAAAGTATAACTAAAGGCAAAACGTTTTCTTTTGTTTTGGATGGAGTGGAGAGGGATTAGAACACCTGTCGGGTTTTATTGCTGTCTGTGCTCCCGTTAGGGATATTCACTCTCTTTTTTTTGTCCTGATTACCATTAGCTATGAAAGTAAAAGAAAATATAAAATTTTGGGTTGACCCCAAAAAAGTAAGAGGGAACATATTCCAATGAGGTCACTAATAGCACTACTATCAGTCCATCCCCGCTGGTTTCGCAGGGTGGGAGGGTTTGGGGTGCAGTGCTCTGCACCCCGAGGACAATACGAAACTGGCCAATTGGGGCCTCGGGATGTGATCACGTGCTTGTGACTGGGTGACGGACCTAGTAGAGACCTGTTGGTCCAGCGTCCTGCACGGTGCATGGCCGCAAAGATGGTGCAGGCTGGGGGGGGCGGGAGGAGGCCCTGCTCCCCTTGTGGACCGGCCGTTACTGGTCTTGCTTCCCACCTAGCACACTGTGGGACTTTATTTTTTGTCACTATTGGGCTTTCAGATACCTAGTTTTTGTATTTTTGTATTAGTTATCATATGTTACTATATGCTACATATTGTACATTATTATTATATTTATTATTATTATATTATTATACAGGATTTATATAGCGCCAACAGTTTACACAGCGCTTTACAATATAAAAGGGAGACAATACAGTTACAATACAATAAAATACAAGAGGATTAAGAGGGTCCTGCTCAGAAGAGCTACATCAATACTTAACCACTTAACGACCGCCCACCGCCGATTTACGTCGGCAGAATGGCACGGACAGGCAGAATCACGTAGATCTACGTGATCGCCTTTGTGCAGTTGGGGGGTCCATCCGGACCCCCCTTCACTGCAGTGAGTGGCTGTTAAGTGTTCGGGAGCGATCAGGCATGAGGGGGGGGCCACTCGATTCCGCCCCCCCCCCCCTCGCGATCGCTCCCGGCCAATGAAAATGCTTCCTCCGCCATGTGATGTAAACAAGGCTGGAGGAAGTGATGTCATCTCCCTCGCCGCGGTCTTTTCGTTCCCGGCGCCGAGCAGAGAAGAAGCAGGTTAGTGCACCAACAGTCCACTGACACGTAGGTACACATAGGCACACAAATCACCCCCAGTCACCCCCAGGTCACCCCAAAGCCCCCAATCACAGTGTCACTGATTGCAGTGATCATTTATTTTACTGATCACTGCATTTAGTGTCATCTGTGATTGTAAAAAGTTGCAGGGCAGTTAGGATTAGGCCCCTTTAGGTCCAGGGTAGCCCCCTAACCCCCCCTAATAAAGGTTTAACCCCTTGATCACCCCCCAGGTAACCCTTTCACCCCCTAACTTCAGCGTCACTAAGCGATTGTTTTTCCGATCGCTGTATTCGTGTCGCTGGTGTTTTAGATTATTAGTTATTTTTTTTTAGGTTCGCCGCAGGTTTTTATTAGTGTCAGGTACCCCCATATATTATTTTAACCCCCTGATTGCCCCTAGAGTTAACCCTTTCACCAGTGATCGCCGTATAAGCGTCACTGGTGTCACTGGTTAGCCAGTAAGTTATTTAGTTATTTAGGTTACCCGTCAGGTTTTTATATAGTGTCAGGTACCCCCATATTTAACCTAATAAAGGTTTTAACCCCCTGATTGCCCCTAGTTAACCCTTTCACCAGTGATCACCATATAAAGGTTACGGGTGACGCTGGTTGATTAGTTTGCTTTTTATAGCATCAGGGCACCCGCCGTATATAACCCAATAAAGGTTTAACCCCCTGATCGCCCGGCGGGTGAGATCAATTAGGTTTTAGCGCCAGAGAGGGTCTGCGTCGCCCCAGGCAGTGTTAGGTTAGTGCCAGTAACGCTAACACCCACGCGCAAAGCATACACCCCCCTTAGTGGTATAGTATCTGATCAGATCTATACTAGCATCCCCAGCGGTTTAGGGTTCCCAAAAACGCAGTGTTAGCGGGATCAGCCCAGATACCTGCTAGCGCCTGCGTTTAGCCCCTCCGCCCAGCCCAGCCCAGCCCACCCAAGTGCAGTATCGATCGATCACTGTCACTTACCAAACACAACACACATAACTGCAGCGTTCGCAGAGACAGGCCTGATCCATATCAACCAGTCCATAGCAAACGTCCATAGCAACCAGTCCATAGCAACTGTCCATAGCAACCATCCATAGCAACCAGTCTATAGCAACTGTCCATAGCAACCATCCATTGCAACCAGTCCATAGCAACCGTCCATAGCAACTGTCCATAGCAACCATCCATAGCATCCAGTCCATAGCAACTGTCCATGGCAACCAATCCATGGCAACCGTCCATAACAACCAATCCGTAGCAACCGTCCATAGCAACTGTCCATAGCAACAGTCCATAGTAACCAGTCCATAGCAACCATCAATATCAACCAGTCCAAGGTGAATGTTTTGAACGCTACCACTCAAAAGTGAAGTTTTAGCGTAGGGTACAGCATTTCACAGACAAGGACACACTTACACAGGGTCTCCCAAGATGCCATTACATTTTGAGAGACCCGAACCATTACAGTTGTAAAGTTACAAAAAAAAGTGTAAAAAAGAAAAAAAAAACGTAAAAAACAAAACACAAAAAAATATAAAATAAAAAAACCAAAAATAGTTGTCGTTTTATTGTTCTCTCTCTCTCTATTTTCTCTCTATTGTTCTGCTCTTTTTTACTGTATTCTATTCTGCAATGTTTTATCATGCTTGCTTTTCAGGTATGTAATTTTTTGTTTTCAGGTGCGCCATTCAACTGCAGCGCGGAATTATTTATCTTGACAGCAACAGCGTTTGCTCCCACGATACATAAAGCCGTGACTCCACAGTTAAAAAAAAGAGGCCGAAGCATGGGGGCAGCAGGGGCGGAGGAGCGATTTTGCTCCTAATGCCGCGTACATACGGTCGAAATTCCGACGGAGGCCTGCCCGTGGAAAATTCCGACCGTGTGTACGCGGCATAACTTTTTTGCGGGAGGATGCCCCCATGCTTCGGCATATATATATTTTAGGCACAGGTTGCGTTAAAACATTTTTTTATTTTTTACTAGGTTTTGTTTTGGTATTTGCTTTGCAGGTATGGCATGGTAAGGTCTTACTGTTGTACTGTAATGTTACTTTGTTTTAAAGCGGAGGTTCCGCGGCAAATAATTTTTTTGTTTTTGGTTGCATTCAATGTATTTTTATATCACCAATTAGTACTCACGTGTTTGGTGACTTCAAACCTCTCCTGTCTGTTTTCGGGCAAAAGATGAACTTTTAAAATCAGCTATAGAAATTTTCCATTTTGCTTGTGGGCATTGTGAAGCCCACAAGCACTGACTTCCTGGAAGCGGTGGACGGTGTTCTGCAGAAAAAGTTCCCCGGCGGATAAGGTTCCCTCCCCTGTACTGCGCATGCGCGGCACGAACCTCAACGGAGTTTCCGAAAGTAGCCGAACATGTAGAGCTGCGAGTTAGCTCTACACGGCGCCTGCGCAATGCCTAAGAGCCGTGTAGAGCTGACTGCGCAGGCGCCGTGTAGAGCCGACTCACAGCTCTACATGTTCGGCTACTTTCGGAAACTCCGTTGAGGTTCGTGCCGCGCATGCGCAGTACAGGGGGGGGGGAACCTTATCCGCCGGGGAACTTTTTCTGCAGGACATGCGAACTCCCAGATTACATTGCGGGAGGATAGAAACGCCTACTCCCGCGGGAGTGAGTACCCGGAAGCCGAAATTGACATAGCCATAATACGGTATGTACAAAAGAAAAAAAAAAAAGATGTGGCTACTGGACATGTTAGTAGTGTAAGGAGTGTGCTCGTATATAGATGTTATTTTGGGTGACACTCCGCTTTAATGTTAACCACCATTTGCTTAGCAGGTACGCCATTCAGTTGCAGCGCGGATCTATTTATCTTGACAGCCGTGACTCCAACGCTGTAGGAGGTGATTTCACCACCACAGTTAAAAAAAAGAGCATATATGCCGAAGCATGGGGGCAGCAGGGGCGGAGGAGCGATTTTGCTCCTAATGCCGCGTACATACGGTCGAAATTCCGATGGAGGCCTGCCCGTGGAAAATTCCGACCGTGTGTACGCGGCATAACTTTTTTGCGGGAGGATGCACCCATGCTTCGGCATATATATATTTTAGGCACAGGTTGCGTTAAAACATTTTTTTATTTTTTACTAGGTTTTGTTTTGGTATTTGCTTTGCAGGTATGGCATGGTAAGGTCTTACTGTTGTACTGTAATGTTACTTTGTTTTAATGTTAACCACCATTTGCTTAGCAGGTACGCCATTCAGTTGCAGCGCGGATCTATTTATCTTGACAGCCGTGACTCCAACGCTGTAGGAGGTGATTTCACCACCACAGTTAAAAAAAAGAGCATATATGCCGAAGCATGGGGGACAGCAGGGGCGGAGGAGCGATTTTGCTCCTAATGCCGCGTATATACGGTCGAAATTCCAACGGAGGCTTGCCCGTGGAAAAGTCCGACCGTGTGTACGCGGCATAACCTTTTATGCCGCGTACATACGGTCGAAATTCCGACGAAGGCTTGACCGTGTGTACGCGGCATAACTTTTTTGCGGGAGGATGCCCCCATGCTTCGGCATATATGCCCATCATTAGAAGTGGGTGGATGAAGGGAGGTATTCTAATGGTGGGCATACCCACCAATCAATCTCTTTTTTTCGTTCAGCCAATAGGCTGTATGAAAAAAAAGATTACAATACATGTCCAACAAGGACCAGCAACGTACTGGTATGTTGCTGGACTTTGAATGTTTATACCAGAATGATGCCTGCGGGTTTAGGTATCATCTTGGTATCATTCTTTTCAGCCAGCAGCCGGCTTTCATGTAAAAGCAATTCTAGCAGATAATTAGCCTCTAGACTGCTTTTACAAGCAGTGGGAGGGAATGTCCCCCCCCCGGATATAAAAAGCGCCATTGGGAAATTGGGAAAGCATTTTATCACACCGATCTTGGTGTGGTCAGATGCTTTGAGGGCAGAGGAAAGATCTAGGGTCTAACCCCCCAATTTTTTTCAAAAAAAGAGTACCTGTCACTACTTATTGCTATCATAGGGGATATTTACATTCCCTGAGATAACGATAAAAATGGTAAAAAAATAAAATATGGAAGGCACAGTTTAAAAATAAAATAAAAAAGCCAAATAAATGATAAAAAAAAAAAAAAAGCACCGCTGTCCCCCCCTGCTCTTGCGCAAAGGCGAACGCAAGCGTCGGTCTAGCGTCATATGTAAACAGCAATTGCATCATGCATGTGAGGTATCACCGCGAAGGTCAGATCGAGGGCAGTCATTTTAGCAGTAGACCTCCTCTGTAAATCTAACGTGGTAACCTGTAAAGGCTTTTAAATGCTTTTAAAAATGAATGTAGTTTGTCGCCGCTGCGCGTTTGTGCGCAATTTTAAAGCATGTCGTGTTTGGTATCCATGTACTCGGCCTATGATCATCTTTTTTATTTCATCAAACATTTGGGCAATATAGTGTTTTTTAGTGCATTAAAAATAAAAAAAGTGTGTTTTTCCCCCAAAAAATGCGTTTGAAAAATCGCTGCGCAAATACTGTGTGGAAAAAAAAATGCAACACCCACTATTTTAATCTGTAGGGCCTTTGCTTTAAAAAAATATATAATGTTTGGGGGTTCAACATAATTTTCTTGCAAAAAATTTTTTTTTTTCATGTAAACAAAAAGTGTCAGAAAGGGCTTTGTCTTCAAGTGGTTAGAAGAGTGGATGATGTGTGACATAAGCTTCCTAATGTTGTGCATAAAATGCCAGGACAGTTCAAAACCCCCCCAAATGACCCCATTTTGTAAAGTAGACACCTCAAGCTATTTGCTGAGAGGCATGTTGAGCCCATTGAATATTTTTTTTTTTGTCCCAAGTGATTTTCATTTTCATCAGTCTAGTCATGGGCACAGTGAGGCATGGGCACAGTGAGGCAAAGTGAGGCACAGTGAGGCATGCAGATGGACACCCTAGGCTTATACTCGAGTCAATGCGTTTTCCCAGTTTTTTGGGGGAAAATTAGGTGCCTTGGCTTATATTCGGGTCGGCTTATACTCTAGTATATAGAGTACTTGTTCTGCGGCTGCCGCTGCCTCTCTGAGTCTCTCTCTCAGTTTCTCACATCAGCCGATCAGCGGCGCCGAGAGAGAGACTCGTCTAATGTAGTTACGCTGCGCACTGACACGATACCAGGAGTGGAGGAAGTGGGTGGAGCCTTTTCCCTGCACTCGTTGCTAACGCCTGGGCCGCTTGGCGTCTAGCAATGAGTGACGTCAGTGAGTCACGTCGGGCCGCTCTGCAGGCAGGTGCGATAGCGTGCGGCTCCACAGACGGGTAAGAAAGCGGGCGGCTCCGCTTGCGGCGCGGTTTGTTGTCGGGGGCGGCGCGGTTCGTGGGCAGACTGTGCTGCTCAGTGTGTTGGCAGCGCAGGTGAGAGTGAGAGAGCAGGCTCAGTGTGGCAGCTGGCCAATCAGCTATCCGGGAGTGGGGGAGCAGAGAGATGAGATCATATCTCACCGCCCGTGCCTGCCCTGCATTCCTGCAGTGACTTCCGCCCTCACTGTGCAGGCAGGAGAGAGATTACATTATCTCTCTGCTGCCTGACTCTGGGACACAGCAAGAGACAACCAAAACTACACCTTAGCAGGCAAGTTAGTGACAATCCGCAAGGTGTGGCAGGCGACGTGGCAAGTGACAATCCGCAAGGTGTGGCAGGTGACGTGGCAAGTGACAATCCGCAAGGTGTGGCAGGTGACGTGGCAAATGACAATCTGCATCTGGTGGCAGGCAAGTGACAATCCGCAAGGTGTGGCAGGTGACGTGGCAAGTGACAATCCGCAAGGTGTGGCAGGTGACGTGGCAAATGACAATCTGCATCTGGTGGCAGGCAAGTGACAATCCGCAAGGTGTGGCAGGTGACGTGGCAAATGACAATCTGCATCTGGTGGCAGGCAAGTGACAATCCGCAAGGTGTGGCAGGCGACGTGGCAAGTGACAATCCGCAACGTGTGGCAAATGACACGCTCAGGGCTCCCACTATTTTCAGGCGACAGTGGCAAGTGACACACTCGGGGCTCCCACTGATTCTGCATTGAACTATTTAATTTATATTACAATGTAATAATAGAAATAATGCGCTTCAATCATCCTGACACCATAACAACCATGGTGCCGGGATGATTGAAGCGCCGACACCAACCATTTCCCCGATAAATTTCCCACAAAAAAAACATCTTTTTTGGCAGTGCCCCTCCCGAGAAAAGACTCTGGATCCGCCCCTGTCAGGAATATGGAATGTTTGGGTTACAAACACTAATAGGTCCACTTCAATGCTTTCCAACTTACAGTAAAAACAGTTCTTTTATGTGCCATTGAAAAAGCTTTTCTTGATTGTAATGATGACTGAAATATAATGAGTCTGATACATGCATAAGATCGAGCTTTTAATTTAAACTATTAAATCTGCCCAAACATTTTGCTAGAAGTCGTTTTATCAGAATCCTTAATGTGTTTGAACATCTCGGGAGAAATGTGTTTTCTTTTTTTTTTTTGGTGGGGAATTGTCTAATTTCATTTTTATTTAATTATAAAGTAGTATCTAAAATGCTTCGTGCTAGGTGCATTCGATCTCGGATGCCCTGTACACACGATCGGAATTTCCGATGGCCTAAAATCCGATGGAATTTTTCGTCGGAATTCCGTTCAAGCTGTCTTGCATACACACTGTCAGACCAAAATCCGACTGTCCAAAACGCGGGTGACGTAAAACACTACGACGAGAAAAATTAAGTTCAATGCTTCCGAGCATGCATCGACTTGATTCTGAGCATGCGTGGGTTTTTTCTCCGTCGGAGTTCCACACAGACGATAGTAATTTCCTATCGTTTTTTTTTTCCCCAATCGGAAAAAAAAAAAACATGTTCTATTTCTAAACACCGACGGAAAAAAGTCAGATGGGGCCCACACACGATCGGAATTTCCGATGAAAAAAGTCCATCTGACTTTTTTCATCGGAAATTCTGATCGTGTGTACAAGGCATCAAACATATCTAAAACCAAAACCAAAAATGTCATATATTACAGCCTAGTCCTTAGATATGGTGGCTGCATTTGTTTTATTTTTTCCAAGTGCAGAAAATACCAGTGCTCATGGAATGCAGCCTTACCAGTGCTCATGGAATGCAGCCTTAGCAGTGCCCATGGAATACAGCCTTACCAGTGCCCATGGAATGCAGCCTTACCAGTGCCCATGGAATGCAGCCTTACCAGTGCCCATGGAATGCAGCCTTACCAGTGCCCATGGAATGCAGCCTTACCAGTGCCCATGGAATGCAGCCTTACCAGTGCTCATGGAATGCAGCCTTACCAGTGCCCATGGAATGCAGCCTTACCAGTGCCCATGGAATGCAGCCTTACCAGTGCCCATGGAATGCAGCCTTACCAGTGCTCATGGAATGCAGCCTTACCAGTGCTCATGGAATGCAGCCTTACCAGTGCCCATGGAATACAGCCTTACCAGTGCCCATGGAATGCAGCCTTACCAGTGCCCATGGAATGCAGCCTTACCAGTGCCCATGGAATGCAGCCTTACCAGTGCCCATGGAATGCAGCCTTACCAGTGCTCATGGAATGCAGCCTTACCAGTGCCCTTGGAATGCAGCCTTACCAATGCCCTTGGAATGCAGCCTTAGCAGTGCCCATGGAATACAGCCTTACCAGTGCCCATGGAATGCAGCCTTACCAGTGCCCATGGAATGCAGCCTTACCAGTGCCCATGGAATGCAGCCTTACCAGTGCCCATGGAATACAGCCTTACCAGTGCCCATGGAATGCAGCCTTACCAGTGCCCATGGAATGCAGCCTTACCAGTGCCCATGGAATACAGCCTTACCAGTGCCCATGGAATGCAGCCTTACCAGTGCCCATGGAATGCAGCCTTACCAGTGCCCATGGAATGCAGCCTTACCAGTGCCCATGGAATGCAGCCTTACCAGTGCCCATGGAATGCAGCCTTACCAGCGCCCATGGAATGCAGCCTTACCAGTGCCCATGGAATGCAGCCTTACCAGTGCCCATGGAATGCAGCCTTACCAGTGCCCATGGAATACAGCCTTACCAGTGCCCATGGAATGCAGCCTTACCAGTGCCCATGGAATACAGCCTGATCACACAGACCTCTGAAACAGATTTGAATATCCCGGCGGCAACTGTAACAAATTCCCACCTCCTATGATACACGTCACACTGATTCAATGTATCATTGGATACATTTTCCATCTATCTAAGAGGCAGGACTTTGTTACAGTCATCCTCCTTGCACAGACGGGGACATCATCACGTCCGCCTGTCCCCGTCCCCGTACTCCTCTCGGCCGCTCGGGCTGCTCTGTCTTCTGTCTGTGGCTGAGTGACAGGCCCAAACGGGAGATCGCCCGGCGCTCGCGGGTGTCAGGGAGCCCGCAGTCAAATGCGGGAGACTCCCGTGACTCGCGGGAGACTTGGGATGTCTGTTAATGTGAAGAGAAGGCTGTGATGTGAAGGGGGGCTTTGATGTGCAAGGGGCCCTAAGGGCACTGATGTACAAAGGTGACTGATATAGAGGGCGGGTCTGTGATGTGCAGTGGGGGGGCTTTAATGTGAAGAGAAGGCTGTGATGTGGAGAGGGCACTGAGGACACAGATGTATGAAGGAGACTGTAAAATGGCGGGGGGGGGGGGGTGTTCTGTGATGTGCAGTGGGGGGGCTTTAATGTGAAGAGAAGGCTGTGATGTGAAGGGGGGGCTGTGATATAAAGGGGGGCTTGTATGTGAAGGGGGTAATGTGATGTGCAGGGGAGGACTGTAATGTCAGGGGGGAGGACTGTGATGTCATGGGGGGCTGTAATATAAAGGGGGGCTGCAATGTGAAGAGGGCACTGAGGACACAGATGTATGAAGGAGACTGTAAAATGGGGGGGGTTCTGTGATGTGCAGTGGGGGGGGCGTTAATATAAAGGGGGGCTGCAATGTGAAGAGGGGGCTGTGATGTGGAGAGGACACTGAGGACACAGATGTATGAAGGAGACTGTAAAATGGCGGGGGGGGGGGGGTGTTCTGTGATGTGCAGTGGGGGGGCTTTAATGTGAAGAGAAGGCTGTGATGTGAAGGGGGGGCTGTGATATAAAGGGGGGCTTGTATGTGAAGGGGGTAATGTGATGTGCAGGGGAGGACTGTAATGTCAGGGGGGAGGACTGTGATGTCATGGGGGGCTGTAATATAAAGGGGGGCTGCAATGTGAAGAGGGCACTGAGGACACAGATGTATGAAGGAGACTGTAAAATGGGGGGGGGTTCTGTGATGTGCAGTGGGGGGGGCGTTAATATAAAGGGGGGCTGCAATGTGAAGAGGGGGCTGTGATGTGGAGAGGACACTGAGGACACAGATGTATGAAGGAGACTGTAAAATGGCGGGGGCGGGGGGGGGGGGGTGTTCTGTGATGTGCAGTGGGGGGGCTTTAATGTGAAGAGAAGGCTGTGATGTGAAGGGGGGGCTGTGATATAAAGGGGGGCTTGTATGTGAAGGGGGTAATGTGATGTGCAGGGGAGGACTGTAATGTCAGGGGGGAGGACTGTGATGTCATGGGGGGCTGTAATATAAAGGGGGGCTGCAATGTGAAGAGGGCACTGAGGACACAGATGTATGAAGGAGACTGTAAAATGGCGGGGGGGGGGGGTGTTCTGTGATGTGCAGTGGGGGGGCTTTAATGTGAAGAGAAGGCTGTGATGTGAAGGGGGGGCTGTGATATAAAGGGGGGCTTGTATGTGAAGGGGGTAATGTGATGTGCAGGGGAGGACTGTAATGTCAGGGGGGAGGACTGTGATGTCATGGGGGGCTGTAATATAAAGGGGGGCTGCAATGTGAAGAGGGCACTGAGGACACAGATGTATGAAGGAGACTGTAAAATGGGGGGGGGTTCTGTGATGTGCAGTGGGGGGGGGCGTTAATATAAAGGGGGGCTGCAATGTGAAGAGGGGGCTGTGATGTGGAGAGGACACTGAGGACACAGATGTATGAAGGAGACTGTAAAATGGCGGGGGCGGGGGGGGGGTGTTCTGTGATGTGCAGTGGGGGGGCTTTAATGTGAAGAGAAGGCTGTGATGTGAAGGGGGGGCTGTGATATAAAGGGGGGCTTGTATGTGAAGGGGGTAATGTGATGTGCAGGGGAGGACTGTAATGTCAGGGGGGAGGACTGTGATGTCATGGGGGGCTGTAATATAAAGGGGGCTGCAATGTGAAGAGGGCACTGAGGACACAGATGTATGAAGGAGACTGTAAAATGGGGGGGGGTTCTGTGATGTGCAGTGGGGGGGGCGTTAATATAAAGGGGGGCTGCAATGTGAAGAGGGGGCTGTGATGTGGAGAGGGCACTGAGGACACAGATGTATGAAGGAGACTGTAAAATGGCGGGGGGGGGGTGTTCTGTGATGTGCAGTGGGGGGGCTTTAATGTGAAGAGAAGGCTGTGATGTGAAGGGGGGGCTGTGATATAAAGGGGGGCTTGTATGTGAAGGGGGTAATGTGATGTGCAGGGGAGGACTGTAATGTCAGGGGGGAGGACTGTGATGTCATGGGGGGCTGTAATATAAAGGGAGGCTGCAATGTGAAGAGGGGGCTGTGATGTGGAGAGGACACTGAGGACACAGATGTATGAAGGAGACTATAAAATGACACACAGGTGATCAGCACCACTTCCAGGGCACCCTCCTCACCCATCAGACATATTCAGCCAATGCAAGAGAGGGGAGAGAGGGGGAGGTGAGAAAGAGAGAGGGGTAAGAGAGAGATCCGATGGCGTTGACATTAGTATTAATCACAGGAAAATTAGGCGAACGCGAGGCCCCTGTGAGTGCGAGGCCTTAAGCGACCGCCTAATTTGCCTAATTAGAGAGCCTCCTCTGACCATTTAGATGCCGAAATTGGGGCACTAATGCCTCATTTCCACTGAGCGGATCGCTTCGGGTTTTTTAAATTTTTTTATATGCAGATAAAGGGGAAACATTTGAGGATTATCTGTTGGCCGTTATGGATAGCTTTTTATGTTAGAATTTGAAGTCTGGAGTTTTCAGCAGTGTCCCCAAGCAAAGTTCTTGTATGTGTACAGTTGTCTGAGAAGAAATGCCCATGTGTGGGATTGTGTGTTATCCGTGTTGGATACATGTTCTTATACACAGAATACACTTTAATGGAGATAATATTTCATCCCGGAGATGATATTGCCGACCTTGCTGGCAGCTAGCATCGTTCTATTGATCACGTTCCTCTTGACCTTTTCACTGGCTCCCATTACGTCTGCTCTGCTTTCCAACTTTGCTGATCCAGGAGATGATTTGCTTTCCCAAACATGTTTTTCTGATTTCCCATCACTTTTCATTGACTCTTACTACACGGGAGAGAGAAAAGCAGAGAAGGTGATGATATATTACTGGGCTGTAAGGGAGCAACGGTCATGAAACCGTGATATACGAAGGAGCAACTTCTAGGAAGTCTCTCTTCCAGTGGTCTCCAAACTGCAGCATGGGGGGCCGGATGTGGCCCTTTGCTTGCCTTTATCTGGCCCTTGGGGCTCCTCACACTAATACAAGGCACTATTTCCCCCACTGACACCAACAATGGGGCACTATTCCTCCTACTGACACCAATGATGGGACACTATTCCTCCTACTGACACCAATGATGGAGCACTATTCCACCCACTGACACCAACAATGGGGCACTATTCCACCCACTGACACCAATGACGGGGCACTATTCCACCCACTGACACCAACAATGGGGCACTATTCCACCCACTGACACCAATGATGGGGCACTATTCCTCCTACTGACACCAATGATGGGACACTATTCCTCCTACTGACACCAATGATGGAGCACTATTCCACCCACTGACACCAACAATGGGGCACTATTCCACCCACTGACACCAATGATGGGGCACTATTCCTCCTACTGACACCAATGATGAGGCACTATTCCTCCTACTGTCACCAATGATGAGGCACTATTCCTCCTACTGACACCAATGATGAGGCACTATTCCTCCCACTGACACCAATGATGGGGCACTATTCCACCCACTGACACCAATGATGGAGCACTATTCCACCCACTGACACCAACAATGGGGCACTATTCCTCCTACTGACACCAATGATGGGGCACTATTCCTCCTACTGACACCAATGATGAGGCACTATTCCTCCTACTGACACCAATGATGAGGCACTATTCCTTCCACTGACACCAATGATGGGGCACTATTCCACCCACTGACACCAATGATGGGGCACTATTCCTCCTTCTGACACCAATGATGGGGCACTATTCCTCCTACTGACACCAATGATGGGACACTGTTCCTTCTACTGACACCAATGATGGGACACTGTTCCTTCTACTGACACCAATGATGGGACACTGTTCCTCCTACTGACACCAATGATGGGGCACTATTCCTCCTACTGACACCAATGATGGGGCACTATTCCTCCTACTGACACCAATGATGGGACACTGTTCCTTCTACTGACACCAATGATGGGACACTGTTCCTTCTACTGACACCAATGATGGAGCACTATTCCTCCTACTGACACCAATGATGGGGCACTATTCCTCCTACTGACACCAATGATGGGGCACTATTCCTCCCACGGACACCAACAATGGGACACTATTCCTCCCATTGACACCAATGATGGGGCACTATTCCTCCCACTGAAACCAACAAGGGAACACTATTCCTTCCAATGACACCAACAATGAGGCACTATTTCTCCCCCTGCTACCAAAGATGGGGCACTATCTGGCCCCTTTAAAGAAGTCTGAAGAACAGTAAACTTTATTTAGAAAGTTTGGAGACCGCAAGCGCGGCAAGAGTGGGGCGTCGTTATATGACATCATCCCAGAACCAGAGAGCCACCACCTGCCTGTCAATTGACAATCCAGCAGGCGGGAGGTGATTAAATCATATAACAAATTTAAAAAAATGAACTGAAATTAAGAATAAACCGCATTTGTTCTAAAAAAAATCTATATATCTTAGGTTCTGAAGAAGACACTTGTCTGACTTTGTTTGCTCAATTTTATTGACTGTTAGAATACACATTGCACAGGTAATTGGAACTAGCAAGTCATACATCACAGTATCACCAAGACCCCATACCCCACCTAGTATAATAACCACTCAACACATATTGGCAGGGCTTTTTTTCAGCGGGAACGCGGGGGAACGCAGTTCCGGGACCTCTAGCACTGACTGTATGTAATGGCAATGAGTACTGGGGTATGCTGGCAGGAATCTATTTTTGTGCGAGGGTCTATTGTTGCTGGGATGGTAATTGTTGAAGGAGAGGTCTATGGTTGTTGGCTGCTGGAGGGTCCATTGATGCTGGCTGCTGGGAAACCTGTTGTTGTTTCTGAGGGTCTATTGTTGCAGGGGGTGGATCTATGGTTGCTGGGCTGGATTCTATTGTCGTTAGGGTGGTATTTTGTAACGGGCGGTCTATTGTTGCTGGGGCAGAGAGGTATAGTGTTGTGTGGGGGATCTATTGTCGCTGGGGTGCTTCTAGTGTTGCTGGAGGTATTTATTATTGCTGGGGGATCTATTGTTGCTGGGGGGATTTATTGTTTCTGGGGTGGGGGTCTATTATTGCTAGGGGATCTATTGTTGCTGTGGTGGGTCTAGTGTTGCTGTGGTGGGTCTAGTGTTGCTGACTGCAGAGGATCTCGTTTACTGCTTTCCTTGCTATTATTAACAAACACCATACAAATTACTTAGCACCACAAAATAATACTTGGTTCTGTATTCTCTAAAAGGGCCGGTACTGGGAGGTGGGTAGGGGGTGAAACCAAGTGACACTGCTCAGGGGTGGGTAGGGGGCGGAGGCAAGGAGTGACTCAGAAGGGGGGAGTTCCTGCAACTAATCTCTGAGAAAAAAAGCCCTGCATATTGGAGTTAATGGCCACAGCAGCCTTTTTATTAACCAAACATAAAAAACAAATCAATAACCGATAAATAACATAATAACATAAACCCCAAGAGTATAAAAGAATGGAGCCACAAGGTCCCATAGGGCATCAAACAAAGACAGTACCTGTGTATAGGGTGACCACGTGTCCCGGATTGCCCGGGACAGTCCCGCATTTTGCAGGTCTGTCCCGGGCACCTTCATTCCAGGACAATACAGTGTCCTGGAATGAAACTGACACAGCCACCCCCCGGGCCAATCTGATGCCCCCAAAAAAGGCCGCCACATCACCGCTTTACTCACTGACAGTACTTGTCCTGGCCAGGAATGCCTGGAGGAGCACAATCCCCGCCCCCTGCTTGTGATTGGAGAAATCATAAATCCCGCCTCTTGTGTCCAATCACTGTGCTGTGATTCGTTACAGCACAAGCTGATTTTTGGGAAGGGGGGGGGGTGTCCCTGAATGGTAGTTTGGAAATGTGGTCACCCTAGGATCACTTACTCAGGACTCCAGCCGCAAAACCTCTGACTCAGAGACAACATGCGGGTACACGTCCCAACCACTAGGAGCCGTACCTCAGACGGGTTCCTACACCTTACTTTTTTGTGCCCATATAACCTATAAGGGACCTTGCACCCCGCCATACCCATACCTAGTTACCCATCAAAAACCCAATTACCCAACACCTGAGTACCAACAATTACAGGGCGGGAGGGTGGGAAGTTTCTTCCACACTTGCTGACCTCCAACTGAAGCCCACCCCACTCAGCTACCAAACAACCCCCCTGCAGCAGCTACGCCCCCTCCCTGATCTTAACCCAATCCATTGAACTCTTACTACTTCCTTACGTTTAACTTAACGCCCCAACTTCCCCCCTCAACTATACCAAGCCTCCCTTTCTTCCAGCACTTAGCGTTTGCGAAATCTTCGTTTTTCATGGGCCATCGTGGTTCTTAGATAATTCTTTATCAGTGCTAATTTGCTGAATGGCCTTTCTCCAGAACCACTAGTGACCATCATACTCAAATATACTATACTCAAATAATATTCTCAATATATTCAGCAAACTCCAAAAAATATAAGAGCTACATTTACACCTGGAAAGGTATCAGCAAGCCCTTTATCATGTAATGTTTGGCAAAGGCCACATATGCCTCGTTTCCACTGAGCGGAACGGGTCGGTACAGTTTGGAAGGGTCTGGCCTATTCAGGTGAGCGTTTCCACTGCAAGTCGGACCCGCCAGGGGCCATACGGGGTTTAGAAAAAAAAATGTGGTGTTTGTTTTGCGCATTCCTTTGATGTGAGCATTGCCGTTTTTCTGTCCGCCAATCAGTGGAATGTATCATGTGACACCAGCAGGGCCGCCATCAGGAATTTTGGGGCCCCTATACACAGCTTCAGGCATGGGCCCCCTGGAGCAGAGGAGAACCGGGAGGGGGGGGGCTGCCACGAATTGAAAAGCGGGGGGGTGCTGTCGCTGCGAATTGTTGAGGTCAGGGGGGGCTTTGGGTGCTGACGAAAAAAAAATAAAAAAATAACGAAAAAAAATGGGGGGTTGCCATCCTGGGTCCCTTACAAAAAAAAAAAAATTATAAAAAAAAAAGAAGTGGGGTTGCCATCCGGGGGCCCTGGGGACCTTCGGGACTCTGGGGACTTCTGGGCCCCTTACAAAAAAAAAGAAATAAAAAAAAACATTTATAAAAAAAAAAGGGGGGGGTTGCCATCCAGGGCCCTGTGGACCTTTGGGCCCCTTACAAAAACATTTATAAAAATAAAAAAAAAAACATTTATAAAAAAAGGAAAAAGTGGGGTTGCCATCCGGGGGCCCTCGGGACCTTCGGGACTCTGAGGACTTCTGGGCCCCTTACAAAAAAAAAAGAAATAAAAAAAAACATTTATAAAAAAAAGGGGGGGTTGCCATCCAGGGCCCTGTGGACCTTTGGGCCCCTTACAAAAAAATAAATAAAAAAATAAAAAACATTTATAAAAAAAGTAAAAAGGGGGGTTGCCATCCGGGGCCCTGGGGACCTTCGGGACTCTGGGGACTTCTGGGCCCCTTACGAAAACAAAAAAAAAACATTTATAAAAAAAAAGAAGGGGGTTGCCATCCGGGCCCTGGGGACCTCTAGGCCCCTTACAAAAAAAAAAAGGGGGTTGCCATCCTCCGGGCCCCTTACAGGTGTACTGCCTGTACCCCCCTGATGGCGGCCCTAGACGGCAGTAGCTCCGCCCTAACCGTACCGTACCATTTTCTATGGCCCCGCATCTGAAGCAGGACCCTGAATGGTGCGGTATGGTTCGGTTGTATGGGCCGCTTTCATAATGGAAACACTCAAAATAGCGTACCGTCCCGAACCGTCCCGAACCGATCCGCTCAGTGGAAAGGAGGCAAAACTGGGCAATTTTCTCAACAAACACACTACTGAAGTCTGGGAGGAAAATAAGATTTATTTCTTCATAAAGGAAGTCTGGGGCCCCCTCTGTCAGGGAGGCCCGGGGGGCAGTTGCCCCCTATTGCCCCCTTTATAACTCCGACACTGAGAACAGATAGTCTGGGGATGAGGAGAGGGGGTAGAGGTATTGGGAGATGGAAGGATTCTGTTTCCGTCAAGTTGGCTTTGCAGATGAAAAGGTTTACTTTCCAAACCGGCAATATTAGAAGTAGTTTCAGCTCAGCGGGATTGCTTCACACATTTCCAGGATGCTTTTATCACACGGCATAATTTCTTAGTTATTATGTAGATAAATCCAGTAAAGAGCACTTGGTTAGGTGCACAATTTCCATAGCCGTTGAGGATTATGGATTCAGCATTGATTATTTATTGATGAGCTGCACATAGAAAACACTAAATTGCGTGAATGATATAATGAAGTCAGAGGTCCACTTCAGAAAGTGTTCTGTCAGTGGTGACTAAGGGAAAAGAATCAGGGAGGAGGATATACAGTGGAACCTCAGATTACGAGCATTATCCGTTCCAGGAGAATTCTTGTAATCCAAAGCACTCGCATATCAAAGCGAGTTTCCCCATAGAAGTCAATGGAAACAAAAATAATTAGTTCCGCAATGACTTCAATGGCATGCAATACCGCATGCAGACAGAGGCGGGGGGGGTGCCGGAAAGCCTCGGAAGTGGCCGGAAAGGCCCGAGGACAGCTCGGCTGACCTTGGCAAATCTCGGAAAGGCTTGGGGGGAACGTAGTATTTCCGAGTCTTTCCAAGCATTTCCGAACGGCTCCTGCGCCCCCCCACCTCAGGCCAAACACGGTATTGCACACCGATTTGGCCTGAATCCTGCTCATTTTGCGAGACAACACTCGCAAACCGAGTTAGGATTTTTTTAAATACAGTGCTTGTATTGCGAAACGCTCGTTAACCACGTTACTGCCAATCCGAGTTTCCACTGTATTTCCGAGCGGCTCCATTCAGCTCAGCTCTGCTCGGCTCCGGCGCCCCCCCCCCCCCCCGCACCTCAGGCCAAATGCAGCACTGCACACCCCATTAGCTTGAATTCTGCTCGTTTTGCGAGACAACACTCGCAAACCGAGTCGGATTTAAAAAAAAAAAAAAAGTTGCTGGTCTTTCAAAATGCTCGTTAACCGCGTTACTCGTAACTAAGCCAATAAACATACTATGCCAACATGGCCTTAGGGTTTGCTCTCACGGGCAGCGTTGGGCTGTGTTGGACACAACAAGGCAAGAACAAGGAAATTTATCTTAGGGGGTCTACAAACTATCTAAACAATGGGCCAGTTTGCTGTGCTTTAGACCTTAGGGGGGGCCATACTGTGACCATTGGGAGTAGAAATTGTCCTGAGGTCAGTGGGAGTAAACAGTGCATCTTTAGCATTAGGGGGGAGGAATAGTGCCCCATCGTTGGTATCAGTTGAAGGAATCGTGCTCCATCATTGGTGTCAGTGGGAGGAATATTACACCATTGTTGATGTTAGTGGGAGGAATAGTGCCCCATCATTGGTGTCAGTGGGAGGAATAGTGCCCCATCATTGGTGTCAGTGGGAGGAATAGTGCCCCATCGTTGGTATCAGTTGAAGGAATTGTGCTCCATCATTGGTGTCAGTGGGAGGAATATTACACCATCATGTGTGACTCTATAGTCACATGGGCTGCTCAGATGTGATAGGGAGGAAATGCTCAGCATAGAAACTCTCTGAAAACTGAGCATGTGCAGAGCTGCCAACACTGCTATGCAAAATCCCCAACTGCAGTGGGGACATGGACAGAAAAGGGAGATAGAAAGCAGCAGGATCAACCAGGTTTTTTGCAGAATACAGAAAACCGATCTCCTAGTGACTGAGTATGAACAGCGTGTAATACATCATTCATTGATAGTTCGTAACAAACATGCCTTTGCTTCCTTGCTCTGTGCAATAGTTTTGCAAAAAACAGCCCTGATCCTCTTCTTCTGGGGTCCCCCGCCAGTGCTCCATGCTCATTCTCTTCATGCATAGAATGCATTAAGGTGAAAAAACTTAAGGCTTTACAACCACTTAAATGCCAAGAGACCACACACACTCACCGGCCACTTTATTAGATACACCTTGCTAGTAGCGGGTTGGACCCCCTTTTGCCTTCATTCTTTATGGCACAGATACAACAAGGTGTTGGAAACCTTCCTCAGAGATTTTGGTCCATAGTGACATGATGGCATCACACAGTTGCTGCAGATTTGTCGGCTGCACATCCATGATGCCGATCTCCCTCTCCACCACATCCCAAAGGTGTTCTATTGGATGAGATGTGGTGAGTGTGGAGGCCATTGGAGTGCAGTGACCTCATTGCCCAGTGGTGAGATGATTGGAGCTTTGTGACATGGTGCATTATCCTGCTGGGAGGAGCCATCAGAAGATGGGGACACTGTAGTCATAAAGGGATGGACATGATCAGCAACAATACTCAGGGGGGCCGTGGTGTGTAAATGATGCTCAATCGGTACTAAGGGGACCCAAAGTGTGCCAAGAAAATTTCCCCCACACCATTACACCACCAGCAGCCTGATCCGGTGATACAAGGCAGGATGGATCCATGCTTTCATGTTGTTTACACCAAATTCTGACCCCACCATCTGAATGTCGCGGCTGAAATCGAGACTCATCAGACCAGGCAACGTTTTTCCAATCTTCTATTGTCCAATTTTGGTGATCCTGTGCCAATTGTAGCCTCAGTTTCCTGTTCTTAGCTCACAGGAGTGGCACCCGGTGTGGTCTTCTGCTGCTGTAGCCCATCTGCTTCAAAGTTGGATGTGTTGTGCGTTCAGAGATGGTATTCTGCATACCTTGGGTGTAACGAGTGGTTATTTGAGTTACTGTTTTCTTTCTATCATCTCGAACCAGTTTAGATGCCTAAATCAAATTGCTGCCATGTGATTGGCTGATTAGCAATTTGTGTTACCGAGCACAGGTGTACCTAATAAAGTGGCCGGAGAGTGTGCCAAAATGTAAGCAATGCTGTGCGCAGTTATGGGCGGCTAATGGAAAGCTCCTGGTCGCAAATTTTTCGATCATGTGACCGCTGTGACAGCCAATCACGGCGGTCACGTGACCGAAATACGCGCCCCCGGCCTTTGAAACCGCTTAAAGGGCCGGGAGGCGCCGGCACTAAAGGGTTAATGACGTGGGTTTAATGACACTGTAACTATGGGCATAACCAGATTTCCGTGGGACTGCAGGAGATCACATGGAACGGAACACATAGGAAGCATGTGGAATATTTGAAAGCCTTGTTTTTTAATAAATAAAAGATACGTGATTTTCTTTAATTGATTGTGATTTTAATAAATATAACATATTAACACCTCAAAAAATACCTACCCCCCCCCCCCCCCCCCCCTGGCTTGGATATATTTAGCCGTTAGATTTGCTAAATGATGAGACGCTTATGTTTCAGGATCAGATCATTTAAAGGAATAGGCTTCCTTCGATTTAAGTCATTCGAAAATTCATTATTTTTTTAATTGCCAACTTCCGTGAGGTTAATTGCAAATCTGCACGGTTATTTTAAAATGCAGATGTAATTGGTTTATTCTCGGGCCGGTTTGATGAAGAATACTTTGCCGCCACGTGACTTTGGTTATTTACGAGATGCCCTGAATTATTTTAAAGAGAAAAGTAAAAAAAAAAAATTCTTTAGCCCTGGTTCACATTGATGCTACTTTAAAATCGCGCTACTTCACTTGAAGTAGCTAGGGTGCCCATGTGTCCCGGATTGCCCTGGACTGTCCCGCAATTGACATGTCTGTCCTGGGTCGCGGGTACCTTCATTCTGGGACAATACAATGTCCCGGAATGAAATAGAGGACACAGCCACCCCCTACTAACTAATAACTACATTTCCGGAACTGGTTGCTAGGGCCGGCGCTGCCTGGCATCTTGCAACCAGTGACAATTTACTCTCAGACAGTGAGACCGGAAGTGAGGCCTGCACCTAGTGCAGCACTGCTGTCCCCGCCCACCTCGGCACCTCCTCCTTCTCCGGCACCCAGCGGCAAGCGGCAGGGACTGGTGTGATCTTCACTCTCCAGATAGTGATGCCACTCCTTTACTTCTACGCACGTGGCTCATGCAGAGGGAGTAACAGCAGCACTGCATCTGGCGGCAGGCTATGGGTGGCAAGTGGCACATTCACCTGACAAATAACCTGCCGCCAAATTCCCCATCAACCCCTAAAATACCTTTCCCCCGCCCCCCCCCCTCATCTTTTTTTGGGGAAGGTCTCTCTCTCACATTCCCCAAAAAAAGATGGGGGGGGGGGTGTCCCTGAGAGGCAGTTTGGAAATGTGGTCACCCTTGAAGTAGCGCGATTTCAAAGCAGCAAGGTCAGCGCGATTTCAGGTGCTACTTGATAGACATCTGTGTGGCTTCATGCACAGATGTCTATTGAAGTCGCACCTGAAATCATCAAAATCGGTGCGGCGCCGCAAAATCGGTGTCGCACCGCTTGGAACGGTGCCATTGCCTCCAATAGGCTGCGTTTTATCATGCGATTTGATCTCGCAAATCGCATGACAAATCGCTCCAATGTGAACCTAGGCTAAAGCGGAGCTCCACACACTTTTACAAGGTGGTCTTAAACTAAAGACCACCCCTCCACCCCTCGTTTTTTGGATATCTATTTATTTAATTTTTTTTCCCTTACCTACTTTTTCGGGAAAGAATAAATGTACTTTCATCCTAGACTGGCCGCGGCGCAGTACGTCACGTCCTCTTCTGTGGGGAGCCCTCCTCCTTCTTGTGTGCGTCCCAGAAGGCGAGCTGGCCATTCACAAAGCCGTCGCGCGACTCGCGCAAATGCGCAGTAGGAAACCGGCTGTGAAGCCTGAAGGCTCCACTGCCGGTTTCCCTTAGTTGGAATGGCGGCTCCTGCACCCCGAGCCGGTGGACGAATATCGGCCTTGGGGGGGGGGGGGGCACATTGTGTTCTCCCTGGACAGGTAAGTGAGCTTATTAAAAGTCAGCAGCTACAGCACTTGTAGCTGCTGATTTTTTACGGCTGGGACTCCGCTTTAATGATCACAGTGGAATATTTTGCTTTTGTCCTCCTTTGATATTCAGACCTTTAACGTCTCCACCGTCTCACATTTCTTAGCCCACCTTTCATGCTCCCCAAGCCTCCATCTAGCGTCCTGTCTATAGTAAGAACGGGATTCTGGGCATACCGCCAGGCATTTTAATCAGTCATACTCGCTCAAAGTGTAGGATTTCAGGCCACCTGTTGA
Source organism: Rana muscosa (assembly GCA_029206835.1). NCBI lineage: Eukaryota > Metazoa > Chordata > Amphibia > Anura > Ranidae > Rana > Rana muscosa. The sequence continues at coordinate 286,117,857 of CM055124.1, forward strand.
GATGGCTTCAGCCTTGATTTTCAGATGCATCTCGTAGAGACGGCACACTGTTCTGCTTCCCAGAGTGTTCTCGTTTTTAAAAATAAAAATGCAGTTTTGAAGGTTTCTTTTCATTCAAGTTAACTCGCCAGTCCTTGCATTTGTTTTTTTTCAGAACCTGTTGGGGGCATTTTTAGCAGATCCAGCCTAGAAGAGGTTGGGATTCCATGCCGAAATCTTGTTACACTGGTGGGAAAAGAAAGGAAGGTTGCCTCCACCCTTGGAGCCACAGCTTGGTTAGTTGTGAGAGTGACGCAAGACCGTTGTGACCTTTGCAGCTCTTCTTGGGGACATTGTGTGGTCACATGATCTCAGCAAATGATCACGTGATTTCAGCCCCTAGCAGTGGATGCTTTTTTTTGTTTTTGCACGCCGATATGAGCGCATTTCCTGCACAAATAAATGTTTCTTTAGCTCTTTCTTCATGGTGCCACCTTTTATATCACCACCTGTTTAATGCCCTAAGATAGGGTGACCAGACATCCCCGGTTTCAGGGGACAGTCCCCGGATTGAGGATTCTGTCCCCGGACCAAGTCTGTCCCCGGTTTTGTCCCCGGATTGGATTTGAACAGGGGCTGGGGCAATTTCAAAGACAGTCAGTGCAGAATAAAAAAAAAATCTGAATTACACACGCCCGCTCTGCCGCTCTTACTAGCTTAGGGGGGTGTAATTTTTTCCATTATCTGTGCCCCTTTCTGATGATCATGTGCTGGTCGGAGCGGAGGGAATGATTCTTCAGTTTCGGGCGCATGCCCATTCAGTTCCGCTCGCATGTTCTTCTGCCTTGGTTCAAGTCCCGGCCAGCCGCCTGCCTGCTTATCTCCTTGCCTTCCCTGGCGGAGTGATCTTCCTCCTCTCCCCACCCAGTAGTAGGCGGCGCCCGGAGAGTGAGACTTGAAAGACTGTGAGGCGGGTGGCGGCGGCGACGGGCAGAGAGTCGCAGATTGCCGCCATTACTAGTAATAAAAAAAAATATGTCCTTGGATTTCATTTTAAAAATCTGGTCACCTTACCCTAAGGCCTTGTACACACGATCGGAATTTCCGATGGAAAAAGTCAGACGGACTTTTTGCATCGGATACTCCGACCATGTGTATGCCCCATCTGACTTTTTCCATCGGAAATTCCGTCGGAGTTTAGATAGAGAACATGTTCTCTTTTACTCCGATGGAATTCCGTCGGAATTCCGATGTGATTTTTGCCGGGCAAAAGTCAGACCGTGTGTACGGGGCATAAGGCAGGGGTCTCAAACTGGCGGCCCCCCCAGCTGTTGCAAAACTACAAGTCCCATCATGCCTCAGCCTGTGGGAGTCATGCTTGTAATGCTGGCCATACACTATACGAAAATACGGCCGAAAATCGGTCGTTCAGACAGTTTGTTCGTTTTTCGAACAATTAATGGACACAAAATCGATAATCGTTGGGACGTTTTTGAGCCAAAAAAACGAAGGATAAGTTTGGAAATTTTCTGCCGAACGAACGATAAATTGAAAGGTTAATGTGTTATCCGTCCGAACTTTCTGCACTAGGTATATGTAAAAAAAAAAACCCACATTTTTTCTATTTATTTCCACTGAATGATTTATCGGTCATTACATGATGGCACTATCGTTTGCACTCACGGCCGAACGTTCGTTTTCCGAAGGTTCGTTCTTCGAAAGTTCGTTCGGACGTTTTTTCGTATAGTGTATGGCCAGCATAAGGCTAGGTTCACACTGCTGCGAATTCAAAATCGCGCGATTTTGCCGCGATTCGCGGCCCAATTTCAGGGAATGCCAGTCTATAGAGCTGAATTTGCATCGCACACGGATCAAACTCGCACAGGACCCTTTTTTCCCGCAGCTTAGATTCGCAACGCATTGATGTGAACGGCACTAATGTAAAACAATGTTATTTAAATGACTTGCGAATTTGAGCAATCGCAACGGCTCAAATTTGCAATAGAATTCGCAACAGTGTGAACCCAGCCTTACTGTCAGCCTTGCAATGCCTCATGGAACTTGTAGTTTTGCAACAGCTGGAGGGCCGCCAGTTTGAGACCCCTGCCCTTAAGGCCCCATTCTCACCTCAGCGTTTTGGAGCTTAAAGCTCCAAAACGCTGGAGGAGAAAAAAAAAATTGGACACTGCAAGGTGTTTTTTCACCATAGGATGCATTAAGGTGAAAAAATACGAAGGTTTACAACCCCTTTTAACCACTTAAGCCCCGGACCAATACGGGCTATTATGACCAGGCCCCTTTTTGCGATTCGGCACTGCGTTGCTTTAACTCACAATTGCGCAGTCGTGCGACGTGGCTCCCAAACAAAATTGACATCCTTTTTTTCCCACAAATAGAGCTTTCTTTTGGTGGTATTTGATCACCTCTGCGGTTTTTATTTTTTGCGCTATAAACAAAAATAGAGCGAAAATTTGGAAAAAAATTACATATTTTTTACTTTTTTCTATAATAAATATCCCCAAAAAATATATAAAAAAAAATGTTTTTCCTCAGTTTAGGCCGATACGTATTCTTCTACATATTTTTGGTAAAAAAAATCACAATCGGGGTTTATTGATTGGTTTGCACAAAAATTATAGCGTTTACAAAATAGGGTATAGTTTTAAGGCATTTTTATTAATTTTATTTTTTTTACTAGTAATGGCGCCGATCAGCGATTTTTTTCGTGACTGCGACATTATGGCGGACACATCGGACCCTTCTGACACATTTTTGGGACCATTGTCATTTTCACAGCGATCAGTGCAATAAAAATGCACTGGTTACTGTGAAAATGACACTGGCAGTGAATGGGGTTAACCACTAGGGGCGCTGAAGGGGTTAAGTGTGCCTAGGGGCGTGTTTACTACTGTGTGGGGGCGTGGCTACGACTGACACGTCACCGATCTCCACTCTGATTACACAGAGCGGAGATCGCTGACAGTGTCAGTAGAGGAGCGGGGAGATGCTGTGTTTACACACACATCTCTCCGCTCCATGCCTCGTGAGACGATCGCGGGGATCCCCGCGGCGATCGAGTCCCACTCACGGGGAAGACAGGGGGGTCGCGAGCGCGCCGCCGGCGGCGCGCGCGCGCAACCCCGACATTGGCAGTTAAAGGGCCACGTACAGGTACGTGATTGTGCCTGTACGAGCCATTCTGCCGACGTATATATACCGTGAGCGGTCGGCAAGTGGTTAAGATTCCTTTTACACTGAGGCGGTTTTCAGGCATTTTAGCACTAGAAATAGCATCTGTAAAGCGCATGAATACCGCCTTCCATTCATTTCAATGTGACTTTTCCCACTGGGGCGGTGCGCTTGCGGGACGTTAGGAAAAGTCCTGCAAGCAGCATGTTTGGGAGCGCTTTGATCTAAATCATTCCATTGTAGCTCTGGCTGTATGTTTCGGGTCGTTGTCCTGCTAGAAGGTGAACCTCCACCCAGTTTCAAGTCTTTTGCAGACTCTAACAGGTTTTCTTCTAAGATTTCCCTGTATTTGGCTCCATCCATCTTCCCATCAACTCTGACCAGCTTCCCTGTCCCTGCTGAAGAAAAGCATCCCCACCACATGATGCTGCCACCACCATGTTTCACGGTGGGGGTGGTGTGTTCTGGGTGATGTGCAGTGTTAGTTTTCCACCACACATAGCGTTTTTCTTTTGGGCCAAAATTCCATTTTGGTCTCATCTGACCAGAGCACCTTCTTCTACATGTTTGCTGTGTCCCCCACATGGCTTCTCACAAACTGCAAACAGGACTTCTTATGACTTTCTTTCAACAATGGCTTTCTTCTTGTCACTCTTCCATAAAGGGCAGATTTGTGGAGAAGCACGACTAATAGTTGTCCTGTGGACAGATTCTCCCACCTGAGCTGTGGATCTCTGCAGCTCCTCCAGAGTTACCATGGGCCTCTTGGCTGTTTCTCTGATGAATGTTCTCCTTGCCCGGCTGGTCAGTTTAGGTGGACGGCCATGTCTTGTTAGGTTTGCAGTTGTGCCATACTCTTTCCATTTTCGGATGATGGATTGAACAGAGCTCCGTGAGATGTTCAAAGATTGGGATATTGTTTTATAACCAAACCCTGCTTTATACTTCTCCACAACTTTATCCCTGACCTGTCTGATGTGTTCCTTGGCCTTCATGATGCTGTTTGTTCACTAAGGTTCTCTAACAAACCTCTGAGGGATTCACAGAACAGCTGTATTTATACTGAGATAAAATTACACACAGGTGGCCTCTATTTACCAATTAGGGGGTTTCTGAAGGAAATTGGTTCCACTAGATTTTAGTTGGGGGTATCAGAGTAAAAGGGGGCTGAATACAAATGTACACCACACTTTTCAGATATATTTGTAAAAAAATTAGAAAACCATTTATCATTTTCCTTCCACTTCACAATTATGTGCCGCTTTGTGTTGGTCTATCACAGTGATGGCGAACCTTGGCACCCCAGATGTTTTGGAACTACATTTCCCATGATGCTCCACTACACTGCAGAGTGCATGAGCATCATGGGAAATGTAGTTCCAAAACATCAGGGGTGCCAAGGTTCTCCATCACTGGTCTATCACATAAAATCCCAATAAGATAGATTAATATTTTTGGTTGTAACATGACAAAATGTGGAAAATGTCAAGGGATATGAATACTTTTTCGAGGCACTGTAGCTCCTCCTAGCCAATGATGGCCTCCGTTTTCGGGTAGATTAGGTGCAATCCAGAATATCAGGCAGAAATCTGATCTCAGAAATGTTACATATTGGTCCATATTGGAAGTAGCTTTATAAAGAACAGAATATGGGGGAGCCCAATCTCCAACATTGGATTGCTGCCCTCTAGTGGTCCGCCACGTATACACTTCTTTGTTCCAAAAAGGGAAATTACATTTCATCGATTTTTAATGGAAGGAGAAAAAAAGGAAAAAAAAAAAAAAAACGGCAGAAGTAGGTATTTAATTGTAGGTTGTGCTACAGTTCTCTAAATTTTTAATAAACGCTTCACGACATTGAACTGCCAAGTCGATGTAATAAAAATTAAAATTTATCAAATTGCAGGATGTTTCCCTGCATACAAAGACAAAGACTCTCAGTTGCCAGGGTTCGCTGAAATGAGGTTTCATTTGCTGTTGCAGAACCCCGCTCTGGGTGGATATTTGCTGCACTAAATTATTCTATGTCTACTGCAAGAGTGTGCTTGAAGTCCTGAAGATACAGAATATTGGTAAAGACAACCCGTGGCTCGGATTCATTAAAGCGGTATTAAACCCAAAACCAAAAATGTCACATACATTGCAGCTTACCAATCATTAGATGTAGTGGCTGCGTTAGTTTTCTTTTATTTTTTTTTGGCTTTTTTTTCCCCTTTGTTTTCACCCGGCGATCAGGCCAATAACACACCAACTGTATTAGAGGGTCCCTTCTCTGGATGAAGGAGCACAGGGGGCACCTTTGTCAGTCTGGGAGGGGGGGGGTGTTAGACGTGGTAGCAGACTTAAGCCTCGTACACACGGTCTGACTTCAAACAAACTTTTCTGTGGATTTTTGTCTGAAGGGAGTTGGCCAGCGGGAACACCCATAGCATACACACGGCAGGACTTTTCTGCAAACTTTCCCAAAACTTTCCAAAATCACGTGGTTTTTCTGCTCTTTACCGCCACCCTTTGGTCAACTTCTGCTATTGTTGGTTGATTTTAACATTAGTTCTGGGCATGCGTGTTTGTACTTCGGACAAAAGTCCGATGGATTTCTGTACACACGGCAGGACTTTGCACCATCGGACTTTTGTTTGCAGAAAAGTTTGTCCGTTTGCAGAGCGAACTTTTGTCCGATGAAAACCCAAAAATTTTGTCCGATGGAGCGTACTCACGGTCAGATTATTTGGAAAACTTGCTCATTTTGAAGTTTGTTGTCAAAAAGTCCGACCGTGTGTACGAGGCTTTAGATACACTAACAAATTGAAGCTAAACTTCTGCTAATACTTTATAGGCAATTACAGTAAAAAAAAAAAAAAAATGTTTCTTTTGGTATAAAGGTTTAACATAAATAAATGAGATAAAAATAGAAGAAAGTCTAAAAACAAAAACAAATGCAGCCATCACATCTTATGCCGCGTACACACGATCGTTTTTCACGTCGTTAAAAATGCCATTTTTTAAATTGGGCATTAAAAACGATCGTGTGTGGGCTCCAGAGCATTTTTAACGACGTGAAAAATGGCCTAAAAAAAATGAGAACCTGCTCTATTTTTTCACGTCGTTTTTCACGTCGTTTTTTTTAATGACGTGAAAAACGGCCGTGTGTAGGCTTTTACGAGGGGGAAAAAAACACGCATGCTCAGAATCATATATGAGACGGGAGCGCTCGTTCTGGTAAAACTAGCGTTCGTAATGGAGATATCACATTCGTCACGCTGTAACGGACTGAAAAGCACGAAGACTGAAAAGCGCGAATCGTCGCTCAACAAACTTTACTAACATGAAGGGTTGCGCCATCCGAATGGAACTTCCCCTTTATAGTGCCGTTGTACGTGTTGTACGTCACCGCGCTTTACTCGAGCGTTTTTTTTAACCACTTAAGCCCCGGACCATTTCGGACCATTAGGACCAAGCCTGTTTTTGGGATTCGGCACTGCGCTGCTTTAACTGTAAATTGTGCGGACATGCAATGTTGTACCCAAATGAAATTTGCGTCCTTTTCTTCCCACAAATAGAGCTTTCTTTTAATGGTATTTGATTGCCTCTGCGATTTTTATTTTTTGCGATATAAATGGAAAAAGAACGAAAATTTTGAAAAAAAAAGATATTTTCTACTTTTTGTTATAAGAAAAATCGAATAAACTCAATTTTAGTCATACATATAGGCCAAAATGTATTCAGCCACATGTCTTTAGTAAAAAAAATGTCAATAAGCGTATATTTATTGGTTTGCGCAAAAGTTATAGCGTTTACAAACTAGGATACATTTTCTGGAATTTACACAGCTTTAAATTTATGACTGCCTATCTCATTTCTTGAGGTGCTAAAATGGCAGGGCAGTACAAAACCCCCCCAAATGACCCCATTTTGGAAAGTAGACACCCCAAGGAAATTGCTGAGAGGCATGTTGAGCCCATTGAATTTTTTATTTTTTGTCCCAAGTGATTGAATAATGACAAAAAAAAAAGAAAATTACAAAAAGTTGTCACTAAATGATATATTGCTCACACATGCCATGGTTATATGTGGAATTGCACCCCAAAATACATTCTGCTGCTTCTCCTGAGTACGGGGATACCACATGTGTGGGACTTTTTGGGAGCCTAGCCGCGTACAGGGCCCCAAAAACCAAGCACTGCGAACGCTGCAGTTATGTGTGTTGTGTTTGGTAAGTGACAGTGATCGATCGATACTGCACTTGGGTGGGCTGGCCTGGGCTGGGCAGAGGGGCTAAACGCAGGCGCTAGCAGGTATCTGGGCTGATCCCGCTAACACTGCGTTTTTGGGAACCCTAAACCGCTGGGGATGCTAGTATAGATCTGATCAGATACTATACCACTAAGGGGGGTGTATGCTTTGCGCGTGGGTGTTAGCGTTACTGTCACTAACCTAACACTGCCTGGGGCGACGCAGACCCTCTCTGGCGCTAAAACCTAATTGATCTCACCCGCCGGGCGATCAGGGGGGTTAAACCTTTATTGGGTTATATACGGCGGGTGCCCTGATGCTATAAAAAGCAAACTAATCAACCAGCGTCACCCGTAACCTTTATATGGTGATCACTGGTGAAAGGGTTAACTAGGGGCAATCAGGGGGTTAAAACCTTTATTAGGTTAAATATGGGGGTACCTGACACTATATAAAAACCTGACGGGTAACCTAAATAACTAAATAACTTACTGGCTAACCAGTGACGCTTATACGGCGATCACTGGTGAAAGGGTTAACTCTAGGGGCAATCAGGGGGTTAAAATAATATATGGGGGTACCTGACACTAATAAAAACCTGCGGCGAACCTAAAAAAAAAATAACTAATAATCTAAAACACCAGCGACACGAATACAGCGATCGGAAAAACAATCGCTTAGTGACGCTGAAGTTAGGGGGTGAAAGGGTTACCTGGGGGGTGATCAAGGGGTTAAACCTTTATTAGGGGGGGGGGGGTTAGGGGGCTACCCTGGACCTAAAGGGGCCTAATCCTAACTGCCCTGCAACTTTTTACAATCACAGATGACACTAAATGCAGTGATCAGTAAAATAAATGATCACTGCAATCAGTGACACTGTGATTGGGGGCTTTGGGGTGACCTGGGGGGTGATCTGGGGGTGACTGGGGGGTGATTTGTGTGCCTATGTGTACCTACGTGTCAGTGGACTGTTGGTGCACTAACCTGCTTCTTCTCTGCTCGGCGCCGGGAACGGAAAGACCGCGGCGAGGGAGATGACATCACTTCCTCCAGCCTTGTTTAAATCACATGGCGGAGGAAGCATTTTCATTGGCCGGGAGCGATCGCAAGGGGGGGGGGCGGAATCGAGCGGCCGCCCCCTCATGCCTGATCGCTCCCGAACACTTAACGGCCGCTCACTGCAGTGAAGGGGGGTCCGGATGGACCCCCCAACTGCACAAAGGCGATCACGTAGATCTACGTGATTCTGCCTGTCCGTGCCATTCTGCCGACGTAAATCGGCGGTGGGCGGTCGTTAAGTGGTTAATGAACGTGTGTACGCAAGGCAGGCTTGAGAGGAAATGAACGTGTGTACGCAAGGCAGGCTTGAGAGGAAATGAACGTGTGTACGCAAGGCAGGCTTGAGAGGAAATGAACGTGTGTACGCAAGGCAGGCTTGAGAGGAAATGAACGTGTGTACGCAAGGCAGGCTTGAGAGGAAATGAACGTGTGTACGCAAGGCAGGCTTGAGAGGAAATGAACGTGTGTACGCAAGGCAGGCTTGAAAATGACATTAAAAACGATCGTGTGTACGCGGCATAAGAATTGGTAAGCTGCAATATAATAAATGTTTGCTTTTGGGGCTTCTTTTTTTTTTACCACTTTAAGTTGCAATATCACTATAAGTGATGTTAAACCCTCAGTTTCTGATTGATTTACTTAGGGCTTGTTTACACTTGCGGCTGGGGGGGCTAACACCCCATGATATAAGGGGGGGGGCTCTGATGGAGGGGGGACAGTGTTGGGGACATCTGATTTCTGAATTCTTTGCTTTGTTTTACTGAAGTTCCTAAAACAAATAAAGTAAAACATTTTTTATTTATTTATATTTAAAGTACTATAATTGTGTATAATAAAATAATAATAATAATAATAATAATAATAATAATAAAGAAGAAGAAGAAGAAATATAATATAATATAATACAATAATATAATATATTTATGTATAAAGTAGAATTAATTAAAAATGTTTTAATTGATTCTTTTAAAACTGATTTTTTTCTGGCGCACAAATATTTATAAAACATTTGATGTGGCCCTTGTACTGCAAACTTTGGGGACCCTGTATTTAGATGATGACTGCATATTCCGTAGTTCCAATTTAATATAGTAATTAATTCCCCCCCCCCCCCCCCTGTAGAGGTTTCCTCCATACCCCTCGAATTTGCAGAACGGTGCGGTGGTACTTGATGTCTATTGGTTGGATTTTGCTCACTTGTCACCACGTCTGCAGGATTCTGATCAGCTTCATTGAAGTCTTATTTATTTTTATTGTCATTGTGTTGTTTTAAGCAGTAATTATTACAGTGAAGCCGAGGATCATTTATCATCTATCTAAAGAAAAATTGAAAGCCGTTTGTGCATAACCAAACTTTCCGCTTCTCCGGCATTTCTGGTCTGTATAGGCAACTGTCAGCAGTATTTTCCAACAGAGATAAATAAGCTCTGACACCCATAGAATGTCACTTCCCGGCCGCTGAGGAGTGCTGGACTGATCAGTATTGTCACATTCTGTATGTTTTATAATACAGGAAACGTATTGGGAGGGTTTCTTTTCTTATAGGATTGTATTCGGATTACCTTCCTGATGTTCTAGGACAGGGGTGTCCAAACCTTTCATTACAAGGGCCACATCATAAATTTTACAAATATTTACAGGCTGAAAATATTTATCTGTATAGATCAATAAATACTAAATGAATGAATAAGCTGTACTGGGATATTTTTGGGAATAAGAAATAAAGTACATTTTTGGAATGACATTAGGGCTCCCATCAGAGCCCCCGTACATCAGGGTCCCCATCAGAGCCCCCTTACATCAGGGTCCCCATCGGAGCCCCCCTTACATCAAGGTCCCCATCAGAGCCCCCTTACATCAGGGTCCCCATCAGAGCCCCCTTACATCAGGGTCCCCATCAGAGCCCCCTTTACATCAGAACCCCCCATACATCAGTGATCTGGGTCACCATCAGATTCCCCCTTTCATCAGGGTCCTCATCAGAACCCTGTCAGAGCCCCCTTGCATCAGAGTCCCCATCAGAGCTCACCTTACATCAAGGCCCCCATCAGAGGCCCCCACCCCTTACATCAGATCTCCTCTTACAAAAGGGCCCCATCACAGCCCCCCTTACATCAGGGCCACCACCAGAGTGTCCCATACATCTGGGTCCTCATCAGAGCCCCCCTTACATCAGGGCCCCATTATATCACAATCCTCATCAGAGCCCCCGTTAGAGCTCACCTTACATCAAGGCCTCCTTTAGAGGCCCCCCTTACATCAGGGCTCCCCTTACAACATGGCCCCATCACAGTCCCCCTAATATCAAGGTCCCCATCAGAACCCCCTTACACCAGGGCCACCATCAGAGCCTTATTTACATCAGGGCCTCCATCAGAGCCCCCCTTACATCAGGATCTCCCCATCAGATTCCCCTTTACATCAGGATCTCCCCATCAGAGCCCCCCTTACATCAGGATCTCCCCATCAGAGCCCACCTTACATCAGGATCTCCCCATCAGAGCCCCACTTACATTAGGGCCCCCATCAGAGCCCCCCTTACATCAGGATCTCCCCATCAGAGCCCCCCTTACATCAGCATCTCCCCATCAGATTTCCCCTTACATCAGGTTCTCCCCATCAGAGTCCCCCTTACATCAGGATCTCCCCATCAGAGCCCCCCTTATATCAGGACCTCCCCATCAGAGCCCCACTTACATCAGGATCTCCCCATCAGAGCCCCACTTACATCAGGATCTCCCCATCAGAGCCCCCCTTACATCAGGATCTCCCCATCAGAGCCCCCCTTACATCAGGATCTCCCCATCAGAGCCCCCCTTATATCAGGACCTCCCCATCAGAGCCCCACTTACATCAGGATCTCCCCATCAGAGCCCCTCTTACATCAGGATCTCCCCATCAGAGCCCCCCTTATATCAGGACCTCCCCATCAGAGCCCCACTTACATCAGGATCTCCCCATCAGAGCCCCACTTACATCAGGATCTCCCCATCAGAGCCCCACTTACATCAGGATCTCCCCATCAGAGCCCCCCTTACATCAGGATCTCCCCATCAGAGCCCCTCTTACATCAGGATCTCCCCATCAGAGCCCCCCTTATATCAGGACCTCCCCATCGGAGCCCCACTTACATCAGGATCTCCCCATCAGAGCCCCACTTACATCAGGATCTCCCCATCAGAGCCCCACTTACATCAGGATCTCCCCATCAGAGCCCCCCTTACATCAGGATCTCCCCATCAGAGCCCCCCTTACAACAGGGATCTGGGTCCCCATCAGAGCCCCACTTACATCTTTTCTTAAGAAGAGAAAATAGCCTAGAACATTTGTTTTTGTCCAATTCGCACAGAACAAATGTTAATACAATTTTTTTTTTTTTTTAAATAAATAGACCCTAAAGTGACACTGAGACGGGAATTGAGGGTAAATTCCCCCAGATAGAAAAAAATCGAGTCTATCAAAACTATTTTTAGAAAATTGGCTCAAGTTGCATTTAAAAAAAAAGAAAAAGAAAGGACATTATAGATTATGTACAATTCGTTAAAAAAAAATAAATGATTAGAGTTTGTCTATAGCTCGGTACTCTTTGTAAGTCTCCAGCGCTGTGTTTGTAGGTATTCCGGCCCTGTGCATTGAGCGCTACTCTTTGAATGCATTCTTATGACCTATTTTATTCTCCTATTATTATTATTATTATAGGAAAGTTTATAATTTTGTGCAAGTTATTTTGGCAGAACCCTTTATAGCGATGTCGCCATTTCCATCCACGTGTACAGTTTTTTTTTTCTGAGATCTCTCATCCTTGTCTCCCGTATTGAAGTTTCATGTTGTTCATTTTCTCCGGTATCCCAGTATTCATAATTTGCATTTATATAGCATGTAAAGTGCAGCATGGAAAAACAATTTGTATATAGATTATGAGAGACTGAAATCATTGTTGGGAACGTTATGGTTGCGAGATATGACAAGGCTCTAAAAAAAAAAAAAAAAAAAAAAAAGCCCCAAACTTTACATAGTGCCATAAAAAAAAGAAAAAAAAAAGTTATTTGAATAATTGAGCTTGATAATAGTGCGGCAGTTTTAATGAGAAATGTTAGATTATGATCTGAGTGGAGGTGGGGGGGGGGGGGGTGTGAAGAATCAAAAGTTTCTTCAATAATAAACATAGTAACCAATAAACTGCCATTGTTGAAAACCACATGAATGGCAAATATATATAATTAATTACATATACCGTATATACTCGAGTATAAGCCGAGTTTTTCAGCACATTTTTTTGTGCTGAAAATGCCCCCCTCGGCTTTTACTCGAGTCACCTTTTTGCGCCTGATCTCCCAGACTTTGGGGACCCGGTACTTGGCACACATGTAGCCCCACTCTTCCTCTACAAGTGTGCAAAGTTTGTTGTCCGGGGAACCTACGGCCGGGGAGCACCGATTTTTCAAACCCGGGCACCCCTTCCATAGACTCCCATGTTAAACGGTCATTTCTCCTGTGATTTTGGGGACCCTGGACTGGCCGGTCCTAGGTTCCCTGGACCCCAAACTTAGCACACATGTAGCCCCACTCTTCCTCTACAAGTGTATTTACAACCTATCCATCGCAAGTGTGAACGAGCCCTATGTCATGATTCAAAGCCAAACACAACTATATGTATATACCATATATACTCGAGTATAAGCCGAGTTTTTCAGCCCATTTTTTTGTGCTGAAAATATGCCCCCCTCGGTTTATACTTGAGTCACCATTTTGCGCCTGATCTCTCAGACTTTGGGGACCCGGTACTGGCCAAACTTGGCACACATGTAGCCCCACTTTTCCTCTACAAGTGTACAAAGATTGTTGTCCGGGGGACCTACGGCCGGGGAGCACCGATTTTTCAAAGCCGGGCACCCCTTCCATAGACTCCAATGTTAAGCGGTCATTTCTCCGGTGAATTTGAGGACCCTGGACTGGCCGGTCTTAAGTCTCCTGGACCCCAAACTTGGCACACATGTAGCTCCACTCTTCCTCTACAAGTGTACAAAGTTTGTTGTCTGGGGGACCTACGGCCAGGGAGCACCTTTTTTTCAAAGCCGGGCACCCCTTCCATAGACTCCCATGTTAAACGTCAGTCTAGTCATGGACACAGTGAGGCATGGACACAGTGAGGCATGGGCACAGTGAGGCACAGTGAGGCATGCACATGGGCACAGTAAGGCAAAGTGAGGCACAGTGAGGCATGCAGATGGACACCCTAGGCTTATACTCAAGTCAATAAGTTTTCCCAGTTTTTTGTGGTAAAATTAGGTGCCTCGGCTTATATTCGGGTCGGCTTATACTTGAGTATATATGGTATACATATAATTAATTACATATAATTAACCTCTTGGCGATCAGAAGTTAAACATTTAATGCTGGCCGGCGGCTTTGTTGTTTCCCCACAAAGTACCCGTATGTGGAGGGGGAACTTCCGGGTTTACAGGAGCGCCACCTACTGCTCATGCTGTGGTTGGACACAGCACGAGTTTGTCAGCAGGCTCACAGCCTATCATTTTGGCTGTAAACCTGCTGATGGCTGTGGCCAACCACAGCTCTGAGATCGCTGTGTTTGTAAACACAAGAACACAGATCTGGTTGGTTCTTTCTCCCTGATCTCACTTGCCATTCAGGGCTGAGATCAGGAAGAAAAAGCCAGCCAGTCTGGGAGTTAAATAAGTACACATACACTTTGTTTCCTAGGCGTGCACACAGGGTGTGCCAGGTGTGCCCAGGCACACCCTAATCACCCTGTGCACCACAGATTGCCCCTACTGCCCTAGCTCCCCGCCTCCTTCCCCCCACAGTGCTGCCGGCTTCCCTCCCCTCCTCTCCTCTCCCTCCGGATGTTTTAGGATGAGTGGGGGAAGGGGCCGGTAAATATGTAACTTACCGGCTCCTTCTCTTTCTGAATGAAAACCGTGAGTGATCGGTAGTATGTGTTTAAGCTTTGGAGTGCACACCCTAATGTAATAGGCTGCGCACACCTATGCTTGGCTTTCTTCACACTTGTGCGACTTGTCATGCAACTTCTGACATTTTCAATGGCACCCGTTCAAATCGGTGCAACTTAAAGTCATAGCGACTTTGAAAAGGCGCCTGCACTACTTTGATGGAAAATTTGATGCGACTTTGATCCAGAGAGTGTAAAGGCGGATTAAAGTTGGAGATAGTCGTACTCCAATGTCACACTGGAAATCGTGTGACTTTGGTGTCACGCTAGTGTGATTGGAGCCTTAGGCACACAGTTATTGGATACAGTGCATCCGGAAAGTATTCACATCTCTTCACTTTTTCCACATTTTGTTATGTTACAGACTTATTCCAAAATGGATAAAATTCATTATTTTCCTCAAATTCTACAAACAATACCCCATAATGACAACGTGAGAGAAGCTTGTTTAAAATATTTGCATATTTATTATAAAATAAAAAACGAAAAAAATCCCATGTATATAAGTAGTCACAGCCTTTGCTCAATACTTTATTGAAGCCCCTTTGGCACCAATTACAGCCTCAAGTCTTTCTGAGTATGATGCTAAAAGCTTGGCACACCTATGTTTGGGCAGTTTCTCCAATTCTTCTTTGCAGGACCTCTCAAGCTCCATCAGGTTGGATGGGGAGCGTCGGGGCCCAGCCATTTTCAGATCTCTCCAGAGATGTTCAATCGGGTTCAAGTCTGGGCTCTGGCTGGGCCACTCAAGGACATTCGCAGAGTTGTCCTGTAGCCACTCCTTTGTTATCTTATCTTGGCTGTGTGCTTAGGGTCGTTGTCCTGTTGGAAGATGAACCTTCGCCCCAGTCTGAGGTCCAGAGCGCTCCGAAGCAGGTTTTGATCAAGGATGTCTCTGTACATTGCTGCATTCATATTTCCCTCGATCCTGACTAGTCTCCCAGTTCCTGCTGCTGAAAAACATTCCCACAGCATGATGCTGCCACCACCATGCTTCACTGTAGGGATGGTATTGGCCTGGTGATGAGCGGTGCCTGGTTTCCTCCAGACATTCAGGCCAAAAAGTTCAATCTTTGTTTCATCAGACCAGAGAATTTTGTTTCTCATGGTCTGAGAGTCCTTCAGGTGCCTTTTGGCAAACTCCAGACGGGCTGTCATGTGCCTTTTACTGAGGAGTGGCTTCCGTCTGGCCACTCCCCCATACAGACCTGATTGGTGGAGTGCTGCAGAGATGGTTGTTCTTCTGGAAGGTTCTCCTCTCTCCACAGAGAAACACTGGAGCTCTGTCAGAGTGACCATCGGGTTCTTGGTCACCTCCCTGACTAAGGCCCTTCTCCCCCGATTGCTCAGTTTGGCCGGGCGGCCCGCTCTAGGCAGAGTCCTGGTGGTTCCAAACTTGTTCCATTTACAGATGATGGAGGCCACTGTGCTCATTGGCACCTTTAATGCTGCAGAAATGTTTCTGTACCCTTCCCCCAATCTGTGCCTTCATACAATCCTGTCTTGGAGGTCTACAGACAGTTCCTTGGACTTCATGGCTTGGTTTGTGCTCTGACATGCACTGATAACTGTGGGACCTTCTATAGACAGGTGTGTGCCTTTCCAAATCACGTCCAATCAACTGAATTTACCACAGGTGGACTCCAATCAAGTTGAAGAAACATCTCAAGGATGATTAGTGGAAACAGAATGCACCTGAGCTAAATTTTGAGTGTCATGGCAAAGGCTGTGAATACTTCTGTACATGGGATATTTATTTTTTCGTTTTTTATTTTTAGAAAATTTGCAAAAATTTCAAACAAACTTCTTTCACGTTGTCATTATGGGGGATTGTTTGTAGAATTTTGAGGAAAATAATGAATTTAATCCATTTTGGAATAAGTCTGTAACACTTTCCGCATTCACTGTATATGTTTTTATAACAAAAAAACTTTTTTATTTCAAAATGTTTTTTCTCCATTATAAATGCATCCAGTGGCTATTCTTGTGAATTAAATATCAGGCAAACCAATAAACTGGGAAGTTTGGAAAACTTTGATGAGCAATCGTGGCCAAATCTAATGAAAATATTGGTTGCTATGAGAAGTATCTTTGCATTCCGTCACATTTATTGATCATGCTAGTTACATTGGTATTCTATGTTGCCATTGCATTTTTTTTTTTTTTTTGTTTATTTTTTCCCAGTTGCGAAAGTTCGAAAGACTTTACTGTTCAACGCAGCGCATATTTGCATTGCTGTTAAACTCAAGTGGGAAAAGTGCTGAGCTGGCTGCTGAGTAGACTTTAAGAGTGAAAATCTGTTTTAACAGATTCTGCCTTCCATCTGAACAGTGTGTGAATGAGACCGCCGTGCTGAGCACAAACCCATTTACATGAGCGTAGGGGGGCCACGAGGCTCTTGAGTGCAGCCTGCTGACAGTTTGTTTCCTTAATGACTGGAAGACATAACCCCTTGTGCCCTGCGATAATATGCGCCTTACTGGATCGCTACTAGATTACTAAAGAGGTCCTTCTAATAAATGAACCTACATATGTTTGTGTGTGTGTTTGCATATATATATATATATATACATATAGTTGTGTTTGGCTTTGAATCATGACATAGGGCTCGTTCACACTTGCGATGGATAGGTTGTAAATACAGATCCGTGTTTTTACCACCTCCGACCGCCTACTGCAGTGGTCTCTAAACTGCGGCCCAGGGGCCAGATGTGGCCCTTTGGTTGCCTTTAACTGGCCCTTGGGACGTGTTTCCTGCCACTGATGCAATATAATATTCGCATAGGTGTGCGCAGCCTATTGCATTGGGGTGTGCACCTCAAAGCTCCAACACACGCGTGCGTAACATATTTACCGGGCTCCTCCCCGCTCTCCATCCTGAAACAATGGGGGAGCAAGGGAGCACACAGGGTGGCCCCGGGCAGCAGAAAGAAGAGGAACGGGGACAGGAGGGGTTGGGATGTATTGTTACCGATCCCCTGTATTTTCCAACCTGTGGCAGCTGAATGTCAGCGAGAGGGAGAGGAGGAGAAGCCTACTTTCAGCAGCTGCAGGAGGAAAATACAGCTTGGTTCTACTAAATTCCACCCCCGCCGCCTCTTCTGTCCAGGTTCTGGGGTCGGGAAGAAAGGATCACGATTTACCTGTCACCCGCCCTCAATCGGCGAGTAGATTGCGATTGACAGGTTGCCAACCCCAGGATTAGGGTGTGCCTAGGCACACCTGGCACACCCCTTGCGCATGCCTATGAATATTCCTACCACTGACACCAACATACTTCAAGTTACTAACACCAACAATGGGGAAATATTTCTCCTATTGACATCAATGATGCGGCACTATTCCTACCACTGGCACCAACAATCTATTCTCCCCACTGACACCAACAATGGGGCACCATTCTTCCCCCTAATGCAAAAGATGCACTCTTTACTCCCGCTGAAATCAGTACAATTCCTACTACCTATGGCCACAGTCGGGCCTTCCTAAAGTCTGAAGGTCAATAAAGTGGTCCTTTGTTTAGAAAGTTTGGAGACCCCTGCTCTAGACCAGTGGTCCCTAAACTAGAGCTGCACAATTAATCGTTTAAAAATCGTGATCTCGATTCAACCCCCCCCCCCCCCCCCCCGACGATCTCCAATGCAGAGCTTGCTGATTCTTTCATATAACAAGTGGAGAGACTTCTCAGCTGTCAAAAGAAAATATCGGGGCAGTCTGCCAAATATTAAATGGGAAACGTTGTAACTAATGCTTTCTTCTTAGATCAAAGGGATAAACTTCTGTGTGTGTAAAGAAAAAAACTTGGCAGACTGCATGGATTTTAACAACATGAAACATTGTAACTAACTTCCTTCTTAGTGCAGGAAGTTTAACCATTTATCTTTTTCTGACACTTGTTTCTTAAAGAGGAAGTAAACCCACTTTAAAAAAAAAAAACCCTGCAAGAGAAAGGCATAATGAGCTAGTATGAATAGCATACTAGCTCATTATGAATGACTTACCTAAAATAGAAGCCCCCGAAGCGCTCCCCGAAGCGCTCCTCGTTTGCCGCCATCTTGCCTTCGAGTCCCTTCCGTGTATCACCGCTCCGGCGCTGTGACGTAATCCTGGCATGTCCCATTCATAAAACCGGGACGCTCAGTGCGCCTGCGCCGTTGTCTACGGCGCGCATGCGCCGTAGACATCGGTGCAGTGTTTTCTGCAAATATCTCCTTAACCGTGTAGGTTAAGGAGATATTTCTTGCACCTACAGGTAAGCCTTAATCTTGGCTTACCTGTAGGTGCAAGTTGTCAGAGTGGGTTTACAACCACTTTAAGTTAAAATCAATATTTTTTGCTAGAAAATTACTTGGAACCCCCAAATATTATATATATTTTAGCAGAGACACTAGGGAATAAAATGGCAATTGCTGCAATATTTTATGTCACACTGTATTTGCCCAGTGGTCTTTCAAATGCAATGCAATTTGAGGAAAAAATACACTTTAATGAATAAAAAAAAAAACGAAACAGTAAAGTTAGCCCAATACTTTTTGTTTTAATGTGAAAGATGATGTTACGCCGCGAGAATCGTGAGAGAATCGTGATCTATCTTCTAAGCAAAAAAATTGTGATTCTCATTTTAGACAGAATCATGCAGCTCTACTCTAAACTATGGTCCAGGGGCAAGGTGTGGCCTTTTGCTTGCCTTTATCTGGCTATCTGGCCCATGGGGCTGAAACATATAGAAAAGAAACGAGGGCGCACCAACCTTGTGCATTACCAATAATAACATTTATTAAAAAGTGTAACAGCAATGATCATACTCACATGCAGTGCATTCATTGCTTTGGCTTTGAGGAAGAGGGTCCTCCCTCGAAACGCGTAAGCCACCCTGCAATACCGTCTGGACCTCCATCAATTTATGGTCCAGGTTGCAGGTTTTAGAGACATGGTCCATATTGCTGTTGCATTGACAAGCTTACTTATTACGTTTGTATGTGAGTATGATCATTGCTGTTACACTTTTTAATACATTTTATTGTTGGGTCGGTGCGCCCTCATTTGTTTTCTATATGTTTCGTCCTCAAGGATACCCATTGTTCTGAGGAGGGCAGAAAAACCAGTGACATTGTTATGAACCTAAAGGGTTGACTGCACCACATATATATAGATTAAGCCCCAAAGCGCAGGAGATTGCTTTGTATCTGGCCCTTGGGGCACTATTCCACCAACTGATACCAATGATAGGGCTTCATTCAACCCTACTGACACCATCAATGGGGCACTATTCCTCCCATTAAAAACCAATGATGGGTAACTGATGCCGGGGCATTTTCTAATCCCACTGGCCACAGTCCGGCCCCCCCAAAGCCTTAAGGACAGTAAACCGGCCTCTTACTTAGAAAGTTTGGAGACCCTTGACCTACTGGGAAGGTAACATGGCCAACAGAGATGTACTGTATGTATACACTGCTGTGGTTTCTTCGCATTGTGGAAAATTTTGTACAGCATGTCATAGTTGGCCCCATTCGAGTCAATGGGACTGTGCCATAGCCTGGTCTTTGGGCATGCAGTTGCAGCGTGGTCCAGCAGTATATTCAAAATTCAAAATACTAACAACATTCAAAGCCATTCTCAACTCTGCCCCCAGCTACATCACCAATCTGGTCTCCAAATGTCACCCAAACCGTCCTCTCTGCTCCTCCCAGGACTTCCTCCTCTCTAGCAATCTTGTCTCCTCCGCCCATGCTCACCTCCCGGTCTTCTTCAGAGCCCCTCCTATCCTCTGTAATTCTCTACCTCAATCTTTCCAGTTATCTCCTACTCTGGTCCAGTAGCAGCAATCAGTATTGGAAAATAATGACCATTTACCAGTGACACCAAGCAACTCATGGTGTCACTACCCCCCTCCCCCCCTCTTCATTTTATCTTTGTTTTCAACAGCATCAGGATACAAGGTAAGAGCGTTCAATCAGTGAGCACTGGTTCAACCAGGTGTACACTGGTTATATTTGTGTAAGTTGGTTTCCTACTCCCCCCCTTTTTTTTTCTAGGAGTGGCCTCGCCATTTTTCCGTTGCCTTTTTTCTCCCCCTTTAGTGTCAACTTTTAACACTCCTGAGAAACAGTTCAGTGTCATTTTTTTTATTAATTTTATCTATTTTTTTTCTGCCCCTTTTCACTCTTATTTTTATTTCCTTCAAATCTTCAACCGCTGTTTGTTAATTATTTTGTAATTTGGTAAATGTATGTTTTATGATATTCATAATGTGTGATATATACATATTGTGTAGTGATTGATTTATTGTGTCATATGCAAGCAACGACATTATAAAGCAGTAAATCCTGAGGACGCTTTTAGAAGCGAAACGTGTTGATCCACCTATTCTCTTTGATGACTGTCCAGATGTACACTTTTGATATTTGATTGTAGCTGATGATATATGTTTTTATATCTGAGTGCTTTTAACTTATGTCGTTTATGGAGACTTTGTGGCACATAAAAATCCCCTCTTTTCTCCAATCCCCCCCCCCGTTTCTTCTCTGGGGGTATATAGGAAGCTTATATTTTTTTTCTATTTGATATTTTAGGGGAAAGTGGCAGGGTATTATTAGAACAAGATCCCCAACCTATTTTGCAAATTCTTTTAGATCTTCTACCACAGGGGTGTCCAGCTCCAGCCCTCAAGAATCAGGATCCACACTGACCTTTTAGTATTACTCCAACTTATGCCCCGTACACACGATCGGATTTTCCGCCAGTAAAAGTCCGATGTGAGCTTTTGGTCGTAAATTCCGACCGTGTGTAGGCTCCATCTGACTTTTGCTGTTGGAATTTCCGCCAGCAAAAGAGAAAATACGATCGTGTGTACGGGGCATAACAGCAATAAATTTAGTAATGTGCGGTTTACAAAAAGTCAGAAATTGTATGAAAATCTTGGCCTGTATGTGATCTTTGAGAACTGAAATCCACCACCCAAAGAACAGGCTATACACCAAAGACGTTCATCTCCAGCCAAGGAAGGTTTATTGCGATGACAGCACAATGCTCACTCCTACCCAAAGCCACGTCCCCAACATGTTTCACCCACAGTCAGCAAGGCTTAATCATTGGGTTCATCTAACTTTGAGAACTAGAGCTGGACACTCATGTTCTAATTCATCACAATAATCTTTGTTTCAATCATTTTTATTTGAATTTCAAACAATATTCACAAGCATTCAAGCAAATGAACAGAGATAGTAGACACGTTTCATATTACCAGCAGATCAGCATTGTATAACGGAGGGCTATTGGGTCCAAAGTCAACATGATGGCAGAGCAACATGCAGATATTCTCATTAGGCTTGTGCAATCAGTTTTGTAACGAATCGAAATTCGTCCGAATTTAGCAACTTTCGGACATTCGGAAGCATTCGAATTTCCGAACAAAGCAATAACGAATAAAACCAAATCCGAAATAAATTATATCGCAAATAGCGAATGCCCGAATGTCTTCGGCATAATTCGTTATGAAAAAAGTTACGAATGTACGAATCCATTCAAAGCACAATAACACGCACTCTGCTCTGCTCTCTGCTTCTCCCTCACCGTGCTGAACCCTCTCAAAATGGTGTACAGGGGCAGAGGCTATAGCCGCATGTAAAAAACGAAAGTAAAATACGAGATTTCGAATCGTTACAAATAACCGCTATGTATTTAGAAAAGTACAAATCCATTCGAAGCACATTAGGCATAATAGGCAGCGTCGTTGTGAGAGAGACACGGAAAATTACGAATCAACGAACCCAAAAAAAGTTACGAAAGTAGGAGTTGTGTCCAGAATCAACGAAAAACAATGTAGTCTACCGAAAGTACGAATTAGTCCGAACACGAAAAATCGCGTCTAGCAAAATTACGAACGATTACGAATCAACAGGACTGAAAAGAAACGAAACTAAACTAAACAAATTTTTCCATTGTGCACAAGTCTAATTCTCATGCCGCGTACACACGTCCATTTTTCATGACGAGAAAAATTCAATTTTTAAAAATGGTCGTGAAAAACTATCGTGTGTATGCTCCAGAGCATTTTTCTCGATGAGAAAAAATTCCCCTGAAAAATATTTAGAACCTGCTCTTTTTTTTCTCGTCGTTTTTCACGTCGTTCTTTTTAACGTCGTGAAAAACGGTCGTGTGTATGCTTTTACGAGGGGAAAAAAAAACGCCCATGCTCAGAATCAAGTATGAGACGGGAGCGCTCGTTCTGGTAAAACTAGCGTTCGTAATGGAGATAGCACATTCGTCACGCTGTAACGGACTGAAAAGCACGAAGACTGAAAAACGTGAATCGTCTCTCATCAAACTCGATTAACATGAGGATCAGCAAAAGCGTCCCAAAGAGTGGCGCCATTCGAATGGAACTTCCCCTTTATAGTGCCGTCGTACGTGTTGTACGTCACCGCGCTTTGCTCGAGCGTTTTTTTTTCATGAACGTGTGTATGCAAGGCAGGTTTAAGAGGAAACACGAAAAATCACGTCGGGAAAACCGTCGTTTTTTTCCATGACATGAATAACGGTCGTGTGTATGCGGAATCAGCCTAATTATGAAAAAACCCTAAATTATGTGTACTTTTTACCTTATTTGGGTTGGTGCTGTGCCTTTTTTCTTTCTGCCCACCAATCCCTGACCTTTATGTGAAAGCTGCTTCATTCACCTTGTTGTGAGCGGAGGTAGCTTGAGAAGGTCCAGCATTTCAGAACATAGATATGACGAGCGAAAATGCTTTGTGTAATTAGCCATAATCAGAAGGCTTTAGAGACCGGAACAGATGCCAAACACAAGAGCCATTGTCCAGCTGTACGGGATAGATGGACAAAGTTAAAAAAAATATATTTCGCTACAAGGTGAACTGGATAAAAATATCCATTATCCCAAATGGTAGCAGAAAGCTACCATTATTTTTTTTGTTTTTTTTTTGCATGCAAAATGATTCTTTTGTAGTTTAGACGTTTGATACGTTTTGGCAGAAATTTCCTTTCTGTAACACAAATATTTAATTCTGAATTTAGTCCACATTCCTGACATCCAGGATTTCAGAAGCCGCGATGCAAATGATGTTTTTTGCATCCAGGAACTTGTCTCTCTATCGACCCTTTTGATCTAAGCTCAGGGATGGGAAGCCATAAAATAAATGGCAGTGATAACATTAAAGTACCCTGTTGGCAGGGAGGTTTGCAATTTGCGTTTTAGGGCCAGGCTAGACTAGTGTGCATACATAATACCGCAATGGCTTGATCAGGCTCTGCTCCTACTAATAGGCTCCTTGTAATTATTGACCCTGCTGCCAATAACACAATGAGGATGATTTTTACAAGGCGTTAATGTGCGCTGTACGACCCTTGGCAATCGCAGGGCTCCCGCATAAGCTCTCCCATTGTGTTAATCTCGTGGAATGGAAACCATCTATTTGCAAATAAATAGTCAAATTTCATTTTGGTTTTCACTTCTCCGGTCTGTTAGCGCATTTGACAGATGTACACTCTTGGACAGGGAACCCAACTGCCGAAAACTAAAAATTTGTTCCAACTGCAATATCAATAAGTTTTGTGGTAAAGCATAATTTTGACGATGGGACGCAATGTCACATTTATTATGACTTTTCTGCATTGGGCACAAATTACAAGCGCGGACATCAAATTTGAACATGAATTTATCTTGCTGGTATTATACAGTATAATTATGTAGAGCCATAACACGTGCATGGTGCAAGGAATGGGTTTGTGATACAATGGTGCTGGTAACTTTTACATATCCTTTCTGCTTTGTAAGGGGAAAAAAAAATGGTTGATGTGATTAGAGCAGTGTTTCTCAACCAGGGTTCCTCTAGGGGATGCTAGGTGCTCCAATTCACCGCCAGGGCTGCTGTCAGAAACCACGGGGCCCCATGCAACCAACCTGACAGGCCCTCCATCCATCAAGATGTGCATCTTAAGGAACACGACATACAGGGATATGGGAAATATAGACACTGACACACGTGCACCTGCACAGGTTGAACTGGATGGACTGTTGTCTTTATTTGACCTTACCGATTATGATACTAGGAAGAAGAGGAGAACACAACGCCCTAGGTTAAAGTGAGACAGACATATGGAAAGGATTAGTCTGATGCTGTCACCATGTGGGCCTAGGGGGAATCTACAAAAAAGCTCCTTCAGGGTAGACCCTTGCACACTCCTATATAAAGGGACCAAAATCAAGGACTGTTTCTGGAAAAGTTGTTTTCTTGGAAAGACTGTGTGGTATTCCCCAGTGATTGCAAGTTTCTGATCCCACATGGCTCTCTCTGCAGCAGCTGAAAGCTGACCCCTTCTCCTCTTCCTGGTGCACCCTCAAGAGGAAGAGGAGAAGATGCCAGCTTTCAGCTGTTGCAGAGACAGCCATACAGGGGATTAGTTCCAGTATTTGCCCCCCTGCCGCGCTGATCACCATCCCTGCCTACATCTGATTCACCCTGCATTCTAGGCACCCCTGCTGGCCCAGGGCCCGTACAGGAGGACCAGTGGTACCCCCTTATCCATGGCCCTACTCCCGTCAAGTTGGCCAAGGGCTCCTCCCACCATCTTAGTAAGGGCTAGTTTACACTTGCTTCAAAACACGGCTTCAGGGACAGGCTTTGTTAAAGCTCTCTGAACGCTAGTCAAAGCTCCTGTCACTAAAATGGTTAGCTTAATAGTCCTATTTACACCTTGCTTTTGCTTGGTGCTTCGATGAGGCTTTGTTGGGGCTTCGATGAGGCTTTGGTTGATCTTCGATGAGGCTTTGTTGGGGCTTCGATGAGGCTTTGGTTGATCTTTGATGGGGCTTTGATGGGGCTTTGGTGAGGCTTCATGGGCCTTCGATGAGGCTTCGGTGGGGCTTCGGTGGGGCTTCAGTGGGGCTTCGGTGTGTTACTTCAAGCGAGCTTTGCCATAAACTTCTATGGAGGCTTTGAAGATGCTTTGTAGCACCATTAAAGCTACATGGGGTAATATTTTTGAAGGGAAGCCAAAGCAAAGCAAAAGCAAGGTGTAAACAAGACTGTAAGCTAACCATTTTATTTAGTGACAGGAGCTTTGACTGGCATTCAGAGAGCTTTAACAAAGCCTGTCCGAAGCCTTGTTTTGAAGCAAGTGTAAACTTGCCGTTAATGTGTGTTGAAGCTGAAGCAAGTGTAAATGAGCCCTTACTGATATTCTCCCAGCCTGAGACCCTCCTCCAACACACTTGAATGAATGATTGCCCACACCGACAGTTTTTTCAGATGCTTTACTTGAGTTACGCTGAACCGCAACAACTTCACAGCCATTACCAGCACCTTCTCCTGCTTCCTCCAATACTTAGTAGATACTTGCAATCACCGGGGAACACCACACAGTCTTTCCAAGAAAACTAATTTTTCCAGTAAGAGTCCTTGATTTTGGTCCCTTTCTTTAGGAATGTCCAAGGGTATACCCGAAGGGGCTTTCTCATAGATTTCCTCAGGCCTACATGGTGACTGCATCAGACTAATCCTTCCCTTACATCTGTCTCACTTTAACCTAGGGTGTTGTTATATACACAAAAGGAAGAACCACCCCTATGACACACCCCAGGGTGGGATGTAACCACAAACTTAAAATGGAAGTAAACCCTCCTAGCGTTTTCTGCCAAGGAAGCTGCCATCTTGGCCTCTGTTTGATATAAAACTGCCATGATGCTGCACATGTGATCAGCTATGACACCAGCCATTGGATGGTTTGACAGTTTGGTTGAGAGCACAACCAAAGGGAGTGTTTACATTCCTGGCAGGTGCCAGAAATGTAAATGGTTTTTGAAACTGTTAAATGGTTGGGTTTACTTCTGCCCCACTTCAGCCCCAGACCATTTGACCGCCCCACTTTTTGCGATTCGGCACTGCGTCGCTTTAACTGACAATTGTTTCTGATCCCACATGGCTCTCTCTGCAGCAGCTGAAAGCTGACCCCTTCTCCTCTTCCTGGTGCACCCTCAAGAGGAAGAGGAGAAGATGCCAGCTTTCAGCTGTTGCAGAGACAGCCATACAGGGGATTAGTTCCAGTATTTGCCCCCCTGCCGCACTGATCACCATCCCTGCCTACATCTGATTCACCCTGCATTCCAGGCACCCCTGCTGGCCCAGGGCCCGTACAGGAGGACCAGTGGTACCCCCTTATCCATGGCCCTACTCCTGTCAAGTTGGCCAAGGGCTCCTCCCACCATCTTAGTAAGGGCTAGTTTACACTTGCTTCAAAACACGGCTTCAGGGACAGGCTTTGTTAAAGCTCTCTGAACGCTAGTCAAAGCTCCTGTCACTAAAATGGTTAGCTTAATAGTCCTATTTACACCTTGCTTTTGCTTGGTGCTTCGATGAGGCTTTGTTGGGGCTTCGATGAGGCTTTGGTTGATCTTCGATGAGGCTTTGTTGGGGCTTCGATGAGGCTTTGGTTGATCTTTGATGGGGCTTTGGTGAGGCTTCATGGGCCTTCGATGAGGCTTCGGTGGGGCTTCGGTGGGGCTTCAGTGGGGCTTCGGTGTGTTACTTCAAGCGAGCTTTGCCATAAACTTCTATGGAGGCTTTGAAGATGCTTTGTAGCACCATTAAAGCTACATGGGGTAATATTTTTGAAGGGAAGCCAAAGCAAAGCAAAAGCAAGGTGTAAACAGGACTGTAAGCTAACCATTTTATTTAGTGACAGGAGCTTTGACTGGCATTCAGAGAGCTTTAACAAAGCCTGTCCGAAGCCTTGTTTTGAAGCAAGTGTAAACTTGCCGTTAATGTGTGTTGAAGCTGAAGCAAGTGTAAATGAGCCCAGCCTGAGACCCTCCTCCAACACACTTGAATGAATGATTGCCCACACCGACAGTTTTTTCAGATGCTTTACTTGAGTTACGCTGAACCGCAACAACTTCACAGCCATTACCAGCACCTTCTCCTGCTTCCTCCAATACTTAGTAGATACTTGCAATCACCGGGGAACACCACACAGTCTTTCCAAGAAAACAAATTTTTCCAGTAAGAGTCCTTGATTTTGGTCCCTTTCTTTAGGAATGTCCAAGGGTATACCCGAAGGGGCTTTCTCATAGATTCCCTCAGGCCTACATGGTGACTGCATCAGACTAATCCTTCCCTTACATCTGTCTCACTTTAACCTAGGGTGTTGTTATATACACAAAAGGAAGAACCACCCCTATGACACACCCCAGGGTGGGATGTAACCACAAACTTAAAATGGAAGTAAACCCTCCTAGCGTTTTCTGCCAAGGAAGCTGCCATCTTGGCCTCTGTTTGATATAAAACTGCCATGATGCTGCACATGTGATCAGCTATGACACCAGCCATTGGATGGTTTGACAGTTTGGTTGAGAGCACAACCAAAGGGAGTGTTTACATTCCTGGCAAGTGCCAGAAATGTAAATGGTTTTTGAAACTGTTAAATGGTTGGGTTTACTTCTGCCCCACTTCAGCCCCAGACCATTTGACCGCCCCACTTTTTGCGATTCGGCACTGCGTCGCTTTAACTGACAATTGCGCGGTCGTCCGACGTGGCTCCCAAACAGAATTGATGTCCTTTTTTCTCTCACAAATAGAGCTTTCTTTTGGTGGTATTTGATCACCTCTGCGGTTTTTATTTTTTGCGCTATTAACAAAAATAGAGCGACAATTTTGAAAAAAATTCAATATTTTTTACTTTTTGCTATAATAAATATCCCCAAAAAATATATAAAAAAAAACAATTTTTTTCCTCAGATTAGGCCGATATGTATTCTTCTACATATTTTTGGTAAAAGAATCGCAATAAGCGCTTTTTGATTGGTGTGCGCAAAATTACAGCGTCTACAAAATAGGGGGTAGTTTAATGGCATTTTTATTAATATTTTTTTTTTTACTAGTAATGGCGGCGATCTGCAATTTTTATCAGGACTGCGACATTATGGCAGATATTTTTGACGCTATTTTGGGACCATTCACATTTATACAGCGATCAGTGCTATAAAAATGCACTGATTACTGTATAAATGTGACTGGCAGTGAAGGGGTTAACCACTAGGGGGCTAGGAAGGGGTTAAGTGTGTCCTAGGGAGTGATTCTAACTGTTAGGGGGCGTGGCTACGAGTGACACGCCACTGATCGATGCTCCCGATCAGAGGGAGCAGACGATCAGTGTCAGTGTCACTAGGCAGAACGGGAAGATGCATGTTTACACTTACCTCTCCCTGTTCTGCAGCTCTGTGACCCGATCGTGGGACACCGGCGGACATCGAGTCCGCGGGTCCCGCGGGGACAGTCACGAAGCTCGCGTCACGCCGGGAAATTCAAAGTGACGTAAATATACGTCACTTTGCCCAGCAGTGCCATTCTGCCGACGTATATGTTCGTGAACCGGTCGTTAACCGGTTAAGCCGGCCAAAGACTTTATTTTTTATTTGGATGCAGGAAAGAAAATTGCCCAATTCCCCCATCAACATGCCAGGGAGAAGACAGTGATTATTGCTAGCAGCTATCAATCGATCAACTTGGGTACAATTAGCCTACCCATACATGGTTCACATCTCAGCTGATTTAGCAGGCTTTAACCCCTGCCTACAGGTGGATTGATCTCCCACCTACACTAGACAATGTTCCACTAACCCTCAATGTAAAGAGTCACGTCCACAATTATTATTATTATTATGCAGGATTTATATAGCGACAACAGTTTACGCAGCGCTTTACAATATAAAAGGGAGACAATACAGTTATAATACAATAAAATACAAGAGGATTAAGAGGGTCCTGCTCAGAAGAGCTTACAATCTAATAGGGTGGGGCAGGTGGTACAAAAGGTTGTAACTGTGGGGAATGAGCTGATGGAAGTGGTAAAAGATTAGTTGGAGACGTGATAGGCTTCCCTGAAGAGGTGAGTTTTCAGGGATCGCCTGAAGATAACAAGAGTAGGGGATAGCCGGACAGGTTGAGGTAGCGAGTTCCAGAGGATGGGAGAGGCTCTGGAGAAATCCTGGAGACGAGCATGGGAGGAGGAGACGAGAGAGCTTAACAGTAGGAGGTCTTGAGAAGAGCGGAGAGGACGGTTTGGGAGACAAGATTGGTGATGTAGCTCGGGCACTGGCGGCTGGTGCTCAAATTTTTTGGGGGGGGCGCAAAGAAACTGAAAAAAAAAAAATCAATTGCCGCCACTGTGCCCATTAAACGCAGCCACTGTGCCCAAACGCCACTAGTTTGTCCCCAAATGCAGCCAGTTTCCCCCCCATATGCAGCCAGTTTCTCCCCCATAATGCAGCCAGTTTCTCCCCCATAATGCAGCCAGTTTCTCCCCCATAATACAGCCAGTTTCTCCCCCATAATGCAGCCAGTTTCTCCCCCATAATACAGCCAGTTTGTCCTCATAATACAGCCAGTTTGTCCCCTATATGCAGCCAGTTTCTCCCCTATATGCAGCCAGTTTCTCCCCCAAATGCAGCCAGTTTCTCCCCTATATGCAGCCAGTTTCTCCCCTATATGCAGCCAGTTTCTCCCCCAAATGCAGCCAGTTTCTCCCCTATATGCAGCCAGTTTGTCCCCTATATGCAGCCAGTTTCTCCCCCAAATGCAGCCAGTTTCTCCCCTATATGCAGCCAGTTTCTCCCCCATATGCAGCCAGTTTCTCCCCCAAAATGCAGCCAGTTTCTCCCCCAATATACAGCCAGTTTCTCCCCCAATATACAGCCAGTTTCTCCCCCATAATGCAGCCAGTTTCTCCCCCATAATGCAGCCAGTTTCTCCCCCAATATATAGCCAGTTTCTCCCCAATATATAGCCAGTTTCTCCCCCATAATGCAGCCAGTTTCTCCCCCAAATGCAGCCAGTTTCTCCCCTATATGCAGCCAGTTTCTCCCCCATATGCAGCCAGTTTCTCCCCCATAATGCAGCCAGTTTCTCCCCCAATATACAGCCAGTTTCTCCCCCATAATGCAGCCAGTTTCTCCCCCTATATGCAGCCAGTTTCTTCCCCAATATACAGCCAGTTTCTCCCCCATAATGCAGCCAGTTTCTCCCCCAATATACAGCCAGTTTCTCCCCCATAATGCAGCCAGTTTCTCCCCCATAATGCAGCCAGTTTCTCCCCCAATATACAGCCAGTTTCTCCCCCATAATGCAGCCAGTTTCTCCCCTATATGCAGCCAGTTTCTCCCCCATAATGCAGCCAGTTTCTCCCCCAATATACAGCCAGTTTCTCCCCCATAATGCAGCCAGTTTCTCCCCCATATGCAGCCAGTTTCTCCCCTATATGCAGGCAGTTTCTCCCCCATAATGCAGCCAGTTTCTCCCCCATATGCAGCCAGTTTCTCCCCCATAATGCAGCCAGTTTCTCCCCTATATGCAGCCAGTTTCTCCCCTATATGCAGCCAGTTTCTCCCCCATAATGCAGCCAGTTTCTCCCCCAATATACAGCCAGTTTCTCCCCCAATATACAGCCAGTTTCTCCCCCATAATGCAGCCAGTTTCTCCCCCATAATGCAGCCAGTTTCTCCCCCATAATGCAGCCAGTTTCCCCCCATAATGCAGCCAGTTTCTCCCCCATAATGCAGCTAGTTTGTCCTCATAATACAGCCAGTTTGTCCCCTATATGCAGCCAGTTTCTCCCCTATATGCAGCCAGTTTCTCCCCCAAATGCAGCCAGTTTCTCCCCTATATGCAGCCAGTTTGTCCCCTATATGCAGCCAGTTTCTCCCCCAAATGCAGCCAGTTTCTCCCCTATATGCAGCCAGTTTGTCCCCTATATGCAGCCAGTTTCTCCCCCAAATGCAGCCAGTTTCTCCCCTATATGCAGCCAGTTTCTCCCCCATATGCAGCCAGTTTCTCCCCCATAATGCAGCCAGTTTCTCCCCCATAATGCAGCCAGTTTCTCCCCCATAATGCAGCCAGTTTCCTCCTATATGCAGCCAGTTTCTCCCCCAATATACAGCCAGTTTCTCCCCCAATATACAGCCAGTTTCTCCCCCATAATGCAGCCAGTTTCTCCCCCATAATGCAGCCAGTTTCTCCCCCAATATACAGCCAGTTTCTTCCCCATAATGTAGCCAGTTTCTCCCCTATATGCAGCCAGTTTATCCCCCAAATGCAGCCAGTTTCTCCCCTATATGCAGCCAGTTTCTCCCCTATATGCAGCCAGTTTCTCCCCCATATGCAGCCAGTTTCTCCCCCATAATGCAGCCAGTTTCTCCCCCAATATACAGCCAGTTTCTCCAGCATAATGCAGCCAGTTTCTCCCCCAATATACAGCCAGTTTCTCCCCCATAATGCAGCCAGTTTCTCCCCCATAATGCAGCCAGTTTCTCCCCCAATATACAGCCAGTTTCTCCCCCATAATGCAGCCAGTTTCTCCCCCATAATGCAGCCAGTTTCTCCCCCAATATACAGCCAGTTTCTCCCCCATATGCAGCCAGTTTCTCCCCCATATGCAGCCAGTTTCTCCCCCATAATGCAGCCAGTTTGTCCTCATAATACAGCCAGTTTCTCCCCCCCAGCCCTGCACTTACCTTCCTTGAGTCAGCGCCGTCCTTCTTCCGTCCTCGATGTCTTCTCCCGCCCTCGATGTCACTTCAGCCAATCAGGTTACCGGTAACCAGACCCGGTGAACCTGATTGGCCAGGGAACGCACCCCTGTGCGTCCTCTCATTAGGTATTTAGAAGCCGATTACAGCCCTCAGGCTGTAGTCGGGAAGCCTATCAGAGCCTGCTGGCTCTGATAGGCACTTCTAAAGGCCAATCAGACGCTGTGACTCAGATGGCCGGTGTACTGCCGAGCATTGCCCCCCAGCGGATTCTGCCCGCTCTGTACTGCGCAGGCGCGGCGCTTTTTCCGAAAATAGCCGAACATGTAGAGCTGAGAGTCAGCTCTACATGGCGCCTGCGCACACCAAATTGTGCTACACTGCTGACATCCAGGCTCTTTCTTTACCATCCCCGTGGACATGGAGGATGTTAAAAAAAGAGCCAGGAGGCCAAGCGAGCGTAGCGAGCCATCCGAGCGAAGCGAGGACGTGAGGCCGACTGGCCACTTACATCTAGGTCCACGCAGGCGCCGTGTAGAGCTGACTCTCAGCTCTACACGTTCGGCTATTTTCGGAAGCTCATTGACGTTCGTACTGCGCAAGCGCCGGGCCTGCGCAGTACAGTTGGGGGCAGAATCCTCCGGGGGGACGTTTGTCGGCAGATCACCGGCGCTCTAGGGGCCGGCCATCTGAATAGTGGGCGGCAGCAATACATAGGTTCATGCAATGCATGAACCTATGTATTGTTGTGGTGAGTGACGGCCGGGTGCAGAAGCGAGCGGTAGCGGCGCTTCTGCGCCCACTATGGTCGCGCCGCCATGTGTAAAAAAAAGACATTAAAAAAAAAAAAAAAAACTCTTAAAGGGCCCGTTTTTTTTTTTGTTTTTTTTTGGTGACCACAGGAGGGGGGGCGGCGCCCGGGCGCCCCCTATGGACAGGCCGCCACTGAGTTTGGGGCAGAGTTGTGGATGGCTTTGTAGGTTGTGGCTAGTATTTTTAATTTAATTCGCTGGGTGATCGGGAGCCAATGTTAGAGGACAATACAATTTTTACTCTTTGCCTTTCTTTTCTGCAGTTGTTATTCATTTAAAGCGGAGCTCCACCCTAAAGTGGAACTTCCGCTCATCGGATTCCTTCCCCCCTCCGGTGTCACGATTGACACCTTTCAGGGGGGAGGGGGGGTGCAGATACCTGTCTAAGACAGGTATTTGCACCCACTTCCAGGACTCCTCTCTGTGGGAAGCACGTCACTTCCCGCAGAGTACCCGTAGTGTTCTGGGAGACACTCGGCTCCCAGAACACAGGAGGGCCAGTCAGAACGGCGCAGCGAGACTCGCGCATGCGCAGTAGGGAACCGGGCATGAAGCCGCAAGGCTTCACTTTCTGGTTCCCTCACCGAGGATGGCGGTGGGGGCAGCAGAGTGACGAGCATAGGCGTGCGCCCAGGCACACCCTAATCGCCCTATGCACATTAGTGTTATCGCTCTGTGTAGCAGCAGGAACATGGGAAAGCTCTCCCTCTTACCGACTCTGCCATAAGAGAAGTGTTTATGCTCTGCTCTTGCACTGTGCCGGCAGGGAGATCAATGCCTGGGGTCATATATATGTAAACATACACACATGTGTGTTTGAGTTTAAGGGTGCACACCCTAATGCAATAGGCTGCGCACAACTATGGTGACGATCGATTGCTCGTCCTCTGCTGCGGACGTCGCTGGACTCCAGGACAGGTAAGCGTCCTAATATTAAAAATCAGCAGCTGCAGTCATGGGCGTCCGCTGAACTTTTTTTAGGGGGGGGGGGCATCATTTTAAGGTCATCAATGCATCTTTTGGGCAGTGGAGTAGCGCTGTATACACCACTCCTCCACCGCCCCTGCCCATTGAAATAAATGGGCACCGCTGCCGAAGCGCCTGCAAAGCGATTTGGCAGCGGCGATACACAGTTGCATTTAACCCTGTCTTTGACTGCTAGCTGGGGTTAAAAGCGTCCCACTAGCGGCCGAATAGCGCCACTAAAACGATGGTAAAGCGACGCTAAAACTAGCAGCGCTTTACTGATAACGCGGCCAGCTGGCAGTGTGAAATAGCTCTTGAGTATAATTCAGCTTCACTCCACCATGTCCATGTAAATATAGCCTAGAGAATGTACATCTTTCTATATTGCAATACATCTGTTGTGGCCATATTTTGATCTTTATGAAAACAGCCTATACTGTATAGGTTGTTTTCATCAAGATCAAAATATGGCCGCCCACAACAGATGAATTGCAATACATTGCAATACAAAAAGATGTACACAGTGGTGTCGTGGCACAGGCACTGCTGTTACCTGTAGTTCTTCAGCCATAGGCCCAGGGGCAGGCACTGGCAGCGTATTCTCTCATCTCGGCCACTGCACGCCACGCACCTGTGGGAGGAGCCGGCGCATACATTTACACAGGC
The DNA here is from genome assembly GCA_029206835.1 of Rana muscosa. Taxonomy (NCBI): domain Eukaryota; kingdom Metazoa; phylum Chordata; class Amphibia; order Anura; family Ranidae; genus Rana; species Rana muscosa. The sequence continues at coordinate 286,152,268 of CM055124.1, forward strand.
AGAGGCAGCAGCCAATCACGGAACAGCCGGGTCACGGACGGTGATGTTAAGCAGAGGCCCGAGCGGCAGAGCCAATCCGATGCTTGGGCCGGGGGTGAGGAGGGAGGGACGGATGTGTAGTCGGAAAAGACAGAGCAGCCCCAGCCCCCAGGCCAGCAGCAGACTTAGAAAAAAAAAGTCCACGGCTGCCGCGGAGGCGGCCCTTGCAACACAGGGGGCAAGTGTCTTCACTCTGACTTCTGATTCCAGGGGGGGGGGGCAATTGACCCCCCTTGCCCTATGGAGCGGACGCCCATGGCTGCAGTATTTGTAGCTGCTGGCTTTAAGATAACTAAAAAATAATTTGTCATGGGTTGCTAACCCAATGATATGCCTTTGGTGTACACTAGGTACGCCACATTACTTATCCTTTTATTTAAAAACTTTCTCCAACTTATTCATTATGCTAATGTACCTTGGGCTGTAGCTATAATCCTTTCTAGCAAGGGTTCCTCAAGACCTGTTAATTATTTCAAGGGATCCTTGAGTGTAAAAAAAGTTGATAAAGGCTGGAATAGAGGAAAGGGGGAGTGCGTCATTGGCAGATACAGTTCCTGTTATCTTTTCAGGAGACACTTGAAGGATAACTGAAACAGTAAGCATTAGACTAGATACACTGAGATTGGTGGTTGTAGAGAATTGTCACACATAACCTCTTATTTAGTCAACGCAGACTTGCGCCCGTGAATGTGAAGCCCCCAGGAAGTGCTCACTAAACCTATAACTACTTCAATCATCCAGCCATGTCTAAGGAAATTCATATTTTGTTATTCCTTCCGCACAGGTTTGAGTGTTCAAAGTGAACTTTGCCAAGTGATTAATGTACGCCTTTAGTAAATCACCCCCCTGAATCAAACAGCAATGTGATGCCTTCCTTGTTTGCTGTCCTTGTCTCCAGTTATGTCGAGTACACACGATCGGAAATTCCGACAAGAAAAGTCCGATGTGAGCTTTTGATCGGAAATCCCGACTGTGTGTAGGCTCCATCGGAATTTTTCTGTCGGAATTTCCGCCAAGAAAAATTTGAGAGCTGGTTCTCAAATTTTTTCGTCAAGAAAAGTTCTTGGAGGAAATTCCGATCGTCTGTATGCAATTCCAACGTGCAAAAAAAAACACGCATGCTCAGAATCAATAAGACACATGCTCAGAATCATTGAACGTAATTTTTCTCGGCTCATTGTAGTGTTGTGCGTCACCGCGTTCTTGACGGTCGCAATTTGGTGTGTATGCAAGACAAGTTTGAACCAAGATTCCGCCGGAAAAAAATCCATGGTTTTCTTGTCGGATTTTCCGATCGTGTGTACGCGGCATAACAGTGCAGACACAGACAGGCTGCATGTGACCAAGCAATGTTTACACACTCACCTGGACCCAGGATGACAACTTTTAATTTGTATTGAAAGAAAAGCCAAACGTAAAAGATTATTCTGGCAATGTTGCTTAGTATCTTTGGAGGTACCGAAAAGATAATTAATCAAAAGGTGCAATAAGCCTTTTTTTTTTTATGTTTTAAAAATGTACAGGTATACTTTATAAAAGAGAACTGAACAAATCATAAATGGTGTACCATGTACCGTAGCGAAAGGGTTAATCTACTGATGGATTGGGATTTAATTGTTGAACAGTACAAGCTTGAACATTTGATTCCTGTTTTCTTTTTGGCTTAGTTACATATGGTGGGGCTAAATTCTGCCAGCTGGAGACCAGGAGAATAATCATAGGCGTGCGCACAGGGTGTGCCGGGTGGGCCCAGGCACACCCTAATCACACAGTGCAGCACATATTCCCCCTACTGCCCTGGCTCCCCCCTCCTTCCCTCTGCAGCACTACCAGCTTCCTTCCTTTCCTCTCCTGCCGGCTGTAGCTGCGGGATGTTTTAAGATGAGTGAGGGAAGGGGCTGGTAAATATGTATTTATCAGCCCCTTCCCTTTCTGAATAAACATGGTGAGTGATCGATAGTGTGTATTTGAGCTTTCGGGTGCACACCCTAATGCAATAGGCTGCGCACACCTATGAGAATAACTATTTTAATATATTTCTCATAACAACCAGGATTTAGGTTTCTAGTTCCAACATTACCTGGGAACATACACTATATTACCAAAAGTATTGGGACACCTGCCTTAACAGGCACATGACCTTTAATGACATCCCAGTCTTAGTCCGTAGGGTTCAATATTGAGTTGGCCCAACCTTTACAGCTATTACAGCTTCAACTCAAAACTCACTCCTCCATGTCTTTATAGACCTTGCTTTGTGCACTGGTGCGCAGTCATGTTAGAACAGGAAGGGGTCATCCCCAAACTGTTCCCACAAAGTTGGGAGCATGAAATTGTCCAAAATGTCTTGGTATGCTGATGCCTTAAGAGTTCCCTTCACTGGAACTAAGGGGCCAAACCCAACCCCTGAAAAACAACCCCACACCGTAATCCCCCTCTACCAAATTTTGATCAGAGCACAAATCAAGGTCCATAAAGACTTTGGGAGGAATTAGAGCGGAGACTGTGAGCCAGGCCTTTTGGCCCAATATCAGTGCCTGAACTCACAAATGCTCTTCTGGAAGAATGGTCAAACATTCCCATAGACACCCTCCTAAACCTTGTGGACGGCCTTCCCAGAAGAGTTGAAGCTGTTATAGCTGCAAAGGGTGGGCCAACTCAATATTGAACCCTACGGACTAAGACTGGGATGCCATTAAAGTTCATGTGCGTGTAAAGGCATATATATATATATAGTGTATATGCAATGTGCTTATTATATGAAATGATTCAAAGTAATGCATCAAAGATAACATGTAATGTCTGTGATCTTGCTGACACCTTTTAACATTAAAGTTGACTTTTACTTTCCAAAATTGAATTTTCCTTCCTGTATTACCCCCCGCCCCCCCTTTGGAATATACAGTAAAAATTAGTTTTTTCAGGGGAAGGGTTATTCTTTATTTCGTTATTCCGGCCCATGCCCTGCCTCCATTCTTGCCTTGGTGAAAATCAAAATGTCCTGTCCCAAAAGCAGACAAAGAGCCAGCAGGCAACTCATAGACCTCAAAGTTTTAATGAGATTGTTTTGCAATGATAATACAAAAATGTACAAAAATAAACATTTCAGGGCCACGGCAGACCTGTTTTTTCTGATTGGCTGTCACCTTCAGAAAGGGGTCCACTGTGGCCCCAAAATATTGGTGTATTATGTCTATTCTTGTAAAAAAAATTATCAACATTGCAAAATTATCTCAATAAAACATTGAGATATATGGGCTGAGTAATGGCTCTTTCTCTTCTTTTGGCAATTTTACAGTATCAAAGTGTGGATCCATGGAATTTCCAATTGCCTTCAGAAGGATTAAGAAGGATTTTTTTTCCCCCAATGGAGTAAATTGGACCATGCCTCATAGGGGTTTTTTTTTTTTTTGCATTCAACTGGATCAGCTGTGGTTATAGGGTTGGTATGCTGGTTGATATGGAGGTTTTCTATCTATTTATTTGTTATACTGGTTGAACAAGATAAGCTTGCGTCTTTTTTCAACCTGACTATGTAACTATGTATGACCATTATTAGCTGTACACTTCCAACAGTAGGAAAGTGGAAATAAGGGTTTGGTGCTGGAAGTTATGTTCCTGTCCCCGCCACATTACCCAGGGGGCTTCAGGAGCAGGGACACACCCAAGCGGGAGGGTAGATCTGATGGCGTATCGTTAGGTGCTGGTCGAAAGAACACGAAACAGATAGCAGGTTCCCGATGACTTGGAAGGGAAGATGATGGTGCCGGACTCAGCGTGTGGCAATAGAGTGGCCGATATAGCAGGACAACGCTGGATTGGCTGGGCAGGTGGGTATGTATTCTGAAGAAGACCCTGCATGACAATTAAAAGGCGATTTAGGGGAAGGGTTGAAGTTCCTCTTTAAGTAGTTTTTTGATATTATGACTTCTAATTCTCTTGTTGTCATCCTATAAGAACAATGCTGTCCCCAATGGAGTAAATTGGACTATGCTTCATAGGTTGTTTTTTTTTGCCTTCCTCTGGATCAGTTGTGGGCATAGGATTCTGTATATGGAGGTTTTCTATTTATTTGTTTGTTCTACTGGTTGAACAAGCTGGGTTTGTGTCTTTTTTCAACCTGACTATGTAACTATGTATCACCATTAGCCGTGTACGTCCAACAGTAGGAAAGTGGAAGTAAGGGTTTCGGGGCTGGAAGATATGTTTCTGATCCAGCAACAGCTGAAGGGTGGGTCTGGTGGTGTGTCATTGGGGAGCTGGTTGTAAGAACCTGAAAGAGACAGCCGGCTCTAGATGACTTGGCATGTGGCAAAAGAGTGGTGGATATAGCAGGGCAATGCTGGATTGGCTGGGCAGGTGGGTATGTATTTTTTGCATGGCAATTAAGAGGCGATTTAGGGGGAAAAAATGCAGACAAAAGGGGGGGGGGTTTAAAATTCCTCTCTAGGTAGTTTTCCGATATTATGACTCCTAATTCTCTTGTTGTCTTCCTATAAGAACAATGCTGTCCCCACTAGAGTAAATTGGACCATGCTTCGTAGTTGTTTTTTTGCCTTCCTCTGGATCAGTTCCTCTTTAGGTAGTTTTTCGATATTATGATTCTAATTCTCTCGTCTTCCTATAAGAACAATGCTGTCCCCACTGGAGTAAATTGGACTATGCTTTTTTTTTTTACTTCCTCTGGATGAGCTGTGGGCATAGGATTCTGTATATGGAGGTTTTCTATTTATTTATTTGTTTTATTGGTTGAACAAGCTGGGTTTGTGTCTTTTTTCAACTTGACTATGTAATTATGTATCACCATTAGCCGTGCACTTCCAACAGTAGGAAAGTGGAAATAAGAGTTTGGTCCTGGAAGGTACAGTATGTTTCTGTTCCAGCAACAGCTGGAGGGTGGGTCTGGTGGTCTGTCATTGGGGCTGGTTGCAAGAACCTGAAAGAGACAGCCGGCTTTCGATGACTTGGAAGGGAAGATGGCGGTGCCAGACCTGGCGTGTGGCAAAAGAGTGGCGGATATAGCAGGACAATGCTGGATTGACTGGGCAGGTGAGTATGGATTCTGAAGAAGATCCTGCATGACAATTAAGAGGTGATTTAAGGGGGGAAAAAAGCAAACGGATGGGGGGGTTTGAAGTTCCTCTTTAAGTAGCTTTTCCATATTATGACTTCTAATTGTCTTGTTGTCATCCCATAAGACCAATGCTGTCCCCACTGGAGTAAATTGGACTATGCTTCATCATTTTTTTTTTTGCCTTCCTCTGGATCAGTTGTGGGCATAGGATTCTGCATATGGAGGTTTTCTATTTATTTATTTGTTCTATTGGTTGAACAAGCTGGGTTTGTGTCTTTTTTCAACCTGACTATGTAATTACCGTATGTATCACCATTAGCCATGTACGTCCAACAGTAGGAAAGTAGAAGTAAGGGTTTGGGGCTGGAAGATATGTTTCTGATCCAGCAACAGCTAGAGGGTGGATCTGGGGGTGTATCACTGGGGGCTAGTTGCAAGAACCTAAAAGAGACAGTCGACTCCCTATGACTTGGAAGGGAAGATGAAGGGCAACCAAACTGATAAGAGGCATGGAGGAGCTCAGCTATGAGGAGAGATTAGAGGAACTGAATTTATTCTCTCTTGAGAAGAGGAGATTAGGGGGGGATATGATCAACATGTACAAATATATAAGGGGTCCATATAGTGAACTTGGTGTTCAGTTATTCACTTTACGGTCATCACAAAGGACAAGGGGGCACTCTTTACGTCTAGAGGAAAAGAGATTTCACCTCCAAATACGGAAAGTTTTCTTCACAGTAAGAGCTGTGAAAGTGTGGAATAGACTCCCTGCAGAGGTGGTTCTGGCCAGCTCAGTAGATTGCTTTAAGAAGGGCCTGGATTCTTTCTTAAATGTACATAATATAACTGGGTACTGACGTTTATAGGTAAAGTTGATCCAGGGAATATCCGATTGCCTCTCGGGGGATCAGGAAGGAATTTTTTCCCCTGCTGTAGAAAATTGGATCATGCTCTTCTGGGTTTTTTTGCCTTCCTCTGGATCAACTGTGGGTATAGAATTGGGTATATGGGATTGTACGATATATTTTTATTTTATTTATTTATTTATTTTTTTTTTATTTTTTTTATGGTTGAACTGGATGGACTTGTGTCTTTTTTCAACCTGACTAACTATGTAACTATGAGGGTGCCAAACTTAGCGTGTGCTGGATATAGCAGGACAATGCTGGATTGGCTGGGCAGGTGAGTATGCATTTTGAAGGCAAGTCTGCATAACGGTTAAGTGGCGATGAAGGAAAAAAAAGAAGCAGATGGATGGGGGGGTTTGAAGTTCCTCTTTAACCACTTAAGGACCAGTGCACAACGATATACGTTGACACAATGGCTCCTGTGGGCAGATGGGCGTACAGGTACATCCCCTTTAAGAAGCGGCATTGTGGGCGTGCGCGCGCGAGCTCTGTGAGTCTGACCGTGGGTCCCGCAGACTCGATGTCCACGGGGATACCCGCGATCGTCTCACGGAGAGGAAGAACAGGGAAATGCTGATGTAAACAAGCATTTCCCCATTCTTCCTAGTGACAGGACACTGATCACCGCTCCCTGTAATCTGGAGCGGTGATCAGTGTCATGTCACACACAGCCCATCCCCCCTGCAGTTAGAAGCACTCCCTAGGACACACTTAACCCCTTCAGCGCCCCCTACAGGTTAACCCCTTCACTGCCAGTGTAATTTTTACAGTAATCAGTGCATTTTTATAGCACTGATTGCTGTAAAAATGACAATGGTCCCAAAATGGTGTCAAAAGTGTCCGATGTGTCTGCCATAATGTCGCAGTCACGATAAAAATTGCTGATCGCCGCCATTACTAGTAAAAAAAAAAAATATTAATAAAAATGCCATAAAACTATCCCCTAGTTTGTAGGCGCTATAACTTTTGCGCAAACCAATCAATAAACGCTTATTGTGATTTTTTTTTTTACCAAAAATATGTAGAAGAATACGTATCGGCCTAAACTGAGGAAAAAATATTTTTTTTATATATTTTTTGGGGGATATTTCTTATAGCAAAAAGTAAAAAATCTTGAATTTTTTTCAAAATTGTCGCTCTATTTTTGTTTATAGCGCAAAAAATAAAAACCGCAGAGGTGATCAAATACCACCAAAAGAAAGCTCTATTTGTGGGAAAAAAAAAACGTCAATTTTTTTTGGGAGCCACGTCCCACGACCGCGCAATTAGTCAGTTTAAAGCGACGCAGTTGCCGAATCGCAAAAAGTGGCCTGGTCTTTGGCCAGCCAAATGGTCCGGGGATTAAGTGGTTAAGTAATTTTTTCCATATTATGACTTCTAATTCTCTTGTTGTCATCCCATAAGAACAATGCTGTTCAGACTCATCAGACTCTTTGGATCTGCTATATTTTTCTTATAATTATAGATTTGCGCCAACGTGCGATCTCGGTCCTTTATATCTGAAATAAAACAAGAGGGCGCTTCTCTCTTACTCATCTACGTCTCTCCTTGCGTTTATTTGAATTTTAGCAGCACCGCTGTTCATACTTTTGCGCGGTGGATTTTGAGAGTGGTTGAAGGCGGACACCCCTGGAATGTAATGATTTCCCCGTGAATGTGGCAATTTGTCTGTCTTCTCATATCCCCCCCCCAAGTTAGTCCAGACTGAGTGAGTAATAGTGTTAATTTCATACCCTCAGCACCCCCTTTTCTTGCTTTGTGCAAGCTGAGCACTTGCTACCCCCGCTGTCTGTTTTTCCTTGCTAAGGTTCACTTGTAATTATGTTGATTTTCATCAACCCACCCCCTCATGGAAGCTTATTAGTTTGAATATTTTTTATTTATGATCATTTCACCAAACTCCTGCTAGCAATTCCAATTACTCTCACCGCTTCCTTGTAATTGTCTTTCCATAATGGCTCAGAAACAATTGCACTAAATGAGGTGGCTCCAGCAAGATGAGAGTCTCACTTCATTAAAGGCTAATGTATTCTCAGCTCCCGCGCGGTGGGGCCTGGCTTGGAAGTGAGACGTTTAAACAGCTCCGCTTTTTATTCAGCCACAGACTTTTCTATATTTTCTTTATATTGGTGGCCTTGTTTTTTTATTTTTTTTTAAGTGAACAATTTTTTTTTTTTTTAGGTTGAGAATTTTTGCCATTGGATTTAGGTGACCTTTTAATTGACTTGGCGATTTAATGTTGGATTGCCATTACTTTCAGAGATACATATTTTTCCTGGATATAATTTTTTTTTAATTTTTTTAATGTATTTCTACAGTAATGATTACCGGATGTATGCTCAAGTTACAGACTGCAGACCAAATAAGTCAAAACAATGACATTGCTGTAAGCTTTTGATGTTCTCGACCAGGAAATATGATAAAGAAATAGGAATGGCTTGATGGTACATATAATTATATGCTAAGGGGCCCATGTCTCACTTTCAACACCATCCCCTTTTTTTTTTCTCAACTCAAGAACAGGAAAAGGTAAGTGGGAGGTGAAAGGGGTTATTATGGAAGGGTGCAAGACAATGGATGTCAGGACCAGGATCTGATCCCACAACCTCTGCTGTGTCCAGAAGTAGCTGTTCTTGCTAAGCCACCTGAGATGCTGGGAAGCACCCTGTCTGCTGGGTGTCTTTGGACAATCCTGCCTTGTTTCTGGTGAACCGTGACCTCCTTGCTCCTCCCATGAACTTCCTGTTTAAGCCATGCCTTTGCACTTCCTGTTTGCCAGATTATTGTGCTCAGGGCTTTTTTTCTCAGAGATTAGTTGCAGGAACTCCCCCCTTCTGAGTCACTCCTTGCCTCCGCCCCCTACCCACCCCTGAGCAGTGTCACTTGGTTTCACCCCCTTCCCATCTCCCAGTACTGGCCCTTTTAGAGAATACAGAACCAAGTATTATTTTGTGGTGCTAAGTAATTTGTATGGTGTTTGTTAATAATAGCAAGGAAAGCAGTAAACAAGATCCTCTGCAGCCAGCAACACTAGACCCATCACCGCAACACTAGACCCACCACAGCAACAATAGATCCCCTAGCAATAATAGACCCCACCCCAGAAACAATAAATTCCCCCAGCAACAATAGATCCCCCAGCAATAATAAATACCACCAGCAACACTAGAAGCACCCCAGCGACAATAGATCCCCCACACAACATTATACCTCTCTGCCCCAGCAACAATAGACCGCCCGTTACAAAATACCACCCTAACGACAATAGATCCAGCCCAGCAACCATAGATCCACCCCTGCAACAATAGACCCCCAGAAACAACAACAGGTTTCCCAGCAGCCAGCATCAATGGACCCTCCAGCAGCCAACAACCATAGACCTCTCCTTCAACAATTACCATCCCAGCAACAATAGACCCCCACACAAAAATAGATTCCTGCCAGCATACCCCAGTACTCATTGCCATTACATACAGTCAGTGCTAGAGGTCCCGGAACTGCGTTCCCCCGCGTTCCCGCTGAAAAAAAGCCCTGATTGTGCTCTTCTCCAGCCAATATCTTGCTCTTGTCTCTCCTGCTGCCGTCCTTATCTTCACTACCACTCTTTATCGACCTTGCCTTGACTAAGCTTCTGCTTGATCCCAACTTGCAACCACTTGTTACTAAGCTTTGACTAGGGTTGCCATCTCATCCCTTTAAACCCGAACACATATTAATTACACAGGTTTTGTGGCTGATTAAGGTGGTAAAAAAAAAAAAAAAACTCACTTGGTGCCTTATCTGCATTAAATTAGCCTCAGAACCTGTGTAATTCATATGTGTTCGGGTTTAAAGGGATGAGATGGCAACCCTAGCTTTGACTTGTTTACTGACTACGCTTTTGCTTGATCCCTACCTTCTATATGTTTAATGGACCCCGGTTTGCTCTCTTCCTGGTGGGGCGGTCCTGAGGACCACGACCTGGTACTAACATGCAGCAAAAATTCATCTCCGCCATTAGGAGCTCTGGTGAATAGCGGTTAGTGCTTAGACTCCACACCTCGTGTGAGTCCGTGTCATTTGCCAGGGTGATTGGCTTGTATACCTATCCTTGTCAGTGGGAGCCTCTCTATTGCTATAGCTACTAGTCTCTGAGCCTGGCCCCTATTGTGACAGTGGAAGAAAGTGAGGAAGAGGCAAAAACCGAGTGAAGGTCAAGTTGAGTTGGAAAGGGAATGATAGAGCGGTTAATTAATGGGTATGGAAAGGAGAGCTCGTGGCCCCGGGTGGACCCAATAGAGGAAAGTTAGACTTGGTGTATAAAAGCCAGATGTAGCAAAGTGGTTAGATTTAGTAAGACTGGTATTAATTATTAAGTTTATATAACTCTTTTTTCCTTGGGAACTCAGGCAGCCATTTTGAACCTGCTCAGGTCACCTGCTAGGTAAATTTTGTTTGGCTCCCCTGTAATCAGTGGAGCAGGGTTTGATTATCTAGGGCTGTTTTTCCATATACTTCAATATCTCCAGGTGCGAGCATAAGATGACAGGTGGCGGAGCCCTTGAGATTCACATCTTTGGATTTTTTTACTGGCACTCGTAATAAACAAACACGCTGCACCTTCACTTAAAGCGGAGGTCCACACAAAAATGGAACCTCCACTTTTCGGAACCCTCCCCCCCTCCGGTGTCACATTTGGCACCTTTTAGGGGGGTGCAGATACCTGTATAATACAGGTATTTGCACCCACTTCCGGGCATAGACTCCTGCGGGAGTCACGCCCCTTCCCCCCCCGCTGTCTTCTGGGAAACACACAGGTCCCAGAAGATAGCGGGGACCGGTGAGGACGTGCAGTGCGACTCGCGCATGCGCAGTAGGGAACCAGGCAGTGAAGCCGCAATGCTTCACTTCCTGATTCCCTCACCGAAGATGGCGGCGGGGGCAGCCGAGAGCCGAGCGATTGATCGGCTTTGGCTGCCGACATCGTGGGCACCCTGGACAGGTAAGTGTCCATTTATTAAAAGTCAGCAGCTGCAGTATTTGTAGCTGCTGGCTTTTAATATTTATTTTTTAGGCGGACCTCCGCTTTACTCTTTTTATTTTTATGTAGATTTATTCCACTTATCATTTTTAGTTATATTATGTACAAAATTTCCAGCACGCAAAAATTTGCCACTCGTGTTGGACAAACATGTTGAGCTTCTACTGTAGGAGAGCTGATTTATTTTATTTGTTTGTGTTTATTGTTTATTTTGTATACATGCAGCATTGTAAAAAAATATGGTTATTTTTTTTGTAAATTTGTGTTAGCCCCCGTTCACATCAGCGCGATTTGACATGCAACACGTCAAATCACATACCAAATCGCAGCCTATTGCCGGCAATGGCACTGTCCCAAAGTCGGCGCCGCACCGATTTTCAAAATGAGTTCCTGCACTACTTTTGGTGACTTCGGGGGGCGATTTCAATAGACATCCGTGCATGAACCGGCACAGATGTCTTTCAAATCGCCCCCTGAACTCGCACTGAAATGCGGGTTTGAAATTGTGTGAGTGCTTAGCCCTGGTTCACACTGCTGCGGCTTCTCATGCGACATGTGTCATAGAAAGTCACATGACAAGTCAAAACACATTAATTTTAATGGGTGCCGGCTTAATTGCTCAAGTTGCAGCGACAAAAAAAAAAGTTTCTGGACTAGTTTTCTGCAACTTCCTTGTGACATAAGTGCCATAGACTGCAATATTAAAATCACAAAAGTCACAAGGAAGTCGTATCTTTGTATTTTCTTTGCAACTATGCACACAACAAATCCTATAGACCTGGGGTCCGAAACCTGTCGATTGCGACCTACCTGTCAACTGCGGGCAGCCGATAGGTAGATCTCGAAGACGGCTTAGCTGGTCCTTTCCCTCAGCCTCCGCCGCCGCTCTCACTTAACAGCAGAGAGGAGAGCGGGAGGCAGCATAGTGGATGGAGGGCTGGATCGGGAGCTGCTGCAGTTAACCAGCAGGTGATTGGTTGTTAGGAAGCTGGGTGGTCTTAGCAACCAATCACCAGCTTGTTGATATTGATGAGTTAACACCGGCAGCTCCCACTCTCCATCCAGTACTGTGCTGCCTTCTGCTCTCCGCTCTGCTGTACACCTTACATTCCTGTTTGTGTTGGGGGGTCGGTGTGAAGGGGGAAAAGGACACTGCTGGGGGGGAGCAGAGGACTCTACAGAGTGAGGGGGGTGGTGATGTGAAAGGGGTAGCGAGGGCGCTGCTTTGGTGGGGCACAGGGAATTACAGTTGGGAGAAGGTGGTGATGTGAAGGAGCATAGGACACTGCTATGGGGGGGAGCAAGCAGACACTACAGTGTGGGGGGGGGGGGGTAATGTGGAGGCGGCAAAGGACACTGCTATGGGTGGGGGGGTGATGTGTGCCTGTAGCATGAGCGGTTTGGTGGTGGGTCAGTGATGGTCTGGGGAGGCATATCCATGGAGGGACGCACAGACCTCTACAGACTAGACAATGGCACCCTGACTGCCATTAGGTATTTGGATGAAATCCTTGGACCCATTGTCAGACCCTACGCTGGTGCAGTGGGTCCTGGGTTGTTCCTGGTGCCTGACAATGCCCGGCCTCATGTGGCGAGAGCATGCAGCCAGTTCCTGGAGGATGAAGAAACTGATACCACTGAATGGCCCCCACGCTCACCTGACCTAAATCCAAAAGAACACCTCTGGGACATTATGTTTCGGTCCATCCGGTGCCGCCAGGTTGCACCTCAGTCTGTTCAGGAGCTCAGTGATGCTCTGGTCCAGATCTGGGAGGAAATACCTCAGGACACCATAAGTCGTCTCATTAGGAGCATTCCCTGATGTTGTCAGGCATGCATACAAGCACTTGGGGGGCCATACAAACTACTGAGGACCATTTTGAATTGCTGCAATGAAATTTCAGCAAAATGGACCAGCCTGCTGCATAATTTTTTTACTTTGATTTTCGGGGTGTCTTTGAATTCTGTAGGTTGATCATTTTTATTTCCATCAAACTATGTGACATCCTTTCTTTCCTAACACATTACCCCGTCCATATTAGTATAGATATCCAGCAAGATATTTTTCCCCATTGAGATCTGATGTGTTTTCAAAGTGTTCCTTAATTTTTTTTGAGCAGTGTATATGTATATTATTTTTCTAGTTAGACTACTCACCCCTTTATCCAAGAGTACTGGGTCCTGAGGAAGCAGTCAAAGCGAAACACGTTGGCCTCTGATCTCTTGGCTAATCTCCCTTTCTAGGGTTACAACTATGAACGAGTAGTACAATTGTATTATGTTGGTCTTCCATTGTATGTGGGGCCTATGGAGTGCAATTTTTCTTTTAAGAGAATGTGATTTTTATCATAATAAAACTTTGTATAAACTTTTTATCTATTGAAGTGTTCGTCCCATTTGTACCAGTAAAGTCCTATTATCAGGTTTTGGTTTTGGTCATTAGAATATCTATGGATGTGGTAAATTTGCAAGCAGTCAGATTTTTATTTTTATTTTTTTTCCATATTTTTTATTGTTTTCTAGATAATTTGTACAAACAAGAGGTTATCATGCAGAATGTGTCAAATAACGTATATTGGAAGAATTTTAATAGTTAAATATGATACGGCGTCTATCTTGTCTTGAACAGAAGGACCCTGCTACCTTCACAGCACAAACCAAGCACTCTCCAACTCCCATCCTGAAATGATCAGAACCGTTGGATCGCTTTTCAGAGCAATTTAACAGGAATGCGACACATGCTGCTCACCCGACCGTTCCACCGCGCAATTCCAGAAAAAAAAAAAGAAGAAAAGTTCAGTGTTAGTAAAATTCACCTTAAATTATCACCTTCCAGCGGCACATCCCCCCCCCCCCCCCCCCCCCCACCACCACTTTACATACGATCCGGCTGTACTTAGAAGAATTCAATCACAGCGCTAAAAAAAAATTGTGAGGCCGCGCTAAAGGTGGCTTATCTCTAGGCAGGAATGCTGGACTGGAAGGAAAGTTAGTCTCCCATGTAAACATGGATCTGGGCCAGGATATGTGCTTTTCTCATAGACTGAGGATCCGTTTCAGGCGTAGACCGCGCGTCCAGAGGGAACAGTTGCACGTTGGTTAATTGCAGACAATTCCATTCCTATCCTGGTTATCAGACCTAGTGGTGGAGGGTGGATCGCTTTCTCCTCCGCTATCTTTCTAACCGGACAGAAAAAGCGTAACCTAAAACTGCGAAAAGGCGAAAGCGCCTTCCCTCGGAGGCCCAAGAAAAACAGCCGTGCGTAGACGGTCAGGGCTGAGGGTCTTAGTTTTGTTGTCTCATTTTTCCAGGTCTTATTATTTCTGCCCCACACTCAGCTTCCAGGCTTGGGAGAACTTTTTTTTTTTACATTTCGGGGGAATCTTAAAGCAGAACTGAAGCCAAAACTTTTTTTTTTTTTTGGTGGTGGAGAGAGATTAGAACACCTGTCAGGTTCTTATTGCTGGCTGTGCCACCGTTAAGGAGATTCACCCTCTCTATTTGTCCTGGTGACTACCATCACCAGAGGTGAAAGAAAAACAAAAATTTGGGGTTGTCACCAGTGGCGGCTGGTGCTCAGTATTTTGGGGGGCGGCAAAGAAACCGCCCCCCCTCACTCACACCGCCGCCACATCCGCCACCCATGCGGGAGATGGACGGGAAGGCGGCCTTACCTTAGGAGATCGAGGAACAGGGGTAGGGCTGCTGCTCCAGCCATGGGAAGAGCCGGGGCTTCTCCTCCCGGCCGAACAGACGTTGCTTCTCCTCCTGGCTGAACACGAAGTGGGTCCTGAGACCCGATTGGCTGGGAGCCCTATAACTCCCTGGCCAATTGGGTCTCAGGACCTGCTTCCTTATTGGCCGGGAGGAGAATCAGGAGGACAATTGCGAATATTAATTTGCTATTGCCACACAACTGGGGGGGGGGCTCAGGGCGCAGTGCTCTGCGCCCTGAGCCCACCCTTTTTTTAAGCCAATTAGAGCCTCAGGCTCTAATCATGTGCTTAAAAAAAAAAAAAAAAACATTGGAATCAATGCGTCCGGTGCCCTGCATGTACATTAAGGGGCCCGGCTAGTGGATTGGGGGGGCCCTGTGCCCCGTATGGACAGGCCACCACTGGTTGCCACCAGAACAAGAATAGAGGGGAAATCTTCCAATGGGGACACTAGTTTTGGTGACAACCAGGGATTCCCTCACTCTGTAGGGATTTCATCCCACTTCCTGTTTGGCTATGGGACAGGAATTGAGTGAAAATCTCCCCATTGGTACACAGATGGCAAAAACAAAAAAAAACTGACAGGGGTTATAACCCTCTCTTAGGCTCGGTTCAAACCAGTGCGCTTTTTCATGCTTTTTGCAGAAACAAAGGACATTATTTTTAACACGGGTTCCTATGGAACACATTCATATCAATGCATTTTTGTTCCTCTGTGTTTTTGGAAAGAGTCTGGGACTTTTTAAAGCGCAAAACTTTTTTTTTTCCTTTTTAGGTTTAATGGAGAAAGTGCAGAAAAGCATGTAGTGCGTTTTTACTGCGATTTTTTTTTTTTTAATCTGCTCAACAACATATTTGCCCAAAAAAGTGCATAAAAGCGCAAAATGCAAATCACGGAAAATTAGCTGTAAAATCGCAGTAAAATCATGGTAAAAAAATGCTGAAAAGCAAACGGCATAGGTGTGAATGGAGCCTTACTCTATCCAAACATTTAAAAAAAAAGTTTTCGCTGTAGTTTCCTTTGTAGCCTGCATTCAACACTTTTGTCCAATCACAGCTGATCATGGATGTAAACAGAAGCCGGGTTATCGGTGCGCCTTTTTCTCATGCTGACAGCGTGAGGAGAGGAGAAGAAAGGCGATAATTAGCAAGTATAAAAGGGACATCTACACTGATTATCAGTGCAGTCCCAACAGTGCTACCAATCAGTGCCCATCAGTGCCTCCTCATCAGTGTCACCTATCAATGCCACCTACCAGTGCACATCAGTGCCGCCTATGAGTGCCGCCTATCAGTGCCCATCACTACCACCTATCAGCGCCCATCAGTATGTCCTATCAGTGCCTACTCATTAGTGACGCCTATCAGTGCTGCCTACCAGTGTTCATCAGTGCCGCCTATCAGTGCTACCTATAAGTGCTGCCCATCTGTGCCACCTATTAGTGCCCATCAGTGCCGCCTATCAGTGCCCATTAGTGCCGCCTATCAGTGCCCATCAGTGCCGCCTACCAGTATCCATCAGTGCCGCCTATCAGTGTCACCTATCAATGCCACCTATCAGTGCCCATCAGTGCCTCCTATCAGTGCCACCTATCAGTGCCCATCAATACTACCTATCAGTGCCCATCAGTACATCCTATGAGTGCCTCCTCATCAGTGTCACCTATCAGTACCGCCTACCAGTGCCCATCAGTGCCGCCTATCAGTGCCCATCAGTGCCACCTATCAGTGCCCATCAGTGCAGCCTTATTAGCGCACATCAATGAAGGAGAAAGTTCCTCTTTGCAACATTTTATAACAAACTATGAAAATGTTTGTTTTTCTTTTCTAAAACTTCAGTCTTTATTAGTTTGTTTGGCAATAAAATAAAAACCCCAGTGTTAAATACCACCAAAAGAAAGCTCTATTTGTGTGAAAAAAATGATAAAAATGTTGTTTGTGTACAGTGTACAGTGTTGTAAGACCGCGTAATTGTCATTCAAAGTGTGACAGCGCTGAAAGCTGAAAATTGGCCTGGGCAGGAAGGTGGTTTATGTGCCCGATAGGCAAGTGGTTAAAAAAACGCAAAAACGCATTACATGCTTTCTTTTTCGTACATCACGGGACACAGACCGTCTTAGTCATTACTAATGGGTTATATAGATTACCTTCAGGTGTTGGCACTGGCCACTTCCAAACCGGAAGTACCCTCCCCTATATAAGCCCCTCCCACCCGGGAGCACCTCAGTTTTTTGCCAGTGTCTAAGGTGTTGGCCAAAGAGTAACATGTGTTTTCACTGGGCTTGCGTACAGGTTCTTTTGGGCCTTAGTAAGCTGTTCCGGATCCCACCAAAAAAGCTTCATAGCTAAACGGTCGGTACCCGGGCCTTGCAGCAGAAGAGCAAGGTTTTGCCTGTAATGCTTCTCTTAGGAGGGCTGGACCCTGGGATCCAGAGCTCTGGTCATACCCACGACCAAGATGTTGTCTGTGCAGGGTGCTATACAGGTCCAGGGGAGTGGAATCCTTGGGAACCCGGTCCCTGAAGGTTTAATTACAATGCCTGCCGTGATAGGTGAAGTTTGGACTTCTGTGGACCAAACAAAGTCCTGCGGCGGGGATCAGGTAAGTGGGGGCCCCCAGGAACTTGGTTCTATTGGGGGACCCCCAAGCCTAATTTGTCTTTCTGTCTGTTACCTAACGGTATTCCCGCTAAATATCTGTGTTTGCCTGTAACTACTGAAAATGTTAAATTTTAATAGTAGTCAAGAAAAAAAAAAAAAAAAAAAGGGACCGCGGTACCTGTGTTAAACCACTAGAGGCCGCTGTAGTCCATTTTTCTTGTCATGTGGATCTTTGGTTTTCTCAAGTCAAAAGATCCAGGCAGCTGGTAAGTTTCTCTGTGGGAATCCACTTCCTCTGCCCTGTTGCTGCGCTCATCCACCGCACAGGCCCTCCGGCAAAAAGGGCCCTGGCTCCTAGTCCCCTGTTTGATTTCGAAAAGGGCGCCAATGGCGCACGGGCGCGCGCGCGGGCGCGTGCACGCGCCTCCTATGAAAAAAAGGGGCGGGGCGGGTGGATGACGCTCGATGCGCGCCGCGGCGCTTCTGCGCATGTGCGGGCGTCCCAGCATAGTTAAAAGACACAGTACAAGTGTCAGCTGGATGCAAACAGAGCTAGCAACAAACAGTGGCACACAGAGGCGGTTGATGCAGGCATCCCCATAGAAAGGCACTTTAGTGGACACCAGCTGGTATATAGCAGCACCTGTGTTAGATTATTACCAGCAAAATTGGTGTATGACGACGGGAATACCTCAGCTTTGTGCTTAAAGGATATGTCGTCCAGACGCTCCGGAAATAGATCTTCCAGGAAGCCAAAGGGGTCTCCATCGGGCTCTGAGGATATTGGGCATGCTTGTACTGCACCAATCTCCCCTGAGAATTCAGAGGTCAGTAGCCGTAGAAACCCCGCAGGAATGCCTGGTGCTGCGGCTGTCCCCAGTCCACCTGCTCCTGTATATATAACAGAGGAGGTTTTATCCTCAACTCTGGGAGGATTGGAAGAGAGATTAACAGCATTGATCGCTGCTTCCCTGTCTCAGGAAAAGCGCGTCCGATCTCCGTCTCCTCCTTCAGAGTGCCTGTTAGTGGAGGAACAGTCCCAGAGATCGACCTACCTGAAGGGGATCAGGATGAGGTTGATTCAGTTATGGAGGAATCAACAGTGGAAGAACCTTTCTCAGCATCTCAGGCTGAAAGATTATGGGTTCAGTCTCTGACTAATATGGTCCGATCAGCATTTAAAATGCCTCTGGCGGAACCACCATCCACTACGGTTTCCTCGCTGGGGACGCTAAAAGCTCCCCAGGCTGTCTGTTCCTTCCCAATCCACCCTTTATTAGAAGGGCTTATTTACCAGGATTGGGAGCATCCTGATAAAATATTTGCTCCCCCCAAGAGATTTCCGGTGATCTATCCCATGGAGGATAAGTTCATAAAAAAATGGAGGGTCCCTACAGTGGACGCAGCCATCTCTTCTGTTAACAAATCACTGACATGTCCAGTAGATAATGTTCCAATGTCAAAGACCCAATAGATAAAAAATTGGAGTCTTTACTAAAATCTGCTTTCTCTACAGCAAGCATGGTGACACAACCTGCGGTAGCAGCGATTGGAGTCTGCCAAGCAGTGAAAGATCAGTTGAAACAAGTCTTAAGGGACTTACCAGATCAGCAGGCTCTTGCCCTAGCTGACCTGCCTAGAGCCTTGTGTTTTGCGGTGGACGCCATAAAGGATACAATCCAACAGGCCTCCCGCTTTACGCTGTCTATAGTACAGGCTTCTGTGGCTCAAAAACTGGTCTGCTGAAGCTCCCTGTAAAAAAGTGCTGGTTAGCTTCCCATTTCATGGAGAACGCTTATTTGGAGAAGATCTGGACAAATATATCCAGAAAATTTCTGCCGGTAAAAGTTCACTCTTACCGGTTAAGAACAAGGGTAGAAGTCCTTCTTTTAAGAGGCCTACTTCTCCAGTCCCTGGCACATCGGCTGTGAAACAGTTCCGACGGCCTCCGCGGTCAAATCCAGGGGGCAGAAATCAGGGACAATCACAGGGTATCAAGAAACCCTGGGTCAAGAGAGGTACAAAACCTCCCCCTAAGTCATGAAGGGTTGCCCCCACTCAGTCGGGTGAGGGGAAGACTTCAGTTGTTCACAGAGACCTGGCGGGACACCATCAGAGATGGGTGATCCCCGCAGTAAGTCTGGGATACAGGCTGGAGTTAAAAGACATTCCTCCTGCCCATTTTATAAGGTCAAACGTGCCAAGCGATCCCCAGAAGAGTGGATCCCTCCTTCTGGCACTAGAGCAACTATTGCCCCAAGGGTAATCATGAAGGTTCCCTTGAAAGAAAACGGGTTCGGGTTTTACTCGAACCTTGTCACAGTCCCCAAACCAAATGGGGACATGAGGCCCATATTGAATATAAAAGGGCTAAACAAGTTCCTACATATCAGGACTTTTTTCGGATGGAGTCGATCCGATCGGTGGCCACCGCCCTACAAGGGCAGGAATGGTTAGCCTCGATCGACATAAGGGATGCTTATTTGCATATTCCCATCTGTCCGGCCCACCAGAAATTTCTACGCCTTGCAGTAGAAGGGCGCCATTTTCAGTTCAGAGCCTTACCTTTCGGTCTGGCCACGGCACCACGAGTGTTCACAAAAATTCTGGCCCTACGATTGGCCAAACTAGGAACACAAGGTGTAACGATAATGGCATATCTAGACGACTTGTTGCTGATAGACCACTCAGTGAAAAAAACTAGAAGTGGTCGTTCACAAGATAATCAAGTATCTGGAATCTCACGGTTGCATTATCAACCGAGACAAGTCAGCCCTAAAACCAGTCAAAAGCCTGGAATACTTGGGGGCTAAGACTGGATTCAAATCAGAGAAAGATTTTCTTACCTCCAGAGAAGGTGTCGTCTTTGAAAGATTTGACCCACTTAGTGGGTACAAAAAAGAAAAACCATCCATACGCCTGTGTATAAGGCTGCTGGGAAAAATGGTGGCTTCATTCAAAGCGGTACCCTACGGTCAATTCCATTCAAGGAACTTGCAGAGGGCCATACTGTCAGCCTGGAACAAAAAAGTTCAGGCTTTAGACTTACCAATGTCCCTGTCCCCTTCCGTTCGCAAGAGCCTCCATTGGTGGTTGGTGCCCCAGAATCTGGGAAGGGAAACCCTTCAGTCCGGTTTCTTGGAAGGTGGTCACTACAGTTGCCAGCCTCATAGGCTGGGGGGCAGTACTGGAGCAATGGTCTCTCCAGGGCAAGTGGTCAGAAGCAGAGAAGGCCCTGCCCACCAATCTCTTAGAGATACGAGCAGCCCGGTATGCCCTAGTAGCATGGACATCCAAACTCCAAGGGTCACCTGTCAGAATTCAATCAGACAATGCCACAGCAGTGGCATATATCAATCTCCAGGGTGGCACCAGGAGTCGTGCAGCCCAGAGGGAAGCGAAATGCATCCTGGAATGGGCAGAAAGGTATGTCACAGCCATATCCGCGGTTTTCATCCCAGGAGTGGAAAATTGGAGAGCGGACTTTTTTAAATCGCCAGCAATTATGCCCGGGGGAATGGTCTCTTCACCCCGAGGTTTTCCAGGCAATATGCCAGCGG
This sequence comes from Rana muscosa, assembly GCA_029206835.1. Lineage (NCBI taxonomy): Eukaryota > Metazoa > Chordata > Amphibia > Anura > Ranidae > Rana > Rana muscosa. The sequence continues at coordinate 286,173,187 of CM055124.1, forward strand.
TGGGGAACACCGGATGTAGATCTGCTAGCATCCAGATTCAACGCAAAGGTGGACAGATTTGTGTCTCGCACAAAGGATCCCCTAGCTTGCGGTTCGGATGCCCTAGTGTTCCCTTGGGATCAGTTCAAGCTGATATATGCATTCCCACCGCGATTAATCCGCAGAATCAGGGTAGAAAAGAAACCAGTGATTCTGGTGGCTCCAGCGTGGCCCCGAAGGGCATGGTACGCGGAGATTGTAAAAATGTCAGTGGGAAGTCCTTGGACCCTCCCACATCGTCCGGACCTGCTTTCGCAAGGACCGATATACTACCCTTCCTTACCAGCCCTAGGTTGACGGCCTGGCTATAGAAGCCCACATTCTAAAAAAGAGAGGGCTCTCTAATCCTGTGGTATCTACCATGATCAATGCCAGGAAGCCGGTATCCAGGCAGATCTATTATAGGATCTAGAAGGCGTACATCACGTGGGGTGAGGCCAGGAAATGGCATCCACGTAAGTACGTAATAGGTAGGATTCTGGACTTCCTACAGTGGGCTGTACATAGGAAGCTTGCCTTGAGTACTATCAAGGGTCAGACGGCCTTGTCAATATTTTTTTTCAAAGGCCCTTGGCTTTGCATTCATTAATCAAAGCTTTCATACAAGGAGTGATGCGTATTAGCCCTCCGGTTAGTATTCCCATATGTCCAGGGGACTTAAACCTGGTTCTGTCGGTTCTACAGAAACAACCATTTGAACCATTGCGGCACATTTTCTTGGTTCTTTTCACCAGGAAATTGATTTTCTTAGTAGCCATTGGTTCGGCTAAAAGAGTATCGGAATTAACCGCCTTGTCCTGTAAGGAGCCATATCTGGTTGTCCATAAGGACAGAGTAGTATTACGTCCTCATCCAGCCTTCTTCCTAAGGTGGTATCGAGGTTCCATTTGAACCAAGATGTGGTTCTTCCTTCCTTTTTCCCCAAACCTAGTTCGGTAGAGGAAAAGTTATTGCATTCTTTGGATGTAGTAAGAGCAGTTAAAGCTTATCTTAAAGCCACTGCTCAGATTCGCAGAACGGATACTTTGTTTGTTCTGCCGGAAGGCCCCAGAAAGGGTCAGGCAGCATCAAAAATCTACTTTAGCCAAGTGGATTCGACAGGTCATAATACAAGCCTATGGCTTGAAAAGGAGACCGCCTCCGTTCAAAGTTAGGGCGCACTCCACAAGAGCAGTTGGAACTTCATGGGCAGTGCATCACCAAGCCTCCCTGGCTCAAGTACTGTAAGGCCACAACATGGTCCTTAGTACACACGTCTACTAGGTTCTACCAGGTAGACGTCAGAAGTCAGGAGGATGTCGCCTTTGGGCGCAGTGTGTTGCAGGCCGCAAAAGAGCCTCATGCCTGATGGCGCCCAGCTTATGTATCCCTCCCCTCATTTGGCATTGCTTTGGGACGTCCCATTAGTAATGACTAAGTCGCTCTGTGTCCCGTGATGTACGAAAAAGAAAAAGGGATTTTTATAACAGCTTACCTGTAAAATCCTTTTCTTGGAGTACATCACGGGACACAGAGCTCCCACCCCTCTTTTTGGGACACTTATTGCTTGGCTACAAAACTGAGGTGCTCCCGGGTGGGAGGGGCTTATATAGGGGAGGGTACTTCCGGTTTGGAATTGGCCAGTGCCAACACCTGAAGGTAATCTATATAACCCATTAGTAATGACTAAGTCGCTCTGTGTCCCGTGATGTACTCCAAGAAAAGGATTTTACAGGTAAGCTGTTATAAAAATCCCTTTTTTGTGCAGCTTCTCTATTGAAGTCTATGGCACCAAAAATGCACCATTTTGCTTTTTAAAAAGTCCCTGACCCTTTCCAAAAATGCAGCGGCTGAAAAAAATCACAGATGTAAACGTGTCCCATAGAAAACAATGTTTAATGGACTGTACTGCGTTTCTGCAAAAAAAACTAAAAAACGCATAGGTTTGAACCAGGCCTATAGCTAGCATACCTCCCAACCTTTTGAGATGGGAATGAGGGACACCTATCAGCAAAAGTGTGAAGGCCTAGGACACGCCCCCTGCCACGCGCCCTTAAAAATGTTTGCTCTATAAACAACAAAAAGACCGACAATTTTGAAAAAACAGAAAACAATATTTTTACATTCTGCTATAAAACGCATCCAATAAAAAAAAAATTTAAAAACAAATTTCTTCATCAATGTAGGCCAATATGTATTCTGCTATATATTTTTGGTCAAAAAAAATCCCAAGGTTCATCTATATTGATTGGTTTGTGCAAAAGTTATAGCGTCTTCAAACTATGGGATGTTTTTATTTATGTACTTTTTTTACTAGTAATGGCGGCGATCAGCAACTTATAGCAGGACTGTGATATTTCAGCGGACAGTTGGAACACTAACTGACACTTTTTGGGAACCAGTGACACTAATACAGTGATCAGTGCTAAAAATATGCACTGTCACTGTACTAATGACACAGGCTGCCAAGGGGTTAACATCAGGGGCGATCAAAGGGTGAACTGCGCGCCTAGCCAGTGCTTTACTAATGTGGGGGAGGTGCTTGTACTATTGTGGCGGACAATTTGGACACTAACTGACACTTTTAAGACTTTTTGGGGGACCAGTGACACCAATATAGTGATCAGTGCTAGAAATATGCACTGTCACTGTGCTAATGACGCTGGCTGGGAAGGGATTAAAGTAATACTAAAGTCTTAATTCTTTTTTCTTGTTTAAAAATAACAAACATGTTATACTTACCTCCTCAGTGCAGTGGATTTGCACAGAGCAGCCCCGATCCTCCTCTTCTCAGGTCCCTCTTCAGCGCTCCTGGCCCCTCCCTCCTGTCGAGTGACCCCACAGCAAGCAGTTTGCTATGGGGGGCACCCGAGCCAAGCTGCTGCTGCTCTGTGTGTCCATTCAGACATGGAGCTGCGGCCCCCGCCCCCCCCTCTTTCTCCTCATTGGCTGTTGCTGTCTCAGCCAATGAGTAGGGCCAAGTATTAGGGGGGGGGGGCTACTGCACACAGAAGGCTTTTTATCCTAATGCATACAATGCATTAAGATAAAAAGCTTTCTGCTTTTACAATCACTTTAACATTAGGGGGATCCATAGGTGTGCGCACAGGGTGTGCTGGGTGGGCCTAGGCACACCCTAATCACCCCATGGGCATTAGCATTATCCAGGAGTGGCACCAGTGGTCAGTGTAAATGCTCCCATTATATTAAAGGCTAGGTTCATCTAGAGGAACACACTACACTTGTATTCAGAGTGTAGCATAATATGCTCCCAATCCACTGTCTCCCACTATCGGAGCCCCCTCCATGTAACAGCAGGTGGTGTTCACGTGTGTTTGATTTTTGGGTGCACACCCTAATGCAATAGGCTGCGCACACCTATGGGGGGATCAAAGAGTACACTGTGTGCCTAGCCAGTGTTTTACTAAATTGTGGGAGGTGCTTTTACAGAAACACAGGATCCCTGCCTTCCCTACTGACAGAACCGCCATTCTGCCTTCCTCCTGAATCATAAGCGGGCGCTGGTGAACTTCGAGTCCGTGGCACCCGCCAATGGGCTCCCGCTGTGTGCGATCACAGTGGGAGGAAGCCGCTAGGGTTGCCACCTGTCCTGGATGCACCTAGACAGTCCGGGTCTCGATTCGTGTGTCTGAGTTTCAGACTGCCTGAACTCAACCTTCATAATGGACTATGGCTCCCCAAGTAACAGAGTACCACATCCACCGAGTGCATAGGAGCGCAGACAGGCCCCATACATGGACAGAAGAGGAGAAAGGGCTTGATCTGCTCCTCCTCCTCCCACCCCTACCCCTCTGTCTGCCCACCCACACCCCAATCCCTGGCGTTCTGTGCCTCAGAAAAGGGATGTGTGGGCTGGAAATTTGAAGCTCAGGAACCACCAGATACATTGTGGATGAAAGGTGTCGATACCTGAGCCTCGTCACCATCCAATGTCTGTGACTGAAGTCTCCCTTCTCTCTCCTGCCTCTAAGCGAGTGAGTACACTAAAGCCCCTTTCACACTGAGGTGCTTTGCAGGCGCTATTGCGCTAAAAATAGCGCCTGAAATGCGCCCCAAAAAAGCCGCTAAATTGTATCCAGTGTGAAAGCCCGAGGGCTTTCACACTGGAGCGTTGCGCTTGCAGGAGGGTCAAAAAATTCCTGCAAGCCGCATCTTTGAGGCGCGATAGAAGCGGTAAAAATACCGCTCTTATAGCGCCCCTGCCCATTGAAATCAATGGGGTAGCGCCTCCAAAACGCCCGCAAAACGCCGCAAAGAGGTGTTATTGCAGGCATTTTTAACCCTTTTTCGGACGCTAGTGGGGGTTAAAATCCCCCCGCTAGCACCCGCAAATCGCGGCAAAATAAACGGTATAGCGGCGCTAAAAAAATAGCACCGCTATACCGCCAGCGCATCCAGCGCTTCAGTGTGAAAGTAGCCTAAGGCAAGAGGGACTCAGATGTAAGGGATGCCCTGTGGACTCTGATGTTAGGGGAGCTTTGGGAACCCTGATTTAAGGGGGAATGCTGAAAACTCTGATGTAAGTGGGAGGTTTGGTGAGCAGAAACCTTCTTCCATCAGAGTTTTCCTTATTATTAGAGTCCACAGCGTTCCTCCTTAAAAAAAAAAAATTGCCGTGCGCCACTAAAGTGGCATGAAAAAAAGGTGGCAACCCTACGTGGCGTGCATGCGCACGCCTTACCCGGAAGAGCCGGATCAGGAATATATACAGTGGGGGAAATAATTATTTGATCGCCTGCAGATTTTGGAAGTTTGCCCACTTACAAAGAAATGAAGGGTCTAGAATTTTTATCATACAGTTAGTGAGTAAAATAAGTATTTGATCCCCAAGCAAAGCATGACTTAGTATTTGGTGGAGAAACCCTTGTTGGCAATCACAGAGGTCAGATGTTTCTTGTAGTTGGTGACCAGTCTTCCACACATCTCAGGAGGGATTTTGGTCCACTCTTCTTTACAGATCTTCTCTAAATCCTTGAGGTTTCTTGGCTGTCACTTGGCAACTCGAAATTTCAGCTCCCGCCATACATTTTTGTATAGGATTAGGATCTGGAGACTGGCTAGGCCACTCCATGACCTTAATGTGCTTCTTCTTGAGCCACTCCTTTGTTGCCTTCGTGGTATGTTTTGGGTCATTGTCATGCTGGAAGTCCCATTCATGGCCCATCTTCATTGTTCTAGCTGAGGGAAGAAAGTTTTCATCCAAGATTTTACAATACATGTCCCCCGTCCATTGGTCCCTCAGTGTGGCAAAGTCAGCCTGTACCTTTAGCAGAGAAACAACCCCAAAGCATAATGTTTCCACCTCCGTGTGACTGTAGGGATGGTGTTCTTGAGGTCATAGTCAGCATTTTTCTTCCTCCAAACACGGCACACATGGCAATGTGTGCCACATAAAGTGTTGACATGTTCCTCCCGTAGCATCGTTGTGCAGGTCTAAAGTCTGTGTCAGCGGTTCCTCAGCGCCGTCTATATCCCCCCTCTCCTCGTGCCGTGAGAGCGGCGTCGTTCGCTTTGTAGCTGTGTGTTGGGAAAATGTCGACATCTGTTACTGCACAGCTCAATTAACTCCCAGAAATGTGATTACCACAGATCAGGAGTCACTTATGTTTCCCCTCATCTCGTTGAGGATATTCGTTGGTGATAAAGTGAGTTGTCGTGTTATAGATTCCAAAGCTGGAGTGAAGCTGTGCGCTGATTACCTTCTTTTTTTTTTCGGCACCCTTACCTTAACAATCACTGCCGATGAAAAATACAGCGTGCATGGTTTTCGATATGCTGACGCCAAGAACGCAATTGAATATTATGGAAATCTCCTAAAGGATAAGTCAATTTTCACGGGGAAAAAAATGTAGCAATAAAAAAATAAATAATAGTATAGCATATAAAATTGGTAGACAAGTCATAAAAAAATGACCTTTCCTTTTCAATCTGCAGCCGCACCTGCACATGTGTGGACTTACTGTATGTCTTGAATGCAGCTGCACGTGTATGGACGTACTGTATGTCTTGAATGCAGCTGCACGTGTATGGACGTACTGTATGTCTTGAATGCAGCTGCACGCGTATGGACGTACTGTATGACTTGAATGCCGCTGCACGTGTATGGACGTACTGTATGTCTTGAATGCAGCTGCAAGTGTATGGACGTACTGTATGTCTTGAATGCAGCTGCACGTGTATGGACGTACTGTATGTCTTGAATGCAGCTGCACGTGTATGGACGTACTGTATGTCTTGAATGCAGCTGCACGTGCAGTGCACAACCTCTGGTGCATAACTACATATAGCCACATTGTTTAATTCATTTCAATGGGCTGCTGTATAATTTGGAATTGCTGGCAACCGAAAAAAGGAGCAGGAGCTTCTTTTGGCTGACAAGCGTGCATAGGGCAGCCCATTCACTTTAATGCGACATGCAGAATCGCGTGAACATCGCGACGGCAGAGCTCTCTTCTGTCATTCGCTCAGCCGATCAGTGGGTTTTCGGCCATAAATCATTGGCCGGGACCCACTGATCGGCTTGTGGTGCAGAAGATGGCAGCAGAGCTGGGGCGGCAGGTGCGTGCTCATGTGCCACCTACCTGCAAATACAAAATCACCTACATGTACATGATCCAGCACAACAGGGCCGCCAGTATAAGTTCGGTTGGCAGTACTGAAGTGGTAAAGGCTATATAGCCTCCCATTATTGACTATGGTTGCCGGAATGTCATATTCATTTGGTTTTTCAACTGTTGTCCAGTATAAATTTGATCTTACTGCCAGCACAGAAGCCCTGAGGAAGGGGAAGCTTGGATCTCCCAAAACATGTTGGCAATTTTGAGTCATTTAATAAAACTTTTAATGGACTCACTCAAGCTTTGTGGAGCTCTCATTCTTCTAATGTTCTATAAACCGCTCCAGGGACTCTTTGGGATACCACGGTTGACAGGGAGCTGCCTCTAGAAATTAGATTGTAAATTCTGCCTTCAGTCCTCCCTGGGGTCCAGTGCTCCACCAATCTATACCTGTCCCCATTCAGATTTTTGTCTCCAGTCTTCCCTGGGGTCCAGTGCTCCACCAACCCATACCTGCCCCCATTCTGATTTTTGTCTTCAGTCTTCCCTGGGGTCCAGTGCTCCACCAACCCATACCTGCCCCATTCTGACTTCTGTCTTCAGTCTTCCCTGGGGTCCAGTGCTCCACCAACCCATACCTGCCCCATTCTGACTTCTGTCTACAGTCTTCCCTGGGGTCCAGTGCTCCACCAAACCATACCTGCCCCATTCTGACTTCTGTCTTCAGTCTTCCCTGGGGTCCAGTGCTTCACCAAACCATAGCTGCCCCCATTCTGATTTCTGTCTTCAGTCTTCTCTGGGGTCCAGTGCTCCACCATCTCATACCTGTCCCCATTCTGACTTCTGTCTTCAGTCTTCCCTGGGGTCCAGTGCTCCACCAACCCATGCCTGTCCCCATTCTGACTTCTGTCTTCAGTCTTCCCTGGGGTCCGGTGCTCCGCCATCTCAGACCTACCCCCAAATCCCAACAGAGATTCCCACTTTTCCCTTCTCTACCGGAAAGTAGAAATGCACTATTGGCTGGAGTTTGGCTTTTTTAAAATGTTTATTTCTTCAGTGTTGCCTATTGGCGCCATTGTAAATCCACAACAACGAACATTCTGGTTGCCGAAGAATCCTTACATTTTCTGCTGATAAAGATTTCTAGAATTGTATGTAGAGAACTCCTCGTTAAGCACAGCACCTCCCCTCCCCCCTTTTCTCGATATTAGAGTTAAGTGAGTGAAATCATGCTTGGTTTCTGTGGACTATAAAAGCATTTGGGGGCCCTGGGAGAGCTTGGATATGTGTTTTGTTTACCGGTTTGCCTACTAATTGCTATTCTGGGGATGCTAATTTACTTTCTTGTGCTGCATATTTTTCAGATGCTGCTTTTATGCTTTACTATTAGAATTTTTTTTTTTATTATTATTGTTTACTCTCCACAGGTTTGTGTTTGTGGTAATGAATTTGCTGCAGGAAAGAACAGTTGGTGGGATGGGGTACAGTCCGTGTGATATGGAACTTGTAACTCTTTCATGACTCCATCTTTGTCTGGAGGCATGAGTCGGGGGAACTCGAATCCTTTCATTTCATACCCTTTGATAAACAAGGACCTCTGCTGAGAGGTCAGAATTCCGAAAGTAATGGGTTGCCGTCCTCATTCTTAATGGATAAAATGTTTGATTCCAATGTATTTTTGTTGACACGGTAAACAGTTAGCTCAGAAATGAACCAATATAGACTACAAGAAGGAGAAAATACGTGTAGGTTGAAAACACATTTGATTTACTTTAATTGACTTTAAGGCCAGAATGGGTACTGAATCCATGGACTAGGTCTAGGATTTTCTCAACAGATCAGCCTTTCTCAACCTTTATAACATGGAGGAACCCTTTAAATAAATATCCGGTCCCTGAAAATCCCTCCTAATATTTACTATATCTACAACTCAGGGTACATTAGTGTGATTGTCAGTAGGAAAAATGCTCCTTACACTGGTGATAAGTGAAAGAATGATCCTTACATTGGCGGTCAGTGGAAAAATGTTCCTTACCTTGGTGGTTAGTGGAAGAATGTCCGTTACATTGGTGGTCACTCAGTGGAAGAAAGCTCTTTACATTGGTGGTTGGCGGAAGAATGCTCCTTACATAAGTGGTTGGCAGAAGAATGCTCCTTACATTAGTGGTTGGCGGAAGAATGCTCCTTACATTAGTGGTCAGTGGGAAGAATGCTCCTTACATTGGTGATCAGTGAGAAGAATGCTCCTTACATTGGTGATCAGTGGGAAGAATGTTCCTTACATTGGTGATCAGTGAGAAGAATGTCCCTTACATTGGTGATCAGTGGGAAGAATGTTCCTTACATTGGTGGTCAGTGGGAAGAATGTTCCTTACATTGGGGGTCAGTGGGAAGAATGATCCTTACATTGGTGATCAGTGGGAAGAATGCTCCTTACATTGGTGATCAGTGGGAAGAATGTCCCTTACATTAGTGGTCAGTGGGAAGAATGCTCCTTACATTGGTGATCAGTGGGAAGAATGCTCCTTACATTGGTGATCAGTGGGAAGAAGGAGGAGGACACACCCAAAGAGCTCTCTCTGAGAACCAGCCTTTTTCAAGCCTGGGCCTTGCCTGCTAGCTTGGCCCAGGAATAATGCCTGATCCTGGGGGAGGCCCTGGGAGGGATTCCCCTGATGATACAGGACCTAGTGAGGAGGAGGAGGTGGAGGATCTGACTGAGGGTCCAGGCCCTGGTGAGAATGTTTCTGTCTACAGACAGAAGATCATTGATCGTTTCCGGGCGATCGGAAGAGCTGAGGAGAAACTTAAATGTTTAAAATTTGAACATAAAAACTTTAGGGCCAAGTATTTCCAGGCCTGGAGTAAGAATCGTTTGGCCATGAAGCCAGAGTTACAGCAGATGGAAGAGAAGGTAAAGAAGCAATCTTTATTGTTGGAGAAATTGAAAGACAAAAGTGGAGCTTTGGCAGAAAAGTTTACCAATGAGACGAGATTTGCCAGCCAGACATCGGTGAGTTTTGTGGATCAGCTGCACCAGAGCAATGTGGATGGATCTGCATCATGCCCCCCCCCCCCCCCCCGCACATGGATTTTTCTTCTACTGCTGGGACCTGTAGTTCCACAAGCAAGATGGCTGCCAGCTCCAACGAGCCTGTTTCACCTTCTCCTGGGCTGGTTGATGCGGGTGGGGGAGGGGAGCAGCACAGTGCAGCATGTGAAGTGGAAGCAGCCATGGAAGTCTCCTGCAATGATTCACCTGTTGCTGTATTAGAACAACCTTCACTCTGCTTAGCTGACAATCCTGTCCTGATGGAGAAGAGCCTGCCTGGAGGTGAAGTATCTATGGGTACAGCAGTGAGTATGGACACGGCAGGAACTATGAATGTGGCAGAAAATAATGACAGCAATAATATGAATAAAGCAATGGACATGGTGGGTGGTGGGGAAGGGGTTAATGTTGCTGCTATTGGTAAAAATGACATTTCTCCTCCTGCCCAGCAGAGGAAAGACTCCTCAGGTGTACAATTGTCATCGGCCAGAGTTGTGTCAGACGTTTCTAAACGCACAACTGAATCCTCTGCAGGGAGGTCTGTGAGCACTGGCAGCTATGCGACAGCTTTGGGGAGTCGCACCAAGGAGGGTGGGGGGAATGCTGCAAATGTTAGTGGTCACAATTTGGGGTGTTTTGGTGGGGGGATGGTTAGTGGGTACAAGAGGAGAAATGTGGTCCAGTTGAAGTGGGAGGGGGAGGGGACCCCACCAGTAAGAGGGAGGGTGGCAGAGTTGGTTCTGGAAATGGGGTTTAGTGTTTCAGATATTTTTGCTTTGATTTCCCCCGTGGGGAGTTATGAGTTTGATTTGTCCTTTGTAAAGCCTGAGGGGTTGGATTTGTTTTGGGAGCGATTTAGGAGGTGCGGGGGCCTTCCGCAGTGGAACGGTTGGGTGCCAAAGGTGATTTCCAGGCAGCCTCTGATAAAATCTGTGACGATCCTGGTGCGTAATGAATCCATACCAGAGGCTGATTTGATAGTATGGCTACGCCGATATGGTGAGGTCCTCGCTCCACTGCGGAAGGTCCTTGATCTGCATGGGATTTGGACAGGGGCCTGGACAGTGTCATTAAAATTAGGGGTGCTGGGAAATGTAGTCCAACATCTGCCCTGTTCAGCCTTTCTGGGGAGGGATAGGCTGACAATTTTTTACCAAGGTCAGCCTAAAGTCTGCAACAAATGTGGTAAAAAGGGCCATTTTGCATCTACCTGCACCCGTAAAAAGTGTTCACTGTGCCAAGATATGGACCATTTGGCTAAGGAATGTACCGATATTCGGTGCAATTTGTGCCAAAAGCTCGGTCATCCTTATAGTCAATGCCCGGAGGCATTACATAACTTGCCAGGATTGGAGGCTGAGCTGCAGAGGCTAGATAAGGAGGATGAGGCCGCTGAAACTGTTGTTGTCCCTCCTGTGTCTGTGACATCTGTTGTTTCTGTTCCCCCTAGTAATGTGGTCCCTGAGTCTGTCCCTCCTGTGTCTGTTACATCTGTTTCAGTTTCCCCTAGTAATGTGGTCCCTAAGTCTGTCCCTCCTGTGTCTGTGACATCTGTTAATTCCATTTCCCCTAGTAATGTGGTCCCTGAGTCTGTCCCTCCTGTGGTACGTAGATCCTCCAGACTGGCGGAAGCTGCTGGGGGGGCAGGTTTAGCGGATCTTCCCACTCAGCCTCCAGTCCCTGCCCCTCGGCAGCGCAAGCGTGGTCAGGGGAATGTGGGGGTGCTGGATGGGGGTGGGGCTGATGGAAAGGTATCTATACCCCATGTCTCATGCTCTGTTGATGGGGATTCAGATGATGAGGGGTGGGAGAAGATTAGGAGGAAGAAAAAAAAGAAGAGGAAGACAAGAAAAGCGATCATTTTTTCCTCAGAGTCGGACCCAGGAGGGGTTCCTCTTGGCAACACCTTTTCTGTTCTGTCGGGTGATGAAATATCAGATGTGTCTTTCTCTTTATCATCTATGGATGAGGGGGAGTCACGCAGTCTGAAGAGAGCTGTTTCTGGTGATGAGAATGTGGTAAGGGTTAAGAAACGACTCCCCCAATCATCCTGATGGCATATCAGACCTGCCTTTGGTGATCTGCCCATCTCTGGGGGAGGAGCTCTTTTCTTTTTCTGTGTTGGTGTGAGTTGTAGGAAGATTTATTTTCCAGTAATTACAGGATTTTTGCTTTTGCTGTAAAGTCTTTTTTGTTTGAGAGCAGATTTGCTATATTTATTTTCATTTTTATGTAAATATGTTGTGAGGGGGTTAGCTCGGCAGCGGGTGTGTGTGACCCCCGGGATGGGCTCCCCACACAAAACAGGCCCAGCAAACGGAGGTTGTGGTTTTCAAAATCAAAAAAGGTGCGGTTTATTTTCTATTTACAGTGACAAAACACAGCAAAGCAAAAGAAACATAACCAAAATAAATCCTGGTCAAGTTGACCTCTGACTAAACATACAGGTTTCCTAACTAACAACTGGGATCAGCCTAGTGCTGTCCTAGTCCCTAAGTCCCTGGTTTTAAATGTCCAAGCAAATAGCCACACAGGCTTTTTCTCACCGCACAGGGGTTCACTCTCCCTAGACAGTCCACACAGGTCTGGGTCCAGGCATGAGCTAACACCTAATGAATCTGGGAGTTCTTATAGAGGCCTAAATGAGCTGACAAGCTTCAGCTGGCCTCATCAACTCCCTGTCTGTACGACGCCCCACACTCTCCCTAGAGGTATGAGTCATCCATGAGCCTTCTAGCCTCAGCTGGGCTTATACAACTCTCCACCCTAGTTGTATAAGTCAGCATAAAGCCTGAATCTGGGAGAAATATATCTACCCCCCTGGATGCAACCAGGTGACTTTACCTTCCTGCTGTCACATACCCCCCCCTCTTGTTTTAACCTCGGGGTTGGAACACCAGCAATCAGGCATTCATGTACTCGAGACAAAGCATCCACATTCCCCATTTGAACGCCAGGGCGATGCTTTACTGTGAAGTTGAATTCCTGGAGGGCCAGGAACCACCTATTCACTCTTCTATTTGTTTCCTTGTTTTGAGCCATCCACTTTAACGGAGCGTGATCCGTAACCATGTCAAAGTGCCTACCTAGCAGGTAGTACCGAAGGGAATCTAGAGCCCACTTCACCGCTAAACACTCCTTTTCAACGGTGGCGTAATTTACCTCATGGGACTTCAACTTCCTGCTGAGGTAAATGACTGGGTGCTCTTCCCCGTTCCAGACCTGGGACAATACTGCTCCTAACCCCACATCTGACGCATCACTTTGTACGACAAAGTCTTTAGAGAAGTCGGGTGAGTACAACACTGGCTGGCTACATAAGGCTTGTTTCAAGAATTGGAATGCTGCCTCAGCCTCGGGGGTCCATTTAATCATGACCGACCCTTTCCCCTTCGTCAGGTTGGTTAGGGGCACAGCCTTAGAAGCAAAGTGGGGAATGAATCGCCGATAATACCCAGCGATTCCCAGAAAGGCTCGTACCTGCTTCTTGCTGTTGGGACGTGGCCAACTCTGGATGGCCTCGACTTTGTTGAGTTGGGGTTTTATTACTCCCCTCCCAATGGTGTACCCAAGATATTTGGCCTCCTCCTGCCCAATGGTACACTTCTTGGGGTTAGCCGTAAACCCCGCTTCCCGAACAGAGTCCAGGACTGCTTGCACTTTTGGCAGATGTGAGGCCCAATCTGTGCTATGGACAATTACGTCATCCAGGTAAGCCGCAGCATACTTCCGATGGGGCCTCAGCATCTGGTCCATTTTCCGCTGGAATGTGGCCGGCGCATTCTGTAACCCGAACGGCATTCTTTTATATTGGAACGCCCCGTCTGGGGTTACAAATGCGGTTTTCTCTTTGGCCGACTTGGCCAGGGGGATTTGCCAATACCCTTTTGTGAGGTCAAGAGTCGTCATGTATCGGGCTGTTCCCAGCCGGTCGATCAACTCATCTATACGTGGCATGGGGTAGGTGTCAAATTTTGTAACTTTGTTCAACTGACGAAAATCGTTACAAAATCGCCAGCTCCCATCCGGTTTAGGCACCAACACGATGGGACTAGACCAATCACTTTGGGACTCCTCTATCACCCCTAAGTTCAGCATTTTCTGTACTTCCTCCCGTATTGCCTCCCGTCGAGCCTCTGGGATCCGATAGGGTTTTAACTTCACCCTTTCACCGGGCGGGGTAATGATGTCATGCTCTACCCCAGATGTTTGTCCCGGCAGCTCAGAGAATACCTCCTTGTTGCGAAGCACAAACTCCTTAACCTCCTGTTGTTGGGGTTGTGACAAGGTGGCTGCTATTCCAACCTCAGGAATCACGCAACCAGTTTGAGCTGGTGACCAAGTGTCTGCGACTAGGGACTCTCTATCCCTCCAGGCTTTCAACAGATTAACGTGATAGATCTGTTCGGGCTTTCGCCTTCCTGGTTGTCTGACCTTGTAATTCACTTCGCTCACTTTTTCCATTATCTCGTAGGGGCCTTGCCATTTGGCAAGGAATTTACTTTCAACCGTAGGGACAAGTACCAATATCCTATCCCCCGGGGAAAAGGTACGGGTCTTGGCTCCACGGTTGTACACTCTCTGCTGTGCCAACTGCGCTTGGGCCAAATGTTCCTTCACGATGGGCATTACCTGTGCAATTCGATCTTGCATCAGGGCGACATGCTCAATCACACTCCTGTGGGGAGAACTCTCACTTTCCCAAGTTTCCTTGGCAATATCCAACAGCCCTCTTGGGTGTCTCCCACACAGTAACTCAAAGGGGGAGAATCCCGTAGAGGATTGGGGCACCTCCCTAATAGCAAACATCAAATAAGGAAGTAAACAGTCCCAATCCTTTCCATCTCTATCCACCACTTTCTTCAACATTTGTTTTAGGGTTTTGTTGAATCTTTCAACCAGCCCATCGGTTTGGGGGTGATACACAGACGTACGCAATTGCGTCACTTTGAACAATTTACACAGCTCTTTCATAACCCGGGACATAAAGGGTGTACCTTGGTCCGTAAGCAGTTCTTTACAAATACCCACCCGGCTAAAAACAAGAGATAGCTCTTTGGCTATGGTTTTGGCCGAGGTATTTCGGAGAGGGATCGCTTCTGGATAACGGGTGGCATAGTCCATTATAACTAATATGTACTGGTGCCCCCTAGCGGACTTGATTATAGGACCTACCAAATCCATGGCGATCCTCTCAAACGGGACCTCAATGATGGGTAGAGGGACCAGCGGGCTACGGAAATGTGGCATCGGGGCCAACCTCTGACACACAGGGCAGGAGGAACAATAATTTTCTACGTCCTTCATCACCCCCGGCCAATAGAATCTCTGTAATACCCTCTCTCGGGTTTTCTCTGTCCCCAGATGACCTCCAAGAATGTGCCCATGGGCCAACTCCAACACCAACTTCCTGTAAGGTTTGGGCACCACAAGCTGCTCAACGGTTTCTTCTGCCCTTTTTGCCACCCGATACAGTAGGTCCTTCTCTACGCTGAAGTATGGGTAAGTGCAGGTATTATCTGGGTTCACTAACTCGCCATCTATTTTCACTACGTTTTCCCGTGCCTTTATTAGGGCGGGGTCTTTCAACTGTTCTGTGGCAAAGTTTTCCCTGTGAACCTCAAGATCAGAAAACTCCACAGACGGTAGGTTTTCGTCTGAGGAGGTGGGCTCCTCTCCAGTTTCTTGAGTCTCCCCTGCCAATACTGATAAGGGAAATTCCGGAGAGTCCTCACCACTCTCAGGGGAGTTCTGGCTATCACATTCCTGGTACATAGGGGCACCAGTGAGGGGCTCAGGATCATCCCACAGTTCCCAGAACTTCGGAAAATCCCTTCCCACAATGGCGTCATGCGGTAACTGAGATACTAAGCCCACTGGATGAGAGAGGGTACCTTTGGGGGTCTCGAAACACACTGTAGTCACTGGATACTCTCGGGTGTCCCCATGCACACAAATAACAGCTACCTTGCTATTCCCAGAGACCTCTGTTTTAACTAACTCAGCCTTTATCAGGGTCACAAGGCTACCTGAATCCAGCAATACCACAACATTTCTACCATTAACACACATTTTGCATAAATGTTTCTCAGTTCCTCGAATGGCAGTGCATGCGACTGTCGCACACAGCGACTGACGTCTGCCCGTCAGAAAGTCACACTGCATGGGTTCCTCCACAACCGGGCAATTGGCTGCAATATGTCCCGCTTGCCGGCAGCGGTAGCAAACGATCCTTCTTGCCGCCTCTTGAGCCGCTGATTTCCCAGGCTGTTCTCGCCAAACTTGGGGTAGAGCTCCCACCCTCTCACTCTCTCCACCCTCACCCCTTGGAATCCTCTTATCCGCCCCTGGGGATGGTCTGGTCTTAGGGTGGAAAGTCCGAGTGTCTCTGGAAGAGGCCGTCAGGTTCTCTGTAGCCAAGTATTTCTCCACACGATCCACAAGACCATCGGCCGTCTCTGGGTCTCCATGGCTTACCCACTTTTGGATGGCAGTAGGAAGAGCTCTCAAAAACCGATCCATTACAACACGTTCCACAATCTTTGGTGCGGACAAAGTCTCTGGCTGTAGCCACTTTCTGCTCAGGTGAATGAGATCATACATTTGAGACCTGGGGGGTTTTCCAAGCTGGAAAGTCCAGTTATGCACACGCTGAGCCCGGACAGCCTGGGTGACACCCAGCCTTGCCAATATTTCAGCTTTTAGCATCACATAGTCTTTTGCTTGGTTAGGCTCTAGGTCATAGTAAGCTTTCTGCGATTCACCAGTTAACAGAGGAGCCACCAGTCCAGCCCACTGCTCCTCAGGCCACTTTTCTCTTTCAGCGGTCCTTTCAAATGTGGTCAAAAATACCTCTGGATCATCCTCTCCAGTAATTTTTGTCAATAAACGACTCACCCCAAAGGACGCGGTATTAGTGGGACGGCTTTCCTCACTGGTCTGCGGACGTTGCTGCATTACTGCTTCCATCTGTTGTTGTAGTCTCTGCTCTTGCTTCTGCAACAGGTCTATGAAGCGGGCCTCAGATTGCTGCTGGGCTCGTTACTGAGCCTCCAGACTCTGTTGCAAAGTTGCGTTTGTCTGCTGCTGGGCTGCAAGGCTCCTTTGCAAACCTGCATTTGTCTGCTGTTGATTGGCATTTGCTAGAGCCAGCTGCTTCAGTATCTCCTCCATGCTGGCTTAAAAAAAAACTGCCCGCATTCTCCACCAACTGTGAGGGGGTTAGCTCGGCAGCGGGTGTGTGTGACCCCCGGGATGGGCTCCCCACACAAAACAGGCCCAGCAAACGGAGGTTGTGGTTTTCAAAATCAAAAAAGGTGCGGTTTATTTTCTATTTACAGTGACAAAACACAGCAAAGCAAAAGAAACATAACCAAAATAAATCCTGGTCAAGTTGACCTCTGACTAAACATACAGGTTTCCTAACTAACAACTGGGATCAGCCTAGTGCTGTCCTAGTCCCTAAGTCCCTGGTTTTAAATGTCCAAGCAAATAGCCACACAGGCTTTTTCTCACCGCACAGGGGTTCACTCTCCCTAGACAGTCCACACAGGTCTGGTTCCAGGCATGAGCTAACACCTAATGAATCTGGGAGTTCTTATAGAGGCCTAAATGAGCTGACAAGCTTCAGCTGGCCTCATCAACTCCCTGTCTGTACGACGCCCCACACTCTCCCTAGAGGTATGAGTCATCCATGAGCCTTCTAGCCTCAGCTGGGCTTATACAACTCTCCACCCTAGTTGTATAAGTCAGCATAAAGCCTGAATCTGGGAGAAATATATCTACCCCCCTGGATGCAACCAGGTGACTTTACCTTCCTGCTGTCACAATGTATATATATTGTTTTTTTATGCTTATTGATTGCAAGTCCTTTAATAAAGAAAAATTGGGAAGAATGCTCCTTACATTGGAGGTCAGTGGGAAGAATGCTCCTTACATTGGTGGTCAGTAGGAAAAATGCTCCTTACATTGGTGGTCGGTGGAAGAAAGCGCCTTATATTGGTGGTCAATAGAAAGAATACTCCTTACATTGGTGGTCGGGGGGAGAAAGCTCATTAAATTGGTGGTGAGTAAGAAGAATGCTCCTTACATTGGTGGCCAATAGGAAGAATGCTCTCTAAAGTGGTTGAAAAGGCAGAAGGATTTTTACCCTACTGCATTCTATGCAGTAAGGTAAAAAAAAGCTTCTGGGTGCAGCTCCCCTGCCACCCTTATACGTACTTGAGCCCCATCTCAATCCAGCGATGTGTATGAGAGCAGGGGCTCTTCTGCATCTTTCTCTCCTTATTGGCTTATACAGCAGTGGGAGCCATTGGCTCCTGCTGTTGTCAATCACAGCCAGTGAGCCAATGAGGAGAGAGTGAGGGCGGGGCTAAGTCATGCTCTGTGTGTGATTGGACAATGTCCATTCACAGAAGCGTGGTTTGGGAGCGAGCCTTCTCGAGTGCCCCCATAGAAAGGGAGGAGAAAGGAGCGCAAACGGGGAACCCAAAAAACCTTCTCAGAGCAGGAAAGTATAACATGTTTGTAATTAAAAAAAAAAAAATTACAACCTTTACAATCACTTTAAATGCATCACCAATGTAAGGAGCATTCTTCCCACTGATCACCAATGTAAGGAGCATTCTTCCCACTGATCACCAATGTAAGGAGCATTCTTCCTACTGATCACCAATGTAAGGAGCATTCTTCCCACTGACCACCAATGTAAGGAACATTCTTCCCACTGATCACCAATGTAAGGAGCATTCTTCCCACTGATCACCAATGTAAGGAACATTCTTCCTACTGATCATCACCAATGTAAGGGACATTCTTCCCACTGACCACCAATGTAAGGAACATTCTTCCTACTGATCACCAATGTAAGGAACATTCTTCCCACTGACCACCAGGGATGAGCTTCGTGTTCGAGTCGAACATACGTTCGACTCGAACATCGGCTGTTCGATCGTTCGACGAAGATCGAACGATTTGGGCCGTTCGCGCCAAATTCGAGTGACGCGAACGGCCCACAATGCACTACGCCATCGCAGTGTCATCCAGGCGCTGTGATTGGCCAAGCATGCAC
Source organism: Rana muscosa (assembly GCA_029206835.1). Lineage (NCBI taxonomy): Eukaryota > Metazoa > Chordata > Amphibia > Anura > Ranidae > Rana > Rana muscosa. The sequence goes on from CM055124.1 coordinate 286,191,905, forward strand.
TGTGACCCCGCATGCTTGGCCAATCACAGCGCCGGCAGCGAGGAGAGCAATGATTGGCCACAGGCAGGATGCCTGTGGCCAATTATTGCTGAGGGGGTTTAGTACACGCCCCACACTATAAAAGGTCGCCAGCGCGGCGGCCTTGTGTAGTGTGTTCCGGAGCAGGGAAAGAGAAGCATAGGCAGGGACAGTGTCATTTTTTTCCTTTACTAATCCTGGATTCCTTGTGTTTAGGGACAGAGAAGGATAGGTAGGGAGAGTGTCAGTGTGTTATTCTGTGCTAAACCTTGTTTGTAGGGACAGTGAAGGACAGTTAGGGAAAGTGTCAGTGTGCTATTCTGTGCTAAATCTTGTTTGTAGGGACAGTGAAGGACAGTGAGGGAAAGTGTCAGTGTGCTATTCTGTTCTAAACCAATCTTGCTGAACCGTATTTGAAATCCTTAAGTTTAGGGACAGAGAAGGACACTCATGGAAACTATCAGTGTGCTATTCTGTGCTAAACCTTGTTTGTAGGGACAGAGAAGGACAGTGAGGGAAAGTGTCAGTGTGCTATTTTGTTCTAAACCAATCTTGCTGAACCGTATTTGAAATCCTTGAGTTTAGGGACAGAGAAGGACACTCCTGGAAACTATCAGTGTGCTATTCTGTGCTAAATCATGTTTGGAGGGACAGAGAAGGACAGTGAGGGAAACTATCAGTGTGCTATTCTGTACTAAACCTTGTTTGTAGGGACAGAGAAGGACACTCGGGGAAACTGTCAGTGTGCTATTCTGTTCTAAACCAATCTTGCTGAACCGTATTTGAAATCCTTGAGTTTAGGGACAGAGAAGGACACTCGTGGAAACTATCAGTGTGCTATTCTGTGCTAAATCTTGTTTGTAGGGACAGAGAAGGACAGTGAGGGAAACTGTCAGTGTGCTATTCTGTGCTAAACCAATCTTGCTGAACCATATTTGAAATCCTTGAGTTTAGGGACAGAGAAGGACACTCGGGGAAACTGTCAGTGTGCTATTCTGTGCTAAACCTTGTTTGTAGGGACAGAGAAGGACAGTGAGGGAAACTGTCAGTGTGCTATTCTGTGCTAAACCAATCTTGCTGAAGCATATTGCAAATCCTTGTGTTTAGGGACAGAGAAGGATAGGCAGGGGACAGTGTCAGTGTCATTGTTGCTAAGCCTCCTGCACAGTATACACCTGAAGGTAGCCCTTATTGCTGTTTTTCCCATCTCCCTGCAGGCCATCCATTAAAATGTCTGGAAGGCAAACAAGGAGAGGCAGACAGTCAGGAGGCAAAAAAAGAGGGCAAGCAGGCTCTGTGTCTGGGGGCAACAGTGCTGGTCGTGGACACGGTGCATTGTCATCAGCACATGGCCATGGGACACGCTTGTCCTTCTTTTCGGCAGCTGGACATGTTGAGCCACATCATGCCGAAGACTTGGTAGAGTGGATGACCAAGCCCACCTCATCCTCCTCATCCTCTCTCACCCAGGCTCAGGGTACTGGCAAAGCAGCTGCCAAAGCGTCCTCTTCTCTGGTATCAATGTCATCATTAGTCAATCCTTCCCTAGACCGACCATGTCCTCCTCCTGAGGAGTCCCCCGAACTGTTTGAGCACAGTGTTGGGTACATGCTCCAGGAGGATGCCCAGCGTTTCGAAGGATCTGATGATGATACCCAGATAGAGGAAGGCAGTAGCGTGAGAGCAGAGAGAGGGGATGCTCAAGAAGGACACCAATCTGGCAGTCATGCTCCAGCAGCTGCAGCATACTGCCAGATTGGCTCCAGTGATGAGGAGGGAGGGGATGATGAGGTCACTGACTCCACGTGGGTGCCTAATAGGAGAGAGGAGGAGGATGAGGAGGAGGCACATCTCCAACGAGGCAGGATGCCCTTGGGTGGCCAGCGTATGGGCAGCACACCGACGGAATCCCACCGCAGAGCTCCGCCTGTGCAGGGCGCTGCCTCTGCCCGTCATTCAAAAAGTTCTTTGGTGTGGGCCTTTTTTGAGGCGAGTGCATCAGATCACACAGCTGCTGTTTGCAACATATGTCTCAAGCGTATATCGCGTGGCCAAAACATCAGCCGCTTGGGCACCACATGCTTGATCAGACATATGTTGACCTGCCATGCAGCTCGTTGGCAGGCCTACCTTAAAGACCCACACCAAAGAACAAAGCGGACCTCTCCTTGCACCGCATCAGCTGGGATCTCCAACCCCACTATACCTTGAGTCCTCTCTGAAACCTGCACTGAGAGGAATGAAGGTGTAGAATTAGGTGTGTCACAGCCAAGTACTTGCGGCCACTCTGCTAGCAGTACACCGACGTCCGATTCTAGCAGGCAAATTTCCCTGCCCCAGCTGCTGGACCGTCGAAAGAAGTTCACTCCCAGCCATCCACATGCCCAGCGGTTGAATGCTAGCTTGGCTAAATTGCTAGCGCTTCAACTGCTGCCTTTTCAGTTGGTAGACTCGGCCCCCTTCCGTGAGTTTGTGCAATGTGCGGTTCCTCAGTGGCAGGTTCCCAAACGCCACTTTTTCTCACGGAAGGCGATTCCGGCTCTCTACAGGCATGTGGAAGGCAATGTCTTGGCCTTGCTGGACAGGGCGGTCAGCGGTAAGGTGCATATTACCGCTGACTCATGGTCCAGCAGGCATGGACAGGGACGTTACCTTTCTTTCACGGCCCATTGGGTCACTCTTTTGGCAGCTGGGAAGGATGCAGGACAAGGTGCAGTAGTGTTGGAGGTTGTTCCACCGCCACGCCTCCAAAATGCTACTACTGGTTGTGACACACCTCTCTCCTCCACCCCCTCCTCTTCTTCTTCCTCCATGGCCTCTTCCTGTGCTTTGTCCTCGGAACCAGCGGTGCTCCGTAGGCGTTCAAGGGGCTACGCAAGTACGCAGGCAAAAAGATGCCATGCCGTGCTGCGCTGGTGTGTTTGGGGGACAGGAGCCACACTGGGGCAGAGGTCCTGTCTGCTCTGCAGGGGCAGGCCGAGAGGTGGTTGACGCCACGCCAGCTTAAGCCAGGAATGGTGGTTTGCGACAATGGCACCAACCTCCTCTCCGCCCTCCGACAGGGACAACTGACCCATGTGCCCTGTGTGGCTCACGTCCTTAACCTGGTGGTGCAGCGGTTCTTGGGCAGGTACCCGGGCTTACAGGATGTCCTGAGGCAGGCCAGGAAAGTCTGTGTGCATTTCCGCAGATCTTATAATGCCAGTGCTCGCCTGGCTGAGCTGCAAAAGGAGTTGAACCTGCCCAAGAACCGCCTTATATGTGACATACCCACCAGGTGGAAATCAACGTTGGCCATGCTGCAGCGGCTGCACACGCAGCAGAGGGCCATCAATGAGTACCTGTGCGACTACGGCACCAGGACAGGGTCAGGGGTGCTCGGGTTTTTTTCACCACGCCAGTGGGGCACGATCAGGGATGCATGCACTGTCCTGGCACCATTTGAGGAGGCCACGAGGATGGTGAGCAGTGACAGTGCATGCATCAGTGACACTGTACCTCTTGTCCACCTGTTGGAGCACACGCTGCGTGGAATAATGGACAGGGCACTTGAGGCAGAACAGAGGCAGGAAGAGGAGGACTTCCTTGCCTCTCAAGGCCCCCTTTACCCAGACAGTGTTCCTTCTGTCCCACCCATCGCACAGGAAGAGGAGGAGGAGGAGGAGGAGGAGGAGGAGGATTGTGTCAGCATGGAGGTGGAGGCTGGCACTCAGCATCATCAGCAGCAGTCTTTTAGGGATGATTTACAGTCCCAAGAAACCAGTGGACTTGTACGTGGCTGGGAGGAGGTGGCTGCGGATCATGTCGTCCTTAGTGACCCAGAGGACTCCGGACCGAATGCCTCAGCTAACCTACGCTGCATGGCCTCCCTGATCCTGCAAAGTCTGCGGAAGGATCCTCGTATTCTTCGGATCAAGGAGAGGGACCATTACTGGCTGGCCACTCTCCTTGATCCACGGTACAAGGGTAAGGTTGCGGACCTTATGTTATCGTCGCAGAGGGAGCAGAGGATGAGACAACTCCGGGAGGCCTTGCAGAAAGGTCTGTGCAACGCGTTCCCAGAGACTGGGAGGTTACAAACTCCTGGTCCTGGACAACGAGTTGCTGAGGCTTCGGGCAGTCAAAGAAGGAGCGGTGGGGAAGGTGGCCGTCTGACTGATGCGTTCAGACAATTCTTTAGTCCGCAGCCCCAAAGTATGATCGGTTCCAGCAACCATCGCCAGCGTCTGATATACATGGTGCAGGAATACCTAGGGGCAAGGTCAGACTTGGACACCTTCCCCACCGAAAATCCTCTGGCTTACTGGGTCTTGAGGATGGATCACTGGCCAGAGCTTGCACAGTATGCAATTGAGCTACTGGCCTGTCCTGCATCCAGCGTTCTTTCGGAACGCACATTCAGTGCTGCTGGAGGATTTGTCACGGATCACAGGGTGCGCCTGTCCACCGACTCGGTTGATCGACTGACTTTCATCAAGATGAACCAGTCTTGGATCACCACCAGCTACCACACACCTGATGCTGATATAACAGACTAATTGATTTTAAAATGTCACATCCCTTCAAGACTGATGCTGATTCTGAGTGCCTGTGCTGTTATGTTGACTGGCTATCCTCCTCCTCCTCCTCAATGATCCGATTAATGATGATAGCTTGGAAGATCATTTTGGTTTATGGGTGCCGCCACCAGTGGCTAAGGCACAATTTTTCAGCCCCTGTTTAACAGGGGCGTGTAATTACAATTTTTGATGCAATACTTTGCAACAGGGCTCATTGCTGTGCTCCAAGTACAGTATCTGTGAGGGGTTGCTGTGTTGTGCCACCAGTGCCTAAGGCCCAATTTTTCAGCCCCTGTTCAACAGGGGCATGCAATTATAATTATTGATCTAATAATTCACAGCAGGGCCCATTGCTGCGCCCACCAAGAGTAACTGTCAGGCCTTACAGTGTTGTGTCAACACCACCACCACCACCACCACCACCAAAGGCCCAATTTTTCAGCCCCTGTTCAACAGGGGCATGCAATTTTAATTATTGATCTAATAATTCACAGCAGGGCCCATTGCTGCGCCCACCAAGAGTAACTGTCAGGCCTTACAGTGTTGTGGCACCAGCACCACCATCAAAGGCCCAATTTTTACTACCACTGATCAACAATTATATGTTATTACAATTCCTGATATAATAGTTGACAGCAGGGCGTTCCAGCACCCACCAAGAGTAACTGTGAGTGCTTACAGTGTTGTGCCAACACCAACACCTAAGGGGCCAATTTCTGCAGAGTATATACGGCAGGTCCCTACTTTCAAACATCCAACTTACAAACGACTCCTACTTGCAAACGGAAGAAGACAACAGGAAGTGAGAGGAAATCTACCCCTAGGAAGGAAAATTCTCTCCTGTAAGAATTAATATGGGAGAAAGGTGTCTCCTCTCTACTGATGCTTTATCACCAATCCTTGTTTCAATAAAAACACCACATTTCAAAAACAGTTGTCATTGGGACGCAAAGTGAGGTGAAATGTTCTGAACAGGGGCACAGACAGCAAAACAAATGTTACAGGGGTGATAACCCTTCCCTATGTTTTCCAAAAAGCTTAAAAATAGATTTTTTGGCTGGAGCTACACTTAAACAATGTATGTGTTCAAAATTACAAACAGATTCTACTTAAGAACAAACCTACAGTCCCTGTCTTGTTTACACCGGTCTTGTTTACACCGCCTGTATACTGCTGTTCAGAGTATATAGGGCCTTTTTTATTTTGTGTTGCGGGGTTCCCCTTAATATCCAAACAAGACCCAAAGGGGCTGGTAATGGGCTGGGGTAGGGGGGGGGGGGGGGTGATGGGGTAGCTATGCCATTTTTCTTAAAGATTTTCATCCATATTACCGGGACCAGACATTACATTAAAGCCGCAAGCAGTTTTAAATGGCTTTTTTTTCCTTTAGAAATGTAATTTTGTGCAGGGACAGTTCTAAACACGGGAAACACGTGGCACTTCACAGGCATACTTTAGACACCCCCCAGGTACAATATTTAAAGGAATATTTGACTTTTTTTTTTCACTTTATGCATTAATAAAATGACTGCTCCCGAAAAACGTCCGTTTTTAAAACTTCTTTTTGCATTGATACATGTCCCCTGGTGCAGAACCCGGGTTCCCAAACTCTGTTTAGGACAATAACATGGATAATAGTCATTATAATTAGCACTTTAGAATTCGAACGTTCGCATCCATTGTATTTAATAGGGTTCTAATGTTCGGGCGAACTTTCGGTCCGTTCGCGGGTTCTGGTGCGAACCGAACCCGGGGGTGTTCGGCTCATCCCTACTGACCACCAATGTAAGGGACATTCTTCCCACTGACCACCAATGTAAGGAACAATCTTCCCACTGATCACCAATGTAAGGAACATTCTTCCCACTGATCACCAATGTAAGGAACATTCTTCCCACTGATCACCAATGTAAGGAACATTCTTCTCACTGATCACCAATGTAAGGAACATTCTTCCTACTGATCACCAATGTAAGGAGCATTCCTCCTACTGATCACCAATGTAAGGAACATTCTTCCCACTGATCAACAATGTAAGGAACATTCTTCTTACTGATCACCAATGTAAGGAGCATTCTTCCCACTGATCACCAATGTAAGGAGCATTCTTCCCACTGATCACCAATGTAAGGGACATTCTTCCCACTGATCACCAATGTAAGGGACATTCTTCCCACTGATCACCAATGTAAGGGACATTCTTCCCACTGACCACCAATGTAAGAAGTATTCTTCCCACTGATCACCAATGTAAGGGACATTCTTCTCACTGATCACCAATGTAAGGAGCATTCTTCCCACTGATCACCAATGTAAGGAACATTCTTCCCACTGATCACCAATGTAAGGAACATTCTTCCCACTGATCACCAATGTAAGGGACATTCTTCCCACTGATCACCAATGTAAGGGACATTCTTCCCACTGATCACCAATGTAAGGGACATTCTTCCCACTGACCACCAATGTAAGAAGTATTCTTCCCACTGATCACCAATGTAAGGAGCATTCTTCCCACTGACCACCAATGTAAGGAACATTCTTCCCACTGATCACCAATGTAAGGAACATTCTTCTCACTGATCACCAATGTAAGGAGCATTCTTCCCACTGATCACCAATGTAAGGAACATTCTTCTCACTGACCACCAATGTAAGGGACATTCTTCCCACTGATCACCAATGTAAGGGACATTCTTCTCACTGATCACCAATGTAAGGGACATTCTTCCCACTGATCACCAATGTAAGGGACATTCTTCCCACTGATCACCAATGTAAGGGACATTCTTCCCACTGATCACCAATGTAAGGCGCATTCTTCCCACTGATCACCAATGTAAGGGACATTCTTCCCACTGATCACCAATGTAAGGGACATTCTTCCCACTGATCACCAATGTAAGGGACATTCTTCCCAATGATCACCAATGTAAGGGACATTCTTCCCACTGACCACCAATGTAAGAAGTATTCTTCCCACTGATCACCAATGTAAGGAACATTCTTCCCACTGACCACCAATGTAAGGAGCATTCTTCCCACTGACCACCAATGTAAGGAACATTCTTCCCACTGATCACCAATGTAAGGAACATTCTTCCCACTGATCACCAATGTAAGGGACATTCTTCCCACTGATCACCAATGTAAGGGACATTCTTCCCACTGATCACCAATGTAAGGCGCATTCTTCCCACTGATCACCAATGTAAGGGACATTCTTCTCACTGATCACCAATGTAAGGAGCATTCTTCCCACTGATCACCAATGTAAGGAACATTCTTCCCACTGATCACCAATGTAAGGAACATTCTTCCCACTGATCACCAATGTAAGGAACATTCTTCCCACTGATCACCAATGTAAGGAACATTCTTCCCAATGACCATCACACTAATGTACTGTATCATGAGTTGTAGATATAGTAATTTCTAGCAGGGGTTCCCTGAGACCGGAAATATATTTTAAGCGTCCCTCTGTGTTGAAAAGGTTGAGAAAGGCTGCTCTGGAGGAACCCTGATTGATAATGGCAGCAATAGACTGTTGTGGGTCTGATCAATATATCAGCATGACATATAAAGAAACTCTTATAATGTACTACCTTAATATATTTTTTATTTTATTTATCATATTTTTTATTTTATTTATCATATTTTTTATTTTATTTATTTATTTTTATGCTTGAACTGGATGGACTTGTGTCTTTTTTCAACCTGACTATCTATGTAACTATGTAACTATGTAATCAATGGAGTTTGCTGGATAATCTGCCAGATAATCTCTTCAAAGGGCTTCAATGGCCAAGGCAAACAAAAGTCGTGACAACACCCGCCTCTGTATAGGGTAGGGATCCAAATAATATGATTGCCTCTGTATAGAAGTTTTTTTTTACTTAAAATTTAGATCCAGAATATGAAAGTTTTGCCAAAGCCAATGGATGAGGCCAAAGCCAAGGCCATTTAAAGTCCAACTCTACTTTTGCTATCACATTAAACAATTTGGCCAAGCTAGCTCAAACATACTATTTCCCGACTCAATTTTGTTTCGGCAGCAGACGAGAAGTCTCTGGACCGCTGCCGGACAACAGCGCTGTATATTGTATGTAGCGGATGTTATATAAACTTTATACAGCGTTGACAGCAGGAGCAGCCACTAGTAAAAGGAAATAGTTAATCTGGGACAATTTGGCCCAAACTAACTATTGAAGGTGATAGTAAATCTGGAGTTAGGCTTTAATTGACACAAAGGCTTTGTGGATATCTAACACCAGAATGGCTCTCGGAGTGGTGGAGGTTTGTGGAATTTTAAGATTTGTGAAGAGTCTACGGATGTTTATATTTGTAGATCTTCCGGGGATAAAGCTGGATTGATCCCAGTTAACAATAGCAGACACAACAGAGTTTAAGCGTCCAGCTAAGATTTTGGCCACATCTGTGCTAATCAATGAGAATGGTCTGACAGAAGTGTAAAGGATCCTTATTTGGCTTGGGGATTAAAACAATAAAAGCTTCTCTGGTTTTAGGAGGAAGAAGTCCTTAAAGTGGAGTTCCACCGTGAAAAAAATTTTTTCACCAAAAATCTACAAATAAAATAAAAATAAAAATAAATGTTTTACTTACCAGAAATAGCAGTTGCTATGCGGAAGTCCCTAATCTGCATCTTCATCCTCTGCGGCTGGTCTTCTTCCTCGTCCTCCTCGCGGTGTCTTCTTGTGAATGGGGCGCGCTGCCTTCTGGGAACTGTGTGTATCTCAGAGAGCAGCCGGCCCATTCACAAAGCGCTGCACTGCTCGCGAATGTGCAGTAGAAAACGGGCAGTGAAGCCTTACTGAGGATAGCAGCGCCGGGCGCTGCCAGCGCCGAAGGATCGGCCTCGGGGGGGGGGGGCTGAAATCGCGGGCGGAGTAGGACAGGTAAGTGTCCTTATTAAAAGTCAGCAGCTACAGTGTTTGTAGCTGCTGACTTTTAAAAAAAAAATCGCGGGTGGAATCCACGTTTAAGTATTTTGTTATAGAAAATGTTTATAAGTTGATAAATGACACCTATCACTTTTTTTTTAGTACATACATTTTTATTAATGCTGAAGTGTAGATATGGCAAGTTTTACATAGTTACATTGATCCATCTTGCATATAACATACCGGTGAGATCCTTCTAGAACAAGGTTTCTCAACCAGGGTTCCATGGAACTGTAGAGTTCCTCCAGAGGTTGGTAGGGCTTCCCTGAGCAATTCATTTCAGATCCATCATGGCAGCGCCGGTTAGTGGGCATCCACTCACCTGCTCCTGCCACGTCCCTCACCTTGTTGTGTCACTGCCGCATCACCAGTCGTCCCATTAACCACTTAAGGACCGAGCCTCTTTCTGAGATTTGTTGTTTACAAGTTAAAAACAAGTTTTTTGCTAGAAAATTACTTGGAACCCCCAAACATTATACTTTTTTTTTTAACACCCTAGAGAATAAAATGGCGATCATTGCAATATTTTATGTCACACTATTTTTGCGCAGCGGTCTTACAAGCGCACTTTTTTGGGAAAAAAGTACAGTTTTTTTAATAAAAAAATAAGACAACAGCAAAGTTAGCCCAATTTTTTTTATATTGTGAAAGATAATGTTACGCAGAGTAAATTGATACTCAACACGTCAAGCTTCAAAATTGCGCCCGCTCGTGGAATGGCGACAAACCTTTACCCTTAAAAATCTCCATAGGCGACGTGAGTCAACAGCGGGTCAGAGGAGGAGCCGCTGAGGGACAGAGATGACAGCAGGGGCGTCGGGAGGGTGTGGCTAGGAGCCCTGAATGTGACCCCGAAAAGCCCAGAGTCTCATGATTGCAGGTCTCCATTGTTGTCCCCGAGCGAGCGCCGGGACCGATTTGATCCTGAGCGCCATTGAATGTGGCCGAATGTAGCCGAGTGCGGCCGAGTGCCATAGCAGGTCCCGCCTTCTGGAGCCTGCGCAACACCTATGATGGACATCACTCTGGTCCAATGACGGGACCGCGGGACGTGTGACGTCCATCATAGGCACTGCAGGCTCCAGAAGGCAGGAATTACAATGCAGCCGCCGCGCCACATCGGCACTTGGGCGGGCGGCTCTCCTCTCCTCCCCTCCTCGGATCTCCTCTCCCCCTCGGCTCTCCTCTCCTCCTCGGCTCTTCCTCTGACGACTGACTGCCTGCTGTGACACCGCACACAACGGCTGAGCTGAGGTAGGTCAGACAGTGTATGTAAATGTCAGTGTATGTAGGTCAGGTAGGTCAGTGTAAGTAGGTCAGGTAGGTCAGTGTAGGTAGGTCAGTGTGTGTCAGGTAGGTCAGTGTATGTAGGTCAGTGTGAGTAGGTCAGGTAGGTCAGTGTAGGTAGGTCAGTGTATGTCAGATAGGTCAGTGTATGTAGGTCACTATCGTCAGTGTATGTAGGTCAGGTAGGTCAGTGTATGTATGTCAGGTAGGTCAGTGTATGTAGGTCACTACCGTCAGTGTATGTAGGTCAGGTAGGTCAGTGTAGGCAGGTCATGTAGGTCAGTGTAGGTAGGTCAGTGTATGTAGGTCACTACCGTCAGTGTAGGTAGGTCAGGTAGGTCATTTTAGGTAGGTCAGTGTAGGTAGGTCAGGTAGGTCAGTGTATGTAGGTCACTACCGTCAGTGTATGTAGGTCAGGTAGGTCAGTTTAGGTAGGTCAGTGTAGGTAGGTCAGGTAAGTCAGTGTATGTATGTCACTACCGTCAGTGTATGTAGGTCAGGTAGGTCAGTGTATGTATGTCAGGTAGGTCAGTGTATGTAGGTCACTACCGTCAGTGTATGTAGTGCAGGTAGGTCAGTTTAGGTAGGTCAGGTAGGTCAAGGTATGTATGTCAGGTAGGTCAGTGTATGTAGGTCACTACTGTCAGTGTATGTAGGTCAGGTAGGTCAGTTTAGGTAGGTCAGGTAGGTCAGTGTAGGTAGGTCACTACCGTCAGTGTATGTATGTCAGGTAGGTCAGTGTAGGTAGGTCAGTGTATGTAGGTCACTACTGTCAGTTTATGTATGTCAGGTAGGTCAGTGTAGGTAGGTCAGGTAGGTCAGTGTAGATAGGTCAGGTAGGTCAGTGTATGTAGGTCACTACCATCAGTGTATGTAGGTCAGGTAGGTCAGTGTAGGTAGGTCAGGTAGGTCAGTGTAGGTAGGTCAGTGTATGTAGGTCACTACCATCAGTGTATGTAGGTCAGGTAGGTCGGTTTAGGTAGGTCAGGTAAGTCAGTGTATGTAGGTCAGGTAGGTCAGGGCCCAGCCCAAAAGAAAACCTGTGTCACATACATCATCTCTCCCCCCCCTAGTTTCCGGCCCTGGACTTCGGGCTGAAGCCCCTGGTCTTTTTGCCACCTGGCAACGCCCCTGGATGACAGTTGCTCTTTAAAAATCATGATTTAAATTGAATCCACCTTGGCTGTTGTGGACAATTTTAACAATGGTGTGAAAAATAAAAAAGAGCGCCCATCATGGTGACGTCTCGCTCAGTAGCAGAGCATAGTTGTGCACAAGGCACACGGTATATAAATCTGAATCACACGTTGACTGAATGCTGGAAAGAGTTGCACAGTTCATGTAACATTTTTTGGCATGCGTTCCTTTTTTCTTCCTGTAACTTCTAGAAAATATTAAACTTCCTTTCACTGTTTTCTTTTTTTCTTGGACTTGTTTGGACCTTCCCAGCCAATACTTCTAGATGAGGCCATTAGTGGCTTGTCCTGGGGGAACGTGTACCTGACTACCTGCAAATAGGAAGGTTGTCGCAAGGCGTCTCTCTCAAATTGTTCTGTTTTTCATAACATACCATTTTTTGTTTTTTTTCCATGTGCTTAGCCCACCTCAGGGGGTCTCGGCAATGGCCTTTGGTATCATTAAGAGCTCACTGGAGTGAGGAGAGAGGCATTTTACATATTTTAGCTGTAATGGCTTAATAGCGGCTATGAGTTCACCTGCTAGACACCAGAGATCAGGAGATAAATGTCCTGCGGTCTCTGGCTTTCCTCTTTTGTGTTCCGTGCTGAGTTCTGAGTAAAATGAGAGAAGACGGTAGGATTCCATGAAATAGGAAAGTTGAAATTATTGGATTAAGGTGCACCAGATCCATTACGGGATATTTTCCAATCTGTTATTTTCACGTTCCTATCCGCCTTCGTGTAACTAACGTGATGAAATGAAGGGCATACCAACTTTGAGAACACCTTCTTGTAAATAGTTTTAGTCATAGCTCCCAACTGTCCATGATTTCGAGGGTCTGTCCCTAATTTCGAGGGTCTGTCCCTGATTTCGAGGGTCTGTCCGTGATTTCGAGGGTCTGTCCCTGACTTCGAGGGTCTGTCCCTGATTTCGAGGGTCTGTCCCTGATTTCGAGGGTCTGTCCCTGTTTCCGAGGGTCTGTCCCTGACTTCGAGGGTCTGTCCCTAATTTCGAGGCTCTGTCCCTGATTTTCGAGGAACTGTCCCTGATTTCGAGGGACTGTCCCTGATTTCGAGGGACTGTCCCTGATTTCGAGGGGCTGTCCCTGATTTCGAGGGGCTGTCCCTGATTTGGAGCAAAGTCCCTCTGTCCCTCATTCCTCCTCATTAGTCCCTCATTTTGGTCTGATCTGTATAGTTGTATATAAAATGCACTTTTTATCTTTCAAGTAGTGTTTCCCAGTGCTAAACCTTTCATCCAATTCCTAAATTGCTGCATTTGTACATTTTAAAAGTTAATATAAAGGAATAGTAGTGGTAAAAAAAAAAAAAAAAGCCCTTGTGGATTTAATTAACCTTTTTTTGAGGTTAATTCTCCTTTAAGGGGGTGTGACAGGAGGCGTGTCCTATGCCTAAATACGTTTGCTGGTAGGTGTCCCTCATTCCCATCTCCAAATGTTGGGAGGTATGGTTTTAGTATTTATTGTTTTAATTCTTTCTTGAGAAGAAGCAGTTAACCACTTCAGACCCGGACAATTTCACTGGCCAAAGACCAGAGCATTTTTTGCGATGCGGCACTGCGTCGTTTAACTGACAATTGCGCGATCGTGCGACGTGGCTCCCAAACAAAATCGACGTCTTTTTTTTCCCAGAAATAGAGCTTTCTTTTGGTGGTATTTGATCACCTCTGCGGTTTTTATTTTTTGCGCTATAAACAAAAATAGAGCGACAGTTTTGAAAAAAATGCAATATTTTTAACTTTTTGCTATAATAAATATCCCCCAAAAAATATATTAAAAAAAAAAATATTTTTCCTCAGTTTAGGCCGATACGTATTCTTCTACATATTTTTGGTAAAAAAAATCGCAATAATTGTACATTGATTGGTTTGCGCAAAAGTTATAACATCTACAAAATAGGGGACAGATTTATAGCATTTTTATTTATTTTTTATTTTTTTACTAGTAATGGCGGCGATCAGCGATTTTTTATCGGGACTGCGACTTTATGGCCGACACATCGGACACTTTTGACACCATTTTGGGACCATTGTAATTTTTATAGCGATCAGTGCTATAAAAATGCACTGATTGCTGTGAAAATGACACTGGCATTGAAGGGGTTAACCTGTAGGGGCCGCTGAAGGGGTTAAGTGTGTCCTAGGGAGTTATTCTTACTGTTAGGGGGCGTGGCTACGAGAGACACGTCACTGATCGCTGTTCCCGATGAGAGGGAACAGACGATCAGTGACAGTGTCACTAGGCAGAACGGGGAGATGCATGTTTACACTTACCTCTCCCTGTTCTGCAGCTCTGTGACCCGATCGCGGGACAACGAGTCCGCGGGTCCCGTGGGCACGGTCACGGAGCTTACGGCAGTGTATAATTTCAAAGTAACGTATATATACGTTACTTTGCCCAGCCGTGCCATTCTACCAACGTAAATGTACAGGAACCCGGTCGGGAACCGGTTAAGAGGGGGGGGGGGATATGATCACCATGTGTAAATGTAGAGGAGGTCCATGTAGTGAACTTGGTGAAGAGCTCTTCACTTTAAGGCCATCAGAGAGGACAAGGGGCCACTCTTTATGTCTGGAGGAAAAGAGATTTAACTCCCACATATGGAAAGGCTTCTTCACTGTAAGAGCTGTGAAAATGCAGACTAAATTCCCTCAAGAACAAGTTCTGGTCAACTCAAGTAGATTGTTTTTTTTTTAAAACTGAACTAAATCCAACGATTTAACCGTTTTGAAAAACATTTAGGCCTCTTTCACACATGCGGACCGTGTGTTTCATCAGTTCAGTCACGTTTTTTCAAAGAAAAAACAGATGAAATTTACATACGTTTTTCATCAGTTTTTTCATCTGTTTTTTAACAGCTGCTCATCAAGTTGCTCATCAGTATTTTTGACATCCACTACCAATGCAAAAATGGATGCAAAGGCGCACCGTTTGTCCGTTTACATCATTTTTTCGTCCTTTCCATTTTTTTTAATGGAACAAAAATAGGGCTTTGATCCGTTCCAAAAGATGTTGACGGAGGTGGATGTAAATGGATGATCATCCGTTTTACCATAGAGATGCAAAGCAAGGTTCATAAAGACATGGATGAGGTTGTTTTTCAGGGGTTGGGCTTGGCCCCTTAGTTCCATAGGAGGGAAATCTTAAGGCGTCAGCATACCAAGACATTTTGGACAATTTCATGTTCCCAACTTTGTGGGAACAGTTTGGGGATGATCCCTTCCTGTTCCAACATGACTGCGCACCAGTGTACAAAGCAAGGTCCATAAGAGTTCCCTTCGCTGGAACTAAGGGGCCAAGCCCAACCCCAGAAAAACAACCCCCACACCATAATCCCCCCTTCACCAAATGATTTGGACCAGCGCACAAAGCAAGGTCCATAAAGACATGGATGACCGAGGTTGTTGTGGAGGAACTTGACTGACCAAGAACGGTACATTTGTGTGAAACGCGTCAACTAACTCTAACTCTGCATGTTTGACTGGCATATGACAATAAAGAACTCCTTATCAAGCACTCCGGTGTGCAATCAATTTCTTATTTTTTCTTCCATAAAGACATGGATGAGCGAGTTTGGGTTGGAGGAACTTGACTGGCCTGCACATAGTCCTGACCTCAACCCGATTGAACACCTCTGGGATGAATTAGAGTGGAGACTGCAAGCCAGACCTTTTCACCCAACATCAGTGCCTGACCTCATGAATGCACTTCTGGAAGAATGGTCAAACATTCCCATAGACACCCTCCTAAACCTTGTGGACGGCCTTCCCAGAAGAGTTGAAGCTGTTATAGCTGCAAAGGGTGGGCCAACTCAATATTGAACCCTACAGACAAGACTGGGAAGCCATTAAAGTTGTGCTTGTAAAGGCAGGTGTCCCAATACTTTTGGTAATATAGTGTGTATATATAAATATATATATATACTGTATATATGTGTGTGTGTGTATATATATATATATATATATGTGTGTGTGTATATATATATATGTGTGTGTGTGTGTGTGTGTATATATATATATATATATATATATATATATGTGTGTGTGTGTATATATATATATATGTGTGTGTGTATATATATATATATGTGTGTGTGTGTGTATATATATATATATGTGTGTGTGTGTGTGTGTATATATATATATATATATATATATGTGTGTGTGTGTGTGTATATATATATATATATATATGTGTGTGTGTGTGTGTGTATATATATATATATATGTGTGTGTGTGTGTGTGTGTATATATATATATATATGTGTGTGTGTGTGTGTGTGTATATATATATATATATATATATATATATATATATATATATATATATGTGTGTGTGTATATATATATATATATATATATATATATATATATATATATATATATATATTATAATATACCGGTGTATATATATATATATCTCCATTTTAAAAATGTATAAACTAAAAAATGTACCGTAATAGAAAAAGAAAATTGTTATAGTTTTCTTTCGAATATTTGCAAAAAATATAACTGAATGAAGCATTGTTTTTCCCTAAATAGAGACTTTTGAAAAAATTAGCAAGGCCAGCCCTTGCTTTGGAAATACTTACTGTCAGTAAATGTATATTCAGTAAGAGTTCTGTAGACTTTTATAGCTTCTATTAGACTTTTCTCAAAGTAGCGAATTGGAGCTCAGAATGGATTTAATTGGATCTCTGGCTGTACGAGGATTTTATATTTTGTACTTTGTCTAGTATGTAACTATGTGCTATGTCAGTTGCGACTTCTTAGCAGCAATTAAACGGGAAAATATTTATTACACATCTGTTCATCAACAAAATCCAATAAATACCAATGAGGTAGGAATCAGACGTTGACTAGCAGTTTATTTAATGAGGTGAAATAAAACTCATAATCCCAATTTCTGAGCTCCTCTGATCTCCGAAGCCTTGATGACTGTAAGCTCCTGTCTCTCTGTGTGAATGAATTGCTTCCAAGTCAGGTCTGTGATTATCCAACATGTCTGCTGGAAAAAAGGTTCCACCAAGCAAAACGCACAATTGTACCGGCTCTTCTCCTGTGCTGAAATGGCTGACTCTGATTTCACTGCACACTGTGAGCTTCTCACAATGTGCATTAGAAGCTACAGCAAGTCACATAGAGACCACTCCATTTCCTGGCTGGAGGATGTCCAGCATTATCTAACCCTTTCCATCCCAGCCTGACTGTCCCTGGCCCTCTGCTTTCCTTATGGTTCTTGAGAGGAGTACTGAGGCAGGGTGCTGTGATGTTTTTTTAGGAAGCTATGTATGTAATTTGTTTTGCAACTGTACTGCCTCCCTTTGTATTGGAAAGCACTTCACAAATTGTTGGCGCTAAATAAATAAATCTTATAAATTAATAATATGGTTTCTTTTATGGAACAATAACCTCTAGGAACACCCAATGTTGGCTCTTTTAGATAGGGTGACCAGACATCCCCGGTTTCCAGGGACAGTCCCCGGATTGAGAACACTGTCCCCGGACCAAGCCTGTCCCCGGTTTTGTCCCGGGAATGGATTTGAACAGGGGCTGGGGCAATTTCAAAGACAGTCAGTGCAGAATAAAAAAAAAAAAATCTGAAATACACCCCCCCCCCCTCTGCCACTCCTACTAGCTTAGGGGGGTGTATTTTTTTCCATTATCTGTGCCCCTTTCTGGTGATCATGTGCTGGTCGGAGTGGAGGGAATATTTCTTCAGTTTCGGGTGCATGCCCATTCAGCTCCGCTCGCATGTTCTTCTGCCTTGGTTCAAGTCCCGGCCAGCCGCCTGCCTGCTTATCTCCTTGCCTTCCCTGGCGGTGTGATCTTCCTCCACTCCCCACCCAGTAGTAGCCGGGGCCCGGAGAGTAAGACTTGACAGGCTGTGAGGCTGGCGGCGGCGGGCAGAGAGTTGGCACCATTACTAGTAAAAACAAATATGTCCCCGGATTTCATTTTAAAAATCTGGTCACCTTACTTAAGCATCTAAGGGGAAAAGGCCTAAGCACTCTCTTCCACATGGGCTGTGACCTACCTAAGCAGGATAGGTTGCAGGTCTTGCCCTTTTTGTTCTCCCCCACCCCTGCTGAAATCCCAAGGCAGCCACCTCTTTCAGTGCTGGGACAAGGTCCTTCAGCACCCAAGGCGTAAAAAGGCCTAAATGCTCTCTTCTCCATGGGTTGTGAACAACTTCAGCAGGGTAAGTTGCAGGACTTGCCCTTTTTGCCAACCCCCTCTAAAGTCCCAAGGCAGCCAC
Source organism: Rana muscosa (assembly GCA_029206835.1). NCBI lineage: Eukaryota > Metazoa > Chordata > Amphibia > Anura > Ranidae > Rana > Rana muscosa. Next base: position 286,210,186 of record CM055124.1, read on the forward strand.
CTCTTCCAGCACCGGGGCAAGGTCATTTAGCACCCAAGGCGTAAAGGTTTAAGAGCTCTCTTCCTCATTGGTCATGAGCTACTTCAGCAGGATAGACTGCAGGTCCTGCCCTGAGTCCCCTTCCCCAGGGCCATCTTAATAGCATCATGAGCCCCTGGGCAAAGTAATGCACTGGGCCCCTACCAGCCTGCCCCAATTTACGCACTTACTCTCAAGAATTAGTTGATAGAATTAAACATATATTTATTAGTACTTTCAATAAAATAGAAATTAAACAGTATAAAAAGCATTCGATAAATCAAAGGCAAATCAACACAAAGGGCACAGTACAGGGTTGGAGACAGAAGGGCATAGTATGGGGGGTCAGGAGGGCACAATACTAGGTTTAGGAAGGCACGGCACAGGTTCCAGAATGCTGCTCAGGACATGGCCATCCTGGGACAGCTTAGTAAAACGCTTGACTGGTCTGAGAATTCCTGGACAGTTGGCATGTATGATGTAATGCAAGACTATCATGGGGCCCCCTATGCACATGGGGCCCCTGGGCAGTGCCCAGGAGTGCCCATGCATTAAGACAGCCCTGCCCTTCCCTGCTGAAGTCCCAAGGAAGCCAGTTCTTCCAGAACTGGAAAAAGGTCCTTTAGCACCCAGAGTGAAAAGGCCTAAGTGCTCTCTTCCCCACGGATTTTGAGCTACTTCAGAAGGATAGGTTGCAGGTCTTGCCCTTTTTGTTCTCCCACACCTGCTGAAGTTCCAAGGCAGTCACCTCCTCCAGTGCAGGGACAAGGTCCTTTCGCACACAAGGTGAAAAGGCCTAGGTGCTCTTGTCCCCATGGGTTGTGAGCCACTTCAGCAGGATAGGTTGAAGGTCTTACCCTTTTTGCCCTCCCTCACCCCCCTGAAGTCAAAAGGCAGCCGCCTCTTCCAACACTGGGGCAAGGCGTAAAGGCCTAAGAACCCTCTTTCTCATTGGTTGTGAGCTACTTCAGCAGGATAGTCTGCAAGTCCTGCCTTTTTTGCCTTCCATCCCGGCTAAGGTCCCAAGGCAGCCGCCTCTTCCAGTGCTGGGACAACGGATTTTAGCACCCAAGGTTAAAAGGCCTAAGTGTTCTCCTCCCCATGGGCTGTGAACTACTTCAGCAAGATTGCAGGTCCTGCCCTTTTTGTTCCCTGATGAAGTCCCAAGGCAACCACCTCTTACAATGCTGGGACAAGGTCTTTTAGCACCCAAGAATTAAAGACCAAAGTGTTTTTTTCCCCATGGGTTGTGAACTACTTCAGCAGGATAGGATGTAGTTCCTGCCCTGCTTACGCCCTCCTCCCTGCTTAAGTCCCAAGGCAACCAATTCTTCCCGTGCTGGAACAAGGTCCTTCAGCGCCCAAGGTAAAAAAGGCTAATGCCTCGTACAAATGACTGGTTTTCACGTCGGGAAAACTGCCATGACAGCCTTTGGCCGGGAAAACCGGCCGTGTGTATGCTCCATCGCAGTTTTCCAGACGAGAAAACTGAGGGAAACTTGTTCTCTTTTTTCCCCCTGGGATTCCCGGCGGTCTTTTTCCCGTCGCGAAAACGCGCATTCTCAGAATCAAGTATGAGACGGGAGTGCTCGTTCTGATAAAACTAATGGAGATAGCACATTCGTCACGCTGTAACGGACTGAAAAGCACAAGGCTGAAAAGTGCGAATCGTCTCTCACCAAACTTTTAATAACACGAGGATCAGCAAAAGCAGCCCAAAGGGTGGTGCCGTTTGAATGAAACTTCCCCTTTATAGTGCCATCGTACGTGGTGTACGTCACCGCGCTTAGGACGGGCGGTATTTGGCCTGAACGTATGTATACAAGGCAGGCTTGAGAGGAATCCCGCCGGAAAAAACTTTGTTTTTTTTTCATGCCGAGAAAACTGGTCGTGCGTACGAGGCATAATGCTCTCTTCTCCATGGCCCATGAACTACTTCAGCAGAATAGGTTGCAGGTCCTGCCCTTTTTGTTCAGCCCTACCTCTGCTGAAGTCCAAAGGCAGTCACCCCCTCCAGTGCTAAGACAAGGTCCTTTAGCACCCATGGCATAAAGGCCTAAATGCTCTCTTCTCTATGGGTGTTTTAAGGCACCTAGCAAACAGTTGGTGCTATATAAATCCTGTATAATAATAATGGGGTGTGAACTACTTCAGTGGGCTAGGTTGCAGGTCCTGCCCTTTCTTCCCTCCACCCCCCTTAAATTCCCAAGGCAAAGTCTCCTCTGCCAGTGTTGGAACAAGGTCCTTTAGCACCGAAGAAGGTCCTTTAGCACCGAAGAAGTAGAGGCCTAAGTGTTCTCTTCTGAATGGATTGTGAGCTACTTTGGTGAGATAAGTTGCAGGTCCTTTTTACTCCTTCTTCACTGAAGTTCTGGGGACAATTCATCAGGATAGGGTGCAGGAGGTCCTGCCCTTTGTATACCCCCCACTCCTGCTGAAGTCCAAAGGCAGCCACCTTTTCAGTGCTGGAACAAGGTCCTTTAGCACCTAAAGCCTAAATGTGGTCTTCCCCATGGGTCATGAACTACTTCAGCAGGATAGTTTTTTTTTTTCTCCCCCTTCTCTGCTGAAGCCCCAAGGCAACCAATTCTTCCAGTACTGGGAAAAGGTCCTTTAGCACCAAAGAAGAAAAGGCCTGAAGCCTCGTACACATGCGCGGTTTTCTCGGCAAGAAAGCTGCTGGGAGAGCTTTTTGCCGTGAAAACCGGTCGTGTGTATGGTTTTTCTGCGAGAAAACTGCCGGGAATCCCGACGAGAAAAATAGAGAACCTGCTCTCTATTTTCTCGTCAGGATTCTTAGCAGAGTGTTTCCTGCCGAGAATATCGTGAGTGTGTATGCTTACCTGTTCCCAAGGTAAACCCGCGCATGCTCAAAAAGACTTTGACGCATGCGCGGTAGCATACAAGGGTAGTGTAGGGTGTAGCAAGATGGAGGCGACGGCATCGAATGTGACGAGCACAGGCTCGTCATAGTCGATGACGTCACCGCGTTCTTGCCATTCAAAAGAACGGCGGTTCTTTTGAATGGCCGTCTGTATGCACGGCTTGGCAAGGAAAGCTTGCCAGGAATCCCGTCAGGAAAATCAACGTTTTTTTCCTAACGGGATTCTCGACCATGTGTACGAGGCTTAAGTGCTCTCTTCTCTTTGGTCCGTGAACTACTTCAGCAGAATAGGTTGCAGGTCCCACCCTTTTTTGTCCATTCATCCCTACTGAAGCTCCCAAGACAGCTGCCTCTTCCGTCAACAATCTTGGGTACACGATCTCCATGGAGTTTGCATGTTCTCTCTGCATTTGTGGATTCTTCTGGGGGTTTTTTTCTCCATTCACAAACCTAAGGATATATTGTAGGCTTTACTGGCTTCTAGACATGTGCACACTGAAATATTTCGTTTCGGAATTTCGTTTTCGTTAGAAAAATAAATTTATTTAGTTACTCCCGAAATTCGTTTTTATTTATTTCGTTTTTCGTTAGAAATTGCATTCGTCCGAAAATCTGAATTAATTAAGGTCGAATCTATCATTGAAGGCTTATGGTGTCTGTCGAATGTTCAAAGAAGATTCGACGGAGCAGCGAAACTGTACGACGCTGCAATCGTACATTTCCGGTCGAATGTTCCGCCTACAAGCTATAGATGAATTCTATTGTATGACTAGTAATAATTATATTTTTTAATTACTATTACTAGTCAACAGGGATGAGCCGAACACCCCCCTGTTCGGTTCGCACCAGAACCTGCGAACAGACAAAATGTTTGTGTGAACTTTAGAACCCTATTAAATACAATGGACTCGAACGTTCGAAATCTAAAGTGTTAATTATAAAGGCTAATATGCAAGTTATTGTCCTAAAAAGTGTTTGGGGACCCGGGTCCTGTCCCAGGGGACATGTATCAATGCAAAAAGAAGTTTTAAAAACGTCCGTTTTTTCGGGAGCAGTGATTTTAATAATGTTTAAAATGAAAAAATAAAAGTGAAATATTCCTTTAAATTTCGTACCTGGGGGGTGTGTATGATATGCATGTAAAGTGGCGCATGTTTCCCGTGCTTAGAACTGTCCCTGCAAAAAATGTCATTTTTGAAAGAAAAAAATGCATTTAAAACTGACTCGCGGCTATTAATGAATTGTCGGCTCCCGGCAATACATACAAAATCATTGATAAAAAAAAAAAAAAAAAAAAGCGTGGGAGTTCCCCAGAATTCAATTACCAGGCCCTTCAGGTCTGGAATGGATATTAAGGGGAACCCCGCCGCAAATTAAAAATAAAATTGACGTGGGGTTCCCCCAAATATCCATTCCAGGCCCTTCAGATCTGGCATGGATTTTAAGGGGAACTCCACCCCAAATTTAAAAAAAAATGGCGTGGAGTCCCCCTAAAAATCCATACCAGACCCCTCATCCGAGCACGCAACCTGGCCGGCCACAGGGGTAAAGGGGGGGACGAGAGAGCGGCCCCCCCTCCCTCCTGAACCGTACCAGGCCACATGCCCTCAACATGGGGAGGATGTCCCCATGTTGATGGGGACAAGGGCCTCATCCCCACAACCCTTGCCCGGTGGTTGTGGGGGTCTGCGGGCGGGGGGCTTATCGGAATCTGGAAGACCCCTTTAACAAAGGGGACCCCCAGATCCCGCCCCCCCTATGTGAATTGGTAAGGGGTACATTGTACCCCTACCATTTCACGAAGAAAGCGTAAAAAAATGTTTAAAAAAACACACAAACACCTTGAAAAAGTCCTTTATTTAAAAAAAAAAAAAAAAACATTCCAGCGGTGAAATCCAGTGTCCCGCGGCGATCCCGATGTCCAGCGCTGTCCTTCATTGGTTGTGCCTGAGCGGACCTGATGGGGAACTCCCTCTCAGTATTTTAAATGTATAGACCCGCCCCTTCTAAAGTTCCCCATCAGGTCCGCTCAGCGGACCAGATGTGGAACATGAGAAGGGGCGGGTCTGTACATGTATTACCAAAGTGAGAGCAGTCCCCCATCAGGTCCGCCCCCTCGGTATGTCGGACCCGCCTACGTCATTGGCTTGAGCGGGGAACTTCCTTCACTATGTAAATTTAAATTACACAGTGAAGGAAGTTCCCCGCTCAAGCCAATGACGTAGGCGGGTCCGACATACCGAGGGGGCGGACCTGATGGGGAACTGCTCTCACTTTGGTTATACATGTATAGACCCGCCCCTTCTCATGTTCCGCATCTCGTCCGCTGAGCGGACCTGATGGGGAACTTTAGAAGGGGCGGGTCTATACATTTAAAATACTGAGAGGGAGTTCCCCATCAGGTCCGCTCAGGCACAACCAATGAAGGACAGCGCTGGACATCGGGATCGCCGCGGGACACTGGATTTCACCGCTGGAATGTTTTTTTTTTTTTTTTTTAAATAAAGGACTTTTTCAAGGTGTTTGTGTGTTTTTTTAAACATTTTTTTACGCTTTCTTCGTGAAATGGTAGGGGTACAATGTACCCTTTACCAATTCACATAGGGGGGGGCCAGGATCTGGGGGTCCCCTTTGTTAAAGGGGTCTTCCAGATTCCGATAAGCCCCCCGCCCGCAGACCCCCACAACCACCGGGCAAGGGTTGTGGGGATGAGGCCCTTGTCCCCATCAACATGGGGACATCCTCCCCATGTTGAGGGCATGTGGCTTGGTACGGTTCAGGAGGGAGGGGGGCCGCTCTCTCGTCCCCCCCTCTTCCCCTGCGGCCGGCCAGGTTGCGTGCTCGGATAAGGGTCTGGTATGGATTTTTGGGGGGACTCCACGCCATTTTTTTAAAAATTTGGGGTGGAGTTCCCCTTAAAATCCATGCCAGATCTGAAGGGCTTGGTGTGGATATTTAGGGGGAACTCTACGCATTTTTTTTTTAATTTGCAGCGGGGTTCCCCTTAATATCCATTCCAGACCTGAAGGGCCTGGTAATTGAATTCTGGGGGACCCCCACGCTTTTTTTTTTTTTTATCAATGACTTTTCTATGTATTGCCGGGAGCCGACAATTCATTAATAGCCGCGAGTCAGTTTTAAATGACTTTTTTTCCTTCAAAAATGACATTTTTTGCAGGGACAGTTCTAAGCACGGGAAACATGCGCCACTTCACATGCATATCATACACACCCCCCAGGTACGAAATTTAAAGGAATATTTCACTTTTATTTTTTCATTTTATGCATTATTAAAATCACTGCTCCCGAAAAAACGGCCGTTTTTAAAACTTCTTTTTGCATTGATACATGTCCCCTGGGGCAGGACCCGGGTCCCCAAACACTTTTTAGGACAATAACTTGCATATTAGCCTTTATAATTAACACTTTAGATTTCTCCCATAGATTTTTCGAATTTGCCGCGAACACCCCAATTTGTTCGCTGTTCGGCGAACGGGCGAACAGGCAATGTTCGAGTCGAACATGAGTTCGACTCGAACTCGAAGCTCATCCCTACTAGTCAACCAACATTAGAATTCTTCTATAGCCTATGGGCCGAGCATTTGACCGGAAATGTACGATTGCAGCGTCGTACAGTTTATCTGCTCCGTAGAATCTTCTTAGAACTTTCAACAGACACCATAAGCCTTCAATTGACAGATTCGACGTTTGTATGTTTTTCGATGCTTCGTTGAATCTTCGCCGTTCATGTCGAATTGTCAAGTTAGTTCTCGCTATTTTACTGCTCCTCCTCTTTGGTTACAATCAGCCAATAACATTCATCATCATCATTTTTTTATTTTACTTCCCCCACCCAATTCCAGCAGTGATATTTTCTCTCTATAACAGTGATTCTCAACCAGGGTTCCGTGGAACCCTAGGGTTCCTCCAGAGGTTGCTAGGGGTTCCTTCAGCATTGGGCAATTTCTGCCTCTCAGATAATTTCCTACTGACACCATTGATCTTTTTAGCTATCTGTAAGGAGGTAATTCTTCCCAATGACCACAAGTGTAAGGACCATCCTTCCCACTGACCATCACACTAAGGTTTCATGAATTGTAGATCTGTAATTTTTAGCAGGGGTTCCCCGAGACCGGAGAATTATTTCAAGGGTTCCTCTGTGTTGAAAAGGTTGAGAAAGGCTGCTCTATAATGTCGAATCTTTTCTCTCTATAATGTCGAATCTTTTCTCTCTATAATGTCAAATCTTTTCTCTCTATGTCGAATCTTTTCTCTCTATAATGTCGAATCTTTTCTCTCTATGTAGAATAATCTTGGACTAATAAAGTTAAGGTTAGGCACATTCGACCACAGTTTGATAGACACAGATATTGTCAGCGTCATGTCGAATCTCCTATCTATATCGAACTGTTGTTGCAACGAAAATGAAAATTAAGCATTTGTTTATGTCGGATCTTTCGGTTTTCGGATTCTGCATTTTTGTTTTCGTTTGTTAAAACGATAACGAAAATACCTGAAATTCGGACGAAAATGCATTCGGACGAAAACGAATGCACATGTCTACTGGCTTCTACTAAAAATGACCCTAGTGTGTGCAATCGTGAGACATTAGATTGTGAGTTTCTTTGGAGCAGGGACTGATTTTGAAGGTTTTCTCTTTTTCCGTAACCTGGAAAACCCAATATATCGGCCATGATAACACACATGTAGCGCCGGTCCCAAATTGGTCCACGCTATGTTAAATTTAGGGGGTGTTCTGAGCTAATAGTTGGGCTCAGACCTACTGATTTCTATTCTGCTTCTGCTCTGGTTGTGATACTGCCTGGCAGTTATATTCCCTGTTTGCCTGTAGGTGGCACTGCCACCGCTGGCCCATGTTGGAACACGGGTGTATCACAGCAGTATTGGGTGTCCTTTCTCGGCAGCCGTGCAGTGGGCATGGTTAACCCGCTGTGCATGCTGGGGAGGGATACATAAGGGGCAGACGCCATTGGTTGGGGTCCCTTCTGGTGCTCCTCATGGCATGGGGGGGGGGGGTTCTAGCCCCAGGCACCTTCAGCCTGAGGCTACATCTCTGCTCGCCAGGCCCAGCCCTGCCGGTTTGGGCCTACATTTCTGAGGGGTATCCCAAGCTGTCCCTCCATGGGAAGGAGGCTCTTGAAGAGGGAGCCAGGGGAGGACCTACCCCAGAGGGGACTGGCAAGGCGCCGATGTCTCGGGAGAGGCCTGGAAACTCATTTAAGGAGGGATACACTCAAAAGTTCTTTTAGCTCATCAGGTCTGTGGCAGAGACCCAAGTTCATCAGGTCTGTGGCAGAGACCCAAGTTCATCGGGTCTGTGGCAGAGACCCAAGTTCATCAGGTCTGTGGCAGAGACCCAAGTTCATCGGGTCTGTGGCAGAGACCCAAGTTCATCAGGTCTGTGGCAGAGACCCAAGTTCATCGGGTCTGTGGCAGAGACCCAAGTTCATCAGGTCTGTGGCAGAGACCCAAGTTCATCAGGTCTGTGGCAGAGACCCAAGTTCATCAGGTCTGTGGCAGAGACCCAAGTTCATCAGGTCTGTGGCAGAGACCCAAGTTCATCGGGTCTGTGGCAGAGACCCAAGTTCATCGGGTCTGTGGCAGAGACCCAAGTTCATCGGGTCTGTGGCAGAGACCCAAGTGCATCAGGTCTGTGGCAGAGACCCAAGTTCATCGGGTCTGTGGCAGAGACCCAAGTTCATCGGGTCTGTGGCAGAGACCCAAGTTCATCGGGTCTGTGGCAGAGACCCAAGTTCATCGGGTCTGTGGCAGAGACCCAAGTTCATCGGGTCTGTGGCAGAGACCCAAGTTCATCGGGTCTGTGGCAGAGACCCAAGTTCATCAGGTCTGTGGTAGAGACCCAAGTGCATCGGGTCTGTGGCAGAGACCCAAGTTCATCGGGTCTGTGGCAGAGACCCAAGTGCATCAGGTCTGTGGCAGAGACCTTCATTCATCTACAGCAGTTTGTGGCAGAAACTAAATCTTATCACTACATCATTCCGGCTGCTAGGACTGTGAGAGGGGACTATCCGGGTGAGCAATACCCACTCAGGCTTGAGTGGTGAATATACTGACTGTTTGCATCTTTTGTACCGCGTGCCTGAACCTTCCCCTACTTCTCTCGTTTCCCACTTTCTCTCGAGTTCTACAGCAAAGGAAAATAAAGCCTTATTGTTGAGGTTTTACATCTGTGTGGACATTGACTTTTCTGAACACTCTTTACCCTGACAACGGGAGCCATGGAGGTAAGTTTGCAAGACCCAAAATTAACCAGCAGCTCCTTCGGGGGGTAAGTGCTACACACACAACAGATAGCCTGGCCTAGTACAGAACGGGTCTTGCCTCCGGGTTCCTCGCGGCAGCATTGTTCTGCGCGATCTGCTGGATAAAGCGTTATTTATTTTTTAATCTGAGCACAAGTCCTCGTAACGCGTTTGATTTTATTTGCGTAAAAAAAATGTTGAAATTTGAAGGCCGCGCTGCAGCGATGTCCTTGATGTCGGTTGGAGGGGATTAGTGTTTATTTTTCAATGTAAGTGGCCGGGATTCCTGCTTTTGTAGCGGCCTTACTAACAGCTGCGGTCCAGCTGCTGGCATCCCCGCTGAGGGAGAGTGTTAAAACCTCTCAGGGGTCAGAGCTGTGGTATGTCGGTTTCTATAGCAACCAACCAAAGGGCCACTTTCTCCGAACAATCCCCCTACTCAGCCCTGTCCTGCAGTTAGCTCAGCTAAAGGGTATGCAGCTCGGGGTGGGGGAGGAGGGAAGGAGACGCTAAGGACATGTCTTCAAGAAATAACGCTCTATTTACTCCTTACCCAACAGTCCTCATGGCCATCGGCGCGGGACCACGTGTGTGCGCCGTACCTTCATCTTCAACGATATGAGAATAAATTATACATCGTTATAACCATATTCCTCCTGCCCAAAACTAGGAACCTGAGGCTCCATTCACCACCGAATGTTTCGCGAACGTGCGCAAAAAATGTTTGTGCACGTTTACGAAACTCTCAAAAATACTGCATGCTCTATTTGCGTTCCTCTTCATTGTTAATGGCACCCCAAACGCGGCAGACATTGAAAAAAACGTGCGGCAAAATGCGGAGTTAAAAAACGTGCCGTTAAAAAAAACACGCAAAAAACAACATTTGTTATTTACCCTCGTTCGATTATTATTTATTCCCTTTCTTAACTATTCATTTATTTATATATATTTTAATATACAATTTTTTTTTTTATGTATATGATTTGTACTGCTCTTTTTTTCTTGAAAAGAACAAAAATATTTCCTCAAAAAAACGACTTTTTGACGCGTTTGTTGCGCCCCGGGCAGCCCATTGAAGTTAATGGGGGGGCGGGCAATGTGCGTAGTGCGAGAAGGCACCCAAAACGAGCACAAAAACGCAGCGTGATTTTTGAGCACATTCTCAATAGACCGAGGTGTGAATGCAGCCTCATGCCGCGTACAGACGATCGGAATTTCCGACAACAAAACCGTGGATTTTTTTCCGACGAATGTTGGCTCAAACTTGTCTTGCCTACACACCGTCACACAAATGTTGTCGGAAATTCCGATCGCCAAAGAACGCGGTGACGTACAACACTACAACGAGCCGAGAAAAATGAAGATTAATGATTCCGAGCATGCATCGAATTGATTCCGAGCAGGCGTAGGATTTTTGTGCGTCGGAATTGGATACACACGATTGGAATTTGCGACTACGACTTTTGTTGTTGGAAAAATTGAGAACCAGCTCTCAAACATTTGTTGTCGGAAATTCCGACAGCAAATATCCGATGGAGCCTACACACGGGCGGAATATCCGACCAAAAGCTCACATCGAATATTTGTTGTCGGAAATTCCGATCGTGTGTACGAGGCATTAGAGACGTTTCACCTGTATGTGGTGTGTTTTTAGTGCGTTTTACATTACCACTGAACTCTATAGAATGTGCGTTTTGATGGAAGCGAATGGCAGACTTTTTATAACGACGCACAGCTGTGACGGGGGCTTTACCATTCTGGGGTCTTAAGACTCGTTTACACATGTGGTGAGGTAAGCAGCAACTCTGCAAAGCAATCTGCTCTTGGGTCGCTCTTGAGAGGTGTTTTGAGAGGCAACATAGATAGATAAATGGATAGATAGATTAAGATAGATAGATAGATAGATAGATAGATAGATAGATAGATAGATAGATAAATTAAGAGAGAGAGATAGATAGATACATACATTGAATAAGAGAGATAGATAGATAAATAAATTGAATGAGATAGATAGATAGATAGATAGATAGATAGATAGATAGATAGATAGATAGATAGATAGATAGATTGATAGATAGATAGATAAATTGAATAAGAGAGATAGATAAATTGAATAAGAGAGATAGATAGATAGATAGATAGATAGATAGATAGATAAATTGAATGAGATAGATAGATAGATAGATAGATAGATAGATAGATAGATAGATAGATAAATTGAATAAGATAGATAGATAGATAGATAGATAGATAGATAGATAGATAGATAGATAGATAGATAGATAGATAGATAGATAGATAGATAGATAAATTGAATAAGAGAGATAGATAGATAAATAAATACATTTAATGAGATACATAGATAGATACAGTAGATAGATTAATATAGATAGATAGATTAAGATAGATAGATAGATAGATAGATAGAGAGATACATTGAATAAGAGAGATAGATAGATAAATAAATTGAATGAGATAGATAGATAGATAGATAGATAGATAGATAGATAGATAGATAGATAGATAGATAGATAGATAGATAGATAGATAGATAGATAGATAAATTGAATAAGAGAGATAGATAGATAGATAGATAGATAGATAGATAAATTGAATAAGAGAGATAGATAGATAAATAAATACATTTAATGAGATACATAGATAGATACAGTAGATAGATTAAGATAGATAGATAGATTAAGAGAGATAGATAGATAGATTAAGAGAGAGAGAGAGATAGATAGATAGATAGATAGATAGATAGATAGATAGATAGATAGATAGATAAATTGAATAGGAGAGATAGATAGATAAATAAATACATTTAATGAGATACATAGATAGATACTTAAGATAGATAGATAGATAGATAGATAGATAGATAGATAGATAGATAGCCGGGTGTATGATTTTATTCAGCATAATAAATATAAGTCTTTGATTTATAAAAGGTTATATAATATAATAATGATCCACTGATATATTTAGTATCTGCCCATATACTGTATTGTTATGTTGGTCAGAACTAGGGATGAGCTTCGTGTTCGAGTCGAACATACGTTCGACTCGAACATCGGCTGTTCGATCGTTCGACGAAGATCGAACGATTTGGGCCGTTCGCGCCAAATTCGAGTGACGCGAACGGCCCACAATGCACTACGCCATCGCAGTGTCATCCAGGCGCTGTGATTGGCCAAGCATGCACTGTGACCCCGCATGCTTGGCCAATCGCAGCGCCGGCAGCGAGGAGAGCAATGATTGGCCACAGGCAGGATGCCTGTGGCCAATTATTGCTGAGGGTGTTTAGTACACGCCCCACACTATAAAAGGCCGCCAGCACGGCGGCCTAGTGTAGTGTGTTCCGGAGCAGGGATAGAGCAGCATAGGCAGGGACAGTGACTGTTATTTCTTTCTTGCTTAACCTGGATTCCTTTAGTTTAGGGAAAGAGAAGGATAGGTAGGGAGAGTGTCAGTGTGTTTTGTGCTTGTGCTATAGTGTGCTTAAAAAAAACATTTATTCTAGGGACAGAAAACTGTAGGTAGGGACAGTGTCAGTTTCTTTCACTCTGCAAGTCCTTGTTTCCAGGGACCTGGAAGGACAGTGAGTCAATTGTCCTTGTGCTATATTGTGCTTAAAAAAACATTTATTCTAGGGACAGAAAACTGTAGGTAGGGAGAGTGTCAGTTTCTTTCACTCTGCAAGTCCTTGTTTCCAGGGACCTGGAAGGACAGTGACTGAATTGTCCTTGTGCTATATTGTGATTAAAAAAAACATTTATTCTAGGGACAGAAAACTGTAGGTAGGGAGAGTGTCAGTTTATTTCACTCTGCAAGTCCTTGTTTCCAGGGACCTGGAAGGACAGTGACTGAATTGTCCTTGTGCTATAGTGTGCTTAAAAAAAACATTTATTCTAGGGACAGAAAACTGTAGGTAGGGACAGTGTCAGTTTCTTTCACTCTGCAAGTCCTTGTTTCCAGGGACCTGGAAGGACAGTGAGTCAATTGTCCTTGTGCTATATTGTGCTTAAAAAAACATTTATTCTAGGGACAGAAAACTGTAGGTAGGGAGAGTGTCAGTTTCTTTCACTCTGCAAGTCCTTGTTTCCAGGGACCTGGAAGGACAGTGACTGAATTGTCCTTGTGCTATATTGTGATTAAAAAAAACATTTATTCTAGGGACAGAAAACTGTAGGTAGGGAGAGTGTCAGTTTATTTCACTCTGCAAGTCCTTGTTTCCAGGGACCTGGAAGGACAGTGACTGAATTGTCCTTGTGCTATATTGTGATTAAAAAAAACATTTATTCTAGGGACAGAAAACTGTAGGTAGGGAGAGTGTCAGTTTATTTCACTCTGCAAGTCCTTGTTTCCAGGGACCTGGAAGGACAGTGACTGAATTGTCCTTGTGCTATATTGTGATTAAAAAAAACATTTATTCTAGGGACAGAAAACTGTAGGTAGGGAGAGTGTCAGTTTATTTCACTCTGCAAGTCCTTGTTTCCAGGGACCTGGAAGGACAGTGACTGAATTGTCCTTGTGCTATATTGTGATTAAAAAAAACATTTATTCTAGGGACAGAAAACTGTAGGTAGGGACAGTGTCAGTTTCTTTCACTCTGCAAGTCCTTGTTTCCAGGGACCTGGAAGGACAGTGAGTGAATTGTCCTTGTGTTATATTGTGATTAAAAAAAACATTTTTTCTAGGGACAGAAAACTGTAGGTAGGGAGAGTGTTTTTTTTCTTTCACTCTGCAAGTCCTTGTTTCCAGGGACCTGGAAGGACAGTGACTGAATTGTCCTTGTGCTATATTGTGATTAAAAAAAACATTTATTCTAGGGACAGAAAACTGTAGGTAGGGAGAGTGTCAGTTTATTTCACTCTGCAAGTCCTTGTTTCCAGGGACCTGGAAGGACAGTGACTGAATTGTCCTTGTGCTATATTGTGCTTAAAAAAACATTTATTCTAGGGACAGAAAACTGTAGGTAGGGAGAGTGTCAGTTTCTTTCACTCTGCAAGTCCTTGTTTCCAGGGACCTGGAAGGACAGTGACTGAATTGTCCTTGTGCTATATTGTGATTAAAAAAAACATTTATTCTAGGGACAGAAAACTGTAGGTAGGGAGAGTGTCAGTTTATTTCACTCTGCAAGTCCTTGTTTCCAGGGACCTGGAAGGACAGTGACTGAATTGTCCTTGTGCTATAGTGTGCTTAAAAAAAACATTTATTCTAGGGACAGAAAACTGTAGGTAGGGACAGTGTCAGTTTCTTTCACTCTGCAAGTCCTTGTTTCCAGGGACCTGGAAGGACAGTGACTGAATTGTCCTTGTGCTATATTGTGATTAAAAAAAACATTTATTCTAGGGACAGAAAACTGTAGGTAGGGAGAGTGTCAGTTTATTTCACTCTGCAAGTCCTTGTTTCCAGGGACCTGGAAGGACAGTGACTGAATTGTCCTTGTGCTATAGTGTGCTTAAAAAAAACATTTATTCTAGGGACAGAAAACTGTAGGTAGGGACAGTGTCAGTTTCTTTCACTCTGCAAGTCCTTGTTTCCAGGGACCTGGAAGGACAGTGAGTCAATTGTCCTTGTGCTATATTGTGCTTAAAAAAACATTTATTCTAGGGACAGAAAACTGTAGGTAGGGAGAGTGTCAGTTTCTTTCACTCTGCAAGTCCTTGTTTCCAGGGACCTGGAAGGACAGTGACTGAATTGTCCTTGTGCTATATTGTGATTAAAAAAAACATTTATTCTAGGGACAGAAAACTGTAGGTAGGGAGAGTGTCAGTTTATTTCACTCTGCAAGTCCTTGTTTCCAGGGACCTGGAAGGACAGTGACTGAATTGTCCTTGTGCTATATTGTGATTAAAAAAAACATTTTTTCTAGGGACAGAAAACTGTAGGTAGGGAGAGTGTTTTTTTTCTTTCACTCTGCAAGTCCTTGTTTCCAGGGACCTGGAAGGACAGTGACTGAATTGTCCTTGTGCTATATTGTGATTAAAAAAAACATTTATTCTAGGGACAGAAAACTGTAGGTAGGGAGAGTGTCAGTTTATTTCACTCTGCAAGTCCTTGTTTCCAGGGACCTGGAAGGACAGTGACTGAATTGTCCTTGTGCTATATTGTGCTTAAAAAAACATTTATTCTAGGGACAGAAAACTGTAGGTAGGGAGAGTGTCAGTTTCTTTCACTCTGCAAGTCCTTGTTTCCAGGGACCTGGAAGGACAGTGACTGAATTGTCCTTGTGCTATATTGTGATTAAAAAAAACATTTATTCTAGGGACAGAAAACTGTAGGTAGGGAGAGTGTCAGTTTCTTTCACTCTGCAAGTCCTTGTTTCCAGGGACCTGGAAGGACAGTGACTGAATTGTCCTTGTGCTATAGTGTGCTTAAAAAAAACATTTATTCTAGGGACAGAAAACTGTAGGTAGGGACAGTGTCAGTTTCTTTCACTCTGCAAGTCCTTGTTTCCAGGGACCTGGAAGGACAGTGAGTCAATTGTCCTTGTGCTATATTGTGCTTAAAAAAACATTTATTCTAGGGACAGAAAACTGTAGGTAGGGAGAGTGTCAGTTTCTTTCACTCTGCAAGTCCTTGTTTCCAGGGACCTGGAAGGACAGTGACTGAATTGTCCTTGTGCTATATTGTGATTAAAAAAAACATTTATTCTAGGGACAGAAAACTGTAGGTAGGGAGAGTGTCAGTTTATTTCACTCTGCAAGTCCTTGTTTCCAGGGACCTGGAAGGACAGTGACTGAATTGTCCTTGTGCTATAGTGTGCTTAAAAAAACATTTATTCTAGGGACAGAAAACTGTAGGTAGGGACAGTGTCAGTTTCTTTCACTCTGCAAGTCCTTGTTTCCAGGGACCTGGAAGGACAGTGAGTCAATTGTCCTTGTGCTATATTGTGCTTAAAAAAACATTTATTCTAGGGACAGAAAACTGTAGGTAGGGAGAGTGTCAGTTTCTTTCACTCTGCAAGTCCTTGTTTCCAGGGACCTGGAAGGACAGTGACTGAATTGTCCTTGTGCTATATTGTGATTAAAAAAAACATTTATTCTAGGGACAGAAAACTGTAGGTAGGGAGAGTGTCAGTTTATTTCACTCTGCAAGTCCTTGTTTCCAGGGACCTGGAAGGACAGTGACTGAATTGTCCTTGTGCTATATTGTGATTAAAAAAAACATTTATTCTAGGGACAGAAAACTGTAGGTAGGGAGAGTGTCAGTTTATTTCACTCTGCAAGTCCTTGTTTCCAGGGACCTGGAAGGACAGTGACTGAATTGTCCTTGTGCTATATTGTGATTAAAAAAAACATTTATTCTAGGGACAGAAAACTGTAGGTAGGGAGAGTGTCAGTTTATTTCACTCTGCAAGTCCTTGTTTCCAGGGACCTGGAAGGACAGTGACTGAATTGTCCTTGTGCTATATTGTGATTAAAAAAAACATTTATTCTAGGGACAGAAAACTGTAGGTAGGGACAGTGTCAGTTTCTTTCACTCTGCAAGTCCTTGTTTCCAGGGACCTGGAAGGACAGTGAGTGAATTGTCCTTGTGTTATATTGTGATTAAAAAAAACATTTTTTCTAGGGACAGAAAACTGTAGGTAGGGAGAGTGTTTTTTTTCTTTCACTCTGCAAGTCCTTGTTTCCAGGGACCTGGAAGGACAGTGACTGAATTGTCCTTGTGCTATATTGTGATTAAAAAAAACATTTATTCTAGGGACAGAAAACTGTAGGTAGGGAGAGTGTCAGTTTATTTCACTCTGCAAGTCCTTGTTTCCAGGGACCTGGAAGGACAGTGACTGAATTGTCCTTGTGCTATATTGTGCTTAAAAAAACATTTATTCTAGGGACAGAAAACTGTAGGTAGGGAGAGTGTCAGTTTCTTTCACTCTGCAAGTCCTTGTTTCCAGGGACCTGGAAGGACAGTGACTGAATTGTCCTTGTGCTATATTGTGATTAAAAAAAACATTTATTCTAGGGACAGAAAACTGTAGGTAGGGAGAGTGTCAGTTTATTTCACTCTGCAAGTCCTTGTTTCCAGGGACCTGGAAGGACAGTGACTGAATTGTCCTTGTGCTATAGTGTGCTTAAAAAAAACATTTATTCTAGGGACAGAAAACTGTAGGTAGGGACAGTGTCAGTTTCTTTCACTCTGCAAGTCCTTGTTTCCAGGGACCTGGAAGGACAGTGACTGAATTGTCCTTGTGCTATATTGTGATTAAAAAAAACATTTATTCTAGGGACAGAAAACTGTAGGTAGGGAGAGTGTCAGTTTATTTCACTCTGCAAGTCCTTGTTTCCAGGGACCTGGAAGGACAGTGACTGAATTGTCCTTGTGCTATAGTGTGCTTAAAAAAAACATTTATTCTAGGGACAGAAAACTGTAGGTAGGGACAGTGTCAGTTTCTTTCACTCTGCAAGTCCTTGTTTCCAGGGACCTGGAAGGACAGTGAGTCAATTGTCCTTGTGCTATATTGTGCTTAAAAAAACATTTATTCTAGGGACAGAAAACTGTAGGTAGGGAGAGTGTCAGTTTCTTTCACTCTGCAAGTCCTTGTTTCCAGGGACCTGGAAGGACAGTGACTGAATTGTCCTTGTGCTATATTGTGATTAAAAAAAACATTTATTCTAGGGACAGAAAACTGTAGGTAGGGAGAGTGTCAGTTTATTTCACTCTGCAAGTCCTTGTTTCCAGGGACCTGGAAGGACAGTGACTGAATTGTCCTTGTGCTATATTGTGATTAAAAAAAACATTTTTTCTAGGGACAGAAAACTGTAGGTAGGGAGAGTGTTTTTTTTCTTTCACTCTGCAAGTCCTTGTTTCCAGGGACCTGGAAGGACAGTGACTGAATTGTCCTTGTGCTATATTGTGATTAAAAAAAACATTTATTCTAGGGACAGAAAACTGTAGGTAGGGAGAGTGTCAGTTTATTTCACTCTGCAAGTCCTTGTTTCCAGGGACCTGGAAGGACAGTGACTGAATTGTCCTTGTGCTATATTGTGCTTAAAAAAACATTTATTCTAGGGACAGAAAACTGTAGGTAGGGAGAGTGTCAGTTTCTTTCACTCTGCAAGTCCTTGTTTCCAGGGACCTGGAAGGACAGTGACTGAATTGTCCTTGTGCTATATTGTGATTAAAAAAAACATTTATTCTAGGGACAGAAAACTGTAGGTAGGGAGAGTGTCAGTTTCTTTCACTCTGCAAGTCCTTGTTTCCAGGGACCTGGAAGGATAGTGACTGAATTGTCCTTGTGCTATATTGTGCTTAAAAAAAACATTTATTCTAGGGACAGAAAACTGTAGGTAGGGACAGTGTCAGTTTCTTTCACTCTGCAAGTCCTTGTTTCCAGGGACCTGGAAGGACAGTGAGTCAATTGTCCTTGTGCTATATTGTGCTTAAAAAAACATTTATTCTAGGGACAGAAAACTGTAGGTAGGGAGAGTGTCAGTTTCTTTCACTCTGCAAGTCCTTGTTTCCAGGGACCTGGAAGGACAGTGACTGAATTGTCCTTGTGCTATATTGTGATTAAAAAAAACATTTATTCTAGGGACAGAAAACTGTAGGTAGGGAGAGTGTCAGTTTATTTCACTCTGCAAGTCCTTGTTTCCAGGGACCTGGAAGGACAGTGACTGAATTGTCCTTGTGCTATATTGTGATTAAAAAAAACATTTATTCTAGGGACAGAAAACTGTAGGTAGGGAGAGTGTCAGTTTATTTCACTCTGCAAGTCCTTGTTTCCAGGGACCTGGAAGGACAGTGACTGAATTGTCCTTGTGCTATATTGTGATTAAAAAAAACATTTATTCTAGGGACAGAAAACTGTAGGTAGGGAGAGTGTCAGTTTATTTCACTCTGCAAGTCCTTGTTTCCAGGGACCTGGAAGGACAGTGACTGAATTGTCCTTGTGCTATATTGTGATTAAAAAAAACATTTATTCTAGGGACAGAAAACTGTAGGTAGGGACAGTGTCAGTTTCTTTCACTCTGCAAGTCCTTGTTTCCAGGGACCTGGAAGGACAGTGAGTGAATTGTCCTTGTGTTATATTGTGATTAAAAAAAACATTTTTTCTAGGGACAGAAAACTGTAGGTAGGGAGAGTGTTTTTTTTCTTTCACTCTGCAAGTCCTTGTTTCCAGGGACCTGGAAGGACAGTGACTGAATTGTCCTTGTGCTATATTGTGATTAAAAAAAACATTTATTCTAGGGACAGAAAACTGTAGGTAGGGAGAGTGTCAGTTTATTTCACTCTGCAAGTCCTTGTTTCCAGGGACCTGGAAGGACAGTGACTGAATTGTCCTTGTGCTATATTGTGCTTAAAAAAACATTTATTCTAGGGACAGAAAACTGTAGGTAGGGAGAGTGTCAGTTTCTTTCACTCTGCAAGTCCTTGTTTCCAGGGACCTGGAAGGACAGTGACTGAATTGTCCTTGTGCTATATTGTGATTAAAAAAAACATTTATTCTAGGGACAGAAAACTGTAGGTAGGGAGAGTGTCAGTTTATTTCACTCTGCAAGTCCTTGTTTCCAGGGACCTGGAAGGACAGTGACTGAATTGTCCTTGTGCTATAGTGTGCTTAAAAAAAACATTTATTCTAGGGACAGAAAACTGTAGGTAGGGACAGTGTCAGTTTCTTTCACTCTGCAAGTCCTTGTTTCCAGGGACCTGGAAGGACAGTGACTGAATTGTCCTTGTGCTATAGTGTGCTTAAAAAAAACATTTATTCTAGGGACAGAAAACTGTAGGTAGGGACAGTGTCAGTTTCTTTCACTCTGCAAGTCCTTGTTTCCAGGGACCTGGAAGGACAGTGAGTCAATTGTCCTTGTGCTATATTGTGCTTAAAAAAACATTTATTCTAGGGACAGAAAACTGTAGGTAGGGAGAGTGTCAGTTTCTTTCACTCTGCAAGTCCTTGTTTCCAGGGACCTGGAAGGACAGTGACTGAATTGTCCTTGTGCTATATTGTGATTAAAAAAAACATTTATTCTAGGGACAGAAAACTGTAGGTAGGGAGAGTGTCAGTTTATTTCACTCTGCAAGTCCTTGTTTCCAGGGACCTGGAAGGACAGTGACTGAATTGTCCTTGTGCTATATTGTGATTAAAAAAAACATTTTTTCTAGGGACAGAAAACTGTAGGTAGGGAGAGTGTTTTTTTTCTTTCACTCTGCAAGTCCTTGTTTCCAGGGACCTGGAAGGACAGTGACTGAATTGTCCTTGTGCTATATTGTGATTAAAAAAAACATTTATTCTAGGGACAGAAAACTGTAGGTAGGGAGAGTGTCAGTTTATTTCACTCTGCAAGTCCTTGTTTCCAGGGACCTGGAAGGACAGTGACTGAATTGTCCTTGTGCTATATTGTGCTTAAAAAAACATTTATTCTAGGGACAGAAAACTGTAGGTAGGGAGAGTGTCAGTTTCTTTCACTCTGCAAGTCCTTGTTTCCAGGGACCTGGAAGGACAGTGACTGAATTGTCCTTGTGCTATATTGTGATTAAAAAAAACATTTATTCTAGGGACAGAAAACTGTAGGTAGGGAGAGTGTCAGTTTATTTCACTCTGCAAGTCCTTGTTTCCAGGGACCTGGAAGGACAGTGACTGAATTGTCCTTGTGCTATAGTGTGCTTAAAAAAAACATTTATTCTAGGGACAGAAAACTGTAGGTAGGGACAGTGTCAGTTTCTTTCACTCTGCAAGTCCTTGTTTCCAGGGACCTGGAAGGACAGTGAGTCAATTGTCCTTGTGCTATATTGTGCTTAAAAAAACATTTTTTCTAGGGACAGAAAACTGTAGGTAGGGAGAGTGTTTTTTTTCTTTCACTCTGCAAGTCCTTGTTTCCAGGGACCTGGAAGGACAGTGACTGAATTGTCCTTGTGCTATATTGTGATTAAAAAAAACATTTATTCTAGGGACAGAAAACTGTAGGTAGGGAGAGTGTCAGTTTATTTCACTCTGCAAGTCCTTGTTTCCAGGGACCTGGAAGGACAGTGACTGAATTGTCCTTGTGCTATAGTGTGCTTAAAAAAAACATTTATTCTAGGGACAGAAAACTGTAGGTAGGGACAGTGTCAGTTTCTTTCACTCTGCAAGTCCTTGTTTCCAGGGACCTGGAAGGACAGTGAGTGAATTGTCCTTGTGCTATATTGTGCTTAAAAAAACATTTATTCTAGGGACAGAAAACTGTAGGTAGGGAGAGTGTCAGTTTCTTTCACTCTGCAAGTCCTTGTTTCCAGGGACCTGGAAGGACAGTGACTGAATTGTCCTTGTGCTATATTGTGCTTAAAAAAAACATTTATTCTAGGGACAGAAAACTGTAGGTAGGGAGAGTGTCAGTTTATTTCACTCTGCAAGTCCTTGTTTCCAGGGACCTGGAAGGACAGTGAGTGAATTGTCCTTGTGTTATATTGTGATTAAAAAAAACATTTTTTCTAGGGACAGAAAACTGTAGGTAGGGAGAGTGTTTTTTTTCTTTCACTCTGCAAGTCCTTGTTTCCAGGGACCTGGAAGGACAGTGACTGAATTGTCCTTGTGCTATATTGTGATTAAAAAAAACATTTATTCTAGGGACAGAAAACTGTAGGTAGGGAGAGTGTCAGTTTATTTCACTCTGCAAGTCCTTGTTTCCAGGGACCTGGAAGGACAGTGACTGAATTGTCCTTGTGCTATAGTGTGCTTAAAAAAAACATTTATTCTAGGGACAGAAAACTGTAGGTAGGGACAGTGTCAGTTTCTTTCACTCTGCAAGTCCTTGTTTCCAGGGACCTGGAAGGACAGTGAGTGAATTGTCCTTGTGCTATATTGTGCTTAAAAAAACATTTATTCTAGGGACAGAAAACTGTAGGTAGGGAGAGTGTCTGTCAGTTTCTTTCACTCTGCAAGTCCTTGTTTCCAGGGACCTGGAAGGACAGTGACTGAATTGTCCTTGTGCTATATTGTGCTTAAAAAAAACATTTATTCTAGGGACAGAAAACTGTAGGTAGGGAGAGTGTCAGTTTATTTCACTCTGCAAGTCCTTGTTTCCAGGGACCTGGAAGGACAGTGAGTGAATTGTCCTTGTGTTATATTGTGATTAAAAAAAACATTTTTTCTAGGGACAGAAAACTGTAGGTAGGGAGAGTGTTTTTTTTCTTTCACTCTGCAAGTCCTTGTTTCCAGGGACCTGGAAGGACAGTGAGTGAATTGTCCTTGTGCTATATTGTGCTTAAAAAAAACATTTATTCTAGGGACAGAAAACTGTAGGTAGGGAGAGTGTCAGTTTATTTCACTCTGCAAGTCCTTGTTTCCAGGGACCTGGAAGGACAGTGACTGAATTGTCCTTGTGCTATATTGTGATTAAAAAAAACATTTATTCTAGGGACAGAAAACTGTAGGTAGGGAGAGTGTCAGTTTATTTCACTCTGCAAGTCCTTGTTTCAAGGGACAGAGAAGGACACCTGAAGGTAGCCCTTATTGCTTTTTTCCCATCTCCCTGCAGGCCATCTATTAGAATGTCTGGAAGGCAAACAAGGAGAGGCAGACAGTCAGGAGGCAATAAAAGAGGGCAAGCAGGCTCTGTGTCTGGGGGCAACAGTGCTGGTCGTGGACGCGGTGCATTGTCATCAGCACATGGCCATGGGACACGCTTGTCCTTCTTTTCGGCAGCTGGACATGTTGAGCCACATCATGCCGAAGACTTGGTAGAGTGGATGACCAAGCCCTCCTCCTCCTCCTCATCCTCTCTCACCCAGGCTCAGGGTACTGGAAAAGCAGCTGCCAAAGCGTCGTCTTCCCTGGTATCAATGTCAGACAAATCATCAGTCACTCCTTCCCTAGACCCACCATGTCCTCCTCCTGAGGAGTCCCCCGAACTGTTTCAGCACAGTGTTGGGTACATGCTCCAGGAGGATGCCCAGCGTTTCGAAGGGTCTGATGATGAAACCCAGCTAGAGGAAGGCAGTAGCGTGAGAGCAGACAGAGGGGATGCTCAAGAAGGACACCAATCTGGCAGTCATGTTCCAGCAGCTGCAGCATACTGCCAGATTGGCTCCAGTGATGAGGAGGGAGGGGATGATGAGGTCACTGACTCCACGTGGGTGCCTAATAGGAGAGAGGAGGAGGAGGAGGATGAGGAGGAGGCACATCTCCAACGAGGCAGGATGCCCTTTGGTGGCCAGCGTAAGGGCAGTACACCGACGGAATCACACCGCAGAGCTCCGCCTGTGCAGGGCGCAGCCTCTGCCCGTCATTCAAAAAGTTCCTTGGTGTGGGCCTTTTTTGAGGCTAGTGCATCAGATCGCACAGCTGCTGTTTGCAACATATGTCTCAAGCGTATATCGCGTGGCCAAAACATCAGCCGCTTGGGTACCACATGCCTGACCAGACATATGTTGACCTGCCATGCAGCTCGTTGGCAAGCCTACCTCAAAGACCCACACCAAAGAACAAAGCGGACCTCTCCTTGCACCGCATCAGCTGGGATCTCCAACCCCACTATAACTTCAGTCCTCTCTGAAACATGCACTGAGAGGAATGAAGGTGTAGAATTAGGTGTGTCACAGCCAAGTACTTGCGCCCACTCTGCTAGCAGTACACCGACGTCCGATTCTAGCAGGCAAATTTCCCTGCCCCAGCTGCTGGACCGTCGAAAGAAGTTCACTCCCAGCCATCCACATGCCCAGCGGTTGAATGCTAGCTTGGCTAAATTGCTAGCGCTTCAACTGCTGCCTTTTCAGTTGGTAGACTCGGCCCCCTTCCGTGAGTTTGTGCAATGTGCAGTTCCTCAGTGGCAGGTTCCCAAACGCCACTTTTTCTCACGGAAGGCTATTCCGGCTCTCTACCGGCATGTGGAAGGCAATGTCTTGGCCTCGCTGGACAGGGCGGTCAGCGGTAAGGTGCATATTACCGCTGACTCATGGTCCAGCAGGCATGGACAGGGACGTTACCTTTCTTTCACGGCCCATTGGGTCACTCTTTTGGCAGCTGGGAAGGATTCAGGACAAGGTGCAGTAGTGTTGGAGGTTGTCCCACCGCCACGCCTCCAAAATGCTACTACTGGTTGTGACACACCTCTCTCCTCCACCCCCTCCTCTTCTTCTTCCTCCATGGCCTCTTCCTGTGGTTTGTCCTATGAACCAGCGGTGCTCCGTAGCCGTTCACGGGGCTACGCAAGTACGCAGGCAAAAAGATGCCATGCCGTGCTTGCGCTGGTGTGTTTGGGGGACAGAAGCCACACTGGGGCAGAGGTCCTGTCTGCTCTGCAGGGCCAGGCCGAGAGGTGGTTGACGCCACGCCAGCTTAAGCCAGGAATGGTGGTTTGCGACAATGGCACCAACCTCCTCTCCGCCCTCCGACAGGGACAACTGACCCATGTGCCCTGTGTGGCTCACGTCCTTAACCTGGTGGTGCAGCGCTTCTTGGGCAGGTACCCGGGCTTACAGGATGTCCTGAGGCAGGCCAGGAAAGTCTGTGTGCATTTCCGCAGATCTTATAATGCCAGTGCTCGCCTGGCTGAGCTGCAAAAGGAGTTGAACCTGCCCAAGAACCGCCTTATATGTGACATGCCCACCAGGTGGAACTCAACGTTGGCCATGCTGCAGCGGCTGCACACGCAGCAGAGGGCCATCAATGAGTACCTGTGCGACTACGGCACCAGGACAGGGTCAGGGGAGCTTGGTTTTTTTTCTCCACGCCAGTGGGGCATGATCAGGGATGCATGCACTGTCCTGGCACCATTTGAGGAGGCCACGAGGATGGTGAGCAGTGACAGTGCATGCATCAGTGACACTGTACCTCTTGTCCACCTGTTGGAGCACACGCTGCGTGGAATAATGGACAGGGCACTTGAGGCAGAACAGAGGCAGGAAGAGGAGGACTTCCTTGCCTCTCAAGGCCCCCTTTACCCAGACAGTGTTCCTTCTGTCCCACCCATCGCACAGGAAGAGGAGGAGGAGGAGGAGGAGGAGGAGGAGGAGGATTGTGTCAGCATGGAGGTGGAGGCTGGCACTCAGCATCATCAGCAGCAGTCTTTTAGGGATGATTTACAGTCCCAAGAAACCAGTGGACTTGTACGTGGCTGGGAGGAGGTGGCTGCGGATCATGTCGTCCTTAGTGACCCAGAGGACTCCGGAGCGAATGCCTCAGCAAACCTACGCTGCATGGCCTCCCTGATCCTGCAAAGTCTGCGGAAGGATCCTCGTATTCTTCGGATCAAGGAGAGGGACCATTACTGGCTGGCCACTCTCCTTGATCCACGGTACAAGGGTAAGGTTGCGGACCTTATGTTACCGTCGCAGAGGGAGCAGAGGATGAGACAACTCCGGGAGGCCTTGCAGAAAGGTCTGTGCAACGCGTTCCCAGAGACTGGGAGGTTGCAAACTCCTGGTCCTGGACAACGAGTTGCTGAGGCTTCGGCCAGTCAAAGAAGGAGCGGTGGGGAAGGTGGCCGTCTGACCGATGCGTTCAGACAATTCTTTAGTCCGCAGCCCCAAAGTATGATCGGTTCCAGCAACCATCGCCAGCGTCTGATAAACATGGTGCAGGAATATCTAGGGGCAAGGTCAGACTTGGACACCTTCCCCACCGAAAATCCTCTGGCTTACTGGGTCTTGAGGATGGATCACTGGCCAGAGCTTGCACAGTATGCAATTGAGCTACTGGCCTGTCCTGCATCCAGCGTTCTTTCGGAACGCACATTCAGTGCTGCTGGAGGATTTGTCACGGATCACAGGGTGCGCCTGTCCACCGACTCGGTTGATCGACTGACTTTCATCAAGATGAACCAGTCTTGGATCACCACCAGCTACCACACACCTGATGCTGATATAACAGACTAATTGATTTTAACATGTCACATCCCTTCAAGACTGATGCTGATGCTGAGTGCCTGTGCTGTTATGTTGACTGGCTATCCTCCTCCTCCGAGTCCTCAATGATACGATTGATGATGATAGCTTGTAAGATCATTTTTGTTTATGGGTGCCGCCACCAGTGCCTAACGCCCAATTTTTCAGCCCCTGTTTAACAGGGGCGTGTAATTACAATTTTTGAAGCAATACTTTGCAACAGGGCTCATTGCTGTGCTCCAAGTACAGTATCTGTGAGGGGTTGCAGTGTTGTGCCACCAGTGCCTAAGGCCCAATTTTTCAGCCCCTGTTCAACAGGGGCATGTAATTACAATTCTTGATCTAATAATTCACAGCAGGGCCCATTGCTGCACCCACCAAGAGTAACTGTCAGGGCTTACAGTGTTGTGGCACCAGCACCACCATCAAAGGCCCAATTTTTACTACCACTGTTCAACAATTATATGTAATTAAAATTCCTGATATAATAGTTGACAGCAGGGCGTTCCAGCACCAACCAAGAGTAACTGTGAGTGCTTACAGTGTTGTGCCAACACCAACAACTAAGGGGCCTATTTCTGCAGAGTATATACGGCAGGTCCCTACTTTCAAACATCCAACTTACAAACGACTCCTACTTGCAAACGCAAGAAGACAACAGGAAGTGAGAGGAAATCTACCACTAGGAAGGAAAATTCTCTCCTGTAAGAATAAATATGGGAGAAAGGTGTCTCCTCTGTACTGATGCTTTATCAGCAATCCTTGTTTCAAGAAAAACACCACATTTCAAAAACAGTTGTCATTGGGACGGAAAGTGAGGTGAAATGTTCTGAACAGGGGCACAGACAGCAAAACAAATGTTACAGGGGTGATAACCCTTACCTATGTTTTCCAAAAAGTTTAAAAATAGATTTTTGGTCTGGAGCTACACTTCAACAATGTACCTGTTCAAAATTACAAACACATTCTACATAAGAACAAACCTACAGTCCCTGTCTTGTATGCACCGCCTGTATAGGGCTGTTCAGAGTATATAGGGCCTTTTTTATTTTATGTGCGGGGTTCCCCTTAATATCCATACAAGACCCAAAGGGGCTGGTAATGGGCTGGGGTAGGGGGGGGGGTCATGGGGTAGCTATGCCATTTTTCTTAAAGAATTTCATCCATATTACCGGGACCAGACATTACATTAAAGCCGCAAGCAGTTTTAAATGGCTTTTTTTTCCTTTAGAAGTGTCATTTTGTGCAGGGACAGTTCTAAACACGGGAAACACGTGGCACTTCACAGGCATACTTTAGACACCCCCCAGGTACGATATTTAAAGGAATATTTGACTTTTTTTTTTTCACTTTATGCATCATTAAAATGACTGCTCCCGAAAAACGACCGTTTTTAAAACTTCTTTTTGCATTGATACATGTCCCCTGGTGCAGAACCCGGGTTCCCAAACCCTTTTTAGGACAATAACATGCATAATAGTTGTTATAATTAGCACTTTAGAATTCGAACGTTCGCATCCATTGTATTTAATAGGGTTCTAATGTTCGTTCGAACTTTCGGTCCGTTCGCGGGTTCTGGTGCGAACCGAACCCGGGGGTGTTCGGCTCATCACTAGTCAGAACAGTGGAGGATCCATTGATAAAATGTTAATATTTGTCCTCTTTATTTTCTGTGGCCCTTATTATACTTATTATTATTATTATTATTATTATTATCATTATTATTATTACTATTATCATTATTATTATTATCATTATTATTATAATTTTCCTGCTCTTGGTGAGGATGTGGGTTGTTGGTGGGGGTGGGGGCCGCACACAATGATGGTCCTCAGACCACCACATACCATCATTAATCCCCCCAGAATCTGACACCCCGCTCTCTGTCAGCAGACGGATCCGGTTACAAAGTAACCTCTGACCCCAAGTGACCTCCAGATCCCGATCTAAATCTCCCAATAATAAGACATAAATAAATTCCAAATATCTTTCCCAAAACCTTTCTGCCCGTTCCTGTGGCATGTAGGGGGAGGAGTTTGCTCCGGGTAGAGCCGCCATTGGCATGATTGACCTTCTAATGTGGCCTATTTGTTGTCCAGGAATATTTTATGGGTCACCGGTGACTTATTGCACATATATAATGAATTCAGAACAGAATGAAATGGCAGGTTTGAGCAATGATGAGATATTGACTTCTCAAAGGAACTTTGTTATGTAACTAAGAGTATTAACCCCTTCAATACCGGGAACTTTTACCCCCTTCCTGCCCAGACTAATATTCAGCTTTCAGCACTCTCACACTTTGAATGACAATTGCCCGGTCATGCAGCATTGTACCCAAATTACATTTTTTCATTTTTATCGTTTTTTTTCCCACACAAACAGAGCTTTCTTTTCATAGTATTTAATCACTGTTGGGGGTTTTTCATTTTTTGCTAAACAAACAAAAAAAGCATTTGCACACAGGCAATGTTTCTCCTTCACTGATTTGCACTGATGGGCACTGATGAGGCTGAACTGATGGGCACCGATGAGGGGGCACTGATGGGCACTGATAGGCGGCACTCATGGGCACTGATGAGGCAGCACTAATAGGCAGCACTGATGAGGCGCCACTGGTGGGCACTCATGGACACTGATGAGGTGGCACTAATAGGCAGCACTGATGAGGCGCCACTGGTGGGCACTGATAGGCAGCACTGATGAGGCAGCACTAATAGGCACCACTGATGGGCTCTGGTGAGGCGGCACTGATGAGGCGGCACTGATGAGGGGACACTGATAGGCAGCACTGATGAGGCGGCACTGGTGGGCACTAATGAGGCGGCACTGGGGGTGCACTGATGAGGCGGCACTGATGGGCACTGATAGGCGTCACCGATGAGGCAGCACTGATGAGGGGAGACTGATGAGGCGGCACTAATAGGCAGCACTGGTGGGCACTGATGAGGCGGCACTGATGAGGGGACACTAATGAGGCGGCACTGATAGGCAGCACTGATGAGGCGGCACTGGTGGGCACTGATGAGGCTACACTAATAAGCAGTACTAACAGGCACTGATAGGCAGCACTGATGAGGAGGCACTGATTGGCAGCACTGATGGGCACTGATTGGCAGCACGGATTGGCACTGATTTGCAGCACTGTTGGGGCTGTGCTGATGATCAGGACACTGATAAACAGTGCCTTGACCATCAGTGCAGATGTCTCCTTTCACACTAGCTGGTTACCGGCTCTCCTCTTATCACCGGGTAAAGTGTTTCATTCTTTTGCCTAATGAATGACTGAGGGCATCTTTTGGTGTAGAATAGGTACTTCAGGGACAGCTCCAGATTGAAGGTCAGTCCTGCAGTCAAAGCTGTTTTTTTTTTTTTTACCCCCAGGAGAGACAGTGTTGACTTTAAAGTGCTCCATTATTTTGCCTTGGTGAAGACTGAGGGCCTGAGGGCATCCTGAAAACCCTCCTCTTCAGAGAAGCCTATCCTACCCACACCTAACAACTGTTTTTTCATCTTGTCCATCTGATCATCACCCACAGCTACTACCCACTTGACCCTCCCTTCTAGATTGTAAGATCTAACGAGCAGGGCCCTCTGATTCCTCCTGTATTGTATTGTACTTGTACTGTCTTCCCCCGATGTTGTAAAGTGCTGCGCAAACTGTTGGCACTATATAAATCCTGTATAATAATAATACTAATCTTGTACAGAGACATCTCTAGACTAAAGGTGACTATTTTAGCAAGATCTCCTTTAAAAAAAAAAAAAAAAACCTCAGGGGAACCATAGCTGGTTGAATTCTGTTGCCCTAGTGAAGACTGGGGGCATCTTGTGGTGGAAAAGAAGTACTGCAGGGACAGCTCTGGACTGAAGGTGAGTATAGCACCCTGATTTTGGTTTGGCCTTTAAATTGTTCCGTTCTTTTTTATGAGTATTTTAGACCATGTCATGTCACATCTGTGATATCATGACATAGATCTTTCCTAACTAATGTGCTGCTAATATCAGATTTATTTTAACACTTAGCAGTCAGGGGGTTAAACCCAGGCCTCCCGCTCGGGTCCCCCAGGAGAGAGCTTTTTAAAGAGCGGAGTGTTAACACCAAGAATGCAAATCCATCCCCCATACTCCCGACAAAACTGTCTTTTATTTCCCTGTGACAGCATCTGCCGAGCAATCTGTGATCAGACACAAACTATTTATTTATTGTCAATTAGATTTTTGCTTGTATTGTATTTACATAAAACATTGAAACAATTATAATTATTACAGCTTTTGTGATCCAGACCTCCTGGCAGAGCATTGTGTTGTCTTCATTGGAATTTGATTAGTTCAGTTTCGAGACGATTGTTGGGGATAAGAAAATAGGAAAATGATTGGCAAAAAAAAGAAAAGGAATGCTCCGTAGAAATGTTTTGGTAACATTACCATTCACATATAACTCGCAGTTATAAGAAAAGCATTTTGCTTCTGGAGTCCTATGTTTCCTATAAGCGTTTTGCGTTCTGTTAGTGTGTGTTTGATAGTTTGTAAGGTCATGGTAAGCACATTAGATTGCAATCTCCTTTGGTGCAAGGCCCAGTACTGAGACAGGTTCATCCAGTGCCCAGGACAAGGGTGTGGAACTGCGCCCCCCCCACTGCCTGGCATAGAATGGGTATACCCTGTAATATTGATTGAACCCTGGGCAAAAATCCCCCCCCCCCCAAATCCACTTATCAACTATTTGCAGGCAGTGTGGACTCAAGGGGCAGCTGCTTTGGGCATCACAACAATGACTGGGCCCGGGGCAGCTGCCCCTTTTGCCCTGCGTTGAAGATGGCCTTGCCTGTGACCATTCTCTGCCCCCTTGTCTGGCTGTCCATGGTTGGCACTGCACATGCACAAACCTTTATGGTTGAACTAGATGGACTTGTGTCTTTTTTCAACCTGACTAACTATGGAACCAATTGCTTGCTTTCTAGCTGTTATAAGGTAGTTGCACGTGAATGGTGTGTTTTGCATGTCAGCCATGGGCGGATGGGTTGGAGAGTTTCCACGTTGGTGCACAGTATGAGAGCAGGCATGAAGCTGACAGCCACTGATCTGGAGCATGTTAGTACTCCACTTCACCCAGGGTGGCTGCCCCTCTTGCCCACCCCTTGTCCTGGACCTGGCAGGGCCCAGGTATGGTATATACAGTGCCTTGAAAAAGTATTCATACCCCTTGACATTTTCCCCATTTTGTCATGTTACAACCAAAAAACTTAAATGTATTTTATTGGGATTTTATGTGATAGACCAACACAAAGTGGCACATAATTGTGAAGTGGAAGGAAAATGATAAATGGTTTTCTAATTTTTTTTACAAATAAATATCTGAAAAGTGTGGGGGGGGGCATTTGTATTCAGCCCCCTTTACTCTGATGTCCCTAACTAAAACATCTCACGGAGCTCTGTTCAATCCATCATCGGAAAATGGAAAGAGTATGGCACAACTGCAAACCTACCAAGACATGGCCGTCCACCTAAACTGACCGGGCCGGGCAAGGAGAGCATTCATCGGAGAATCAGCCAAGAGGCCCATGGTAACTCTGGAGGAGCTGCAGAGATCCACAGCTCAGGTGGGAGAATCTGTCCACAGGACAACTATTAGTCGTGCTTCTCCACAAATCTGCTCTTTATGGAAGAGTGACAAGAAGAAAGACATTGGTGAAAGAAATCCATAAGAAGTCCCATTAGCAGTTTGTGAGAAGCCATGTGGAGGACACAGCAAACATGTGGAAGAAGGTGCTCTGGTCAGATGAGACCAAAATATAATTTTTGGGCCTAAAAGCAAAACTCTGCGTGTGGCTGTGGTTCTCAACCCTGTCCTCAAGAACCCCCAACAGGCCATGTTTTTGGGGATTTCCAAAATAGCTGTCTAAAATACCAAACCATTTACTCGGATTTAAAGCACCTGTACAAGATAAAGGACAACCTGCAAACATGGCCTGTTGGGGGTACTTGAGGAAAGGGTTGAGAACCACTGGACTTCCCTATGTGAAAAAACACAAAAAAGATGGTGTCAAAATTTATTTAAATTGTGCTGCCCCAAAACGCTGCAGTACCAGTGGCGGTGCGTCCATACAGGGCGCAGGAGCGCCGCCCCCTCTCTCCTGCACCTGTCTATCACCATAGATAGATTCATGCATTGATTCTATGGTTGCCGCTGCCGCCCCCTATTCAGGTGTCCGGCCCCTTACAGCGGCGGGGGTGTTTTTGGAAGCGCCTGATTAGAGCCGTCGACTTTAATAGGCTTCCAAATTGGTAAACAGTGGGTGCAATGCTGTACGTTCGCTCTTTACACAGTGTTGTGTTAGGGAAGCGATTTATTTGCTTCCCTAACACTGACCCGCCTCTCAGCCAATCAGGATGCTTGGGTCTGTTTACCTGTCACCTGATTGGCTGAAGCGACAGGCGCTGTGATTGGATGCCTATCAGGCATCCAATCATAGCAGAGGACAGGAAGAGGAGGGAGCGTGGAGACAGAAGACATTGAGGACTAGGAGGGAGCGTGGAGGACAGCGCCGTGACCCAAGACAGGTAAGTGCCGGGCGGGGGCACACTGGCAGCAATTGATGGGGCACATTAGCTTCAGTTGATGGGCACACTGGCAGCAATTGATGGGTCACAGTGGCGCCAATTGATGGGGCACAGTGGCAGCAATTGATGGGCACAGTGGCAGCAATTGATGGGGCACAGTAGCTGCAATTGATGGGGCACAGTAGCGCCAATTGATGGTCACAGTGGCAGCAATTGATGGGGAAAAGTAGCTGCAATTGATGGGGCACAGTGGCAGCAATTGATGGGGCACAGTAGCCACAATTGATGGGCACAGGGGCATCAATTGATGGTCACAGTGGCAGCAATTGATGGGGCAAAGTAGTTGCAATTCATGGGGCACAGTAGCGCCAATTGATGGTCACAGTGGCAGCAATTGATGGGGCACAGTAGCCACAATTGATGGGCACAGTGGCAGCAATTGGTGGGGCAAAGTAGCTGCAATTGATGGGGCACAGTAGCCACAATTGATGGGCACAGTGGCAGCAATTGATGAGCACAGTGGCAGCAATTGATGGGTACAGTAACTGCGTTTGATGGCACAGTGGCAGCAATTTATGGGCACAGGGGCAGCAATTGATGGTCACAGTGGCAGCAATTGATGGGGCAAAGTAGCTGCAATTGATGGGGCACAGTAGCGCCAATTGATGGTCACAGTGGCAGCAATTGATGGGGCACAGTAGCCACAATTGATGGGCACAGTGGCAGCAATTGGTGGGGCAAAGTAGCTGCAATTGATGGGGCACAGTAGCCACAATTGATGGGCACAGTGGCAGCAATTGATGAGCACAGTGGCAGCAATTGATGGGTACAGTAACTGCGTTTGATGGCACAGTGGCAGCAATTTATGGGTACAGTGGCTGAGTTTGATGGGCACAGTGGCTGCAATTGATGTTTTTTTTTTTCAGTTTGTTTGCGCCCCCCCAACAATATTGAGCACCAGCCGCCACTGTGCAGTACCATGTGTTTTGGCAGACGAAAATGTATGCATATTTGCTGGATGCATGGGGGGGGGGGGAGGGGGGTGCCATTAAAAATGAATGGCACCCAAGCAAGTACGTCTGCAAAAGGGCAGCATGTTTTTGTGTAGTGTGGAAAAACGCACAATTTGCACGCATTCCTGCACCGCATCCAGTGTGAATGAGCTCTAAGTATCAAGGGTGAGAAGCTTCATTTCCAGATGAGGGTGGTGTCTGTTGGCATGCATATAGTTCGTTTTCTGTCTAGGCAACCAGATATTTAGCTGACCGTCCAATTTTTATTAGTTAATGTCCCTCCAGTTTCGGTTGGCGTAGCCAGGCCTGGGTCTACCATTCCTTCTTCCTGCTGACTCGGCCATAAAGCATTGTGTGCTCTGCAGAAATTCGGTGCTTCCACCATCTGGACTCGGGTCCCTCGACCTCCTCTGGTATAAGTGATGCAACATTATTCATATTACATGATGAGGGCAGCCTGTTAATTGCCGCTGGTAAGGACATCCCATGTCAACATTTTTATTTTTGTCTCAGAACATGCTGCTCATTGAGAGAGGCAACTGCCAGCTCAGACAACAGACGCCTCTCGCTTCTCATTGAAAGGGGGAGAGTGATTCCAGCGATCTCCAATTCTTCATTTGCCCACAATGACACGATATTCTCTGGGTCAGCCGTAGTCACTGCATGCACCATTCTTAACTCTTCCATCTCTTCCATCAACCATAGTGCCAGGGTAGCCTCGGCATCTTGGCCACATAGGATGCAATCTTTTGTGGCTTTTCTTTTAAAGCTTAGCTCCCTGTTATAAATGTTTTATAAATCTGATCTCTTAACCACTTCAATTCCGGGCACTTTACCCCTCTTCCTGCCCAGGCCAATTTTCAGCTTTCAGCTATGTCGCAATTTGAATGACAATTGCGCGGTCATGTAACACTGTACCCATATGAATTTTTTTTAATTTTCTTCACACAAATAGA
Organism: Rana muscosa; assembly: GCA_029206835.1. Lineage (NCBI taxonomy): Eukaryota > Metazoa > Chordata > Amphibia > Anura > Ranidae > Rana > Rana muscosa. The sequence continues at coordinate 286,244,714 of CM055124.1, forward strand.
GCTTTCTTTTGGTGGTATTTGATCACCTTTGGGCTTTTTATTTTTTGCCAAAAAAAAAAACACCAAAAATCTAGGAAAAAAAAAAAGTTTTTGTAAATAAGTAATTTTTCTTCTTCACTGATGGGCACTGATGAGGTGCCACTGAAGGGTACTGATGGGGTGTCATGGATGAGGAGGCACTAATATGCAGCATTGAAGGGTACTAATTAGGGTTGCCACCTGTCCGGGATTCACCCGGACAGTTCGGGTTTTGAATCATGTGTCCAGGTTCCAGGTGGACTGAAACCCGGACACATTATTCAGACCGGGCTGTGGCTCTCCAAGTAACCGAGATAGTCACACACAAATCTGTTGCCGTCCGGGAGCTGAGGGCGGCTGTCTGGGGGCAGGTTCGGCATCACTGGGGGGCAGGGTGATGATGTCAGCAAAAGCATTTTGGCCACACCCACATTTTGCTGCGGCAGGCTATGCGCACCGCATTACTACTCTCCTTGGGGCACCAAAGGGTTTCGGGTTTGGCTTGAGGAAAAGGTGGCAACCCTAGTACTAATAGGTGGCAATGATATGCAGTACTGATAGGCGGCACTGATGGGCATTGATAGGTGGCCCTGATGGGCACTGATAGGCAGCATTTATGGGCAATGATAGGTGGCACAGATGGGCACTGATGAGGCGGCACTGAAGGGTACCTGATGGGGTGGCACTGATGAGGAGGCACTAATATGTATCATTGATGGCCACTGATAGGTGGCACAGATGGGCACTGATGAGGAGGCACTAATATGCAGCACTGATGACAAACATTTTTTACTCCAATGAGCTGCAGCCGGGGGTGGGAATGACCTGGCCTTCTGCTCATTGGATTGTAAAAAAGAGCATACGTTTTGAGTTCAGCTAGAGATACAGTAAGTTCGGAGGATGACCACCCTCATCCTTACATTGAACGCAGGGGCAGGGCGACTTTTCAGCTAAAATGTTCCATGCAAGTGCTTTGAGACAGAAAAAAAAATGCCATCTTTCAACCCATCTCCTTCCTGGCTGCGATGTCGGACAGCTGTGGGGCAAGGAGGGTTGCCATGTCCAACCCCACATCTAGCCTTAGACAGCACATAGGAAGATGGGACAAAGTACTTCATGTATTTTGTCCCCTTGGAACTCATTAAAAATTACAAAATGAGGCTTCTTCTTTAATAAATACACATTTCTTCTTTTATTAATGCAGATGCATGATTTGTTATTTTTTTTCCAAAAGGTGGACTTTCTGTTCCAGGGTTTCTCAGCCAGGGTTCCATGGAACTTCAAGGTTTCTCCAGAGGTTGCTAGAGGTTCCTTGAGCAATTTCTGCCTCTCAGATAAGTCCCCACGGACACCATTGATCCTTTTAGTTATCTATAAGAGGGTAACTCTTCCCAATGACCACAAGTGGAAGGAGCCTTCTTCTCACTGACCATCACACTAATGCACAGTGAGTTGTAGATATAGTCATTTTTAGCAGGAGTTCCCTGAAACCAGAACGTTATTTCAAGGGTTCCTCCGTGTTAAAAAAAGTCTGATGCCGCGTACACACGACCGTTATTCATGTCATTGAAAAAAACAAAGTTTTTCTCGACGTGATTTTTCGTGATTCCTCTCTGTTTCGCTTGCGTCCTTGTTATACCACAGAGTAACCTTGCTAGATAAACGCAAGCAAAACACTCTCAAGCCTGCCTTGCATACACATGTTCATGAAAAAAAATGCTCGAGCAAAACGCGGTGACGTCCAACACGTACAATGGCACTATAAAGGGGAAGTTCCATTCGAATGACGCCACCCTTTGGGACACTTTTGCTGATCCTCATGTTAATAAAGTTTGGTGAGAGACAATTTGCGCTTTTCAGTCCGTTACAGCGTGACGAATGTGCTATCTCCATTATGAACGCTAGTTTTACCAGAACCAGCGCTCCCGTCTCATACTTGATTCTGAGCATGCGTGTTTTTTTCACCTCGTAAAAGCATACACACGACCGGTTTTCACGATGTTAAAAAGAACGATGTGAAAAACGACGAGAAAAAATAGAGCAGGCTCTAATTTTTTTTTGGCCATTTTTCTCGTCGAGAAAAATGCTCTGGAGCCTACACACGACCGTTTTTCACGACCATTTAAAAAAATGGTATTTTCTCGTAATGAAAAACAGTCATGTGTATGCGGCATGAGAATGGCTGAGCTGGGCTGTATTCATTGCAAATAACATCAATAAATTATCTTAATGACGCTCATATTTTTAGTATCTATCTCTGCATTCTATAAGGTCTGTATGTAGAAGTTTTGCTGCAATAGAGGACATCATTTCTTGGTTTGTTTTATGTTAAGTTTATCAGTTCTGACTAGGCGTCTATTACTAAATACAGCGAAATACAGTAAAACAGTAAAACCTTGGTTTGAGAGTAACTTGGTTTAAAAGCGTTTTGCAAGACAAGCAACATTTTTTAATAAATTTTGACTTGATATACAAGCAATGTCTTGATATACAAGTAGTGTCACGTCACAACTGAGTATAAAAGAGAAGAGAGGCGCCTCTAAGTGTAGCAATATGGTTACATTTAATGAAGGTACAACATTTAGACTCCATTCACACAGGGGCAACACGACTTCCAGCGCGACTTTGGGGGGCAACTTGGACATGACTTGAGTATGAATCACAGCGCAACATGAGGCAACTTACAAGGCAACTTCAAGTTGCCTCCAGGACAGGAGGCTTTCCAGTGGCCAATCAAACAAGAATCAGCTCTGTGGGAGGGAGGGGGAGGGAGGGGTTTGCCTGAGAAATGTATGTTCTCTTCCTGTATTGTTGCTTCTGTTAAGACCGTGATCTGACTTCTGAGGCGACTTCCATTGAAACCAATGGGTACAAGTTGCCTACAAGTCGCCACTACACTAGTAGTAGTGTGCATTAAAGCGGAAGTAAACCCATCGATTTAACAGTTTCAAAAAGCAGTTACATTCCCGGCATGCCGGGAATGCCAACTGTCACATTGGTTGGGCTCTCAACCAAACTGTCAAACCATCCAATGGCTGGTGTCATAACTGATCACATGTGCAGCATCATGGCAGTTGAAGATTAAACAGAGGCCAAGATGGCAGCTTCCTTGCCTGAAAATGATAGGAGGGTTTACTTCCACTTTAAGACGGCTCCATTCACTTACATTGATTTTTTCATGCAGCGCGTCTTGAGGCGACTAGGGGCGACTTGAGGCGACTAAGGGCGACTTGGGGCGACTTGAAGTCGGATCCAAAGTTGTCCCTGTGTGAATGGGCTCTTCGCAACATATTGCTACACTTAGAGGCGCTTCCCTTCTCTTTCATACTTTTGTAGCTCCTGCTGGATTTTGTTTCTAATCCCCTTGTGGAGGCTTCCATTTGTGGATGGACATTTTATGGTTACACAACCCATCACATTGCTATCATCTTTTTATATGGACTATAAACTGAAGGACTTATGAATAAATGGGTGTGGAACGAATCAATTGAGTTTCCATTATTTCTTATGGGGATATTCGCTTTGATATACAAGTGCTTTGGATTACAAGCATGTTTCTGGAATGAATTATGCTCACAATCCAAGGTTTTACTGTAGATGTATATGTACCAAGATAAGACCTGACAAGGCGTCTATTACTATGTAGTGAAATGGATGTATATGTACCAAGATAAGACCTGACAAGGTGTGCCGTTTTATATTCTGCTGTGCCGTGCATTGGTTCAGCAAAAGAGTTCTTTGAAGGAACAGGTGTCAGGAGCAATGGTCGAGAAGTATTGTTCTCCAAGGGGGACTAATTACTAGCACTGTTCACCAGCATATGGCATCTTACACGTCTGGCGGGGGTAATACACAGCAGCAACCAAATGGAGCATAGGATTGCTTGGCACGGGACTGAAAAGTAGCTTTTTCCACATTGCTATCGTTCTCTTTAAGAAACAACGTGAACAGCAACTTCAGGAAAATGTATATAAATGGCATTCCGTTTACCTACTGTAGGTACTTCTTGCATATGGTGACTGTAGCCACATTAGCGCACTTACACAGTTGAGTACTGCCCATGATACTTTATTTATTTGCAACGGTTACATATCTGGACAATCTTTCAGGGAGTAACCCTTCTTCTAAGGCAGTGCTTGTCCAGCCCTGTCCTCAGGACCCACTCATTTTAAGCCAGATTTAACCACCTCAATACCGCACGCCTTCATATGACGTCCTGGTATTTAGGTGGGGATATCTGAATGATGGGTGCAGCTACAGGCATTGCTCAGATATCCTTCTTTTCAGCTGGCAATTCTGCGCACCATAAGAATGATCATAGCGGCAGTTCCACCGCTTGATCGTTCTTATAGGCGATGGGAGGGGACGTCCCCCCCCCCCTCCCGCCGCCATCTGGTACGAATCGGCCGGCGCCGGATGACGAGGATAGAGATTTTCGGTGACCATCTGGTCAGCAGTCATCTCTATGACCGTTGGAGGCCCGGGCGCGACGTTATGACATCACGCCCGGGTACCCGGAAGTAAACAAAGCCACAATCGCGGCTGTCGGCATGAGATTGGTGAATTTTTTTTCCCGATCTTATGCTTTTAAGCCTGGAGGAGAGATGTGGGGTCTTATTGACCCCGCATCTCTCCATAAAGAGGACCTGTCACAATGATTCCTATTATAAGGGATGTTTACATTCCTTGTAATAGGAATAAAAGTGATAAAAAAAAAAAAAGGTGTAAAAATTAAAAAAAAATAAGTAAAAAAAAATTTAAATAAATTTAAAACGGCCCTGTCCCTGCGTTTCACACATCTGATCTGTGCTTAATCATGATTAAGCACAGATCAGATGTGTGAAACGCATCTACGTGACTAACATCTGGTCTCCCTGGTGTATTTGGACCGTCTGCAATAAAAGGCTCTTTTGGAAACTTTGGATGTGCAGCCATTTCTTCTTTTTCTCAAGTTTTTACGGAGGCGGGCCAGGGCTAGCACTCCTACTTGGTTCCATTCAAGGTATTGCACACACCTGGAGCAGCAAATTCCTCCTCTTTTGATTAAAAATGCCACAGCCACAGCATTTGTGCAGCCCTGTCCAGCTGAAATGTTAGCATTTAAGTGGGCAGCTGGGTGGGGGTAGTCAAACTGCCGCTTAGCCGCTTGTTTTTACCAACACCCTCAACCCCACTCCCGGCTGCCAATGTGAAAGAGCCCTAAATTCCAAACAGTTAGGCATTTCTTAAATGTTTATAGGTGAAGGAATTTAAAGTGGAACTATACTCTCCTTGAATCCAGCTATGCCCCTGGAACTCACTGCCGGCCGCTGGCATCTTCAGGTGGCTAACTTCCGGGTCTCGATCGCCAGCCACTGTAATTGGGAGTTCCATCAGATTCTGCATGGCCGAGATTGTGCAGTGAGCTGTGCTTGCACAGCGTACTTTACAGGGTTGACAGGCAGGTAAGTAGCTTTAATGCAGAAGAGACAACGCCTGACTCTTGTGCATTAAGAATCCTGCCTGCCCACACATTTTCATTTTGGAGCCTAAAGTTCCTCTTTAATTGAGCCTAGAGAAGCTCAGGGTGGGCATCACCAGGTTGGTTACTAGCAATATCTAGATGGGACTTCTACTGTACCACATCCGTAATACTCAAAATCATACCAGAATACAGGAATGTATATGTTTCTCTACAATATCGGATTTTTAAGGTCATCTCATCATCTCATGATGTACCTTAAAAATCCATTATTGCAGTGGAACAGAAATGTTCCTCTACTCTGGTGTAATGATTACTAGTAGTTCAGGCAGAAGTTCAAGTTAGGATTGTGACACAGATGGGGAAATTCAACAAAGCCCTAATGACACTTTCCTGGCAATATGGCCTTTTAAAATAGTCTGCGCCGGATTCAGAAATCCCTGCTGCACTTTTTGCCATCTTTACCATTGTGTGCCGCAGATTCAGGGAGTTTTTGGATTGCGCAATTTTTTTAAAGTGGCTCTACAACTGCACCAAATTCAAAAATAATTACCTCTAGTTCGTAGATAACAAAACTGGAAGTAATAAGGACCAAGCTGTAAATTGGAGTACAGAGACAGGCAGAGCGGTTTGCCGCTGCTACCTCCTGCCCACCAGTCACTGGTAGTTAAAGGAGAAGTATGGGCTATAGGAAAAAAACATTACATTAACCTAGGTGGATGCATTATCAGATCTGTAGTGAGAACTGAGAGATCAAACACCGCAAGCACTCATTTCTCCCCCCTCTGCTCCGAGCAGAGAGCCATTACTGTCAGTCACCGGCTCTCTGCTCTGCCCCTCCAGTGCTTAATGCAGCATTGAGCTGTGGAGGGGGCAAGGGCAGCTGGCTCAGGCTCTCGGGGGATCACTGAGATGCTGAGCCAGAAACCAGTCCAGGCTTCTGAAAAGATCTCAAGCATATGATCAGGATCTTTTCATAGCCTGGACGGGCACTGGGACGTCAGCCGACAGCGGGCTTCAGCCCACTGTTGGCTGAAAATGGGTCACAGGAGTGCAGAACAAACTGCACTCCTGTGGACCATAGAAGTATAGCCAAAATCGTTTTGGTTATACTTCTCCTTTAGGGACACTGCTTCATAGCAGTATCTTATGTGATACATTTCTGAGACCTGCATTCCCTGGCACGCCTCCAGTATTGAGTTTTGGCTCAGTAGAAAGCTTGGGTAATTCCCTGATACCAGGAGAGAGGCTGACCCTGGCCATGGGCCCAAGAGGTAGAGAAGCAGGACTAGCAGATGTGGGTATCTGCAACCATGGGCGTCCGCAGGTAGGGACAAGGGGGGCAATTGCCCCCCCCCCCCTGGAATCAGGGATGAGCAAGGTGTACGCCATAGGCGTGCGCATGGGTTGTACACGCCTGAAATCTGCACCCTGTACATAGCACACGCCTGGATTCTGCACCCTGTACATAGCACACGCCTGGAATCTGCACCCTGTACATAGTACACGCCTCAAATCTGCACCCAGTACATAGCACACGCCTCGAATCTTCACCCTGTACATAGCACATGCCTGGATTCTGCACCCTGTACATAGCACACGCCTGGAAACTGCACCCTGTACATAGCACACGCCTCGAATCTTCACCCTGTACATAGCACATGCCTGGATTCTGCACCCTGTACATAGCACACGCCTGGAATCTGCACCCTGTACATAGCACACGCCTCAAATCTGCACCCTGTACATAGCACACGCCTCAAATCTGCACCCTGTACATAGCACACGCCTGGATTCTGCACCCTGTACATAGCACACGCCTGGAATCTGCACCCTGTACATAGCACACGCCTCAAATCTGCACCCTGTACGTAGCACACGCCTCAAATCTGCACCCTGTACATAGCACACGCCTGGATTCTGCACCCTGTACATAGCACACGCCTGGAATCTGCACCCTGTACATAGCACATGCCTGGATTCTGCACCCTGTACATAGCACACGCCTGGAATATGCACCCTGTACACAGCACACGCCTAGAATCTGCACCCTGTACATAGCACACGCCTGGAATCTTCACCCTGTACATAGCACACGCCTGGATTCTGCACACTGTACATAGCACATGCCTGTATTCTGCACCCTGTACATAGCACACGCCTGGAATCTGCACCCTGTACATAGCACACGCCTGGAATCTGCACCCTGTACATAGCACATGCCTGGAATCTGCACCCTGTACATAGCACACCCCTGGAATCTGCACCCTATACATAGCACATGCCTAGAATAAAGTCTGCCGTTCCCCCCTTAAAAAATAAATACTTGCGAGTCGCGGCTAAACCCCTTCATGACATTGTCAAAAGGGGGCGGAGCATGGGTGACCTTAAAATGATGCCCACCCTGAAAAAAAGTTCTGCGGACGCCCATGTCTGCAACATTAAGGTAAGTACGATATACTTCTCACCACACCAAAGTCCAGCCTTTGCCAACCTTTTTACCCCAGAGGAACCGTTGAAATAACTTTCAGGCCCCAGGGAACCCCTGCAAATTTAATTTATTGGGGTCATTGAGAAGAATGCTCCTCAAATTGGTAACCGGTGAGAAAAATGGGAACCGGTGAAAGGAACTGACTGACACCTGGAGAGGTGCTGAACCTGGCCACCAAGTTAGATGGGAACATAACTAGCAGATGTGGGTATCTGTCGCACTAAAAACAAGGAAAAGGGGCGCCTCTGAGAATATATCATAAAATATTTATTTAAACAGCAAATATCCACTCACATGGGGGAATGCAGAGTAGTGTTTGGATCCATAGCTGGGTTGAAGAGATGGGATGGAACCGCAATTCGCAGTAGATACGTCCCTTCCTAGCTGGATTTGACGTGGTGCCAGCAGAACGGATCTACTGCGAATTGTGGTTCCATCCCATCTCTTCAACCCAGCTATGGATCAAAACACTACACTGCATTCCCCCATGTGAGTGGATATTTGCTGTTTAAATAAATATTTTATGATATATTCTCAGAGGCGCCCCTTTTTCATGTTTTTATTCTAGCATCACTGGAACCTGCTTCTGGTCTTTTTGACTGACCCATGACACATGTATCTGTGAGTGTCTATGTCTACACATATACATCTCTTTATTTCCTGCCCTCGGACCATTGGGTACTGCGCCTTTTTTACTTGTTTAATCTGTCGCACTAAGGCTACTTTCACACTGAGGCGGTTTTCAGGCATTTTAGCACTAGAAATATCGCCTGTAAAGCGCCTGTAAAGCGCCTCCCATTCATTTCAGTGTGACTTTTCACACTGGGGCGGTGCGCTAGTGGGACGTTCTGAAAAGTCCTGCAAGGAGCATCTTTGAGGCGGTTTAGGAGCAGTGTATCTACCGCTCCTAAACCGCCCTGCCCATTGAAATGAATGAGTATAGCTGCCAAAGCGCCTGCAAAGCGATTCTGCAGCGCGGCAACACGGGCGCTTTTAACCCTTTCTTCAGCTGCAAGCGGGGGTTAAAAGCACCCCGCTAGCGGCCGAAAATCGCTGCTAAAATGACGGTAAAGCGCCGACGCCCGGCGCTTTCAGTGTGAAAGTAGCCTTAGGTAAGTACTATGTTCTTCTCACCACACCCTAGTCTAGCTGTTTCCAACCTTCTTACCTCAGAAGAAACCCTAAAATAATTTTCAGGCCTCAGGGAACCCTGCTAATTTAATTCATTCGGTGGTCATTGGGAATAATGCTATTACTTAAGTACCCATTAAAAAGAATGCCACCATTTGCAGAGGCAGTTAGTAGAAAGAATACCCCCCTAACAGTGGTAGCCAGAAGGCCACACTTACAGACAGCTGAAAAGATCATTGGTGTCATGCTGCTGTCTCTGCCAAGTGGTTTTGACCCAGGGCTATCCAGGCACCATCAGACCTCTGGAGGATACCTAGTGCCCCATACAATTGTGGTTGATAGTGGTTGCCCTAGTCCAGTGGCGGCTGGTGCTCAAAATTTTTGGGGGGGCGCAAACAAACTGAAAAAAAAAAAAAAAATCAATTGCCGCCACTGTGCCCATTAAACGCAGCCACTGTGCCCAAATGCCACCAGTTTGCCCCCTCAAATACAGCCAGTTTGTTTCCATATACAGCCAGTGTGCCCCCATATATATAACCAGTGTGCCCCCATATATACAGCCAGTGTGCCCCCATATACAGCCAGTGTGCCCCCATATATATATAGCCAGTGTGCCCCCATATATATATAGCCAGTGTGCCCCCATATACAGCCAGTTTGTCCCCATATATATATAGCCAGTGTGCCCCCATATACAGCCAGTTTGCCCCCATATACAGCCAGTTTGTCCCCCATATACAGCCAGTTCCCCCCAAATGCAGCCAGTTTGTCCCCCATATACAGCCAGTTCCCCCCAAATGCAGCCAGTTTGTCCCCCATATACAGCCAGTTCCCCCCAAATGCAGCCAGTTTGTCCCCCATATACAGCCAGTTCCCCCCAAATGCAGCCAGTTTGTCCCCCATATACAGCCAGTTCCCCCCATATTCAGCCAGTTTGTCCCCCATATACAGCCAGTTCCCCCCATATTCAGCCAGTTTGTCCCCCCATATACAGCCAGTTCCCCCCAAATGCAGCAAGCATGTCCCCCATATACAGCCAGTTCCCCCATATTCAGCCAGTTTGTCCCCCATATACAGCCAGTTCCCCCCATATTCAGCCAGTTTGTCCCCCCATATACAGCCAGTTCCCCCCAAATGCAGCCAGCATGTCCCCCATATACAGCCAGTTCCCCCCAGATTCAGCCAGTTTGTCCCCCATATTCAGCCAGTTCCCCCCATATTCAGCCAGTTTGTCCCCCATATTCAGCCAGTTTGTCCCCCATATTCAGCCAGTTTGTGCCCCATATTCAGCCAGTTTGTCCCCCATATTCAGCCAGTTCCCCCATATTCAGCCAGTTTGTGCCCCATATTCAGCCAGTTTGTGCCCCATATTCAGACAGTTTGTGCCCCATATTAAGCCAGTTTGTGCCCCATATTCAGCCAGTTTGTCCCCCAAATGCAGCCTGTCCCCCCCCCCCAGCCCTGCACTTACCTTCCTCGGTCCGCGCCGTCCTCGATGTGTTCTCCCGCCCTCGATGTCTCTTCAGCCAATCAGGTTACCGGTAACCAGATCCGGTGAACCTGATTGGCTGAAACCTCCACACAGTCTTCTTCCAGGAACGCACCCACGTGCGTACCTGGGAGGAGTTTTTGGAAGCCGAATACAGCCTGAGAGCTGTAATTCATATGGCCGGCGCTCACCAGGAGGCCGGCCATATGTATAGTGGGCGCGGCGCGGCAGCGGTGACAATACACAGATTCATGCAATGCATGAATCTGTGTATTGTCTTTCAGTGGCGGTGCGGGAGCGAGAGGGGGCGGCGCTCCGGCGCCCTCTATGGACACACCGCCACTGCCCTAGTCCTTCCTCCTTTCCCAGACAGATTTAGATTTTTCATGTTGCCTAGGTTTTTAACTAAGGATTTTTTTTCTTTTTTTTTCTCCCAAACTTTAAAATGGTAAAGTCAGTGGCGGCTGGTGCTCAAAATTTTGCCCATCAAACGCAGCCCCTGTGCCCATCAAACGCAGCCCCTGTGCCCATCAAACGCAGCCCCTGTGCGCATCAAACGCAGCCCATGTGCGCATCAAACTCAGCCCCTGTGCCCATCAAACGCAGCCCCTGTGCGCATCAAACGCAGCCCATGTGCGCATCAAACTCATCTACTGTGCCCATTAAACGCAGCCCCTGTGCCCATCAAACGCAGCCCCTGTGCCCATCAAACGCAGCCCCTGTGCCCATTAAACGCATCTACTGTACCCATTAAACGCAGCCACTGTGCCCATCAAACGCTGCCAATGTGCCCCAAATGTTGCCACTGTGGCCCAAATGTTGCCACTGCGCCCATTAAATGTTGCCACTGTGCCCCAAATGTTGCCACATGTTCCCATTAAATGCTGCCACTGTGCCCCAAATGTTGCCACTGTGCCCCAAATGTTACCACTGTGCCCCAAGTGCTGCCACTGTGCCCCCCGCCCCTCCGCCGTCTGCCTGGGACTTTCCTTGTCTCGGGTGGGAAGTTGGTGACGGCAGCAGGCCAGCGAGCGGCAAACGGTGTCCGGTGGCCTCCATTTCTTCCCCGACCCCGATGTCTTCTCCCGCCCGCTCCTCCTCTGCTATGATTGGACACCTGATAGGCATCCAATCACAGCGCCTGTCCTTTCAGCCAATTAGGTGACAGGTAACACAGACCCACCGAGCACCTGATTGGCTGAGAGGCGGTTCAATGTTAGCAAAGCGAATTCCTTCGCTTTGCTAACATACAGCTGAGTGAGAAGCGAAGGCACAGCCTTGCGCCCACTTCTCACATTTTTAGGCGCCTGATTAGAGCCAACAGCTCTAATCAGGTGCTTCCAAAAAACACCCCCACAGCTGTAATTCAAGTGCCCGGTGCCCAAAAATGGTCCGGGCACCTGAATAGGGGGTGTCAGCAGCGACCATAGATAGATTCATGCAATGCATGAATCTATCTATGGTGATTAGAGCGGTGCAGCAGAGGGGAGGCGGGGGGCGGCGCTCCTGCACCCTTTATGGACGCACCGCCACTGGGTCCAGTCATACGGTCATTCAGAAACTTCCAAAAAACTTCCAAAAAACACCCACACCTCTGTAATTCGGGTGCCTGGTGCCCGAAAATGGGCCAGGCACCTGAATAGGGGGTGTCAGCAGCGACCATAGATAGATTCATGCAATGCATGAATCTATCTATGGTGATTAGACCGGTGCAGGAGAGGGGGGGGTGGCGCTCCTGCGCCCTTTATGGACGCACCGCCACTGGGTCCAGTCATACGGTCATTCAGAAACTGAACAAACATGGAGTAGTAGTTGTCTCCCACTTGTGGTGTTCCACTTGGCGTGGATTTCGTAGTGATCTCCATCTGCACCTAGTTTACTGACGCTTCTCTTAGAGAACTTGTGACTAATAAACTAGAGAAGCGTCGGAGGTGTTGGTATGGAAAGACTGCCAATTTTCCTGTTGAAGAGGTGTTGGCAGGGAGCAGGAGTCATTTAATACCTGTCTTCAGCTGCTATCTGCAGGCGCATAGTTTAGGGATGTTGGAATACTAGTTTATCCCATGCCATCTGCGTCACTCGCAGTCTCTAGTTTCACCAGCCTGTGCCAGAACAACTCCACCAATTCTCCTTCTGCTACACTAAACAGTGCTGCACGCCGTCTGACTCCTTGTTCTATGGCCATTCCTTTAAATATAACTGAAACGTGACGGAGTAAACAGATCTAACACAAGTCCTTACTAATCTACTGTGTGACTGACATGCAGACTGATGGGGAGCTTTGGACTTCTTCACAGGGCCTGAAACAGTTGGACTTTCTTTTTTTTCTTTTTCAAACAGCAACATAAGAAAAATGGATGACTTGCCAACAGACTACATTAGAGAAATCCCAGGAGCCAAGTCGCCCAACTTTTTGAGCATTTTTTGTAGTTGTTGTCAATGGGGCACATGTTCTCCATCTTTAAGTCTTCATAAAGGTGCTATGCTCCTTTTTTGGCCTCTGAATATTGCTATGCTTTTTCATTGTTTTTTCATATAGAATAAAGCCTCGTACACAAGACCGAGTTTCTCGTCAAAAAACGACAAGAAAACTCCTGAGAGAGCTTTCTTGCCGAGAAAACCGGTCGTGTGTATGGTTTCTCGTTGAGAAAACTGCCTGGAATCTCGACGAGAAAAATAGAGAACCTGCTCTCTTTTTTCTCGTCAGGATTCTCGATTTTCTCCTCGGGTTTCTCGTCGGCCTGTTTCCCGACAAGGAAAACCGGTCATGTGTATGCTTTTCCGAGTCTTAAAAAAAATCGCGCATGCTCAGAATCAAGTATGAGATGGGAGCGCTTCTTCTGGTAAAACAAGCCTTCGTAAATGAGATAGCACATTCGTCACGCTGTAACGAACTGAAAGCACGAAGACTGAAAAGCGCGAATCGTCTCTCACTAAACTTTTACTTCACACGCGGTAACGCAAGATCAGCAAAAGCAGCCCAAGGGGTGGCGCCCTTGAAAACGATCTTCCCCTTTATACTGCCGTTGTACGTGCTGTACGTGACCGCGCAGAACAACAACGAGATTTGGAATTGACAGTGTGTATGAAAGGAAAGCTTGACAAGAAGCTCGTCGAGAAAATCGACAGGTTTTTTACGACGAGAAACTCGGTCGTGTGTACGAGGCTTGAGAGTTTGAGCACCAGAAATTTTGACATGCAAACTTTTAGAAGTAACTCTTCTTCTTTTTTATTGCAGGTAAATAATGGATCCCAAGCAGAAGCAACGTGCCGTCATTGAGTTCTTGATGAAGGAGAGGGTGCGGCTGATATCCACAGAGGGCTACAAAATGTTTACAGAGATTACACCATTGATAAGAGCAATGCCTTGTCATGGGCGACTGTCATCAATGATGTCATCTCTGTAAACAGTCTGTAGTCTTCTGTGGGTGTCGGACAGCCTGCACCCCTCCTTCGTCAGGAACTCAATGACTGCTAGTTGCTTCTGCTTGGAATCCATGATTTACCTCAAATGAAAAAGAAGACTTACTATAGAGCAGTGATCTCCAAACCGTGGCCGAATGTGGCCCGTTGCTTGCCTTTTATCTGGCCCTTGGGGCACCATTCCTTCCACAGACACCAATGATGAAGCATTATTCCTTCCACAGACACCAATGATGGGGCACCATTCCTCTCTCAGACATCAATGATGGGGCACCATTGCTCCCACAAAGACCAAGGGTGGGGCACCATTCGTCCTATAGACACTAGTGATGGAGCACCATTTCTCCCACAAACACCAATGGTGGGGCACCATTGCTCCCGCAGACACCAATGATGGGGCACTATTCCTTCCTTGAATACCAACAGTAGGACATTATTCCTCCCACTAGAACCAAGGATGGGGCATTATTTACTCCCACTTACTCTAGGTAATTTTTTTCTCCCAATGGCCACAGTCTGGCCCCCCTAAAGCCTTAAGGACAGTAAACTGGCCCTTTGTTTAGAAAGTTAGGAAATTCCTGTTCTAGAGGAAGAGTTATGCCGCCTACACACGGTCGGAATTTCCGATGAAAAAAGTCAGACGGAATTTTTTCATCGGACATTCCGACTGTGTGTATGCCCCATCGGACTTTTTCCATCGAAAATTCCGACAGAGTTAGAAAGAGAACATGCTCTCTTTTTTCCGCCGAATTTTTTTTATATCGGAAATTCTGTTCGTCTGTGTGGAACTCCGACGAAGAAAAAAAACACGCATGCTCCGAATCAAGTCGACGCATGCTTGGAAGCATTGATCTTAATTTTTCCCGGCTCGTCGTAGTGTTGTACGTCACCGCGTTCTTGACGGTCGGAATTTGGTGTGTATGCAAGACAGCTTGAACGGAATTCTGCCTGAAAAATACGTTGGAGTTTATCCCGATGGAAAATCCGACCGTGTGTACAAGACATTACTCTACCAACATGGGAAATTTGAAATTTGAAAAATCCTATGTAAGTTATTAAAAAGTTTTACTTGCAATACTTTAGGCAGAAGCCTCGTAATTTTCTTTTAATGATTTTTTATTAAATTCAAAGGAAACAGTAGAAGGTAAGCAATGCTTATATCCAATGACTGGTATCTGGCGCCATTATTTTGAGCTATTTTGTAAAAGAGATAATGGAACCAAGTCACAGGCTCCAAGAAGGCTAACGAAGAACGATGGATGTGGCATTGCCGATGCTCGCTCTTCTGCAGAATACCTCTTTGTTTACATGCCTATAATTGCTCTGCTGTCATTCTGTAAAACGTCATGATGTTCGTATACTTAACCCTGAATAATGAAATACTAACTCCAGACTTGGCATGGAGTCTACTAAAAGAAAAAAAAAAAATACCAAACAACAATGCCACGGAGGACAGTTCAATCGAAAAAAACGTGTGAATTTTTCCTTGAACCCGGCAACGCGTTCGCAGAATTAAACACTTCTTTGTAAAGCGCCGTATTTTTCTTCTTTTTTTTTTTTTTTCACGTATTTTATAGGCTGATTCCAACCGTCCAGTTGTCATAGAAACAGCCTCCTCTGAAAAAGGTCACCGGCAAGCAAGTCTGTTTTAGGAACAACTGGCAGAGATTACAAGATTAACTAATATTTCTCTCCTTTATTCAGAGAAAGTAAAATCAAATCAGACTGAACTTTCAGCTCCTCTTCTCTAGCCGGGGAGGGGGTGGAAAGAAAAAAAAAATTCTGTAATCAACGTTTTTTGTTTTTTTTTCACTCTACGCCGGTATGTGGTCGGCGGATATGTGAAGCGGTAGCTCTCCCCTCTGCGCGTTTTAGATGACTTTAATTAAACCACACTTAAAGATGGGAAAAGTGCTGAGAACAGTTAATTGAATAATTTCCCAATGTACTGCTAAAAACTTGCAGCGTGATCTCGGCGATCGGAGATGTCCCAAATGGCAAAGTTTGGATGGGTCACTTCGTGCAACATGGGGGAAAATGATGTCTTCTTGTTTGGATATCCCCAAAAAAAAATACAATTTTTTTTTAAAAAAATTTGCATATAATTGGAGATTTATTAAACACCCCAATACCGCACGCCGTCATATGATGTCCTGGTATTGAGGTGGGGTGTCAGGGTCACCTGTGGCCAGGTGACAGATGCACACCGTAGGGGGACAGGAGTGCACCGCGAGGTAGTGAACCCTATGGCTGGCTTCTGTGGATAGGAAACTGGGTGGTTGTGGAAAGCGGGACCAGAGGAGCACAACCGGGATCCCAACGGAAGCGAGAGCCAAGATTCCCCAGGGCGCGGAGTCTAAGACCCAGCTGGTCTTCTCCAGGGCCTCTAGTGGTGAGGATGTTACGCTGCAGGCTGGGACCAGGTCGCGGCCCCTGGAGTTTCCTAGCTCACGCCCCGTAGGATAAGGGGAAGCAGCAGCACACGATAGAGAGAACCGAATAACAAGCCGAAGGTCAGGGGCCACAAGCAGACAAGGATAACGAGGAACGAGCCGAAGGTCAAGGGTCACGAGCAGACAGGGATGGTCGGGGACAAGCCAATAGCGTAACAGAGAGACAGACGTAGCACACGGCAGGCAGGAACCCAAACACACAATGCCTAACAAACACGTTGATCAGCAAAGCAGGCTTGCAGTGCACAGGTTAATATAGTGTTCAGTGATAGGGCCTGGGGTGGAGTCAGGCTGGGAGGAGATTATAAAGGAAGCCAGGTGAAGGAGGTCTGGTCTCTAGATGAACACATGAGGAGGAAGGTAAGATGGCAGACAGACATTAATGCATATCCATGACAGTACCCTCCCTCTTACGAGGCCTCCCCCTTCCCCGCCTGGGCCCAGGTTTAGAGGGAAACTTCAGATGAAACTCCTTTAACAGACAAGGTGCAAAGACCTCAGATGCAGTGATCCAAGACCTCTCCTCAGGACCAAACCCTTTCCAATGAACGAGGTACTGAAGAACGCCTTTACAGAGTCGGGAGTCCAGAATTTGACTGATCTCGTACTCCTGATTATCCTCCGAGACAGGCGCCACGGTAGGAAGAGGACGAGAGAATTTATTGAGGACTAAAGGCTTTAGAAGAGCAACATGAAAGGAGTTAGTGATTTTAAGGCTCTTAGGAATCTGGAGTTTGAAACAAACCGGATTCAGTTTAGCAGTTACCGTGTATGGACCGATGAATCGTGGAGCAAACTTCAGAGAAGGAACTCGGAGCTTGATGTTCCTGGTAGAGAGCCAGACTTTGTCCCCTGGCTGAAGAGAAGGCGGTTTACGCCTGCGGCGGTCGGCAAAGCCTTTGAATTTTTCAGCAGCTGCCCGGAGGGAATCATGAACGTGACCCCAAACGGAATTGAGAGACTCCTGAACCGAAGCCAAAGCTGGAATGTCTGGAGAACAGATCATAGGAAGAGGAAGTTGAGGGTGTTTTCCATAAACTGTGAAAAAGGGTGTCTTCTGCGAACTGGTATTCACATGATTGTTATGGGAGAATTCTGCCCACGGGAGTAGAGAGGACCAATCGTCATGGTGAGAAGACACAAAGGTGCGAAGAAAGACCTCTAACTCCTGATTAACCCTCTCAGTCTGTCCATTGGATTGGGGATGGTAAGAAGAAGAAAAATCCAAGACAATATTGAGGGATTTGCAAAAGGCTCTCCAAAAACGAGACGTGAATTGGACTCCCCTGTCGGAAACAATATGAGAAGGGACCCCATGTAGGCAGAGAATTTCTCGAATGAAAATGGGAACCAAGGCAGGGGCAGAAGGAAGACCAGGAAGAGGAACAAAATGAGCCATCTTGGAGAATCGATCGATTACCACCCAAATGACTGTATTATTCTCAGACAGTGGGAGATCGGTGATAAAATCCATGGCAATATGGGCCCAGGGTTCCTTAGGAATAGGCAAGGGCATGAGGAGACCAGCAGGAGCTTGTGTGGAGGATTTGGACTGAGCACAGACATGACAAGCTTTAACGTAGTCTTTGACGTCTGAGCGGAGATTAGGCCACCAGTAGTGACGACTGATGAGTAGGAAGGATCGGAGGAATCCAGAATGCCCTGCCACCTTGGAATCATGTCCCCAACGAAGGATCTTAGCTCTTAGCTCAGTGGGGACAAAGGTCTTACCAGGCGGAATTTTAGACTTCAGGGTGGTAGAGTGGGCAACAATGCATGAGGTGGGAATGATCGGCTCAGGTTCAGGGGCGGACTCCTCGTCCAAAGTGTCAAATGACCTAGAGAGCGCATCAGCCCGACCGTTGCAGGAACCAGGTTTGTAGGTAATCGTGAAATTAAAACGGGCAAAGAAGAGACTCCACCTGGCCTGTCTAGGATTCAGACGTTTAGCATTCTGTAGATACTGTAAATTCTTGTGATCGGTAAAGATCGTTATGGAGTGAGGGGAACCCTCCAAGAGATGACGCCACTCCTCTAACGCCAATTTAATTGCGAGAAGTTCCCGATCACCGATGGCATAATTCCTCTCTGCCTGAGAAATTTTTTTGGAGAAGAACGCACATGGTTGGCGTCTCTTCTCAAAGATTTGAAGAAGCACAGCTCCCACCCCCATTGAGGAAGCGTCCACTTCAATAAAAAATGCATTCCCAGGATTTGGTCTCCTCAAGAGGGGGCCAGAAACAAAGGCCTGTTTCAGGTTGTGAAATGCAGAGACAGCTTCGGGAGGCCAGTCTCTGGCATTCACACCCTTCTTGGTCAAAGCGATAATAGGCGCGGCAATGGAAGAGTAATTCCTTATGAACTGCCTATAATAATTAGTGAAGCCAAGAAAGCGCTGCGTGGCCTTGAGGCTAGCAGGAAGAGGCCAGTTGGTGATAGCCAAGACCTTCCCAGGGTCCATACGAAGCCCCGAACATGAGACAAAGCACCCCAAAAACAGGACCTCAGAACATTCAAAGGAACATTTCTCCAGCTTGGCATAGAGATTGTTCTCTCTAAGACGTTGAAGTACAGTGCGGACATGGTTTCTGTGGACGAGCAGATTTTCAGAAAAGATCAGAATGTCATCCAGATAGATGACAACAAACTGGTACAGCAGATCTCTGAAGATTTCATTGACAAAGTTTTGAAACACGGCTGGAGCATTACACAGACCAAAAGGCATCACCAGATATTCGTAATGCCCGTCTCTAGTGTTAAATGCAGTCTTCCATTCGTCACCCTCCCGTATTCGAATGAGATTGT
The DNA here is from genome assembly GCA_029206835.1 of Rana muscosa. NCBI lineage: Eukaryota > Metazoa > Chordata > Amphibia > Anura > Ranidae > Rana > Rana muscosa. Next base: position 286,263,985 of record CM055124.1, read on the forward strand.
ACGCGCCTCTGAGATCCAACTTGGTGAAAATGGAGGCACCCTTCAACCTATCGAATAGCTCAGATATTAAGGGTAAGGGGTATCGATTTTTAATAGTAACCGCATTTAAACCCCGATAATCGATGCAGGGTCTTAAGGTACCATCCTTTTTGGCAACAAAAAAGAACCCTGCCCCTGCAGGCGATGAGGATTTCCGGATGAACCCTCTCTCCAGATTCTCTGCTACATACTCCGACATGGCCTGGGTCTCTGGGATGGACAGAGGGTAGGTACGACCCCTGGGTAGAGTTGCTCCGGGGACAAGATCAATAGCACAGTCAAAAGACCTGTGGGGAGGAAGCACCTCAGCTGATTTTTTACAGAACACATCCCGGTAATCGCTGTATGCGGCGGGAAGATCAGAAGAAACAGAAGTGGCAGCAACCGGAAGACTCTCCTTGGGGGTCACCTTGAGAAGACACGACGAGAAACATGAGGAACCCCAGGCCAGGATCTGCCCAGAGACCCAGTCCACATGTGGAGAGTGGAGCTGTAGCCAAGGGAGGCCCAATACAACTGGGGTAGAGGCCTTGGGTAGAATAAGAAAGGATATCCACTCCTGGTGGAGAATCCCTACCGACATCCTAATGGGCAGCGTCTGGAAGCGAATAGGGCCCCCTGGGAGAACAGTGCCATCAATTGCCGAGACTACCAATGGGGTAGTGAGAGGTGAAAGGGTAAGCTTCATAGAAGAAGCAGTTCTCCAATCCATGAAATTGCCGGCAGCCCCGGAATCCAGGTATGCAAGGGTTGACTGAGGAGAAGTGCCTACATGAAGGGACACCGGCAAGAGCAGGCGAGAAGGTGATGTTTCTGGGTCCAATACTCCACCTTCCAAATGTATTAGACCCGAGCGTTTCCCGGACGAAGCGAGCAGGAGTCACGAAAATGACCCTTGCCCCCACAATAGAGGCACAAGCCCAGAGTTCTGCGCCTAGCACGTTCTTCGGGGGTTAGTCTGGTCCGGCCCAGCTGCATAGGTTCTTCAGCAGGTAGAGGATGCTCCACGGAATGAAGGGAGGGGAGCTCAGACTGGCTAGGACCCAGAGAGTGCTGGCGTCTTTTTTCTAAGGACCTCTCTTGAAAACGAATGTCGATCTGGTTGCATAATGAAATTACATCGTCCAGACCGACGGGAATGGCTCTTCCCGCTAATTCGTCTTTCACTCGGTCAGAGAGGCCATGTAAAAAGGTAGCGACCAGGGCCTCATTATTCCAGCTCAATTCAGCTGTGTGGATACGGAACTGAAGAGCATATTGCCCCACTGAACTAGATTCTTGGCGAAGACGTAAGACAGCACTAGCCGCTGAAGAAGCCCGAGCCGGCTCTTCGAAGATATTACGAAAGAGCTTCAAGAATTCGGACAGACTGGAAACCACCGGATCGTTCCTCTCCCACAGGGGGGCAGCCCAGGCCAAAGCTTCACCGGAGAGGAGGGAAATGATATAGGCTACCTTAGCCCGGTCAGATAGGAAGCTTTGAGGCTGAAGCTCAAAATGAATAGTGCATTGGCTGAGAAACCCCCTGCAGGCCTTGGAGTCCCCAGAGAAACGGAACGGAGCTGGCAATCTTAGTGAGTGTGAGGCTGCGACTGGTGCGATAGGTACAGCCGCTGGTTGTACTTGGGGTTGCGGATTCGGGGTTCCCAAGGAGACCTGAAGCTGCTCGAATCGAGAAGCCAGATCCTGGAGGAATCGCATCACCTGGGTCTGATTTGATTCCTGGGTCTCAAGTCTGCGAACTATGCCCTGCAATGGATCATCCGCGGGAAGCGGGATGTCAGCCGGGTTCATGGCTGATCAAACTGTCAGGGTCACCTGTGGCCAGGTGACAGATGCACACCGTAGGGGGACAGGAGTGCACCGCGAGGTAGTGAACCCTATGGCTGGCTTCTGTGGATAGGAAACTGGGTGGTTGTGGAAAGCGGGACCAGAGGAGCACAACCGGGATCCCAACGGAAGCGAGAGCCAAGATTCCCCAGGGCGCGGAGTCTAAGACCCAGCTGGTCTTCTCCAGGGCCTCTAGTGGTGAGGATGTTACGCTGCAGGCTGGGACCAGGTCGCGGCCCCTGGAGTTTCCTAGCTCACGCCCCGTAGGATAAGGGGAAGCAGCAGCACACGATAGAGAGAACCGAATAACAAGCCGAAGGTCAGGGGCCACAAGCAGACAAGGATAACGAGGAACGAGCCGAAGGTCAAGGGTCACGAGCAGACAGGGATGGTCGGGGACAAGCCAATAGCGTAACAGAGAGACAGACGTAGCACACGGCAGGCAGGAACCCAAACACACAATGCCTAACAAACACGTTGATCAGCAAAGCAGGCTTGCAGTGCACAGGTTAATATAGTGTTCAGTGATAGGGCCTGGGGTGGAGTCAGGCTGGGAGGAGATTATAAAGGAAGCCAGGTGAAGGAGGTCTGGTCTCTAGATGAACACATGAGGAGGAAGGTAAGATGGCAGACAGACATTAATGCATATCCATGACATGGGGATATCTGAATGATGGGTGCAGCTACAGGCATCATTCAGATATCCTTCTTTTCAGCCAGCGATTCTGCGCACCGAAAGAGTGATCATAGCGGCAGTTCCGCTGTTTGATCATTCTTATAGGCGACGGGAGGAGACGTCCTCCCCTCCTATCGCCATCTGGTGCTTCTCCGGGCTCTCCCGTGCCGTCTATAAGGCAGGGAAAAAGGGGCAGCTGCCCTGGGCCTTGTCATTGTTGTGGGGCCCAAAACAGCTGCCTCATACTTGCCAACTATCCCAGTTTAAATTCCCTTGTCCCTTAAAGTTGTAGTCCTGTGCTGTGTCCTGATATCTCAGTGTGAAGTGCTGCTACTAATGCTGCCCAGCTCTTCCCTATTGTTGTGTACAGATGACTCACCTGCAGACCCTGTGTTTACATGTAAATAACCGCCATTCATATGTAAATAATGGGAGCATTCATATGTAAATAGCTGAGGCCGGCGGCATTCATATGTAAATAAAGGCGGCACTCATATGTATATCATGCCCCTCTGCAGTGAAGAGATGATGTGCTGTAACCTCTAGCAACCAATCAGTGAGCAGTATTACTGTACAGTAATCTCTAGCAACCAATCAACAAGAAGAAATCATGTGCTGTAACCTCTAGCAACTAATCAGTGAGCCGTAATGTGTGCTGTAACCTCTAGCAACCAGTCAGTAAGTGGTAATGATATGCTGTAACCTCTGGCAACCAATCGCAATCACTGCCTGATCTGATACAGTAAACTGATTTTAAATCTAGCTGATATTTATTGTATGTCTCAGAGCAGGTGGAGAGCAAAATTGCATGGAGGGCCCCAAGAATTTTTTTGCCCACGGTCCAATCAACATTAAAGACTGCCCTGCCATCGGGGGCCCGGAGAACGAGGATAGAGATTTCCGGTGACCAGATGGTCACCGGTCATCTCTATGACCGTCGGAGGCCCAGGCGCGACGTTATGACGTCACGCCCGGGTACCCGGAAGTAAACAAAGCTGCAATCGCAGCTGTCGGCATGAGATCAGTGAATTTTTTTTCCCAATCTCATGCTTTCAAGCCTGGAGGAGAGATGTGGGGTCTTATTGACCCCCCATCTCTCCATAAAGAGGACCTGTCACAATAGATTCCTATTACAAGGGATGTATACATTTCTTGTAATAGGAATAAAAGTTATCAAATTTTTTTTTTTTAAAAAGGTGTAAAAAAAAAAAAAAAAAAGTAAAACGCCCCTGTCCCCAGTAGCTGAGAAGCGAACACACACGTAAGTCCCGCCCACATATGTAAACGCCGTTCAAACCACACATGTGAGGTATCGCTGCGTGCGTTAGAGCGCCAGCAACAATTCTAGCATTAGACCTCCTGTAACTCTAAACTGGTAACCTGTAAAAAAAATTAAAGCGTCGCCTATGGAGATTTTTAAGTGCCGAAGTTTGGCGCCATTCCATGAGTGTGCGAAATTTTAAAGTGTGACAAGTTAGGTATCATCTATTTACTCGGCGTAACATCATCTTTCACATTATACAAAAAAATTGGGCTAACTTTACTGTTTTGTTATTTTTTAATTCATGAAACCGTTTTTTTTTTCCCAAAAAAAGGCGTTTGAAAAATTATTGCGCAAATACCGTGCGAGATAAAAAGTTGCAATGACCGTCATTTTATTCCCTAGGGTATTTTCTAAAATATATATATATATATATATATAATGTTTGGGGGTTCTGATTAATTTTCTAGCAAAAAAATACTGATTTTTACATGAAGGAGAGAAGTGCCAGGTACTGAAGTGGTTAAAAAAATAAAACAGGTTTGATTCAGAAAAAAACCGAATTCCTTAAAACCCCCTCCCCCATAGACAATTTCATAGACAATTTTGCTGTACTAGATGTAAGGTGATGAATGTTGGAATTTACATTTATTTATTTGATACTAAAATCCTCATTGTATCAGATATAATGCCTATGCGGGATATGACTGAATAGATATAATGTAAATACAGTGGAACCTTGGATTACAATCATAATCCGTTCCAGGAGAATGCTTGTAATCCAAAGCACTCGCATATCAAAGCGAGTTTTCCCATAGAAGTCAATGGAAACGAAGATAATTTGTTCCACATTGACTTCTATTGCATGCAATACCGCATGTGGCCAGAGGTGGGGGGGCGCCGGAGAGACTTGGAGATATTCGGAGACCGCTCGGATGCACTCAGAAAGGTTCGGAAATATTTCAGAGTGTTTCCGAGTATTTCAGAGTGTTTCCGAGTATATCCGTACGCTCCGAACGGCTCCGAAGCGCCCCCGCACCTCTGGCCAAATGCGGTACTCCACACTGCAGAGGCTTGAATCCTGCTCGTTTTGCGAGACAACACTCGCAAACCGAGTCAGGATTTAAAAAAAAATATTGCTTGTATTGCGAAACGCTCGTTAACCGCGTTACTCGCAATCCGACATTCCACTGTACATACAAAATCCTAATTTGCAGCAAATAGGACAATGCTCTTAGGGCAATCCTCTTAGAACTGTCCTCTCAGGGCAATCCTCACAGGGCAGTCCTCATAGAGCAATCCTCATAGGACAATCCTCATAGGGCAGTCCTCATAGAGCAATCCTCATAGGACAATCCTTATAGGGAAATCCTCATAGGGCAATCCTCATAGGTCAATCCTCATAGGTCAATCCTCATAGGGCAATCCTCATAGGGCAGTCCTCATAGGGCAGTCCTCATAGGGCAGTCTTCATAGAGTTGTCCTCATAGGGCAGTCCTCATAGGGCAATACTCATAGGGCAATCCTCATGGGTCAATCCTCATAGGGCAGTCCTCATAGGGCAATCCTTATAGGGAAATCCTCATAGGTCAATCCTCATAGGGCAGTCCTCATAGGGCAATCCTCATAGGGCAATCCTCATAGGGCAGTCCTCATAGGGCAGTCCTCATAGGGCAGTCTTCATAGAGTTGTCCTCATAGGGCAGTCCTCATAGGGCAATACTCATAGGGCAATCCTCATGGGTCAATCCTCATAGGGCAGTCCTCATAGGGCAGTCTTCATAGAGTTGTCCTCATAGGGCAGTCCTCATAGGGCAATACTCATAGGGCAATCCTCATGGGTCAATCCTCATAGGGCAGTCCTCATAGGGCAATCCTTATAGGGAAATCCTCATAGGTCAATCCTCATAGGGCAGTCCTCATAGGGCAATCCTCATAGGGCAATCCTCATAGGGCAGTCCTCATAGGGCAGTCCTCATAGGGCAGTCTTCATAGAGTTGTCCTCATAGGGCAGTCCTCATAGGGCAATACTCATAGGGCAATCCTCATGGGTCAATCCTCATAGGGCAGTCCTCATAGGGCAATCCTCATAGGGCAATCCTCATAGGGCAGTCCTCATAGGGCAGTCCTCATAGGGCAGTCTTCATAGAGTTGTCCTCATAGGGCAGTCCTCATAGGGCAATACTCATAGGGCAATCCTCATGGGTCAATCCTCATAGGGCAGTCCTCATAGGGCAATCCTTATAGGGAAATCCTCATAGGTCAATCCTCATAGGGCAGTCCTCATAGGGCAATCCTCATAGGTCAATCCTCATAGGGCAGTCCTCATAGGGCAATCCTCATAGGGCAATCCTCATAGGGCAATCCTCATAGGTCAATCCTCATAGAGCAATCCTCATAGGGCAATCCTCATAGGGCAATCCTCATAGGTCAATCCTCATAGAGCAATCCTCATAGGGCAGTCCTCATAGGGCAATCCTTATAGGGCAATCCTCATAGGTCAATCCTCACAGGGCAGTCCTCATAGAGCAATCCTCATAGGGCAATCCTCATAGGTCAATCCTCATAGAGTTGTCCTCATAGGGTAATCCTTATAGGTCAATCCTCATAGGTCAATCCTCATATGGCAGTCCTCATAGGGTAATCCTTATAGGGCAGTCCTCATAGGGCAGTCCTCATAGAGCAATCCTCATAAGGTAGTCCTCATAGGGCAGTCTTCATAGAGCTGTCCTCACAGGGCAGTCATCATAGGGCAATCCTCATAGAGCATAATGATATCCTCAAATCCTCATATATAGCAGTTCTCATAAGGATATCCTTGAAAAGCAGTACTCACAGAGCAATCCCCATGGGGCTATCCTCATAGAGCAGTCCTCATAAGGGATTCCTCATAAGGCAGTCCTCATAGGGTAGTCCTCATACAACTGTCCTCACAAGGCAATCCTCATAAGGCAATCCTCATAGAACTGTCCTCACAGGGCAATCCTCATAAGGCAGTCCTCACAGGGCAATCTTCATAGGGAAATTTTCAAAGAACTGACCTCACAGGGCAATCCTCATAGAGCAGTCCTCATAAGGAGGTCCTCAAAGGGCAACCCTTATAAAACAGTCCTCACAGGGCAATACTCATAAAGCAGTCCTTACAGGGCAGTCTTTATAGGATAATTCAAATAGAACTGACCTCACAGGGCAGTCCTCATAGAGCAATCCTCACAGGGCAGTCGTCATAGGGTAATCCTTATAGAGCAGCCCTCATAATGATATCCACATAGGGCAATCCTCATAGAGCTGAAGTTCCTGTGATTTTAGTAAAAAGAGGTACAGTAAAACCTTGGTTTGAAAGTAACTTGGTTTAAAAGCGTTTTGCAAGACAAGCAAATTTTTTTGACTTAGGCCCCATGCACACGAGACGCTGTTATTTGCTGTTGAACGCGCGTTCAGAGGCAGTTGGACGCTTTTTTCAACTGCTCCTGAACCCATTCAATGTTATCCTATGTGTCCATGCACACACTCTCGTTTTTTGGCGTTTACAAGCAGTTGCGTTTAACCTCGTTTTTTCAGAAGCAAAAAAATGGGTTCAGACGCAAAAGTTTTCCACGTTTCAGACGCTAAACGCTGCTAAACGCGGCTAAACGCGGCTAAACGCGGTACCGGCGTTTTGCCGCGTTTGCGTTTATAAGCGTTTTTAAAGGTGACCTATTTTTAACATTAGAAATCTCAAAAATGATGGCAAATGATGAAAAACTATTAAAAAATATAAAAGAAAACTGTAATTGCTTGCATTGCATTGTGGACAATCCACAACTTGTGGCAGGTAACGTGGCAAGTGGACAATCAACAACTTGTGTCAGGTGATGTGGCCAGGTGACGTGGCCAGGTGACGTGGCAAGTGGACAATCCACAGCTTGTGGCAGGTGACGTGGCCAGGTGACGTGGCAGGTGACGTGGCCAGGTGACGTGGCAGGTAACGTGGCCAGGTGACGTGGCAGGTGATGTGGCAAGTGGACAATTCACAACTTGTGGCAGGTGACGTGGCACGTGATGTGGCCAGGTGATGTGGAAAGTGGACAATCCACAACTTGTGGCAGGTGACGTGGCTAGATGACGTGGCAGGTAATGTGGGCAGGTAACATGGCTAGGTGACGTGGCAGGTGACGTGGCAAGTGGACAATTCACAACTTGTGGCAGGTGACGTGGCCAGGTGACGTGGCACGTGATGTGGCCAGGTGACATGGCAAGTGGACAATCCACAACTTGTGGCAGGTGACGTGGCCAGGTGACGTGGCAGGTGACGTGGCAAGTGGACAATCCACAACTTGTGGCAGGTGACGTGGCCAGCTGACGTGGCAGGTAATGTGGCCAGGTGACGTGGCAGGTAACATGGCCAGGTGACGTGGCCAGGTAACGTGGCAAGTGGACAATTCACAACTTGTGGCAGGTGACGTGGCACGTGATGTGGCCAGGTGATGTGGAAAGTGGACAATCCACAACTTGTGGCAGGTGACGTGGCTAGATGACGTGGCAGGTAATGTGGGCAGGTAACATGGCTAGGTGACGTGGCAGGTGACGTGGCAAGTGGACAATTCACAACTTGTGGCAGGTGACGTGGCCAGGTGACGTGGCACGTGATGTGGCCAGGTGACATGGCAAGTGGACAATCCACAACTTGTGGCAGGTGACGTGGCCAGGTGACGTGGCAGGTGACGTGGCAAGTGGACAATCCACAACTTGTGGCAGGTGACGTGGCCAGCTGACGTGGCAGGTAATGTGGCCAGGTGACGTGGCAGGTAACATGGCCAGGTGACGTGGCCAGGTAACGTGGCAAGTGGACAATCCACAACTTGTGGCAGGTGACGTGGCACGTGATGTGGCCAGGTGACGTGGCAAGTGGACAATCCACAACTTGTGGCAGATGATGTGGCAAGTGATACGCTAAATACAAGTACACTGCGGCTCTCTCAGCTGCTGCTACTCACTCTGGTCTCACAAACTGGCTGAAACGGTTAAAATTGACTCTTTTTTGAGCTTAGGGAGGGTCTATGATGAAACGCTTATAAACGCAAACGCGGTTAAACGCCGCTAAACGCGGCCGCAAACGCGGCAAAACGCGCGTTTATAAACGCCGGTTTCAGCGTTTAAAAACGTGTGTTCAGCAGAGTTTGCACCTGCATCTCGTGTGCATGGGGCCTTAATATACAAGCGATGACTTGATATACAAGTAGCGTCATGTCACAACTGAGTATAAAAGAGAAGAGAGGCGCCTCTAAGTGTAGCAATATGTTTACATTTAATGAAGGTAAAACATTTAGCAACATATTGCTACACTTAGAGGCTCCTCTCTTCTCTTTTATACTCTGTGGTTCCTGCTGGATTTTGCTTCTAATCCCCTTGTGGAGGTTTCCATTTGCGGATGTCACCTATCACATTGCTGTAATCTTTTTATATGGACTATAAACTGAAGGACCCATGAATGGTTGTGGAACGAATCATTTGAGTTTCTATTATTTCTTATGGGGAAATTTGCTTTGATATACAAGTGCTTTGGATTACAAGCATGTTTCTGGAACGAATTATACTCGCAATTCAACATTTTACTGTATTTAAAAATAAAAAAATGTGTGAAAGGAGTGGGAAAGTAGCAACATTATATAAAGTAGTAAAGAAGAGTGAAGATCCTCTTGAACTTTGCTGATGTTTTTTTGTTTTTTTTTCTAGTTTTAGTAAAATGTTTTATTCATTAAAATAATATTAAAAGTAACTCAGGTTATTACTTCAAATGTCTATCTGTGTAAATCATGGGGGCTTTCTTGGCAAAAGTCCCAATGGTCAAACCAAAAACAAGATTCTTGAACCATTGCATTACTAACATAGGATGGCACTTAGATTTGATGAAAGCCGTTCTGCAAAACCGAGAACTGTTTTGTACAGGTTGCGAAAATAAGTTGTTTGTTCATGTTGTCATTGGATACAATTCTACTGTGTTCTCTGAAGAGGCTTCTGCTGTACTCAGAGACCGGCTTATTCTTGTGTTCCCGGATAGGAGAAGTAAACACCTCTTATCAAGAATAGTCTAAAAAACGCACTAAGGGATGCTGCCTAAAAGAAAGGGACACTAGACCTGTAAAAAACAGAAAAAAACAAGAATAGTGACTTTCTTCATAACCAACCATTGGGTTTTAGTCTAAAACCTCCATTTGGCGATCAAATTAAGAATCAGGTTGCCGATGCATCGGTTTTTCTTTGCTCCTGTTTCATAACGTACATCCACCATTTAGTAGAAGTTGCGGTCATATGTTATTAACCTGGAGATAACCAAATTAATAAATTTTCCCAAATCTATTCATCTCCTGATGAAGCTACTTGCGAAACGTGTTAACCGCATGCCGACCAGTGCACAACGGTATACATCGGCAGAATGGCACGGACAGGCAGATGGGGCGTACAGGTACGTCGCCTTTAAGAAGCAGCATTGTGGCCGCGCGCCACGACCTCCATGAGTTCGACCGCGGGTCCCGCGGATGCGATGTGTGCGGGGATACCCGCGATCGTCTCACGGAGAGGAAGAACGGGGAAATGCTGATGTAAACAAGCATTTCCCCATTCTTCCTAGTGACAGGACACTGATCACAGCTCCCTGTAATCGGGAGAGGTGATCAGTGTCGTGTCACACGTAGCCCATCCCCCCCTACAGTTAGAACACATCCCTAGGACACACTTAACCCCTTCAGCGCCCCCTACTGGTTAACCCCTTCACTGACAGTCACATTTACACAGTAATAAGTGCATATTTATAGCACTGATCGCTGTGTAAATGTGAATGGTCCCAAAATAGCGCCAAAAGTGTCCAATGTGTCCGCCATAATGTCGCAGTCACGATAAAAATCGCAGATCGCCGCCATTACTAGTAAAAAAAAAAAAAGATTAATAAAAATGCCATAAAACTATCCCCTATTTTGTAGACGCTATAACTTTTGCGCAAACCAATCAATAAACGGTTATTGCGATTTTGTTTTTACCAAAAATATGTAGAAGAATACGTATCGGCCTAAACTGAGGAAAGAATATTTTTTTATATATTTTCTGTGGATATTTATTATAGCAAAAAGTAAAAAATATTGCTTTTTTTTTCAAAATTGTCGCTCTATTTTTGTTTATAGTGCAAAAAATAAAAACCACAGAGGTGATCAAATACCACCAAAAGAAAGCTCTATTTGTGGGGAAAAAAGGACGTCAATTTTGTTTGGGAGCCACGTCGCACGACCGCGCAATTGTCAGTTAAAGCGACGCAGTGCTGAATCGCAAAAAGTGCTCTGGTCTTTGGCCAGCCAAATGGTCCGGGGCTGAAGTGGTTAAGAAAGAGCAAAACTGCACCAAAAAGTCACCAGAGAGTATTCCTGCTGATAGCCGCTCTAGTTTTTGCTGAGGGGAACACTGTGGTGATATAGAGGGGTGGCTATTTGGGGAAGTTCCTTGCATATTGGTACTTAGACAATGAGATTTTTTTTTTTTTATCTGTATATTTTATATATATATAAATCACAACCCAAAAATGGTGTGCCGATAATACACACAACTCACAAAATGCATTCATGTGATAATTCTTATAGTGCAACCACAAATATCAAACCCCAAAAATATATATACTCTTATAATGAAAAACAATTGCAAATAATATTTTCCTTTGTGGCATGATTGGAGTTGCATATTAATCCAACTAAAAAGTCTCTTTAAAAATGACGTGCATCCACATACACTATATTACCAAAAGTATTGGGACGCCTGCCTTTACACGCACATGAACTTTAATGACATCCCAGTCTTAGTCTGTAGGGTTCAATATTGAGTTGGCCCACCCTTTGCAGCTATAACAGCTTCAACTCTTCTGGGAAGGCTGTCCACAAGGTTTAGGAGTGTGTCTATAGGAATGTTTGACCATTCTTCCAGAAGCGCATTTGTGAGGTCAGGCACTGATGTTGGATGAGAAGGCCTGGCTTGCAATCGCCGCTCTAATTTACCCCAAAGGTGTTCTATCGGGTTGAGGTTATGACTCTGTGCAGGCCAGTCAAGTTCCTCAACCCCAAACTCGCTCATCCATGTCTTTATGGACCTTGCTTTGTGCACTGGTCCAAACCATTTGGTGGAGGGGGGGTTATGGTGTGGGGTTGTTTTTCAGGGGTTGGGCTTGGCGCCTTAGTTCTAGTGAAGGGAACTCTTAAGGCGTCAGCATACCAAGACATTTTTTCCAACTTTGTGGGAACAGTTTGGGGACGGCCCCTTCCTGTTCCAACATGACTGCGCACCAGTGCACAAAGCAAGGTCCATAAAGACATGGATGAGGGAATTTGGTGTGTATAGGAACTTGACTGGCCCATGCAGAGTCCTGACCTCAACCCCATAGAACACCTTTGGGATGAATTAGAGCGGAGACTACAAGCCAGGCCTTCTCGTCCAACATCAGTGCCTGACTTCATAAATGCCCTTCCGGAAGAATGGTCAAACATTCCCATACACACTCCTAAACCTTGTGGACGGCCTTCCCAGAAGAGTTGAAGCTGTTATAGCTGCAAAGGGTGGGGCCAACTCAGTATTCAACTCTACAGACGAAGACTGGGATGCCATTATAGTTCATGTGCGTGTAAAGGCAAGTGTCCCAATACTTTTGGTAATATAGTGTATATTTTGTAAATCTTCCACATGCATATGAAGTGAATCCCACCACCTTTCAACAAATGCTTTCACCTTAAGAAGTGGACCTATTTAGCTAAAAATAGGTCACATGCACTTTCCCCTTTAAGGGGATCACTCCTTGGGATTTCTAATCTCTCAGCTCCTGGCTTGGTCAGGTTTCCTCCAGGCACCTCTACCTGCTCCTCCACTCCAAAAAAAGGCTTGCATAATTTTTTCCTTTTATAAAATAAAATGACCTTTATGAAAGGTAGTAAGAAAAATTCCCACTCACACAGATTGCACACTTAAAAAGCAGTGCACCACTTTAAACACTTGTTGGTAAATGCAGGTACAATGTTCCTTTAAGATAAGGCATCTACATCACTAGGTACTGCAAAATCAACAGCAATAACGGGTAGGCGTGATGACGTCACTAGGCCTTCCCTAACGTGCTTCGTCACGGTCACGTGACTTCCTCCTATGTTTTATATATGCTTGATGTTTAGTAATAAACGTTGACTTTAATACAAGGTTGATTTGGAGATTGAAGATTGTACTCTTCAGCACCATGTTTTGAGATGGTTTGTATTTGCAGATATTGAGTATTGGGACTGTATTGCTTAGACTCAACCATCAGCCCAATTTATATGCTGTACTATACTCCCAAATCTAGTCGGCCCAATCTGGAATTTGGTCCCTTAAAAGAAAAAAATAAAGAAGGCTCATAAGTTAGGGTGACCAGACATCCCCGGTTTCCGGGGACAGTCCCCGGATTGAGGACACTATCCCCGGACCAAGTCTGTCCCCGGTTTTGTCCCCGGATTGGATTTGAACAGGGGCTGGGGCAATTTCAAAGACAGTCAGTGCAAAATAAAAAATAAAAATCTGAATTACACCCCCCCGCTCCGCTGCTCCTACTAGCTGAGGGGGGTGTATTTTTTTCCATTATCTGTGCGCCTTTCTGATGATCATGTGCTGGTCGGATTGGAGGGAATATTTCTTCAGTTTTGGGTGCCCATTCAGCTCCGCTCGCATGTTCTTCTGCCTTGGCTCAAGTCCGGGCCACCCGCCTGCCTGCTTATCTCCTTGCCTTCCCTGGCAAGGGGATCTTCCTCCGCTGCCCACCCAGTGGTAGCCGGGGCCCAGAGAGTAAGACTCAAGCCTCGTACACACGACCGGTTTTCTCGGCAAGAAAACTGCTGGGAGAGCTTTTTGCAGAGAAAACCGTTGGTGTGTATGGTTTCTCGTCTGAAAAACTGCCGGGAATCTCAACGAGAAAAATAGAGAACCTGCTCTCTATTTTCTCGTCGGGATTCTTGTCGGCCTGTTTCCCGATGAGAAAACCGTGCGTGTGTACGAGGCTACATGCTTACCTGTCCCCAGGTAAGCCCGCGCATGCTCGATGAGACTTCGACGCATGCGCGGTAGCTTAAAAGGGTAGTGTAGGGTGAAGCAAGATGGCGGCGACGGCATCAAATGTGACGAGCGCATGCTCGTCGTAGTCGATGACGTCACCGCGTTCTTGCCATTTAAAAGAACGGCGGTTCTTTTGAATGGCGCGTGTGTACACAGGGCTTGGCAAGAAAAGCTTGCCAGGAATCCCGTCGAGAAAACGTTGTTTTTTTTTTCGACGGGATTCTCGACCGTGTGTACAGGGCTTTAAAGTGATTGTAAAGGGTCGTTATTCTTTTTTTTTTTAAATAACAAACATATCATTCTTTCCTCCACTGTGCAGCTTGTTTTGCACAGAGTGGCCCCGAACACCGACTTCTCGCGGCTCCTCTCCGCATCAGGTAATGCTCTCCCGGGGGGGGGGGGGTTACCTCGAGGGCGCGCTCCCGAGTCATTCATTCGGCGTCCATAGCCGCTGAATGTATGACTCGGCCCCGCCCCCCCGGCGCCCGCGTCATAGGTTTTGATTGACAGCAGCGGGAGCCAATGGCTGCGCTGCTATCAATCTAGCCAATCAAGAGCCAATCAAGAGCCAGGACCCAATGGAGAGAGGGATGGTGCGTCCCCACCGAGGGAAATTTTGAGCTCAGGTAAGTAAAACGGGGGGGCTGGGGGGGCCGGTGACTGACAGAAGTTTTTTCACCTTAATGAATAGGATGCTTTAAGGTGAAAAAACACGAAGGTTTACAACCCCTTTAACAGGCTGTGAGGCGGGCGGCAACGGGCAGAGAGTCGCTGATTGCCGCCATTACTAGTAAAAAAAAAAAATGTCCCCGGATTTCATTTTAAAAATCTGTTCACCTTATCATAATGCAGTCTACCAAACACATTATTGTCAACAGTTTGTGGGTGTATGCTCACTATGGATACATTAACCTGATGTTTTTTGCAAGGAAAAGAGTCAACAAGAGGAATTGAGAATTATTGTTGGATAAAACAATTAGTACATTCCTTTATAATAGCAAATGGGGACCCGTGGTGGCTTTTCCCTTGACACCGGCGCTGACAGTCTGCATTTTCAGTCAACATTCCAGCAACCCAATACCTTCTTTGACACTTTAGTTTGTGATGTTTCCAGCGCTTGCAGAATGGTTCAGACAATTTGTGGTTGACTTACTAAAAGAGTTAAATGTTTACTTAGCTTAAAATGTATCTGTAGCCTAAAGCCTCGTACACACGAGTGGTTTTATCGGCAAGAAAACAGCTGGGAGAGCTTTTTGCCGAGAAAACCGTTCGTGTGTATGCTCTCTATTTTTCTCGTTGGGATTCTCGGCAAAGTGTTTCCTGCCGAGAAACCCGGTCGTCTGTATGCTTACCTGTCCAGGTAAACCCGTGCATGCTCGATGAGACTTCGACGCACGCGCGGTAGCATACAAGGGTAGTGTACGGTGTAGCAAGATGGCGGCGACGGCATCGAATGTGACGAGTGCCGGCTCATCGTAGTCGATGACTTCACTGCGTTCTTGCCATTCAAAAGAATGGTGGTTCTTTTGAATGGCCGGGTGTACACAGGGCTTGGCAAGACAAGCTTGCCAGGAATCCCGTAGAGAAAACTGATGTTTTTTTTCGATGGGATTCCCGCCCGTGTGTACGAGGCTAAAGCTTCGTACACACGGACGGGAGTCCCGTCGAAAAAAAAAACGTTGGTTTTCTCGACGGGATTCCTGGCAAGCTTATCTTGCTAAGTCCTGTGTACACACGGCTGGCCGAAAAAGTGTTAAAACCAAATTCAAAGCGCCGCTGCAGGGGCGCTATGGCGGCAATACGGCCGCGGTGCCCATTCATTTCAATGGGCAAGAGCGGTGGAGGAGCGGTATACACACCGCTCCTTTACCGCTCCAAAGATGCTGCTTGCAGGACATTTTTTACCGTCCTGCTAGCGCACCGCTCCAGTGTGAAAGCCCTCGGGCTTTTACACTGGAGTAAATGGAGCCGCTCTTTCAGGGCGCTTTGCAGGTGCTATTTTTAGCGTTATAGCGCCTGCAAAGCGCCTCAGTGTGAAAGGGTTCTAAGACACATTTATTAATCGACTATGGAATGTATTGTTGATTGTCCATGAACATGATTGGAAGTGTTAAAGTTGTGGAACTGCTATGTTTAAGACCCCCTTCACATTGAGGCGCTTGAAAACGGCCTCTAAAACGTTAAACGCTTTTGCGGTGCTTTACACGCACTTTTCAGGCACCTTTGAGGAGTTAGCGGTGTGCTTTTTTGAAGGTCACGTGACTCAAAAACCTGTTGCAAGAACCAGTTTGAGGCGCGTTTGAAGAGCTTTTGAAGCGCTTTTCAGGCGCTTCCCATTTATTGGGGCTCTTTTGAGGCTCTTTTTTTTTAGTTCTCCAAATATGTTCCAAAGATGCGGCTTGCAGGAGTTTTTTCACCTTCCGGCCAGCACACCGCCCCAGTGCAAAAGCATCCATTGATTTTAATGGGAAGCAGATTCCGTGAGCTTTTCAGGCGTTTTTTTTTTTAACGCGAAGGTCCTTGAAAAACTCATCAGTGTGAAAGGGGTCTTAGTTACATAATACCATTGTTGGTGCCAGAAAGCCTGCATTACTCAAAGGTGTTAGGTCCTCAATTTTTATGGTTGAAGATGTAAATTGTTGTCAAAATGCTGTGGGTGAGATGTTATAATGACATTATACTCTATGTGACAGACAAATGGTGTTGAAGGCCTCTGGTTTCAGGTAGACATACTGTAGATGGCCTCTACGTTTACCTGAAACAACCATTCCTTCGAGGGATGGTGGCCTTCAACACCATCTATCTTCACCATCAAATACCATTTTAACATCTCTTGCAAATTAGTTGTCCTATCCAGTGGGGGCTGGTGCTCATAAATTTTGGGGGTGGCGCAAACAAACTGAAAAAAAAAAAAAAAACATCAATTGCCGCCACTGTGCCCATCAAACGCCGCCAGTTTGCCCCCTCAAATGCAGCCAGTTTCTGCTCAAATGCAGCCAGTTTCCCCTCAAATGCAGCCAGTTTCCCCCCAAATGCAGCCAGTTTGTCCCCCCAAATGCAGCCAGTTTGTCCCCCCAATTGCAGCCAGTTTGTCCCTCCAAATGCAGCCATTTTCCCCCCAAATACAGCCAGTTTCCCCCCAAATGCAGCCAGTTTCCCCCCAAATGCAGCCAGTTTCCCCTCAAATGCAGCCAGTTTCCTCTCAAATACAGCCAGTTTGTCCCCAAAATGCAGCCAGTTTGTCCCAAAATGCAGCCAGTTTGTCCCCAAATGCAGCCAGTTTGTCCCCCAAATGCAGCCAGTTTGTCCCCAAATGCAGCCAGTTTGTCCCCCAAATGCAGCCAGTTTCCCCTCAAATGCAGCCAGTTTCCCCCCAAATGCAGCCAGTTTTCCCTCAAATGCAGCCAGTTAGTCCCCAAAATGCAGCCAGTTTGTCCTCAAATGCAGCCAGTTTGTCCCCAAATGCCGCCAGTTTGTCCATAATTTTCAGCCAGTTTGTCCCCAAATGCCGCCAGTTTGTCCCCAAATGCCGCCAGTTTGTCCCCAAATGCCGCCAGTTTGTCCCCACATGCAGCCAGTTTGTCCCCACATGCAGCCAGTTTGTCCCCACATGCAGCCAGTTTGTCCCCACATGCAGCCAGTTTGTCCCCACATGCCGCCAGTTTGTTCCCACATGCCGCCAGTTTGTCCCCAAATGCCGCCAGTTTGTCCCCAAATGCCGCCAGTTTGTCCCCACATGCCGCCAGTTTGTCCCCACATGCCGCCAGTTTGTCCCCACATGCAGCCAGTTTGTCCCCACATGCAGCCAGTTTGTCCTCACATGCCGCCAGTTTGTCCCCACATGCCGCCAGTTTGTCCCCAAATGCAGCCAGTTTCCCCCCAAATGCCGCCAGTTTCCCCCCAAATGCAGCCAGTTTGTCCCCAAATGCAGCCAGTTTCCCCCCAGCCCGGCACTTACCTTCCTCGGGTCAGCGCCGTCCTCCTCCACGCTCCCTCCGTTCCTCAATGTCTTCTCCCGTCCTCGATGTCGCTTCAGCCAATCAGGTGACCGGTAACCAGACCCGGTGCACCTGATTGGCTGAGAGGCGGGTCAGTGTTAGGGAAGCGATTTAAACAGGGAACAGGTGCACCCTCTGTTTAACCATTTAGAAAAAGCCGATTAGAGCCCACAGGCTGTAATCGGGAAGCCTATTAGAGCATCTCGCTCTAATCAGACACTTCCAAAACACACCCACCGCTGTTATTCAGATGTCTGGCGCTCAACAGGGGGCCGGACACCTGAATAGTGGGCGGCAGCGGCGACAATAGATAGTCTAATGCAATGCATGAATCTATCTATGGTTGAGTGACGGGTGCAGGGGAGAGAGGGGGCGTCGCTTCTGCGCCCACTATGGACGCACCGCCACTGGTCCTATCTCTCCAAAATGTCACCTCACCGTCCTCAAAAAAATGATTATTTTCCTTCAGGTGCAGGAAAGCCTTGACCTGTAGAATTTGCCTTCTTATGTTGGGCCAATTCTTTGTTGAGAAGTTGGTTCGTCTCCAGAGGCGGCTCTCTAATTAGGCAAATTAGGCGGTCGCCTAAGGCCTCACACCCACAGGGGCCTCGCGGTCGCCTAATTTGCCTGTGATCAATGCTAATGTTGGCGCCATTGGATCTCTCTATCACCCCTCTCTTTCTCACCCCCCCCCCTCTTGCATTGGCTGAATATGTCTGATGGGTGAGGAGGGTGCCCTGGAAGTGGTGCTGATCACCTGTGTGCTAGATCCGTGCATTTTCTGCAGCCATTTTTCTTGCTTGAATAATTTTTCAAGCAAGAAATGAGCTTGTTCTTGATACTTTATTCTGTTGACGATAAAGTAACTGCATACTAAAACTGGAGTGCAAAATCTGGTGCAGCTGTGCATGGGAGCCAATCAGCTTCTAACTTCAGCTTGATCAATTAAACTTTGATAAAATACCTGGAAGCTGATTGGTTTCTATGCCGATTTGCACCAGATTTTGTACTCTCCAGTTTTAGTAAATCAATCCCATAGTCTCTACCTGAATGCTTTCTCCCTGATGGGCTTGGTCACTATCCTTTTGAACAAGCCCATCAGGCTGAAAGATGTTTAGGGAGAGTGGGATTGTGTTTTTTTTCAGGCTTTGCAAGTGCAGTTAGTAAATGAGGGGAAGCTCTGCTCTGCTGACTTCCATCATTCAATTATGTGTAAGCAAAAATGCTGGGTTTTTTTTATTAATTTTTTACCGCCGCCATTACTAGTAAAAACAATAATAAAAAAAAAAGTCCATAAACCTATCCCATAGTTTGTAGACGCTATAACTTTTGCGCAAACCAACTTTTTGGGATTTTTTTTTACCACAAATATGTAGCAGGATACAAATTGGCCTAAATTGGATATCTTTTTATATCCCTTTCCTATTTTATACAGTTCAACTACCTTTTCCCGCAGATCCTTTGACAATTCTTTTGCTTTCCCCATGACTCAGAATCCAGAAACGTCAGTGCAGCACTGGATGAAAGATGCAAGGGTCTGTCAGGAGTCCAGAAACTCATTGACCTTTTATACCAGGGATATGCAATTAGCGAACCTCCAGCTGTTGCAGAACTACAAGTCCCATGAGGCATAGCAAGTCTCTGACAGCCATAAGCATGACATCCAGAGACAGAGGCATGATGGGACTTGTAGTTTTGCAACAGCTGGAGGTCCACTAATTGCATATCCCTGTTTTATACACACACACTACTTACAAGCAAACAGATCACAGGTGATGAGAATGGTTACCTTTAATAGCCATTCAAACCCCTTTGTGTCAACTTGTGTGCATGTTATTAGGTCAAAATCACCAGGGTATGTAAACTTTTGATCAGGGTCATTTGGGTAGTTTCTGTTGCCATTATGATCAGTGGCGTTGCTAGGCGGGTGCGGGGGGTGCGGACCGCACCCGGGTGACACCCGGGTGATACCCATGTGTAGCGGCACCACTAACACCACCCGCTGTCTTGTGCTTTGCACCTGTGTCCCTCAGAATCTGCTGTTCTGAGGTCTGTAAGGGGGGGGGGCGTCTATACTGCTGGGGGGGAAGGAGGTGTCTGTACTGCTGGGGGGGTCTGCACTGAGGGGGGTGTCTGTACTGCTGGGGGGGGTGTCTGCACAGGGGGGTGTCTGTACTGCTGGGGGGTCTGCACTGAGGGGAGGGGTCTGTAACTGAGGGGGGTCTGTACTGCTTGGGGGGTCTGAACTGAGGGGGGTGTCTGCACTGGGGCGGGTGTCTGCACTGGAGGGTGTCTGTACTGCTGGGGGGTCTGCACTGAGGGGAGGGGTCTGTAACTGAGGGGGGTCTATACTGCTGGGGGGGTCTGCACTGGGGGGGTCTGAACTGAGGGGGTGTCTGTAATGCTGGGGGGGTCTGCACTGAGGTGGGGGTGTCTGTACTGATGGGGGGTCTGTACTGCTGAGGGGTCTACACTGGGGGGGGTCTGAAATGAGGGGGGTGTCTGTACTGCTGGGGGGGTCTGCACTGAGGTGGGGGTGTCTGTACTGATGGGGGGTCTGCACTCAGGGGGTGTCTGTACTGAGGGGGGAGGTTTATACTGAGAAAGTGGGGTCTGTACTTAGTGGGGGGGGTCTGTACTGAGGGAGGGGGATCTATACTGCGGGACGAGGGTCTGTAGTTAGTGGAGGAGGGTCTGTACTGAGGGAGGACTGACACCATTTATTTCGCACCGGGTGACACCAACCCTAGTGACGCCACTGATTATGATTTAAGAATAAATAAACACAGTTGATTGATAATAAATGGCTTCAGCCAATCACTAACACTAACTGAAAGAAAAGTTTTTGTGTTATCATTCATATTCTCTGAAAAATGGCCAAGAAATCATAAATTCTGCCAGGGTATGTAAACTTATGAGCACAGCTGTACATTGCTTTTTCATCCTCTTGTTGGCCTATGAAGTGTGGATGTCCTCTAACACTGATAGTCCGCTATCTCTCTTTCATCCTCCATTCCCATTGTTTAGCCTCAGTTTATAATTATTATTATTTTTTTTTGGCATTTGGTATATTATTAAAATTTTCCACCAGTAGCTAGAAACGCTTTACTGACTCAACACCTAATTAATATTTTTTTTACCTCCTTTTTTTAAATTTTTTTTTTTTTATTTATCTGATTGATCACAACAAGACGGTAGTTCGAGCCGCTTGCCGTTAAGTTTTGAAGAGTTTTTTTTTTTTTTTCCTTGTTCGCTTGTCGACAGCGCTGGGTGAAAAATGACTGCTTTTAATTTCGAATGTAGCGGTTCAATTAAACGCTTTCATAAAAGCAAATCGTGTTTATACAACGAGAAGATAATAAACTCCACTTCTCGCTGTCAGCCCCGCGGCTCTGTAAAGTGACAAGACGTTTCTTGAATGTATTTCCGAAAATGCAGACACGTGGGGAAGTGTTTAAAAGGACACGTCACTTTACTTGAATTTTGTGTTTTTTTTATTATTTTTATTATTATTATTATTATTATATGGAACTGACCCATAATAACCATCCAGGAAATGATTCTTCGTTGATTGGGCTGAGCTCATCTGTTGAAAGGGGAAATGGAGGGATTTGATTGCCATGGATTGCTCCACATCATTGGACCTTACACCCCCATAATAAAAATAAATCCAAACATCTGCAGGGGTGGCTAATACCTAAAGACTAATTAGGGGGATATATAACGATGCCAATGAAGCAATGAAAAAAAATAAAAAATAAATGTTCATTTGCACAGCAAAATATTGATGGCCACTTTCTCCCAACTGGAACCTTCGTGTGATTATGTTACCCCAAATATCCTATTAAAGAATTTATAAAATAAACTCCCCCTCCCTGAGGCTATAGGACAGGAAGTGAAGGGAAATCTACCTAATGAGACACAGATGGCAAAAATAAAATAAAAAATAAAAATAAAAAAGCAGTTTTAACCATCCTCATACTCTATCCAACAAGAAAAAAAAATGCCTTTAGATAAAGTTTGTAGACATGTGCAATTCGTTTCGTTCCGAATTAGTTTTATGAATTTTTTCGAATATTCGGAAATTTGAATATTCGAAGATTCGGAAATGTTAAAATTCGGAAATTTGAAAATCCGAAAATAAGAATGAAAATCCGAAAATTCAAAAGAACGAAAATCCGAAAATAAGAACGAAAATTCGAAAAATCTGAAATAATAACTAACTAATAATAGCTTAACCACTTGTCTACCGCCCGCCGTCATATGACGGCGGGACGAAGACCCTCTCGTTCTGGGCGGACGTCATATGACGTGATCGCCTTCCCGAGCCACTAGGGGGCGCGCGCGCCCACCGCGTCACTGGGAACCCGATGCGCGTGCCCGGCGGCCGTGATGTCCGCCGGGCACCCGCGATTGGCCAGTAACTGAACAGAACCGTGGAACTGTGTGTGTAAACACACAGATCCACGTCCTGTCAGGGAGAGGAGACCAATGGTATTTCCCTTGTACATAGGGACACCGATCGGTCACCTCCCCAAGTCAGTCCCCTCCCCCCATAGTAAGAATCACTCCCTAGGGAACCCATTAACCCCTTGATCGCTCCCTAGTGTTAACCCCTTCCCTTCCAGTCACATTTACACAGTAATCAATGCATTTTTATAGCACTAATCGCTGTATAAATGTGAATGGTCCCAAAAATGTGTCAAAAGTGTGCGATATGTCCGCCGCAATGTCGCAGTCACGTTAAAAATCGTAGATCGCCGCCATTACTAGTAAAAAATAAAAAATAAATGCTAGAAATCTATCCCCTATTTTGTAGACGCTATAACTTTTGTGCAAACCAATCAATATACGCTTATTGAGGAATTATTTTTTTTTTTATCTTTTTTTGGGGGATATTTATTATAGCAAAAAGTAAAAAATATTGAATTTTTTTTAAATTGTCGCTCTATTTTTGTTTATAGCGCAAAAAATAAAAACCGCAGAGGTGATCAAATACCACCAAGCCCCCCCCATTTTACATACCTGAGCCCATTAACCTGCTCGGCGCGCCCCCGGTGTCCTCTTCTCCACGGAGTCCTGGCATTGATTGGATAGATTGATAGCAGCGCAGCCATTGGCTCCCGCTGCTGTCAATCAAATCCAATGACGCTGGGGGGGCGGGGACGAATCGTACACTCGGCGTCTATGGACGCCAAGTGTATGACTAGGGAGCGCGCGCGCAAGGTAACCCCCTCGGGAAAGTGCTTCCCAGAGGGGAAAATCTAATGTGGGAAGGAGCCGCGAGAGCTGCCGAGGGACCCCAGAAGAGGACGTTTGGGGCCACGCTGTGCAAAACGAGCTGCACAGTGGAGGTGGGTATGACATGTTTGTTATTTAAAAAAAATAAAAAAGGAACCTTTAGTGTCACTTTTACGATTACCAAACTATTAAATTATAGGTATTGGAATTCCCTTTCAAATTTGGCTGTTAGTGAACGTAACGAATATACATTTTTTTGGAAGTTACGAATTATCCGAAATAACGAATGCCGCATCTAAACGAATGGAACGTAACTAATTACTTTTTATTATTATTATTATTTATTATAAATTCGTTCCGTTTGTTTAGATGCGGCATTCGTTATTTCGGGATAATTCGTAACTTCCAAAAAAATTTATATTCGTTACGTTCACTAACAGCCAAATTTGAAAGGAAATTCCAATACCTATAATTTAATAGTTAGTTATTATTAGTTATATGGTTATTTTTTTTAATTTTCAGATTTTAGGATTTTATTTCTTATTTTCGGATATTCAAATTTTAGAATTTCTGAATTTTGGAATTTCCGAATTTTCTAATTTCCGAATTTCCAAATTCCGAGTTTTCGAATTGACAAATTTACGAATTTACGAAAAAAAGAAAAAATGAATGAAACGAAAACAAACAAATTTTTCGGCAGTGCACATGTTTAACAGTTTGAAGTGGTTCTAAAGGCAAAAGTGTTTTTTTTTTTAACCACTTCCCGCCCAGTCAATAGCAAATTGACATCCGGGAAGTGGTTCTGTTATCCTGACTGGACGTCTATTGACGTCCAGCAGGATAACATGCCGGCGCGCGCACGCGAGGGCGCGCATCGCAGTGATCGCGATTGCGGCGTGTCAGTCTGACACCCCGCATCTCCGATCGTGATAAGAAGCCTCTGTCAGAGGCTTCTTGCCACGTGATCAGCTGTGACCAATCACAGCTGATCATCGCGTGAACCAGGAAGTGCTGGTAAACGGCATTTCTCGGTTCACGCTGACAGGGAGAGCCGGTCGGCGGCTCTCCCTGTCAGAGGGGGGGGGGGTCTGTGCTGATAATCAGCACATTGATTATCATCACAGCCCCCTCAAATGTAAAAATGACATGCCCAGCAGTGCCCCATATAATAAACTCTGCAAGTGCCAATCCCTGCCCACCACAGTACCAATCACTGCCCAGCAGTAACACCTGTCAGAACCTCATCATAAGTGCTGCCCATCAGTGCTACCTGTCAGTGCCGCCTGTCAATGCCCATCAGTGCCGCCTGTCAATGCCCATCAGTGCCACCTATCAGTGCCCATCAGTGCCGCCTATCAGTGCCCAGCAGTGCTGCATATCAGTGCCGCCTATTGGTGCCCATCAGTGCTGCATATCAGTGCCGCCTATCGGTGCCCATCAATTCTACATATCTACATATTCTACATATCAGTGCCTCCTCATCAGTGCCCATCAGTGCCACTTTATCAGTGCCAACTCATCAGTGCCCATCGGTGCCGCTTCATCAGTGCCTGTCAGTGAAGGGGAAAACAAAATTTTATGACAGAAACTAAAAAAAAAGATTTTTTTTTTTTAAAATTGTCTTTTTTAGTTTTTTTAGCAAGAAATAAAAACCGCAGAAGTGATCAAATACCACCAAAAGAAAGCTCTATTTGTGGGAAGAAAATGATAAAAATTTAGTTTGGATACAGTGTAGCATGACCACACAATTGTCATTCAAAGCGCTGAAAGCTGAAAAATGTCCTGGGCAGGAAGGGGAGTAAGTGTCTGGTATTGAAGTGGTTAAAGTTTGTTTGGCTGGACTTCTCCTGTGGATCACAGGAGCGCAGTTTGTTTTGCACTCCTGTGACCCATTTTCAGCAGACAGCAGGCTGAAGCCCGTTGTCAGCTGACGACACAGAGCCAGTCCAGACCCAGGAAGGATCACGACCATATGGACAAGCACCTGGCTCAGCCTCTCAGCCATAGGCGTGCGCAAGGGGTGTGCCAGGTGTGCCTGGGCACACCCTAATCCTGGGGTTGGCAACCTGTCAATGGTGGGCAGGTGATAGGTAAACCACAATCCTTCCTTGCCGACCCTCAGAACCTGGACAGGAGAGGTAGTGGGGGTGGAATTTTGTGCAACTGATCTGTATTTTCCTCCAGCAGCAGCTGAAAGTAAGCTTCTCCTTCTCTCCCTTTTGTCAACATTCAGCTGCCACAGGAGGAAAATATAGGGGATCGGTACTAAAATTTGGCACCCCTCCTTTCCCTGTTCCATTTCCTTCTGTTGCCCGGTTCCCCCATGTGCTCCCTTGCTCCCCCTTCCCCCCATTGTTTCAGAATGGAGAGCAGGGAAGGGTACGCATATGTGTTGGAGGTTTGGGGTGCACACCATAATGCAATAGGCTGCGCACACCTATGCTCTCAGCGAGTCGCTGAGAGCCTGAGACGGCCGCTCCGACCCCCTCCAAAGCCCAGCGCTCCAGTGAGGGAGGGGGGGGGGGTAGAGCACAGAGCTGGTGACTGACAGTCTGTGCTCATGGATATGTGAGAACCGAGCAGTCAGTGATGTTTGGTCGCTCAGTTCTCAGTGTAAGAGCCGGCGGGGGACAGATGCAGAATCCAGCTAGGTAAGTATAATCCTTCCTGGTCAGGGAGGGGGGTAAACCTTCCGGAAGTGGTTAAAATAATAACAGCGCCATCATCCACATACAGAAATAGAAGGGACAATGTAAATAAACAGTGTGTGTGTTTAGTATCTCTTTAACCAACACAAATTGATGGCACTAAGTTTTGTCTGTGCTTCTAGGTTTCAGTTATCTCTGGTCATAAAAGGGTTACTTACAGTGCCTTGAAAAAGTATTCATACCCCTTAAAATGTCCACATTTTGTCATGTTACATGTAAATGTCTTTTATTGGGGTTTTATGTGATAGACCAACACAAAGTGGCACATAATTGTGAAGTGGAAGGAAAATGATAAATAGTTTTCAAAATCGTTTACAAATAAATATGTGAAAAGTGTGGGGGGTACATTTGTATGGCGCCCCCCGGAGTCAATACTTTGTAGAACCGCCTTTCACTGCAATTACAGCTGCAAGTCTTTTTGGGGATTTCTCTACCAGCTTTGCACATCTAGAGAGGGACATTTCTGCCCATTCTTCTTTGCAAAATATCTCAAGCTCTGTCAGATTGGATGGAGAGCGTCTGTGAACAGCAATTTTCAAGTCTTGCCACAGATTCTCAATGTGATTTAGGTCTGGACTGTGACTGGGCCATTCTAACACATGAATATGCTTTGATCTAAACCATTCCATTGTAGCTCTGGCTGTATGTTTCGGGTCGTTGTCCTGCTGGAAGGTGAACCTCCCCCCAGTCTCAAGTCTTCTGCAGACTCTAACAGGTTTTCTTCTAAGATTGCCCTGTATTTGTCTCCATCCATCTTCCCATCAACTCTGACCAGATTCCCTGTCCCTGCTGAAGAAAAGCATCCTCACAACATGATACTGCCACCAACATGTTTCACGGTGGGGATGGTGTGTTCAGGGTGATTTGAATTGTTCGTTTTCCACCACACATAGCATTTTGCTTTTAGGCCAAAAAGTACAATTTTGGTCTCATCTGACCAGAGCACCTTCTTCCACATGTTTCCTGTGTCCCCCACATGGCTTCTCACAAACTGCAAATAAGACTTCTTATGACTTTCTTTCACCAATGTCTTTCTTCTTCTTGCCACTCTTCCATAAAGGGCAGATTTGTGGAGAAGCACGACTAATAGTTGTCCTGTGGACAGATTCTCCCACCTGAGCTGTGGATCTCTGCAGCTCCTCCAGAGTTACCATGGGGCCTCTTGGCTGCTTCTCTGATGAATGCTCTCCTTGCCCGGCCCGGTCAGTTTAGATGGACGGCCGTGTCATTGTAGGTTTGCAGTTGTGCCATACTCTTTCCATTTTCAGATGATGGATTGAACAGAGCTCCGTGAGATGTTCAAAGCTTGGGATATTTTTTTTATAACCTAACCCTGCTTTATACTTCTCCACAACTTTATCCCTGACCTGTCTGGTGTGTTCCTTGGCCTTCATGATGCTGTTTATTCACTAAGATTCTCTAACAAATCTCTGAGGGCTTCACAGAACAGCTGTATTTATACTGAGATTATATTACACACAGGTGGACTCTATTTACTAATTAGGTGACTTCTGAAGGCAATTGGCTCTACTAGATTTTAGTTAGGGGGATCAGAGTAAAGGGGGCTGAATACAAATGCACGCCACACTTTTCACATATTTAAAAAATGTAGAAAACTATTTATCATTTTCCTTCTCCTTCCTAATTATGTGCCACTTTGTGTTGGTCTATCACAGTGATGGTGAACCTTGGGTGGCGCTATAGAGCTGAAAAACCACGTAGTTTCGTGTTTGTTGGCCGACAATTCTTTGCGGTTTGTATGAAATACAAGTTCATGGCCAACGCCCTTTGGACAAATGTCCTACGCTTTGTCGGTTGAAAATCCGATCGTGTGTATGAGGCTTAAAGAGGAAGTAAACCCTGATGGGTTTTACTTCCTGTTTGTTTCCCTGCAAAGGTAAAGCATAATGGGCTACTAAGCATCGCATGGTAGCCCATTATGTGTCACTTACCTGAAACGGAAGCCCCCGATTTCCTCGCTTCCACGAAGCATCCATATTTCACCCTCTTCCTTCTGGGTATCGCCGCTCCGGCGATGTGATTGGCCGGAGCCGCGATGACGTCACTCCCGCGCGCATGCTGCCAGTCACGCCACGATCTCCTTTAGAAACGGCACGGTCGCCGTTTCTAAAGGTTACTACAGGTTACAACGATCGCATGCGCCGTAGACATTGGCGCCCGTCTCTTTTGCATGTAGCACACGGATCCTTTACCTGCCTTTGGCTCACTTGCAGGAAAGGCACACCATGTTATCATAGGTGTGCGCAGCCTATTGCATTAGGGTGTGCACCCCAAAGCTCAAACACACCCTACTGATCACCCTCAATGTCCATTCAGAACGGGAAGGGACCAGTAAATTACATTTTCATGGCCCCTTCCCCCATTCATCCTAAAACGTCCCGGCAGCAACATCCGGCAGGAGAGGAGGGAAGCCAGCAGCGCTTTGGGGGGAAGTGGGGAAACCAAGGCCGCAGGGCGAATCTGTGCTGCACAGGGGCGATTAGGGTGTGCCTGGGCACACCTGGCACACCCTGTGCGCACGCCTATGCATGCTATGTGCCCGTACCCTCTTGTGTGAAGAGGTTGAGCGGTGTCACAAACTAGGGTCCTGCAGCTAGGTTCTCCATCACGTTGGTTCCCGTCTCTTAGAATATAAGGACAAGTCTTTATATCATCAAGTAACTCCAAGGTCCACACCAGTAGTAAACTCCAACGTAGAGTTTATTTCTTTATATGCAAAGTCAATGAATAGTAAAGGATGGATAGAAGACAGGACAGTAAGAGTTTGGATATGAGTCCAGGCACAAGACAACTTATGAATTCACTACTCGTTCCTCAAGTAGACTTAGCTCACCCGGATAGTTCCCTATGAAAGCGGATCCTAGCAGCCGAAGTGATGCTCAGACGTTTCTTTAGTTTTCCTTTGTTAGATGCGACTAAGAGATTCTCTGCCACAGAACCGGTAATCCCAATCCTCTGATGTTGGATGGATCTAATCCCTCCAGAGAGTTACCGGGCCCTTCTTTCTCCGTGAACTTCTCACCGGTCCTTCAGAAGGGTCCTCCCCCGGCCTCCTCGTCTCAGAACAGGTCCCCATGCCAGAGGCACCTTGGGATTTCTCCTTCCCGGACACGGGCCCCAGCTAAAGGTGCTGGGCCCAAGGCTGTTGCTGCAGCCCCCGGGCTAAAGGTGCCTGGGACTGATGCTTACGTGGGCCCCTGGCCAGGAGGGCCAGGTACCACGCTCTACGATGGCCCCCTGGGCTCGAACCGGAACTGACGACCCCTCACAAGTAGCGTCTGCCCCTTTTATATCCTCTCCCGGCATGCACAGCAGGTTGACCACGCCCACCGTACAACCGCCGAGAGAGGACATCCAAGGCACAGCACTATACCAGTGGTTCAACCCTGGCCCATTATGGCAGCGCCACCTACAGGCCACAGGGAACTATACACCAGTATACTACCTGTGGTGTAAAATAGAATGTCTTAACAATTAAGGTGGTCTGAGCCCAACTACAGCTCAATCCTTCCCCTAAATTTGGGTATAGCGGGGTTCAATTTGGGGACCCCGCTACATGCAAATATCTCCTAAACCGTGGAGGTTTAGGAGATATTTCGAGCACCTACAGGTAAGCCTTAATCTGGGATTACCTGTAGATAAAAGTAGTTGTAAAAGGTTTACAACCACTTTAAGACCTAACAAGACACTGAATCGCCGTGCAGTTGCCCCGTTCAGATTCCCATCACTATGCCAGCCAGGTAAATTAATTTCCAGACAGTTTCTCATGGGGACAGCTTGCCGGCCGTGCAGGCCTGAACAAAATTTGCCAAAAGGTAGTCAAGCTTAAAACGTAGGAGCCGGTTAGCAATCGGGAGTTTAAGTGCGTTCGCATCATTGCAATAAATGTCATGCCACCGCCTCCAGATTTAGTGCCCTGGTACACAATCCCCAGCAGTGCCACGATGCCCAGACCACAAAGTGCCGTGTTATCCGAGATCCGCTGTGCCGTGATATACGAAGCCAAGCGCCTCAAGGAAGTCTGCCATCGGGAATCATTGATTTGGAATGTGTATGAGGAGTAAAAGCAACAATTGGTCGTGTTCGTGGCGTGGTGATTATAATATCGGCTCCGCTACCCTGAGCTAGTAAAATCCCATTACACGTATGAGGGCATGTCTGGCTAGCTCTCTTGTTTCTACATGACATCAATTACTCCAAGTGCGGCATATTCCTCTCGCCCTGGGCCTGATATGGGATGACATTTGTAAGTTAATTATCTCTTAAATCCCCCCGACCTTTTAATTTTCTACAGCTGCTGGTGCTTATTCTCTTAATTTTTTTTTTTTCCAACTTTTTTTTCAAAAGTTCTACTCAGCTAAGTCCATTTTTGTATTTTTTTTTTATTATTTTTTTTTTTACGTAATTGCTTCAACTTAGCGGATATTTTTTTCATATTAATTTAGTACAAACAGCCTTCCCTGTCTACATAAAGCACAAATAAAAAAAAAAAAAAAAAGCGCCTTCCTCCGATCACACTGAGCGTAAATGACCGAGGCAGGAAACGGAGCCTGAACTTGTGTCGATTTCGGCACAGTGGGGGCAGTTTAATAGCAAGGTCACTGCAAAGCCCAGCGCCGATCCCAGCGCCTCCACTCTCCTGCTCTTGGGCAACTTCTTTTATTCCCTTTTTTTTTTTTTTTTTTTTCATTAGGCACAAAAAAATTAGAGTGTCAGCTCTGCAGGGGAGTAATTGGTTTCTGCAAGAACCATATGTAATGTCCTGCAAGAGCGCCGATATTACATTCCTGTGTTACCCACAGAGAGACTTGACTTCATCGTCCAAAAACCCAATGAAATAATAAAAGGGGGGGGGGGGGGGTGTCTTAGCAGTAAAAGTAGACTAAAAAAAAAAAAAAAGAAGTGCGAATGTAAATTTAAATGAATGCCCCATATTTTGCAGAGTAAGGGAACCTTATAGACAAACAATATACAGCTGTTAGCTCTGGGGACTCGTAATATCCAGAAAGATTGCTGACCCTTTTGCCTGGCTTAGTTCCCTTCTAACAGCTCTCAGACAGTGTCCATTTGTGGGAAGAAATCACTGTTGGGACTTGAGGGATCATAATTGCATTTCTCCATTTATGCAAGATATCTCTCTGGCACGGTACGGAGCAGTGTAATTCATCCTGAATTAAAGTGGACCTATCACCTGCATTTAGATGAAGTAGGCATCTAATAGGATGCACTATTATTGAACCTTTCCTTTTATCCGTTACTAATGATATCACTCGGGGGGGGGGGGGACCAAGTAGAACTACCTGTATTGCCCATAGCAAGCAGTCTTATTTTCCATTGGTGCCATTAGGATAAGTGAGAATTTGGCGCTGGTACCTAACAGAATTGCTCACTATGTCCCTGAGGCTTCTCCCAACTGCTTCAGAGGTTGTGCCTCCAACTGGATCCATGCTTTGGTGGACACATTGCCAGGACAAGGTCATCCAGCACCCAGGGCAAAGATGCCAAACTGCGCCAACTAGACATGTGCGCCGTCCAGGGCTGCCATCAGGGGGGTACAGGCAGTACACCTGTAAGGGGCCCGGATGGCAACACCTCTTTTTTTTTTATTTTTATAAAAATTTCTTTTATTTTTTATTTTTGTTAATAAAACATTTTTTGTATATTTTTGTAAGGGGCCCAGAGGTCCCCAGGGCCCCGGATAGCAACCCCCCTAATGCAATAGGATAGCAACCCCCCTTTTTTTTATAATTTTTTTATAAAAAAAAAAAAATATTAAATTTTTTTTTGTAAGGGGCCCAGAGGTCCCCAGAGGCAACCCCCCTTTTTTTTTTTGTTTGTCAGCACCCAAAGCCCCCCCCCCCCCGACCTCAACAGTTCGCGGCGACAGCACCCCCCGCTTCGCAATTCGCGGCAGCACTCCCCCCCCCCCGGTTCTCCTCTGCTCCAGGGGGCCCATGCCTGAAGCTGTGTAAGGGGCCCCAAAATTCCTGATGGCGGCCCTGGCTCTGTCAATAAATTTGCTTTGTTTCATTCTGTTCCGTTTTGTATCAGCCATTCATTTATATTTTCGTTAGGTTTGTTAACTTTTCGTAACAATTACGAACATTCGTTATGATGAATTTAAAAAGCAAAAAATACCTTTCTCAATATGGCAGTTGTCGACTCATTTTGCTCATTATGAGGGTCTCCCACCATCCCTGTGCTGACTTCCTCCTGAGGCTGTACACCTGCTGTGCTCATTATGAGGGGCTCCCACCATCCCTGTGCTGTGCTGTGCTGACTTCCTCCTGGGGCTGTACCCCTGCTGTGCTCATTATGAGGGGCTCCCACCATCCCTGTGCTGTGCTGACTTCCTCCTGGGGCTGTGCCCCTGCTGTGCTCATTATGAGGGGCTCCCACCATCCCTGTGCTGTGCTGACTTCCTCCTGGGGCTGTGCCCCTGCTGTGCTCATTATGAGGGGCTCCCACCATCCCTGTGCTGTGCTGTGCTGACTTCCTCCTGGGGCTGTACACCTGCTGTGCTCATTATGAGGGGCTCCCACCATCCCTGTGCTGTGCTGACTTCCTCCTGGGGCTGTACCCCTGCTGTGCTCATTATGAGGGTCTCCCACCATCCCTGTGCTGTGCTGACTTCCTGGGTTTGTACCCCTGCTGTGCTCATTATGAGGGTCTCCCACCATCCCTGTGCTGTGCTGACTTCCTCCTGGGGCTGTACCCCTGCTGTGCTCATTATGAGGGGCTCCCACCATCCCTGTGCTGACTTCCTCCTGGGGCTGTACACCTGCTGTGCTCATTATGAGGGTCTCCCACCATCCCTGTGCTGTGCTGACTTCCTGGGTTTGTACCCCTGCTGTGCTCATTATGAGGGTCTCCCACCATCCCTGTGCTGTGCTGACTTCCTCCTGGGGCTGTACCCCTGCTGTGCTCATTATGAGGGGCTCCCACCATCCCTGTGCTGTGCTGACTTCCTCCTGGGGCTGTACACCTGCTGTGCTCATTATGAGGGGCTCCCACCATCCCTGTGCTGTGCTGACTTCCTCCTGGGGCTGTACACCTGCTGTGCTCATTATGAGGGTCTCCCACCATCCCTGTGCTGTGCTGACTTCCTCCTGGGGCTGTACCCCTGCTGTGCTCATTATGAGGGGCTCCCACCATCCCTGTGCTGACTTCCTCCTGGGGCTGTACACCTGCTGTGCTCATTATGAGGGGCTCCCACCATCCCTGTGCTGTGCTGTGCTGACTTCCTCCTGGGTTTGTACCCCTGCTGTGCTCATTATGAGGGGCTCCCACCATCCCTGTGCTGACTTCCTCCTGGGGCTGTACACCTGCTGTGCTCATTATGAGGGGCTCCCACCATCCCTGTGCTGTGCTGTGCTGACTTCCTCCTGGGTTTGTACCCCTGCTGTGCTCATTATGAGGGGCTCCCACCATCCCTGTGCTGACTTCCTCCTGGGGCTGTACACCTGCTGTGCTCATTATAAGGGGCTCCCACCATCCCTGTGCTGTGCTGACTTCCTGGGTTTTTAACTTCATCATAACGAATTATAGTAATTATTATGACAATAATAAAACAATATTCAAGGGGTTGTAAAGGAAAAAGTTTTTTCACCTTAATGCGTCCTATGCATTAAGGTGAAAAAACATCAAACAAAACCGCCCCCCCCCCCCCCGCCACGAGCCCCCGTTTTACTTACCTGAGCCCTCGAAAGTCCCGCGCTCGGCCCCGACATCCTCCTCGCCGTTCAGCCTGGCCGTTGATTAGCTACAGTGGATGGATTGAAAGCAGCGCAGCCGTTGGCTGGCGCTGCTGTCAATCACATCCAATGATGCGGCGCGCCGGGGGGCAGGGCCGAGTGATACAGTGAGCGGCAATAGCCACTGGCTGTGTCACAGGAGCACGCCCGCAATCACTCACCACCATGGGAGCTCGCATATAGGTGGTGACTTATTGCGGGGAGGAGCCGATACAGCAGAAATCTCCCTCCACTGAGTCCAGCTGCAGCCATTTTAACTGTGGGCAGCTGAAGTTGCTGCCTGCTCACTTCCTGGATTTACACAGCGGCACACCTCCAGCTCTGCAGCTCTCATTGGCCCTCTTATCATCCCCCCTCCCTTCCTGGCAAACTCTCACGAGAGTGAGAGAGAGAGAGAGCTGTGCATGATAAGCCTAGGCTAATGACCAGACAAGAAACAGGACGTGGGCTGTATAAGGGATTTAATGCCAGAATTTTTTTTACTAAAATGACTGAAGGTCTGCTTAAAATACACTCACCCGCCACTTTCTTAGGTACACCTGTTCATTTGCTTGGTAACACAAATTGCTAATCAGCCAATCACATGGTAGCAACTCAATGCATTTAGGGATCTAGAGGTGGTGAAGACAACTTGCTGAGGTTCAAACCAAGTGTCAGAATGGGGAAGAAAGGGGATTTCAGTGACTTTGAACATGACATGGTTGTTGGTGACGGACGGGCTGGTCTGAGTATTTCAAAAACTGCTGATCTACTGGGATTTCCACACACAACCATCTCTCGGGTTTACAGGTAATGGTCCGAAAAAGAGAAAATATCCAGTGAGCGGCAGTTGTGTGGAGGAAAATGCCTTGTTGAGGTCAGAGGAGAATGGGCAGACTGGTTTGAGATGATAGAAAGGCAACAGTAACTCAAATAACCACTCGTTACACCCAAGGTGTGCAGAATACCATCTCTGAACGCACAACACATCCAACCTTGAAGCAGATGGGCTACAGCAGCAGAAGACCACACCGGGTGCCACTCCTGTCAGCTAAGAACAGAAAACTGAGGCTACAACTGAGGTCTGGACCATAGGGTGAGTACCTGGATTGAAAACTGGCTACAGGGGCGGGTCCAAAGGGTGGTGATAAATAGCGAGTACTCGGAATGGTCCATGGGGTCCCCCAAGGATCTAGAAAACAAAAACTGCTGCGCACAAGTGGAATACCAGACAGTCTGTAAGTAAAATGGTGAATGTCACTTGGCCTTGCTGCCTTCACGGATAGGGGTATCCTAGCGGTAAATGACAAAGAGAAAAAAGAAAGGCGCACCAGCCTCGTGCATTGTCCTTGGGTTGATTTATTAACCACTTGCCGCCCGCCCTATAGCGGATTGACTTCGGCAAAGTGGTTTTAAAATCCTGACTGGACGTCATATGACGTCCTCAGGATTTTAAGCCGCTGCACGCCCCCGGGGGCGCGCATCGCGGCGATCGTTGCTACGGGATGTCAGTCTGACACCCCGCAACACCGATCTAGGTAAAGAGTCTCCGACGGAGACTCTTTACCACGTGATCAGCCGTGTCCAATCACGGCTGATCACATGTAAACAGGAAAAGCCGGTAATCGGCTTTTCCTCACTCGCGTCTGTCAGACGCGAGTAGAGGAGAGCCGATCGGCTGCTCCTCTGACAGGGGGGGTTTGTGCTGATCAATTATCAGCACAGCCCCCCCCGAGGATGCCCACACTGGACCACCAGGGATGCCACTGGACCACCAGGGATGTCCATTACCAGGTATGCCTCCCTAGACCACCAGATATGCCAATCAGTGCCCCTAATGGATGCCAATCAGTGCCCCTAATGGATGCCAATCAGTGCCCACAATGGGCATCACTGATTGGCAGGCATTATTGTTTGGCACTGATTGGCATCCATTAACACATTACAGTGCCACCTATCAGTGCCCATCCATGCCACCTATCAGTGCCCATCCATGCCCATCCGTGCCACCTATCAGTGCCCATCTGTGTCGCCTATCGGTGCCCATCCGTGTCGCCTATCGGTGCCCATCCGTGCCGCCTATCTGTGCCCATCCGTGCCACCTATCTGTGCCCATCTGTGCCCATCCGTGCCGCCTATCGGTGCCCATCCGTGCTGCCTATCTGTGCCCATCCGCGCCGCCTATCGGTGCCCATCCGCGCCGCCTCATCGTGCCCATCAGTGCCGCCTTATCAGTGCCCGTCAGTGCAGCCCCATCAGTGCCCATCAGTGAAGGAGAAAACTTACTTATTTACAAAGTTTTGTAACTTAAACAAAAAAATATGTGTTTTTTTTCAAAATTTTCGGTCTTTTTTAAATTATTTTAGCAGAAAATAAAAATCGCAGAGGTGATCAAATACCACCAAAAGAAAGCTCTATGTGTGGGAACAAAATGATAAAAATTTAGTTTGGGTACAGTGTAGCACAACCGCGCAATTGTCATTCAAAGTGCAACAGCGCCGAAAGCTGAAAATTGGTCTGGGCAGGAAGCTGTATAAGTGCCCTGTATGGAAGTGGTTAAAAATGAATAAAAGAAAACTACTTACAAACATACGTGAGTGTCTCACATTAAAAGAGTCCACAAAATCGCAGCAATGCGTCCGAACCGAACCCACTCCAATAAGTCACAGAGGGATTGACGGGGATCACTGCCAGCTTACGCGTTTCGAAGACAAATCTTCTTCCTCAGAGCTCAGCCTTTAATATCACTTACCTGAGCCCCGATCTTGATCCAGTGCTGTGCTTACGAGAGCAGCACTCTCTCAGCTCTCTCCCTCCTCATTGGCTTAGATGTAGCAGAATCATAGGTGTGCGCAGCCTATTGCATTAGGGTGTGCACCCCAAAGCTCAAACACACTAAAGCATAGTAAACGGTGTTTACCATGTTTCAGTTTGTGAATAAACACAGTAAGACCCCTTTCACACTGGGGCGGTTTGCAGGCGCTATACAGCTAAAAATAGCGCCTGCAAAGCGCCCTGAAACAGCCGCTTCTGTCTCTACAATGTGAAACCCCCGAGGGCTCTCACACTGGAGCGGTGCGCTAGCAGGACGATAAAAAAAAGGCCTGCAAGCCGCATCTTTGGAGCAGTGAAGGAGCGGTGTGTATACCGTTCCTCCACCGCTCCTGCCCATTGAAATCAATGGGCACCGCGGCTGTACCGCAGGCAAATTGCCGCTAATGGGGGTTAAAAGCGAATACCCCCCGCAAATACGACGGTAAAGCGCCGCTAAACATAGCGACGCTTTACCGCCGACGCCCCAGTGTGAAAGGGGCCTAAGTGAGTTTGTTCAATGCGTTCAATTAGCAAAGGAAGGGGCCGGAAAATGACATATTGACCTGCCCCCCCCCCCGCTCTCCATCCTGGGAGCCAAGGGGAGAGGAGAGAAGAGGAATGCCTGGGCAGTAGGGGGAGTCAGCACTGCACAGAGTGATTAAGGTGTGCCAAGGCACACCCGGCACACTCCCTGTGCATAGGGTGACCACATTTCCAAACTACCATTCAGGGACACCCCCCCTTCCCAAAAATCAGCTTGTGCTGTAACGAATCACAGCACAGTGATTGGACACAAGAGGCGGGATTTATGATTTCTCCAATCACAAGCAGGGGGCGGGGATTGTGCTCCTCCAGGCATTTCCGGCCAGGGCAAGAACTGTCAGTGAGTAAAGCAGTGATGTGGCGGCCTTTTTTGGGGGCATCAGATTGGCCCGGCCAGTGGCTGTCTCAGTTTCATTCCGGGACACTGTATTGTCCTGGAATGAAGGTGCCCGGGACAGACCTACAAAATGCGGGACTGTCCCGGGCAATCCGGGACACGTGGTCACCCTAGTTGCGAAGTCACTTCTGGGTTTTTACATTGGAGACTCCGAATCCGGCTTTGTTCAGGACTCCAGGCAGCCGGTGGACGTGCTGGCTGGTGGCTCGGTTGTCCCGGCGGGACGGGAGACCCGAGCAGAGCGGCAGATGGCGGCGGGAGCGGGGAACGTCCCTGCTTAGCCGCATCAGTTGCATTTTGAGATGGGAGTGAGGGACACCTACTAACAAATGTTGTAGTTTCACCACAGCTGGAGGGCCGAGGTTACGTGGTCACCCTACCTGTGCACACCTATGAGCAGAATACATGGGCTAAATTTATGAAGAAATTCGGCAGGTGTCCCAATACTTTTGACAAGATAGTGTATATTTACCTAGAAAAATGGTGACGTGTTCAATTCTTTATTTTACCCGCTGTATGTGTTTTGCGCCGACGTCAACGGGTTAAAGCAGCTATCTCTCAATGTCATTGTTGTGATCAGCGTTCGATTGATCACCCAGACATTGCACAAAAGCCGAATCATCCATGTTTACATCCATTTCATTAACACATGTCATTGGTAATGGATGTGTCGCTCGTGTCACGGCGTATTTTTCTTGTCGGGGCCCAGAAAGCGCCATCAAATTGCCATATTTCTATTATTCAGGACCACTGACAGCTGTGTAATAGGAGCGCACATGGTTTGCCTATCAGTGTGAAGTGGTGATCCCATCAGCTATAAAGTGTAATATTAGAAGCTCATGTCTTTCTTATTGTTAATGTCAAGTGGTAATACGATCACTTCAGCGCTATGAATAATGACCGTTTTTATGCTCTGTGCGATCCGTTAATGTCATTGCCGGCATATCGAGAATAGCGAGTTTTTCCTACTCCAAAGCTTTGCTGCTCGTGATGTTTACCGGCCTGGACTTCTAGAAACCGACGACAACAGGTCATCCATTATTCCTATAATAAGTTATTCTAGGAAACTCATCTCTATTAGGAAGCCCGTCCGGCATCCTCCACCTAAACACCAAACTTCTTTGAACCCGTTGCCAACCACCCCATAGCAGTTTCACTGCTACAGGGCAGTCGTGCTGCGCAGGATCACATATATCATACATGATCCTGCACTTCTGAGTAGCGGGCACACGTGCACGCCGCCGGCGGCTCGCTCCCACTGTGATTCTACACAGAGGGAGCCAATCAGGTTGTCCCATGGACCCGATGTCCGCCCGCACCCGCTGATCGTTCGACGCGCCGGTTCACTCCCACTGTGATTCTACACAGAGGGAGCCGATCAGGTTGTCCCATGGACCCGATGCCTGCCAGCACCCACTGATCGTTCGGCGCGGCGGTTCGCTCCCACTATGATTCTACACAGAGGGAGCCAATCAGGTTGTCCCGTGGACCCGATGCCCGCCAGCACCTGCTGATTGTTCGGCGCGGCGGTTCGCTCCCACTGTGATTCTACACAGAGGGAGCCGATCAGGTTGTCCCGTGGACCCGATGTCTGCCCGCACCCGCTGATCGTTTGGCGTGGTGGTTCGCTCCCACTATGATTCTACACAGAGGGAGCCAATCAGGTTGTCCCGTGGACCCGATGTCCGCCAGCACCTGCTGATTGTTCGGCGCGGCGGTTCGCTCCCACTGTGATTCTACACAGAGGGAGCCGATCAGGTTGTCCCGTGGACCCGATGTCTGCCCGCACCCGCTGATCGTTTGGCGTGGTGGTTCGCTCCCACTATGATTCTACACAGAGGGAGCCAATCAGGTTGTCCCGTGGACCCGATGTCCGCCAGCACCTGCTGATTGTTCGGCGTGGTGGTTCGCTCCCACTATGATTCTACACAGAGGGAGCCAATCAGGTTGTCCCATGGACCCGATGTCCGCCCGCACCCGCTGATCGTTCGACGCGCCGGTTCACTCCCACTGTGTTTCTACACAGCGGGAGCCAATCAGGTTGTCCCGTGGACCCGATGTCCGCCGGCACCCGCTGATCGTTCAGCGCAGCGGCTCGTTCCAACTGTGATTCTACACAGAGGGAGCCAATCAGGTTGTCCCATGGATCCGATGTCTGTCCGCACCTGCTGATCGTTCGGCGCGGCTGTATTCGCTC
The DNA here is from genome assembly GCA_029206835.1 of Rana muscosa. Classification (NCBI taxonomy): domain Eukaryota; kingdom Metazoa; phylum Chordata; class Amphibia; order Anura; family Ranidae; genus Rana; species Rana muscosa. Next base: position 286,303,525 of record CM055124.1, read on the forward strand.
CCACTGTGATTCTACACAGAGGGAGCTGATCAGGTTGTCCCATGTAACCCATGTCCGCCGGCACCCGCTGATCGTTTTGCGCGGCGATTCACTCCCACTGTGATTCTACACAGAGGGAGCCGATCAGGTTGTTCCGTGGACCCGATGTCCGCCGGCACCCGCTGATCGTTCGGCGCGGCGGCTCGTTCCCACTGTGATTCTACACAGAGGGAGCCGATCAGGTTGTCCCATGGACCCGATGTCCACTGGCACCCGCTGATCGTTTGGCGCGGCGGTTCGCTCCCACTGTGATTCTACACAGAGGAAGCCAATCAGGTTGTCTTGTGGACCCGATGTCCGCTGGCACCCGCTGATCGTTTGGCGCAGCGGTTCGCTCCCACTGTGATTCTACACAGAGGGAGCCGATCAGGTTGTCCCATGGACCCGATGTCCACTGGCACCCGATGATCGTTTGGCGCGGCGGTTCGCTCCTACTGTGATTCTACACAGCGGGAGCCGATCATGTTGTCCCATGTTCCCGATGTCCGTCCACACCCGCTGATCGTTCGGCACGGCGGTTCGCTCCCACTGTGATTCTACACAGCGGGAGCCAATCAGGTTGTCCCGTGGACTTGATGTCCGCCGGCACCCGCTGATCGTTCGGCGCAGCGGCTCGTTCCCACTGTGATTCTACACAGACGGAGCCGATCAGGTTGTCCCGTGGACCCGATGCCTGCCAGCACCCACTGATCGTTCGGCGCAGCGGCTCGTTCCCACTGTTATTCTACACAGAGGGAGCCAATCAGGTTGTCGCATGGACCCGATGTCCGCCTGCACCCGCTGATCGTTCGACGCGGCGGTTCGCTCCCACTGTGATTCTACACAGAGGGAGCCGATCAGGTTGTCCCATGTAACCCATGTCCGCCGGCACCCGCTGATCGTTTTGCGCGGCGATTCACTCCCACTGTGATTCTACACAGAGGGAGCCGATCAGGTTGTTCCGTGGACCCGATGTCCGCCGGCACCCGCTGATCGTTCGGCGCGGCGGCTCGTTCCCACTGTGATTCTACACAGAGGGAGCCGATCAGGTTGTCCCATGGACCCGATGTCCGTCCGCACCCGCTGATCGTTCGGCGCATCGGTTCGCTCCCACTGTGATTCTACACAGAGGAAGCCAATCAGGTTGTTACGTGGATCCAATGTCCGCCGGCACCCGCTGATCGTTCGGTACACAGGCATAATGACAGTCTGCCTATGTAAACAAGGCAGATTGCTGTTCTGTCAGTAAAGAAGGCATGGATTCTGTGTTCCTGCAAAGCAGAGACATGGATCCATTCCTTTCCCTAGTAAAAGCACCTCCCCACACTACACTAAAACACTGGCTAGGATCACATTTAACCCTTTGATCGCCCCTGATGTTAACCTCTTCCCAGTCAGTGTCATTAGTACAGTAACAGTGCATATTTTGAGGACTGATCACTCTATTAGCCCAGGTTCACACAATTTCACGATTTCACTCTCGCTGGCAGTCCTGATTTCAGCCGCGATTACAAAGACAACTGTGCAGGTTTCTGCACAGATGTCAATGTAAATCGCGGTCGAAATCGCAAAAAGTAGTACAGAAACTAGTTTTTGAAATCGGTGCAGCGCCGCAGATGCGGCGTCGCACCGATTAGGACGGTGCCATTTCCGGCAATTTGCGGCAAATATCGCAGTTTTGACATGCGATTTGACATGTCAAATCGCATGTCAAAACGCACCAGTGTGAACCAGTGTCAGTGGTTTCCAAAAAAGTGTCATAAGTGTCAGTTAGTGTCCAATTTGTCTGCCGCAATATCGCAGGCCAGCTATAAGTCGCTGATCGCCACCATTACTTGTAAATAAATAATTATATATATATATATATATATATATATATTTATATTTATATATATATATATACATAATAAATAAAAATTCTATAAATATATCCCATAGTTTTTAGATGCTATAACTTTTGCGCAAACCAATCAATATACACTTTTTGGGATTTTTTTTTAACAAAAATATGTAGCAGAATACATATTGGCCTAAATTGATGAAGAATTTTTTTTTTTTTCATTAGATATGTTTTATAGCAGAAAGTAAAAAATATATATATATTTTTTTTCAAAATTGTCGATGGTTTTTTGTTCTTAGCACAAAAAATAAAAACCGCAGAGGTGCTCAAATACCACCAAAAGAAAGCTCTATTTGTGGGAAAATCAGGACATTTTTATTTGGGTACAGCGTCGCACGACCGTGCAATTGTCAGGTAAAATAATGCAGTGTCGTATCGCGAAAAATGGCCTGGTCAGGAAGGGGGGTAAATCTTCGGGAGCTGAATTGGTTAAAGTGATTTTTTTTGATTTTTTTTATTAAATAAAAATGTCATTCTATTTCTTACCTGCTCTGTGCAGTAGTTTTGCACAGAGCAGCCCCGATCTGTCTCTTCTCAGGTCCCCCGCCGGCGCTCCCGGCTCCTTCCCCCTGCCGAGTGCCCCCATAGCAAGCTGTTTGCTATGGGGGCACTTGTGCAGGCTCGCTCCTGAGCCGGCTCTGTGTGTCCATAAGATATACAGAGTGCGGCTCAGCCCCACCCCCTGATTTCTATTCACTGGCTGTGATTGACGGCAGCTGTCTCTAAGCCATTGAGGAGCGAGAGAGCTGAGAAAGCCTTTGCTCTCCTGCACATCACTGGATCAAGATCAGGCTCAGGTAAGTAGAAAGGGAGGGCCTGCACTTCATGCATAGAATACATATAGAGAAAAATCCTTCTGCCTTTACAACCACTTTAATTTAATTTTTGAACATCTCATGCCACTCAATTATTACCTTTTGTATCCTTTGCCAGGGGTGTAGATAAGGTGGGGGAGGTGTACAGCCTGCCAAAGCTAGCACTGAAAGTCACTGTGCACCAGATCATTACAACTGCCCCTACCATCTATTATACCTGAGTGACAGGCAGTGGCAGTTCAGAGCGAAGAAGACTCTTTTTACTGCCTTGGCTTTGATCATGTGACACAGTTGGGAAAGATTTCCCCTCACTCTGAAATGCCTGGTCTGGTGAGTGGATTTTATGGAGAACTGTACTGGGGAAGGGGGGACTGTACTGGTGAGGGGGGGGGGGGGGGGACTATACTAGGTTTCTGTACTGGGGAGGGGGGAATCTGTACCGGAGGACTGAAGATCTGTACTGGTGGGAGCTGTACATTAGGGATCTGTACTGCCAGGTGAGAATCTGTACTTGGAGAGGGAAACCTATACTGGGGAACTCTACTGGTGGGGGATAGACCTGTGCTGGGCTCTAGGGATCTATATTGGGGGGGGGGGATCTGTACTGGGGTAAAGGAGGTCTGAACTGGTGGGATCTGTACTGCTGGGTGGGAATCTGTACTGGGGGAGGGAAACCTGTACTGGAGAACTCTACTGGTGGGAGGGAATAGATCTGTGCTGGGCTCGATGGATCTGTATTGGGGGGAGTCTGTACTGGGAGAGAGCAGATCTGTACTGGTGGGATCTGTACTGGGTGGGGAAGAATCTGTACTGGGAGACATGAACTTTGGGCAGAAGATCTGTACTGGGGGTGAAGAGCTATACTGGGGGGAAGATTTGTACTGGGGGTGAAGAGCTATACTGGGGGGAAGATCTGTACTGGGGATGAAGAGCTATACTGGGGGGAAGCTCTGTACTGGGGATGAAGAGCTATACTGGGGGGAAGATCTGTACTGGGGGTGAAGAGCTATACTGGGGGTGAAGAGCTATACTGGGGTGAAGATCTGTACTGGCATAGGCGTGCGCACAGGGTGTGCCGGATGTACCCAGGCACACCCTAATCACCTCATGTGCATTAGTGTTATCGCTCTGTGTAGCAGCAGGAACATGGGAACGATTTCCCTCTTACCGGCTCTGCCATAAGAGAAGTTTTTATGCTCTTCCCTTTCACTGAGCCAGCAGGGAGAACAATGTGCTGGGGTCATATATATGTAAACACATACACATGCATGTGTGTTTGAGCTTAAGGGTGCACACCCTAATGCAATAGGCTGCACACACCTATGTGTACTGGGGATGAAGAGCTATACTGGGGGAGAGATCTGCACTGGGGGTGAAGAGCTATACTGGGGGGAAGATCTGTACTGGGGGTGAAGAGCAATACTGGGGGGAAGATCTGTACTGGGGGTGAAGAGCTATACTGGGGGAAGATCTGTACTGGGGGTGAAGAGCTATACTGGGGGGAAGATCTGTACTGGGGATGAAGAGCTATACTGGGGGGAAGATCTGTACTGGGGATGAAGAGCTATACTGGGGGGAAGATCTGTACTGGGGGTGAAGAGCTATACTGGGGGGAAGATCTATACTGGGGGAAGATCTGTACTGGGGATGAAGAGCTATACTGGGGGAAGATCTGTACTGGCGGTGAAGAGCTATACTGGGGGGAAGATCTATACTGGGGGAAGATCTGTACTGGGGGTGAAGAGCTATACTGGGGGGAAGATCTGTACTGGGGGTGAAGATCTCTACTGGGGGAAGATCTGTACTGGGGATGAAGAGCTATACTGGGGGGAAGATCTGTACTGGGGGTGAAGAACTGTACAGGAGGGAAAAGCTGTACTAGGGGGTGGGAGATTTGTACTTGGAGGGGATTTCGGCTTATGGAGGGAGGTAATTTTTTGTTGGACTGATTACTGACCTGTCCGTTAAGCACTCCCGTGTCCCACTCCACTATCCCTGTACTCAGTACATTACAGACCTCAGACCCCTGTTAGACTCCTACTTGCTGCACAGCAATTAAAATGGAACGTTACCCAACACAAAAAATCGCTGGAGTAAAGGTGAGTATAGTTCCTCTGTAAAAAATATTTTTTGGGGTACATGGACTGTGCCATATGTTACCGTGTACACAATAAGTAGGCTCAAATTGTAAGCCCCTCCCACGGTTAGAGACTCCTCCTAGTTTCATTGCCGGATGACCTTGTGGGCCGACCTGTCCAATCATGTGGCTAGCCTTCCACGATACACAGGAAGATGGGACAACGTATTATGGGGGACACCGTAATAAAGAAGGAAATTAGACTTTATTGCAGACTGGTAGCCATTGTCTTTGGCTTGTGTTTTATGCTTAATCTGATTTTTTTATAATTTTAGTTTCACATTCTGCCTGTATATGAAAGCACAACCCATTTTTTATATGAATTATTTTTTTCTTTAGATTTGAAGATAATGTTTTGATGCTCTGATTAGCCAAAGAACAAACATAAAGCTCCACATAAAGGTAAGACTTTATTTTATAAAAAATTTTTTTTGGGGGGGGGGGGGAGCCTTATACCTCATGACTTCCTAGCCCTTCGTTACCTGTTAAAGCTGAACTCTAGGATAAGGAAATATTGTCTAAAGGCAAAGAGTTATGTGTATTCTTCTTGAATCTCGTGAGCTTTGACCATTTCTTCCAGATCTGTGCAGTAATTCAGCGTGAGAGTTCCTGTAATAAAGACCAGTCACTGCTGCTCTCCCTCCTTGTGCAGGGGGACTGGTCTTGTCTCCGCCCCCTTCCTGTAGTTTTCTGCAGGCAGCCTGAAGTAGGTGGAGCCTACTGAGCCCCTCCCACACCTCTTCTCTCTGCACAGGCTAGGTGCAGCACAATATTGGGGTCACTGTTGCCTTTACAAGGTGATTTCCAAAGGCACTTGGTGCCTACAAAGTGGATGAACATCCTTTGTGGACAGCGCCGCCATCAGGGGGGTACAGGCAACCCCCCCTTTTTTTCTGTAAGGAGTCCGGAGGTCTCCAGGGCCCCGGATAGCAACCCCCCTTTTTTATATATATATTTTTTATTTTATTTTTATTTAATTTATTTTTTTATAAAATGTTTAATTATTATTTTTTATATATAATTTTTAATATATATATATATATATATATATATATTTGTAAGGGGCCCAGAGGTCCCCAGAGGCCCAGAGGTCCCCAGGGCCCCGGATGGCAACCCCCTTTTTTTTTTGTTCTTTTGGGGTTTTTTTTGTTCGTCAGCACCCAAAGCCCCCCCCGACCTACCTCAACAATTCGCGGCGGCAGCACCCCCCGCTTCTGAATTCGTGGCACCCCCCCGCTTCTCAATTTGCGGCAGCCCCACCCCCCCCCCCCCCCCCGGTTCTCCTCTGATCCAGGGGGCCCATGCCTGAAGCTGTGTAAGGGGCCCCAAAATTCCTGATGGCGGCTCTGTTTGTGGATATTAAAGATATTTGAATAAACTTGGTTTTTGCAATTCTTAGGGGTTTATTTACTAAAGGCAAATAGTCTGTGCACTTTGCAAAGTGCAGTTGCACCCTGCAAGTACAGTTGCTCCAGAGCTTGATAAATGAGGGGAAGGTTCAGTTTGCAAAGAATACCCAATCACGTGCAAGCAAAATAAAAAAAAGAATTTTTGCTTGCACATGATTGGATGATGGAAGTCAGCAGGGCTCCCTCTCATTTACTAAGCTCTGGAGCAACTGCTCTTGCAGAGTAAAACTGCACTTTACAAAGTGCACAGTCTATTTTATTTTTTTTGTAAATCAACCCCATTCATTATGTTATTCCACTCTACTGTCCTGTAAAACTGTGATATTTGTACTCGCTCTTTCTATATCATTTTATCTCCTTTTTTATTTTGGTAATCAAAATAAAAATATTTTTTATAACTTATTTGATATATCTTTTTATTGCACCTCAAAAAAATCCCAATACCATTCCTGTTTATCCAAACCCATTCATTATAAATAAAGTTTAAAATGTATTAAAACATGGATGGTGTCAGTAGAGCAGTGGACATGTCAGTAGGGCAAAGGTTGGTGTCAGTGTGACAGTGGATGGTGTCAGTCAGTACAGCAGTGGACTTTGCCAGTAGGGCAGAGATTGGTGTCAGTAGGGTGGTGGATGGTGTCAGCAATTTTTTATTTTTATATTTTATAGATTTTTAAATCATTTTTTACAATATTTTTTATTTATTTATTGTTTTTACTACTTTTTTTGTAGGAGCGCCATTGTGGGGCTTCAAGGGTCACTCTAAACAGGCCCCTGATGTCTCATTTTTGAGATGGGGAAAGTGATTGAGGACAGAGATTCCCCAGTCCCTTTCTCTGCAGACTCAGCTGCACTGGACAGTGAATGAATAGGAAGTGCTGAGCAACTTCCAGTTAATTCACAAACTGAAGCATAGTAAACTGCGCTTCAGTTAGGAATGAACACAGAGAGCGATCGGTACCGATCAGAAAAGGAAAAGGGGCCTGTAAATGACATATTTACCGGCCCCTTCCCCACTCTCCATTCTGAAATATGAGGCATGAAACAGGATGCTCTAGCAGCAGGGAGAATCTGTTCCACGCTGGGTGATAAGGGTGTGCCCAGGCACGGCTGGCACACCCTGTGCGCATGCCTATGCCTTTGGGGTGAACTGAAACACTGGTTGTGAGCCAGGTCTTCTCATCCAACACCAGTACCTGACCTCGCAAATTTTCTTTTGGCTCAGTGGGCACAGTCCAGAGATAAAATTGCAAAATCTTGCAGAAGTGTGGAGGCAGTTAATGCGGCGAAGGGGGGTGGTGAATGGCAAGTCCATAATAACGGCCCTAATTTTGGAATGGGATTTCCAACAAGCTCATACAGGTGTAATAGTCAGGTATTCACAAACTTTCACCACCATACATACCTGGAAAACATGAACACATGAGAATGCATACAAAAAGCCACCATTATGAGTGGTCCCAGTTGCAGAATAGAACTTTGAATGTGATTGGTTGCTGTGAGGCAGCACAGAAGTTGCAGAATGTGCCTAGTTGTCAGTTTTGAAGAGCAAGTTTGCTGTACGTTCCTGGCAATACGGGTGCCGTTCTCTTGGGCTTGCCAGGCCATTTCTATGCAAGAAGCAGCATTAATATTGATGTGCTGTCAGCTCATTTCCGCCAGTGGCAGCGGCATACAAATACCATTACAGCGTAATTAGTCAGCATCAAGCTGAGCTCTGATTGAAGAAAACGCTGTCAAATTTCACCTACCTGCGCTGTTCTTGTTCTGTCAGTCAATCCATTAAATCAGGAGACCATCCTTCTTCTGTAAGTCTCTCATTCCGGGACTGCATTCCTCTAGCAGAGTCTCTGGTGTCAGTCCTGAAGATTTATGGCTTATGCCGCGTACACACGATCGGAAATTCCGACAACAAAACCGTGGATTTTTTTTCCGATGGAATGTTGCCTCAAACTTGTCTTGCCTACACACGGTCACGCAAATCTTGTCGGAAATTCCGACCGCAAAGAACGCAGTGACGTACAAGACGTACGACGAGCCGAGATCAATGAAGTTCAATAGGCAGTTCGGCTCTTCTGCTTGATTCTGAGCATGCGTGTTTTTTTGCGCGTCGGAATTGCATACAGACGATCAGAATTTCCGACAAGAACTTTTTCCGTCGGAAAAAAAAAAGACCTGCTCTCAATCTTTTGCTGGCGGAAATTCTGACAGAAAATGTTGGATGGAGCCTACACACGGTCGGAATATCCGACTAAAAGCTCACATCCAACTTTTTTTTGACGAAAAATCCTATCGTGTGTACAGGGCATTAGTGTTCATTGGTAAATCACCACGAGGAGCTGTTATTGTCATCCATTGCAATCAATGAGATGATCCCATACGCAAAACAAAAATCACATTACCGTATATACTTGAGTATAAGCCGACCCGAATATTAGCCGAGGCACCTAATTTTACCACAAAAAACTGGGAAAACATATTGACTCGAGTATAAGCCTAGGGTGGGAAAATGCAGCAGCTACTGGGTAAACAATGCCCATCTGCAGCCTCACTGTGCCCATTTGCAGTCTCACTGTGCCCAGTTGTAGTCTCACTGTGCCCAGTTGTAGTCTCACTGTGCCCAGTTGCAGTCTCACTGTGCCCAGTTGCAGTCTCACTGTGCCCAGTTGTAGTCTCACTGTGCCCAGTTGTAGTCTCACTGTGCCCAGTTGTAGTCTCACTGTGCCCATTTGCAGTCTCACTGTGCCCATTTGCAGTCTCACTGTGCCCATTTGCAGTCTCACTGTGCCCAGTTGCAGTCTCACTGTGCCCATTTGCAGTCTCTCACTGTGCCCATTTGCAGTCTCACTGTGCCCATTTGCAGTCTCACTGTGCCCATTTGCAGTCCCACTGTGCCCATTTGCAGTCCCACTGTGCCCATTTGCAGTCTCACTGTGCCCATTTGCAGTCTCACTGTGCCCATCTGCAGTCTCACTGTGCCCAGTTGCAGTCTTACTGTGCCCATTTGCAGTCTCTCACTGTGCCCATTTGCAGCCGTAACTTTCATTACTAAAACAGCGTGTGTCTCCCGCTGTGTAATGCAGTCTGTTCGGCCGTCCATTGTAACAAAGCCCCGCCTCCTCCTCGTCCGACCATGATAGAGGAACACTGATATGATGCTGGGGAACTGTATCAGTGTTCCGCCTATCACAGACGAGGAGGAGGCGGGGCTTTATTTCAATGGCTGGCCGAACAGACTGCATTATACAGTTTAGAGTTTTTCAGCCTAAAAAATGGGCTGAAAAACTCGGCTTACACTCGAGTATATACGGTAACTTTTTTTTTTCGAAACTGAGATAAATAGGACCTAATATGCAAACAAAAACGTTGTTGGCCCAATAAAGTGTCCCTTAACCTATTACTATGGGTTTAAAATAAAAAGTTTGCCTGGAGTTGAACATTGTGTGGCACAAACTCATAGATAGCAATGGGAATCTTTGGCCTGGGAGGTCAACACAACCAACCTTGTGATGGTGGATACAGATTTCTGTGGCCTAAAGTAAGTATGCCGTGCAAAATGTGTGCAATGACTGATTGGTGGGTGTTCTTAAATTAAATGGTTTCTTGGGACGCCTCTCTTCACATAGCATTTGGTCACATGATATCTCAGATGAAGAAAAAAACATCCAAAAGGTGCTGGAACTTTGATGGGAGTTGATACAAAATAGTGAGAGCATGGGCGTAGCATATGGGGTTGCAGGGGTCACAATCGCAACCCCACCACTAGCTGCAGGGGGCCCCTGCAGCCTCCCTGTCATATTATCATATCCTCAACAAAGTCCAGCTCTGATCTGCCGTAGGCCCACTTTGCCTTCCACAGTCCACACCCTTCCGTTCTCAGTGGCTGGAGAGAAGCTGTAAGCTATTTCCTAAATGGAGAGGAGCATGGGGTGAGAAGAGCCCAGGATGGGGAAGTGTCTATGCTGTGTGCTGGCAACATGGAATGGTACCTGAGCTCAGCGAGTTAAGAGGAGGAGAGTGCCATCCTGTAGCCACAATGGGACCGATGTCACTGGTGAGGTAAGTCACCACTCAGTGTCTCCAAGTCACCAGCTGGGATTCTCTGTACCCCCCCAACCCAGGGATGTGTGCTTACCACCCTTCCCTAACAACTGGGGAAAAGACACACACCTCCGGGAGTTGACCTCCCCCCCAACACCTGCCAACACTGACAGAGAACCTTCAAAAATTGCTAAAATCCCTTTACACCTCCTGAGGGGCCCCTGAGGGGCTACAGGCGCCAGATTTTGTGTCACATGGCTTTCCACCCCCCCTAGATCTAATTTACGCCCCCCAAAGCCCCCTGACCACCCCTCTGCCCTGGATGCTATGCATGGCTGCTGAGCTCCTTTCCCATTACAGCACTCTATACTGCTCCTCCCCTGCAGGGCTGCAATCACATTTCTTTTACAACACAGCCAGTCAGCCATGATCTGGACAGGGTGTATCTGCCTACTGAAACTACACTGTCGTTCCAACCAGAGAATTTTACAGGTCAGAATGGCAACATAAAAGCCAGATATACCTTGTGAAGGCTGACAGACTGTGTGTAAAGGAATGTGATTTCAGCCCTGTGTAGTGTGGGGGGAGGAGCTGTATACAGTGCTGGGATGGGAAAGGAGCTCTGCCAAGGGTCCCTGTCCTCTGATTCTCCAGAGGGGATCCCTGTCCTCTGAAGTAAGGAGAAACTCTGAAAACTCGAAACTCTTAAGCCACTTTGAGCATCTTGACATGCGGTGGGTGTATCTGCATGCACAGTGGAAGTGGTAGTGGGGAGGGGCCCAGGTCAACCTTTGCATCGGGGCCCACAAGCTTCAAGCTACGCCTCTGAGTGAGAGGACAAAAATTATCCTCCTTTTGTGTTTGGTGGGAAGTACCACCACCAAACCCAACCCACTCGAGCGAATGGGGCCATAGCACAACTGCCCTGCAATCACGTGCAATACACATAGTTGTGGCACTGTGGTGCACCATTTACAGGGTTAAAACCAGCAGTGAAGAGGGTTGCTTTTCAAAGGTACAGCAATAACAGCCGCATGTCTAAACATAGCATAGGAGGGGCATTCTTCCCACTGACCACCATAGCAAGAAGCATTTTCAGCCCTGATCCTCAATAAATTCGTTTTAGCAGGGATTCCCCAAGACCTGAAAATTATTTCAAAGGTTCCTCAGGGGTTAAGAAAGTCAAGGTATTCCTGAAAATATTTTTTCGATCTTATTACAACACATTTGCAACTATGGTAGCCAGGGCTGCTATTAGAAATCACGGGGCCCCGTACAGCCAACCTCCAACCTGGGTGAGGGTGTGTGACCCAGACCCCGCTACATGAACAAACCATTTATTCAAGCGACCAGAGTACCAATGTGTTGTTGTTCAGTCGCTTAGTTGTATCTGACTCTTCGTGACCTCATGGACCATAGCGCGCCACGCTTTTCTGTCCTTCACTGCCTCCCGGAGTTTGCTTAAAGGGGTTGTAAAGGTTCGTTTTTTATTTTCTAAATAGGTTCCTTTAAGCTAGTGCATTGTTGCTTCACTTACCTTTTCATTTGATTTACCTTCTAAATGTTTGTTTTCTTTGTCTGAATTTCTCACTTCCTGTTTCTCCTCACTGAACTCCACACCATCATCCGAGTGGTGTGGAGTCACCCAGAACAGCTTACTGAACAGCTTACTGAGGAGGAACAGGAAGTGAGAAATTCAGACAAAGAAAACAAAGAAAAAAAATATTTAGAAGGGAAATAGAAGGAAAAGGTAAGTGAACCAACAATGCACTAGCTTAAAGGAACCTATTTAGAAATTAAAAAACAAACCTTTACAACCCCTTTAACTTTATGCTCACTGTTTTGATTATGCTTGTTTTCTGTCGTCCTCTTCTCCTTTTTCCTTCCATTTAAGATTGTAATAAATAAATCATGTACTGTAACTTCATTTTTATATTGTTATTCTCTCTTGACATGGCGTTCCCTCATTTAAAGTCCCACAAATCCTTCTCTCCTATCTTTTTCCTTCCATGTTTCCCAGCATCAGGGCCTTTTCCAATGAGTCCTTTTTTCACTTTAGGTGGCCAAAGTATTTTGGCGCGTACACACGATCGGAAATTCCGACAAGAAAAGTCCGATGTGAGCTTTTGGTCGGACATTCCGACCGTGTGTAGGCTCCATCTGAATTTTTCTGTCGGAATTTCCGGCAAGAAAAATTTGAGAGCTGGTTCTCAAATTTTCCAACGGGTAAAGTTCCCATCGGAAATTCTGCTCAGAATCAAGCAGAAGAGCCAAACTGCCTATTGAACTTCATTGATCCCAGCTCGTCGTACGTGTTGTACGTCTCCGCGTTCTTGACGGTCGGAATTTCCGACAGGATTTTGTGTGACCGTGTGTATGCAAGCCAAGTTTGAGCGAAATTCCCTCGGAAAAACCAATCCAAGGTTTTTCAGACGGAAATTCCAACCGTGTGTACACGGCATTTGAGTTTCAGCTTCATTATCTGTCCTTCCAGTGGATATTCAGGGTTGATTTCCTTCAGGATTGAGTGGTTTGATCTTCTTGCCGTCCAAGGGACTTTCAAGAGTCTTCTCCAACACGATAGTTCAAAAGCATCAATTCTTTGGCGTTCAGCCTTCCTTATGGTCCAACTTTCACAGCCATAGGTTATGTTTGGGAATGCCGTAGCTTTGACTATACGGCACCTTGTCGGTAGAGTGATGTCTCTGCTTTTTATAATGTTGTCTATGTTTGCCATTGCTTTCCTCCCAAGAAGCAAGTGTCTCTTAATTTCATGTCTATAGTCACCGTCTGCCGTGATCTTGGAGCCTAGGAAGATAAAATCTGTCACCAATGTGAATGAACCCTTAATTATGTTTTTTTAGATACATTTTTATAAATTCTTAAAATGTTTTAATAGCCCGCCACCCTTCAAAACAGACCCCTGATGTCGCAATTTTGAGACAGAGAAAGTGATTGAGGACACAATTCCCCAATTCTTTCTCTGCAGCCTCAGCTGCTAGAGAATGAATAAGCAGGAAGCACTCTATACAGAGGCGACCTGTTCATTCACAAACTAAAGCATAGTAAACACAGGGAGGACACAAGGGGATCAAAGATGCAGATGTAGAGGATCCTGGACAAGAAAGGAAGTGATCGGGGCAACGGAGGGGGGAGGGCAAATCCTGATACCGATCCTCCATTGGCTCCCCCCACAGCAGCTGACAGTTGACAGGAGGGAGAGAAAGAGAAGCCAGCTGTGCTGCAGGGAGGGGGAACTGCCTGCACCAGAAAACTGGTTACATCAGCTCAACAGGGAGGCCGGGGCCCCATACAGGAGGTCCGGTGTCAGCCCCTTATCAGTGGCCCCAATGATAGCATGCCCCCTTATATGCATTCATTTTTTTACCAGTTGCTTTGCTACTATGCTATTGCTTGGCAGTGCCGGGACAAGGTCATCTAGAGCCCAGGGCGAACATGCCAAATTGCACCCCTTCTTCAGGATGTATAAGCATTATTTGTCAGCAACAACCCCCCCTCCCTCAAAAAATATCCCTCGTCTTTGCACAAATCCTCTACCCTTCAAATTTCCCCTCCGAGCACAAACCCTCACCCTCCTACTCCAAATCCCTCACCGTAGCATAAATTCCCCCCAATCATCCCTACTAGCACAAATCCCTCTCCCAAAAAAAAAATTCCCCTCCTAGCACAAATCCCCCCCCCCCATATTACTTTCTCTAGCGAAAACCCCCCAAATCCCCTATCCTAACACAAATCATCCTCTCCCACCCCCCCTCTCAACACAAATCCCCCCAACTCACCACATCTAGCACACCTCCCCAAATTTCCTCTCCTAAAACAATTCTTATCACTTGCCGCCCCCCAAATTTCCACTCCCAACACAAATCCCCTCCCCCCCAGTTTTCTTGTGGTGTCCCCAAACCTCACATGATACCACAGTTCTCAGGGCAGCCACCCCCCAGCCCCCTTTGTCCCGGCCCTGTTGCTTGGCCCAGTAGAACAATATCTCAAAAAAAATTCTAATGCCGCGTACACACGATCGGAATTTCCGACAACAAATGTTCGATGTGAGCTTTTGGTCGGATATTCCGACCGTGTGTAGGCTCCATCGGACATTTGCTGTCGGAATTTCCGACAACAAATGTTTGAGAGCAGGTTCTCAATTTTTCCCACAAGAAAAGTTCTTGTCGGAGATTCCGACCGTGTGTAGCCATTTCCGACGCACAAAAGTGCTGCGCATGCTCTGAATCAATTCGACGCATGCTCGGAATCATTGTACTTGATTTTTCTCGGCTCGTCGTAGTGACCATCGAAAATTTTTGAGCAACATTTGTGCGACGGTGTGTAGGCAAAACAAGTTTGAGCCAACATCCGTCGGGGAAAAAAAACACGGTTTTGTTGTCGGAAATTCTGATTGTGTGTACGCGGCATAAGAAAAGAAAGTTTCTCTTATTCAGCCCTCATTACTAAGAATTTTTGTGGTTGCTCCCTCTGTCTTGGTGGCCTCAAATATTTGTCCCACCTTGCCTTCCATCAAAACGACTGCTAAGCCTGTATTATCCACACAGAACTGGTTTAGCATGCCGAAATACATTTATGTCATAAATATAAAGTCCTTGAAATAGCGAGATTCCCTCGCGGGCTCTGTGACCTGTACAAACTTCAGTCCTCATTGTCCTTTCCCAAACAATTTTCATCTTAAGCAGCAAGTGAATGTTTTGCGGAAAGCCTCCCCCGCAGCTGTCGATAGGATTTCATTCCTTTAGCCGTTTACTATTTTCGATAGGGCTGTTAACGGTGTGATTTAGAGATCAGCCGCGTAATAAATCGTTTCATATTTTGGGCCTTTTCTTTTTTTTTCAGCCCTACTTTTCAGATCTCGCCCCTGAGGCTTAGCATGGTGTTTGAGACATGTCAGCACCGTGTCCCTCGGCTCTCCGTCATGTCAAAGCTTTGCCTAATCCCTCGCCCACCCAGAGACGGCTGCTACCAGCACAACCAAGTACCTGTTTGTGATATGAAACACAGCCCAGCCTAATAATCTTTTCCAGATGTGTCTGATTCCTATAACAAGGGCTACCTTCTACCCCAATATCTCCTCCACTTTACTTTTACAAATATTTCCCCCGATTAATATTTTCTGGCTTCAATTTACTCCAAAATGTTCTTGTTGTTATTAAAGCTTGGACTTACACTATTTTCCACTGTGCGTAGATGGGGATGCACAGGGCCCTTGAAATAATAAGGGCCTCATAGTTTACAGGTATATCGAATTAGGAAGACTATGGAAAATTTCTGTTTGATACCTCCTAATTGTCCTTCCTCAAGAGGGAATCTTCTTTTCTGAAACCAAATCCTCCTGTGCCTCTCTACTCTATGATACCATTTAGGTTTGATGTAGAGACTTGTATAAATGTAGCGCTGCCCCCCGCAGGAGCCTCTTGGTTGATTGTGTTCTCTGTTCTTTGCTGTGCCTCTCTACTCTATGGTTCTTCATTTAGGTTTGATGTAGAGATCTGTATAAATGTAGCGCTGCCCCCCGCAGGAGCCACTTGGTTGATTGGGTTACCCGTTTTTTGCTGTGCCTCTCTACTCTATGGTTCTTCATTTAGGTTTGATGTAGAGATCTGTTTAAATGTAGCGCTGCCCCCGCAGGAGCCCCTTGGTTGATTGGGTTACCCGTTCTTTGCTGTGCCTCTCTACTCTATGGTTCTTCATTTAGGTTTGATGTAGAGATGTGTATAAATGCAGTGCTGCCCCCGCAGGAGCCTCTTGGTTGATTGGGTTACCCGTTCTTTGCTGTGCCTCTCTACTCTACAGTTCTTCATTTAGGTTTGATGTAGAGATCTGTATAAATGTAGCGCTGCCCCCCGCAGGAGCCGTATGGTTGATTGGGTTACCTGTTCTTTGCTGTGCCTCTCTACTCTATGGTTCTTCATTTAGGTTTGATGTAGAGATCTGTATAAATGTAGCGCTGCCCCCGCAGGAGCCCCTTGGTTGATTGGGTTACCCGTTCTTTGCTGTGCCTCTCTACTCTATGGTTCTTCATTTAGGTTTGATGTACAGATCTGTATAAATGTAGCGCTGCCCCCTGCAGGAGGCGTATGGTTGTTTGGGTTCCCTGTTCTTTGCTGTGCCTCTCTACTCTATGGTTCTTCATTTAGGTTTGATGTAGAGATCTGTATAAATGTAGCGCTGCCCCCTGCAGGAGCCATATGGTTGTTTGGGTTCCCTGTTCTTTGCTGTGCCTCTCTACTCTATGGTTCTTCATTTAGGTTTGATGTAGAGATCTGTATAAATGTAGCGCTGCCCCCTGCAGGAGCCATATGGTTGTTTGGGTTCCCTGTTCTTTGCTGTGCCTCTCTACTCTATGGTTCTTCATTTAGGTTTGATGTAGAGATCTGTATAAATGTAGCGCTGCCCCCGCAGGAGCCTCTTGGTTGATTGGGATACCTGTTCTTTGCTGTGCCTCTCTACTCTATGGTTCTTCATTTAGGTTTGATGTAGAGATCTGTATAAATGTAGCGCTGCCCCCCGCAGGAGCCTCTTGGTTGATTGGGTTACCCGTTCTTTGCTGTTCCTCTCTACTCTATGGTTCTTCATTTAGGTTTGATGTAGAGATGTGTATAAATGTAGCGCTGCCCCCTGCAGGAGCCATATGGTTGTTTGGGTTCCCTGTTCTTTGCTGTGCCTCTCTACTCTATGGTTCTTCATTTAGGTTTGATGTAGAGATCTGTATAAATGTAGCGCTGCCCCCCGCAGGAGCCTCTTGGTTGATTGTGTTCTCTGTTCTTTGCTGTGCCTCTTACTCTATGGTTCTTCATTTAGGTTTGATATAGAGATCTGTAAAAATGTAGTGCTGCCCCCCGCAGGAACCTCTTGGTTGATTGGGTTACCTGTTCTTTGCTGTGCCTCTCTACTCTATGGTTCTTCATTTAGGTTTGATGTAGAGATCTGTATAAATGTAGCGCTGCCCCCTGCAGGAGCCATATGGTTGTTTGGGTTCCCTGTTCTTTGCTGTGCCTCTCTACTCTATGGTTCTTCATTTAGGTTTGATGTAGAGATCTGTATAAATGTAGCGCTGCCCCCTGCAGGAGCCATATGGTTGTTTGGGTTCCCTGTTCTTTGCTGTGCCTCTCTACTCTATGGTTCTTCATTTAGGTTTGATGTAGAGATCTGTATAAATGTAGCGCTGCCCCCCGCAGGATAGGGTGACCACGTGTTCCAGATTGCCCGGGACAGTCCCGCATTTTGCAGATCGGTCCCGGGCACCTTCATTCCAGGACAATACAGTGTCCCAGGCCAATCTGATGCCCCCAAAAAAGGCCGCCACGTGACCGCTTTACTCACCAACAGTACTTGTCCTGGCCGGGAATGCCTGGAGGAGCACAATCCCCGCCCCCTGCTTGTGATTGGAGAAATCATAAATCCCGCCTCTTGTGTCCAATCACTGTGCTGTGATTCGTTACAGCACAAGCTGATTTTTGGGAAGGGAGGGTGTCCCTGAATGGTAGTTTGGAAATGTGGTCACCCTACCGCAGGAGCCTCTTGGTTGATTGGGTTACCTGTTCTTTGCTGTGCCTCTCTACTCTATGGTTCTTCACTTAGGTTTGATGTAGAGATCTGTATAAATGTAGCGCTGCCCCCTGCATGAGCCATATGGTTGTTTGGGTTCCCTGTTCTTTGCTGTGCCTCTCTACTCTATGGTTCTTCATTTAGGTTTGATGTAGAGATCTGTATAAATGTAGCGCTGCCCCCTGCAGGAGCCATATGGTTGTTTGGGTTCCCTGTTCTTTGCTGTGCCTCTCTACTCTATGGTTCTTCATTTAGGTTTGATGTAGAGATCTGTATAAATGTAGCGCTGCCCCCCGCAGGAGCCTCTTGGTTGATTGGGATACCTGTTCTTTGCTGTGCCTCTCTACTCTATGGTTCTTCATTTAGGTTTGATGTAGAGATCTGTATAAATGAAGCGCTGCCCCCTGCAGGAGCCATATGGTTGTTTGGGTTCCCTGTTCTTTGCTGTGCCTCTCTACTCTATGGTTCTTCATTTAGGTTTGATGTAGAGATCTGTATAAATGTAGCGCTGCCCCCCGCAGGAGCCTCTTGGTTGATTGGGTTACCCGTTTTTTGCTGTGCCTCTCTACTCTATGGTTCTTCATTTAGGTTTGATGTAGAGATCTGTTTAAATGTAGCGCTGCCCCCCGCAGGAGCCTCTTGGTTGATTGGGTTACCCCTTCTTTGCTGTGCCTCTCTACTCTATGGTTCTTCCTTTAGGTTTGATGTAGAGATGTGTATAAATGTAGTGCTGCCCCCCGCAGGAGCCTCTTGGTTGATTGGGTTACCCGTTCTTTGCTGTGCCTCTCTACTCTACAGTTCTTCATTTAGGTTTGATGTAGAGATCTGTATAAATGTAGCGCTGCCCCCGCAGGAGCCTCTTGGTTGATTGGGTTACCCGTTCTTTGCTGTGCCTCTCTACTCTATGGTTCTTCATTTAGGTTTGATGTACAGATCTGTATAAATGTAGCGCTGCCCCCTGCAGGAGCCGTATGGTTGTTTGGGTTCCCTGTTCTTTGCTGTGCCTCTCTACTCTATGGTTCTTCATTTAGGTTTGATGTAGAGATCTGTATAAATGTAGCGCTGCCCCCCGCAGGAGCCTTTTGGTTGATTGGGTTACCCGTTCTTTGCTGTTCCTCTCTACTCTATGGTTCTTCATTTAGGTTTGATGTAGAGATGTGTATAAATGTAGCGCTGCCCCCCGCAGGAGCCTCTTGGTTGATTGGGTTACCCGTTCTTTGCTGTGCCTCTCTACTCTACAGTTCTTCATTTAGGTTTGATGTAGAGATCTGTATAAATGTAGCGCTGCCCCCCGCAGGAGCCGTATGGTTGTTTGGGTTCCCTGTTCTTTGCTGTGCCTCTCTACTCTATGGTTCTTCATTTAGGTTTCATGTAGAGATCTGTATAAATGTAGCGCTGCCCCCCGCAGGAGCCTCTTGGTTGATTGTGTTCTCTGTTCTTTGCTGTGCCTCTCTACTCTACAGTTCTTCATTTAGGTTTGATGCAGAGATCTGTATAAACGTAGCGCTGCCCCCCGCAGGAGCCTCTTGGTTGATTGTGTTTTCTGTTCTTTCCTGTGCCTCTCTACTCTGGTTCTTCATTTAGGTTTGATGCAGAGATCTGTATAAATGTAGCTCCCCCCCCCCTGCAGGAGCCTCTTGGTTGATTAGGTTCCCTGTTCTTTGCTGTGCCTCTCTCATGCTGTAGACTTGCAGAGCTCTTGCTGTAGACTCACCATGGCAACTTTGCTCATGCTAGAGACTTGTTATGCAAATTTTCTACAAATTGGAAAAGTGTCAACTAGAACTTGTACTTCAAGTGCTCTGCAAGTGTATAACTTGCCAGTGAAGATGTGCAGCAGCTTAACAGACTTACAATTCAACACTACCACAAATTTGGGGCAAGTTATCCTTGCTATCTGGGATTGTTACTTTCTCTACATAGGAACCAGACTCTTGGAGTCACACCTGAAAGGTTAAACTTTAATTTTCTTCTTCCTTGACTGGCTTCAGGCCCAATTCAAGAGGGGAGATTAACCTCCTATCACAAATTCTCTAATATACTTATTTTCCTTGTCCGTTATCTCCTTCCCCCTCCACCCTCTTTTAGCGCCTTTCTTCTTCCCTCTCCTTCACTTCCATCCAAACATATCTCATATCTCTTTAATTTGCTCATTCTTGATACATATCTACAGGTGTCAGACTACATGTCCTGCTGGGAGTGAGAACTCAACATAACTCCATCCTAGAAGACTGTGAAAAATCCCTTATCCTTACACATTCCTCACCGAGAGAAATACTGAAAAATTCTTGCCTGATGATATTTCTGCACCACAGAAATCTTCAATTTTCCAACTAAATCCCCAAACTGGTGTTGGAGATACTTCATTCGTAGAGGCACCATGTTTCACATACGGTGGAAATGCTTCACAATTCATAGCTTTTGGAGTATCCATATACTACGAAAGTGACCAGAGTGACCCTCGTTCAAGGTTTTCTGACTTAGTTTTCCAATATCTATGTTTGCCAACACAGCTTATTGGGTGATCCATTCCCTTTCCCTGCTAATCCCCAACCCCAATTCTCTTGCTTTTCCCTCTTCCCTCTCCTTACCTTCCCGATCTCTCCTGTTACCTTTTAACTTTCTGCCTGTAAGAAGGGGTGTCTCCTTTCAACTAGGCCATGTTGTGTGCGAGGTCTACATGTCCTGCACATGGGGGGGGGGGGGACCTTTAGCTCGGAGCGCGCTCATCAATGCCTGGGACCAGGAGGAGACTGCAGTCATGTGAAGAATCTAACATTAAGGCAGTTCCCCCGACTTAGAGATGAGCCTTCACTGTGCGCAGTAATAAAATACAGAGTTCCTCTGAAAGTGTTGTCCCTGTGCATGGTAACCAATCAGCTTCTAGCTTCAGCTTGTTAAATTAAGCTTGGCCAATAAAACCTGGAAGCTGATTGGCTACCATGCACAACTGCACCAGATTCTGAGTGCACCAGTTTTAGTAAATCAAGCCCTCTGCAACTTGCTCACTCCACCAGTCTAGTTTATCTCTGCTACCGCACTCCCAGTAACAGAATTGGGTCCCGCCGAGCACATAGCACGGACTTCATGCATGCTCAATAGCTCTTTCACTTCCCTGCCCCATTTACCAGGCCATAGATCTCTGTAATGTGGGTTCAGATCCAGTTGCTGTTGGATGCTGACCACTAGGGAGGGAGCCTGACAACAACCCCCTCGCTACCAGAGGACCTACATAGTTACATAGTAGGTGTGGTTGAAAAAAGTCCATCAAGTCCAACCTATGTACCTGTCACCTTAATGGGTACCATGCCTAATGACTGGTTACTTCTGTCTTGATTGGTTACTCTTAGCAACTACACTCCTCTTCCTTGTCTTCACTTTTGGAGTGGTGTTTCATCATACCCCATAGTGCTTTTACAGACCCAAGTTGTTTTTAATACGCCTGGGCCCACATGCACCCCTTTAACCCTTTCCATACAGGGCTTTTTATACCACTTCCATACCGGGCCTATTCTGGCACTTCTCTCCTACATGTTCAAATCATCATTCTTTTGCTAGAAAATTACTCAGAACCCCCAAACATTATATATGGTTTTTTTTAGCAGACAGGGAATAAAATGACGGTCGTTGCAACTTTTTATCTTGCATGGTATTTGCGCAATAATTTTTCAAATGCCTTTTTTGGGGGCAAAAAATGGTTTCATGAATTTAAAAAAAAAAAACTGTAAAGTTAGCCCAATTTTTTTGTAAAATCTGAAAGCTTATGTTACGCCGAGTAAAAAGATACCTAACATATCACGCTTGTAAATGTAAACATCCCTTGTAATAGGAATGTGTGTGACAGGTCCTCTTTATGGAGAGATGCGGGGTCAATAAGACCCCCACATCTCTTCTCCAGGCTGGAAAGCATGAGATCGTGAAAAAAAATTCACTGATCTCATACTTACAGCCGCAATGGCGCCTTTGTTTACATTTGAGGACCCGGGCGTGACGTCATCACATCGCGCCCGGGCCTCCGACGCTCATAGAGATGACTGGTGACCATCTGGTCACCAGTCATCTCTATGCTCATCACGTGACCCACCAGCAGCACCAGACGATTCTCTCCGGGTCCCTGATGGCACGGGAGAGCCCGGAGAAGCACCGGATGGCGGCGGGAGGGGGGGATGTCCCCTCCCGCCGCCTATAAGAACGATCAATTGGCGGAACCGCCGCTATGATCATTCTTATGGTGCGCAGGATCGCCGACTGAAAACAAGGATATCTGAATGATGCCTCTAGCTGCAGGCATCATTCAGATATCCCCCCACAAAGCCCAGGACGTCATATGACGCCCACCCGAAGGGAGAGAGGGTTCCTGCCGGCGTCATTTTACAATGAGCCAGTATAGAAGTGGTTAAGTAACTTCAGACCAGACTTAGAACAGTTAAGGTAGAACAATAGGCAAAACTGGATAGAGCAAGGGAGTGTTATAAAACGTGTCAGGTGCTACTCCATCTTGGTATTCTCCATGACTTGAATAGATGTCTTCGGAAAACCTTGGTGCCTTCAGCAGAGCCAGATGATTCCACACATAGGAAAGAATAGAACCCGCAGACCTCAACCATCCATCTTTTTATAGCACAGGTGGGCTGGCTGGGACCAAAACTGAGCTGCCAACATTTAACCCTTTCTTCTAGCCTGGGCCAGCTGCTGACTCAATATATCTAAACACAATTCAACCTGACTACATGCCCTTCTATTTATTCTACCAAGCATTTCATCTCCAATACGTAGATTCTCCATCACATTCCTATCAATCAGACTGATGAACTTACACCACTCTTAAACCAACTGTCATAGGTTTGGGATTTATTTTTTTAATTTTTATAATTCTCTTTCAACTACAGTATGCTATATGACAATAAGCCTATGTACAACATAAACATTAACAGATTACTGTATATGCTCGAGTATAAGCCAAGTTTTTCAGCCCTTTTTTTAGGGCTGAAAATACACCCCTTGGCTTATACTCGAGTCAGTGTTCCTGAAAATCTTCTTATGCCGCGTACACACGATCATTATTCACGGCGGTTAAAAAACCGCCGTGAATAATGACAGGAAAAACGAGGGTACCGCTTGGTTCCCTACACGGTCGTTTTTCCCGTCATTTCTTCTCTTGACGAGAAAAACGACCGTCTGTGGGCTCCGCGGCAGTGTTTCCCTATGGGAAAACTGCCGCGGAAAAAAATGCTGGAAAAAACGACGAGAAAATTTAGAACATGTTTTAATTTTTCTCGTTGTTTTTTATGCCGTTTTTCTCGACGAGAAAAACGACATAAAGCCCACAGACGATCGTTTTTCTCGGCGAAATGAAAAAATGCCGTTTTTCTCAACGAGAAAAACGGTCGTGTGTACGCGGCATGAGACTGCGGGCGGCGTCCATTGTTTAAATATCGCGGCTTGCTCCCGGTCTTGTTCCGTGATAGGCGTTTCCAGCAAACACTGTGTTGAGTGTTCCGCCTATCACGGAGGTCTTCTCATTCTCGGACTCCGTTTCCCAGCAGGCACTGTGTTCAGTGTTCCGCCTATCATGGACGTTCTCTTGTCCGAGGAGGAAAACACAAGGTTTGCTGGAAACGCCTATCACGGAACAAGACAAGGAGGAAGCCGCGATATTTAAAGAATGGACCCCGCTCGCAGTCTAAGAAGATTTTCAGGTACACTGACTCGGGCACAGGGAGGCTGCAATGGACACAGTGAGGTTGGGCACAGTAAGCTGGCAATGGGCACAGTAAGGTTGGGCACAGTAAGCTGGCAATGGGCACAGTGAGGTGGCAATGGGCACAGTGAAGTGGCAATGGGCACAGTAAGCTGGCAATGGGCACAGTAAGGTTGGGCACAGTGAGGTGGCAATGGGCACAGTGAGGTTGCAATGGGCACAGTGAAGTTGCAATGGGCACAGTGAGGTTGGGCACAGTGAAGCGTGCAAATGGGCACTGTAGGCCTTTTTTCTGCTTACAGTAGCTGCTGCATTCACCCCCCCCCCCCCCAGGCTTATACTCAAGTCAATAAATTTTCCCAGTTTATTGGCGTAATATTCGGTACCTCGGCTTATACTCGGTCGGCTTATACTCAAGTATATACGGTATCCTAAAAAAGATAGATATAGGTCAATGAAGTTAATGCAAATCTCAAAGTTTTCTTTAAATGCCAAACTTGACCCCATCGCTCCCACTCGCCAATAGACATGTGCACTGCTGAAAAATGTGTTAGTTTTCGTTTTATTCGTATTGTTTTTTTATTTTTCGGGTCATTCGTTATGTTCGAAATTCATAAATTGGTAAATTCGAAAATCTGTTAATTTAAAAATTCGTAAATTTGAAAATCGGAAAATTTGAAAATCCGGAAATTCGTAAATGCGAAAATACAAAAATCTGAAAATAAGAAAGAAAATCCAAAACTTCGAAAGAACGAAAATCCGAATGTAACGGGAAGGCGCGGGGAACCCAGAATCCCTTAGAAAGTATGAGATATCCTTGCTTCAGCTTCCCCAATGCCTCTTATGTGTAAACCACCCTGTGTCCCTATTAGGGGCACAGGGTGAATGAAAACCCCACCATGATCTGTGATAGCCATATTCAATACGGTATATACAGGGCACATATTGGGTATATACTGTGTGTGGGCTGTTTATGTAATACTTGCTGTGATGCTGTGTGATTTCATGCTATTGTCTATTGTGGCTTGTGGGAGTTAAGCCTGTAATTATAGGTTGTGGAACTAGCAGACAGACAGGTTAATTGAAGAGATGCTGAGGTGTCACCTGTCTGCTTGAGTAATGTTAATGAACCTCAAATATGCTACACATCCTTTCAATGAGTGCAGTCTTTTGATAATGTAGATTGGGAGACAAAAGCTAAACACAAAAGGGTCATGCATAATCATTAAACTGAGATGTGTATTGGTCATCAGCTGTAGAGAATTGGCTCATGTAAATTGGGTCTGGTCAGAGGTGTATGATGAGGGGAGGGTCAGAAGCTTCTCTCTGTGTGTATAAGAGTTGTAGTACTTTTGCAATAAAGAGTCAGTCTATTCTGGAAAGATACAGAGTGCGTCTCGTTCTTTTGGAAGGATTAATTCCTATGGGAAGTGGTCGCCTGACTGTGGAGGATCGGCAGCGAATGTGTGTCCAGGAGAGGGAAGAGATCTTAAACAGCGTGTAACCCCTAACCCCTTTCATATTTGGGGTGCCGTTACACCGAAAATTTGAAATAATAACTAACTATTAAATTATAGGTATTGGAATTTCCTTTCAAACTTGTCTGTTAGTGAATGTTAGGAATACGAATTTATCCAAAGTTAAGAATTTTCGAATATTCAAATTTACGAATCTACGAATTTTTGAATATTCAGATTTACGAATATTCGAAAAAATTTGTTAAACAGGTTTTTTGTTCATTCGGATATAGTTGAGTTATTATTTGTTGGTTATTATTTCAGATTTTAGAATTTTAGTTTTTTTGACTTTTTGAATTTTTGATCTAATTTTTGAATTTACAAATTGTTACGAATATTGGAATTTACGAATTTTCCATTTTACGAATTATTGAATATTCTAATTTTCTGAAAAAATCGTGTTTTTGTTCATTCCGAATATTTTCAAATTACCAAATTTGTCGAAGTTTGTTAAAAAAAACTAATTTGGAACAAAACAAATTGCACATGTGTACCCGCCAAACCTTCCTGTTGGTCAATGAACCCTCACATTAAGAGGGACGTTACGACATGCGTGTTTTTGATGAAGGTAATTTCTTTATGCTTTTTTTTTTTTTTTTTTTATATATATATATACTCAGTTTGAATTGACTATGTTTGTGACAGGTTTACTTTATTAAGACAGTGCAAAGATAATGAGGATGTGCAGAGGCTGGTAATGCCTAGCAATCAACCACCTTTCAATTTTTAACAGTCAAGACAATGAAGGATGATTTCTTAATGACGCTGATGGATTAGTGTGCTTTCCTCTTTGCCTTATTAAATAACTCTGCAATTGTCAGTGACATATTTTATATCAGGAGGAAGCGCTGAAACCAGTTGAAGGCTGCCCAGAATTAAGTCCTTTCATTACAATATAGCATTCCTACTATATGCGCAGTTTATTCGTGTTTGCTGCTTTTTGTTGAGGTCGTAGGGCCTATTTACTCTAGCAGACCTTGGTACAAAGTAATATCGCCACAACAAAAATTGGGATTAATTGGTGTTAAGAGCTGTATACTGTAACCCAATAGTCTCATACCTTAAAGTGGAGTTTTCACCATGAAAAAAAAAAATTACACAAAAATGCTGCAAAAAAATAAAAAATAATAATAATTTACTCACCCAAAATAGCGGTTGCTATGCGGAAGTCACTAATCTGCCTCTTCCTTATCCGCGGTGGGTCTTCTTCCACATCCTCCTTCTGGCGAATGGGGCGCGCTGCCTTCTGGGAACTGTGTGTATCCCAGAGAGCAGCCGCCCATTCACAAAGCGGTGCGAACCTCGCGCATGCGCAGTAGGAAACGGGCAGTGAAGCCGCAAGCCTCACTGCCTGTTTCCCTTACTGAGGATGGCGGCGCAGGGCCTGCAATGATCTGGATCAACATTGGGGGGGGGGGGGGCCATCATCGCGGGTGCCTAGGACGGGTAAGTGTCCTTATTAAAAGTCAGCAGCTACAGTGTTTGTAGCTGCTGACTTTTAAAAAAAATAAACATCGCGGGTGGAATCCCACTTTAACCACTTCAGCTCTGGAAGATTTACCCCCCTTCTGACTAGGCCATTTTATGCGATACTGCACTGCGCTGTTTTACCTGACAATTGCACGGTTGTGCGACGCTGCACCCAAACACAATTTTTGTCCTTTTTTTCCCTGCAAAAAGAGCTTTCTTTTGGTGGTATTTGATCACCACTGCATTTTTTTATTTATTTTTTTGCGATCTAAGCAAAAAACGACTGACAATTTTGAAAAATAAATATATTTTTTACTTTCTGCTATAAAATATATCCAATAAAAAAACTATTTTCTTCATCAATTTAGGCAAATATGTGTAGCACTACCCCCGAAGGAGCTGCTGGTTTTGATTTGGGCCTTGCACGTTACCTCTCCATTCATTGTCTAGGGGATGAGAGTCTATAGTAACTTCAATGTCCACACAAGATATGAATGCTTTTCTTTAGGCTTTATTTCAAACAAACTTGCGTAGGTAGAGGGATGGAGGGACGGGGGAAAGGTTCAGGCACACGATGCAGATCACTGGGGAAACTTCTAAAGCCCCGTACACACGGTCTGACTTTTTGCCAACAAACTTCATTTTGAGCAAGTTTGACAAAAAATCTGACCGTGTGTACGCTCCATCGGACAAACTTTTTTGGTTTTCATCGGACAAATGTTCGGTCTGCAAACGGACAAACTTTTCACCAACAAAAGTCAGATGGAGCAAAGTCCGACAGTGTGTACAGAAATCCATCGGACTTTTGTCCGATGGACAAAACAAATAATGTTAAAATCAACCAACAATAGCAGAAGTTGACCAAAGGGTGGCGGTAAAGAGCAGAAAAGAGCAGAAAAACCACGTGATGTTGGAAAAGTTTTGGGAAAGTTTGCAGAAAAGTCAGAGCGTGTGTATGCTATGGGTGTGCCCGGCCAACTCCGTTCGGACAAAAATCCATGGAAAAGTCAGATGTAAGTCCAACCGTGTGTACGAGGCTTTAGTTTCAAAAAGTCACACTCACCACTCTCCTTCAAGTGGGTATTGCTCACCCGGATAGGCCCTTCTCACTAGCCTAGCAGCCGGGACGATGCACGAACAAAATGAAGAACAACAGTCTCTGCCACAGACTTTAGGGTGATATAGATGAGCTGTTCAATAATCCTCTGCCACAGGATTTAGTATCCAGATATCCAGCCTTACAGTTTTAGAGCCTTTAAGCCGACCCAGCACACTGTAAGGTAAAATAAGCTATGGTGCATCCTCCAATAAGGTCACCAGGCCTTCCCCCAAAACACCAGCCTTCCGCTTGGTCCTCTCCAGGACAGGTCCTCCCCTGGTTTCCTCCATTGAGTGGCTTCCTCCCGCAGGACAGACAGCACAGGATCACCTTCATAATGCAGGCCCCAGTCAGGACGACTGGGCCTACCCGGCAGAGATGCAGCCTCGGGCCAACATGGCTCAGCGGCTGAACTTTCAGTATCACATACCTCGAGCCAGGAGGGCCACAAGGCGAAGGAGCCCGCAAAATGGCGTCTGCCCCTTAAGTACCCTTCCCCAGCATGCCCAGCTGGGAGACCACTCCCACCGAGCTGTTCCCGGGGAAAAATACCCAATACGCTCTGGCCTGCCTGTTTTCCAACACTGGCCTGTGGTGGTAACGCCACCTTCAGGCAAACAATGGGAAAGTCCCTCTAAGCACAGCCATAGCCGGAACAGAGGCTGATTTAGCCTTAATCATCAAAGTTGGAGCTAACTACCAGCTCAGACACCCACTAAATTTAAACATAGCGCCTGGTCATCAGGAGCAGGGCGTTCTACATATGTATTCTGCTACATATACTCACAGAGCCGGAGCCGCATACCTGGAAGAAACGCTGTGCATACTAGCTCATTATGCCTTTGCCTTACAGGTTTTTTTGGGGGGGGGTTTTGCAGGCATACAACTTTAAACTTTAAACTCTGGCTGTGAAAGTTGGACAATAAGGAAGGCTGAACTCTGAAGAACTGATGCTTTTGAACTATGGTGTTGGAGAAGACTCTTGAAACTCCCTTGGACGGCAAGAAGATCAAACCAGTCAATCGTGAAGGAAATTGACAATGAATATTCACTGGAAGGACAGATCCTGAAGCTGAAACCCAAATACTTTGGCCACCTAATATGAAGAGAGGGCTCATTGGAAAAGACCCCAATGCTGGGAAACATGGAAGGAAAAAGGAGAAGAGGACGATAGAAAACAAGATGGATGGATAGCATCATCGAAACAATCAACATGAAGTTAAGCAAGCTCCGGGAGGCAGTGGAGGACAGAAGAGCCTGGTAAGCTATGGTCCATGAGGTCACGAAGAGTCGGGCGTGACTAAACGACTGAACAACAACAAAAACACATTGGTACTCTGGTTGCTTGACTGAGTGGTTTGTTCGTGTAGAGGGGTCTGGGTCATACACCCAGGTTGAAGGTTGGCTGTACGGGGCCCCGTGATTTCTAATAGCAGCCCTGGCTATCATAGTTGCAAATGTGTTGTAATAAGATAGAAAAAATATTACTTTGGCCACCTAATACGAAGAGAGGACTTGTTGGAAAAAACCCTAATGCTGGGAAACATGGAAGGAAAAAAGAGAAAAGGATGACAGAAAACAAGTTGGATAGATAGCATCATCGAAACAATGAACACGAAGTTAAGCAAGCTCTGGGAGGAGGCGGAGGACAGAAGAGCCTGGTAAGCTATAGACATGTGCACACTGAAATATTTTGTTTCGGAATTTCGTTTTCGTCCGAAAAATGTATTTATTTAGTTACTCCCGAAATTCGTTTTTATTTATTTTGTTTTGTTAAAAAATGGATTAGTTTGAATATCCGAATGAATTAAGGTTGAATCTGTCAATTGAAGGCTTATGGTGTCTGTTGAATGTTCTAAGAAGATTAGACGAAGCAGCTAAACTGTACGACGCTGCGATCGTACATTTCTGGTCGAATTCTCCGCCCACAAGCTATAGTAGAATTCTAATGTTGTATGACTAGTAATAATTATATGTATTAATTATTATTACTAGTCAACCAACATTAGAATTCTTCTATAGCCTATGGGCGGAGCATTTGACCATAAATGTCCGCTCGTGGCGATCGTATGTTTTTAGCTGCTTCGTCGACTCTTCATGTCTCTATAATGTCGACTCTTTTCTCTCTATGTCGACTCTTCATGTCTCTATAATGTCAAATCTTTTCCCTCTATGTCGACTCTTCATGTCTCCATAATGTTGAATCTTTTCCCTCTATGTCGACTCTTCATGTCTCTATAATGTCGACTCTTTTCCCTCTATGTCGACTCTTCATGTCTCTATAATGTTGAATCTTTTCTCTCTATGTCGACTCTTCATGTCTCTATAATGTCGACTCTTTTCTCTCTATGTCGACTCTTCATGTCTCTATAATGTTGAATCTTTTCTCTCTATGTCGACTCTTCATGTCTCTATAATGTCGACTCTTTTCTCTCTATGTCGACTCTTCATGTCTCTATAATGTCGACTCTTTTCCCTCTATGTCGACTCTTCATGTCTCTATAATGTCAAATCTTTTTCCTCTATGTCGACTCTTCATGTCTCTATAATGTTGAATCTTTTCTCTCTATGTCGACTCTTTCTTCATGTCTCTATAATGTCAAATCTTTTCCCTCTATGTCGACTCTTCATGTCTCCATAATGTCGAATCTTTTCCCTCTATGTCGACTCTTTCTTCATGTCTCTATAATGTCGACTCTTTTCTCTCTATGTCGACTCTTCATGTCTCTATAATGTCGACTCTTTTCCCTCTATGTCGACTCTTCATGTCTCTATAATGTCAAATCTTTTTCCTCTATGTCGACTCTTTTCCCCCTATGTCGACTCTTCATGTCTCTATAATGTCAAATCTTTTCCCTCTATGTCGACTCTTCATGTCTCTATAATGTCAAATCTTTTTCCTCTATGTCGACTCTTCATGTCTCTATAATGTTGAATCTTTTCTCTCTATGTCGACTCTTTCTTCATGTCTCTATAATGTCAAATCTTTTCCCTCTATGTCGACTCTTTTCCCCCTATGTCGACTCTTCATGTCTCTATAATGTCAAATCTTTTCCCTCTATGTCGACTCTTCATGTCTCTATAATGTCAAATCTTTTTCCTCTATGTCGACTCTTCATGTCTCTATAATGTTGAATCTTTTCTCTCTATGTCGACTCTTTCTTCATGTCTCTATAATGTCGACTATTTTCCCTCTATGACGACTCTTCATGTCTTTATAATGTCGAATCTTTTCCCTCTATGTCGAATAATCTCGGACTAATAGAGTTAGGTTAGCCACATTCCGCAGATTCGATAGACACAGATCACTATTGTCACCGTCATGTCGAATCTTCTATCTGTATCGAACTGTTATCGCAACGAAACTAAAATAAAGCATTTTTTATGTCGGATCTTTCGGATTTTGGACTCTGCACATTCGTTATCGTTTGTTAAAACGAACGCGAAAATCCCCGAAATTCGGACGGAAATTAATGCACATGTCTAGTAAGCTATGGTCCATGAGTTCACGAAGAGTCGGGCATGACTAAACGACTCTTCGTGACCTCATGAACCATAGCTTACCAGCTTAACAACAAACTTTAAACTTGTTTCGGGTCAGCGACTCAGTCGGCTTTGAAGCCAAGGCATCAGCATAACAGCCAGGGAACCAGGATTCTCATAAAGGAAAGGTCAGCAGCGGCAACCTTCATTATTCCCCTGTGATGGATTTCCCTGTAACACCCTGGCATCCTTCCGCTAAGTAATGAAAAAGGCGAGAAAAACAGAGCGGCGCACACGCTTGTGAACTTTTGTATTATCGATTGCAGTGACAGCAGTTTAGCTAATTCCAGTTGTTCTTCACACATCAAAAACTATATGAAAGAAAAACAATGTGTTACTATCCCCGCTCTCCAGATTTTAACAAGGTGCAGAGTTTGTATTTTCATCCAGCAGCGGTTTTACTGCGTGATGAAAGTGGTGCAGATTAAACATAGTTAAGCAGCTGTCTTTTGAGTTAAACCAACAACTTTTCCTACAAATGATCCCAGAACACTTCAAAAGCCCTTCGCCCCGTTCATTTTACTTCTCATATCTGCAGAGGAACGTCTCTGTTGGAGAAGGTGGAGCGCGCCTCTATGAAATGGCAGCGTTTCATGAAGAACAGCACGCTACTCCATAACACTTTCCAAACTTAATAACTTGCACAAAACATTTCCACTCAATCCCATCATCTATTCTTTCTTTTTTTTTTTAAATTTCTTGCTGCCATTAAAGAGTGGGGAAGGCTGCTGGCTGGCGGATAAGCACCGTTCTCAGCACTAAGCAGATGTGCCACAGCAGGAGGACTGGATCGGCGGTAGGGGCAGCGAGCTCACGCCTCACTAGCAGTTCCAGCGCCGCCAAAGCTGGCTCTGTTGTTTTGCAGCAATACATTCTCAGAGTCCTGGAGGAAACAATTGCCGGCGTGATATTTGTTTCATGGTGGTTTGAACATTATTGTTTTAAGGATGCCAAAAAATAAAGTTCTTTTACACCTAATCAAATTCAGTTCCATAAGTATTTTTTTTTTTTGTTACTGTTTTAGAGTTCATTGCAAAGTTTTAGTGATTAACCATTTTTTGCATATCCGCTTTAAAGGGGTTGTAAAGGTAAAAGTTTTTTCACCTTATTGCATTCTATGCATTAAGGTGAAAAAAAATCCGACAATACCGGCTCCCCCTGGCCCCCCGGTTAGCTTACCTGACCCGCGCTCTCCCCCGACATCCTCGTCGCCGCTCAGCCTGGCCGTTGATCGGTTACAGTGGATGGATTGAAAGCAGCGCAGCCATTGGCTCGCGCTGCTGTCAATCACATCCAATGATGCTGCGCGCCGGGGGGCGGGGCCGAGTGATAAGTGAGCGGCAATATCCGCTGGCTGTATCACAGGAGCGTGCCCGCAATCACTCACCACCATGCGAGCTCGCATATAGGTGGTGAGTGATTGCGGGGAGGAGCCGAGACAGCCGCCGAGGGACCACAGAAGACGTGGATCAGGGCCACTCTGTGCAAAACGAGCTGCACGGCAGAGGTAAGTATGACATGTTTGTTATTTTTTTTTCTTTAGTGATCCTTTAAGATGAGGACAGGCATGCCTTATCCAGTAATAACCATTATTTTTACTAATGCCCCGTACACACGGTCGAAATTTCCGATGGGAGCTTTTCGTCGGATATTCCGACCTTGTGTATGCCCCATCTGACTTTTTCTGACGGAATTTCCGACGGACTCAGAGAGCAGGTTCTCTATTTTTCCGACGGAAAAAAATCTTGATTGGAAATTCCGATCGTCTGTAGCAATTCCGATGGGCAAAATTCCGATGCATGCTCGGAAACAATTCGACGCATGCTCGGAAGCGTTGAACTTCATTTACTCGGCTCGTCGTAGTATTGTACGTCACCGCGTTCTTGACGGTCGAAAGTTCCGAGAACTTTTGTGTGACCGTGTGTATGCAAGTCAAGCTTGAGCGGAATTCCGTCGGAAAAACCATCAAACTTTTTTCTGACGGAAAATCCGTTCGTGTGTACGCGGCATTAGAAAGACCACTGTGAGCATTCCTAGAGAAGAACTTGAGTAGGACAGCCTTTTTCAACCTTAAAAGGGTTGTAAAGGTTCGAATATTATTTTCTCTTTCGTCCATGGACGGACACAGCTCCTTTATTCTTGACCTTAGGGTTTATATGCCGTCTATTAGGAGAGGACTAGGCAGACATGTTAAACAGTTAAAAACATGTAACAACAGCAAAGCTGAACAGTACCGCCCAGGGGGTGGTCCCTCTGGCTATAACCCCTCACCCTGCAGTCAGCAGCTCAGTTTTTTTTCTGCCTAGCATAGTAGAAGGACATGGCTCCCAGTTGGGGCCATTGGTCCTGGAGATTTTTTGCTTTTTTCTACTTTTTTGATACTGAGACCTACTATCAACTGCCGGCTGGGTGACAGGCTGGATAATATAGATCCTTGTGGTCTCCCCAGTCCGGTCATCGAGCGTGAGCAGACCTTTAGCTACGCGCTGGGTCGGCCACGACATGCCCCATTTGTTCCAGGGGTGGTCGGTGAGCTATATGCTCCGGGGCACACATATGACCGGGCTACTGCTGTCCGAGTCACAGTGGACCGTGTCTGACAGCCACTCCGTACTGCTCGGGTGATGGGTCTGTCCGGAATGCGTCCAGCAGTCCCCGCAGGATGGGTAAGTAGGGTTCCACCTGTTTCGGCAGGATGGAACAGCTGGGCATTCCTGGGGAGGTCGATTAGGGGGTCTCTCACTCTCCCTTTCTTCTCTCCCTGTCCCTTCCCTCCTCCCCATGCATCTGTGGTGGCTGGGCCTGCTGTGTACCTGACCGGGGGTCCTCCGGGGGGGGTTCCGGGTCCGGGCTGGGGGCTGCGCTGGGTGTCCAGGGTCCGCTCTCCATTGTGGGGTGTTTTCTGGTCCACTCGGAGGCCCAGTGTGTTTGCTGCCTTTTTTTTCTTACCTCAGTAACGACCGGTGCCCATTTTGGCGGAGCCTGCGCCATTTTCTTGTAGCCGCGCTAGTGTTAATGCTGAAGCAGCCGGCGGCCATTTTCTTGTATTTTGCGCTCTTTTTCCTGAGGCGGTCGGCGGCCATTTTCTTGTAGTCCCAGCTTCATTTTTGGCCTCTAGTGCTGGGAATGTCTTTTTGAACGGCGCGAACAGCATAGAACACCTCAGACGCAGGAGAACACCTCAGGCACAGGCAGTGCAGGAGAGAGAGTGGACCGCAGTGCTGTGCAGTACCTGAGTCAGGGTGGTGAGTCCTCTGGGGGGCCCCTCGGTCTGTAACAGCTAGGAGGGTGGACCTTTTGTGTACCTTGCCTTTAGTCCCTAAGTGGCTATCAGGCGAGTGTGGGTCAGCATGGCGTCAGAAGCTGGCGCTTCTTCCCCAGACATCCCTGTGATAGCAAGCGGTGCCTATGGACGCTTTGTCGGCGGTCCTGGAGTCTTTTGTTGCCAGGGTAGAGGCGGTGTGCGGGCGAAAGGGGGGCAAAAAACGCCCCCTCCCGCCACCATCTTCTGGGGAAAGCTCTGATTCAGACTCGGGCCTGGCTGTGGCACACGGCCCCTGTTCTGACATGTCAGAGGATGCGGACCAGGACCATTCGGACAGTGAGGAAGACTCCGTGTCCGGGTCAGCGCAGGAAAAGGCGCTTGTTGGAGCACTTATCACCGCAGTGCGGGAGACCCTAAAATTGGAGGATATGGCAGGGGCATCTACTGACGTGTCGGTCCCTTTTGGGTCCCACAAGCCGGCCCGCACTGCTAGGGTGCTTCCCTACCTAACTTATTTTGATAAGTTTATATACAAAGAATGGCAAGGACCGCAGTGGACCTGTTCGGTTCCTAAACGCAGGGCGGTCCGTTACCCCTTTGAGGAGAGTCTCCTGAAAAAAAGGACATCTCCCCCGATTGTCGACCCCCTGGTATCCAGGTTAAACAAGGTAACCACGATTCCGGTAGAGGGGACCCCTGCTTTTAAGGACCCTGCAGACAGGAGGGCCGAGGCGTGGCCTGATCCATGTTCACGATGGTGGGGTCAGCATTGAGGCCAGTGTTGGCCATGGCCCTGGTGTCACAGACACTTGCAGAATGGGCAAAATTGTTGCACCACGAGTTGGTAGAGCAACAGGTTTCCACGGACTGCGTGGAAC
This sequence comes from Rana muscosa, assembly GCA_029206835.1. Classification (NCBI taxonomy): domain Eukaryota; kingdom Metazoa; phylum Chordata; class Amphibia; order Anura; family Ranidae; genus Rana; species Rana muscosa. Next base: position 286,338,893 of record CM055124.1, read on the forward strand.
TGGCCGACCAGTTGGTGCATGGCCTTAAGTATGTCTGCGATGCAGCCTTAGATACAGCTCCCTTGCTTTCCAGTGCCTCAGTATCTGCTGTGGTGCTACGTCGCCTGATTTGGCTAAAATGCTGGTCCGCGGACCAGACTTACAAGAAGGCTCTGGCGGATTTGCCCTTTCAGGGAGAGAGGCTATTTGGAGTCTCGCAGGATGACATTATTAAGAATGTCACTGGGGGTAAGAGCACGCTACTCCCACAATCCAGAAAATTTAAGCAGCCACGCCATAGGCCAGGGCCCTCCTTTTCCGCTCAGAAGTGATTTTTTCGTCAGCCCGGGCCCGCTGGTAAGCGTTCCCAGACCGACAAGGGGCCAGCTGAGGGACAAAAACGTCCCTGGTTTTGCAAGCCAAACAAGCCTGCGAACAAATCTGCGACAGCATGAAGGTTTGTCCCCTCCCGACTCTCTGGTAGGGGGGTCGCCTGCGCGAGTTTGCAGCTCGGTGGACTTCCCTGATTTCGGACCAGTGAGTTTGCAAAGTAGTTTCATCAGGGTAAAAGACAGAGTTTCTTTTTTGTCCACAAAACAGATTTTTTCCCTCCAACCTTCATCTTCTTCCGGCTCATCGGAACGCCCTGTTTGAGGCAGTGCAGGACCTGCTGATGTGCGGGGTAATAGTACCTGTGCCGCTGCCGGAAAGGTTTCAGGGATTCTACTGCAATCTGTTTGTAGTCCCAAAAAAGGACGGGTCCGTCCAATCCTGGATGTCAAGGCCCTCGACACCTTTGTAAAAGTACGAAGGTTCAGGATGGAATCAGTTCGCTCTGTTGTCGGGGGATTTTTTGGCGTCCTTGGACATCAAGGACGCATACTTGCATGTCCCCATATATGTCGGGCATCAAAGATTTATGCGGTTTGCAGTCGGGGATGATCACTACCAATTTGTAGCTCTCCCTTTTGGCCTGGCGTCGGCACCAAGGGTTTTCACCAAGGTGCTCGCCCCGATTCTGGCTTTGCTGAGACAGCGAGGAATCGCTATCGTGGGCTACCTGGACGACCTTCTTCTGAGAGCAGCTTCAGACTCAGAATTAGAAGAGGATGTGGCTATAGCCAGTCAGACCCTTCGAGAGTTTGTTTGGGTACTGAACCTCCAGAAGTCGTGTTGGTGCCGACTCAACACCTGGAGTACCTGGGCTTGATTCTGGACTCCTCAGAGGCGAGAGTTTTTCTCCCTTTGGAAAAGTTGCAGACTCTTCAGGCTGCGGGGAAGCTGTTGGCATCCCGCAGGTGGTCGTCGCTGCGCTTTTGCATGCGAGTCCTGGGTCTCATGGTAGCCACCTTCGAGGCGGTAACGTATGCTCAATTCCGTACTCGAGTCTTGCAAAAGGAGATCCTGTCCAAATGGGACAAATCTCAGTTGTCCCTGGATTGTCAAATCCGGGTGAGCCAGCTAGTCAGGGTTTCCCTGGTCTGGTGGCTGAGGTCTCCGGCCCTTCAGTCCGGGAAGTCATTCCTTCCCTTTCACTGGACGGTGATCATGATGGACGCCAGCCTGACTGGTTGGGGGGGAGTTTGGTGCGTACAGTCAACACAAGGTCGCTAGAATCCCGCATGCCCATCAATGTGCTGGAACTTCGGGCGATCAGGCTGTTCCTCTCCACATGGTCACAGAGGCTGCAGGGATGTCCAGTCAGGATCCAGTCGGACAACGCCACGGCGGTGGCGTATGTCAACCATCAAGGAGGAACAAGAAGCTCGGCTGCAGCATTGGAGGTCGCTCACATCCTGTGGTGGGCAGAGAGGAGCGTGCCGGTTCTATCGGCCGTACACATTCCGGGCGTAGAAAACTGGCAACCGGACTACCTAAGTCGCCAGATGCTGGACCAAGGAGAATGGTCGCTACACCCGGATGTGTTTCGACTCCTTTGCCTGTGATGGGGCAAGCCAGACGTGGATCTCCTGGCTTCTCGACTCAATCGGAAGGTATTGAGGTTTGTGGCCAGGTCAAAAGATCCCTGGGTGGACACGACAGACGCGTTGGTGGCTCCGTGGGGACAGTATCGGCTAATTTATGCCTTTCCCCCCGCTAAAACTTCTTCTTCGTCTGCTTCGCAGAGTGGAGTCCAAGGGGATCCCGGTGATTCTAATTGCCCCAGATTGGCCTCGGGGTCCCTAGTACGCCGACCTAGTATGCCTGGTGGTGGATGTTCCTTGGCGACTGCCGATGCGAGAGGACCTTCTGTCGCAAGGTCCTATACTTCATCCTGCTTTACAGTTGCTGGCTTTAACGGCATGGCTGTTGAAAGTCAGGTACTAAGGGGCCGAGGCCTGTAGGATTCAGTAATTTCCACCATGCTGAGGGCACGGAAGTCATCTTTTCGGAAGGTCTATCATTGCACATGGAAGGCCTACATCTCTGTGTGAGGAGGTGGAGTGGCGTCCACGGACGTATTCGGTTTCCAGGATCCTGCTGTTTTTACAGCGTGGAGTGGACCAAAAGCTTGCCTTAAGTACCATTAGGGCCAGATATCAGCCTTGGCTTTCTTCTTTCAATGACCCTTGGTGGCTCATTCACTGGTGAGTACGTTTGTGCAAGGGGTTCGACATGTGGCCCCTCCGGTTCGACCACCACTGCCTCCGTGGGATTTGAATCTGGTGCTCTCAGTACTTCAGAAACCTCTGTTTGAGAACATTAGAGAGATTCCCCTATTGACACTCTCTCAGAAAGTTGCCTTTCTGGTGGCTATTACATCAGTCAGGAGGGTTTCTGAGTTGGCGGCCTTGTCTTGCAAGTCTCCCTACTTGATCCTCCACTAGGATACAGCGGTGCTGCGCCCACAGCCTTTGTTTCTTCCGAAGGTTGTTTCGGCTTTTCATCTCAATCAGGACATTGTGCTTCCATCCTTGTGTCCTCGGCCGTCGCATCCCAAAGAGGTTGCTTTGCATTCCTTGAACGTGGTCGGAGCTCTGCGGGTGTATCTGTCTGCTACGGCTCCGTTTTGGAGGTCAGACTCACTGTTTGTTTTGGTGACTGGTCCAAAGAAAGGCCTGGCGGTCTCGTCGGCCACCATTTCTCGGTGGATCAGACAGATCGTGATTCAGGCTTATGCCGAAAAAGGACGGGCACCTCCCTTTCCTGTTACGGCGCATTCAACCCGAGCAATAGGAGCCTCCTGGGCTTTCCGACATCAAGCGTCTGTCTCCCAGGTGTGTAAGGCGGCGACCTGGTCGTCCATTCACACTTTCACTAAGTTTTACAAGGTTGACGCTTGTTTGGGCGCAAAGTTTTGCAGGCGGCTGTTTAAGGTTGCAACTCCTCCGTTGAGGAGCTCTGGTTGTTTTGGGTGGAAGTTTGTTTGCTTGCTGTTCCCACCCCTCGTTTTTTTGACACTGCTTGGGGACATCCCTACTGTCAAGACTCGTACTGTGTCCGTCGATGAACGAAAGAGAAAATAGGATTTTTGTACTCACCGTAAAATCCTTTTCTCTGAAGTCCATGGACGGACACAGCACCCACCCCTCCTTTTTATGTTTGTACTGCTTTTTGACAAACTGAGCTGCTGAGTGCAGGGTGAGGGGTTATAGCCAGAGGGACCGCCCCCTGGGCGGTACTGTACAGCTTCGCTGTTGTTACATGTTTTTAACTGTTTAACATGTCTGCCTAGTCCTCTCCTGATAGACGGCATATAAAACCTGAGGTCAAGAATAAAGGAGCTGTGTCCATCCATGAACTTCAGAGAAAAGGATTTTACGGTGAGTACAAAAATCCATTTTTTTTTTAAAACAAACATATCATACTTACCTCCACTGTGCAGTTCGTTTTGCACAGAGTGGCCCCAATCGTCCTCTTCTGGGGTCCCACAGAGGCTCTCGCGGCTCCTCCCCGCAAGAGCTAACCCCCTCTGGGAAGCTCTCTCCAGAGGGGGGGTTAGCTTGTGGGCGCGCTCCCGTGCCATACAATCGGCGTCCATAGCCGCCAATTGTATGACTCGGCCCCACCCCCCGGCTGCTGCATCATTGGATTTGATTGACAACAGTGGGAGCCAATGGCTGCGCTGCTATCAATCTAGCCAATGAAGAACCGACAAGAGCTGGGGGCACCCCTGGACAGGTAAGTGTCCATTTATTAAAAGTCAGCAGCTGCAGTATTTGTAGCTGCTGGCCTTTAATATTTTTTTTTTTAGGCGGACCTCCGTTTTAAAGAAAAGTGCTTTCAAAAAATGCAAAATTGTCGCCTGAATCTTGCATGATCACACATCACACATTCTGTGCACGTTTTAGGGCTTCTTGGACTGGTTGACAGATCCTGTAGTGTAGTTGGATTGAGATTGCTCTGTTTTGTTTTGCTGACATCGCAGCTTCGCCGCCCCTTCCTGAGCGCATAGAATTTGTTGGTTGTTGAGTTGTGCAGGTGTCCTCGGTATTGCATTCTCTGTCATTTCGTCCTGAAACCTGCTGGATTCTCAGGTTCATTTGGCACAAACCATCAGAGAGGACCCCTGTGAACTGCTGAATGTGTTCTCCTGTCCACAGGCTAAGTGGATGTCAACCCAGATTGTGTCCTAAATAAAAACTTAAAGTATAACTAAATGGAAAACTTTTTTTTTAGTTTTGGATAGAGTGGAGAGTGATTAGAACACTTCAGTTTTTATTTACCTCCCCCCCCCCCGTTAAGGAGATTCACCCTCTTTATTTGTTTGCCATTATCATTGAAAGTAAAAGAAAATCTCAAGGTTTGGGTTGTCCCCAGAAAAGTAATAGAGGGAAAATATTCCAATGGGGACACTAGTTCTGGGGGTCCCAAGGTATCCCCTTAATTTGAAGGGATTTCCTCTCACTTCCTGTTTGGCTATGGGACAGGAAGTGAAGGTAAATCTCTGCAATGGGACACAGATCATGGAAAAAAAAATCTGACAGGGGTTATAACCCTCCATTGCGCTATCCAAAATGAAAAATAAAACGTTTTGCCTATACAGTGGAACCTCGGATTGCGAGTAACGCGGTTAACGAGCGTTTCGCAATACGAGTGTAGCGCCCACCCCATTTAGGGGTGCTATATACCCAAATTTAGGGGCTGGTCTGAGATAGTAGTTAGGCTCAGACCATTCTCAATTTATAGGTTGTGCTGTTTATTTCCAGGATGGTATACTGGTGTGCAGTTCCCTGTGGCCTGTAGGTGGCACTGCCATAATGGGTCAGGGTTGAACCATCGGTATTAGTGCTGTGCCTTGGGTGTCCTCTCTCGGCAGCGGTACGGTGGGTGTGGTCGACCTGCTGTGCATCCCAGGAGAGGATTCATATAGGGCAGACGCCGCCTGGGAGGGGTCTTCGTTCCAGAGTCGGAGTCCTGGTGCGTGGCCCTCCAGGACATGGGGCCACGTGTGCACCAGTCCCAGGCACCTTTAGTCCTGGGGCTGCATCTTCAACATTGGGCCCAGCACCTTTAGCTGGAGCCCGCTTCGAGGAGGAGAAGTCCCAGGGTGTCTCTCGCGAGGGAGCCCGCTTCTAAGAAGAGGAGGCCAGGGGAGGACCTTTCTGACGGACCGGTGAGAGTTTACGGTGAAGGAAGGGGCCCGGTAACTTTCTGGAGGGATTCTTCTATCCACCAAGGGCCTAGTAATGTGCTGCTGCTGGCACCTGTCCTTAAGCACCAGAAGCTGAGAGGTTCGGGGTCTGATAGATTCTGTGGCAGAGAGTCTCCCGATCGCATCTAGGAAAAGAACCTGATCAAACGTCCGAGCATCACTTCGGCTGCTAGGATCCACTTTGCAGGAGACTATCCGGGTGAGCTAGACCTACTCTGGAATAGAGTAGTGATTGTGATATCCATTTGTGCCTGGACTAATCTCCCAAACCTTGCTGTCCTGTCTCTCTTCCACCCTTTACCTATCTGCTGAACATTGAGAAAATAAACTTAACGTTGGAGTTTAAAGTGCTGTGGACATTGAAATTACTGGGGGGAAAACAGAGACTTGTCCCTATATCCTAGGAGACAAGAGCCAACTGATGGAGAACCTAGTTGTGGGACCCAAATACATAACACCACTCAACCTCCTCATCCAGGAGGGTACGGGCATATAGTACAGTGTGTCTTTTTCCTGCAATTGAGCCAAAGCAAGGATTCAAGGTGGGGGGGGGGGGGAGCGCAGGAACCGAGCGGAGCCGTTCAGAGCAGTTCGGAAATGATCGGAAAGACTCGGAAATAAGCCGTTCCCGAGCCTTTCCGATGTTTGCCGAGGTCAGCCGAGCTGTCCTCTGGCCTTTTCGTGTTTTCCCAAGGCTCTCTGGCGCCCCCCCCACCTCTGGCCACATGCGGTATTGCATGCCATTGAAGTCAATGCGGAACAAATTATTTTATTTCCATTGACTTCAATGGGAAAACTCGCTTTGATATGCAAGTACTATGGATTACGAGCATTCTCCTGGAACAGATTATGCTCGTAATCCGAGGTTCCACTGTAGTTCTACTTTAAAGCTGAAGTTTAGTTAAAAAATATTTTTCTGGGATATAGGTTCAGTAATGTAGCGCCCTCAGTGTACAGAGTAAGCAAATTTAGTTTTAGCTCCTAAGTAGTCAGAGGAGCTTGAGTTAATTGTTTGGGTTGTGCTGTTCGGAGCTCCAAGGGTTGGGACTCTGTTCCCTCCCCCTGGCTTCTGGAACTGGCTAGATGGTTCTAGAACTTAGAGGATGGAGGAACAGAGACTAATGCCTTGTACACACGATCAAATTTTCTGTCGGAATAAACTCTGACGGGTTTTTCCGACGGAATTCCGTTCAAGCTGTCTTGCATACACACTGTCACACCAAATTCCGACCGTGGTGACGTACAACACGTACGACGAAGCGAGAAAAATAAGTTCAATGCTTCCGAGCATGCGTCTAATTGTTTCTGAGCATGCATGGTTTTTTCTCCATCGGAATTCCATACAGACAAATGGATTTTCCGATCAGAATTTTTACCATTGGAAAAAGAGAGAGCATGTAAGCTGCAATATATAACATTTTTGGTGTTGGGTTAAATACCGCTTTAAATTTCCCAACTGCTATTGGGAATGCGGGGGAAGGATGTATCAGTTTTGAGCATTTTAGATTTGCTTCGTACATATTCCCATATCTTACGTCTTGTTCATATCTTCTATAGAGTGAGGTGTATCGGGGTTTCCACACGTAATTCCCTGGGTGCCTAATAACTAGATAAACTGTGTAAGTTCAGTGAAGATACGTCGGCTTTGACGTGCGCAATGTTTGAGTTTAGCGAATGATCGGTATGAAGCAGGAAAAGTGCTGCCGAATCTTTTCTTGACAAACCGCTGAAAAATCCGCAGCCTTTTCACTTCAAAGTAACTGAAGAAAAGGCAATAAGACGGAAAGATTTATCTGGAGATTGGCACATCTGATGTCATGTGGAAGACAGAAATGTGTTGCTCTTTAGCTTAGATTACCGGGGCCAACGCAGCACTTAGCACAACTGCCGATCAGCCAGAATTCCTGGAGAAATCCTTCTATTTCATGTCTACAGCCGACAACTTTTATGCCTCGTACACACGACCGGTTTTCCTATCGGGAAAATTGCCATGAGAGCTTTTGGCCGGGAATCCCGGCCGTGTGTATGCTCCATCACAGTTTTCCCAACAGGAAAACCGCCGGAAAAAAAAGAAGAGAACCAGCTCTCTTTTTTCCCGCCGGGAATCCCCGGCGGTCTTTTTCCTGGCAGTTTTCCTATGTGAAAAACTGCGATGGAGCATACACATGGCCGGGATTCCCGACCAAAGCTCCATCGCAGTTTTCCTGTTGGGAAAACCTCTCGTGTGTTAGGGGAAAAACTTACCGAGCAGGTTCTCGGTTTTCCCCTCGGAATTCCCGGCTGACTTTTTACCGCCAGGAATCCCATACGTGTGTACTAGGCATTAGGCTACTTTCTCACTGCTCCATTGCAAAAACGCAGTAAAGATGCATATGCATCTTTGGACACTAGTTCTGGTGACCTGTGGGGCCCGGTGACCTGATTGGCCCGGGGGCCTGAGGGGGCCCGGTAAAGATGTGACTGGCAGCATCTGGCTCTTCCATTTCTTACTTCCAGTTTCGTCTCTTCGTTTACCAGGGAAGCAGCCAATCAGTGGCGGCTGGTGGGTTTTTCTTTTGGGGGGCAGAACCGGGGCGGTAGGGTGACCACATTTCCAAACTACCATTCAGGGACACCCGCCCTTCCCAAAATTCAGCATGTGCTATAACGAATCACAGCACAGTGATTGGACACAAGAGGCGGGACTTATGATTTTCTCCAATCACAAGCAGGGGGCGGGGATTGTGCTCCTCCAGGCATTCCTGGCCAGGACAAGTACTGTCAGTGAGTAAAGCAGTGATGTGGTGGCCTTTTTTGGGGGCATCAGATTGGCCCGGGGGGTGGCTGTGTCAGTTTCATTCCGGGACACTGTATTGTCCTGAAATGAAGGTGCCCGGGACAGGCCTGCAAAATGCGGGACTGTCCCAGCAATCCGGGACACGTGGTCACCCTACCGGTCGGCTGGTGGCACAGCACGGCACTACCACTCTCCCACCCCAGGCGGCCGGTGGTCCGTCCAGCACTTACCCAGATCTAGGTGGCGGCTGTGGTGTCCTCCAGCATGGTCCGCCCACCTTGTGGGCAGCAGGGTGCGGGCAGCGTCTCCAATGTCCGCTCCTCCAGCGGCTTCCTCCGCCGTGTGTCTCCTCTCTCTTCCACCTAAGTGCTACACATCAAATAGAATCGCCTGACGCTTTGGCCAATCGGGAAACAGATCTCACGACCTGCCTCCTGATTGGCGAGGAGAAACGTTAGTGTGAAAATAGCAAAAATTAATTTGCTATCGTCACACAACTGGGTGGGTCCGGAACGCAGTGCTCTGCACCCCGAGCCCACCCTTTTTTTAAGCCTATTAGAGCATCTGGCTCTAATCACGTGCTTCAGACCCCCACCCCCCAATTGTAATCCACAGTCCGGCACGCTGATATGTATATCAGGGAGCCGGACGCATGGATAGGGGGGGGGGGCGGCGCCTGTGCACCCTCTATGGACGGGCCGCCACTGCAGCCAATCAACCCAATCTGTGTCTGATTGGCTGCATTGGAGGGGCCGAGAGGTCAGGGGCCTAAAAGACCCCAGATATCTCCATAAAGAGGACCTGTCACAGCCTATGCTATCACAAGGGATTTTGTTCTTCACCTGTGATAGCAACAAAGTTAAAGCATTTGTTACCCCAACACTTCTTCTTCTTGATACACGCCTGCTGTACCATGTACTTATAAGAGAAAGTCTCCTGTTCTCTTTGTATTGCTTCCTTTATGTGAGAATCCTCTGTGTTCCTGATCGTCCCTCTGCTTTCCTTTTAAACACTGACCACACTAAGCAGGAGAGCGCACCCTGGTCAGTTCTCTAGCTGTGCTGGGAAACCCAGTGTACTCTCCTCCAATGATCAGACTTGTCCTGACGCGCCCCCCGCTGCACAGCCATTCACTGGGAAGCTCAGTGTGCTGCTGCTTCTCCTCCCCCAGCTCTTATGCAGCTGAGAATAGAGGGACTGTGATCACTTATAAAATAAAAAAATAAAAAGGTATAATTTTTATATCGATACACAAATATTTTGCCTTTCACTTCTATTATAAACTGAATGGCTTGTTTTACAAGGTGATCGTTTACAATCACTTTAATTTGAAAAAAAAAAAAAAGACAGGGAAATTTTTTTTCCTTTTAAATAAAATAAATAATAATAATAAAAAAAATGTTTTAAAGCGCCCTCGACCACCTGTGCTCCTGCACAAATGAGAACTCCAACACCGGTCCCACATGCATATGTAAACGGCGATTGGACCACACATGTGACATATCGCCGCGGACGTCAGAGCGAGAGCAATAATTCTATCACCAGACCTCCTGTGTAACCCTAAACTGGTACCCTCTAAAGGCTTTTAATGTGTTGCTTGTGGGGGATTTTTAGGTAGCGTAGTTTGGCGCTGTTCTACGGACAGATGCCATTATAAAGCGTGACATGTTTGGTACCTATTTACTCAACGCAACATCATCTTTAACCACTTAAGCCCCGGACCATTTGGTAGCTAGAGGACCAGAGGTGAATTCAGAATTTTGCACTGCGCTGCTTTAACTGTAAATTGTGCGGACATGCAATGTTGTACCCAAACAAAATTTGCGTCCTTTTCTTCCCACAAATAGAGCTTTCTTTTAATGGTATTTGATTGCCTCTGCGATTTTTATTTTTTGCGATATAAACGAAAATGATATTTTCTACTTTTTGTTATAAGAAAAATCGAATAAACTCAATTGTAGTCATACATTTAGGCCAAAATGTATTCAGCCACATGTTTTTAGTAAAAAAAATGTCAATAAGCGTATATTTATTGGTTTGCGCAAAAGTTAGAGTTTACAAACTAGGGTACATTTTCTGAAATTTACACAGCTTTAAATTTATGACTGCCTATCTCATTTCTTGAGGTGCTAAAATGACAGGGCAGTACAAAACCCCCCCAAATGACCCCATTTTGGAAAGTAGACACCCCAAGGAAATTGCTGAGAGGCATGTTGAGCCCATTGAATTTTTTATTTTTTTGTCCCAAGTGATTGAATAATGACTAAAAAAAAAAAAAAAATTACAAAAAGTTGTCACTAAATGATATATTGCTCACACATGCCATGGTTATATGTGGAATTTCACCCCAAAATACATTTTGCTGCTTCTCCTGAGTACGGGGATACCACGTGTGGGACTTTTTGGGAGCCTAGCCGCGTACGGGACCCCGGAAACCAAGCACCGCCTTCAGGATTTCTAAGGGCGCAAATTTTTGATTTCACTCCTCACTACCTATCACAGTTTCGAAGGCCATAAAATGCCAAAATAGCACAAAACCCCCCCAAATGACCCCATTTTAGAAAGTAGACACCCCAAGGAAATTGCTGAGAGGCCTGTTGAGCCCATTGAATATAATTTTTTTTGTCCCAAGTGATTGAATAATGACAAAAAAAAAAAAAAAAATTACAAAAAGTTGTCACTAAATGATATATTGCTCACACATGCCATGGTTATATGTGGAATTACACCCCAAAATACATTTTTCTGCTTCTCCTGAGTACGGGGATACCACGTGTGGGACTTTTTAGGAGCCTAGCCGCGTACGGGACCCCGAAAACCAAGCACCGCCTTCAGGATTTCTAGGCACAAATTTTTGATTTCACTCCTCACTACCTATCACAGTTTCGAAGGCCATAAAATGCCAAAATCGCACAAAACCCCCCCAAATGACCCCATTTTGGAATATAGACACCCCAAGCTATTTGCTGAGAGGAATGGCAAGTATTTTACAGCTCTCATTTGTTTTTGAAAATGAAGAAAGAAAATATATATATATATTTTTTTTTTTCAATTTTCAAAACTTTGTGACAAAAAGCGAGATCTGCAAAATACTCACAATACCTCTCAGCAAATAGCTTGGGGTGTCTACTTTCCAAAATGGGGTCATTTGGGGGGGTTTGTGCTATCTGGGCATTCCATGGCCTCCGAAACTGTGATAGGCAGTGAGAAGTGAAATCAAAAATTTACACCCATAGAAATCCTGAAGGCGGTGCTTGGTTTTTGGGGTCCCGTACGCGGCTAGGCTCCCAAAAAGTCTCACACATGTGGTATCCCCGTACTCAGGAGAAGCAACAGAATGTATTTTGGGGTGTAATTCCACATATGCCCATGGCATGTTTGAGCAATATATCATTTAGTGACAACTTTGTGCAAAAAAAACCAAAAAAAAAAACAAATTGTCGTTTTTCCGCAACTTGTGTCAACATATAAAATATTCCATGGACTCGACATGCCTCTCAGTATATAGCTTGGGGTGTCTACTTTCCAAAATGGGGTCATTTGGGGGGGTTTTGAACTGTTCTGGCATTTTATACACAACATTAGGAAGCTTACATCCACTCTTCTAACCACTTGAAGACAAAGCCCTTTTTGACACTTTTTGTTTACATGAAAACATTTTTTTTTTTGCAAGAAAATTATGTTGAACCCCCAAACATTATATATATATATATTTTTAAAGCAAAGGCCCTACAGATTAAAATGGTGGGTGTTGAAAGCCGGCCGCAGGCTGAAAAGAATGATACCAAGATGATACCTAAACCCGCAGGCATCATTCTGGTATAAACATTCAAAGTCCAGCAACATACCAGTACGTTGCTGGTCCTTGTTGGACATGTATTGTAATCTTTTTTTTTCATGCAGCCAGTTGGCTGAACGAAAAAAGAGATTGATCGGTGGGTATGCCCACCATTAGAATACCGCCCTTCATCCACCCACTTCCAATGATGGGCATACACGCACCATTTATATATGCCGAAGCATGGGGGCATCCTCCCGCAAAAAAGTTATGCCGCACACACATGGTCGGACTTTTCCACGGGCAAGCCTCCGTCGGAATTTCGACCGTATGTACGCGGCATTAGGAGCAAAATCGCTCCTCCGCTCCTGCTGCCCCAATGCTTCGGCATATTTGCTTTTTTTTTTTAACTGTGGTTGTGAAATCACCTCCTACAGCACTGGAGTCGCAGGGATCAGGCCTGTCTCTGCGAACGCTGCAGTTATGTGTGTTTTTGTTTTGTAAGTGACAGTGATCGATCGATACTGCACTTGGGTGGCCTGGGCTGGACGGAGGGGCAAAACGCAGGTGCCAGCAGGTATCTGGGCTGATCCCGCTAACACTGCGTTTTTGGGAACCCTAAACTGCTGGGGACGCTAGTATAGATCTGATCAGATCAGATATTGATCTGTTCAGATACTATACCACTAAGGGGGGTGTATGCTTCACGCGTGGGTGTTAGCGCTACTGGCACTAACCTGACGCTGCCTGGGGTGTGACTCAGACCCTCTCTGACGCTAAAACCTAATTGATATCACCCGCCGGGCGATCAGGGGGTTAAACCTTTATTGGGTTATATACACGGCGGGTGCCCTGACACTATAAAAAGCAAACTAACTAACCAGCGTCACCCGTAACACTTATATGGTGATCACTGGTGAAAGGGTTAACTAGGGGCAATCAGGGGGTTAAAACCTTTATTAGATAATATATGGGGGTACCTGACGCTATAAAAACCTGCGGCGAACCTAAAAAAAATTACTGGCTACCGATCTGCATCACAGACACTAAGACAGCGTTTAGAAAAACGATCGCTTAGTGATAGTGGTGATAGGGGGTGAAAGGGTTACCTGGGGGGCGATCAAGGGGGTTAAACCTTTATTAGATAATATATTGGGGTACCTGACGCTATAAAAACCTGCGGCGAACCTAAAAAAAATTACTGGCTGCCGATCGGCATCACTGACGCTAAGACAGCGATCAGAAAAATTATCGCTTAGTGACAGTGGTGATAGGGGGTGAAAGGGTTATCTGGGGGGTGATCAGGGGGTTAAACCTTTATTAGGGGGGGTTAGGGGGCTACACTGGACCTAAGACTAAACTTTGGTGACACTTTTACAGTCACAAATGTCACTGATTGCAGTGATCACTAAATAAATGGTCACTGCAATCAGTGACACTGTGACTGGGGGCTGGGGGGGTGATCTGGGGGGTGATCTGGGGTGTCTGGGGGGGCCTGGGGGGGCGATTTATGTCCCTATGTGTCCTGGTGTCAGTGTAGTGTTGTGTGCACTGACCTGATATCTTCTCTTGTACGGCGCTCGGTATATGTGAGCGCCGCACCAGAGATGACATCACTTCCTCCTGCTCCCTCTGTCTGACACAGACAGAGGGGGCATTTCTATTCGCCGGGAGCGATCGCGAGGGGGTGGCCAGAAACGAATGGCTGCCCCCTCATCCCGGAACGCTCCCGGACACTTAGCCACCGCTCACTGTATAGAAGGGGGGTCCGATTGGACCCCCCAACTGTACAAAGGCAATCACGTACACTCTACGTGATTGTGCCTGTCGGTGCCATTCTGCCGACGTATATATACAGTGAGCGGTCGTTAAGTGGTTAAAGGGGTTGTAAAGGTTTGTTTTTTATTTTCCAAATAGGTTCCTTTAAGCTAGTGCATTGTTGGTTCACTTACCTTTTCCTTCGATTTCCCTTCTAAATGTTTTTTTTCTTTGTCTGAATTTCTCACTTCCTGTTCCTCCTCAGTAAACTTCACACCATCATCCGAGTGGTGTGGAGTCATCCAGAACAGCTTACTGAACAGCTTACTGAACAGCTTACTGAGGAGGAACAGGAAGTGAGAAATTCAGACAAAGAAAACAAAGAAAAAAAACATTTAGAAGGGAAATCGAAGGAAAAGGTAAGTGAACCAACAATGCACTGGCTTAAAAGGAACCTATTTCGAAAATAAAAAAACGAACCTTTACAACCCCTTTAATATTCTATTAAAAAACTGGGCATTGCATTGGGTGGTTGTGTATTAAAATTCATTAAAGTGTATTTCTTCCCAAAAAATTGCATTTGAAAAACTGCTGTGATTTTATGAGACATAAAAATATGCAACACCCGCTATTTTATTCCCTAGGGCCTCTGCTTGAAAAAAAGTATATAATGTTTGGGGGTTCTAAGCAGTTTTCTAGCAAAAAAAAAAAAAAGAGGTTTTATACATGTAGGCAGGGCCGCCATCAGGTGGGTACAGGCAGTACACCTGTAAGGGGCCCGGATGGCAGCCCCCTTTTTTTTTTTTTTCGTAAGGGGCCCAGAGGTCCCCAGGGCCCCGGATGGCAACCCCCCTTTTTTTATTTCATTTTTTTTTATTATTTCTTTTATTTTTTTTGTAAGGGGCCCAGAGGTCCCCAGAGGCCCCGGATGGCAAGCCCCCCTCCTTTTTTTTAAATAAAATTATTATTTATTTATTAATTTTTTTGTATTTTTTTTTACATTTCTTTTATTTATTTATTTTTGTAAGGGGCCCAGAGGCCCGGAGGTCCCCGGATAGCAGCCCCCTTTTTTTTCGTAAGGGGCCCAGAGGTCCCCAGGGCCCGGATGGCAACCCCCCTTTTTTTATTTAATTTTTTTTTATTTTTTTTATTTCTTTTATTTTTTTTGTAAGAGGCCCAGAGGTCCCCAGAGGCCCTGTATTGCAAACCCCCCCCCCTTTTTTTTTAAATAAAATTATTATTTATTTATTTATTTGTATTTTTTTTTATATTTCTTTTATTTATTTATTTTTGTAAGGGGCCCAGAGGTCCCCAGGGCCCCGGATGGCAACCCCCGCTTTTCCTTTGCTCCAGGGGGCCCATGCCTGAAGCTGTGTAAGGGGCCCCAAAATTCCTGATGGCGGCCCTGCATGTAGGAGAGGAATGTCAGAATTGGCCTGAACTGGAAGAGGTTAATTTAGGGTGAAGGTCCGCTTTAACAGCAAGTGTTATGCCTCTGGTGATTGGTTCCTTCATCCTTTGAGCAGAAACTGAATAATAATAATGTTGGGAAAAATGATCTTTCCAACTAACATTTGTCAAAACAATCTTATTTTCCCAAGCCATCCAATCTTTTAATCTTCTGTTCCGTATTCTGATATCTACAGGGAAAAAAAAAAGTGGTGAAAGCCAAAAAATATTTTCTGGATTAGACAGGCAGACACTGAACGTCTTTCAGTTTTTTATACTAGTTCCAATTATATTATTGGTCCAATAATATATATATATATATATATATATATATATATATATATATATATATATTTATTAATATTATATATAATAATAAAAAAAAATGATAAAAAAATAATAATTTTTAATTAATTTAATTTTTGTCGTTATTTTTCCCCCTTTTTTTTTTTTGTTTGTTTGAAGTTTTGGCCGTGATAGCTTGTATCATTGTATCATGGCTTTTTCTACTAGTTCCAATAAAAAAAATATATATTAATATTATATTTTTATTAATAATAAAAAAATATTGATAAAAAAAAGAATAATTTTTAATTAGCTTTTTCTACTTGTTCCAATAAAAAAAAATATATTAATATTATATTTTTATTAATAATAAAAAATGATAAAAAAACAATTTTTAATTAGCTTTTTCTACTAGTTCCAATAAAACGGAAAATTTATTACCAAATACTTACCGTAATTTTCCTTTCCGGATAGACTCCATGGCAGACTACGTGTGGGTTAACCCCGCCTCCTCTCCACAGCTATAGGACCCCTTACCCATAAATTTGAGCTCACCTCCACAGACAGGTGTTCCGTAACTAGCCGACTCAAATTTCAACTCTCATATTTTTAATTCATGGGTGGGAACTCCGTCTGCCATGGAGTCTATCAGGAAAGGAAAATTACGGTAAGTATTTGGTAATAAATTTTCAGTTTTCCTGACAGACTCCATGGCAGACTACGTGTGGGAAATAACTAGCCAATCCACACGGGAGGGTATGCTTGCTCAAAAAAAATATTTTAATCTTTCCCGTCAACTGACAGGATTTTTCGACCAAAATTAGCAGAGGAAAGGGAAGCAGGCTCAATACAATAATGAGACATAAATGTATGAATAGAAGACCACGAGGCTGCCCTGCATATCACTTCAGGAGCCACGTGTCGAGCTGCTGCCCATGAGGCTGCCATGCCTCTGGTGGAATGAGCCGTCACGCCTCTGGAGGAGCCAAGCCCTTTGCCCTGTAAGCCTGTTGAATAGATTGGATGATCCAGGCCGCTATCGTTCTGGAGGAAGCCCTCTTTCCTTTGTTGCTACCAGTGTGTAACAAGAACAGGTAGTTCAAGCTTCTAAAAGATGAAGTGACTCGCAAATATTCTTTCAGAGTCTCACCTACATCCAAGGGATGAACATCTGCTGATTCTGGAGAATTGAAAGTAGGAAGGACTATTTCCTGATTCTCGTGAAAAACTGACTTGACTTTTGGTTTAGACCCAAGCATGGGAAGGAGGACCACTCGGTCCGGGAAGAAAGTCAAAAAGGGTTCTTGACAACCCAGGAAGCTTATTTCTGAAACCCTTTTGGCTGAAGTAATGGCCACTAGAAAGGCCAGTTTGATTGATAAGTCCTTAATAGAAAGATCCTTGTTGTTGAGTGCTGAAAGAGCATCAAGGACGAGCAGAAGATCCCATTTGGGGAATCTAGGTTTCCTCTGAGGCCTGATTCTCGAAGCCCCCTGAAAGGATTGTTGAACCAGGGGATGAGTTGCCCATGATGTTCCTGAAAATGCCGATAAGGCTGAAACTTGTCAATCAGTTCCCTCAGAGTACAAAGGAAGATCCAAGCCTGATTGTAGAAAACTCAAAACGTCTTGAACTCCAGGATTTCTGAAAGATTTTCCAGCAGAAGTCATGAAGCTGACAAACCTGGTCCAGATTCTGTTGTAGGTTTTGTTCATGTTAGGCTTTCTGGAGCTCATAAGGGTAGAGATTACCCCTAAAGCACACCCAAGAGACTCTAGCGGGTCCCTGAAGCTCATCAGATTCAGGAGAGGAAACCATGGCCTGTTCGGCCAGTATGGTGCTATTGTTATCACTTCGCCTTTCTCCAACTGGAGCCGCTGCAGGAATTTTTGCATGATCGGAGGTGGAGGGAAGGCATATGCCTTGTTGAATTTCCATTGGCTTGTTAATGCATCTACTCCGAAGGCTTGACTGCACCGACCTCAAGTGTAGTATCTGTCTACTTTGTGATTGCAGGGGGATGCAAACAGATCCACTTCTGGATCGATTCCCAACGATAGGATCCACTTGAAGGTTTGTGTATGCAGTGACCATTCATTGTTGTCTAGGTTGCTGCGTGACAGGAAGTCCGCTTGAATGTTCTGTTTCCCTGGAATGAAGACTGCTGTTAAGTTGAGTAGATTCCTCTGAGCCCAGGTCATAATGGGCTCGACCTCTTGGAGAAGGGCAGAGCTCCGAGTGCCCCCTTGTCTCTTCACATATGCCACAGCGGTGGTATTGTCCATTTTCAGTAGGACCGACTTCCCTTTCAGAAGGTGGGAGAAAGCGCGAAGGGCGCACCATGCCGCACGCAATTCCAGAACGTTTGACCCTGGAATGTGGAGATGGGCATCCCATTTGCCCTGAGCCAGTTCTGCTCCACAATGTGCTCCCCAGCCCGCATTGCTGGCATCTGATGAAACAGTCATCCATTGGATGGGAGCAAGGGAGTGGCATGTTAACAAGTTTTTGTGTTGAAGCCACCAGAGAAGACTGTTCCTCATTGACTGAGTAGTCCTGATCAGCTGATTGCGATCGTCTGTCTTCCATTGCTGAAGGAATCCTGATTGAAAAGGCCGAAGCCTCCACATTGCCCATTTGACCATGGGGAATGTGGCCACCATCGTGCCGATTATCTTCAGGCACTGTGACGCCCTTAGGTGAGAGTAGTCTAGGGCTAAAGATATTCTTACCCGAATGACCGGGATTTTTCTTCCGAAAGAGAGATGGTATTCTCTACTGTGTCGAATTGAGCTCCTAGGTAGGTTAGGCGTAGGGTCGGGTCTGGCTGACTTTTCTCTCGGTTTAGGAGCCATCTGAACTCTATCAATGTAGAGATCACTTGATCTTTGTGGATCAGCAGCTGCTGCTTGTCTTGGGACAGTAGTAGCAGCTCGTCCAGGTAATGATACAGACACACACCCTGTATTCTGATAAGAGACACAATTACCGACAGTACCTTGGAAAAGACCCTTGGAGAGGTCGTTAGTCCAAATGGAAGACAAATAAATTGTAAGTGCTCTCGTTCGACCTGAAATCGAAGGTATTTGTAGAATTCTTCTGCCACGGGAACATGAAAATACGCGTCCTTAACATCTATTGAGATCAACCAGTCACCTGGTTGAACAACTTTTTGGATGGTTGAGAGTGCTTCCATCTTGAATTTCTCGTGCTTTATGTACCTGTTCAGGAAAGTGAGATCTATAACTGGACGCCAAGAGCCTTTCTTCTTTTGTACTAGGAAGAGGGGGAAGTATACCCCTGGAATTCCTCGTCCTTTGGGACGGGCACCACTGCTCCTTGATCTTTCAGGGCATTCACATATGAAAGAAGAACTTGTTGTTTTTCTTCTGATTGAGGCAGTGAAGATTGCATTGGTCTGCATGGAGGGACTTTGGTGAAGGACCATGCGTGACCTGTTGAGACCGTTTTGATGGTCCAATAATCTGAGATCAAGGTCACCCAGACGTGCCGGCAGAGACGTAGGCGAGCCCCTACCCGACCGCTTGGGCAGGCCCAATCTCAAAAGGACTTGGTTGGCTCGCGCCCACCGGGCGTCTGTTTCTTGCCAGATTTTTTGGAAAGATATCTGCCTATTCCAGTTCCAGCTTCTCCTAAAATCCCGTCCGGGCCTATAGGAGCATGCCTCTCTTGAACACTCTGTACTGCGTCTCAGCTGAGGTTTTCTTTGGTTAAACGGACGTTCATTCTGAGGGAGGAATCCCGACTTTCCGCCTGTAGCCTTTGAAATGGCATTATACAGTTTGTTTCCAAACAAGGAAGTTCCTTCAGACGGAATTTTGCACCATGCCTGCTTTGAGGCAGGATCAACAAGCCAGGGGCGCAACCATAGTGCTCGTTTGGCTGTGACCGAAGATAGCAAGGATCTAGCCATCAAGCGGATGAGATCAATTGAAGCTTCTCCCAAAAAGGCGATAGCCAGTTTAAGTTCTTGCACTGCTGAACTTTGTGCCAATTCCTCCGAGACACCTTTCAGAACGGAGTCAACATTTTCCACCCAGGCCTCCATTGCTTTGGAGGTGACTGCAAGGGCTAGGGCTGGTTTGCAAGCCATACCGTTCAAGTTATATATTCTCTTAATGTCTTGGTCAATCTTTCAATCCAGACCATCTTTAAAAGATACAGTGTCATCTAGCAGGAGGGTGACATGCTTCGCTAGGCGCATTACTGCTGCATCCACGAGGGGAGCATTTTCCAAACCTTCTTATCCCCCTTGCTCCATTCTTCCTTAAACACTCCTTTCAGCTCGGTGTGAAATTGGAACATTCTTTCCCCAGTTTCTTAAACAGTTCCTTTGTTTCTCTGGGGGGGGGGGGGGGGGCAGTGGTATCTTCCAACTTTAAGGTTTCCATCACTGCCTTGATCAGTGGAGAGACTAAAGCGTAGTCGAATCCCACTACAGAATCATCTCCCTCCATCTCGTCTTGCGAGGAATCATGGGAGGAATCACAGAATCATCTCCCTCCATCTCGTCTTGCGAGGAATCATGGGAGGAATCACAGAATCATCTCCCTCCATCTCGTCTTGCGAGGAATCATGGGAGGAATCACAGAATCATCTCCCTCCATCTCGTCTTGCGAGGAATTATGGGAGGAATCACAGAATCATCTCCCTCCATCTAGTCTTGCGAGGAATAATGGGAGGAATCATGGGGCTGGAATTGGCCGGAATCCTCCTGGGCCTCGTCAGCCAAGGAGCCAGACAAGGTGGTGGACTGGCTCCTCGTGTGGGGGGGCATCTATTTCCATCATAGACTGCTGTACCACACGTTTAATAAGAGACTCAAGATTTTGATTTTTCGGTCTCTTTCTCACTAGTGATGAGCCGAACACCCCCGGGTTCGGTTCGCACCAGAACCCGCGAACGGACCGAAAGTTCGAACGAACATTAGAACCCTATTAAATACAATGGATGCGAACGTTCGAATTCTAAAGTGCTAATTATAACAACTATTATGCATGTTATTGTCCTAAAAAGGGTTTGGGAACCCGGGTTCTGCACCAGGGGACATGTATCAATGCAAAAAGAAGTTTTAAAAACGGTCGTTTTTCGGGAGCAGTCATTTTAATGATGCATAAAGTGAAAAAAAAAAAGTCAAATATTCCTTTAAATATCGTACCTGGGGGGTGTCTAAAGTATGCCTGTGAAGTGCCACGTGTTTCCCGTGTTTAGAACTGTCCCTGCACAAAATGACACTTCTAAAGGAAAAAAAAGCCATTTAAAACTGCTTGCGGCTTTAATGTAATGTCTGGTCCCGGTAATATGGATGAAATTCTTTAAGAAAAATGGCATAGCTACCCCATGACCCCCCCCCCCTACCCCAGCCCATTACCAGCCCCTTTGGGTCTTGTATGGATATTAAGGGGAACCCCGCACATAAAATAAAAAAGGCCCTATATACTCTGAACAGCCCTATACAGGCGGTGCATACAAGACAGGGACTGTAGGTTTGTTCTTATGTAGAATCTGTTTGTAATTTTGAACAGGTACATTGTTGAAGTGTAGCTCCAGACCAAAAATCTATTTTTAAACTTTTTGGAAAACATAGGTAAGGGTTATCACCCCTGTAACATTTGTTTTGCTGTCTGTGCCCCTGTTCAGAACATTTCACCTCACTTTCCGTCCCAATGACAACTGTTTTTGAAATGTGGTGTTTTTCTTGAAACAAGGATTGCTGATAAAGCATCAGTACAGAGGAGACACCTTTCTCCCATATTTATTCTTACAGGAGAGAATTTTCCTTCCTAGTGGTAGATTTCCTCTCACTTCCTGTTGTCTTCTTGCGTTTGCAAGTAGGAGTCGTTTGTAAGTTGGATGTTTGAAAGTAGGGACCTGCCGTATATACTCTGCAGAAATAGGCCCCTTAGTTGTTGGTGTTGGCACAACACTGTAAGCACTCACAGTTACTCTTGGTTGGTGCTGGAACGCCCTGCTGTCAACTATTATATCAGGAATTTTAATTACATATAATTGTTGAACAGTGGTAGTAAAAATTGGGCCTTTGATGGTGGTGCTGGTGCCACAACACTGTAAGCCCTGACAGTTACTCTTGGTGGGTGCAGCAATGGGCCCTGCTGTGAATTATTAGATCAAGAATTGTAATTACATGCCCCTGTTGAACAGGGGCTGAAAAATTGGGCCTTAGGCACTGGTGGCACAACACTGCAACCCCTCACAGATACTGTACTTGGAGCACAGCAATGAGCCCTGTTGCAAAGTATTGCTTCAAAAATTGTAATGACACGCCCCTGTTAAACAGGGGCTGAAAAATTGGGCCTTAGGCACTGGTGGCACAACACTGCAACCCCTCACAGATACTGTACTTGGAGCACAGCAATGAGCCCTGTTGCAAAGTATTGCTTCAAAAATTGTAATGACACGCCCCTGTTAAACAGGGGCTGAAAAATTGGGCCTTAGGCACTGGTGGCACAACACTGCAACTCCTCACAGATACTGTACTTGGAGCACAGCAATGAGCCCTGTTGCAAAGTATTGCTTCAAAAATTGTAATGACACGCCCCTGTTAAACAGGGGCTGAAAAATTGGGCCTTAGGCACTGGTGGCACAACACTGCAACTCCTCACAGATACTGTACTTGGAGCACAGCAATGAGCCCTGTTGCAAAGTATTGCTTCAAAAATTGTAATTACACGCCCCTGTTAAACAGGGGCTGAAAAATTGGGCGTTAGGCACTGGTGGCGGCACCCATAAACAAAAATGATCTTACAAGCTATCATCATCAATCGTATCATTGAGGACTCGGAGGAGGAGGATAGCCAGTCAACATAACAGCACAGGCACTCAGCATCAGCATCAGTCTTGAAGGGATGTGACATTTTAAAATCAATTAGTCTGTTATATCAGCATCAGGTGTGTGGTAGCTGGTGGTGATCCAAGACTGGTTCATCTTGATGAAAGTCAGTCGATCAACCGAGTCGGTGGACAGGCGCACCCTGTGATCCGTGACAAATCCTCCAGCAGCACTGAATGTGCGTTCCGAAAGAACGCTGGATGCAGGACAGGCCAGTAGCTCAATTGCATACTGTGCAAGCTCTGGCCAGTGATCCATCCTCAAGACCCAGTAAGCCAGAGGATTTTCGGTGGGGAAGGTGTCCAAGTCTGACCTTGCCCCTAGATATTCCTGCACCATGTTTATCAGACGCTGGCGATGGTTGCTGGAACCGATCATACTTTGGGGCTGCGGACTAAAGAATTGTCTGAACGCATCGGTCAGACGGCCACCTTCCCCACCGCTCCTTCTTTGACTGGCCGAAGCCTCAGCAACTCGTTGTCCAGGACCAGGAGTTTGCAACCTCCCAGTCTCTGGGAACGCGTTGCACAGACCTTTCTGCAAGGCCTCCCGGAGTTGTCTCATCCTCTGCTCCCTCTGCGACGGTAACATAAGGTCCGCAACCTTACCCTTGTACCGTGGATCAAGGAGAGTGGCCAGCCAGTAATGGTCCCTCTCCTTGATCCGAAGAATACGAGGATCCTTCCGCAGACTTTGCAGGATCAGGGAGGCCATGCAGCGTAGGTTTGCTGAGGCATTCGCTCCGGAGTCCTCTGGGTCACTAAGGACGACATGATCCGCAGCCACCTCCTCCCAGCCACGTACAAGTCCACTGGTTTCTTGGGACTGTAAATCATCCCTAAAAGACTGCTGCTGATGATGCTGAGTGCCAGCCTCCACCTCCATGCTGACACAATCCTCCTCCTCCTCCTCCTCTTCCTGTGCGATGGGTGGGACAGAAGGAACACTGTCTGGGTAAAGGGGGCCTTGAGAGGCAAGGAAGTCCTCCTCTTCCTGCCTCTGTTCTGCCTCAAGTGCCCTGTCCATTATTCCACGCAGCGTGTGCTCCAACAGGTGGACAAGAGGTACAGTGTCACTGATGCATGCACTGTCACTGCTCACCATCCTCGTGGCCTCCTCAAATGGTGCCAGGACAGTGCATGCATCCCTGATCATGCCCCACTGGCGTGGAGAAAAAAAACCAAGCTCCCCTGACCCTGTCCTGGTGCCGTAGTCGCACAGGTACTCATTGATGGCCCTCTGCTGCGTGTGCAGCCGCTGCAGCATGGCCAACGTTGAGTTCCACCTGGTGGGCATGTCACATATAAGGCGGTTCTTGGGCAGGTTCAACTCCTTTTGCAGCTCAGCCAGGCGAGCACTGGCATTATAAGATCTGCGGAAATGCACACAGACTTTCCTGGCCTGCCTCAGGACATCCTGTAAGCCCGGGTACCTGCCCAAGAAGCGCTGCACCACCAGGTTAAGGACGTGAGCCACACAGGGCACATGGGTCAGTTGTCCCTGTCGGAGGGCGGAGAGGAGGTTGGTGCCATTGTCGCAAACCACCATTCCTGGCTTAAGCTGGCGTGGCGTCAACCACCTCTCGGCCTGGCCCTGCAGAGCAGACAGGACCTCTGCCCCAGTGTGGCTTCTGTCCCCCAAACACACCAGCGCAAGCACGGCATGGCATCTTTTTGCCTGCGTACTTGCGTAGCCCCGTGAACGGCTACGGAGCACCGCTGGTTCATAGGACAAACCACAGGAAGAGGCCATGGAGGAAGAAGAAGAGGAGGGGGTGGAGGAGAGAGGTGTGTCACAACCAGTAGTAGCATTTTGGAGGCGTGGCGGTGGGACAACCTCCAACACTACTGCACCTTGTCCTGAATCCTTCCCAGCTGCCAAAAGAGTGACCCAATGGGCCGTGAAAGAAAGGTAACGTCCCTGTCCATGCCTGCTGGACCATGAGTCAGCGGTAATATGCACCTTACCGCTGACCGCCCTGTCCAGCGAGGCCAAGACATTGCCTTCCACATGCCGGTAGAGAGCCGGAATAGCCTTCCGTGAGAAAAAGTGGCGTTTGGGAACCTGCCACTGAGGAACCGCACATTGCACAAACTCACGGAAGGGGGCCGAGTCTACCAACTGAAAAGGCAGCAGTTGAAGCGCTAGCAATTTAGCCAAGCTAGCATTCAACCGCTGGGCATGTGGATGGCTGGGAGTGAACTTCTTTCGACGGTCCAGCAGCTGGGGCAGGGAAATTTGCCTGCTAGAATCGGACGTCGGTGTACTGCTAGCAGAGTGGGCGCAAGTACTTGGCTGTGACACACCTAATTCTACACCTTCATTCCTCTCAGTGCATGTTTCAGAGAGGACTGAAGTTATAGTGGGGTTGGAGATCCCAGCTGATGCGGTGCAAGGAGAGGTCCGCTTTGTTCTTTGGTGTGGGTCTTTGAGGTAGGCTTGCCAACGAGCTGCATGGCAGGTCAACATATGTCTGGTCAGGCATGTGGTACCCAAGCGGCTGATGTTTTGGCCACGCGATATACGCTTGAGACATATGTTGCAAACAGCAGCTGTGCGATCTGATGCACTAGCCTCAAAAAAGGCCCACACCAAAGAACTTTTTGAATGACGGGCAGAGGCAGCGCCCTGCACAGGCGGAGCTCTGCGGTGTGATTCCGTCGGTGTACTGCCCTTACGCTGGCCACCAAAGGGCATCCTGCCTCGTTGGAGATGTGCCTCCTCCTCATCCTCCTCCTCCTCCTCTCTCCTATTAGGCACCCACGTGGAGTCAGTGACCTCATCATCCCCTCCCTCCTCATCACTGGAGCCAATCTGGCAGTATGCTGCAGCTGCTGGAACATGACTGCCAGATTGGTGTCCTTCTTGAGCATCCCCTCTGTCTGCTCTCACGCTACTGCCTTCCTCTAGCTGGGTTTCATCATCAGACCCTTCGAAACGCTGGGCATCCTCCTGGAGCATGTACCCAACACTGTGCTGAAACAGTTCAGGGGACTCCTCAGGAGGAGGACATGGTGGGTCTAGGGAAGGAGTGACTGATGATTTGTCTGACATTGATACCAGGGAAGACGACGCTTTGGCAGCTGCTTTTCCAGTACCCTGAGCCTGGGTGAGAGAGGATGAGGAGGAGGAGGAGGGCTTGGTCATCCACTCTACCAAGTCTTCGGCATGATGTGGCTCAACATGTCCAGCTGCCGAAAAGAAGGACAAGCGTGTCCCATGGCCATGTGCTGATGACAATGCACCGCGTCCACGACCAGCACTGTTGCCCCCAGACACAGAGCCTGCTTGCCCTCTTTTATTGCCTCCTGACTGTCTGCCTCTCCTTGTTTGCCTTCCAGACATTCTAATAGATGGCCTGCAGGGAGATGGGAAAACAGCAATAAGGGCTACCTTCAGGTGTCCTTCTCTGTCCCTTGAAACAAGGACTTTCACAGTGAAAGAAACTGACACTCTCCCTACCTACAGTTTTCTGTCCCTAGAAAAAATGTTTTTTTTAATCACAATATAGCACAAGGACAATTCACTCACTGTCCTTACAGGTCCCTGGAAACAAGGACTTGCAGAGTGAAATAAACTGACACTCTCCCTACCTACAGTTTTCTGTCCCTAGAATAAATGTTTTTTTTAAGCACAATATAGCACAAGGACAATTCACTCACTGTCCTTCCAGGTCCCTGGAAACAAGGACTTGCAGAGTGAAAGAAAAAAAACACTCTCCCTACCTACAGTTTTCTGTCCCTAGAAAAAATGTTTTTTTTAATCACAATATAGCACAAGGACAATTCACTCACTGTCCTTCCAGGTCCCTGGAAACAAGGACTTGCAGAGTGAAATAAACTGACACTCTCCCTACCTACAGTTTTCTGTCCCTAGAATAAATGTTTTTTTTAAGCACAATATAGCACAAGGACAATTCACTCACTGTCCTTAGAGGTCCCTGGAAACAAGGACTTGCAGAGTGAAAGAAAAAAAACTCTCCCTACCTACAGTTTTCTGTCCCTAGAAAAAATGTTTTTTTTTAATCACAATATAGCACAAGGACAATTCACTCACTGTCCTTACAGGTCCCTGGAAACAAGGACTTGCAGAGTGAAATAAACTGACACTCTCCCTACCTACAGTTTTCTGTCCCTAGAATAAATGTTTTTTTAAGCACAATATAGCACAAGGAGAATTCACTCACTGTCCTTCCAGGTCCCTGGAAACAAGGACTTGCAGAGTGAAAGAAAAAAAACACTCTCCCTACCTACAGTTTTCTGTCCCTAGAAAAAATGTTTTTTTTAATCACAATATAGCACAAGGACAATTCACTCACTGTCCTTACAGGTCCCTGGAAACAAGGACTTGCAGAGTGAAATAAACTGACACTCTCCCTACCTACAGTTTTCTGTCCCTAGAATAAATGTTTTTTTAAGCACAATATAGCACAAGGACAATTCACTCACTGTCCTTCCAGGTCCCTGGAAACAAGGACTTGCAGAGTGAAAGAAAAAAAACACTCTCCCTACCTACAGTTTTCTGTCCCTAGAAAAAATGTTTTTTTTAATCACAATATAGCACAAGGACAATTCACTCACTGTCCTTACAGGTCCCTGGAAACAAGGACTTGCAGAGTGAAAGAAACTGACACTCTCCCTACCTACAGTTTTCTGTCCCTAGAATAAATGTTTTTTTAAGCACAATATAGCACAAGGACAATTCACTCACTGTCCTTCCAGGTCCCTGGAAACAAGGACTTGCAGAGTGAAAGAAACTGACACTGTCCCTACCTACAGTTTTCTGTCCCTAGAATAAATGTTTTTTTTAAGCACACTATAGCACAAGCACAAAACACACTGACACTCTCCCTACCTATCCTTCTCTTTCCCTAAACTAAAGGAATCCAGGTTAAGCAAGAAAGAAATAAAAGTCACTGTCCCTGCCTATGCTGCTCTATCCCTGCTCCGGAACACACTACACTAGGCCGCCGTGCTGGCGGCCTTTTATAGTGTGGGGCGTGTACTAAACACCCTCAGCAATAATTGGATGCCTGTGGCCAATCATTGCTCTCCTCGCTGCCGGCGCTGTGATTGGCCAAGCATGCGGGGTCACAGTGCATGCTTGGCCAATCACAGCGCCTGGATGACACTGCGATGGCGTAGTGCATTGTGGGCCGTTCGCGTCACTCGAATTTGGCGCGAACGGCCCAAATCGTTCGATCTTCGTCGAACGATCGAACAGCCGATTTTCGAGTCGAACATATGTTCGACTCGAACACGAAGCTCATCCCTATTTCTCACCGACCGCTCGGGCATAGCATGGGTCACACAGCGATTTGCCCTCTGGGATTCTAGCTTTACATCCCCAACAGGCTCTGTGATCAGAGCGATTATCGCGGTGGTGGTAGTGGTGACTTGAGGAGGAATGGGAACATCTCCTATATTTAGAGGGGGAATGTGAGCGTCCCCTATGATAGTGGGTCCCAGACGGAGTGTCACGTCTGGACCTGGAGGATGATTGGTGATGGTGATGATGATGGTGATGATGATGGTGCAGCCTGGCAAGGTCCCTATCCTGTGACCGATGAACTGATGTAGCCGGGCTGTAAGAGATAATACAGACAAAGGGAGGGGGAGGAAGGTGGGCAGGTTGTAACCGTTAGCAACCACCAGAAAAAAATGACACCAAATACACCAACCCCCTACCCACTCCGCACAGACCTTGTGCGGGGGGGCTGGCCACACGGCGGTGCAGATGAGTCCATGACGAGGAAGACACACAATGATGCGTAACTCCACTACCTAGACTAAGGATAAGCAAATCAATGCAAGAACAGCGCAGAAAAAAAAAAAAAGTTTTTTTTTTTTTTTTTTTTAAACTGTCCCTTTAAGAGACACTAAGCATTACATTGCCAAGAAGTGCTTACCCCGTCCTGGTAGTATTGAGACTCTGAGAGGCTGCTGCTATATGCCCACAGGTTATCCCACCTGTATAGGGCTCCTCAGCGGTTTAAGGCCCCATGCACACGAGACGCTGTTATTTGCTGTTGAACGCGCGTTCAGAGGCAGTTGGACGCTTTTTTCAACTGCTCCTGAACCCATTCAATGTTATCCTATGTGTCCATGCACACACTCTCGTTTTTTGGCGTTTACAAGCAGTTGCGTTTAACCTCGTTTTTCCAGAAGCAAAAAAATGGGTTCAGACGCAAAAGTTTTCACGTTTCAGACGCTAAACGCTGCTAAACGCGGCTAAACGCGGTACTGGCGTTTTGCCGCGTTTGCGTTTATAAGCGTTTTTAAAGGTGACCTATTTTTTAACATTAGAAATCTCAAAAATGATGGCAAATGATGAAAAACTATTAAAAAATATAAAAGAAAACTAATTGCTTGCATCGCATTGTGGACAATCCACAACTTGTGGCAGGTAAAGTGGCAAGTGGACAATCAACAACTTGTGTCAGGTGACGTGGCCAGGTGACGTGGCAAGTGGACAATCCACAGCTTGTGGCAGGTGACGTGGCCAGGTGACGTGGCAGGTGACGTGGCCAGGTGACGTGGCAAGTGGACAATCCACAACTTGTGGCAGGTGACGTGGCTAGATGACGTGGCAGGTAATGTGGGCAGGTAACATGGCTAGGTGATGTGGCCAGGTGACGTGGCAAGTGGACAATCCACAACTTGTGGCAGGTGACATGGCCAGGTGACGTGGCAAGTGGACAATCCACAACTTGTGGCAGGTGACGTGGCCAGGTGACGTGGCAGGTGACGTGGCAAGTGGACAATCCACAACTTGTGGCAGGTGACGTGGCCAGGTGACGTGGCCAGGTGATGTGGCCAGGTGACATGGCAGGTGACGTGGCAAGTGGACAATCCACAACTTGTGGCAGGTGACGTGGCCAGCTGACGTGGCAGGTAACGTGGCCAGGTGACGTGGCAGGTAACATGGCCAGGTGACGTGGCCAGGTAACGTGGCAAGTGGACAATCCACAACTTGTGGCAGGTGACATGGCACGTGATGTGGCAAGGTGACGTGGCAAGTGGACAATCCACTGCTTGTGGCAGGTGACGTGGCCAGGTGACGTGGCCAGGTGACGTGGCAAGTGGACAATCCACAACTTGTGGCAGGTGACGTGGCTAGATGACGTGGCAGGTAATGTGGGCAGGTAACATGGCTAGGTGACGTGGCCAGGTGACGTGGCAAGTGGACAATCCACAACTTGTGGCAGGTGACGTGGCCAGGTGACGTGGCAGGTGACGTGGCAAGTGGACAATCCACAACTTGTGGCAGGTGACGTGGCCAGCTGACGTGGCAGGTAACGTGGCCAGGTGACGTGGCAGGTAACTTGGCCAGGTGACGTGGCCAGGTAACGTGGCAAGTGGACAATCCACAACTTGTGGCAGGTGACGTGGCACGTGATGTGGCAAGGTGACGTGGCAAGTGGACAATCCACAACTTGTGGCAGGTGACGTGGCACGTGATGTGGCAAGGTGACGTGGCAAGTGGACAATCCACAACTTGTGGCAGGTGACGTGGCCAGGTGATGTGGCCAGGTGACGTGGCAGGTGGACAATCCACAACTTGTGGCAGATGATGTGGCAAGTGATACGCTAAATACAAGTACACTGCGGCTCTCTCAGCTGCTGCTACTCACTCTGGTCTCACAAACTGGCTGAAATGGTTAAAATTTACTGTTTTTTGAGCTTAGGGAGGGTCTAATGATGAAACGCTTATAAACGCAAACGCGGCAAAACGCGCGTTTATAAACGCCGGTTTCAGCGTTTAAAAACGTGTGTTCAGCAGAGTTTGCACCTGCGTCTCGTGTGCATGGGGCCTTAATCACCCGCCGGAATGACGTCATGGCTGGTCCCGCTGTGCGCATGCATCGGAGGGACCGAACCTCCTGCGCCTGCGCGGCCCCTGACCCCTCCGCCATACTGCGCATGCGCAAAAACCAAGCCTCGGTTTCACCGTGGCTCTGCGCATGCACAGACGATCAACAGGCTGGGATCAGGAAGGGAATGGCATCCTGGAACGCAAAAGCGTTCCACACATATACTAAGCTTAGCGGCGCTGTATGACAGAGAAAAAACAGCAGAGAAAGACATACAAACAAACAAACAAACAAAAACTATCTGCCATGGAAATAGAAAAAGTCTTCAGACCTTGCCAGCTGAGATCCACCGTCCGTCATGGTACGCTGGGGCCACATCCCTTCCACCATAGGGGTACCCATCAGCCCAAAACCACTCACCCGCTCATAGCTGGGCCCTGGGTGCACCGCACAACTCGTACCTGATCCGACAGACATCCTGGACTGCACCTGAATTGCATAATGAAGGTCCATGTGAGGAGGATAAAAAAGGAACACCTGTCTGTGGAGGTGAGCTCAAATTTATGGGTAAGGGGTCCTATAGCTGTGGAGAGGAGGCGGGGTTAACCCACACGTAGTCTGCCATGGAGTCTGCCAGGAAATATATATATATATATATATATATATATATATATATATATATATATATATTAATATTATATTTTTATTAATAATAAAAAAATGATAAAAAATAATAATTTTTAATTAATTACATTTTTGTCATTGTTATTCCCCCCCCCCCCCCCTCTTTTTTTTTTCTTTTTTTGTTTGTTTGAAGTTTTGGCCATGATAGCTTGTATCATTGTATCATGGCTTTTTCTACTAGTTCCAATAAAACAATATATATTAATATTATATTTTTATTAATAATAAAAAAATATTGATAAAAAAATAATAATTTTTAATTAGCTTTTTTTACTTGTTCCAATAAAAAATATATATATTAATATTATATTTTTATTAATAATAAAAAAATGATAAAAAAATAATAATTTTTAATTAGCTTTTTTTACTTGTTCCAATAAAAATTATATATATTAATATTATATTTTTATTAATAATAAAAAATGATAAAAAATAATAATTTTTAATTAGCTTTTTCTACTAGTTCCAATAAAAAAATATATATTAATATTATATTTTTATTAATAATAAAAAATAATGATAAAAAAAATTGTAATTAATTAAATTTTTGTCGTTGTTATTTCCCCCCCTTCTTTTTTTTGTTTGTTTGAAGTTTTGGCCATGATAGCTTGTATCATTGTATCATGGCTTTTTCTACTAGTTCCAATAAAAAAAATATTAATATTATATTTTTATTAATAATAAAAAAAAATGCTAAAAAAATAATTTTTAATTAGCTTTTTCTACTAGTTCCAATAAAAAAAATATTAATATTATATTTTTATTAATAATAAAAAAATAATGATAAAAAATAATAATTTTTAATTAATTAAATTTTTGTCGTTATTTTTCCCCCTTTTTTTTTTTTTTTTGTTTGTTTGAAGTTTTGGCCATGATAGCTTGTATCATTGTATCATGGCTTTTTCTATTAACATAATATATTAATAGTATATGTTTATTAATAATAAAAAAATAATGATAAAAAATAATAATTTTTAATTAGCTTTTTCTACTAGTTCCAATAAAAAAAATATATTTTTATTATTACTAAAAAAAATGATAAAAAAATAATAATTTTTAATTAATTTAATTTTTGTCGTTGTTATTTTTCCCCCTCTTTTTTTTTTGTTTTTTTGTTTGAAGTTTTGGCCATGATAGCTTGTATAATCTATCTACAGATGATGTAGTAAAAGGTTTTGCTGGTATGTAAATACCGTTAATGTATGCACATTTGTTTATTTGTAAAAAAAATGATAAAACTTGAGATTGAATAATAAAAAAATTATAATAAAAAAAAAAAATTGATCGCTGGCTGCTAAAATTATTTATTATATAAAATAGTGCGCATACCACTTTAAGAAAAAAAAAAAAACAATGATGGCAAACAAAATATTAATAAATAAAAACAAATATTTGTTTTTTTTTATTAATATTTTGTTTGCAATCACTGTTTTTTTTTTTTTTTTTTAAAGTGGTATGCGCACTATTTTATTTAATATTTCTTTTGCGGTCTTGTATTCTGCCATGTTTTGGTGCAGCAGCCCCAACATTTGGGCTTAAGGCCCCTGTACACACGATCGGATTTTCCGCCAACAAATGTGTGATGGCAGGCTTGTGTCCGACAGAAATCCGATCGTGTGTGCGAGGCTTTCGTTTTTTCGGTAGCTATATTCATAAGCCTCGTACACACGATCGGATTTTCCGAGGGGAATTGCGTGATGACAGGATGTTGTCGGATAATCCAACCATTTTGTACGCTCCATCGGACAATTGTTGTCGGATTTTCCGCCAACAAATGGATCGCACGCTTTAAAATTTTCCGCCAACAAATGTGTTCCGTCGGATTATCCGATCGTGTGTGCGCAAGTCCATCGGGAAAAAATCCAAAGTACAAACACGCATGCTCAGAAGCAATGCTCACCATAAGGCTACTTCCACGCTGGATGCGCTGGCGGTATAGCGGCGCTATTTTTAGCGCCGCTATACCGTCGTTTTTGCCGCGATTTGCGAGCGCTAGCGGGGTGATTTTAACTCCCGCTAGTGGCCGGAAAAGGGTTAAAAAACGCCCGCAAAAACACCTCTTTGCAGCGTTTTGCGGGCGTTTTGGAGGCGCTACCCCCTTGATTTCAAGGGGCAGGGGCGCTATAGGAGCCGTATTTTTACCGCTCCTCTCGCGCGTCAAAGATGCGGCTTGCAGGAGTTTTTTTACCCTCCTGCCAGCGCAGCGCTGCAGTGGGAAAGCCCTCGGGGCTTTCACACTGGATACAAAGGAGCGGCTTTTTTATGGCGCATTGCAGGCGATATTTTTAGCGTAATAGCGCCTGCAAAAGCGCCTCAGTGTGAAAGGGGCCTAACACAACATTAGCAGAAATTGCCCAAAGGGTGGCGATAAAGAGCTGAAAAACCATGTCGTTTCGGGTTTGTTGGCTGACAATTTACTGCCGTTTGTATGCAATACAAGTTCCTGGCCAACGCCAAACAAAAGTCCTACGCTTTGTCCGCAGAAAATCCGATCGTGTGTAACAGGCTTTAGATTGCTAAAAAGATTTGATTGGCTCCTGAATTCTCCCCAGTTTGGTAAACCCCATCGATAGCTCCTTTGGTCAGACCTGATACTGAGCTTTGTACCGCCTGAAAAACAAGACCATGAAATACATTTTGATGGAGCTTAAAGGCGAGCGTGATAAACCTTTATAACAAGTTCCCTCAAAATTTGAGTCGCTTATTAAACAAATTAAAAAATATTAATAATAGATAAAAATGAAAGATCGCAGGAGCCAAGGCTACGTGTTTTTTTTTTTTTTTTTTACTTTTCTTTATTAAGCTTTTTTTTACTGTATAAGAAACATTTACATATAGTACCATACATAACATTAAAATTATTACATACATTTAAAAACAATTGTTTGGTCTCGGCTTTTTCACATCTCACTGTCTTTACCTAACATTGAGGATACCTATCCTAGGCAATATGGGATTGTCCCCCTGTGGAGTTATATAATCGATTAATTTAGTGGGTCATTGACTCGGCGGAAAGGTACATAGATGTTAGCAAAAATCAAAAAAAGATGGAAGAGATAGAGACAAGGAAAAGAGAGAAAGTGGTGAAGAGAAGGAGGGAGGGAGGGGGGGGGGGGAGAAGGGAGAAGAAGGAAGAGAGAGAGAAAAAAAAAAAAATGACCGTATATAAGCCGACCCGAATATAAGCCGAGGCACCACAAAACACTGGGAAAAAAACGTATTGACTCGAGTATAAGCCTAGGGTGTCCATCTGCATGCCTCACTGTGCCCATGACTAGACTGACGTTTAACATTGGAGTCTATGGAAGGGGTGCCCGGCTTTGAAAAAATTGGTACTCCCCGGCTGTAGGTCCCCCAGACAACAAACACTTATAGAGTAGAAATTGGGCTACATGTGTGTCAAGATTCGGGTCCAGGGGACCTACGACCGGCCGGTACCGGGTCCCCAAATTCAACTGAGAAATTACTGTTTAACATTGGAGTCTATGGAAGGGGTGCTCGGCTTTGAAAAATCGCTGCTCCCCGGCTGTAGGTCCCCCAGACAACAAGCTTTGCACACTTGTAGAGGAAGAGTGGGGCTACATGTGTGCTAAGTTTGGGGTCCAGGGGACCTACGGATGGTCAGAATCAGGCGCACAAAGGTGAAGATGGACACAAAAAAGGTGTTGAAAAACTCGGCTTATACTCGAGTATATACGATATATTTTGCAATTAAATAACATTTCTAATCATATGAAGTTAATCACAAGAGTCCCCCTTTACATCAGAGTCCACAGAGTTCCCTTACACTGTAAGGTGGGACTCTATGGAAGGGGTGCCCAGCTTTGAAAAATCGGTGCTCGCCGGGCCGTAGGTCCCCCAGACAAAAAACTTTGCATGCTTATAGAAGAGAAATTGGGCCACATGTGTGTCAAGATTTGGGTCCAGGTGACCTACGACCGGCCGGTACCGGGTCCCCAAATTCACCGGAGAAATTACTGTTTAACATGGGAGTCTATGAAAGGGGTGCCCGGCTTTGAAAAATCAGTGCTCTCCGGCCGTAGGTCCCCTGGACAACAAACTTTGCACACTTGTAGAGGAAGAGTGAGGCTACATGTGTGCCAAGTTTGGGGTCCAGGGGACCTACGGTCGGCCGGTACCGGTTCCCCACATTCTGAAAGATCAGGCGCAAAAAGGTGACTTGAGTATAAGCCGAGGGGGGCATTTTCAGCACAAAAAAAATATGCTAAAAAACTCGGCTTATACTCGAGTATATATGGTACTTTATTTATTTTCTTTTTCTTTTTTTAAGTTTCATGCAACGTTCTCTGCGGGAGCTTATTTAAGCCGGGGCTGCAGCGATCCCAGTCCAGCCGTATCGATTGCACCTAAAAATTCCCTGCTGGCAAGTACATTTTTTGCAATTATTTCCATTAAAGGCAGTCGATGCTCATGGTGCTTCGCTTCTGAAAAGGATGCGCCGCCTTTATAGAGTTTAATAATAAGTTATTTAATTCTTCCATGTTTTTCCAGATCTACATTCATTTCTAGGTGTCGGTAGGATTGAGCAAAAGCCATGAGTAGGAATATACAGTCTGGCTCTCTGTAGGGGCTTTAGGGCAAATCTGTCCATTACCTACTCAGCAGGGGACGTCTTTCATCCACATGATTTAAAACGTCTTTATTTGCACGACTGTTGTGCCTGTTGCTATTGATCTGTATTACGGATGCTGATTGTGTGTTGTCCTTGCTGTACTCTTGAGTTGAGTATATTGTTCTACTCAGGGCTTTTTTTCTCAGACAATAGGTGCAGGAACTCCCCCGTTCCGAGTCACCCTTTGTCTCTGCCCCCTACCCATGTCTGAGTATTGCCCATTGGTTCCAACCCCTACCCATGTCTGAGTATTGTCCATTGGTTCCAACCCCTACCCATGTCTGAGTATTGCCCATTGGTTCCAACCCCTACCCATGTCTGAGTATTGTCCATTGGTTCCAACCCCTACCCATGTCTGAGTATTGTCCATTGGTTCCAACCCCTACCCATGTCTGAGTATTGCCCATTGGTTCCAACCCCTACCCATGTCTGAGTATTGCCCATTGGTTCCAACCCCTACCCATGTCTGAGTATTGTCCATTGGTTCCAACCCCTACCCACGTCTGAGCACTGCCCCTTGGTTCCACCCCCTACCAACGTCTGAGCACTGCCCCTTGGTTCCACCCCCTACCCACCTCCCAGTACTGCCCCTTGGTTCCATCCCCTACCCACCTCCCAGTACTGCCCCTTGGTTCCACCCCCTACCCACCTCCCAGTACTGCCCCTTGGTTCCACCCCCTACCCATCTCCCAGTACTGCCCCTTGGTTCCACCCCCTACCCACCTCCCAGTGCTGCCCCTTGGTTCCACCCCCTACCCACCTCCCAGTACTGCCCCTTGGTTCCACCCCCTACCCACCTCCCAGTGCTGCCCCTTGGTTCCACCCCCTACCCACCTCCCAGTACTGCCCCTTGGTTCCACCCCCTACCCACCTCCCAGTACTGCCCCTTGGTTCCACCCCCTACCCACCTCCCAGTACTGCCCCTTGGTTCCACCCCCTACCCACCTCCCAGTGCTGCCCCTTGGTTCCACCCCCTACCCACCTCCCAGTACTGCCCCTTGGTTCCACCCCCTACCCACCTCCCAGTACTGCCCCTTGGTTCCACCCCCTACCCACCTCCCAGTACTGCCCCTTGGTTCCACCCCCTACCCACCTCCCAGTGCTGCCCCTTGGTTCCACCCCCTACCCACCTCCCAGTACTGCCCCTTGGTTCCACCCCCTACCCACCTCCCAGTACTGCCCCTTATAGATAATACAGAACTTAGTATAATTTTGTGCTACTAAGAAATTTGCACAGAATTTGTTAATGATAACAACAAAGACTGTAACATAGATCCCCTGCAGTGAGCAACATTAGACCCTACCGCAGGAACAGTAGACCCCCCCCAGCAACAATAGACCAACCACACAACAATGGACTCTCAACAATAAAATACAACCCCAGCAAGAATATAACCCCAGTAGCAACAACAGATCTCCCAGCAGCCAGCATCAATAGACCCTCCAGCATCCTGTAACAATAGACCTCTCTTTCAACATTAGATCCCTCCCAGCAACAATTGACCCCCCCCAACAACATAAGACCCCCCACTAAACAACAATAGACCCCACCCCAGCAACAAAATTGATCTCCCACACAACGACAGATTCCCTCCAGAAACAACGGACCCCCTCACACAACATTAGTCCCCTCCCCAGTAGATCCCTCCTAGCAACAATTGACCCCCCAGCAACATAAGACCCCCCACCAGCAACAATAGACCTACATGCAAAAATAGATCTCCGCCAACAACAATAGATCCCCAGGCAGCCAGCATCAATAGACCCTCCAGTACACCTGAGCAACCCTTGTCATTACATATATTCACTGCTGAAGGTGCCGGAACTGCGTTCCCCCAGGTTCCCGCTGGAAAAAAGCCCTGGTTCTACTCAGGGCTTTTTTCCTCAGACAATAGGTGCAGGAACTCCCCCGTTCCGAGTCACCCTTTTTCTCCGCCCCTACCCACCTCCCTGTACCGCCCCTTTTAGACAATATAGGACCAAGTATAATTTGTATGGAATTTGGTAATGATATCAAGAAAAGCAGTAAAATAGATCCCCTGCAGTCAGCAACAATAGATCCCCCCCTAACAACAATGGACCACCTACAACAAAATTTCCCCACCAGCAACAATAGACTCCCGGGAGCATCAACAGATCTCCGCACAGCCAGCATTAATAGACTCTCTGGCTGCCATCAACAATAGATCCCTCCCCAACAGTAGATCTCTTTCAGCAACAACTGACCCCCCAGCAACATAAGACCCCCCCAGCAACAATAGGTCCCCCACCAGCAACAATAGACCTCCCCAGCAACAATAGGTCCCCCACCAGCAACAATAGACCTCCCCAGCAACAATAGGTCCCCCACCAGCAACAATAGACCTCCCAGGAACAATAGGTTCCCCACCAGCAACGATAGACCTCCCCAGCAACAATAGACCGGCCCCTGCAAAAATAGATCCCCAGCAGTGAGCATCAATACCCTGCAGCACACCCCAGCACCCCTTGTCATTACATACAGTCAGTCCAGGAGGTGCCGGTACTGCGTTCCCCCACGTTCCTGCTGAAAAAAAGCCCTGGTTCTACTTGGCTTTTCATGAGCTTTTCATACGTCTGTTGATTGAGTATTCCTAGCCAAGTTTGTATCATATAGTAAAAGGCTAGGATCACACTTTGGGGGTGATTTACTAAAACTATAGAGTGCAAAATCTGGTGCAGCTGTACATGTTAGCCAATCAGCTTCTAACTTCAGCTTCTTCAATTAACCACTTAACAACCACCTGCCGACAAATAACGGCGGCAGGGTGGTTGCTTAACTCTGGGAGGACGTTATATAACGTCCTCCCAGAATCGCGCTCCCGCACGCCCCCTGGGGCGCGCACACGGGAAACTCCGTGACCGCCGGGTCCAGAGGACGGAGCAATCACTTGTAAACAGACCGGCGTCATTTGATGACGCCGGTTCCTCCCTCCCCTCTCTGTACCGATCGGTACAGTGTGAGAGGGGAGGGGGAGGGAGCGGATGGCAGCAGCAGCACTGTGGGCTGGATCTGTGACAATTGCAGTCACAGATCCAGCCATCCATCCATCCCTGCTCAGCCATCCCTGTGCTATACCCTGCCAATACTCTGCAATACACCCTGCCAATACTCTGCAAAATACCCTGGTGCAATACTCTGCAATACCCTGGTGCAATACTCTGCAATACCCTGGTGCAATACTCTGCAATACCCTGGTGCAATACTCTGCAATACCCTGCTGCAATACTCTGCAATACCCTGCGAAATACTCTGCAATACCCTGGTGCAATACTCTGCAATACCCTGGTGCAATACTCTGCAATACCCTGGTGCAATACTCTGCAATACCCTGCAAAATACTCTGCAATACCCTGCGCAATACTCTGCAAAATACTCTGCAATACCCTGCACAATACTCTGCAATACCCTGCACAATACTCTGCAATACCCTGCACAATACTCTGCAATACCCTGCACAATACTCTGCAATACCCTCCACAATACTCTGCAATACCCTGCACAATACTCTGCAATACCCTCCACAATACTCTGCAATACCCTCCACAATACTCTGCAATACCCTCCACAATACCCTGTGCAATACCCTCCACAATACCCTGTGCAATACCCGTGCAATACCCTGCCATACACCGCAATACCCTGCCATACACCGCAATACTCCGCAATGCCCTGCAATACTCCGCAATGCCCGGCAATACTCCGCAATGCCCGGCAATACTCCGCAATGCCCGGCAATACTCCGCAATGCCCGGCAATACTCTGCAATAACCACTTCCCGCCCTCCGGCCGTCATATGACGTCCTTGACTTTGTGCGGAGATATCTGAATGATGGGAGCAGCTACAGGCATCATTCAGATATCGGCTTTTTCAGCCGGCGATTCCCTACACCATAAGAACAATCATAGCGGCTGTTCCGCCGCTTGATCATTCTTACGGGAGGCGAGAGGGGATGTCCCCCGTCCCCCCCCGCCGCCCTCCGGTGCTTCTACCGACTCACCGCTACGATCAAAGCCAGGATTGTTGTTTTTTT
Organism: Rana muscosa; assembly: GCA_029206835.1. Lineage (NCBI taxonomy): Eukaryota > Metazoa > Chordata > Amphibia > Anura > Ranidae > Rana > Rana muscosa. Next base: position 286,378,568 of record CM055124.1, read on the forward strand.
TTTTTGTATTTGTTTTCAGGCTTCCCAGCCTAGAGGTGAGATGTGGGGTCTTATTGACACCCCCCCCCCCCCTCATATCTCACTGTAAAGAGGACCTGTCATGCCATATTCCTATTACAAGGGATGTTTACGTTCCTTGTAATAGGTATAAAAGTGATCAAAAAAATGTTTAGGGCGGAAAAACATGTCAAACTAAAATAAATAAAGTAAAATGAAGAATAATTTTTTTTTTTTTTTTTTAAAGCGCCCCTGTCCCCGTAAGCTCGCATACAGAAGCGAACGCATACGTAAGTCCCGCCCACATATGAAAACGGTTTTCAAACCACACATGTGAGGTATCTCTGCGAACGTTAGAGTGAGAGCAATCATTTTGGCCCTAGACCTCCTCTGTAACTCAAAACATGTAACCAGTAAAAATATTTAAAGCGTCGCCTATGGGGATTTTTTAAGTAGCGAAGTTTGGCGCCATTCCACGAGTGTGTGCAATTTTTAAGGGCGACATGTTAGGTATCTATTTACTCGGCGTAACTTCATCTTTCACATTATGCAAAAACATTGGGCTAACTTTACTGTTTTTTTTTTTTTTTAAGCACAAAACATTTTTTTTCCGTAAAAAACGCGTTAAAAAAATTGCTGCGCAAATATCGTGCGAGATAAAAAGTTGCAACAACCACCATTATATTCTCTAAGGTCTTTGCTAAAAAAACATATATAATGTTTTGGGGTTCTATGTAATTTTCTAGCAAATAAATGATGATTTTTACATGTAGGAGAGAAATGTCAGAATTGGCCTGGGTGCTCCAGAACGCCTGAAGGTGCTCCCTGCATGTTGGGCCTCTGTATGTGGCCACGCTGTGTAAAAGTCTCACACATGTGGTATCGCCATACTCGGGAGGAATAGCAGAATGTGTTTTGGGGTGTAATTTGTGGAATGCATATGCTGTGTGTGAGAAATAACCTGCTAATATGACAATTTTGTGGAAAAAAAAAAAGAGAAAAAAAAAATCTTGATTTTGCAAAGAATTGTGGGAAAAAATGACAACTTCAAAAAACTCACAATGCCTCTTTCTGAATACCTTGGAATGTCTTCTTTCCAAAAAGGGGTCATTTGGGGGGTATTTGTACTTTTCTGGCATGTTAGGGTCTCAAGAATTGAGATCGGCCGTCAGTACTTCAGGTGTGATCAATTTTCAGATATTGGCACCATAGCTTGTGGACTCTATAACTTTCACAAAGACCAAATAATATACACCAATTTGTACTTATTTTTACCAAAGATATGTAGCAGTATAAATTTTGGCCAAAATTTATGAAGAAAAAATAGTAATTTGCAAAATTTTATAACAGAAACGAAAAAAAAATCATTTTTTTACAAAATTTTCAGTCTTTTTTCTCTTATAGCGCAAAAAATAAAAAACCCAACAGTGATTAAATACCACCAAAAGAAAGCTCTATTTGTGTGAAAAAAAGGACAAAAATTTCATATGGGTACAGTGTTGTATGACTGAGTAATTGTCATTCAAAATGTGAGAGCACCGAAAGCTGAAAATTGGTCTGGTTATTAAGGGGGTTTAAGTGCCCAGTGGTCAAGTGGTTAAACTAAAGCCACACGCGATCCGATTGTTGGCCAACCGAACGTCTGATTTTTGTCAAAAGGGGCGTGTGCCAGGATCTTGTCATGCATACCAACAGTACACAATTGTCGTGCCACAAACACGAACGTAATGACCTACTATGAGGAATTTCAGCTCTTGAGCGCCACCCTTTGGGCCCCTTCTGCTAGTTTCATGTTTGGTGCGCATTGATTCCGAGCATGCATGTTTCTACTTTCGACTTTTGTGTGACGGATTTGTGTGCTGACCATACGAAAATCTGACGTCAGACCGTTGTCCACCGAAAATGTACTAGCCTGTCAGCCAAAATTTTTTTTTTTTTTATAAATTCCTCATTTAACTGCTTGCCGACCGCCTCCTGTACTTATACGTCAACAGAATGGCACGGACAGGCATATCAACGTACCTGTACGTCCCCTTTAAATGTCTGTAGGAGTGGTCGCTCACGACCCTGCCGCCATCCCCGTGAGTCGTACCGCATGTCCTGCGGACTCGATCGCCGCTGGGATCCCCGCGATCGTCTCACGGAGGTATAGAGCGGGGAGATGATTGTGTAAACAAGCATCTCCCGGCTCTGCCTAGTGACAATGACACAGATCTCGGCTCCACGTATTCGGAGCGAAGATCAGTGTCATGTGACACAGAGCCCAACCCCCCCCCCCCCCTCAGTAAGAAACACTATGCAGGGAACACTTAACCCCTACAGCGCCACCTAGTGGTTAACCCCTTCACTGCCAGTGTCATTTTCACAGTAATCAGTGCATTTTTATAGCACTGATTGCTGTATAAATGCCAATGGTTCCAAAACTGTGTCAAAAGTGTCCGATGTGTCCGCCATAATGTCGCAGTCACGAAAAAAATCACTGATCGCCGCCATTACTAGTAAAAAAAAATTTTTTTATAAAAATGCCATAAAATTATCCCCTATTTTGTAGAAGCTATAACTTTTGCGCAAAGCAATCAATAAATGCTTTTTGTGATTTTTTTTTTACCAAAAATATGTAGAAGAATACGTATCGGCCTAAACTGAGGGAAAAAAAATGTTTTTTTATATATTTTTTGGGGATATTTATTATAGCAAAAGTAAAAAATATTATTTTTTTTTTAAAATTGGCTCTTTATTTTTGTTTATAGCGCAAAAAATAAAAACCGCAGAGGTGATCAAATACCACCAAAAGAAAGCTCTATTTGTGGGGGAAAAAAGGACGTCAATTTTGTTTGGGAGCCACGTCGCACGATCGCGCAATTGTCAGTTAAATCGACGCGCAGTGCCGAATCGCAAAAAGTGGCCTGGTCTTTGGCCAGCGAAATGGTCCGGGGCTGAAGCGGTTAATGTGCAAAATGTAAGAAAGGATGTTAGATCAATGCAAATGTCCTCCTTTACATAAATAAGATGTTAGTACATGGTATTGTTAGGAATACACTTTTTTCTGTGTCTGGAACGTGTTATCAGCTGATTAGTGAAAATCTGAGGCAAAAGGATTTTTTTTATGCAGTGTTTTTGCATATTTTATCAGCTTTCTCCTACCAGCAAAATAATTGTGCTGATTACTAGAAAAGGTCACAAATAAACGATATTTCTTCATAGGGGGTTCTGTGCGATTTGAATCATGTAATGTATACGGAATTTTACTGTATTTTTCCCATTTTATAATAAAATTGTATAATAAAAAGAGCCACCTAAAGACCAGCCCTATTCTGACACTTTTTGTAAAAATCTATATTTTATGGCTGGAAAATCACTTAGAACCCCCAAACATTATATATATTTACTTTTGCAGAGGCCCTAGAGAATAAAATGCTGGTCGTTGCAATATTTTTATGTCACACGGTAACGCACTTCTTTTGGAAAAAATACACTCTGAGTTAAAAAAAAGAAAAACACTATATATATATATATATATATATATATATATATATATATATATATATATATATGTAGCGGGTACTTGCTTTCCCGACGTAATTTTTTGAATTTTTCAGTGACACCAGTGGTGTGTCTCTGGCCGTCCACTGGGTGGCGCTGTCGCCATGGGCTGACGGATGGACACCGCTGTGTGTTGAGCCTACTTTTGTCCTCTTTGGGCAGCGGTATGGTGGGGCGGGGAACCCGCGGTGCTTGCTGGGAGAGGGGATAAAGGGGCCGGCCATCTTGGTCACGGTCTTGGTCCCTGGCACCTTTAGCCTGCGGACGGAGTTCGTGCTTGTCCTCTAGGTGGCCTAGGCCTAGAGGACCACCGGAGATCGTGTTCCATCTCAGGCACCTTTAGCCTGAGGTGAGGTACTCGGACGGCGGTCCGGAGCTCAGTGCCCAACACTGAGTTCCGCGAGGGAAGGATCCTAAGGTACTCCGGAGATGGATGCCTGAATCCGAGGTGGGCGTAATGGACCGGGAAGAGCTCCTCATCTGAAGACCCGGTGCAGCATACTGCCAGTGACGGGTGAGTCTCTTGTCGGAGACCGTCCGGAAGGTGAATTTCCCTCGTGCGGAGACCATAACCCACTCTTTAGAGGAGAGTGGAGGAAAGAACTTGTGTCTGGGCCTATTCGCACCCACACCCCCTTTTCTGTTCTATAGCCAAGGGAGTCCATGTTATGTTCTAAATAAAGGAGTGTTGGACTCTAACGGTGTGTGGCTCAAGTTCCTGGCAGACGAGGTTCTCGGAGACTCTTGGAGGGAGGATCCGATGCACAACACAGGCCCGAAGGTAAAGAAAGGCGTTGCCGATACCACTTATACACCTGTGGTGGAAGCCTGGCGTAGTGCACCCTCTACCTCCCCTATCATACCCCCTAGACCAGAGACATTGCGAGCAGAACTGTAAAAGAGGGGAGGACAAGGGTCCGCTACATATATATATATATATATATATATATATACACATACCCTATATTGTCAAAAGTATTGGGACGCCTGCCTTTACACGCACATGAACTTTAATGACATCCCAGTCTTAGTCCGTAGGGTTCAATATGGAGTTGGCCCACCCTTTGCAGCTATAACAGCTTCAACTCTTCTGGGAAGGCCGTCCACAAGGTTTAGGAGTGTGTCTATGAGTCTTTTGTGTCTTTGGCTCCATTTCAGGTGTGAATTCAGGCAAAAAATTCGGACCTGATTCGCACCTGAATCGGTGTACAGGGACTCACCGGACCCCCTGTTGTGACCCGCGGCCGCCTCAGTGTTAACCTGGGCTCTGCTGGAGTTTGGAGCTGTAATTTGTTAGTTTATCTAAATCTGCTCGCACATCTAACACTCAGCTCAACCCAGGCTGACAATGCTGCGGTCTGCTGTGCCTCCTGTTCTCCTTCATCCAGAGTGTGGGGGCGCTCTAATACAGGAGATGTGTTACTGTCCAGATCACCAGGTAAAAACAGAGGGAAATAAGAATAGAAAAAGGAAAACCAATGCAGCCACCACATCTAGTGATTGGGAAACTGCAATATATTAAATTTTTGGTTTAACCAGTTCCTGACTGCGATATAGCTAAATGACGGCTACAGCGCGGTCACACATTGCCGGCAGGGTGTCATATGACCTTGCTTCCCACGTGCCTGCTGCGGCATGCTGGTGGCATGCTCTGTGATCGCTGTGAACGTAGGACACAGCTGATCACAGATTGGGGTAAAGAGCCAATCACAGCTAATCATAATGTAAACACAAACCGGCTAGCAGCTGTCAGCATGAGGAGAGGAGAACAGAGCCGATAACCGGCTTGTGTGAAAGGGACATGCACACTGATTATCAGTGCAGTCCCAACAGTGTCTATCAGTGCTGCCTATCAGTGCCACCTATCAGTACCCTTCAGCAGTGCCCATCAGTGCCACCTATTAGTGGCCTTCAGTGCTGCCAATCAGTGCCCTTCAGTGCCACCTATCAGTGCCCTTCAGTGGTGCCAATCAGTGCCCTTCAGTTCTGCCAATCAGTGCCCATCAGTGCCGCCTATCAGTGCCCTTCAGTGCCACCTATCAGTGCCCTTCAGTTCTGCCAATCAGTGCCCATCAGTGCCACCTGTCAGTGCCCTTCAGTGCCACCCATCAGTGTTGCCTATCAGTGCAGCCTCATCAGTGGCCATTAGTGCCACCTATCAGTGCCCTTCAGTGCTGCCAATCAGTGCCCATCAATGCCACCTATCAGTGCCGCCTATCAGTGCCCTTCAATGCCACCTATCTGTGCCCATCAGTGCCACCTATCTGTGCCCATCAGTGCCACCTAACTGTGCCCATCATTGCTGCCTATCTGTGCCCATCAGTGCCACCTATCAGTGCCCATCATTGCTGCCTATCAGTGCCCATCAGAGCAGCCTATCAGTGCCCATAAGTGCAGCCTCATCAGCCCACATAAGTGAAGAAGAGAAATGACCTGTTTGCAAAATTTTATAACAAACTACAAGAAATTTTCTTTTTTTTTTTGTTAATTTTTTTTAGATTTTTTTTTCATTTATTTGGCAAAAAATAAAAACCCCCAGTGGTGATTAAATTCAACCAAAAGAAACCTCTATTTGTGTGAAAAAAAATGATAAAAACCTCATATGTGTACAGTGTAGCATGAGCGCGCAATTGTCATGCAAAGTGTGACAGTGCTGAAAGCTTAAAATTGGCCTGGGCAGGAAGGGGGTGAAAGTGCCCGGTAGGCAAGTGGTTAATACGGCTTTAAGGTGAAAATCCTTCGTAAAGTGAATTTGCCTAACGGTGCTCACCGCACCCACGTAGGACTCCAACTGACATTTGATTGGTTGCTATGGACACAATTCCTTTTAACCTTTCCTCCAATAATGAGCCCTATCTTACATAGACATAATTGTCAGGAACGGTGTGGTGTGTGTGTATATATATATATATATATATATATATATATATATATTCCAGCTTATCTCACCCCCAAGCGAATAAAACGGGGCGACGCTGCAGATTTTATCGGGTATCGGTTCTGTCTGCACATTTACCTGTTATGAAGATTACACAATATTATTATTATGCATTGCGGGTTCACCTGCCCCGCTCTGCCTTCATCACACAATCACAATTATGAGTTTCGCTTCAGATACAAGTTAGAGGAAATAATTAGGACCCAGCTGATTAATTAAGCCCAATCAGTGGATGAGGACGAGTCTCTTGACAGACGCACCTCGCTCGAGCCGCCCAGCAGTCATCGTTATTTTATTTTGCCTGCGCATCCATTTCTTAACCCCTTACTTGTCTTTTTTTTTCTTTTTATAAAATCAAATCAGCGGTACGCACGGATGATTTTTTATTGTTTTTTTTTAACCACTTGCCAACCGCCTAACTGTAAATATACATCGTGATTTTTGGAAGGAAATACATCGTCTTATATTCCACATAAGAACATATAAACTTGATTTTACTCCTGCTCAATACTTGTTACACCGCACATCCTTACCTATTTCACTTTACAAAAAATCTCGTGTTATGCATCTTATTAATGCGGCTAAACTGTGTATACCTATTCATTGGAGGGATGTTTCACCCCCATGTGTATCTGAATGGTTAAAAAAAGTCCAAACTATTGCTGAAATGGAAGATTTAATACAACAGGCCAATGACACACCATTTAAATTCAATAAAACTTGGGCTAACTGGATACAATTTACTAATTCTTCAGAATATCGTACCCTAACCTCTTTTATTCCTTAACTTGACTTGGGGATGTTTACACTAATAGTAATCTTAATATAATTAATATTTTATTCTTTGTACAATTATCCACACTTCCCCTTATTTGACCTTATTCCCTTTTATTTCTTTTAATATATACTACATTATCACATGAGATATTTAGATTACCTTGTTTAATTTATTTTATTTAGTTCTGTATATTTTATTTTTCAATACATTCTATGTTTTACTTGCTCATAATATATATTTAATACACTTTATATTTATGAATATTATTCTGAACATGGAATTTCTTTTACTAATTCTAATGCATTTTTTGATATAATGTTATTTATACCCCCCTTTTTTTTTATGTTGAAAAATTTAATAAAAACATTGAAACTAAATAGCGGGGTTATGCCTGCAGCTACATGCCATAACCAGGCGCTCGGCTTTCCCACAAAAGGTAGCTCCGGGAACCATCCGGCGTCGGCTGGGTTTTTCCATAGAGATAAGCGGTGGCAAGATGGCCACCGCTCAACTCTATGCCCTTGAAGGACCGAAGCAACGTCGACGTTACTTCCGGTTCTCAGGCCATATAAGCAGGTGAATCGATCGGAGGAGGATCGAGGGAACAATGAATTCAGCAATGTACAGAGACATCCTTGATGAAAACCTTCTCCAGAGCGCTCTGGACCTCAGACTGGGGCGAAGGTTCATCTTCCAACAGGACAATGACACTAAGCACACAGCCAAGATAACAAAGGAGTGGCTACAGGACAACTCTGTGAATGTCCTTGAGTGGCCCAGCCAGAGCCCAGACTTGAACCCGATTGAACATCTCTGGAGAGATCTGAAAATGGCTGTGCACCGACACCCCCCCCCCCCCCCCCCCATCCAACCTGATGGAGCTTGAGAGGTCCTGCAAAGAAGAATGGGAGAAACTGCCCAAAAATAGGTGTGCCGAGCTTGTAGCATCATACTCAGAAAGACTTGAGGCTGTAATTGGTGCCAAAGGAGCTTCACCAAAGTATTGAGCAAAGGTTGTGATACTTATGTAGCACCCTGGCATACCTCCCAACTTTTGAAAGTGCAACTGCGGGAAGTAAGTGGCTATGCGGCAAAGTCCCGCAGAATCCGTGCAGGTTGAGAGGTATGCCCTGGGGTTTAGTCAGGGTTGCTCCTCACAAATTTACTTGCCAGGAGTAGTTATCCTGGTTGATTGTTAGGCTGCATTCACACCTGAGCGTTTTGTCGCCTGAAGCTACAAAACGCTAGAGGGGAAAAAATCCATTATTCTCTATGGAGATGGTTCACATCTCCACTCCAAAACGCCTGAAGCCGAACGCCTGAAACTCAAACAAGTTCCGGAATCTTTTTTGTTGCGTGAATTGGGCAGATTTGGGCGTTTTTCTGCCTTTTACATTGGTGACCCGTGGACCTGTACAAAATCGTGGCAAAAACGCGGTAAAAAACACGGTAAAAAACGCTGCAAAATCGCTGTAAAATTGTTCTGGTGTGAATGGGGCCTTAGAGATCCATTGACTTCTCCCTAAGTTTGGCCTTGTTGCACTTTTCTCTTCTACCACTAGGTGGCCGGGTACTTGGTGGTACTAGATATGAGAAGGGCAACCCAAGGTCAGATTATGGGTATATGGGGTATCTCAGCCAATGGGGAGGGGTTTTCTTAAATCTCCATTGGCCTGCTGGGAGAACCTATATATTTGGGTGGAGTCAGGTGATCTATGTTCTGTCCCACCTGGACGGCTGTCTGGGTGGACGTGTGTTGTATTGCCCGGGCTGCTAGGCCGGAGATTGGGCCTATCCCGGGCACATCTGTCTGCTAGGCTGTCTGAGGGCCTATCCAGAAGCAAGAGAGCAATGCAGGGTTGGGATTGCGGCTTGCAGTCCAACCAAAAGTGACGGTTCTGCCAGTCGCCAGTAAGGGACCATCCACCTTATTACCAGGGACCACAGTGAGTAACTAAAGGAAGTACCAGAGCAGAATTCTCACCAACCGGGGACGGCGAAGACTCTGGAAACTTCAGTGGGGATCAAGCGAGGGACCCAACCAGCGGAGGTGACGCTTGCAGAGCAGCCTTGTGTGTCAAGCCAGGGACCGAGCAGGCCCGTGGGGTGAAGCTTGAGAAGTATCTGGAGTGCCAAGCTAGGGACCCAGCAGAGAGGCGGGGGTGACACTTGAGGAAGATACCACCATGAAGATTGGAGGAGATCAAGGGATTTAGTGGCAGTGAATCAGTGGGTCTAGTGAGAGACCGGGAGCTCAGTGGGCTGAAGAACTACAAGGAGTGATTGTAGTGGAAGTGAAAGAACTGTTAGGTTTGTTAAGGACTGTTGCCATAGGAGACAGCATTCCTGCACATGCAGATGGGGCTTCTTGCTGGATGCCTTTCCCTGAACGGCTGTCCTGTTGAAGTCTTGAAATCTGCCAATTACCGGTAATCTTGCAACTACCTAAGGGTGTCCTGACCCCAATCCTCTCTCCCTCAAAAAAAGTTTGTTAAGAGAAAAAAACTCTTTTGCATTCATCTTGCACCCACCATGCCTAACAACCCACTAGATACAGAAGGATGTCGGCTATCTCTGGCCCTGGAGTTTCTCATGAGACCGGAGGAGGCCTGGGACCTTGCTACACTTATGTACATGGGATTTTCTTCATTTTTTGTTTTCAATAAATTTACAAATATTTTAAAAAACTTTGAGGAAAATAAATTATGTTACAGCCTTCTTCCAAAATTATATAATGTGGAAAAAGTGAAGTGCTGTGAATACTTTCCAGATGCACTGTATACTATATAGCTGCACTATAAGAGTACTTAAAGGGGTTGTAAACCCTCATGTTTTTTCACCTTAATGCATCCTATGCGCCCGCAAGGTAACCCCCCTTCTCCTAGGGCAGTGTAGTTGAGCATCATGGGAAATGTAGTTCCAAAACATCTGGGGTGCCAAGGTTCCCCATCACTGTGCTAGGGGGTTATCTAATGTGGGGAGGAGCCGCAAGAGCCGCCAAGGGCCTCCAGAAGAGGAGGATCGGGGCCACTCTGTGCAAAACGAACTGCACAGTGGAGGTAAGCATGACATGTTTGTTATTTAAAAAATAAAATAATTGAACCTTTAACCGCTTCAGCCCCGAACCATTTCGCTGGCCAAAGACCAGGCCACTTTTTGCGATTCGGCACTGCGCGTCGCTTTAACTGACAATTGCGCGGTCGTGCGACGTGGCTCCCAAACAAAATTGGCATCCTTTTTTCCCCACAAATAGAGCTTTCTTTTGGTGGTATTTGATCACCTCTGCGGTTTTTATTTTTTGCGCTATAAACAAAAATAAAGCGACAATTTGGAAAAAAATGCAATATTTTCTACTTTTTGCTATAATAAAAATCCCCAAAAATATATATAATTTTTTTTTATTTTTCCTCAGTTTAGACCGATACGTATTCTTCTACATATTTTTTGGTAAAAAAAATTGCAATAAGCGTTTATTGATTGGTTTGCGCAAAAGTTATAGCATCTACAAAATAGGGGATAGTTTTATGGCATTTTTATTATATTTTGTTTTTTTTACTAGTAATGGCGGCGATCAGCGATTTTTATTGTGACTGCGACATTATGGCGGACACATCGGACACTTTCGACACATTTTTGGGACCATTGTCATTTTTGCAGCGATCAGTGCTATAAAAATGCACTGGTTACTGTAAAAATGACACTGGCAGTGAAGGGGTTAACCACTAGGTGGCGCTGAAGGGGTTAAGTGTTTCCTAAGGAGTGATTCTTACTGTTAGGTGGGCGTGGCTACGTGTGACACTTCACTGATGACCGTTGTGATCACAGGGGAACAGCCATCAGTGACAGTGTCACTAGGCAGACTAGGGGAATGCCTTGTTTACAAAGGCATCCCCCTGTTCTGCCTTTGCCGACCGCAATCGCGGGCCGCCCGGGGACATCGAGTTTCCGGGACCGACGAACGTGCTCACGAGGCACGCGGTGGGCGCACGCGCGTGCCCGCTGGGTGGCAAATTTAAAGCGACGTACAGGTAAGCCCATTTGCCTGCCCGTGCCATTCTGTCGATGTATATGTGTGTGCGGCGGTCGGCAAGTGGTTAATATCACTTTATTGTGTGTATATATATATATATATATAGAGATAGATAGATAGATAGATAGATACAATATATACTGTGTATTTATTTATTATAATTATTACTATATATATACTTTTTAGAGGATGCGTTTCTGGCGTCCCGTGTCATATTTTGATTTGCTCGCCAGCCCTAAACCGGTTTCAGAAGAAGTAAGAATCCAGTGGGGCTTGTTAACTGGAGGAAAAGGAACCCGAGCCAAGAAAAAAAAAATACCAACAAATAAGACGTTTCCAATTTCATTTTTCAATTAAAAGTTCAAAGCCGCTTGCGCGCTGTGACGAACAACTGCATATTTCATTGCATTATTTTTAATAAAGGAACCCTTCTGAGTGTACTTATTACATTTTCCATGAAAATTAATATGATCATAATTATATAATGTAAGAGTAGCGCCGTTTACTTAATGTTATATATCCATTAATAATAATATACATACAGCTAGCATAAGGACCAGAATCTGGTTTCATGTTAGCTTCCAGTCTAAAGCCTCGTACACACGGCCGAGAATCCCGTCAGGAAAAAAAAACGTAGTTTTTCCTGACGAGATTCTTGACAAGAATCTTGTCCCGGCCGAGTGTACACACGCTCGATTTAAAAGAACCGCCGTTCTTTTGAATGGCACGAACGCGGTGACGTCATCGACTACGACGAGCGCGCCCTCGTCACATTCGACGACGCCATCTTGCTACACCCTACCTATGCCTAGGAAGCTACAGCGCATGCGTCAAAGTCATTTCGAGCATGCGCGGGTTTCCACGGCGACAGGTAAGCGTACACACTCTCGGGTTTCTCGTCGGGAAACAGGCAGACGAGAATCTCGACGAGAAATTAGAGAGCAGGTTCTCTATTTTTCTCGTGGAGATTCTGGCCAGTCTTCTTGCCGAGAAACCTGAAAGCCTCGTACACACGACCAGTTTTCTCGGCCAGAAAGCTCTCCCGGCAGTTTTCTTGTTTTTTCTTGATGAGAAAACCGGCCGTGTGTATGAGGCTTTATCCTCAGGACTGGAAGTAGGGTGGACCAGCCAGCACTTTAGTCTTTTTTCAGCAATTTGGTTTCTTTGTGTTTTTATTTACTTTTTACACATTTTTGGAGAACGAGTAGGGATATTATGCAGCCCCGGACTGGCCATAGGGCTCACCGGGCATTTGCCCGGTGGGCTGCCAGGTCGCATGTCCTGTCAGGAGCGGCCTGTTGGTGACAGTGGGGACACGCAGGGGATACAGGAATTTTACAGTGGTTGTAGCATGAAGATCAGGAGAGGAGGGGGGGGCTGGGGGTCTGTCAGTGGAGGGAGGGGGTGGAATTTGGGGAAATTAGGAGTCTGTTAGTGGGGGTTGGGGATCGGTAGTTGGGTGGTGAAGATCTGTGAGTGGGGGAGTTGGTTGGGGAGGGGGTCTGTCAGTGGCGGGAGGGGGCGGTAGTTGGTGGTCTGTCAGTGGGGGTCTTTTGGGGGGGCAGCAGTTGGTGGGGTTTGAGTTGCAGTGCGGGGGGACCAGCTCTGTGGGTGCCCATCATCGGCCGCCAGCCCCCCATAGCCCCCACCACCAGGCCCTGGAGGAATCGGCTGCTCGGTCTGGAATGCCCGGACTTGTTTTTTGTCCCAGTCCAGGCCTGGTACTATGTACTCCATACTCTTTCACATAGGGGCAGGGCTGGAGAAGAGGCCCTTGTCCCCATCAACCTGGGGACAAGGTTCTTTGGGGGTCCCAAAGCACCCCCCTCCATGTTGAGGGCATGTGATTTGGTATGGCGCTCGCTCCCCCCTCCCTTTTCCTGGCCTGCATGCTTGGATAAAGGTCTGGTAAGGATTTGTTATTTTGACGTGGGGTTCCCCTTAAAATCTATACCAGACTTGAAGAGCCTGGTATGGATTGGGGGAGACCCCACGCTGTTTTTTTTTCTGCCTTTTTCATTGTCTGCATTATTTTGTTAATATTTTAGCTGTCAGCGGGAAAACCCGCTGACAGCTGATGAGTCAGCGGTTGTTAAAGGGGAACTGCAGTCTGCTCACATAATTTGGAATAAAAACATCTTTGCCATTCTGAAGCTTCCCTCCAACCACTTTGCATTTTATTTTATATATACTGTGAATTCTGTACTTGTCAAATATGCTGCAGAGATCTCCCTCCACTGAGTCTGGCTGCAGCCATTTTAACTCTGGGCAGCTGATGCTGCTGCCTGTTCACTTCCTGGATTTACACAGAGGCACGCCTCCAGCTCTGCAGCTCTCATTGGCCCTCTTATGGCTCATCCTTCCTGGCAAACTCTCACGAGAGTGAGAGGGAGAGCTGTGCATGATGTTATAAGCCTAGGCTAATGACCAGACAAGAAACAGGAAGTGGGCTGTATAAGGGATTTACTGGCAGAAAAAAAAAATGTTTTACTATCCAAAGTTAAAACAACAACAAAGGCAGAAGATTTAATAGATGGAAAGATGAAAAAATGACTGAAGGCGCGCTTTAAGGATGCTTAGCAACCAGCTATTCTTCACACAGAATTTGCATTGGTCGATCATTTTTCGACCGATCCGAATTTGAAACAAAATGAATAAACTAAACGAATCTATCTAAAACTAAATACATTTTTCTGTTCTGCTTATGTCTAATCAACCCCATCCTGTTTTTTTTTATAGTACTTCAGTATTTCAATAGCTGGATAGTTTTACTTCAGCAATTTGGTCAGTTCCTGTTTATAGTATTTATTTTAGTAGCTATTTCATTTCATTTCAGCGGACTGGTCCCTTAGGGGGGTCTATTTATTTAAAAAAAAAAAAAAAATGCTTTGCAAATGTCTCAAGAATTTGCACAGCTGTCACAAATAAATGATGTAATATGTGTAACATGTTTACTTCCTATGATCGTCGGCTCCATCTAGTGGCAATAAAGTGGATTTTCCTGAAATACAGAGTTACAGTGGGGCAAAAAAGTATTTAGTCAGCCACCAATTGTGCAAGTTCTAAAAGATGAGAGGCCTGTAATTGTCATCATAGGTATAGCCCAACTACGAGAGACAAAATGTGGAAACAAATCCAGACAATCACATTGTCTGTCTGATTTGGAAAGAAATTTTTTTTTGCAAATTCTGGTGGAAAATAAGTATTTGGTGAATATGAAAAGTTCATCTCAATACTTTGTTATATATCCTTTGTTGGCAATGACAGAGGTCAAACGTTTTCTGTAAGTCTTCACAAGGTTGTCACACACTGTTGCTGGTATGTTGGCCCATTCCTCCATGCAGATCTCCTCTAGAGCAGTGATGTTTTGGGGCTGTCGCTGGGCAACACGGACTTTCAACTCCCTCCAAAGGTTTTCTATGAGGTTGAGATCTGGAGACTGGCTAGGCCGCTCCAGGACCTTGAAATGCTTCTTACGAAGCCACTCCTTCATTGCCCGGGCGGTGTGTTTGGGATCATTGTCATGCTGAAAGACCCAGCCACGTTTCATCTTCAATGCCCTTGCTGATGGGAGGAGGTTTGCACTCACGATACATGGCCCCATTCATTCTTTCATGTACACGGATCAGACGTCCTGTTCCCTTTGCAGAGAAACAGCCCCAAAGCATGATGTTGCCACCCCCATGCTTCACAGTAGGTATGGTGTTCTTTGGTTGCAACTCAGCATTCTCTCTCCTCCAAACATGACGAGTTGTGTTTCTACCAAATAGTTCTACTTTGGTTTCATCTGACCATATGACATTCTCCCAATCCTCTTCTGGATCATCCAAATGCTCTCTAGCAAACCTCAGATGGGCCCGGACATGTACTGGCTTAAGCAGGGGGACAAGTCTGTCACTGCAGGATCTGAGTCTCTGGCGGCGTAGTGTGTTACTGATGGAAGCCTTTGTTACGTTGGTCCCAGCTCTCTGCAGGTCATTCACTAGGTCCCCCCGTGTGGTTCTGGGATTTTTGCTCACCGTTCTTGTGATCATTTTGACCCCACGGGGTGAGATCTTGCGTGAAGCCCCATATCGAGGGAGATTATCAGTGGTCTTGTATGTCTTCCATTTTCTAATTATTGCTCCCACAGTTGATTTCTTCACACCAAACTCATTGCCTATTGCAGATTCAGTCTTCCCAGCCTGGTGCAGGTCTACAATTTTGTTTCTGGTGTCCTTCGACAGCTCTTTGGTCTTCACCATAGTGGAGTTTGGAGTGTGACTGTTTGAGATTGTGGACAGGTGTCTTTTATACTGATAACAAGTTCAATCAGGTGCCAATAATACAGGTAATGAGTGGAGGACAGAGGAGCCTCTTAAAGAAGAAGATACAGGTCTGTGAGAGACAGAAATCTTGCTTGTTTGTAGGTGACCAAATACTTATTTTCCACCATAATTTGCAAATAAATTCTTTCCAAATCAGACAATGTGATTGTCTGGATTTGTTTCCACATTTTGTCTCTCATAGTTGAGGTATACCTATGATGACAATTACAGGCCTCTCTCATCTTTTTAAGTGGGAGAACTTGCACAATTGGTGGCTGACTAAATACTTTTTTGTCCACTAGAGGGAGCTGATGATCAATGGAAGTAAACCTTTCTTTACAAATGAATGTGATTGTTTGCAGCAGCTGTGCCAATTCTTGAGACATTTTGTTTTCGACAGTCCCGGTTTACATAGATGTGGCTTCAAAGACATGTGACTTTGACAGCCGCTATCCTGCGCAACTTCATTGTGGCTTGCTTGCGACTTCATTAACTGAAGTCAATGCAAGTCATGATGAAGTCGCCCCAATTAGAACGGTTCCATTGCTGTTAATGGGGTGGGACTTGTCATGCAACTTTGAACTCTCAAGTCGCAGGAGTAGTTGTGGCAGTGTGACCCGAGCCTGAGTGTTTTATGCACTTTTTATTATAGTAGATAATTTGTCTTATTTTAGCAACTTATTGCAGTTATTTCAGCGGCTGTTCACTTGTAAGGGAACTAGTGAATGTAGGGAAATTTCAGTTTGCAAAGAATACCCAATCAAATTCAGGGGAAAATTCCCTTGCAAAGTGCAATTTCTCTTACAAAGTGTACAGTCTATTTTCTTTTAGTAAATCAACCCCTTAGCTTTTTATAGCATAAATTTCAGTAGCTTATTTTAGCAGGTTGAGGGTCTGTTCATAAGACATAAGAGCACCTTCTTCCACATGTTTGCTGTGTCCCCCACATGTTTGCTGTGTCCCCCACATGGCTTCTCACAAACTGCAAACTGGACTTCTTATGACTTTCTTTCATCAATGTCTTTCTTCTTGTCACTCTTCCATAAAGGGCAGAATTGTGGAGAGCAGGACTAATGCCGCAATGCCGCGTACACACGAGCGGAATTTCCGTTTGGGAAAAAGTTGGATGGTTTTTCCGACGGAATTCCACTCAAGCTTGGCTTGCATACACACGGTCACACAGGGCCGCCATCAGGAATTTTGGGGCCCCTTACACAGCTTCAGGCATGGGCCCCCTGGAGCAGAGAACCAGGGGGGGGGGGGTGCTGCCGCTGCAAATTGAGAAGCAGGGGGGGTGCCACGAATTGAGAAGCGGGGGGGGTATGCTGCCGTCATGAATTATTGAGGTCGGGGGGTTGCCATCCGGGGCCCTGGGGACCTCTGGGCCCCTTACAAAAAAAAAAAAGAAAAATAAAACAAAAAAAAAAAGAAATAAAATAAAAATTTTTATTTTTTTAATAAAAAAAACAAAAAAGGGGGCCCCTTACAAAAAAAAAAGTGGGGGTTGCCATTCGGGCCCCTGGGGACCTCCGGGCTTCTGGGCCCCTTACAAAAGAAAAATTAAATTAAAAACATTTTAAAAAAAGGGGGGGTTGCCATCTGGGCCTCTGGGGACCTCTGGGCCCCTTACAAAATAAATAAATAAATAAATAAATAAATAATAAAAAAAAAGAATAAAAAAAAAAAGAAATAAAATAAAAAAACTGCCTGTACCCCCCTGATGGCGGCCCTGCGGTCACACAAAAGTTCTTGGAACTTTTGAGCGTTAAGAACGCGGTGACGTACAACACTACAACGAGCCGAGAAAAAGAAGTTCAATGCTTCCGAGCATGCGTCAAATTGTTTCCGAGCATGCGTGTTTTTTTCCCGTCGGAAAACCATACAGGCGATCGGTTTTCTCTATAGGAATTTTTTCCGTCGGAGAAATAGAGAACCTGCTCTCAATCTTTTGCTGGCGGGAACTCGGCCTGCAAAAGTCCGATGGGGCCTACACACGGTCGGAATTCCCGACGAAAAGCTCACATCTGACTTTTTCTGTCGGGAATTCCGACCGTGTGTATGCGGCATTATAGATTCTCCCACCTGAGCTGTGGATCTCTGCAGCTCCTCCAGAGTTACCATGGACCTCTTGGCTGCTTCTCTGGCAGTTGTGCCATAAGCCTCGTACACATGGTCAGACTTCCATCGGACTTTTCCGTGGTTTTGTGTCCGAACGGAGTTGGTTGGGAACACCCATAGCATACACACCATAGGACTTTTCTGCAAACTTTCCCAAAACTTTTTGCAACATCGCGTGGTTTTTCTGCTCTTTTCTGCTCTTTACCGCCACCCTTTGGTCAACTTCTGCTATTGTTGGTTGATTTTAACATTAGTTGTTTTGTCCATCGGACAAAAGTCCGATGGTTTTCTGTACACACGGTCAGACTTTGCTCCATCGGACTTTTGTTGGGCAAAAGTTTGTCCGTTTGCAGACCCAACTTTTGTCCGATGAAAACAAGAAAAAGGCAAAAAAAGTTTGTCCGATGGAGCGTACACACGGTCGGATTGTTGGTCCAACTTGCTCAAAATGAAGTTTGTTGGGCAAAAGTCTGACAGTGTGTACGGGGCTTTACTCTTTTTATTTTCGGATGATGGATTGAACAGAGCTCTATGAGATGTTCAAAGCTTGGGATATTTTTTTTTAGAACCTAACCCTGCTTTATACTTCTCCACAACTTTATCCCTGACCTGTCTGGTGTGTTCCTTGGCCTTCGTGATGCTGTTTGTTCAATAAGGTTCTCTAACAAACCTTTCAGGACTTCACAGAACAGCTGTATTTATACTGAGAATAAATGACACACAGGTGGACCTACTAATTAGGTGACTTCTGAAGGCAATTGGTTCCACTAGATTTTAGTTAGGGGTATCAGAGTAAAGGGGGCTGAATACAAATGTACCCCCCACACTTTTCACATATTTAGTTGTAAAAAATGTTGAAATCCATTTATCATTTTCCTTCCACTTCACAATTATGTGCCACTTTGTGTTGGTCTATCACATAAAATCCCAATAAAATACATTTATATGAGCCACTGAAACACTGTCCAAAGTGGCGGGAGAGGACGGTGCGGCTGGCTGTTCCCATAGGCAATCAAATACTTGTTGATTGCCACTATGGCCTTGGAGGACCAGAGCGACGTCATGACGTCACTTCCTGTCCAGGCTGGAAGTAAATAATTCTTTTTTTTTTAAGCAAAAGATTCAATTTTTTTTTGATCTTTTGCTTTTACAGATAAAGATGAGATTTGGTTCTTTTTTAAAAAAAAGATGAGATTTGGGGTCTTTCTGACCCCAGATCTCTCCAAAAAGAGGACCTGTCATTCTAATGTTTACATTCCTTGTAACAGGAATAAAAGTTCTAAAAAAAAATCTATATATATATATATATATATATATATATATTAAAAAAAGGGATAGTGTAAAAAAAAAATGAAAATAAATAATATTTTTCTTTTGTAAGTGCCCCATCCCTTGGTGCTCACATACAGAAGCAAACTCATAGGTAAGTCGTGCAAGCATATGTAAACTGTATTCGCACCACACATGTGAGGTATCGCCGCAAACGTTAGAGCGAGAGCAACAATTCTAGCACTAGACCTCCTAAATAACTCTAAACAGGTAACCTGTAAAGGCATTTAAAGTGCTGCCTATGGAGATTTTTACCGTAGTTTGCCGCCATTCCACAAGTGTGCGCAATTTTAGAGCGTGAGATGTTAGGTATCTATTTACTCAGCGTAACATCATCTTTCAAAATATTGTATTTTGTTTTGTTTTTATAATTCATTAACATGTATATGTTTATTTTTATTTTTGTTTTGTTTTTTATTCTGTTTGCAAAACTGCTTCACAAATACCATGTTACATAAAAATAATTCAACGATCATCATTTTATTCCCTTGGGTCTCTGCTAACAAAAAAGGTATAATTTTTGGGGGCGGGGGGGGGGGGGTTATTATGAGTAATTTTCTAGCAAAAAATACTGGTTTAAAGGGGGATTCCACCTGCGATTTTTTTTTTTTTTTTTAAGTCAGCAGCTACAAACACTGTAGCTGCTGACTTTTAATAAGGACGCTTACCTGTCCTACTCGCCCGCGATGTCGGCCCCCCCGAGGCCGATCCCTCGATCCTGGCAGCTCCCGGCACCGCCATCCTCAGTAAGGGGAGGCTTACTGAGGATGCGGCTTCACTGCCCGTTTCCTACTGCGCATGCGCAAGCCTCACAGCGCTTTGTGAATGGGCCGGCTGCTCTCTGGGATACACACAGTTCCCAGAAGGCAGCGCTCCCCATTCACAAGAAGACACTGCGAGTAGGACGGCGGAAGAAGACCAGCCACGGATGATGAAGAGGCAGATTAGGGACTTCCGCATAGCAACTGCTATTTCTGGTAAGTAAAAAAAAATAAAATTTTCCAATATTTGTTTTTCTATTTATTTTAGGATTTTTGTAAAAAAAAAAATTTCTCCACTTTAAACAAAAAGTGCCCGAAAAAGCCTGATCGGCAAGTGGTTAATCCTTTTCCGACTCTTTTGCCGAGTACACACATTCGGAATTTCCGACAACAATTGTTCGATGTGAGCTTTTTGGTCAGATATTCCGACCGTGTGTAGGCTCCATCGGACATTTGCTGTTGGATATTCCGACCGTGTGTAGACTCCATCGGACATTTGCTGTCGGATATTCCGACCGTGTGTAGGCTCCATCGGACATTTGCTGTCGGATATTCCAACCGTGTGTAGGCTCCATCGGACATTTGCTGTGGGATATTCCGACCGTGTGTAGACTCCATCGGACATTTGCTGTCGGATATTCCAACCGTGTGTAGGCTCCATCGGACATTTGCTGTGGGATATTCCGACCGTGTGTAGACTCCATCGGACATTTGCTGTGGGATATTCCGACCGTGTGTAGGCTCCATCGGACATTTGCTGTCGGATATTCCGACCGTGTGTAGGCTCCATCGGACATTTGCTGTCGGATATTCTGACCGTGTGTAGGCTCCATCGGACATTTGCTGTCGGATATTCTGACCGTGTGTAGGCTCCATCGGACATTTGCTGTCGGATATTCCGACCGTGTGTAGGCTCCATCGGACATTTGCTGTCGGATATTCCGGCCGTGTGTAGGCTCCATCGGACATTTGCTGTCGGATATTCCGACCGTGTGTAGGCTCCATCGGACATTTGCTGTCGGATATTCCGACCGTGTGTAGGCTCCATCGGACATTTGCTGTCGGATATTCCGACCGTGTGTAGGCTCCATCGGACATTTGCTGTCGGATATTCTGACCGTGTGTAGGCTCCATCGGACATTTGCTGTCGGATATTCCGACCGTGTGTAGGCTCCATCGGACATTTGCTGTCGGATATTCCGACCGTGTGTAGGCTCCATCGGACATTTGCTGTCGGATATTCCGACCGTGTGTAGGCTCCATCGGACATTTGCTGTTGGATATTCTGACCGTGTGTAGGCTCCATCGGACATTTGCTGTCGGATATTCTGACCGTGTGTAGGCTCCATCGGACATTTGCTGTCGGATATTCTGACCGTGTGTAGGCTCCATCGGACATTTGCTGTCGGATATTCCGACCGTGTGTAGGCTCATCGGACATTTGCTTCGGATATTCCGACCGTGTGTAGGCTCCATCGGACATTTGCTGTCGGATATTCCGACCGTGTGTAGGCTCCATCGGACATTTGCTGTCGGATATTCCGACCGTGTGTAGGCTCCATCGGACATTTGCTGTCGGATATTCCGACCGTGTGTAGGCTCATCGGACATTTGCTGTCGGATATTCCGACCGTGTGTAGGCTCCATCGGACATTTGCTGTCGGATATTCCGACCGTGTGTAGGCTCCATCGGACATTTGCTGTCGGATATTCTGACCGTGTGTAGGCTCCATCGGACGTTTGCTGTCGGATATTCTGACCGTGTGTAGGCTCTATCGGACATTTGCTGTCGGATATTCCGACCGTGTGTAGGCTCTATCGGACATTTGCTGTCGGATATTCTGACCGTGTGTAGGCTCCATCGGACATTTGCTGTCGGATATTCCGACCGTGTGTAGGCTCCATCGGACATTTGCTGTCGGATATTCCGACCGTGTGTAGGCTCCATCGGACATTTGCTGTCGGATATTCCGACCGTGTGTAGGCTCCATCGGACATTTGCTGTCGGATATTCCGACCGTGTGTAGGCTCCATTGGACATTTGCTGTCGGAATTTCCGACAACAAATGTTTGAGAGCCGGTTCTCAATTTTTCCGACAACAAAAGTTGTCGGAAATTCCAATCATGTGTATCCAATTCCAACGCACAAAAATCCTACGCATCGCTCGGAATCAATTCGACGCATGCTCGGAATTATCGAACTTAATTTTTCTCGGCTCATTGTAGTGTTGTACGTCACTGCGTTCTTGGCGATCGGTAATTTCCAAGCAACTTTTGTGCGACAAGTTTGAGCGAACATCCGTTGGAAAAAAATCCACGGTTTTATTGTCGGAAATTCCGATCGCGGCATTTCTTTATTGAGTTCCTAGCTTTTGCAGTTTGTCTTTTTATGGGTCTGGATCAAAATGCAGACCTTTCAGAGTGCCGCTTCTGTAAATAGGTGATCCTGTTGAAGACGTCCACCTTGGCCGAGTCTCCTTATCTGTAGACCATCCCACCCATCGCTCATGTCTCGCTGCGCGTTAAGCGTTCATATTAGTGGCTTCTTGCTTCAGACTCGGAGTGAGTTCCAGATATTATTCTTATTTCTCATCACACAAAGGAAGTCTGAAAGTCATTCCATGGTTTAATATATGTTCCAGCATGGAAAATGGCCGTGGAAATGGAATCCGAGCAATATCTAAGAGCAAGAGGCTTTAGCCTTATCCCCCCCCCCCCCCCTGCTGAGAGCGAAATGCTCAGTTCTCTGTCTGCTGACCAGTGCTGGTGATAAGAGCCCTCCAAGGCCAGTACTGGGAAGAAAAAGATTACCGGGAAATGACAGCTGAGCTCATTACTGATTGGATCAAATCCTTCCCAAAGCACTTCTGAGCGGAGACATCAATTATCCATTGATGGGCGGCTGGTGCTTATTCTGAGCGTCACTGACCCCTGCTGAAATGTCAATAGGCAGACAATGGAGGGCCCATAAACACGGTGACAACTATACCACTTTAGTTTAAAAAGGTTGTCATTTGTATTGTTATTATTTCCGTTATTGCCTTCTTCTGCTGCTGTGTTGTATATGGAAGGCATTGCAGCCTCCTTTCACTTTTCAATGATAGCGTTCTCAACTTTGGAGCACTTCAATGCTTTCAACATGGCTACACTATCACATATCTCAGACATCTTGTCTACCACCACCCTTTTCATTCACATTCACTTTCCACCCTTTCACTGCTGTACAAGGGCTCATCACCCCTCAGCAATCCAACACTAACAGTAAACTTTTTGCATTTCACATTTGGTTTTAGATGGCCCACTGCCGGCCCAGGAGTAATTTTGCATGTGCCCCTTGACCCTGGTGAAGATCACATGTTCAGCTCTCACAATGTTACTTGCCTCCATGCTGTGCCACCTGCTATGCCGCCTCAGCTCCCGTGTCGGACAATGTCCCCGGCCGCCTGCATCAGTGTTGCCAACCTACCAGATTGAAATTTACTGGCACCACACCCGAAATTTACTGGCACAGCCACGTTTTTACTGCCATTTCACAAAAGTTTATAAATTAAATTTTTAGGTGCAAATTTCAGTATTTAGGCTACAAACAAGTACGCTAGGCAAATAGCATTGTGATTTAAGGTAGATATTCAGGTAAAAAAACATATTTTTGTTATTTTCGATATAATAAGGGCAAATTATTTAGTCACATCACACCCTGTCTCCATCCCCCTCTGCCACCAACACCCCCTGCCTCCACCCCCCTCTGCCACCAACACCCCCTGCCTTCACCCCCCTCTGCGGTGACACAATCTCCCCCTGCCTCCAATCTCCCCCTGCCTCCAATCTCCCCCTGCCTCCATCGTCCCCTGCCTCCATCCCCCTCTGTGGTGCCACCAAGAACCCCTGTCTCCATCCCCCACCCTCTGCAGTGCCACCATCACCCCCTGCCTCCAATCACCCCCTGCCACTATCACCCCCTGCCACTATCACCCCCTGCCTCCAATCTCCCCCTGCCTCCATTGTCCCCCTCTGCGGTGCCACCATCACCCCTGCCTCCATCAGATCCCCCTCTGCCACCATCACCTGATGTCACTGTCGGCTGGGCTGTCTGTCACTCTGTCCGTCCCCGACTCCCCTGTGAACTTTGTATTGCCTGGATGCAGCAGGCTCCTCCATTCCGCCGCCGCCGCGTGCTGCTCAGCCTCCGAGTCCTGACTCCTGCTCCAGTGCTGTGCTCCTCCGACCTCCTGGTTAGTTACAGAGTTTAAATTCTGGCGCGAGCGTCGCCTGGCGGGATGTCCTAATACATCACTCGCTGGTGCCACGCGACACAGCCTCTGTAAAAACTGCCCCCCGCCGGGCGAATACAGCATATGCTCGGCTCGGATATGCTCGGCTCGGCAAGCTCCAGAACTGCGCATTCGCAGCTCCAAGCCGAACCGATCTCAGCTATTTTTACTGGCACATTCCTGCAACTACGGACATTTACGGACCGGGGGAATGCCCGTTTTTACAGACTGTCCGTAAAAATACGAACGATTGGCAACACTGGCCTGCATGCCCTTTGCCGTGCTCATACCATCACCCGACCTGTAGGTATGGGCTGTTGGCTTAAGTGCATACTTTTCTCCCCCTTCTTTTTTTTATAATAAGCCTAACCTATTATTTGGTATAATGTTCTTGTTTTATAGACATCTATTATCTATCAGCTCCTGATGAGTGGCATGACAGCCGCGAAACACGTCGAGTTTCAGATGCCAAAACTATACTCAATCATGTAGTTCCATCTCATGTTTTCACTGTTTTACTCAATTATTTTATGAACTAATGTCAATATATGGACTAACTAACTATGTTGGGTGATGGAATATGTACTACGGTGTCTTATGTATTTTACTGTACAATATTTAATAAATTTACTATATCTGACATACTAGCTCATTCTTGCCTTCAATCCGCATGCTTCATACAAAGTCCCGACCCTTTTCTGTTTTCGTACTTACAGGGATTGAGGCTTATTGACTTAATTGTCTCAGGCCTCAATTAAAGTCCCAACCTTTCTCTTTCCATTGAACGGCATTGCAGCCTCCATCCAGCGCCTTCAGAAATTCTGTGATGCCCGTCCTGTACAGCTTCCAGGCAGCAGAATGAAGGTTTCTTTGAGCTGATCATGGTAGCCAAGATGCTTTTGGTCTTCTTACCTCTAATTCCGATGTTACACATGGGAGTTGCTTCTCTACATGCTTATGAAGTGGACCTGTCATAAAAAACAAAATCCAAATTTCACTCAACCTAGTAGCACTTTCTCATAGTTCCCAACTGCCCCAGATTTTTAGGGGCTGTCCCGTTTTTTTTTTAGGGGCTGCCCCGTGGTTTAAGGGCTGTCCTGTTTTTTAGGGGCTGTCCCTGTTTTTAGGGGCTGTCCCGCTTTTTAAAGGGCTGTCCCGTTTTTTTAGGGGCTGTCCCGAAGTTTTTTTTAGGGGCTGTCCCGGGTTTTTTTTTTTTTTAGGGGCTGTCCCGGGTTTTTAGGGGCTGTCCTGTGGTTTTAGGGGCTGTCCCGAATTTGTAGGGGCTGCCCCCAAATTTTTAAGGGCTGCCCGGGGCTTTTCAGGGCTGCCCCGGGTTTTTAAGGGCTGTCCTGGATTTTTAGGGGCTGCCACGGATTGTTAGGGACTGTCCCGGATTGTTAGGGACTGTCCCTGATTTGGAGCAAAGTCCATCTGTCCCTTTTTTCCTCCTCATTTGTCCCTCATTTTGGTCTGATCTACATAGTTGTATATAAAAAGCACTTTTTATCTTTCAAAAAGTGTTTCCCAGTGCTAAACCTTTCACCCAAATTTCTAAATGGCTGCATTTATAAATTTCATAAGCCGATATAAAGGAATAGTAGAGGTAAAAAAAAAAAAAAAAGCACTTGTGGGTCTAACTAATCATTTTTATGTGTAATTTTCCTTTAACCACTTGACGACCGGCTCCTGTACATTTACGTCGGCAGAATGGCACAGCTGCGCAAAGTAACGTGTATATATACGGTACTTTGAATTTCGCGCCGGCGGCGCCCGCGCCCCCCTGACGCGAGTTCCGTGACTGTGCCCGCGGGACCCGCGGACTCGATGTTCGCCGGGTGCCCACGATCGTGTCACTGAGCTGCAGAACGGGGGATGCCTGTGTAAACACAGCATCTCCCCGTTCTGCCTAGTGACAGGAAACTAATCGTCTGCTCCCTCTCATCGGGAGCAGCGATCAGTGTAGTGTCACAGTAAGCCACGCCCCCACACAGTTAGAACACATCCCTAGGACACACTTAACCCCTTCCTAGCCCCCTAGTGCTTAAACCCCTTCACTGCCAGTGCCATTTACACAGTAATCAGTGCATTTTTATAGCACTGATCACTGTATAAATGTGAATGGTCCCAAAATAGCGCCAAAAATGTCCGATGTGTCCGCCATAATGACGCAGTCACGATAAAAAACGCTGATCGCCGCCAAAATCGCTAATCGCCGCGGACAAATGTTGCCATCCAACATTTGTCCGCGGAAAATCCGACAACAATTGTCTGATGGAGCGTACAAACGGTCGGATTTTCCGCCATCAGGCTGTCATCACACAATTCCCGTCGGAAAATCTGATCGTGTGTACGAGGCTTTACTCTCTATGGAAAGTTATATTATAGGAGTATATATGATGTTGGAGGACATTAGTCCTTTCTTATATTGCTTTCTACATTTATTGTTTCTCCTTCTGGACTCATGTTTATGTTGTATTTTCTGTACTTGAAAATGAATAAAAAGATTGAAAGTAAAATTAATAATTTAATAAAAAAAACAAAAAAAACATGTATACGTGAAAGAGTGCAGCGCAACCAAATAATAAACCAAAATTAACAGTTTTCTTGTAATAGCAATCAGAGCAGCTAACTAGCCGATCGATTGCTATTACAAGCAGCAGAAGCCCCCCCCCCCCCCCGCCTTCCTTGGTTCTTTCAGGTTATCTTGTAATGGCAAATAAGCCTCTCCAAGATGACCGGCGGCTCTAAAAAAAAAAAACTGGGGTGATGCCTGCAGCTGCATATCATCCCGCTACAACTAGGGCTGCTTTTAGAAATTAGTACAGCCTACCTGACAGGGCCCCCCCCCCCCTTTTCTTATTTTTTCAACATTCTTTTAAAGTGGTTGTAAACCTTTTTTTCTTTTTTTGAACAAAAAGAATAACCTGCAAGAGAAAGGCATAATGAGCTAGTATGACTAGCATACTAGCTCATTATGCAGTACTTACCATAGATCGAAGCCCCCGAAGCCGTCCTCGTCTCCCCCTCCGGCCACAGACATCGCTCCGGAAGGTTACTTCCGGGTATCGCCGCTCTGGCGCTCTGATTGGCCGGAGCAACGATGATGTCACCGCACATGCGCGAGGGAGCCATCAAAGCCTGCATTATCCTTTGATAAAACCGGCGTTGACAGTGCAGCACCGCCCTTGTCTATGTACAATAGATATTGTAAAATATCTCCTAAACCGTGTAGGTTTAGGAGATATTGCAAACACCTACAGGTAAACCTTAATCTAGGCTTACCTGTAGGTGCAAGTTGCATAAGTGGGTTTACAACCACTTTACAGCCTTGTTGGGGGGCCTTTGGTGAAATATCAATGGTCTAAACAGACCCCCCTTTTTAAATATTTCCAATTTTATTTACGGATGAGGCCATGTGAGTGCGTTCTCTGTTGTTATTAGACCCCCTGATGGCTCACATTTGAGACAGAGAAAGGGAGGAAAGGAAGGAATCTGGCAATGCTGCAAGGAGGGGGCCACACAGGAGGGGGCCCGGACAGCAGGGGGGTGGGGATGCAGATATTATTCCCCCTGCACTGCAGCCGAAGGACGAAAAAGGAGAAGCCGGCAGAGCTGCAGGGGGAGCCACTAGAGTTGGCAATAAGGCAGTACAGCAGTCGCTCCAGAGCCCCCCTTTTGAACTGATGGGGCCTGGATCCAGTACAGGAGGGCTGACTGCAGTGGCGGCCCGCCCATATGGGGCGCAGGGGCGCCTCCCCCCTAATCCATGCATCTGGCCCCCTAATCTACATGCGGGCCGTGGGACGCATGGATTCTAATAGGGTTTTTTTTTATTTATTTTTTTAGAAGCATGTGATTAGAGCCTGAGCCTCTAACTCTAATAGGCTTAAAAAAAAGGCTGGGCTCGGGGCACAGAGCACTGCGTCCTGATCCCTCCCAGTTGTGTGACAATAGCAAATTAATATTCACTATTGTCTTCCTGATTCTCCTCCCGGCCAATCAGGAAGTGGATCCTGAGACCCGTCACCCAATTGGCCGAGAGGAGAAGCGATTCTATTGGCCAGAGAGGAGGAGGGAGGAGACACAGGGGAAGCCATGACCCGGGCGACCGGTGGCGACGGGTGTATTGTTTGCCGCGCCCCCCCCCCCCCCCAAAAAAAAATATACCACCAGACACCACTGGCTGGCTGTACTGCCTTATGAGTGGCCTGCGATACAACCCTTCTGCCTGGGGGCGGCACCTCCCCCTGAGAAAGGCAAACGCCTTGTTATCCTCGCGGTAGATACGCCCCGCCCTGGTTAGCAGTAATCATTGTGTTCTCCCAGCTCTACATACAGTTTAAGAGCAACTTGCTCCATTCCCAGGTTGCCCGTTTTAAAGTTGGTTTAGCGTGTGTATGTGACTGTTTCTGGGATTGATCTTTGTTGCTGACCTTGCTTGTATTATTGATCGGTGTGCTGATGAAGTTGAGGTCAAAGATGAGGAGAACGGAATAAGAAATATGACATCCCATTTCAGAATTCATTATCCCCCCACTTGTTTTATGTGAGCGGCTCATAAATCATTGACAGCAAATGTCAGTCTGACAGCCAGGCAACTAGCATTTTTAGAAGAGGAGACTGGCAGTGGCAGTTACAGTGTTCCTCTCATCTCTCATAATAAATGGCTTCACTTTTTGTGAACAGCTTTTTTTTGCTCCGTGCTGTTGCTATACATACATTCTTACATCATTATCATTTCATCTTCGCTTCCATGTAATTTACATTTTGCATATCAGCCTATTTTTATAGATGTGTGGTTCTATATGAATAAATAATATATATGAATATGTATGAATGTATACAACTTTAGATGATAACTCCTTCTGAGTATGGGCAGATTGTAGTAGATGAGCTTTTCAGCGAGACAGACAGTGCACCGGGCTGACACCTACCTATCCCCCCCCCCCCCCAGCCAACACCACCACAACACCATGTTGGTGAGGGTTCTAGTGTATTTGGCTGACATCAGGTAATTTACCAATTTTCCCAGGTCCCTTAATGGCCAGCCCAGGCCCTCCACATGCCCACTACAATCACCCTTTGGGCTACCTTTTGGCCTCTCTTGCTTGCTGAGCTCTTACCTTGTTGTTGGCGTTGCCCCCACTTCACCCCAATTAGGAATAGCCTCTGTTGGATACAAAAAAAATACTCACATGCCCAGTGCCCCAGTGGTGTTCTGTAGGGATCTGCGGCTCTCCTGCTGCACTCTACATCCTGTTACATCATCTTCATCTGTGACATCATTAGGAGGCCAGCCGTCTCTTCCTGATTTTTGAAAAAAGGCGAAACCCCCTTAGAATGGGACTTTAGAAGTGACTAGAAACAGGAGTATATATATATAAAAATATAATTTATTGAAATATCATACAAAATAATTCATGGATTTAAAAAACATATGAGATATACAAATCCAGACAAATCATTGATTAGATGTGAAAGACCCTTTGGTGCAACCAGCTAGCCTCCTGATGGAGCACATGTGTCAAGCCATGAGATTGGGAACCAGCTGCAGGTACCAGGAAAAGACAGTTGGCCCCCTGATGAGGCACATGCACCAAGCCAAGTCATCAAGGGGCCAACTGCAAGTACCAGGAAGAGATAGTTGGCCCCTTGATGACTTGGCTTGGTGCATGTGCCTCATCAAGGGGCCAACTGCAAGTACCAGGAAGAGATGGTTGGCCCCTTGATGACTTGGCTTGGTGCATGTGCCTCATCAGGAGGCCAACTGCAAGTACCAGGAAGAGACAGTTGGCCCCTTGATGAGGCGCATACACCAAGCCAAGTCTTCAAGGGGCCAGCTGCAATACAATTAAGTTATAGCCGGCCCCCTGATGGAGCATATGCACTAAGCCATGTGATTGGAGGCCAGCTGCAAGTAGCAGGAAGAGACAGTTGGACCCCTGATGAGACACATGCATCAAGCCACACCATCAGGGTGCCAACCGCAAGTACCAGGAAACACAGACAGCAACTTGATAGAACACGTTCACCAAGTCACACTAGCTACAAGTACTAGGAAGAGAAAGCTGGCCCCTGATGAAGCATATGCACCAAGCCACATCATCAGGGGGGCAGCTACAAGTACCAGGGATAGACAGGTGACCCCTTGATGAGGCACATGCACCAAATCAGGTCATCAGGGGCCAGCTACAAGTACCAGGAAGAGACAGAAAGCCCCTTAATGGAGCACATGCATCAAGTCATGTCATCATCAGGGGGCCAGCCTCAAGTACCAGGAGGAGACAGCCAGCCCCCTGATGATGCACCATGGCACATACACAGTTACAAACCCTGCTGCCTCCTGAGATACATGATATGGGCATAAAAAGAGGCTGCTGGCAAGTGACATGTAATTCTTGCCTAGCTGAGAACCTAGTAAGGAAATGGTAATTAATTTTAAAAAAAGCAATTTTTGGTTTTGAGAGGGGGCTGGGCTAGGAATCTCATGGTGGAAAAGTGACTGGGGAAGGTGAAGGTCTGCCTTAAGTATTAGGGTGACAATAACTGTACAGGTAGCTCTGAGATAGTTATTGGGACAGTACCATGCAATCTACCATGCAAAAATGTCAGGTACCAGATTTCCGGTTTCTGAAAATAACATACTGACCAGGAATTTACCCATGACTGCCTGATCGTGAAACCTTCCAACTTTTTCCATTTGGTTCAAATAAACTTTTTCCATTTGGTTCAAATAAAAGTAATGCACTTGGCAGGTTTATATAAATTGAAGACAATTTATGGTGTCACTGATATCCATCAGTCCGGTGTTGGCTTTTATATTAACCTACAAATGGAATCTTGGTGGTTTCCATAGTGTAACAGACCCAACCAGCACAGGGGCTTTTAGAGAGGACTATGAGCAAGCCTCCTACCCACTGATTATGACCCATGGAGAGAGCAGATCATTCTCCAATGATGGAGACATGGTTAACGCTAAAAGCGAGGCTTGGATTAATTCTCTGAAGAAGGAAAATAAAGCTTCCCTTCTGGAGTGGATAGAAAGGTGTAATAATAATTTAGTACAGGTAATGGGCAGAGGGAATATGGTGGCCTTCCTGCATACTGGGTTGGAGAGGCGCATTCAAATGGGACAGAAATATTTATCATCAAGGTATCTTTAAAGATAAATTAAAGTGATACTAAGAGCCCATTCACACAGGGGCGACTTTGGATCCGACGTGAAGTCGCCACAAGTCGCACGGCATGAGAAAATCAATGTAAGTGAATGAGAGCCGTCTTAATGCACACTACTGCAGTCGCTCTGACTTCAAAAAAGGTTCCTGTACTACTTCAATCCGAATTCTAGGCAACTTGTACCCATAGATTTCAATGGAAGTTGCCTCCAAGTCAGATCCCCTGTCTTAACTGAAGCAACTTTCCAGGAAGTAAAATTTTTTTCCAGGCAAACCCCTCCCTCCCCCAGAGCTGATTATTGTTTGATTGGCCACTGGAAAGTAGCCAGTCCTGGAGGCAACTTGAAGTTGCCTTGTAAGTTGCCTGGAGTTGCACTGTGATTCATGCTCAAGTTGTGTCCAAGTTGTGTCCCAAAGTTGCGCTGGAAGTCGTGTTGCCCCTGTGTGAATGGGCTCTTAAGGTTCGAAATGTATTTATTTTAAATAACAAACATGTTATACTTACCTCCACTGTGCAGCTCGTTTGGAACAGAGCAGCCCCGAACCACGTCTTCTGGGATCCCTTTGGCGGCTGTCTCGGCTCCTCCCCGCATCAGATAACCCCCCTGTGAAGCGCTTTCCCAAGGGGGTTACCTTGCTGGCGCGCTCCCGAGTCCAGCATTTACGTCCATAGCAACGAATGCCGGACACGGCCCCGCCCCCTAACGCCCGCGTCATTGGATTTGATTGACAGCAGTGCGAGCCAATAGCTGCGCTGCTATCAATCTATCCAATGAAGAGCCGAGAAGACCGGGCCGAAATCCAGCACGTTCTCGATGCGGGACTTTCGAGGGCTCAGGTAAATAAAAAAGGGGGGCTGGGGGGCCTGTAATTATCGGATGTTTTTTCACCTTAATGCATAGGATGCATTAAGGTGAAAAAACAGGAAGGTTTACAACCCCTTTAATTACACTGTATTAGACTGCTGGAACATTGTATGAGTTTGTCTCATAGACTGTTGTAGACTGTTGGCAGCCAGTCTGAGGTGGGGTTGGGATCACTGTTTGTTATGTGTGTCTCTTCCATTGTGCGCCTCTTAGGTGTGCATTCCTATTGTTTATTAAGTTAATTGAGTCACCTATTATTTGTGTCTGTTGGCTATTTTGGCTAACGTTTGGAGGTTCTTATGATAGGATTAGCCTTGTGTCAACTTTAGCTCGTTATCTAACCTTCGTGTGATGTTTTGGGTAAATATTTGGTTACATTGTTCATGTGGTGAAGGACCTACTTTTGAAGTGTATAAAATACGGTATTTGTGTTCAATAAAGAGTCATCCCTTGGGTTCTACCTCAACATCTTGTCTGTGCGCGATGCTTGGGGTAAAAGGGCTGGTATAAGCTCTTGGTCTGCTGGAACGGTTTGGAGGGCAGGAGGCATGGGTGTCTGCTGAACTTTTTTCAGTTGGGGGCAATACATTGCAATACAAAAAGATGTACACAGTGGTGTCGTGGCACAGGCACTGCTGTTACCTGTAGTTCTTCAGCGATAGGGCAGGCCCTGGCAGAGTATTCAGTCTCTTGTCTTGGCCACTGCATGCCACACACCTGTGGAAGGAGCCGGCGCCGCGCCAGTCGGGTCGGCATAGGCACATTTACAGAGGCAGAGGCAGGCTGAGGCAGCAGCCAAGCCGGGTCAGGGTCACGGTGATGTAAAGCAGAGGTGGAGCCAATCCGATGCTCGGGCCGGGGGTGAGGAGGGAGGGATGGATAGACGGAAAAGACTGAGAGCAGCCCCAGCCCCCAGGCCATCAGCAGTCTGCAGACTTAGAAAAAAAAGTCCACGGCTGCCGCGGAGGCGACCGCGGCGGCCATTGCAACACAGGGGGCAAGTGTGTGTCTTCACTCTGACTTCCAGGGGGGGGGGGCAATTGACCCCCCTTGCCCTATGGAGCGGACGCCCATGGCAGGAGGTACTGTTTGGCGGAAGCAACTATAACCTGGGTGCCAAAAGTTCGTCACACATAGGAAATGGCCTATGTAAAGGGTTAGGAATGAGCCCCCCCTGTAAGTTTTGGGCATGGAGCTGATAACCTCTAAGTGGAAAGCTCAGAAATTTAAGCTCATAACCAACATATTATTCAAGGCAGAATATTAATCAGAATATTAATGAGCTATATCTGTTATTACAAGCCACCGGTTCCATATCCATTACTGTTTTATTTAGCATTTAAGTACTCAACTGGAAAATAAGTGTAAAGCCATTTAGGAGATGTATGAGGCTCATATGAGGCTTATCTATGGTTGGGGAAGACTAAAAGCCCCTGCGATATAAAAGTACCGTATCGATAGTATAATTAAGAAATTAATTTTAGGGGCCAAGTAGCGAAGTTGGAAATCCTATTAGTGTTATGGGGAGATGATACAAGTAGGATGTTTACAGCCTGGATGGGAACAGGAGGGCGATCATCGTTTCTCTATAGGGCCATCGTCAGTCAGCGCTTATTTATTAAGCTATATTCCATAATTGGCATTAATGATGAAGTTTTATGGGGGGTTTACGCGTTAAGATTTGCCATTTCAAACGTAGAAAAATGCATATAATACCCATATTAGAGACGGGGCATCTGCTGTGTTTGAACATAGTATTAAAGTGTACCTGTCAGTCATTGTAAAGGCCAACTATGGCCATAATGAATTGCTTCCGACCCCCTAATAATAAAACAATTTATAGTCCATTTAGCACTGCTTCTCCCAATGGAGTTGATTTACTAAAGACAAATAGACTGTGCGCTTTGCAAATGCAATTGCACTTTTTTTATTTTTTATTTTTTTATTAAATGTTAATGTGGTAAAGCTTGACTTGGTAAAGAATACCCAAACAGGTGCTAAGAAAAAAAAAAAAAAAAAAAAAAGCATTTTGATTGGATGATGGAATTCAGGAGCGCTTTACCGCATTTACTAAACTCTGGGGAAAATGAGTGCAATTGCACTTGCTAAGTGCACAGTCTATGGAGTTGATTTACTAAAGGCAAATAGACTGTGCACTTTGCAAGTGCAGTTGCTCCAGAGCTTAGTAAACGAGGTAAAGCTTCACCTTGCAAGGAATACCCAATCACGTACAAGGAAAAAAAATAATAATAATTTTTACTTGCACATGATTGGATGGTGAAAGTCAGCAGAACTTCTGCTCATTTACTAAACTCTGGAGATACTGCTATTTGCCTTTAGTAAATCCATCCCAATGTGGATTAGAAGCTGCTCAAGTCAGATAGACCCCGCCTCATTTTCTGGCTGGAGGACATCCTTCATCTAGCTCTTTCCTCCCCAGCCTGACAGTCTCTGGCCCAGCCCCCTTTCATTCATTGGATTTCATTTCTTTCAATCATGGGGGCATCATATGCATTACCTAGGGTGGTCTGCTGTTTTCAGGAAGCCATACGCACCCACAAGCCATGACCTGCCTGCTTTGCATAGAGTGCAGCACAGAGAGGCAGTGATGATGTCACGGGGTCTAAAAACTCACAAAATTCCCTCCTAGGTCCCTTAAATAGTCTGGCCCCATACCCAATGGGCCTTCATACGTATAATACAGGTTTGGGAGTCCCTAGCCAATATAGAATTTAAAAAAAAGAATTTTAAACTCTAAACCTGTTTTCTTATTTTTTGTTATTTCATCACTGGGTCTAAAATTGGGTATGTCACCATAGGCGTGTGCGCACAGGGTGTGCCTGGGCACACCCTAATCACCCCATGTTGCTGCAGATTCCCCCTGATATTTCACCAAAGCCCCCAAAACGGAGCACGTAAAAATTGTAAAACAATTATAAGAAAAAACATAAATTTTAAAAATAATAAAAAATGTAAATAAAATCTTCCAACCTCTGCCCTATCGACATCAATTTCTGCCCTACTGACACCAATCTCTGCCCCACTGACACCGTCCACTGCTCTACTGACACCATCCACTGCCCTACTGACACCAATCTCCATCCCACTGACACCATCCACTGCTCTACTGACACCGTCCACTGCCCTACTGACACCATCCACTGCTCTACTGACACCAATCTCCGTCCCACTGACACCATCCACTGCTCTACTGACACCGTCCACTGCTCTACTGACACCATCCACTGCCCTACTGACACCAATCTCCGTCCCACTGACACCATCCACTGCTCTACTGACACCGTCCACTGCTCTACTGACACCGTCCACTGCCCTACTGACACCGTCCACTGCTCTACTGACACCGTCCACTGCTCTACTGACACCAATCTCCGTCCCACTGACACCATCCACTGCTCTACTGACATCGTCCACTGCTCTACTGACACCGTCCACTGCCCTACTGACACCATCCACTGCTCTACTGACACCGTCCACTGCCCTACTGACACCAATCTCCGTCCCACTGACACCATCCACTGCTCTACTGACACCGTCCACTGCTCTACTGACACCATCCACTGCCCTACTGACACCAATCTCCATCCCACTGACACCATCCACTGCTCTACTGACACCGTCCACTGCCCTACTGACACCAATCTCCGTCCCACTGACACCATCCACTGCCCTACTGACACCATCCACTGCTCTACTGACACCGTCCACTGCCCTACTGACACCAATCTCCGTCCCACTGACACCATCCACTGCTCTACTGACATCATCCACTGCTCTACTGACACCGTCCACTGCCCTACTGACACCAATCTCCGTCCCACTGACACCATCCACTGCTCTACTGACACCGTCCACTGCCCTACTGACACCAATCTCCTTCCCACTGACACCATCCACTGCCCTACTGACACCATCCACTGCTCTACTGACACCGTCCACTGCCCTACTGACACCAATCTCCGTCCCACTGACACCATCCACTGCCCTACTGACACCATCCACTGCTCTACTGACACCATCCACTGCCCTACTGACACCAATCTCCGTCCCACTGACACCATCCACTGCTCTACTGACATCATCCACTGCTCTACTGACACCGTCCACTGCCCTACTGACACCAATCTCCGTCCCACTGACACCATCCACTGCTCTACTGACACCGTCCACTGCTCTACTGACACCAATCTCCGTCCCACTGACACCATCCACTGCTCTACTGACACCAATCTCTGCCCCACTGACACCATCCACTGCTCTACTGGCACCGTCCACTGCCCTACTGACACCAATCTCCATCCCACTGACACCATACACTGCTCTACTGACACCAATCTCTGTCCCACTGACACCATCAGTATATATACACATGCAGTGCCGGGACAAACTCATCTAGAGCCCAGTGTGAACATGCCAAATTGAGATTAGCTCAAATCCTCTCATTTTGCATATTCTTCCAGCACAATCACTCCCCCCCCACAAAAAAATCCCCCTTCCTAGCACAAATCCACTCCTCCTCAGATTCCCCCTTCGGGTACAAATCCTCTCCCCCCTACTTCAAATCCCCCCTCCCACCACAAATTCCCTTCCCCAATCCCCCATCCTAGAACAAATCCTATTTTTGGGCGACATGCGTCCTGCGATGCGAGTTGGCATGATTGCAGCACGTTTTATCGTGCGACAATCGCGGCAGACCCGCACCGCCATTTGAGGTGTCATTCAAATGAATGGCATCTCAAATGCGAGTCCCGCGTTTTGTCATTGACACCTCGGCGCTGTCATATCTTGGGCAAATCCGCGGAAAATCTTTCCGCTTTTCGCAATAGCGACAAATCGCGGGACGCCCTGTGCGTTCCCTGTGCATTGCCTGTCAATTCGACTAGCACCCTAAACGCGGCGCGTCTTTCCCGTCGACAATCGTGGTAAAAATCGCAGGACGTCTGTTGCCCAAAAGAAATACATGAGCTACTTTTGGGCGACGGGCGTACCGTGATTCTATTTGCTCATTTTTACCGCGATTTTGCTTTAGGCGACAAAATACCTAGGTGTGAACAGAGCCTTAAGATAGAACTATGGCACCAAATCACAGCGCCATTTTGCCATGATTGTCGCCCGACGAATTGCGGTAAAAATTAGCAAAACAGAATCCCGGGACGCCTGACGCCCAAAAGAAGTTCCTGTATTTATTTTAGAGGACAGACGTCCTGCGATTCTGTTTCTGCGTTTTTACTGCGATTGTCGCCCGACGAATCGTGGGAAAACCGCGCCGCGTTTGGGGTGCTTTTGGCATTGACGGACAACGCACCGGGAATTGCCGGCGATTCCACCCACGATTTGGAAAGCCTGAGGCTCTGTTCACGCCTGGGCGTACACGCGACCGTTTTTCATGACGAGAAACATGCCATTTTTTTAATTGGTCGTGAAAAACGGTCGTGTGTGGGCTCCAGAGCATTTTTCTCGACGAGAAAAATGGCCATTAAAAATTTAGAACCTGCTCTATTTTTTCTCGTCGTTTTTCACGTTGCCGTTTTTCTCGTTGTGAAAAACTGTCGTGTGTACGCTTTAACGACGGAAAAAAAACGCACATGCTCAGAAGCAAGTTAGGAGACGGGAGCGCTCGTTCTGGTAAAACTAGCGTTCGTAATGGAGATAGCACATTTGTCACGCTGTAACGGACTGAAAAGCACGAGGCTGAAAAGCGCGAATCGTCTCTCACCAAACTTTTACTAACACGCGGTAACACAAAATCAGCAAAAGCAGCCCAAAGGGTGGCGCCATCCGAATGGAACTTCCCCTTTATACTGCCATTATACATGTTGTACGTCACCGCGCTTTGCTCGAGCATTTTTTTTCATGATCGTGTGTAGGCAAGGCAGGCTTGAGAAGAATCACGTCGAGAAAAACGTCGTTTTTTTTCCATGACATTAAAAACGGTTGTGTGTACGCGGCATAAGCCTCGGCTCTAAAAATCCCATTCATTTCAATGGCCCCTGTTCACATCAGGGCGTTGTGCGTCCCGCAATTCTGTTTGCGCATGTTTACCGTGACAGTCTCGGCAAAATCCCGCCGCGATTTTGTGCCATTGAAAATAGTGGGGATCGCAAGGGCGTCCCACGATTTTCGGCGTTTCCAAATCGCGGCGTTTCCGCCCGCAAAATGGAACGCCATGGTGTGCATGGAGCCAAAGGCAAAACTTTTTATTTTTTGTTTAACCACTTAACGACCATGCACTGTGGATATACGTCGGCAGAATGGCTCGTACAGGCACAATCACGTACCTGTACGTCCCCTTTAACTGCCCAACGTCGGGGTCACGCGCACGCTGCCGGTGGCACGCTCGCGACCTCCCTGCCTTCCCCGTGAATCGGACCGCGGGTCCCGCGGACTCGATTGCCGCGGGTATCCCCGCGATCGTCTCACGGAGGTATGGAGCAGGGAGATGCTTGTGTAAACAAGCATTTCCCTGCTCTGCCTAGTAACAATGACACCGATCTCGGCTCCGTGTACACAGAGCCAAGATCGGTGTCATGTGACACATAGCCCGACCCCCCTCAGTAAGGAAACACAAGTAGGGAACATTTAACCCCTACAGCGCCACCTAGTGATTAACCCCTTCACTGCCAGTGGAAAGGAAAAACGTACCGCTCAAAAGCTTAAGAATTCACCAAATAGCTGCTTCCGCCCGGTCACTCACACAGGTGCTGGCTCTGCACTGATGCATGGGAGAAAAAGAAACCCTGGACTGCCGCACTCTGTATAGACAGTTATTTATTCCAAAATTTCAACTAAAAAATCCAAATTCAAAATAAATCCATAAATCCAAAACAACAAATGCAGATAGTGTGCATGCAGGGAAGGGTGGCTAACGCGTTTCACGTCACGAATTGACGCTTACTCATAGCCTTCACTGCCAGTGTAATTTTCACAGTAATCAGTGCATTTTTATAGCACTGATTACTGTGAAAATGACAATGGTCCCAAAAATGTGTCAAAAGTGTCCGATGTGTCCGCCATAATGTCGCAGTCACGATAAAAATCGCTGATTGCCGCCATTACTAGTAAAAAAAAAAAATTATTAATAAAAATGCCATAAAACTATCCCCTATTTTGTAAACGCTATAACTTTTGCGCAAACCAATCAATAAACGGCGATTGTGATTTTTTTTTACCAAAAATATGTAGAAGAATACGTATCGGCCTAAATTGAGGAAAAAAAAAGGTTTTTTATATATTTTTGGGGGATATTTATTATAGCAAAAAGTAAAACGTATTGCATTTTTTTCCAAATTGTCGCTCTATTTTTGTTTATAGCGCAAAAAATAAAAACCGCAGAGGTGATCAAATGCCACCAAAAGAAAGCTCTATTTGTGGGAAAAAAAAGGACGTCAATTTTGTTTGGGAGGCACGTCGCATGACCGCGCAATTGTCAGTTAAAGCGACGCAGTGCCGAATCGCAAAAAGGGGCCTGGTCTTTATGCTGCGTATTGTTCCGGGGCTTAAGTGGTTAATTTAGGATGGCAGACAGACAATTCTTTATTCTAGAATCAGCAATATTAACAAAAAAGTACATAAAACACTTATTTTGCAATTAAGATTTTCTTCTTATGTAGCGACCTCACCCTCTCTCCATCTTTATCGGTTACACACCAACTCATGTCTAGGGGTTCCTGGGTTGCGAGAGTGAGATGCGCCACGGCCCATGTCCTCCCCATTGTAGTGGGGAGGTGAAGGCCACTTACTGATGTTTCCTCGGGCCGGTGTGTTCTGTGAATGCACTGAGTCTGTAATTGCAAGCTCACCAGCCTCCCCTTTGCTTCCAGTAACTGAAGTTCACACACCGGAGAAAGGTCCAACACTTGTTTATTTGACACTCCAATACGCAAAGCACAATAAACAGTTCTTTTGCAGCAAACTGGTTGGGACCTATAACCTTGCCAACGGTGGGGCGAGCAGATCGAGGCACTTCCTAAAGTTTGAGTTCTATGCCACTGTACTATGACCAGCGGCGCCTAAGCCAATCCGGCTGTTACAGAACAGGAAAGATGGGGTCTCTTCCAGCAACCCCTATGAACAGCAATGGAGCCCTCTTCGATACGCTGTGGCCCCTATCAGGGGGATGTGTCCTCCCAAGAGAGTTCCCAGAGGCCCACTGTCACCGGGTTGGTGCTGCTCCGGGTCTCCAGTGGGTAACCTCTCTGGCCTCCTCACCTCAGATACGAGTCCCTCCGCTCAGGGACCCTCGGACAGTCCACCCTAGCGGGACCCAGTCGAAGGTACTGGGCCCCAGGCCTCCTTGATAGTACCTCACCCCAGGCTAAAGGTGCCTGGGATGGACGCCAACATGACTCCGGACCAGGCCATGGGCACCTGGACCAGACTCCTGGATCTCCAGCACCCAGGCCTGAGGGGCCTGGGTGCGGACCGCAACCCTCCTCCTCCGAGGACCTCCTTCTCCGCAAGACCTCGTGGTACGGGCGTCTCCCCCTTTTATCTCCTCCCATCAACGGCCCGGCGGGTTCCCCGCCCCAGCCATACCATCTCCGGGAAGGGACAAAACAGGGAGCACTGCAGGAGATGATTCTACCTGAAGCCTGTGGGTACCCCGCCACCCACAGGCAAAGGAGAATACTACATCCTCCAATCCTCCACGAAACAAAAAGGGGTCTGAACCCTAACACAATTATACACCTGGGTCACACTATTCCCCAGGTGTATCCCATCAATTTGAGGACCCCGCTACACACTCCCCCCTGTAATTTGACGCTGGTCCCCAGCGTCAGGTGCACACCCATGCCTCCCATAAGTGGTGGCATGGAGTGAAACCCCTGAAGCAATTCCTCTAAATTTCCCAAGTGCCAAGACCTGCTCAGGGAATGGGGAACATATAAAACAACTTATGTCATAAAACACTTTAAACATCTGCATAATCACAACCCCTCTCCCACACTGTCTAAGAGCCACCCACTCTCAATGGTCTTGATTGACGATTCTCCTGCAGGGGAAAGAAAAAACAACAACATCCTAACATAATTTCTTGTCATTTGGCATGAGTGGGCCCGTCAGCCGAGAGACCCACTCACTCCAACAAGCAAGGTGATGTGTGTGTGAAACATTTTCAAACATTTGTTGCGCAACACTGCCACCTGGTGACAACGCCGCGGTCATGACACTCAACGAGTCTTCGTTCTTCCAGCTTTTCCCTACTCTGCCACTATTCCCAAATGTCCTTGCCTTTGGCACATGAAGAAAAGGGGAAACACAAAAAAACACAACAGCCCCAAGTCTCCAATGAGAAAAAGAAAAGCCCAAATAAAAACAAAAGCAGGGCACAGTCCTGGGTGTCTGGGAATGGCTCTTCCAGAAAGTTCAAGTGCACAAAAGAAATAAACAGGAGTTCTTTTCTCCTATAAGCAAAACTTGGATCCGGCAGATACAGGGGTTTCAGGTGTTTGTCAAATGCTTCTATCGAATACTCGACATCTTCTCCTTCTCTTCTGCAAATGACTACCTTGTCAGCATGGATATGGCGCCCCAATCTCCATTCAGCTCTGCAGTCCTCAAACCTCTTAGACACTGCCGGCACACATTCCAGGTACCTGCGAGCATGAGGCACCTTCAACTTGTCCCACACAAACTCGTCATACCATCTTGCTCTCCAGACTTCCACCTCAAACAGCAAGTCCCGGGGCAGATACGGGTACTCCCACCCATATTCCCGAGCTACTTTGTGGCAATAAAGTCTCTGCAAGCGGGCCAAAGGTGGCATAGTGGCTTTCTCTCCAGTTCCAGGCAGCACAATAGCTTCCGGATGCCGAGGTGCCTTTACCAGCTCCCTGAAACTGACTTTCGGTGCTCTCAGAGAAGCGCGGGGTGTCCCCACAACCAAAGCAGGTGAGGTAACAGTAGGTGAGGACACCGGTGGAGGGGTAGGTTCCCTCGTAAGCTGCGGGTCTTCCACCCGAGGTGTGCTGTCTCCTGTGTACATAGGTGAATCCCGTACCGCACGGGAAGCAAGAAGTGGCATTCTATCCCAGCCCTTGCGGCTGAACAGTTCGTCTATCTCGCCATCATCTCCGCAGTCAGACAGCGACTCTAGGTCGGAGGTGTCATACATCTCCGCAGGCAGATATCTTCCGGTGGACACAGAACCATCCTCCCTGGGGGGCTCCACCTCCAATGGGCCCCCGACACCTCCAACCACCACCACAGTCCCAGCCCCTGGCTCACCTGACCCTTGTAGAGGACTGGGATGTCCGGGACTTCCTTCTCGACCGGCGCCATCCAGGCCAGGCAAGCAGCGGGGTGAAGCTCGACCACGTCCATAGGATGCCTGTACTAGGCCAACTTTCCTCTTCGGGGGTGGGAGCAGAGAACTTGTGGCGACCGAGGCAGCATCCTCGGATTTTTCTCTGTTGGGCAGTCCATCGCCCTGGTCAGCGCGCACGGGAACCTCGACAAAGGCCTTGATCTCCCCTTCCGGAGTAGCGGTACCCGTGAGGTGGTTGAGGCGAAGGGCCCGGGGCCTTGCTGTGGACGACTCGACCTCGAAAAGGAATTCTCTGCACTCCTCACATCGCCCGAATGGCTTCAGGGTGACCACCAGTCCCGAGCAGCCGGGACAGATCACACCGAGGGCCTCCGTGTCTCTGCAAGTGTACAGAGCCAACCGCCCTCGGGGCCTAAGTCTTATCCCCGTGTCTGTGATGGGGGCAGCAAAGGAAGTCATTCTCGTGGGGTGAGGAACCATAATCCACGGGGCACTTGAGGTCATCCCGACTATCTGCTGCTCCATCATGCACTGACCCCGCGCCGGAGTCTCCACGTGTATCCCCACACTTGGCCAGACTCCTCCCATGAGCTGTACATTTTCGCGGGCTTCCTCTTGACTCCGCCCACGAACGATGTCGCCATGGGGTGCCTCGTGGCGCAATGCGTTAACAGTCCCCACGTGCAGTACGTCACACGGCTGGACCTCTCCCTTTTTCCGCTCCTCCGCATGGGCCTTTCCCGTGTTAGGGTCATTTCCACAACTCCGAGCAGGGACGCACTTTGGCCAGTAATATGGCCGATCTGCTCGGAACTCCTCTGGGCAGCAAAGTTCAAATGTAGACATTCTCAAGTCCATCTTTAGAACACACTCTATCCCGGACGAGCCCCCACGTGTAGCGACCTCACCCTCTCTCCATCTTTATCGGTTACACACCAACTCATGTCTAGGGGTTCCTGGGTTGTGAGAGTGAGATGCGCCACGGCCCATGTCCTCCCCATTGTAGTAGGGAGGTGAAGGCCCCTTACTGATGTTTCCTCGGGCCGGTGTGTTCTGTGAATGCACTGAGTCTGTAGTTGCAAGCTCACCAGCCTCCCCTTTGCTTCCAGTAACTGAAGTTCACACACCGGAGAAAGGTCCAACACTTGTTTATTTGACACTCCAATACGCAAAGCACAATAAACAGTTCTTTTGCAGCAAACTGGTTGGGACCTATAACCTTGCCAACGGTGGGGCGAGCAGATCGAGGCACTTCCTAAAGTCTAAGTTCTATGCCACTGTACTATGACCAGTGGCGCCTAAGCCAATCCGGCTGTTACAGAACAGGAAAGATGGGGTCTCTTCCAGCAACCCCTATGAACAGCAATGGAGCCCTCTTCGATACGCTGTGGCCCCTATCAGGGGGATGTGTCCTCCCAAGAGAGTTCCCACAGGCCCACTGTCACCGGGTTGGTGCTGCTCCGGGTCTCCAGTGGGTAACCTCTCTGGCCTCCTCACCTCAGATACGAGTCCCTCCGCTCAGGGACCCTCGGACAGTCCACCCTAGCGGGACCCAGTCGAAGGTACTGGGCCCCAGGCCTCCTTGATAGTACCTCACCCCAGGCTAAAGGTGCCTGGGATGGACGCCAACATGACTCCGGACCAGGCCATGGGCACCTGGACCAGACTCCTGGATCTCCAGCACCCAGGCCTGAGGGGCCTGGGTGCGGACCGCAACCCTCCTCCTCCGAGGACCTCCTTCTCCGCAAGACCTCGTGGTACGGGCGTCTCCCCCTTTTATCTCCTCCCATCAACGGCCCGGCGGGTTCCCCGCCCCAGCCATACCATCTCCGGGAAGGGACAAAACAGGGAGCACTGCAGGAGATGATTCTACCTGAAGCCTGTGGGTACCCCGCCACCCACAGGCAAAGGAGAATACTACATCCTCCAATCCTCCACGAAACAAAAAGGGGTCTGAACCCTAACACAATTATACACCTGGGTCACACTATTCCCCAGGTGTATCCCATCAATTTGAGGACCCCGCTACACTTAATTTTAGCAAAAGATCTTTGATGTGTGTTTCCATTCCTCCAGTTTGCATGGATCAGGGTGGACTTGAAGCCACCGTGGAGGTGGAAGGACTAGGCTCTGTATAAGGATTACTGGGGGTCATTAGTCTGC
Source organism: Rana muscosa (assembly GCA_029206835.1). Classification (NCBI taxonomy): domain Eukaryota; kingdom Metazoa; phylum Chordata; class Amphibia; order Anura; family Ranidae; genus Rana; species Rana muscosa. Next base: position 286,423,132 of record CM055124.1, read on the forward strand.
TCCCGAGATCACAATAATACCGTTCCATATATATGTGCGGGGGCTGTAATTGCCCGATGTGCCATGTGTTCTAGCTTGTATTTCCTCATTAGTGAAAAGTACACTAATACTATATATAAATCTAGCTGTACCTTGGCTGTGCTCTTTTCCTTTCTAGGCAGGCGATTTTTACACTCCTCCATCCCCCTCCTCCTCTCCAGGACGTAACATTGCAGTGTGCAGAAATCTGAATAAGTAATCAGTCTGCTCATTAGCCCCCCGCCGAGATGCTCAAACATTCACTTTGCTGTTTGTGAAGCAGAAAAAAAAGGCCGCTGCATTAAAATTGATGCGTTATTAATCCCACTGTTTCAGAGCTAGCGGGCAGCGCGTTTCCCTCCGTCTCATATCTGCCTCGAGGCCAAACAGTATGGCGCTCACTTCTTCAGGGTATTCTAACTTTCTCTTATTTATTGGCCTTGTGCGGTGGTGAGACATCGAGGGGGGGGGGGATGTGGCCGTCCTGCTGCTTCCTCCCGACTTGTCACATCTCGTCCTCCAGGCTGGTAGCGGCCCGCGTGCTGCAAAAAACAGGTATTCTCCGACACGCACCGGGGTATTTCCATCTACGCTCCAGTAATCCAAATCCTCAGGTTCTAAAGGCAAAACAGAAGCCGTTTAGCATAACAGCCGCTATTACCTATAATCCCCGGTGTTGTAAAGTGAAACGGGGTATGATTTCACCTTCCTATCATCAGACTACTATCATATCATCAGACAGAGCTTGTAGGAGGATGCAGCCCGGGAGTTCTCCGAGCCGCAGAGTTATTCATGCAAAGTGGATGGAATGGCTAATCCCCGGCATGCTGAAAGAGGTGTTTAAAAAGACAAAGCTTGGTCATAAATATTACATGGGCAATGATTGCCCAATGACAGAATTAAAAAAAAAACAAGGGATCGTCATTCCCCCCCGTACTTTTTTTTTTTTTTTACCCCTTTTATCCTTGGTGGTCCGCCAAAAAAATACAAACCCGGTCTACCCAGTATTGTCCTGTTGTGGTATGCTGATCCGTTGCTGCACACCAAGTCCAATGCCACCATCTTCCTTTCTGACATCATCGGGAGCTGGCTGCAGTGGCGGCTGGTGCTCAAAATTTTTGGGGGGCGCAAACAAACTGAAAAAAAAAAAAAACATCAATTGCCGCCACTGTGCCCATTTAACGCAGCCACTGTGCCCAAACCAAACGCCACCAGTTTACCCCCTCAAATGCAGCCAGTTTCCCCCCAAATACAGCCAGTTACCCCCCAAATACAGCCAGTTTCCCCCCAAATGCAGCCAGTTTGTCCCCATATACAGCCAGTTTGTCCCCATATACAGCCAGTTTGTCCCCATATACAGTCAGTTTGTCCCCTAATACAGCCAGTTTGTCCCCATATACAGCCAGTTTGTCCCCAAATGCAGCCAGTTTGTCCCCAAATGCAGCCAGTTTGTCCCCAAATGCAGCCAGTGTGTCCCCAAATGCAGCCAGTGTGTCCCCAAATGCCACCAGTGTGTCCCCAAATGCCGCCAGTTTGTCCCCAAATGCCGCCAGTTTGTCCCCAAATGCCGCCAGTTTGTCCCCAAATGCAGCCAGTTTGTCCCCAAATGCAGCCAGTTTGTCCCCATATACAGCCAGTGTGTCCCCAAAAACAGCCAGTTTCCCCCCAAATGCAGCCAGTTCCCCCCCAGCCCTGCACTTACCTTCCTCGGGTCAGCGCCGTCCTTCTTCCATCCTCGATGTCTTCTCCCGCCCTCGATGTCGCTTCAGCCAATCAGGTCACCGGTAACCAGACCCGGTGAACCTGATTGGCTGAAACGCCTGTCAGTGTTAACTAGGGAACGCACCCCCCGTGCGTCCTCTGGTTAACTATTTGGAAGCCGATTACAGCCCTCAGGCTGCTGGCTCTGATAGGCACTTCCAAACACCAACCAGCCGCTGTTATTCAGATGGCCGGCGCTCAACAGGGGGCCGGCCATCTGAATAGTGGGCTGCGGCGACAATACATAGGTTCATGCAATGCATGAACCTATGTATTGTTGTGAGTGACGGGCGCAGGAGCGAGAGGGGGCGGCGCTCCTGCGCCCACTATGGACGCACCGCCACTGACCAGCTGTCTCTTCCTGGTTTCGGAAGCCAGCCTCCTTGTGAGCAAAATGCAGTGTTGTGGCAGTAAGTCCAAGTTAAAGCAGAGTTCCACCGAAAAAAAAAATATTAAAAGTCAGCAGCTTCAAATACTGCAGCTGCTGACTTTAAGACCACTTTCACACTGAGGCGCTTTTCAGGTGCTTTCAAGCTAACAAAAAAGCGCCTGAAAAGCTTACGAAAACTTATTTTCATTTAAATCAATGAATGCTTTGACACTGGGGCAGTGCGCTGACAGAGCGGTGAAAAAACACCCCTCTCCATTGTAATGAATTGAAAGCTCTTCAAAAGCGCCTGAAAAGCTCTTCAAAAGCGCTCAGTGTTTTACTGGCAGTTTTTCAAGCGCCTCAGTGTGAAAGAGGCCTTAATATATTGGCACTTACCTGTCCTGGGCACCCGCGATGTCTGCACCCGAAGCCGATCTGTCGCTCGGCTCTTGGGTGCTGCCGCCGCCATCTTCGGTAAGGGAATCAGGAAGTGAATTGTGCCTTGCGGCTTAACTTTCTGCTATCCCACAGGTCTCTGCTGTCTTCTGGGACCGGTGTGTCTCCCAGAAGACAGCGGGGGGGGTTGGAATAGGCGCCGGACGTGGCGTAGGTCACCTCGGTGATCTATGCCCAGAAGTGGGAACAAACACCTGTATTAGACAGGTATCTGCTCCCTCCTCCCCCCTGAAAGGTGTCATATGTGACACCGGAGGGGGGGTGGATTCCAAAAAGCGGAAGTTCCATTTTTGGATGGAACTCCGCTTTAAGCAGTAGCAATGTATTGGAGAAAGGTCCAAAACAACTAAACTCAACTAGGCCCGCTGGGTAGGCACACCAGTCCGGAGCCACTTACAAAATGTAACAGCAGTCTATAGGCTTGAAAGATGATGATAGCCAGGGGGCAGGGTGGCAATTGCCTCCCAGGCCGCCCTAGCTTATGTTCAAAATGGCCGGCAGCCGCTGCCCACTACCATTTTCTTTTTTATTCTGGTCTAGGAAGTCGGGCTGAGGGCATGGCCATGGCGGCCGACCACTAGCTGTTGCATTCCGGGAGTTATAGTCCGCACTCAAGCTTCTGGTGGGTGGAAAACACAGCAGCGCAGAGGAAACTACAACTCCCTAGGACCGGATTCTTGGAAGCAGGCAGAGGCAGGGTGTGCCAAGGAGTCGGGACGCAGGGCTGCAGGGCTGGGCGCTGGCTGCAACTTGACCCCAGGATCAGGAGCGTTACCCCCCAAAAGACCGTGGCGTGCAAGGACCTGCTGAGCTGAGATCGCTGAGGTGAGAGACCCTGACACCCCTAGCTGACCCCCCATCTCCCCCCCATACACCCCATGTAACCTGCCCCAGTGATCAGGATGCATTGATGGGCACTGGAGTTGGCTGCACTGATGGGCACTGGTGAGGCTGCATTGAAAAACCAGGTGGGCCATGGATGGTGAGCTGATTCGGCGGTTCAATGGGCCACTTGACTGGACTTGCCCCCCAGGCCTAAGGCCGCCAGCCCTCCCCTGACGATAGCATCTGCAACAAGGCTTGCCTGGTCCACACTCAAAACAGAGGCTTCCTGGAGCCAGGTAGACGTAGTCACTGCACTGTCCCTACTTCTCCGAAACCTTTCCCTACCTCTAAGCACTTTCCCTCCCAGACAGGAATCCTGTCCCTACACTAGCCTATACTAGCCACTCACATAAAGCACACCAAACCCAGACTTTTCCTGACACAAGGTGGCCGTGGAAGTCACGTAGGGTGTCAGCATCCAATCGGACAGCTGTCTCCTTGTGATCGCAGGGGTCCTAGAGGAGGCAAGTTCTTCACAACTTTCTTCTCCTTCTGCATTGCCGCTTCGGTCGAGCACCACCTGCAGTGGGGAGTACAGACTGCACCTGCCTAGACCTTGATCACAGACTGTTCCGTCCTCCAACTGCTTTATTGCAGCTGATGCCTCCTGGGATAAGTGATTGCTTATCCCATGAGGCATCAGGGGGGCAACTGTAAGTATCAGGAACTTGGAAGAGACACTTGGCCTCCTGATGAGGCACATGCACCTAACCATGTCATCAGGGGGCCAGCTGCAAGTACCAGGAGGAGACAGCCAGTCCCCTGAAGAGGCACATGCACCAAGCCACGTCATTAGGGAGCCAAGCTGCAAGTACCATGAAGAGACAGCCGGCCTGTGATGATGCACCATGGCACATATGTAGTAGCAAACTCTGCCGCCTCCTGAGATACATGACATGGGCATAAAAAGAGGCTACTGGCAAGTTACATGTTATTCCCGTATAGCTGAGAACCTAGGAAGTGCAGGGAGAATTTCCCAAAAATTATAAAAACCTTCCCCTACCTCTAAGCACTGTCCCTGTCAAAAGGGAATCCTACAGTAGCCACAGGGGCAGCACAGTGGTGTAGTGGTTAGCACTTTCACTGAGCAGCAAAAGGGTCGCTAGTTCGAATCCCGACCACGAAACCATCTGCCTGGAGTTAGCATGTTCTCCCTGTGTCTGCGTGGGTTTCCTCCGGGTACTCCGGTTTCCTCACACATTCCAAAGACATGCTGGTAGGTTAATTGGATCTTGTCCAAATTGGCCCAGTATATGTATGTGTACGAATGTGTGTCCCAAGCGCGTCGAGATCCTACGAAGTTAATGACCGCACAAGCCAAGCAAACACTGGCTGCAAAAAGCGCCTTGAGGCGATTCAGTTCACATTTGTAGCGCTATACAAGTCATTCATTCATTCACTCACATAAATCGGCTCGCACAAATAGACCCTGCCTGACCCAAGATGGCTGTTGTAGGGCACCAGCATCTAATCAGATAACTGTCTCCTTGTGACTGCATTAAGTTATAGAGGAGGCAAGTTCCTTCCCTGTCTGCATTGCCGCTTCAGTTGAGTGCCACCTGCAGTGGGGAGTACAGACTGCACCTGATCACAGGCCGGCTGGTCTTCCATCCTCCAGCTGCTCTATTGAAGCTGATCCCTCCTGGGATATGTGACTTGCCTATCACAGGAGGCATCAAGAGCAAAGGAGACATCACTCTCACCTTTAATGACACTCCACTTGATCTGACCTCCTGGAGGAGTCTTCGGAAGCAGAGCAGACATCATTCTCAACTATGAGGACGCACCACCTGGTCCACTCTTTCCAGTTTCTGTGTTGAAGCCGATGCCTCCGGGAATATGTGACTTGTCTCCTCTGCACCTGATGCTTCTTGGGATAGGCATCATTCTCACCTATGATGACATTCTACCCGGTCCATCCTCCTGGAGAAGGCTTCAGAAGCAGAGGAGACATCATTCTTGCCTATGATGACACACCACCTGGTCCACTCTTTCCAGTTTCTGTGTTGAAGCCGATGCCTCCGGGAATATGTGACTTGTCTCCTCTGCACCTGATGCTTCTTGGGATAGGCATCATTCTCACCTATGATGACATTCTACCCGGTCCATCCTCCTGGAGAAGGCTTCAGAAGCAGAGGAGACATCATTCTTGCCTATGATGACACACCACCTGGTCCACTCTTTCCAGCTTCTGTGTTGAAGCCGATGCCTCCGGGAATATGTGACTTGTCTCCTCTGCACCTGATGCTTCTTGGGATAGGCATCATTCTCACCTATGATGACATTCTACCCGGTCCATCCTCCTGGAGAAGGCTTCAGAAGCAGAGGAGACATCATTCTTGCCTATGATGACACACCACCTGGTCCACTCTTTCCAGATTCTGTGCTGAAGATGATGCCTCTTAGCAGTGCCAGAACAAGGTCATCTAGAGCCCAGGGCAAACATGCCAAACTGTGCCCCCCCCCCCCCAAACTGAGCACTAATCTACATGCTTACCCCAAAAGCATTAATTCCCCCTCCTTACGACACAAATTTTTGCCCATCATCCCCCAAATCCTAGAGCTCAAAAGCCCCCCACCCCCACCCTAAAAAAATCGCATCCCCTAGCAAAAATTGTCTACCCTTAAAATTTCCCCTCCTATTACACAATTCCCACTCAATCTCCCCTCCTAGCACAAACCTTCTTCTCCCCTCTCAACACAAATCCCCCCTAAATCACCACTCCCCAAATTTCCCGTCCTAGAGCAATACTTACCCACTGCAGCCCACCAAATCCCCCCTCTCAACACAAATCCCCTCCCCCCAATCTCCTTGCGGTGCTCTCACATCCCACATGATACCTCAGCGCCCAGGGCAGCCGCCCCTCCTGCCCACCTCAGCGCCCAAGGCAGCCGTCCCTCCTGCCCACCCCTTGTCCCGGCCTTGCCTCTTAGCATATGTTGTCTTCATATCCTAGGAGTCTTCAGGAGCAGAGGAGACATCATTCACACCTATAATTATATGCCAAGTGGACCGCCTTTCTCTGACCGCAGGTGCCTCCTGAGATATGTGCTTTGCAAATCCCAGAAGGTTTCACAAGCAGAGGAGACGTCATTCTCACTTATAATGATGTGCCAATTGGTCCATCTTACCCAGTTGCTGTGTTGAAGTTAGTGCTTCCTCAGATATGTAGCATACATATCCCAGGAGGCTTCCAGAGCAGAGGAGACATAATTCTCATATTTAAAGATGTGCCCCATGTTTTGAAATCCTTTGGTCTCTGTGTTGAAGCTGATGCCTCCTGGGATACATTGTGTGTAGGAGGCTTCAGGAGCAAAGTATATGTCTTTCCTGCTTGTTCTGCCCTACTTCACCTACTGTTTTAAAACGTGTTCTTCCTGGGATATGTGGCATGAATATCTCAGGATGCTTCACAAGCAGACGTTATTCCCACTTATGAGGATGTGCCATCTTTTCTGCCTACCGTCAGCCTACCTTCAGCCGCTGTGTTAAAGCTGATGCCTCCTGGGACACATTGTATGCATATCTCAGGAGGCTCCGGGAGCAGAAAATATATCATTCTCACTTATGATGAAGCACTGCCTCCTCAGCCCTCCTCTGGCCTCTGTCTTGAAGCTGGTGATTCCTGGGATGTGTGACGTTCATATCCCAGGAGGCTTCAGGAGCAGAGTACATGTCATTCTTGTCTATGAGGATGTGCTGCCTAAACCGCCCTCCTCCAGCTGCTGTGTTGAAGCTGTTGTCTCCTGCAAAATGTGAAGCAAGGTGGCTTAAGGAACAGAAGAGACATCATTCTCGCTTATGATGATGAGCAGGGTTGGACTGGGACAAAAATGTGGCCCTGGACTTCATCCAGGCCGGCCCAGCGGCACAAAACATCAGGGTACAGTGCACATCAGGGCACGGTACAGAGCCCAGCACATGAGGGCACAGGGCACATCAGGGCACAAGGCACATCAGGGCACAGGGCACATTATGGCACATGGGGCACATCAGGGCACATCAGGGTCCATGGGGCACATTAAAGCACATGGGGCACATCAGGGCACAGCGTTTACTATACCAGTTAAATGCAGAGTAGTGCAGGAAGCATCTGTAATAAGTTCTCTCTCATGTCACGCTGCTCCCCGGCGGCCCCTCCTCTCTTCTCGTCCATCCCAGATGATGTCACAAGCAAATGGGGATGGACGAGAAGAAAGGAGGGGCCACCGGGGAGCAGCGTGACATGAGAGAGAACCTATTACAGACGCTTCCTGCGCTACTCTGCATTCTGGCTAAATCTCGATCTACCCGTCAGGCGCCAGCTGTTGGTGATTGACGGGTAGATCGCCGCGGACCTCCGATTTAATAGGCATCCAGCCCACTGAGCCATCGGCCCACCGGGAAACTCCCAGTATTCCCGATGGCCAGTACATGCCTGATGACGATCCACCTGGTCCACTTGCCTCCGGACGCTGTGTTGAAGCTGATGCCTCCTGGGAAGACTAGTTGGCTCATCATCATAAGTGAGGGTTCACCAGGGTCACCATAACCAGTGTCACTTTCGGAAGATTTCCCTTCTATTCAAGCTTTGGTGACAACCCAAAAGTTGGAATTTTCTACTACTTTCGTTCTCTTTAAAAATGGTCACCAGGACAAGTAGAGGGGTGAATCCCCTTAACAGGGGCACAGGCAGCAGTAAAAAAAAAAAAGGGAAATCAACAAGAAGAGCACAAGGTGGCCATCTTAAGAGTCCATAATCAATTATTGTTGACAAAACTGAAACAGATGGAAGGTAAAAGCATCCAAAGCATTTTGGAGGGCAACAATTCCACTTCAATGGAAAAATGGCCAAGCTTCTTAGGCCCCTGTACACACAAGCGGAATTTCCGTCGGAAAAAAGTTGGATGGTTTTTCCGACGGAATTCCGCTCAAGCTTGGCTTGCATACACACTGTTCACACAAATGTTCTCTGAACTTTCAAGCGTTAAGAACACGGTGAAGAACAACAGTACGACGAGGCGAGAAAAAGAAGTTCAATGCTTCCGAGCGTGCGTCGAATTGTTTCCGAGCATGTTTTTTTTCCGTCTGAAAAATAGAGAACCTGCTCTTTATCTTATGCCGCGTACACAGTACACGGTCGGAATTTCCAACAGAAAAAGTCTGATGTGAGTTTTTCGTTTGGATATTCCGACCGTGTGTATGCCCCATCAGACTTTTTCTGTCGGAATTTCCGACTGAATTAGATAGAGAGCAGGTTCTCTATTTTTCCGTTGAAAATTCCGACTGAGGTTTTCCCGTTGGAAAGTCCGACCGTGTGTATGCGGCATAAGTCCATCAGAAATTCCGACATAAAAAGTCTGATGGGGCATGCACACAGTCGGAATATCTGACAAAAAGCTCCCATCTGACTTTTTCTGTCGGAAATTCCGACCGTGTGTACGCGGCATAAGTCCGTCGGAAATTCCGACAGGAAAAGTCAGATGGGGCATACACACGGTTAGAATATCCGATGAAAAGCTCACATCTGACTTTTTCTGTCAGAAATTCCGAACGTGTGTACGCGGCTTTATAGGACTCTCTCCAAAATCTCAGGGAAGGAGTATTACTAGTCACAACAGAAGATTGGTGCCCTATCTTGTTTATTTCACTTGGACTTTCGAATTTGGAAGGCCATTGGCCCTTGAGGGGCCTCTGCATTTGTGCTAAAAAGTGCTGGGGTTAAGTCATCAATGTCAACCAATACCCCTCGATTGACGGACAAAAATTCAAGTCCAGCACCTTATTTTTTTTTTGTTTCCTTGGAGCAATTCATTTATTGCTGATAAATAAAAAGGTAAAGGAGAATAAAAGGTATCCAACACAACAATCTCCCTACATCAGGGCTTTGAGGTAAAAATGACAAAGCCCTAAGGGCTCTACTCAAAATTTTATGGAAAGTGTCAGGGAAGGAGTTTTACTAGTCACAATAGATGTATGTCACTCTTCTTGGTGATATTACTTGGATTTTCTTAGCTAGGGAGGTTATTGTCCCTTGGGGGGCCTCTGCATTTGCCATAGAACTCCCAACGTTAAATTATTAAGCCCAATCAATACCCCTCGATTGGTGGATAAGGACCAGGACCTTGATCACCTTTTGGTGGCAATGTACTTCTCAGAGGGGACATTTGTAGTTCCAGTGTCCACCAGCGGGTGTCTCCCAAGGTGTAAACACCCTCCCAGCAGCCAGCAGATCCCAGTAATCGGCTCCACCTGGTGCTGGCTGCTGGGAGGGTGTTTACACCTTGCTCCAGTGTTTTGCTTGCTGCCAGCTACTGCTAGCTGTTATCTTCTTCCTAGTCTTTGATTATGCTCTCTTCCTATCACCTTTAACCTTAACCCTGCTGCCTTATTCCTACTTTACCTTCTTGCTGATCTCACTTTTGGTTCCCCCTTCCTATATGATCCTTGAACCTCCAGTTTTACCCTGCTTTCCTGTAGTCCCTCTCGATATATATGGTCGGGTCCAGTTTCCTAGTGCAGCTACGCAGAATTGGCTATCCTTGCTGCTAATTCCTGACATAAGCATTCTGACAGGTGTTTTAGTCCCTCTCCACTCAACCCAAAACTGAAATAAACATTTTAGCTGCAGCTGCTCTTTAAGCCTTCCTTCATATTGTTATTGCCAGATCATCTGGAGCATCCATAAGGGCTCGTTTACACACATGGCTGCCATTGCCGTCACTCTAAAAAGTGATCCACTGCACGTCTGACAGGCGGTTTAGAAGCCATATGTCGCCCTGTGAACCCCTCTTTTAATCCTTGAAAGCCAACAGCAATTATTTGCAACCATGTTCATTACACGTGCGGTGCTTGCGGGCAGTTGTGAAGTGGCCTCATTCACTTGAATGGAAGCACAATATTCCCAACGCACACGTTCCTAAATGGCTGTAAATGTAAGTGGGTGCTGCAGCGATCACCGCCTTGAAACCAAACACCTTCAAAGCGAGAAGTATGTCACCAGCACACTGAGGATCTCCAGAACAGGTCCAAAGCTTTGTTCAGGGATCACATCATAATTACAAAAGCAATGTTTCGGAGCCTCGCAGGACCCCTTCATCGCAGGGGTCACATACCTGATGAAGGAGTCCTGCGAGGCTCTGAAACGTTGTTTTGTATTTATGATGTGATTGCTGAATAAAGCTTTGGACCTGTTCTGGAGGTCCTCGGTGTGCTGGTGACCTACAGTACTTCTTGCTTTGATTCACTTGAATGGGTCCTGCTTGGGCGGCAATACTGCCTGCAGGACACAATTTTGTGTCTGTGATTTTTTATGCAAATCCGCGTGTCGCTCATAGGGCCAGGGTCGTAGATATGGGCTGTACCACCAGTCCTCCTTTACGGGGCCCAGGCCAGCAGGAGGGCCCAGACAGCTGGGTGAATTGGATGTGGGCAGGGAGGGTGATCCGTGCTGCAGGAGGGCAATTACTGGAACCAATTCCCGATATGGCTCTCTCTTCAGCATCTGAAAGCTGTTTTCTTCGCCTCTTCCTCCCAATGGCTTTCATCTTTCATTGTCTGTATGGGGCCCCGTGTCAGGTTGTCTGTATAGGGCCCCGTGTCAGGTTGTCTGTATGGTGCCCCATGTCAGGTTGTCTGTATGGAGCCCCGTGTCAGGTTGTCTGTATGGTGCCCCGTGTCAGGTTATCTGTATGGTGCCCCGTGTCAGGTTGTCTGTATGGTGCCCCGTGTCAGGTTATCTGTATGGTGCCCCGTGTCAGGTTGTCTGTATGGGGCCCCGTGTCAGGTTGTCTGTATGGGGCCCCGTGTCAGGTTGTCTGTATGGTGCCCCATGTCAGGTTGTCTGTATGGGGGCCCCATGTCAGGTTGTCTGTATGGGCGCCCCATGTCAGGTTGTCTGTATGGGGGCCCCTTGGTTTCTAACAGAAGCCCTGCATTTACTTCAGTGGGCTGCCCTATGCGCATTTGTCACCCAAAAGAAGCTTCTGCTCCTTTTTTGGGGCGACAAGCTTCACCCAATTTTTAAAGGAGCATTTTGCCACGATTCTCGCGCAACAATCACAACAAAATTACAACTCGCGTTGGGGGTGCCATTTAAAGTGAATGGCGCTCAAACACGCGCTTTCCAGACGATTTGGAATTGAGGGCAGGATCGCAGCGATTCTTCTGCCCCCCCGACGATTTGGAATCGCCAAGTGTGAACGGGGGCCTAAAACCACAGCTCAGCCATCTGTTGTTTCCACCAGTCTAGGTGCGTAATGAGGCCTAAGTCAGCGTAAAGAGCAATGATGGCGTTCAAAGGACGGTTACCAACAGCAACCAATCAGATTTCAGTTAGCGGCATCTGGATCAGCAAAGAGGGAATAGTGACATTGATTCTCGCCTTATTAAAGGAGCTGCGTTGTGTTCTGGCCTTGTTCCAGCGATGAATCGATGGCGCTCGTTGCGCGGCATGCTGTGCGCGTCTCTTCGTCTTATTTTGGCTCTAATGGTGGTCGTCTTCTTTTTTCCCTTTCCATGAAATTATTCTCCTGCAGTACCGTTTGTGTTTTTTTTTTAGCAGAGGGGAATAAAATGCTGGGAGCTTCTAGAAGTTGTACAAATGTGTGCGTTAATAAAGCCTTCCTCCGCCACACAGGAGAGCCGGGAATGGCATTGATTTCCCTGCGAGACCCCCACTCTGTCTCATTCGCCGTGTTTCCAGGCCATAGCAGGGCCCCCCCCCCCCCCTTCCATGGAGAGGCAGCGCTGTCAGCCTGGCTGGTAATTAGGCGTTCAGGGAAATGCCGGCTGATGGCTGTTTTAGCGGCCGTTCTGCCGCCTCTGGGGCCGATCGCTGCAAGGAATCAGTACAGTCCTCGGTTCTTCCTCCTCGTGCACACCTGGAATTTTAAACGGCTGGATTTTTAGAGATGTAATTAATGGAACAGATCTGAATCAGGTTTTTATTTTCTAATAAGGGATGGCAAACACCTAAAGCAGGGGTCTAAAACTGGCAGCCCTCCAGCTGTTGCAGATCTACAAGTCCCATCATCCCTCTGCCTGTGGGAGTTATGCTTGTAACGGTCAGCCTTGCAACGCCTCATGGGACTTGTAGTTTTGCAACAGCTGGAGGGCCGCGCAGTTTGAGACGCCTGACCTAAAGGGTTCGACATATGGGGGCCCGGGGAGGACAATGCGCTCCGAAATGAAGATGGTTTCCATAGTTGGGAGGTCCAGCTAGGCTAGGGTGACCAGACATCCCCAGTTTCAGGGGACAGTCCCCTGATTGAGGACACTGTCCCCGGACCAAGTCTGTCCCCGGTTTTGTCCCCGGATTTGATTTGAACAGGGGCTGGGGGAATTTTAAAGACAGTCAGTGCAGAATAAAAAAAAAAAAGGATTCTGAATTACACACCCCCGCTCCGCCGCTCCTACTAGCTTAGGAGGGTGTATTTTTTCCATTATCTGTGCCCCTTTCTGATGATCATGTGCTGGTCAGAGCGGAGGGAATATTTCTTCAGTTTTGGGCGCTTGCCCATTCAGCTCCGCACGCATGTTCTTCTGCCTTGGCTCAAGTCCTGGCCAGCCGCCTGCCTGTTTATCTCCTTGCCTTCCCTGGCGGAGTGATCTTCCTCCGCTTCCCACCCAGTAGTAGCCGGGGCCCGGAGAGTAAGACTTGACAGGCTGTGAGGCGAGTGGCGGCGGCGACGGACAGAGAGTCGCCGATTGCCGCCATTTCTAGTAAAAAAAAAAATGTGTCCCCGGATTTCATTTTAAAAATCTGGTCACCTTAAGCTAGGCCAGACGTTGGTGGTCTTCATAGCCCCCAACTGTCCCTGATTTCGAGGGACTGTCCCTGATTTGGAGCAATGTCCCTCTGTCCCGCATTCCTCCTCTTTTGTCCCTCATTTTATTCTGCTCTATATAGTTGTATAGAAAAATTCACTTTTTATCTTTCAAAACGTGTTTCCCAGTGCTAACCCTTTCATCCAAATTCTAAATTTCTGCTTTTGTAAACTTTAACCACTTAAGGACCGCCTCCAGTAGATATACGTCGGCAGAATGGCACGGACAGGCACATCAACGTACCTGTACGTCCCCTTTAACTGCCCGACGTGGGGGTCACGCGCGCGCGCGCTGCCGCCGGCATACTCGCGACCCCGCTACCTTCCCCGTGAGTCGGACCGCGGGTCCCGCAGACTCGATTGCCCCGGGGATCCCCGCGATCGTCTCACGGAGGCATAGAGCAGGGAGATGATTGTGTAAACAAGCAGCTCCCGGCTCTGCCTAGTGACAATGACACCGATCTCGGCTCTGTGTACTCGGAGCGGAGATCAGTGTCATGTGACACAGAGCCCAACCCCCCCTCAGTTAGAAACACTGATCAGAGCACACTTAACCCCTTTAGCGCCACCTAGAGGTTAACCCCTTCACTGCCAGTGTCATTTTCACAGTAACCAGTGCATTTTTATAGCACTGATCGCTGTGAAAATGCCAGTGGTCCCAAAAATGTGTCAAAAGTGTCCGATGTGTCCGCCATAATGTCGCAGTCACGAAAAAAATCACTGATCGCCGCCATGACTAGTAAAAAAAATAAAATAATAAAAATGCCATAAAACTATCCCCTATTTTGTAAACGCTATAACTTTTGCGCAAACCAATCAATAAATGCCGATTGCGATTTTTTTTACCAAAAATATGTAGAAGAATACGTATCGGCCTAAACTGAGGAAAAAAAACGTTTTCTTATATATTTTTAGGGGATATTTATTATAGCAAAAAGTAAAAAATATTGCATTTTTTTTTCAAAATTGTCGCTCTATTTTTGTTTATAGCGCAAAAAATAAAAACCGCAGAGGTGATCAAATACCACCAAAAGAAAGCTCTATTAGTGGGAAAAAAAAGGACGTCAATTTTGTTTGGGAGCCACGTCGCACGACCGCGTAATTGTCAGTTAAAGCGACGCAGTGCCGAATCGCAAAAAGTGCTCTGGTCTCTGGCCAGCGTAATGGTCCAGGGCTGAAGTGGTTAACATTTAAGATCTCATTCCACAAATGCTCTTCCCTTCTCCCAACAGCGAATACCTCAATGCTGTCTATAATCCTCTTGTTGCATCTTTATTTATTTTTTCTACTTTTGAAACCTTTATTTTAGACTATGATTTCAAACATGTGAGTTTAACACCCCCTCACATTTTCCTGGTTGTTCGCCGAGTGACAATGTGAAAAATATCAAGTTTGCAGATTAGTAGCGGCAATATGTAACATGGCGGTGTCACATTAAATCGCCCACAAGTGCTAATTCTACTTCATAATGAAGTGTTTCTTCACTGGGTTTGATACGTTTACTGTGGCAGATTCCCCTGTAGTACATCTTCATCTTTGTGGTTCAGAAGTCGATCGTGCCTCGAGGGGTATGTGTGTGTATTTTTTCATTGTTTACTAAATAATTTTATTGTTTTTTTTTTGTTTTGTTTTTTTATAATAAATTCTGTGTTTTTTTATAAACAAACCTTTTTTTTTTTCTTTTTTTTTTTTAAATAAACAAATCTTTTTTATAAATGAATCAGTGTTTTTCTATAAACAAATCAGTTGTTTTTATTAAACAAAACAAATCAGTTTTTTTTTTTTTTATATAAACAAAACTGTTATTTTATTAACAAATCCCTTTTCTTATCAACAAATCTCTATTTTTTTTTCACTGCATTAAAAAAAAACAAATATCTGTTTTTCTTTTTATGAACTAATATCTGTTCTTTTCTGATAAACAAGTCTCTGTTTTTTTTTTTTTTTTTTTTTAAACAAATCTGTTTTTTTTTTCTTTTTAGAAACAAATCAGTTTTTTTCTAATAAACAAATCGGTTCTTTTAAAAAACAAATACCTTTTCCATAAACAAAGCTCTGTGTTTTTTTTATAAACAAAGCTCTGTTGTTTTTTTTTATAAACAAAGCTCCTTTTTTTTATAAAACAAAGCTCTGTTTTTTCTAATAAACAAATCGGTTCTTTTAAAAAGCAAATACCTTTTTCATAAACAAAGCTCTGTTTTTATAAACAAATCCTTTTTTTTTTTTTTAATATACAAACCTCGTTTTTTTCTGATAAACACATCTCTCTTTTCTTTCAAAACAAATCCATTTTCTTTTATATATATATATATATATATATATATATATATATATATATATATATATATATATATACAAATAATTTTTTTCTTATAAACAAATCTCATTTTTTTTTTTTTTTTTTTATAGACAAACTATATTGTATTATTTACTTTCTGCTATAAAACATGTCCAATAATTTTTTTTAAAAGTCACATTTCTTCAGAAATGTACATTGTTAATTGATTGGTTTGCGTGAAAGTTATAGCATCTACAAACGATGGTATATATATATTGTAATTTATATATATATATATATATATATATATATATATATATATGTAGCGGGTGTTTGAATTTATGTGAGGACTCTTGGGGTGTCGGGTTCCTTGGGGCCTACAGGTGGCGTTGTTGCCTTGGGCCGGAGCTGAACTCACACCGCAAACTGTGCCTTTTTGTCCTCCCCTGGAGCTGGTACAGCGGGGCGGGGAACCCGCTGTGACGCAAAGGGAGAGGTCATAAAAGGGGCGGACGCCCTGACCTTGGGGAGAGAGTCGGAGGACGTGGCCGCACCCAGGCACCTTCAGCTTGGGTGCTGGCGTTCCGGGGTTCCGGGCCTAGGCGCCCTTGGCCTAGCTGGAGCAGGGATGGAGTCCATCTCAGGCACCTTTAGCCTGGGGTGAGGTACTATGGCGGATGCCTGGGGCTCAGTACTTTCGACTGAGTTCCGCGAGGGTGGAGGAATCCGAGGGGACCCTGGCTCCTTGGGTGCCCGTGTCTGAGTTCGTGAGGACTGGTGCGCAGTAACTTCTCTGAAGAGCCCGGCGCGGCATCGCTGGTGACGGAGAGGCCTCCATTTCTCCCTTGGACGGATTTCTCCCTCTGACAGGGGCAAAGTGAGCGAAGGTAATTCACGTTCTATACTACCTAGTCAGTTCACGTTCTATACTACCTAGTCAGGAGAAACAGAGAGATTGTTCCCTCTGTACAGAGTTGTGTCTTGTTTATCAACACAGAGCTCTGGGCTGTGATTAGACACAGTCGATCAGCAGGTCCCACGCGTGAATCATTGGCTGGGACCTGCTGACAGACTCCCGCTGTGTAGAATGTGTGTAATGTGTGCTGATTTTTATTAAATATCTCTTTGTTTCTTCTCCCTAATTTACAGGGAGAAGAAACAGAGAGATTGTTGCCCGCACGCATGCAAGATAAAAAATATCCAGTTCTGTCTAAGAAGGGGGGCATAAGGTGAATAACATAAAGTTGATGGGGAAGGTGAAGTTCCACCTACATCCAGCCCAGGGTTTCTCAGGGGGGAAAAGGTTGAGAAAGTCCTATCTCCACCACCAGAGATGGTTCTGTCTAAGGAGGGGGGCAGAAGATAAATAACATAAAGTTGACGGGGAGGGTGAAGTTCCTCATGGGGTAAAAAGGTTGAGAAAGTCCTATCTCCACCATTGGAGATGGTTCTGTCTAAGGAGGGGGGCAGAAGATAAATGACATAAAGTTGACGGGGAGGGTGAAGTTCCACCTATTTCCAGGGTTCCTCATGGGGTAAAAAGGTTGAGAAAGTCCTATCTCCACCATTGGAGATGGTTCTGTCTAAGGAGAGGAGCAGAAGGTTAATGACATAAAAGTTGATGGGAAAGGTGAAGTTCCACCTACTTCCAGGGTTCCTCAGGAGTAAAAAGGTTTAAAAAGTCCTATCTCCACCATCAGATATGGTTCTGTCTAAGGAGGGGGGCAGAAGGTGAATGACATAAAGTTGAAGGAGAAGGTAAAGTTTTACCTACTTCCAGGGTTCCTCGGGGGTAAAAAGGTTAAGAAAGTCCTATCTCCACCATCGGAGATGGTTCTGTCTAAGGAGGGGGGCAGAAGGTGAATGACGTAAAGCTGAAGGAGAAGGTAAAGTTTTACCTACTTCCAGGGTTCTTCGGGGGTAAAAAGGTTAAGAAAGTCCTATCTCCACCATCGGAGATGGTTCTGTCTAAGGAGGGGGGCAATAGGTGAATGACATAAAGTTGACGGGGAGGGTGAAGTTCTACCTATTTCCAGGGTTCCTCATGGGGTAAAAAGGTTAAGAAAGTCCTATCTCCACCATCGGAGGTGGTTCTGTCTAAGGAGGGGCCAGAAGATAAATGACATAAAGTTGACGGGGAGGGTGAAGTTCTACCTATTTCCAGGGTTCCTCATGGGGTAAAAAGGTTACGAAAGTCCTATCTCCACCATTGGAGATGGTTCTGTCTAAGGAGGAGGGCAGAAGGTGAATGACATTAAGTTGACGGTGAGAGTGAAGTTCCACCTACTTCCAGCCCAGGGTTTCTCAGGGGGGAAAAGGTTGAGAAAGTCCTATCTCCACCACCAGAGATGGTTCTGTCTAAGGAGGGGGGCAGAAGATAAATGACATAAAGTTGACGGGGAGGGTGAAGTTCCACGGGGAGGGTCAAGTTCCTCATGGGGTAAAAAGGTTGAGAAAGTCCTATCTCCACCATTGGAGATGGTTCTGTCTAAGGAGGGGGGCAGAAGGTGAATGACATAAAGTTGAGGGGGAGGGTGAAGTTCCACCTACTTCCAGGGTTCCCACAGGAGTAAAAAGGTTTAAAAAGTCCTATCTCCACCATTTGGAGATGGTTTTGTCTAAGGAGGGGGCAGAAGGTGAATGACTTAAGCCCTGTACACACGATCGGTTTTACCGATGAAAACAGTCCGATGGACTTTTTTCATCGGACAAACCGATCGTGTATAGGACCTATCGGTCTTTTTTCCATCGGTTTTAAAAAATAGAACATGTTTTACATTTTTCCGATGGATCAAAAACCGATAGCAAATTCCGATCGTCTATGGGCAAGTCCATCGGATAAAAAACTCACGCATGCTCAGAATCAAGTCGACGCATTAAACTTAATTTTTCTCGGCTCATCGGAGTGTTTTACGTCACCGCGTTTGGAACGGTCAGTTTTTTGACTAATGGTGTGTAGGCAAGACTGATGGAAGTCAGCTTCATCGGATTTCCGATGGAAAAAACCATCGGATTAGAATCCATAGGATATCCGATCGTGTGTACGAGGCTATAAAGTTGACGGTGAGGGTGAAGTTCCACCTACTTCCAGGGTTCCTCAGGGGTAAAAGATTGATAAAGTTCTATCTCCACCATCAGATATGGTTCTGTCTAAGGAGGGGGGCAGAAGGTGAATGACATAAAGTTGACGGGGAGGGTGAAGTTCTACCTATTTCCAGGGTTCCTCATGGGGTAAAAAGGTTAAGAAAGTCCTATTTCCACCACCGGAGATTGTTCTGTCTAAGGAGGGGGGCAGAAGGTGAATGACATAAAGTTGACGGTGAGGGTGAAGTTCCACCTACTTCAAGATTGAGAAAGTCCTATCTCCACCACCAGATATGGTTCTGTCTAAGGAGGGGGGCAGAAGGTGAATGACATAAAGTTGACGGGGAGGGTGAAGTTCTACCTATTTCCAGGGTTCCTCATGGGGTAAAAAGGTTAAGAAAGTCCTATTTCCACCACCAGAGTTTGTTCTGTCTAAAGAGGGGGGCAGAAGGTGAATGACATAAAGTTGACGGTGAGGGTGAAGTTCCACCTACTTCAAGGGTTCCTCAGGGGCAAAAGATTTAGAAAGTCCTATCTCCACCATCAGATATGGTTCTGTCTAAGGAGGGGGGCAGAAGGTGAATGACATAAAGTTGACGGGGAGAGTGAAGTTCTACCTATTTCCAGGGTTCCTCATGGGGTAAAAAGGTTGAAAAAGTCCTATCTCCACCATCGGACATGGTTCTGTCTAAGGAGGGGGGCAGTAGGTGAATGACATAAAGTTGACGGGGAGGGTGAAGTTCTACCTATTTCCAGGGTTCCTCATGGGGTAAAAAGGTTAAGAAAGTCCTATTTCCACCACCGGAGATTGTTCTGTCTAAGGAGGGGCCAGAAGATAAATGACATAAAGTTGACAGGGATGGTGAAGTTCCACCTACTTCCAGGCTTCCTCAGAGGTAAAAGGGTTGAGAAAGTTCTGTCTCCACCATCGGACATGGTTCTGTCTAAGGAGGGGGGCAGTAGGTGAATGACATAAAGTTGACGGGGAGGGTGAAGTTCTACCTATTTCCAGGGTTCCTCATGGGGTAAAAAGGTTGAAAAAGTCCTATCTCCACCATCGGAGGTAGGACCTGGTGTGAATAGTTGGTGTGCTGCAGAATAAGTTGGCACGACTTGAATAAAATAAATAAAATGAGCTCTGCCACAGGTTGCGTCTTCTGCGTTATGTGTCGGCGGGTTGTGCTGTAAAACCTTGGCCAGGGGGGCCATAATTCGTAATGCGCGATGACAGAGCCCAGCTCCATTGCTCGTTTCTGCAGCTTTGCTTCCACCAGGGAGAGGATGACACAAAGCCAGCGTCTGGCTCTCAGCGTACAGCGCACAGGCCTCCTGACACCGCGCTGCATGTGCTGACCTCATTCTGCTCCTGGCAACCGTCTGCAGTTTGCTATGGCTCCAGCCTTCAGTTCTTCACCTTTTTTCAGAAAATAAGCTCGGAATGAGCTCCGTCGGGACCCTGCCAGAGAAGACAAGTCCAAGCGTGCCGCTTATTGAAATGACTGCCAATGTTTTTGTGCTTGGACCACGGCGGTGACTGGCATACATCTGCTCGTGGAAAACTTTTCCTGTGGTCATAATGAGTACTAATGGTTCTGGAAATGTTCTTGATTTTTATTGAAGTCATAACGTTTGCTGTTTTTTTTATTTTATTTTTTTCAAGAGCGCTAAGGGATTTGGATGCTAAAGACTTTACTCCTTCCATAGAACATGTGGCGGCTGCTGGTCGGTGAATATCGTTTTTGCCGCGGTGACAGCTGTAAATCTGCGATGTCTAATCTTAAGGCGGCTAAAGCTTCTAGTGACACCTCTTCGTGTGGTCATTAGAGTATCCTTAGCTTAGGCGTGGGCTAGGTGACCCCGGGCCTACTTACCTGCCCTCTTCCAGCAGGTGTTCGCTATGTAGTACTTTGTTTCCTATTTGGCGCTCAGTTTTCTTGCGTTCTTTGATTAAATATAACCTCACACCTGACTTTACTTAATTTCATTTCATTTAGAGGCATGCATTACAGTTTTACCCACTTCCATACTTCTGGACATCATATTGACATCATCATATGAAGTCTTTCTGGGCTTTCAGTGGAGATATATGAATGGTGGGGGCAGCTGTAGGCATCTTTTTGTTCTGCTGGCGATTCCACTCACTATAAAAACAATCATAGCGGCTGTTCAGCCCGCCACCCTCCGGTGCTTCTACCAGCTCGCCCGTGCAATTGGCGAGCCGAAGAATGAATTAGCCGGGGGCGGCCGCTTACCATAGAGCTGACCGAGGACCAGATGGTCCTAAACTATCTCTATGACCTTCGGAGGCCGGACGCAAGGCTATGACGTCACTGAAATTTTTTGGCTGGGAAGCTGAGACTGTTTTTTTATTTCTGATCTCAGGCTTTCCAGCCTTGAGGAGAGATCTGAGGACTTATAGACCCAAGTTCTCGCTGTAAAGTGGACCTGTCATGCCCTATTCCTATTACAAGGAGATGTAAACACTGACTTTTTTTGGCTGGGAAGCTGAGACCGTTTTTTTTCTGATCTCAGGCTTTCCAGCCTAGAGGAGAGATCTGAGGACTTATGGACCCAAGATCTCGCTGTAAAGAGGACCTGTCATGCCCTATCCCTATTACAAGGAGATGTAAACACTGCAGTTTTTTTGGCTGGGAAGCTGAGACCGTTTTTTTATTTCTGATCTCAGGCTTTCCAGCCTTGAGGAGAGATCTGAGGACTTATAGACCCAAGTTGTCGCTGTAAAGTGGACCTGTCATGCCCTATTCCTATTACAAGGAGATGTAAACACTGACTTTTTTTGGCTGGGAAGCTGAGACCGTTTTTTTTCTGATCTCAGGCTTTCCAGCCTAGAGGAGAGATCTGAGGACTTATAGACCCAAGATCTCGCTGTAAAGAGGACCTGTCATGCCCTATTCCTATTACAAGAAGATGTAAACACTGCAGTTTTTTTTGGCTGGGAAGCTGAGATCGTTTTTTTTTTCTGATCTCAGGCTTTCCAGCCTAGAGGAGAGATCTGAGGACTTAGACCCCAGATCTCATCTGTCATGCAATGGATGTTTACATTCCTTGTAATAGGAATAAAAGTGCTCAATTTTATTTATTTTTTTAAGGGAAAGTGTAAAAAATAAATAAAAATAAGCAATAAAAAAATAAAGTTTTAAAGCGCCCCCGTCACCTCGTGCTCGCACACAGAAGCAATCGCATACATAGGTCGCGTCCGCACATGTAAACAATGTTCAAACCACACATGTGAGGTATCATCGCAAACGTTAGAGCGAGAGCAATAATTCTAGTGCAAGACCTCCTCTGTAACTCTAAACTGGTAACCTGTAAAAAAAAATTAAAGCATAGCCTATGGAGATTTTTAAGTACCGAAGTTTGGCACCATTTCAAAAGCGTGCGCAATTTTAGCGTGACATGTTAGGTATCTATTTACTCGGTGTAACATAATTTTTCACATTATACAAAAAAATTGGGCTAACTTTAGTGTTTTGTTTTTTTTAATTCATTAAAGTTTTTTTTTTTTTATAAATAATCAAGTTTTAAAAATTGCTGCGCAGATACCGTGTGACCTAAAAAGTAATGTTTGGGGGTTCTGAGTAATTTTCTAGAAAAAATTATGATTTTTACATGTAGGAGAGGAATGCCAGAAATGGCCTGGTATGGAAGGTTTCGAGTAAACCTGCTACCATCGTACAATGCCTTAGCTGGTAATAGAAAGGTAATACAGGCTCTTCTAAAGCACCCCTAAATAGGCTATATTACTGTGCAAATAGCTATTATATTATTATAATATTATTATTAATAATATTCAGGTGTGGCACCTTCCTAGTATAGGATGATAGGCACATTTAGTTGTTGGCTCCTTTATAGTCATTGGAGCAGCAATTGATTTCTTTGGGCTCATAGGCGTGCGCACAGGGTGTGCCGGATGTGGCCTGGGCACGCCCTAATCACCCTTATGTGGTGCCAATTCCCCCTGCTTCCTGTCCCACCCCTGCAGTGCTGCCAGCTTCCCTCCTCTCCTCTCAGGAGCAGGTAAATATTTCATTAACCACTTCAAGACCAGGCCTATTTCTGACATCTGTTGTTTACAAGTTAAAATCTGTATTTTTTGTTAGAAAATTACTTAGAGCCCCCAAACGCTATATATATATATATTGTGAGGGGGTTAGCTCGGCAGCGGGTGTGGGTGACCCCCGAGATGGGCTCCCCACACAAAAACAGGCCCAGCAGACGGAGCTTGTGGTTTTCAAAATCAAAAAGGTGCGGTTTATTTTCTATTTACAGTGACAAAACACAGCAAAGCAAAAGAAACATAAACAAAATAAATCCTGGTCAAGTTGACCTCTGACTAAACATACAGGTTTCCTAACTAACAACTGGGATCAGCCTAGTGCTGTCCTAGTCCCTAAGTCCCTGGTTTTAAATGTCCAAGCAAATAGCCACACAGGCTTTGTCTCACCGCACAGGGGTTCACTCTCCCTAGACAGTCCACACAGGTCTGGTTCCAGGCATGAGCTAACATCTAATGAAGCTGGGAGTTCTTATAGAGGCCTAAATGAGCTGACAAGCTTCAGCTGGTCTCATCAACTCCCTGTCTGCACGACGCCCAGCCCTCTACCTAGAGGTATGAGTCATCCATGAGCCCACTAGCCTTAGCTGGGCTTATACAACTCTCCACCTAGTTGTATAAGTCAGCGTAAAGCCTGAATCTGGGCGAAATATATCTACCCCCCTGGATGCAACCAGGTGACTTTACCTTCCTGCTGTCACATACCCCCCCCCCTCTTGTTTTAACCTCGGGGTTGGAACACCAGCAATCAGGCATTCATGTACTCGAGACAAAGCATCCACATTCCCCATTTGAACGCCAGGGCGATGCCTTACTGTGAAGTTGAATTCCTGGAGGGCCAGGAACCACCTATTCACTCTTCTATTTGTTTCCTTGTTTTGAGCCATCCACTTTAACGGAGCGTGATCCGTAACCATGTCAAAGTGCCTACCTAGCAGGTAGTACCGAAGGGAATCTAGAGCCCACTTCACCGCTAAACACTCCTTTTCAACGGTGGCGTAATTTACCTCATGGGACTTCAACTTCCTGCTGAGGTAAATGACTGGGTGCTCTTCCCCGTTCCAGACCTGGGACAATACTGCTCCTAACCCCACATCTGACGCATCACTTTGTACGACAAAGTCTTTAGAGAAGTCGGGTGAGTACAACACTGGCTGGCTACATAAGGCTTGTTTCAAGAATTGGAATGCTGCCTCAGCCTCGGGGGTCCATTTAATCATGACCGACCCTTTCCCCTTCGTTAGGTTGGTTAGGGGCACAGCCTTAGAAGCAAAGTGGGGAATGAATCGCCGATAATACCCAGCGATTCCCAGAAAGGCTCGTACCTGCTTCTTGCTGTTGGGACGTGGCCAACTCTGGATGGCCTCGACTTTGTTGAGTTGGGGTTTTATTACTCCCCTCCCAATGGTGTACCCAAGATATTTGGCCTCCTCCTGCCCAATGGTACACTTCTTGGGGTTAGCCGTAAACCCCGCTTCCCGAACAGAGTCCAGGACTGCTTGCACTTTTGGCAGATGTGAGGCCCAATCTGTGCTATGGACAATTACGTCATCCAGGTAAGCCGCAGCATACTTCCGATGGGGCCTCAGCATCTGGTCCATTTTCCGCTGGAATGTGGCCGGCGCATTCTGTAACCCGAACGGCATTCTTTTATATTGGAACGCCCCGTCTGGGGTTACAAATGCGGTTTTCTCTTTGGCCAATTTGGCCAGGGGGATTTGCCAATACCCTTTTGTGAGGTCAAGAGTCGTCATGTATCGGGCTGTTCCCAGCCGGTCGATCAACTCATCTATACGTGGCATGGGGTAGGTGTCAAATTTTGTAACTTTGTTCAACTGACGAAAATCGTTACAAAATCGCCAGCTCCCATCCGGTTTAGGCACCAACACAATGGGACTAGACCAATCACTTTGGGACTCCTCTATCACCCCTAAGTTCAGCATTTTCTGTACTTCCTCCCGTATTGCCTCCCGTCGGGCCTCTGGGATCCGATAGGGTTTTAACTTCACCCTTTCACCGGGCGGGGTAATGATGTCATGCTCTACCCCAAATGTTTGTCCCGGCAGCTCAGAGAATACCTCCTTGTTGCGAAGCACAAACTCCTTAACCTCCTGTTGTTGGGGTTGTGACAAGGTGGCTGCTATTCCAACCTCAGGAATGACGCAACCAGTTTGAGCTGGTGACCAAGTGTCTGCGACTAGGGACTCTCTATCCCTCCAGGCTTTCAACAGATTAACGTGATAGATCTGTTCGGGCTTTCGCCTTCCTGGTTGTCTGACCTTGTAATTCACTTCGCTCACTTTTTCCATTATCTCGTAGGGGCCTTGCCATTTGGCAAGGAATTTACTTTCAACCGTAGGGACAAGTACCAGTATCCTATCCCCCCGGGGAAAAGGTACGGGTCTTGGCTCCACGGTTGTACACTCTCTGCTGTGCTAACTGCGCTTGGGCCAAATGTTCCTTCACGATGGGCATTACCTGTGCAATTCGGTCTTGCATCAGGGCGACATGCTCAATCACACTCCTGTGGGGAGAACTCTCACTTTCCCAAGTTTCCTTGGCAATATCCAACAGCCCTCTTGGGTGTCTCCCATACAGTAACTCAAAGGGGGAGAATCCCGTAGAGGATTGGGGCACCTCCCTAATAGCAAACATCAGATAAGGAAGTAGACAGTCCCAATCCTTTCCATCTCTATCCACCACTTTCTTCAACATTTGTTTTAGGGTTTTGTTGAATCTTTCAACCAGCCCATCGGTCTGGGGGTGATACACAGATGTACGTAATTGCGTCACTTTGAACAATTTACACAGCTCCTTCATAACCCGGGACATAAAGGGTGTACCTTGGTCCGTAAGCAGTTCTTTACAAATACCCACCCGGCTAAACACAAGAGATAGCTCTTTGGCTATGGTTTTGGCCGAGGTATTTCGGAGAGGGATCGCTTCTGGATAACAGGTGGCATAGTCCATTATAACTAATATGTACTGGTGCCCCCTAGCGGACTTGATTATAGGACCTACCAAATCCATGGCGATCCTCTCAAACGGGACCTCAATGATGGGTAGAGGGACCAGCGGGCTACGGAAATGTGGCATCGGGGCCGACCTCTGACACACAGGGCAGGAGGAACAATAATTTTCTATGTCCTTCATCACCCCCGGCCAATAGAATCTCTGTAATACCCTCTCTCGGGTTTTCTCTGTCCCCAGATGACCTCCAAGAATGTGCCCATGGGCCAACTCCAACACCAACTTCCTGTAAGGTTTGGGCACCACAAGCTGCTCAACGGTTTCTTCTGCCCTTTTTGCCACCCGATACAGTAGGTCCTTCTCTACGCTGAAGTATGGGTAAGTGCAGGTATTATCTGGGTTCACTAACTCGCCATCTATTTTCACTACGTTTTCCCGTGCCTTTATTAGGGCGGGGTCTTTCAACTGTTCTGTGGCAAAGTTTTCCCTGTGAACCTCAAGATCAGAAAACTCCACAGACGGTAGGTTTTCGTCTGAGGAGGTGGGCTCCTCTCCAGTTTCTTGAGTCTCCCCTGCCAATACTGATAAGGGAAATTCCGGAGAGTCCTCACCACTCTCAGGGGAGTTCTGGCTATCACATTCCTGGTACATAGGGGCACCAGTGGGGGGCTCAGGATCATCCCACAGTTCCCAGAACTTCGGAAAATCCCTTCCCACAATGGCGTCATACGGTAACTGAGATACTAAGCCCACTGGATGAGAGAGGGTACCTTTGGGGGTCTCGAAACACACTGTAGTCACTGGATACTCTCGGGTGTCCCCATGCACACAAATAACAGCTACCTTGCTATTCCCAGAGACCTCTGTTTTAACTAACTCAGCCTTTATCAGGGTCACAAGGCTACCTGAATCCAGCAATACCACAACATTTCTACCATTAACACGCATTTTGCATAAATGTTTCTCAGTTCCTCGAATGGCAGTGCATGCGACTGTCGCACACAGCGACTGACGTCTGCCCGTCAGAAAGTCACACTGCATGGGTTCCTCCACAACCGGGCAATTTGCTGCAATATGTCCCGCTTGCCGGCAGCGGTAGCAAACGATCCTTCTTGCCGCCTCTTGAGCCGCTGATTTCCCAGGCTGTTCTCGCCAAACTTGGGGTAGAGCTCCCACCCTCTCACTCTCTCCACCCTTACCCCTTGGAATCATCTTATCCGCCCCTGGGGATGGTCTGGTCTTAGGGTGGAAAGTCCGAGTGTCTCTGGAAGAGGCCGTCAGGTTCTCTGTAGCCAAGTATTTCTCCACACGATCCACAAGACCATCGGCCGTCTCTGGGTCTCCATGGCTTACCCACTTTTGGATGGCAGTAGGAAGAGCTCTCAAAAACCGATCCATTACAACACGTTCCACAATCTTTGGTGCGGACAAAGTCTCTGGCTGTAGCCACTTTCTGCTCAGGTGAATGAGATCATACATTTGAGACCTGGGGGGTTTTCCAAGCTGGAAAGTCCAGTTATGCACACGCTGAGCCCGGACAGCCAGGGTGACACCCAGCCTTGCCAATATTTCAGCTTTTAGCATCACATAGTCTTTTGCTTGGTCATGCTCTAGGTCATAGTAAGCCTTCTGCGATTCACCAGTTAACAGAGGAGCCACCAGTCCAGCCCACTGCTCCTCAGGCCACTTTTCTCTTTCAGCAGTCCTTTCAAATGTGGTCAAAAATACCTCTGGATCATCCTCTCCAGTCATTTTTGTCAATAAACGACTCACCCCAAAGGACGCGTTATTAGTGGGACGGCTTCCCTCACTGGTCTGCGGACGTTGCTGCACTACTGCTTCCATTTGTTGTAGTCTCTGCTCTTGCTTCTGTAACAGGTCTATGAAGCGGGCCTCAGATTGCTGCAGGGCTTGTTGCTGAGCTTCCAGACTCTGTTGGTGAGCTTGCTGCTGGGCTGCAAGGCTCTGTTGATGAGCTTGCTGCTGGGCTGCAAGGCTCCTTTGCAAACCTGCATTTGTCTGCTGTTGATTGGCATTTGCTAGAGCCAGCTGTTTCAGTATCTCCTCCATGCTGGCTTAAAAAAAACTGCCTGTATTCTCCACCAACTGTGAGGGGGTTAGCTCGGCAGCGGGTGTGGGTGACCCCCGAGATGGGCTCCCCACACAAAAACAGGCCCAGCAGACGGAGCTTGTGGTTTTCAAAATCAAAAAGGTGCGGTTTATTTTCTATTTACAGTGACAAAACACAGCAAAGCAAAAGAAACATAAACAAAATAAATCCTGGTCAAGTTGACCTCTGACTAAACATACAGGTTTCCTAACTAACAACTGGGATCAGCCTAGTGCTGTCCTAGTCCCTAAGTCCCTGGTTTTAAATGTCCAAGCAAATAGCCACACAGGCTTTGTCTCACCGCACAGGGGTTCACTCTCCCTAGACAGTCCACACAGGTCTGGTTCCAGGCATGAGCTAACATCTAATGAAGCTGGGAGTTCTTATAGAGGCCTAAATGAGCTGACAAGCTTCAGCTGGTCTCATCAACTCCCTGTCTGCACGACGCCCAGCCCTCTCCCTAGAGGTATGAGTCATCCATGAGCCCACTAGCCTTAGCTGGGCTTATACAACTCTCCACCTAGTTGTATAAGTCAGCGTAAAGCCTGAATCTGGGCGAAATATATCTACCCCCCTGGATGCAACCAGGTGACTTTACCTTCCTGCTGTCACAATATATATATATATATATATATATATATTTATATATATATGTGTGTGTGTGTGTTTTTTTAGCAGAGACCCTAGAGAATAAAATGGCGGTCGTTGCAATATTTTATGTCACACTGTATTTTCGTCGCGGTCTTTCAAACGCAATTTATTTGGAAAAAATACATTTCAATTAATTAAGAAAAAAACGAAACAGTAAAGTTAGCCCAATTTTTTTGTATAATGTAAAAGATGATGTTACGCCAAGTAAATTGATACGGAACATGTCAATTACACAATGCTCGTGGAATGGCTACAAACTACGGTACTTAGGCGACATAGGCGACACTTTTAACGGCCGCGGCAATACCTCACACGTGTGATTTGAATACTGTTTACTATTGAGGTTGAGATCTACGTAAGTGTTTTTCTTCTCAAGTACGGAGCGATGGGGCGCTTTAAAAATTGTATTTATATTTATTATATTTATTTATTTATAAAAAAAATAAACTGTTCTACACTGTCCCTTTTAAAAATCTCTTTATGTAGAGATCTGGAGTCTATAAGACCCCAAACCCCTCCTCTGCACTTAAAAGTATTTAAAACGCCACAATTTGCGTTTTTGAATACTGTTATATTTTTTTAAATCGGCATCGTTGGCTGCCGAGTAAACCGGAAGTGATGTTGCGACTAGGGTGACCACATTTCCAAACTACCATTCAGGGACACCCTCCCTTCCCAAAAATCAACTTGTGCTGTAACGAATCACAGCACAGTGATTGGACACAAGAGGCGGGATTTATGATTTCTTCAATCACAAGCAGGGGGCGGGGATTGTGCTCCTCCAGGCATTTCCGGCCAGGACAAGTACTGTCAGTGAGTAAAGCGGTGATGTGGCTGTATTTTTTGGGGGCATCAGATTGGCCCGGCCAGTGGCTGTGTCAGTTTCATTCCGGGACACTGTATTGTCCTGGAATGAATGTGCCCGGGACAGACCTGTAAAATGCAGGACTGTCCCGGGCAATCCGGGACACGTGGTCACCCTAGTTGCAACGTCACTTCTGGGTTTTTACATTGGAGACTCCGAATCCGGCTTTGTTCAGGACTCCGGGCAGCCGGTGGACGTGCTGACTGGTGGCTCGGTTGTCCCGGTGGGACGGGAGACCCGAGCAGAGCGGCAGACGGCGGCGGGAGGGGGGGGGGGAACATCCCTGCTTAGCCGCATCAGTTGCATACCTCCCAACTAGGGATGAGCTTCGTGTTCGAGTCGAACATACGTTCGACTCGAACATCGGCTGTTCGATCGTTCGACGAAGATCGAACGATTTGGGCCGTTCGCGCCAAATTTGAGTGACGCGAACGGCCCACAATGCACTACGCCATCGCAGTGTCATCCAGGCGCTGTGATTGGCCAAGCATGCACTGTGACCCCGCATGCTTGGCCAATCACAGCGCCGGCAGCGAGGAGAGCAATGATTGGCCACAGGCAGGATGCCTGTGGCCAATTATTGCTGAGGGTGTTTAGTACACGCCCCACACTATAAAAGGCCGCCAGCATGGCGGCCTAGTGTAGTGTGTTCCGGAGCAGGGAAAGACAAGCATAGGCAGGGACAGTGACATTTATTTCTTTCTTGCTTAACCTGGATTCCTTTAGTTTAGGGAAAGAGAAGGATAGGTAGGGAGAGTGTCAGTGTGTTTTACTGTGCGAGTCCTTGTTTCTAGGGACAAAGAAGGAAAGTGAGGGGAATTCTCCTTGTGCTATAGTGTGCTTTAAAAAAACATTTTTTCTAGGGACAGAAAACTCTAGGTAGGGAGAGTGTCAGTTTCTTTCACTGTGCGAGTCCTTGTTTCTAGGGACAAAGAAGGAAAGTGAGGGGAATTCTCCTTGTGCTATAGTGTGCTTTAAAAAAACATTTTTTCTAGGGACAGAAAACTCTAGGTAGGGAGAGTGTCAGTTTCTTTCACTGTGCGAGTCCTTGTTTCTAGGGACAAAGAAGGAAAGTGAGGGGAATTCTCCTTGTGCTATAGTGTGCTTTAAAAAAAAAAAAATTCTAGGGACAGAAAACTCTAGGTAGGGAGAGTGTCAGTTTCTTTCACTGTGCGAGTCCTTGTTTCTAGGGACAAAGAAGGAAAGTGAGTGGAATTCTCCTTGTGCTATAGTGTGCTTTAAAAAAACATTTTTTCTAGGGACAGAAAACTCTAGGTAGGGAGAGTGTCAGTTTCTTTCACTGTGCGAGTCCTTGTTTCTAGGGACAAAGAAGGAAAGTGAGGGGAATTCTCCTTGTGCTATAGTGTGCTTTAAAAAAACATTTTTTCTAGGGACAGAAAACTCTAGGTAGGGAGAGTGTCAGTTTCTTTCACTGTGCGAGTCCTTGTTTCTAGGGACAAAGAAGGAAAGTGAGGGGAATTCTCCTTGTGCTATAGTGTGCTTTAAAAAAACATTTTTTCTAGGGACAGAAAACTCTAGGTAGGGAGAGTGTCAGTTTCTTTCACTGTGCGAGTCCTTGTTTCTAGGGACAAAGAAGGAAAGTGAGGGGAATTCTCCTTGTGCTATAGTGTGCTTTAAAAAAACATTTTTTCTAGGGACAGAAAACTCTAGGTAGGGAGAGTGTCAGTTTATTTCACTGTGCGAGTCCTTGTTTCTAGGGACAAAGAAGGAAAGTGAGGGGAATTCTCCTTGTGCTATAGTGTGCTTTAAAAAAACATTTTTTCTAGGGACAGAAAACTCTAGGTAGGGAGAGTGTCAGTTTATTTCACTGTGCGAGTCCTTGTTTCTAGGGACAAAGAAGGAAAGTGAGGGGAATTCTCCTTGTGCTATAGTGTGCTTTAAAAAAACATTTTTTCTAGGGACAGAAAACTCTAGGTAGGGAGAGTGTCAGTTTCTTTCACTGTGCGAGTCCTTGTTTCTAGGGACAAAGAAGGAAAGTGAGGGGAATTCTCCTTGTGCTATGGTGTGCTTTAAAAAAAAAAATTTTCTAGGGACAGAAAACTCTAGGTAGGGAGAGTGTCAGTTTCTTTCACTGTGCGAGTCCTTGTTTCTAGGGACAAAGAAGGAAAGTGAGGGGAATTCTCCTTGTGCTATAGTGTGCTTTAAAAAAACATTTTTTCTAGGGACAGAAAACTCTAGGTAGGGAGAGTGTCAGTTTCTTTCACTGTGCGAGTCCTTGTTTCTAGGGACAAAGAAGGAAAGTGAGGGGAATTCTCCTTGTGCTATAGTGTGCTTTAAAAAAACATTTTTTCTAGGGACAGAAAACTCTAGGTAGGGAGAGTGTCAGTTTCTTTCACTGTGCGAGTCCTTGTTTCTAGGGACAAAGAAGGAAAGTGAGGGGAATTCTCCTTGTGCTATAGTGTGCTTTAAAAAAACATTTTTTCTAGGGACAGAAAACTCTAGGTAGGGAGAGTGTCAGTTTCTTTCACTGTGCGAGTCCTTGTTTCTAGGGACAAAGAAGGAAAGTGAGGGGAATTCTCCTTGTGCTATAGTGTGCTTTAAAAAAACATTTTTTCTAGGGACAGAAAACTCTAGGTAGGGAGAGTGTCAGTTTCTTTCACTGTGCGAGTCCTTGTTTCTAGGGACAAAGAAGGAAAGTGAGGGGAATTCTCCTTGTGCTATAGTGTGCTTTAAAAAAACATTTTTTCTAGGGACAGAAAACTCTAGGTAGGGAGAGTGTCAGTTTCTTTCACTGTGCGAGTCCTTGTTTCTAGGGACAAAGAAGGAAAGTGAGGGGAATTCTCCTTGTGCTATAGTGTGCTTTAAAAAAAAAAATTTTCTAGGGACAGAAAACTCTAGGTAGGGAGAGTGTCAGTTTCTTTCACTGTGCGAGTCCTTGTTTCTAGGGACAAAGAAGGAAAGTGAGGGGAATTCTCCTTGTGCTATAGTGTGCTTTAAAAAAACATTTTTTCTAGGGACAGAAAACTCTAGGTAGGGAGAGTGTCAGTTTCTTTCACTGTGCGAGTCCTTGTTTCTAGGGACAAAGAAGGAAAGTGAGGGGAATTCTCCTTGTGCTATAGTGTGCTTTAAAAAAACATTTTTTCTAGGGACAGAAAACTCTAGGTAGGGAGAGTGTCAGTTTCTTTCACTGTGCGAGTCCTTGTTTCTAGGGACAAATAAGGAAAGTGAGGGGAATTCTCCTTGTGCTATAGTGTGCTTTAAAAAAAAAAAATTTCTAGGGACAGAAAACTCTAGGTAGGGAGAGTGTCAGTTTCTTTCACTGTGCGAGTCCTTGTTTCTAGGGACAAAGAAGGAAAGTGAGGGGAATTCTCCTTGTGCTATAGTGTGCTTTAAAAAAACATTTTTTCTAGGGACAGAAAACTCTAGGTAGGGAGAGTGTCAGTTTCTTTCACTGTGCGAGTCCTTGTTTCTAGGGACAAAGAAGGAAAGTGAGGGGAATTCTCCTTGTGCTATAGTGTGCTTTAAAAAAACATTTTTTCTAGGGACAGAAAACTCTAGGTAGGGAGAGTGTCAGTTTCTTTCACTGTGCGAGTCCTTGTTTCTAGGGACAAAGAAGGAAAGTGAGGGGAATTCTCCTTGTGCTATAGTGTGCTTTAAAAAAACATTTTTTCTAGGGACAGAAAACTCTAGGTAGGGAGAGTGTCAGTTTCTTTCACTGTGCGAGTCCTTGTTTCTAGGGACAAAGAAGGAAAGTGAGGGGAATTCTCCTTGTGCTATAGTGTGCTTTAAAAAAAAAAAATTTCTAGGGACAGAAAACTCTAGGTAGGGAGAGTGTCAGTTTCTTTCACTGTGCGAGTCCTTGTTTCTAGGGACAAAGAAGGAAAGTGAGGGGAATTCTCCTTGTGCTATAGTGTGCTTTAAAAAAACATTTTTTCTAGGGACAGAAAACTCTAGGTAGGGAGAGTGTCAGTTTCTTTCACTGTGCGAGTCCTTGTTTCTAGGGACAAAGAAGGAAAGTGAGGGGAATTCTCCTTGTGCTATAGTGTGCTTTAAAAAAACATTTTTTCTAGGGACAGAAAACTCTAGGTAGGGAGAGTGTCAGTTTCTTTCACTGTGCGAGTCCTTGTTTCTAGGGACAAAGAAGGAAAGTGAGGGGAATTCTCCTTGTGCTATAGTGTGCTTTAAAAAAACATTTTTTCTAGGGACAGAAAACTCTAGGTAGGGAGAGTGTCAGTTTCTTTCACTGTGCGAGTCCTTGTTTCTAGGGACAAAGAAGGAAAGTGAGGGGAATTCTCCTTGTGCTATAGTGTGCTTTAAAAAAACATTTTTTCTAGGGACAGAAAACTCTAGGTAGGGAGAGTGTCAGTTTCTTTCACTGTGCGAGTCCTTGTTTCTAGGGACAAAGAAGGAAAGTGAGGGGAATTCTCCTTGTGCTATAGTGTGCTTTAAAAAAACATTTTTTCTAGGGACAGAAAACTCTAGGTAGGGAGAGTGTCAGTTTCTTTCACTGTGCGAGTCCTTGTTTCTAGGGACAAAGAAGGAAAGTGAGGGGAATTCTCCTTGTGCTATAGTGTGCTTTAAAAAAACATTTTTTCTAGGGACAGAAAACTCTAGGTAGGGAGAGTGTCAGTTTCTTTCACTGTGCGAGTCCTTGTTTCTAGGGACAAAGAAGGAAAGTGAGGGGAATTCTCCTTGTGCTATAGTGTGCTTTAAAAAAACATTTTTTCTAGGGACAGAAAACTCTAGGTAGGGAGAGTGTCAGTTTCTTTCACTGTGCGAGTCCTTGTTTCTAGGGACAAAGAAGGAAAGTGAGGGGAATTCTCCTTGTGCTATAGTGTGCTTTAAAAAAACATTTTTTCTAGGGACAGAAAACTCTAGGTAGGGAGAGTGTCAGTTTCTTTCACTGTGCGAGTCCTTGTTTCTAGGGACAAAGAAGGAAAGTGAGGGGAATTCTCCTTGTGCTATAGTGTGCTTTAAAAAAACATTTTTTCTAGGGACAGAAAACTCTAGGTAGGGAGAGTGTCAGTTTCTTTCACTGTGCGAGTCCTTGTTTCTAGGGACAAAGAAGGAAAGTGAGGGGAATTCTCCTTGTGCTATAGTGTGCTTTAAAAAAACATTTTTTCTAGGGACAGAAAACTCTAGGTAGGGAGAGTGTCAGTTTCTTTCACTGTGCGAGTCCTTGTTTCTAGGGACAAAGAAGGAAAGTGAGGGGAATTCTCCTTGTGCTATAGTGTGCTAAAGCATTCCTCATCAACCATCTTTGAAATCCTTGTTTTTTGGACAGTCAGGGAAATTGTCGTTGTGCTATTCTGTGCAAAAGCAATCATCCTCAACCATATTTAGAAATCTTTAAGTAAAGGGACAGAGAAGGACACCTGAAGGTAGCCCTTATTGCTTTTTTCCCATCTCCCTGCAGGCCATCTATTAGAATGTCTGGAAGGCAAACAAGGAGAGGCAGACAGTCAGGAGGCAATAAAAGAGGGCAAGCAGGCTCTGTGTCTGGGGGCAACAGTGCTGGTCATGGACGCGGTGCATTGTCATCAGCACATGGCCATGGGACACGCTTGTCCTTCTTTTCGGCAGCTGGACATGTTGAGCCACATCATGCCGAAGACTTGGTAGAGTGGATGACCAAGCCCTCCTCCTCCTCCTCATCCTCTCTCACCCAGGCTCAGGGTACTGGCAAAGCAGCTGCCAAAGCGTCCTCTTCCCTGGTATCAATGTCAGACTCATCATCAGTCACTCCTTCCCTAGACCCACCATGTCCTCCTCCTGAGGAGTCCCCCGAACTGTTTGAGCACAGTGTTGGGTACATGCTCCAGGAGGATGCCCAGCGTTTCGAAGGGTCTGATGATGAAACCCAGCTACAGGAAGGCAGTAGCGTGAGAGCAGACAGAGGGGATGCTCAAGAAGGACACCAATCTGGCAGTCATGTTCCAGCAGCTGCAGCATACTGCCAGATTGGCTCCAGTGATGAGGAGGGAGGGGATGATGAGGTCACTGACTCCACGTGGGTGCCTAATAGGAGAGAGGAGGAGGAGGAGGAGGATGAGGAGGAGGCACATCTCCAACGAGGCAGGATGCCCTTTGGTGGCCAGCGTAAGGGCAGTACACCGACGGAATCACACCGCAGAGCTCCGCCTGTGCAGGGCGCTGCCTCTGCCCGTCATTCAAAAAGTTCCTTGGTGTGGGCCTTTTTTGAGGCTAGTGCATCAGATCGCACAGCTGCTGTTTGCAACATATGTCTCAAGCGTATATCGCGTGGCCAAAACATCAGCCGCTTGGGTACCACATGCCTGACCAGACATATGTTGACCTGCCATGCAGCTCGTTGGCAAGCCTACCTCAAAGACCCACACCAAAGAACAAAGCGGACCTCTCCTTGCACCGCATCAGCTGGGATCTCCAACCCCACTATAACTTCAGTCCTCTCTGAAACATGCACTGAGAGGAATGAAGGTGTAGAATTAGGTGTGTCACAGCCAAGTACTTGCGGCCACTCTGCTAGCAGTACACCGACGTCCGATTCTAGCAGGCAAATTTCCCTGCCCCAGCTGCTGGACCGTCGAAAGAAGTTCACTCCTAGCCATCCACATGCCCAGCGGTTGAATGCTAGCCTGGCTAAATTGCTAGCGCTTCAACTGCTGCCTTTTCAGTTGGTAGACTCGGCCCCCTTCCGTGAGTTTGTGCAATGTGCGGTTCCTCAGTGGCAGGTTCCCAAACGACACTTTTTCTCACGGAAGGCTATTCCGGCTCTCTACCGGCATGTGGAAGGCAATGTCTTGGCCTCGCTGGACAGGGCGGTCAGCGGTAAGGTGCATATTACCGCTGACTCATGGTCCAGCAGGCATGGACAGGGACGTTACCTTTCTTTCACGGCCCATTGGGTCACTCTTTTGGCAGCTGGGAAGGATGCAGGACAAGGTGCAGTAGTGTTGGAGGTTGTTCCACCGCCACGCCTCCAAAATGCTACTACTGGTTGTGACACACCTCTCTCCTCCACCCCCTCCTCTTCTTCTTCCTCCATGGCCTCTTCCTGTGGTTTGTCCTATGAACCAGCGGTGCTCCGTAGCCGTTCACGGGGCTACGCAAGTACGCAGGCAAAAAGATGCCATGCCGTGCTTGCGCTGGTGTGTTTGGGGGACAGAAGCCACACTGGGGCAGAGGTCCTGTCTGCTCTGCAGGGCCAGGCCGAGAGGTGGTTGACGCCACGCCAGCTAAAGCCAGGAATGGTGGTTTGCGACAATGGCACCAACCTCCTCTCCGCCCTCCGACAGGGACAACTGACCCATGTGCCCTGTGTGGCTCACGTCCTTAACCTGGTGGTGCAGCGGTTCTTGGGCAGGTACCCGGGCTTACAGGATGTCCTGAGGCAGGCCAGGAAAGTCTGTGTGCATTTCCGCAGATCTTATAATGCCAGTGCTCGCCTGGCTGAGCTGCAAAAGGAGTTGAACCTGCCCAAGAACCGCCCACCTGTTTAACAGGGGCGTGTCATTACAATTTTTGAAGCAATACTTTGCAACAGGGCTCATTGCTGTGCTCCAAGTACAGTATCTGTGAGGGGTTGTAGTGTTGTGCCACCAGTGCCTAAGGCCCAATTTTTCAGCCCCTGTTCAACAGGGGCATGCAATTACAATTCTTGATCTAATAATTCACAGCAGGGCCCATTGCTGCACCCACCAAGAGTAACTGTCAGGGCTTACAGTGTTGTGGCACCAGCACCACCATCAAAGGCCCAATTTTTACTACCACTGTTCAACAATTATATGTAATTAAAATTCCTGATATAATAGTTGACAGCAGGGCGTTCCAGCACCAACCAAGAGTAACTGTGAGTGCTTACAGTGTTGTGCCAACACCAACACCTAAGGGGCCTATTTCTGCAGAGTATATACGGCAGGTCCCTACTTTCAAACATCCAACTTACAAACGACTCCTACTTGCAAACGCAAGAAGACAACAGGAAGTGAGAGGAAATCTACCCCTAGGAAGGAAAATTCTCTCCTGTAAGAATAAATATGGGAGAAAGGTGTCTCCTCTGTACTGATGCTTTATCACCAATCCTTGTTTCAAGAAAAACACCACATTTCAAAAACAGTTGTCATTGGGACGGAAAGTGAGGTGAAATGTTCTGAACAGGGGCACAGACAGCAAAACAAATGTTACAGGGGTGATAACCCTTACCTATGTTTTCCAAAAAGTTTAAAAATAGATTTTTGGGCTGGAGCTACACTTCAACAATGTACCTGTTCAAAATTACAAACAGATTCTACATAAGAACAAACCTACAGTCCCTGTCTTGTATGCACCGCCTGTATACGGCTGTTCAGAGTATATAGGGCCTTTTTTATTTTATGTGCGGGGTTCCCCTTAATATCCATACAAGACCCAAAGGGGCTGGTAATGGGCTGGGGTAGGGGGGTCATGGGGTAGCTATGCCATTTTTCTTAAAGATTTTCATCCATATTACCGGGACCAGACATTACATTAAAGCCGCAAGCAGTTTTAAATGGCTTTTTTTTCCTTTAGAAGTGTCATTTTGTGCAGGGACAGTTCTAAACACGGGAAACACGTGGCACTTCACAGGCATACTTTAGACACCCCCCAGGTACAATATTTAAAGGAATATTTGACTTTTTTTTTTTCACTTTATGCATCATTAAAATGACTGCTCCCGAAAAACGACCGTTTTTAAAACTTCTTTTTGCATTGATACATGTCCCCTGGTGCACAACCCGGGTTCCCAAACCCTTTTTAGGACAATAACATGCATAATAGTTGTTATAATTAGCACTTTAGAATTCGAACGTTCGCATCCATTGTATTTAATAGGGTTCTAATGTTCGTATGAACTTTCGGTCCGTTCGCGGGTTCTGGTGCGAACCGAACCCGGGGGTGTTCGGCTCATCACTACTCCCAACATTTCGAGATGGGAATGAGGGACACCTACTAACAAATGTTGTAGTTTCACCACAGCTGGAGGGCCGAGGTTGCGTAACCCTGGTTTAGAGCCTTAATATTTCACCAAAGCCCCATAACGGGGCTCCTAAAAAAAAATTGTAAAAAATTTTTAATAATAATAATATGGTAAAAATAATAGAAAAAAAAACATTTTACGGTAATTTTTTTTTTTTGCAATTTTAACTGTTTTGCAATGAAAGTTTGATGACAGACCTCCGACGCAGACACACAAGTGTATTTTTACATCTTGCATGTGCCAGGCCTGGCTCTAGGGAATGATGGTCCTGTCTATCTACAGCTCAGTGCATGTCCCCAGGACAATTAAGGCTCTCTATGGCTTGCTTTACTACATGCATAACTTTACAGAACATGTCAGAAAAGCCACAAACGTTATCACTTGCCTGGGAGTAAGAAAGTACACTTGTCTATTTCTGAGGTTGTTACATTTACAGATTTTATAAAGAGGCAAGAAAGGGGGCACAGGACTTTGTATAAACTGTGCTTCTATGAGCGATGGGGCAACCTCAAGGTGACCTAGCTCTTGATTTGCTCATTGCTGTATACATCACTATGTTGGTTCTCACACAGAGCAAAGCAGGACCAAACTTTGCAGAGTTGCTTTGGTGTGCATTTACATACACTATATTGTCAAAAGTATTGGGACACCTGCCTTTACACGCACATGAACTTTAATGGCATCCAAGTCTTAGTCCTCCGGAGGGTTCAATATTGAGTTGGCCCACACTTTGCAGCTATAACAGCTTCAACTCTTCTGGGAAGGAGGGGGATTTGGAGTGGGGGGGTAGGGTTGCCACCTTTTCTTCAGGTGAAACCTGAACACTTTAGCGTCCTGGGAATCCTTTGGGTGCCCCAAGGAGGGTAGTATTGTGGGGCGCTTAGCATGCCGCAGCAAAAAGTGTGACATCATCGCCCTGCCCTCCAGTGATGCCGAACCTGCCCCCCCCCCCCACTTTAGTAGCCTGGGTCTAGGGTGACCACGTGTCCCGGATTGCCCGGGACAGTCCCGCATTTTGCAGGTCTGTCCCGGGCACCTTCATTCCAGGACAGTACAGTGTCCCGGAATGAAACTGACACAGCCACCCCCCCCCCGGGCCAATCTGATGCCCCAAAAAAGGGCGCCACATCACTGCTTTACTCACTTACAGTACTTGCCCTGGCCGGGAATGCCTGGAGGAGCACAATCCCCGCCCCCTGCTTGTGATTGGAGAAATCATAAATCCCGCCTCTTGTGTTCAATCACTGTGCTGTGATTCGTTACAGCACAAGCTGATTTCTGGGAAGGGAGGATGTCCCTGAATGGTAGTTTGGAAATGTGGTCACCCTACCTGGGACACCTTTGGGTGCCCCAAGGAGAGTAGTAATGCGGTGGGCATAGCGTGCCATAGCAGACACTTGGCCAAGTTGCTCTTGCTGACATCATCGCCCTGCTCCCCAGTGATGCA
Source organism: Rana muscosa (assembly GCA_029206835.1). Taxonomy (NCBI): domain Eukaryota; kingdom Metazoa; phylum Chordata; class Amphibia; order Anura; family Ranidae; genus Rana; species Rana muscosa. Next base: position 286,462,847 of record CM055124.1, read on the forward strand.
GAATCTGCCCCCCCCCCCAAATAACAGGCTTGAACACCTTTGGGTGTCCCAAGGAGAGTAGTAATTCGGTGGGCATAGCGTGCCGCAGCGAGCAGTGGGTGTGGACAAATTGCTTTTGCTGACATCATCGCCCTGCCCCCCCCCCCAGTGGTGCTGAACCTGCCCCCAAGACAGCCGCCTGCAACTCCCAGTTGTCAACAGATTTGTGTGTAACTATCTTGGTTACTTGGGGAGCCACAGCCCGGTCTGAATAATGTGTCTGGGTTTCAGTCTGCCTAAAACCCGAACCCATGATTCAAAACCCGGATTGTTCGGATGAATCCCGGACAGGTGTCAATCCGAGGGGGGGGGAGCATACTCAGAGGGGAAATATGAGGGGTGGAAGATTTGTGCTAGGAGGGGTGATTCAGGTGGATTTGTGTTGTGAGGGGGATGAGAGAAGAGGATTTGGAGGGTCGATCGGGAGGGGGGGGGGTTGGTGCTAGAAGAGGTGACATAGTAGAGAGGGGAGGGGATTTGTGCTAGGAGGAGAACTTTTTTTGGGGGTGCTAATAGGGATGATTGGGAGGTGTTTGTGCTAGGAGGGGGCATGGGGTGGGGGTAATTGTGCTAGGGAGGGGGGATTTAGAGTGTGGGGGGATGTATACTTAAAGGAGAAATTTGAGGGGTGGAAGATTTGTGCTAGGAGGGGTGATTTTTTTGTGCGGATGCATTTGTGCTGGGGGGGGGGATTTGGGGGGTGGAGGGGGCAGAGATTTGTGCTAGGAAGGGGGATTTCAGCATTGGGGTGGATCTGTACTAGGAGGAGGGAGAATTTATGCTTAGGTGGTTATCATGCAGGTAAGTGCCCAATTTATATTGGGGGGGTAGGATTTTTGCTGACACATATTTCTCATCCATCTTGTGGGGGGCGCAGTTTGGCATGTTCACCCTGGGCTGTAGGTGACCTTGTCCTGGCACTGTAGCCGTCCATAGCAATCATGAGATGGGCAGTGCCACGGAGTCAGCAGCATTGCAGGCTTTGGGTAGTGTTGTCACCTCCTCATGCTGTGCAGTCTTGAAGCACAGAAGGGACATTCAATTGACAATTTGTGGCCGTCTAAACATTTCTCTTGTGTTTTTATCTAGTTTTCTACAATTGCATTTAAAATAGTTTAAAATAAAAATAGGCAGATTGTTCTGAGTGTTGGGAACATTAGTAAAAATGATAACATTCATCACCTCCTAATAATAATGAGGTGTAGACAAGAATATGGAATTTATTTATAGTCATACGGAAATTGCATTTCAAAGAAAATCTTCTCTTGTAAAGATTCATGTTCTTGTCTGAAATAAAATAGATTTTTGTTAAGGAAGTTAGTTCTGCGCAATGCAAGTTTTTTTTATTTGGAGTGGTATCGAACCCAAAGGCAAAAATGTAATATATTGTAGATTATCAATGTGGTGGCTGCATTTGTTTTCTTATTTTGTTCCTGTTTTCCCCTGGTGATCTGACCAGTAACACACCTCCTGTATTAGAGCGCCCCCCCCCCACTCTGGATGAATGAGCACAGGGGGCATCATAGGGCAGCAGAATTGTTAATTTGGGGGGGGGGGGTGTTAGGCTCGGTTCACACTTCCATGACTTGGGACTCAACTTGTGAGACCCCAAGTCGCATGACATGTGAAATCCCATGTTTATCAATGAGAGCTGTATCAACCACTTTAGCTCTGGAAGGTTTTACCCCCTACTGACCAGGCCATTTTTTGCGATACGGGAAAAAAAAAAGCCCAGTCCAGTGGAGCTGCATATTTGCGTATGATGGGCATGAAGGGGTCAATGAAACATAAAGCATCTTGGCACTCCCATGCTGCCTTAGGTTGTGGCCAGGATCTAGACATGGGCAGTTCGTGTTTTTTTTTTTGTTTTTTTAATTATTTTTATTAAAGCATTTTATACAAGACATACAAACAATGAAAAGGGTGACCTTGGCAAGACACCAGGCCCCTCTATGACCAACATGGTCAACAATACACAACTAGCACAATCTACCTAACATAGGTAACTGACTGCGTGTAATTACCGTATATACTCGAGTATAAGCCGAGTCTTTCAGCACATTTTTTGTGCTGAAAATGCCCCCCTCGGCTTATACTGGAGTCACATTTTGCACCTGATCTCCCGGACTTTGAGGACCCGGTACCGACCAAACTTGGCACACATGTAGCCTCACTCTTCCTCTATAAGTGTGCAAAGTTTTTTGTCCGGGGGACTTATGGCCGGGGAGCACCGATTTTTCAAACCGGACACCACTTCCATAGACTCCCATGTTAAACGGTAATTTCTCTGGTGACTTTGGGGACCCGGTACCAGCCGGTCGTAGGTCCCCTGGACCCGAAACTTAGCACACATGTAGCCCCATTTCTCCTTTACAAGTGTGCAAAGTTTTTTGTCTGGGGGACCTACGACCGTGGAGTACCGATTTTTCAAAGCCAGGCACTCCTTCCATAGACTCCAATGTTAAACGTCAGTCTAGTCATGGGCACAGTGAGGCATGGGCACAGTGAGGCATGGGCACAGTGAGGCATGCACATGGACACAGTGAGGCAAAGTGAGGCACAGTGAGGCATGCAGAGGGACACCCTAGGCTTATACTCGAGTCAATACGTTTTCCCAGTTTTTTGTGGTAAAATTAGGTGCCTTGGCTTATATTCGGGTCAGCTTATACTCGAGTATATAGTACTAAAAAACCTAACCCCTCCCCCCAACCACCCAGAACTCAGTTCACAACATTCCTCGGATGGCAAATTCACCAATAAGGAGGGGATACACAGGTCTACCAAGCACGGCCAAGGGCAATTCGTTTTGTTCAAAATTTGTTTTTTTAACAAATTTTGACAAATTAGTTCATTCATAAATATCCAAATTAACGAAAACCCGAAGAAATAATCCCGGACGGCTGCACTTCCAAAAATCCTTTTATTGAAGCTTCATATGACAAGTGGTTGACAGATGGAGCAGGGGACAAAAAGGTAGACGCGTGTCAGCGCTTAGTCATTACCAATTAATTTAATGAAAACCTGTTTAACAAATTTTTCAAATAAATTTTAATATTTGAAAATACGTAAATTTGTAAATTCGTAAATTCGAAAATTCGCAAATTCTTAAATTCGGAAATTCGGAAACTCGAAAGTCCGAAAACCCAAAAATTTCAAAAATCTGAAATAATAACGAACTAACTATTACTAACTATTAAATTATAGGTATTGTAATTTCTTTTCAAATTTGGCTGTTAGTGATTGTAACAAATACAAATTTATCTGAAGTTACGAATTATCCGAAATAACGAATGCCACATCTAAATGAATGGAACATTATGAATTAATAATAATAAATACCAATAATAAAAAAAAAATATTAATTATTTATTAATAATTCGTTCCGTTTCATTTGTTTAGATGCGGCATTCGTTATTTCGGATAATTCGTATTTGTTACGTTCACTAACAGCCAAATTTGAAAGGAAATTCCAATACCTATAATTTAATAATTGGTTATTATTAGTTAGTTTAGAACTTTCGGATTTTCATTCTTTTTTTAATTTTTTGGAAAATTCTTTCTAATTTTTGGTTTCTCTAATTGACAAAATTTTTACGTATTTTAGAATTCACTAATTTTCTAATTTTGGAATTTACGAATTTTAGAATTTACGAATTGCGATCATAACGAATGACCTGAAATTGAAAAAAAAGAAAAAAAACAGGAACTGTACACGTTGTATAGGATCACACATGTCTGATATAACATTTTCACATTTTCTCTCTGCAGGTATATGGGATAATACGCAGCGGTTTCCCCTTCCATTCGGCTCTGAGGTTTGTACAGAAAGTCCCCAGATCTTCGGCTTCCAGTGTCGCGCTGCACGGTAAGATATCAGAAAAAGTTATCTGAATCAATAATAGACTTGGCTGCCATCTGACCCTACCTGCTGAAACAAACGCTCTTTTGAACCACAGTCCCATGGAGCCTCTTCTGTTCCGATGTATAGATATTTTAAAGTTCACCTGTTTGAAATAAAATTTAATAAAAAAACTGTTATGTACCGTATATACTCGAGTATAAGCCGACCCGAATATAAGCCGAGGCACCTAATTTTACCACAAAAAACTGGGGAAACGTATTGACTCGAGTATAAGCCTAGGGTGTCCATCTGCATGCCTCACTTTGGCTCACTGTGTCCAACTGTCCATGTGCATGCCTCACTGTGTCCATGCCTCACTGTGCCCATGCCTTACTGTGTCCATGACTAGACTGACGTTTAACATGGGAGTCTATGGAAGGGGTGCCCGGGTTGAAAAATCAGTGCTCCCCGGCCGTAGGTCCCCCAGACAAAAAACTTAGCACACTAATAGAAGAGAAATGGTGCTACATGTGTGCCAAATTTTGGGTCCAGGGGACCTATGACCGGCTAGTACTGGGTCCGCAAAGTCAACAGAGAAATTACCGTTTAACATTGGAGTCTATGGAAGGGGTGCCCGGCATTGAAAAATCGGTGCTCCCCGGCTGTAGGTCCCCAGACCACAAACTTTGCACACATGTAGAGGAAGAGTGGGGCTACATGTGTGGTACCGGGTCCCCAAAATTCAGGAGATCAGGCACAAAAGGTGACTCGAGTATAAGCCTAGGGGGGCATTTTCAGCACAAAAAAATGTGCTGAAAAACTCGGCTTATACTCGAGTATATACGGTAGCTATAGGCACCTTAACATTGGAGTACATAACAAAATTGCTTACCCGCTAAAATTGCTAACCCCGGGCAACATACGTGTTGGCAAATTGGCCTCTGGATACCATGACCTGGCATGCAGGCAGCTGTGGGGTGTGGGGTGTGTGCATCCCCTGGTTATTACAGGTAACATTTCATGTAGAACTGTGGCCAGGCTGTGGATGTTTAAAGACTTCTTAACAAGCAGCAAATATGTTCTTAAAAAGCTCCCACTGACCTCAGCAGCTGCAGATACTGTGGAATAATTCATCCTCAAAGTCTACAGCCAAAGCTTCTTAGTTATTGTTATCTCGTTGGGGTTGGAGACTGCGCTGGACTGACTCAATCAGTCACTGGTCGTGGGTGGGTGATGGAGTTGCCGGGGAAGAAGGTTTTCCTTCCAATGGTTTGTGCTCAACTTGAAAGATGATGATACTCAGCTCTTTTTTTTTTCTTATTTGGCCTGGGCTGCTGCCTCTGGGTATGGCCTTAAGGTCGTTTCCACATGTGAGTTAAGAAGAGTAGGTAGAAAGGATCGCCCGGTGTCTAGTAAATACAAGTTGGAGGGTGTGTTTGAAGGCGTTTATTGGAAATTGTAACAAGTATGATAAGTCAACGCGTTTCGGGGGGAACAAAGAAGTGACAGGAAGTCTCCTCAACAAGCCAAGAGGCTTGTTCTGCTTTCTATGCAGCACCTCTGTCATATGCTTATACATTGAATCAAAAATAAACTGCGCTAGAAAAAAAATGTTGATAATTGATGAAGAAAGTCTATATGCATAAAAACAAGAAATTCCATATAGTAATGTGATATACCAAGGATCTCTTAATCGTGGATAATTTCACCACAAAATCGTGACAGTTCAGAGAAACACCTCCACCTCATAAAATGGTCTCTATTACAGAAGGTCTAAGACACTTGTGGCTATATACCCAGCCAGGGCCTTTGATCATCACGCTCTTAAGCCTCCACTGCCCAATGGACTCGATCACAGAGGGGTTCCAAGAAAAGATAAAGCCTCCATAGTGTAAAATCTTAAGGTTTATTTAGGTAAAAAAACATGTTGCACTTACATTAATAGAATGTAAAACTCGCAGGTAAAAAACAAGCTGGCCAGCTTAAAATGCAGCCCGAGTTCCTAGACTGGGGCAAACGTGGTGACGTCAGCACGTCGCTCCTCCCTATGAGTTTCGTCACAGATGACGTTGTCCAGGGGCATTGGCTCAGGGGAATACGGGGGATAATATGAATACGGGGGAATACAGGGGAAATGGTCCTCCTTAACCTGACTGGGATGCAAAGCATTCATGTATTATGTCCTCCTGGGTTTTGTGGTACCCAGACCAAAAGTTTTATGGCCGAATGAAAGTATGTACAGGCACTTTTTATTACACTAAAGGATAGACACACTATTAATTCAGCATGCTAAGTTTAGCACCCCCCCAACTCCCTACTGCAGATTTCGTAATGGACTTACAAGAGCAGTTTACACTGGTCAGGGAAGGTTCAGTGATCTTATCCCTTTAGTGATAACAGCATTCTTTGAAATCTGAAACATGGCTCTAGATCAGCCTTTCACAACCTTTTTACCCCAGAGGAACTCTTATGCCGCGTACACACGACCATTTTTCTCGTCGGGAAAAATTTATTTTTTTCTCTTTGACGAGGAAAACGACAGTGTGTGGGCTTTTGGTCATTTTTCCCGACGAGAAAAACGGCATGAATCACGACGAGAAAAATTAGAACATGCTCTAATTTTTCTCGTCGTGATTCATGGCATTTTTGTCCGCGGCAGTTTTCCCCATAGGGAAACACTGCCGGGGAGCCTACACAAAAATGTCGGGAAAACTGTCCGTGTGTAGGGGAACAAGCCGTTCCTCGTTTTTCCCGTCAATTTTCTCGACTGTGTTTTCACCGTCAAGAAAATCGATCGTGTGTACGCGGCATTAATGTTATTTCAAGGTCTCGGGGAACCCCAGCTAAAACCATTTCATTGGGTGTCATTTGGAAAAATGCCTCTTATACTGTTGGTCACTTGAAAGAATGCTCCTTACATTGATTGTCAGGTGGAAGAATGCTTCTTAAGCCTCATATACACGATCGGACATCCATCTGACTTTTCCATGGATTTTGCTCTGAAGGGCGTTGGCCATGAACTTGTGCTGCATACACACGGCAGAACATTTTCAGCCAACTTTCACCAAATCATGTGGTTTTTCAGCTCTTTACCGCCACCCTTTGGGCAACTTCTGCTATTGTTGTCTGATCTTTAGCATTGGTTCGGAGCATGCGTGTTTGTGCTTTGGACTTTAGTCTGATGGACTTGTATACACACTATAGGATTATCCTCCATTGGACATTTGTTGCCGGAAACACGCGCCATATTTCAGCATAGGTTGAAGGGTGGTAACATTGCCCTGGGCAGTGTGACTTTTTGAGAACTACGTGCATTCTGTTCTATTTAGAAACTTGCTGAGTAGACCCGGGAAAAGATGAAAGGAATGGCTGGTTTTGGTGATTGGCTTTACAGTTTCTTGTGGCGTTAGTTGTTATAAATAGTAGAAGGGTTCTCTAAGGCCCCTTTCACACTGGGGCGGGGAGGTGCACTGGCGGTATAGCGGCGCTATTTTTAGCACCGCTATACTGTCGTTTTTGCCGCGATATTCGGCTGCTAGTGGTGCAGTTCTAACCCCCGCTAGCGGCCGAGAAAGGGTTAAAACCGCCCTTGTATAGCCGCGCTGTCCCATTGATTTCAATGGGCAGCAGTGGTAAGGCCCCTTTCACACTGGGGCGGTGGGTGCGGTGGCGGTATAGCCTTCGGGTTTTCACATTGAAGACTGCAGGGCAGGATTTTTTTGATGTGTTTTTCAAGCGCTATTTTTAGCGCCAAAACGCCTGAAAAACGCCCCCGTGTGAAAGGGGCCGTAATGAAAAACTGCATTTTGAACAATAACTATTCATTTCTCTGTTTTGTTCTCTCTTTCCCATAAGACAGGATGACTGGAGTCTTCTGCCTTCGAAAATTGGAGATAAAAGGCGTGTTTTTATCGCCCATTTTAGAAAAGTTGGAGATATGATATTCCGTAACCTCCAGTGCCGTTTATTTCAGTGTGGAAGTGAAGCTTGTAATTCCCCAGAACATACGAGATCCCATTGATGAAGAAGAAGTCTCCATTACCAGCCCCGGTACTGGAACTTGTGGGAACTTTCTCGGGGTCGGGTTGGGTTGGGATGTGGCTCGGTGTTTCTGCCTCAAGAGACACATTAGAATTGATGGAGAAAATCTATCTGCTCATGAGGAGTCCATGGAGGATGAGTTCATCTCGTCCCGTAATGATGGTGAGAAATCCGATGTGACTAAATGCCATGAAATGAGCAAAGGAGACCACAAATGGAATGAGATCCAGCAGGACATGTGATTGGCTGTGAGGCTCAACTCTTTGTTTTTTGCCCATTCCTTCCATCGTCTCTCTCTAGGTATGTCAGTCATTGACCATTTACCTCCATTCTCTGCCTTGTCTTTCTTACATGCAGTCCTTTCCTCGGGGCACCAATCCTCCTACTGACACCAGAAATGGGGCACCTTTCCTTCAACTGGCACCAGCAATGGGGCACTATTCCTCCCATTGACACCAATGATGGGGCACTATTCCTCCCATTGGCACCAATGATGGGGCACTATTCCTCCCATTGGCACCAATGATGGGGCACTATTCCTCCCATTGGCACCAATGATGGGGCACTATTCCTCCCATTGGCACCAATGATGGGGCACTATTCCTCCCATTGACACCAATGATGGGGCACTATTCCTCCCATTGACACCAATGATGGAGCACTATTCCTCCCATTGACACCAATGATGGGGCACTATTCCTCCCATTGGCACCAATGATGGGGCACTATTCCTCCCATTGACACCAATGATGGAGCACTATTCCTCCCATTGGCACCAATGATGGGGCAGTATTCCTCCCACTGACACCAATGATGGGGCACTATTCCTCCCACTGACACCAATGATGGGGCACTATTCCTCCTATTGACACCAATGATGGAGCACTATTCCTCCCATTGGCACCAATGATGGGGCACTATTCCTCCCATTGGCACCAATGATGGGGCACTATTCCTCCCATTGGCACCAATGATGGGGCACTATTCCTCCCACTGACACCAATGATGGGGCACTATTCCTCCCACTGACACCAATGATGGGGCACTATTCCTCCTATTGACACCAATGATGGAGCACTATTCCTCCCATTGGCACCAATGATGGGGCACTATTCCTCCCATTGGCACCAATGATGGGGCACTATTCCTCCCATTGGCACCAATGATGGGGCACTATTCCTCCCACTGACACCAATGATGGAGTACTATTCCTCCCACTGACACCAATGATGGGGCACTATTCCTCCCACTGACACCAATGATGGGGCACTATTCCTCCCACTGACACCAATGATGGGGCACTATTCCTCTCACTGACACCAACAATGGGGCACAATTTCCTCCACCAATATAAACAGTTAAACACTTTTCCTCCCACTAACACCAGTGATGGGGCACTATTCCTCCCACTGACACCAATGATGGGGCACTATTCCTCCCACTGACACCAATGATGGGGCACTATTCCTCCCACTGACACCAATGATGGGGCACTATTCTTCCCATTGACACCATTGATGGGGCACTATTCTTCCCACTGACACCATTGATGGGGCACTATTCCTTCCATCCCCCACCTACAGAAATCATCTCCTGTTGGGTTTGAATTGGGCACTGCTGTGTGTGGTTCCTCCTACATGGCCGCATGCTTCATTCACAGAGAGGTGTGAATGAAAAAACTACAAGGCCCATCTGGCACCACTGCAGAGAGACTGTAGCTCTCAACTGACCAGACAGCAAAAAAAAAAAAGAAAACCGTTGAGCTTCTCTCTCTCTCTCTCACTCTGCTCTATCCTCCTATCAGCATGCTCCTTGTTAGCACACGAGCCTACAGTACAACTGAGATTGGCTCCCTGTTCTACTTCTCTGTCTTGCAGTCTGAGCTCTCTCCTCATTGGCTCACTGGCTGTGATTGACAGCAGTGGGAGCCAATGGCTGCCACTGATGCCAAAGCCAATGAGCAGTGAGAGTCCCCGGAGAGCCGAGGCACTCGTGCACATTGCTGGATCGTGATGGGGCTTGGGTAAGTATTGGGGGGGGGGGGGGTGCTGCACCAATAGGGTTTTTTACCTTCATGCATATCGGCTCTGGGCGCGCGCCGGGCATGCATGAAGGTAAAAAACCTTGAGCCTTTAAACCCACTTTAATTTGCTATTTAGCATTATTTCGATTTTAATAGCAGCGGTAATTACTGCAGACAGAGGTCAATCGTACCGACCTTTGTTGAAGTGGGCGGGGGTGTCGGGCACCGCCGTAACCACGGACTATAAAGCCCAGGCACGGGTTACATTATATATGTGCAGAGCCGGCGTGGTGTGTAACTCCGCTCAACCATACTTAACATCTCACCGAGCTCCGCGGCTGCTTGTTATTGGATGATTACGTGCACATTAAACGCAACACCGCGTGATCCTCTGCCAAAAACATCCCTTAACAGGGACAATTATTGCTAATGTAATTCGCTCACCAAAATCGTATTCTGCGTTTCATAAAGTGGGAACATGTTTTCTGCGTCCGCAGAGTATTTATTAGTAAGCGCCGTAAAGAAAAAAAAAAGAAAAAAAACTCGCTCTCGTTTAATTTTAACACAGTGAACCGGGCCGACTCAAACTCTGCCGAAAAATAAAAAGCAGCTTCTTCCACTTTTCTTCTTTTTTTTTTTTTTCTTTTTTATTGACATGACTTTCATTTCCATCTCAAGGCCCAAAGCGAGTTAATGCGTTCTATAAAGGAGTGCGTTTCTTAAAGTGCTGCCAGGATCAGCCTATATATTCTGGATCTTGGCATACAATGCTTTAATGAGCTCTGTCAAATTTGATTGGCAATAAAGCCACTGCATTAAAACGTTTATTAAAAAAAAAAAAAAAAAGTCAATTACTTTTTTTATTATTTTTTTATTTATTTTTTTATACTTGTGTTCCGATCGGTGAAAGGTTGGTGTGACAAGCCAGTCGTTTCCTTCCACTTAGAAATGAGGTTTTAACACAGGGCCAGGAAAAAAAGGCGCGCTTCCTGAGACTTTTTTTGTTTCCCTTTTTTCTTTTTTCTATTTTTTAAAGGGAATTTAAAAAAATAAAATAAAATAGTATAAAAATATATAAAAAATAAAATCTGACAAGCCAGTCGTTTCCTTCTAATTAGAAATGATGTTTTAACCCAGGGCCAGGGAAAAAGGCGCGCTTCCTGAGACTTTTTTTGTTTCCCTTTTTTTTTTCTTTTTTTTTCTTTTTTTTTAAGGGGAATTAAAAAAAAAATAGTATAAAAATATATAAAAAATAAAATCTGACAAACCAGTAATTTCCTTCTACTTAGAAATGATTTTTTAACCCAGAGCCAGGAAAAAGGCGCGCTTCCTGAGACTTTTTTTGTTTCCCTTTTGTTTATTTTTTTATTTTCTTTTTCTTTTTTTATTTTTTTTTCTATTTTTAAAGGGGAATTTAAAAAAAATATATATATTATAAAAATATATAAAAAATAAAATCTGACAAGCCAGTCGTTTCCTTCCACTTAGAAATTATGTTTTAACCCAGGGCCAGGAAAAAGGCGCACTTCCTGAGACTTTGTTTGTTTCCCTTTTTTTTTCTTTTTTTTTTCTTTCTTTTTTTTCTTTTTTTTTTAAGGGGAATTAAAAAAAAAAAAAAAAGTATAAAAATATATAAAAAATGAAATCTGACAAACCAGTAATTTCCTTCCACTTAGAAATGATTTTTTAACCCAGAGCCAGGAAAAAGGCGCGCTTCCTGAGACTTTTTTGGTTTCCCTTTTTTTTTTTCTTTTTTTTCTTTTCTTTTTTTTTTTTTTTTTTTCAATTTTTTAAGGGGAATTTAAAAAAAAAATAAAATAGTATAAAAATATATAAAAAAATAAAATCGGACAAACCAGTAATTTCCTTCCACTTAGAAATGATTTTTTAACCCAGAGCCAGGAAAAAGGCGCGCTTCCTGAGACTTTTTTTGTTTCCCTTTTTTTTTCTTTTTTTTCTTTTCTTTTTCTTATTTTTTTTTTCCTTTTTCTTTTTTCTATTTTTTTAAGGGGAATTTAAAAAAATAAAAATAAAATAGTATAAAAATATATAAAAAATCAAATCTGACAAGCCAGTCGTTTCCTTCCACTTAGAAATTATGTTTTAACCCAGGGCCAGGAAAAAGGCGTGCTTCCTGAGACTTTTTTTGTTTCCCTTTTTTTTTCTTTTCTTTTTTTTTCTTCCTTTTTCTTTTTTCTATTTTTTAAGGGGAATTTAAAAAAAAAATAGTATAAAAATATATAAAAAATAAAATCTGACAAACCAGTAATTTCCTTCCACTTAGAAATTATTTTTTAACCCAGAGCCAGAAAAAAAGCGCGCTTCCTGAGACTTTTTTTGCTTCCCCTTTTTTTTCTTTTTCTTTTTTCTTTTTCTATTTTTTAAGGGGAATTAAAAAAAAATATATTATAAAAATATATAAAAAATTTAATCTGACAAGCCAGTCGTTTCCTTCCACTTAAAAATGATGTTTTAACCCAGAGCCAGGAAAAAGGCGCACTTCCTGGGACTTTTTTGTTTCCCTTTTTTTTTTCTTTTTTTTTTTTAGGGAAATTGAAAAAAAAATAATATAAAAATATATAAAAAATAAAATATAGGCTAGGCTAGGTTCACATATCTAAATGTTTGAATATTACAAATGCATTGCTCTTCAGCGTAGGGGGAGCCATTAAGGTCTCATGCAGCTCAAAAACGCTTTTACAGGCGTTGGAGCTTTTTTTTTTTTTTTTTCTCTGCCTGTAAACGCCCCTACAGTACCTTGAAAAAGTATTCATACCCCTTGAAATTTTCCACATTTTGTCATATTACAACCAAAAAACTGAGCTCTGTCAAATTTGATTGGCAATAAAGCCACTGCATTAAAACGTTTATTAAAAAATAAAAGTCAATTACTTTTTTTTATTATAATATTTTTATTTATTTTTTTATACTTGTGCTCCGAATGGTGAAAGGTTGATCTGACAAGCCAGTAGTTTCCTTCCACTTAGAAATGACGTTGTAACCCAGGGCCTGGAAAAAGGCGCACTTCCTGAGACCTTTTTTTGTCCCTGTTTCATTTTTTTCCTTTTTTTTTTTTTTCTTTTTTTTTTTCCCTTTTTTTTTTTTCCCCTTTTTTTTATTCCTTTCTTTTTTTTTTTTTTAAGGGAAATTGAAAAAAATAAAAATAATATAAAAATATATAAAAAATAAAAGGCTAGGCTAGGTTCACATATCTGAACGTGTGAATATTAGCGCTCCTTCCCGAACGGCATCAGAAACGCGTTGCTCTTCAGCAGATGCGTAGGGGGAGCCATTAAGGTCTCATGCAGCTCAAAAACGCTTTTACAGGCGTTGGAGCTTTTTTTTTTTCTCTGCCTGTAAACACCTCTTCACCATTATCCTGCAGTGCCTTGAAAAAGTATTCATACCCCTTGCAATTTTCCACATTTTGTCATGTTGCAACCAAAAATGTAAATGTATTTTATTGGGATTTTTATGTGATAGACCAACACAAAGTGGCCCATAATTGTGAAGTGGAAGGAAAGTGATAAATAGTTTTTCAACATATTTTACAAATAAATATGTGAAAAGTGTGAGGGGCATTTGTATTCAGCCCCCCTTTGATACCCCTAACTAAAATCTAGTGGAACTAATTGCCTTCAGAAGTCACCTAATTAGTAAATAGAGTCCACCTGTGTGTCATTTAATCTCAGTATAAATACAGCTGTTCTGTGAAGCCCTCAGAGGTTTGTTAGAGAACCTTAGTGAACAAACAGCATCATGAAGGTGTCAGGAACCATGAATCAGATGGAGACAGAAAATGCAGTAAAAATCACACCTTTTAACCGGTTCCCGACGGGCTCACGTCTATTTACGGGGGCAGAATGGCTCCCCTGCGTGAAACCCTGTACGGGTACAGGGTTCCTTTAAGTGCCGCCAGAGGGTGGTCACGATCGCCGCCGGCCACGTGTGATCGCGTGCACGAACGCCAGCACAGGGATTTGTGTGTGTAAACACACAAATCCCTGTGCTGTCAGAGGAGGGGAGACAGATCGTTTGTTCTTAGTAAGTAGGAACAGAGATATGTCTTCTCTCCTACTCAGTCCTATCCCCATACAGTTAGAACACAGTGAGGGAACACACATTTAAAGCGGAGTTCTGCCGATTTTTTTAATTTTTTTAGAGTCAGCAGCTACAAATACTGCAGCTGCTGACTTTTAAAACAAGGACACTTACCTGTCCAGGGTGCCCGCGGTGTCGGTACCCGAAGCCGATCTGTCCCTCGGCTCTCGGCTGCCCCCGCCGCCATCTTTGGTAAGGGAATAAGGAAGTGAAGCCTTGCGGCTTCACTTCCTGGTTCCCTACTGCGCATTCGCGACTTGCGCTGCGTGATCCCACTGGTCCCTGCTGTCTTCTGGGACCTGTGTGTCTCCCAGAAGACAGCGGGGGGGAGGGGCGCAGGAGGCGCCGGACGTAGCGTAGATAGCCGCGGGTTGCTCAGCTATCTATGCCCAGAAGTGGGAGCAAAATACCTGGATTATACAGGTATTTGCTCCCCCCTCCCACTTGAATGGTGCCAAATGTGACACCGGAGGGGGGGGGGGGATCCGAAAAGTAGAAGTTCTATTTTTGGGTGGAACTCCGCTTTAACCCCTTGATCGCCCCCTAGTGTTAACTCCTTCCCTACAAGTGTCATTTACACAGTAATCAGTGCATTTCTATAGCACAGATCGCTGTGAAAATGTGAATGGTCCCAAAAATGTGTCAAAAGTGTCCGATCCGTCTGCCGCAATGTCGCAATACCGCAAAAAATCACCACCATTACTAGTAAAAAAAAAAAAAAATGCCATAAAAAGGCCATAAATATTTCCCATAGTTTGTAGACGCTATAACTTTTGCACAAACCAATCAATATACGCTTATTGGGATTTTTTTTTTTTTTTACCAAAAATATGTAGAAGAATATATCGGTCTAAACTTAGAAAGAAATTTAAAAAAAAAAATCCTTTTTGGGGATATTTATTATTATTATTATTATTATTATTATTATTATTATTTATCATTAGCAAAAAATATAGTTTTAAAAAAAAAAAATTGTCGCTCTTTTTTTTGTGTATAGCACAAGAAAAAAAAAAACGCGGGGGTTATCAAATAGCACCAAAAGAAAGCTCTATTTGTGGGGAAAAAAAGGACGCTCAAATCACTTGGGCACAGCGTTGCACGACCGCGCAATTGTCAGTTAAAGCGATGCAGTGCCGAATTGTAAAAAGTGCTCTGGTCAGGAAGGGGGTAAAACCTTCCCGGGGCTGAAGTGGTTAATATAATGGTAAAAATGGCACAAACGGTAAACCTAGTCAAAAAGAGCGACTTTGCCATGCGATTTTTGATGTGATGTCATGCGACCGGTGAGAACCATGGGAGAACAAGTTGCACCGAAGTCGGAACAAAGTAGTACGAAAACCTTTTTTTGGAGTCGCTGCGACTTGAGTCGCACCAATAAGAACGGGGACCATTCAAATACATGGATTTTTCACTTGTCATGCGACTTTGCATGTGTCAAGACGCACAACAACTCGTAGTATTGGAAACAGAGCCTAAGTGTCATTTCTGTCCGCTCGCTGCCTCCTTCCTCTGGTATCTACATAAGTCACTTCTGACAAGTTTTCCTGACACCAAGAGAAAACTTGGTGACAGGGGAGGGAGTTCCAGCACACAGCCTGTGATTGACAACCTTAGCTCTGTTCCTGTGAGCTGTGTGAAGGGCGGGGGTAGTGTCCCTCCCCTCCAATCAGCTCTCAGACCTCTCCTCACTGAGCTCTGCAAGGTGTCATTCCAGCCCCCCACCCCCTGCTTTCTGAAAGCTCAGACAAACTTTATAAATTCTGCACTTTTAACAGATGTAGAGAAGAGAAGACTGCAGAAAAAACAGGTACAACTTATGAAGGTTTTGTTTCATTTCTGTGTATGATTTCACTGGATATATGTAAGCCACTTAAAAAAAGAAAAAAGAAAAGGAATGCAGCCACCCATAGACATGCGCACAGGGTGTGCCAGGTGTGCCCAGGCACACCCTAATCACCCTGTGCAGCACAGATTCCCCCTACTGCCTTGGCTTCCATCTCCACCCCCCCCCCCTTCCCGCAGCGCTGCCAGCTTCCCTCTTCTATCGGCTGTTGATTCTGGGATGTTTTAGGAGTGGGGAAGGGGCCGGTAAATATGTAATTTACCGGCCCCTTCCCTTTCTGAATGAACACCGTGAATGATCGGTAGTGTGTGTTTGCGCTTTGGGATGCAATAGGCTGCGCACACCTATGCAGCCACCACATCTAAGAATTGGTAAGCAGCAATATATAAAATGTTTGCTTTTGGGTTTGTTGCCGCTTTAAACTTTTGAAAGGTTCAATAAGCAGCTAAGTGTCTCGGCTTTCTCTTGGGTGGGAAGGGGAATGTGTATGACTCAGGCAGTTGACTTCCTCTCCTCTATATCTACTCTTCCAGCTTCCAGATGTTAAATCCGCGTTTTCATTTTGTAACGATTGGCAATCAGCGCATTATTAGTAATCAATGTGTGCAGGTCCTCCATGAGGTCACCCTGGTGATTCATACTCGTCTTTTGCCAGGACGGAGGATCGCTACCTAAAAATAATTCTACAAAGTTGGTTAGAGAAGGAAGAACTGTCGGAAAAATCCCCCCGGAGCATTGGAAGAGAATTAGTGTTGATGATTGTTCACAGGAGCTCAGAAATCTATTCTTCTAGGCGGGATCAGACTTTCCAGGGACGCTCTTCCAGCTTTCCGTCCTGGTGCTAAATCCAAAGCTTTCCTTTGATTCCTGGTGGAGATACTTGTGATAAGATGTCGGAGTCCCAAAAACGACTAATGGAGATTTTATGGTGGAGGAAAATCCGGTTTGCAAAGATGAAAAATATATATACAATGGGTATGGAAAGTATTCAGACCCCCCTTTATTTTTCACTCTTTGTTATATTGCAGCCATTGGCTAAAATCATTTAACCGCTTGCCGAGTGCCGACCGCCTCCTGTACATTTACGTCGGCAGAATGGCACGGACAGGCACATCAACGTACCTGTAGGTCCCCTTTAAGTGCCTGACCGCGTGGTCGCCCGCGCACGTGCCGCCGCCGGCGGCGCGCTCGCGACCCTGCCGCCATCCCCGTGAGTCGGATCGCGGGTCCTGCGGACTCGATCGCCGCTGGGATCCCCGCGATCGTCTCACGAGGGGTATAGAGCAGGGAGATGATTGTGTAAACAAGCATCTCCCCGCTCTGCCTAGTGACAATGACACTGATCTCGGCTCCGTGTACTCGGAGCGGAGATCGGTGTCATGTGACATAGAGCCCATCCCCCCCTACAGTAAGAAACACAATGCAGGGAACACTTAACCCCTACAGCGCCACCTAGTGGTTAACCCCTTCACTGCCAGTGTCATTTTTACAGTAATCAGTGCATTTTTATAGCTGTAAAAATGACAATGGTCCCAAAAATGTGTCAAAAGTGTCCGATGTGTCCGCCATAATGACGCAGTCACGAAAAAAAAATCACTGATCGCCGCCATTACTAATAAAAAAATTACTAAAAATGCCATAAAACTATCCCCTATTTTGTAGACGCTATAACTTTTGCGTAAACCAATCAATAAACGCTTATTGCGATTTTTTTTTACCAAAAATATGTAGAAGAATACGTATCGGCCTAAACTGAGGAAAAAAAATGTTTTTTTATATATTTTTTGGGGATATTTATTATAGCAAAAAAGTAGATAATATTGCATTTTTTTCAAAATTGTTGCTCTATTTTTGTTTATAGCGCAAAAAATAAAAAAAACGCAGAGGTGATCAAATACCACCAAAAAAAAGCTCTATTTGTGGGAAAAAAAGGACGTCAATTTTGTTTGGGAGCCACGTCGCACGACCGCGCAATTGTCAGTTAAAGCGACGCAGTGCCGAATCGCAAAAAGGGGCCTGAATACAGCCAAAATGGTCCGGGGCTTAAGTGGTTAAGTTCATTTTTTTCCTCATTATTGTACACACAGCACCCCATATTGACAGAAAAACACAGAATTGTTGACATTTTTACAGATTTATTAAAAAAGAAAAACTGAAATATCACATGGTCCTAAGTATTCAGACCCAGCGGAGACTGCGAGCCAGGCCTTCCCATCCAACATCAGTACCTGACCTCACAAATGCACTTCTGGAAGAACGGTCAAACATTCCCATAGACACTCCTAAACCTTGTGGACAGACTTCCCAGAAGAGTTGAAGTTGTTATAGCTGCAAAGGGTGGGCCAACTCAATATTGAACCCTATGGACTAAGAATGGGATGCACAGCAGGTGTCTCAATACTTTTCACAATATAGTGTGTGTATATATATATATATATATATATATATATATTTATATATATATATGTGTGTGTGTGTGTGATATTGACATGTCAGTTATATAAGTGACACATATTGTTGCAAAAATGAAACGGTATTAATATGTTTATTTCCTATTATTGGTAGCTCCATCTAGTGGCAATAATACGTTTTTTTTTCCAAATTGAGCAATTTCAGGAAAATACCTGATTATGGCCACTAGATGGAGCTAACAATCATAGAACATACACATGTTTAACACAATACTTTTATTCCTGGTGGAGATACTTGTGATAAGATATCAGAGTCCCAAAAACTGTACTAATGGCGATTTTTTGGGTGGAGAAAAATCTAGTCTCTACAGATAAATAATAATAAAGAGACACCGATGTTTAAATAGAACTGGCTGTTTTCTTCTACATTTGTGATTTCCAAACATTTACTAACTGTGTACCAGGATCACATCCATTATGTGCCCAAATCCATTGAAATCTATTTATAAAAAATTTGCTGTTCAAGTGCATCCGTGTTAATGTGTGTGTGTGCTAGAATCCCATCCATTTCTGTGCCAAAATTCGAGTCTATTTAAAAAAAAAAAAGAAGAAAAAAAAGAAATTGCTGCAAAAATGTATCAGTGTTAATATGTTTATTTCCTATGATCGGCAGATCCATCTAGTGGCCATAATATGTAATTGTGTACTAGCGTCACATCCATTCTGTGCCCAATTGAAGCCTATTTATAAAAAAAGTTGCTGTACGAATGTATCAGTGTTATTATGTTTATTTCCTATGATCTGGTGGCTCCATCTAGTGACAATAGTGCAGTATTTTCCAGGTTGAGCAATTTCAGGAAGATACCTGATTATGGTCACTAGATGGAGCTGGCCATCATAGGACATACACTTATTTAACACAATACTTTGATTCCTGGTGGAGATACTTGTAATAAGATACCAATGGAGATTTTATGGTGCAGGAAAATCCAGTCTGCACAGATGATTATTATTCAAATGACACCACTACTGTATTTAAGCTGTACTCACTGCCTAGTTAGCAATCCTAACTGCAGGCCCCAAATCCTAGGTATATCTTCCAGTTCCTAGACCTAGTAACTGAATCTCCCGCTGCCAGATATTGTTTTCTGACAGTCAGCCCCTGAGGCTGTGCAAACACCCGAGTAGTGCCTCCGTCTGGCTGGCTGCAGTCGCTGTTTGGCTGACGTTTTTCCTCCCTGCTCAATTTCTCAGTCAAAGTTTGTCAAGCGAGGAGGTGTTGGCAGGGCCACCTAAGGTCCTGCCAAAAAGCACACTTTGACCTCATTCCATTATAGGAGGTCAGAAGCAGAGGTGAGCAGATGTGAAATATCACGTGGCGGAGTGCCCTGTATTCACTTGGTGTTATATATGCCGAGAAGATCTGGGAGTGATCACAGCCTTTTACGCCTTTGTTTGGAGTTATTACAGATTGCTCAGTTTGGACTATTATATTTTTTGGGACGCTTGCCTTGTATTAGTACACATATTATAGTAGTTTAAACTTGTTGTCAGGACTTGTGCCATTACCTGGGTCACCTGCTGGTGGCGCTGTTGTTCCCAAAGTCGAAGGGTGCAGTCCCGGTGGCAAGCAGCGGGTGTCTCCCAGCAGTCAGGCTACCCGAGTAATTAGGCTGCTGGGAGGTATTTAATCCCCTACCATAACTGAGTTTGAGTGCTTCAGTGTTCTTCCTGTGAACCGTGTCCCTGCCGGATCATTGTTCCTGATTCTTTGGCTGATTCTGACCCTTGTTCCTGGTTCCTGTTTCTGTGCCTGATACTGACCCTTGTTCCTGGTTCCTGTTTCTGTGCCTGATACTGACCCTTGTTCCTGGTTCCTGTTTCTGCTCTTGTGTCTGATTCTGATGCTTGTTTCCTGGTTCCTATTTCTGCTCATGTCCCTGATTCTCACCCTTGTTCCTGGTTCATGTTTCTGTGCCTGATACTGACCCTTGTTCCTGGTTCATGTTTCTGCTCTTGTGTCAGATTCTGATGCTTGTTTCCTGGTTCCTATTACTGCTCATGTCCCTGATTCTGACCCTTGTTCCTGGTTCCTGTCCCTGATTCTGACTCTTGTTCCTGGTAACTGTTCCTGATTCTGACCCCAATTCTGACCCTTATTCCTGGTACCTGTTCCTGTGCCTGATTCTTACCCTTGTTACTGGTACATGTTTCTGCTCCTGTCCCTAATTCTGACCCTTGTTCCTGGATCCTGTTCCTGCTCTTGTGTCAGATTCTGATGCTTGTTTCCTGGTTCCTATTCCTGCTCATGTCCCTGATTCCTGCTCATGTCCCTGATTCTGACCCTTGTTCCTGGTTCCTGTTCCTGTCCCTGATTCTGACTGTTGTTCTTGCTCCTGTCCCTGATTCTGACCCTTGTTCCTGGTACCTGTTCCTGATTCTGACCCCAATTCTGACCCTTATTCCTGGTACCTGTTCCTGTGCCTGATTCTTACCCTTGTTACTGGTACATGTTTCTGCTCCTGTCCCTAATTCTGACCCTTGTTCCTGGATCCTGTTCCTGCTCTTGTGTCAGATTCTGATGCTTGTTTCCTGGTTCCTATTCCTGCTCATGTCCCTGATTCCTGCTCATGTCCCTGATTCTGACCCTTGTTCCTGGTTCCTGTTCCTGCTCCTGTCCCTGATTCTGACTCTTGTTCCTGGTACCTGTTCCTGTGCCTGATTCTGACCCTTGTTCCTGGTACCTGTTCCTGCTCCTGTCCCTAATTCCGACCCTTGTTCCTGGATCCTGTTCCTGTGCCTGATTCTGACCCTTGTTCCTGGTTCCTGTGCCTGATTCTGAACCTTGTTCTTGTGCCTGATTCTGACCCTTGTTCCTGGTTCCTGTTCCTGTGCCTGATTCTGACCCTTGTTCTTGGTTCCTGTGCCTGATTCTGACCCTTGTTCCTGGTTCGTGTTCCTGCTCTTGTGCCATATTCTGGGCCTTGTTCCTGGTTCTTGTTCCTGCTCTGGTGCCTGATTCTGACCCTTGTTCATGGTTTCTGTTTCTGTATCTGATTCTGACCCTTGTTCCTGTTTCCTGTTTCTGATTCTGATCCTTGTTCCTGGTTCCTGCTCCTGTGTCTAATTCTGACCCTTGTTCCTGTTCCTGATCCTGTGTCTGATTCTGACCCTTGTTCCTGGTTCCTGATTCTGATCCTTGCTCCTGGTTCCTGATCCTGCTTCTGTGCCCGATTCTGACCCTTGTTCCTGTACCTGAGACCTGCTCCTATGACCTGCTCCCTGCTTCCAGTACCTTGCCCCCTGTTCCCTTTGTTTCCTGTCCCAGTCTTGTCCTTGCCCTGCCTATGTGTGCTCCCTCCACTTTTACATAGGTTTTTGTTTGGGTTTCTGTACTGTTATATTTATTTGGCATTTATATTGTTTATAAGTTTACTGGTGTTGGTGTTGGAAGAGTATTATTTGTCTCAATAAACTTCATCTACTTTATTCAGTCTGGTTCCTGATATGGTAGGGTACAGCCCACTGATCTGGTCATCCTTGCTGGATACCCACGTGTGGCATCCTTTACACTTGTACCTACTGGTACTTAGAAAGAACTAGGCATGGATATTTTTATATAGTTACATTGGTTCTAGCTTGGACCAATGCATATACCATACCTGTGGGATCCCTTTAGATCCGCGGTCTCCAAACTGCGGCCTGGGAGCTGGATGTGGCCCTTAGCTTGCATTTACCGGCCCTTGGGGGAATATTCCTCCCACTGATACCTGGCATCCTTTACACTTGTAACAATGATGACCTGTAGGTAGAGTGAATATCTCCTAAACTTGCACTGTTTAGGAGATATTCACACGGGATGCAGTCAGTGACGTCATCGAGCATGCGCTCTGAGGGGACAGAATACCCGTGCTGTCCCTTCAGAGCTCTGTGCCAGGGGGGGGGGGGGGGGGGTCCTGTGCACATGTACGCTGAACTTTTTTCAGGGGGGGCATCATTTTAAGGTCATCCATGCTCAGTCCCTTTTTGACAATGTCATGAAGGGGAGGGGCTTAGTCATTATGACATAAAGCGCAGGCATGCAAAGGTTTAAGAAACCTGATGCAAAAGCTTAATAGAAGGATCAAGCTGCCATTGTCTGATTAGCAATTTCTCATTTTTTTTAAAACTCCCCCCTCTAGCGGCCGAATAGCGCCACTAAAACGATGGTAAAACTAGTGGTGCTTTACCGATAACACGGCCAGCTGGCAGTGTGAAATAGCTCTTGAGGATAATTCCACTTCACTCCATGTCCATATAAATATAGTGTGTCTCCAGGGGGGGCAATTGATCCCCCTTGCCCTATGGAGCGGACGCCCATGGCTGGAGCCCACGAACCCGGAAGGAAGACCCGGTGAAGATGGAAGCATCAGGGAGCCGTGACAGTGTTGCGCCAGAGGGCTCCTTGTGCAGGTAAGTCTATCAAAATGTGCTAGTGTGAGGTATGGCATATTGCTGCAGGGGGCACAATTTTTATATTTTTTTTGGGGGGGGGGCAATTTACTACCGCTATAAATGCATAATTTTTGTTTATATTTCGGGTAGCGCTACGCTATGTTTTTTGAGTAAATCAACCCCATTGTATTCTTGCAGATGATCTCTGTTGTCACTTTTCATTGTAAGAATTCTATTCTTATTTTGTATACAGTGGAACCTTGGATTACGATCATAATCCGTTCCAGGAGAATGCTCGTAATCCAAAGCACTCACATATCAAAGCGAGTTCCCCCATAGAAGTCAATGAAAACGAAAATAATTTGTTCCGCATTGACTACTATGGCATGCAATACCGCATGTGGCCAGAGGTGGGGGGGCACCGGAGAGCCTCTGAAATACTCGTAAAGGCTCGGGACAGCTCGGTTGAACTCGGAAAGGCTTGGGAACGGAGATTTTTCGAGGTTTTTTTTTAGTATTTCCGAACGTCTCCAATCGGCTCCGCTCAGCTCTGGCGCCCCCGCACCTCAGGCCAAATGCGGTACTGCGCTTGAATCCTGCCCGTTTTGCGAGACAACACTCGCAAACCGAGTCAGGATTTAAAAAAAAAAATGCTCGTATTGCAAAACGCTCGTTAACCGCGTTACTCGCAATCCGAGGTTTCACTCTACTTGTAAACTCCACAATAAAGAATTAAAAGTAAGTGAAATTCCCCAAAAATGTCCTAACCACCCCCTTACTTTATCCAAAATGAAAGGCAATTTTTGGGGGTTGGAAGTTGGGTCTTGCATCTATACCACAACCAAACGTGCCGGTTACTACATTCGATTCCGCTGAAGTAGTTAATATATAAAAGTGTAATCCAGCAGGCTTGCTTTTCATAACCGCGGTTGCCGGTACGAAGGGCCATTGTTGCCGCCTGTGGCAGTGAAGGATTAATTTAAAATAATGACTAGCCCAGTAACCGGGTGCCCGGCAGGCAGAAATGGATTGACTTGATGCGGCTCATAATTAAAGCAGCATCTTTTTTTGGCTGCCATGGACTTTCTTTCTAAATGAGCGATTGTGTTTGGGCTCTCTAGCGAGGGTGGGCCCCGAGGGCTCACCATGATCAAACATTGACTGGAGGCTCTTCAGGTTTGTGAGGGATAAATCGGAGCAGCACTGCATGTTCCATCCTCTCTGAACTTCACACAGGCCAGGGGCATGCGGCTGAGCATGTAGAAGGGTCTCCTGGGGGTCCCTTACCAAGCCATCTTCTTCACATCTCTATGACCCCAAGACTGACATCTCCTAGCCTGGATTTTCTGTGCCAGGCTGTCTGATCTGTATATAGATAACTTTATTCTATGATGTGTTTGTTTACAGCTTTATATGGTGCATGAATTATTTATTTCATTTCACGTTCATGTTTGGACAATGCCTATTACTCTCAGGCTAGCCTATTGGACACATTTTGGCTGTGCATTGGTGGGCTAAATGCAGCATGGGACTCCTCTTAAAGGTCACTTCCACTCTAGACTGAGATTTCATAGTTATGTTGTGGCTGGTAAAGTGGATTACATGCTGGCCTCCTAAGAAGAATTTAGAAAGAACCAGCCACTGATCTGGTCATCCTTTCTGGATACCTGCGTGTGGCATCCTTTACACCTGTACCTACTGGTTCTGAGAGAACTAGGCATGGATATTTTTATATGGTTACATTGGTTCCAGCTTGGACCAATGCATATACCCCATATCCATGGCCGTTTGAAGGAATTTGGGGACCCCAAGCACAATGGACAACAAATTTAAAGTAAAGGGGCGCGGGACATTTGCATTTTTTTTTCAGGACACCGAGTTGTTGAGTGGGGTGGGGGGGGGGTGGCTATCGCAGGACATTGACGCCGTTCACGGGGCGCCTATGGCATGATATTACAGTGGATATGCAGGGGGGGAATGTCTTACCTCCTCCTCCCGTGCTGCCTCCTCGAGTTCTTTGGCTCTCTTTCTGCTGTGCTGCCCTCTGCTGGGGCCCCAGGACAGCTCGGGGCCCGAAGCAGCTGCTTGGTTTGCCTGTCCTGTTCCGACACCCCTGACCATACCTGTGGGATCGCTGTAGATCCGTGGTCTCCAAACGGTGGCCTGGGGGCTGGATGTGGCTCTTTGCATTTTTCCGGCCCTTGGGGCACTATTCCTCCCACTGATACGAGGCACTATTCTGCCAACTGGCACCAACAATGGGGCACAATTTCTCCCAATGATACTAATGATGGGGCAGTATTCCTCCCCCCTAGGACTAAATGTGGCGATGTTTACTCCCAGAGATGAAAAGGAAAATTTCCACTCCTGTCCGACCCCCCTAAAGTCTGAAGGACAATAAAATGGCCCCTTGTTTAGAAAATTAGGAGACCTCTACTCTAGATCACTGTAGCAGATACCTACCACATAGATCTCCACTAGCTTCCAGGTCCCATTCCAAATGGCTGCCTTGCTGCATTGTGAAACCTGGAGTTCACCAGTCCAACATGGGCACCATTCAGAGATCGCTTTGTATTTTCTCTTTGATTGCAAAGTATTCTCTGATTGGATGAAATAGAGAGGTGGGGCGGTGACATCATATTCTTTATCTTGTCCAATTAGGGAATGCTTTGCATTCATTGAGAAAATGCTAAGTATTCTCTGAATGGTGCCCGTGCCAAGCAGGGAAGCCACTCAGCTAAGCGATGCCTACTACAATGATCCAACAAGTATGGTATATGCATAGTTATACCACATTAAGACCAGGACTTTCCTGACACTTTTTGCTTACAAGTTTAAATCAGTATTTTTTGCTAGAAAATTACTTAGAACTCCCAAACATTATATATATAAAAATATATTTTTAGCAGAGACCCTAGAAGCAGGGGAAGGCAGCCTCGGCCCTCAAGCTGTGGTGAAACTGCAAGTCCCATGAGACATTGCAAGACCCTGACAATCGCAGACATGACTCCTAGAGGCAGAGGCATGATGGGATTTGTAGTTTCAAAACAGCTGGAGTGCCAAGGTTGCCAACCCCTGCCCTAGAGAATAAAATGGCGGTCGCTGCAATTTTTTAATGTCACACAGCATTTGCGCAGCGGTTTTTCAAAGGCAAATTTTTCGGAAAACAATACACTTTAATCAATTTTAATAAAAAAAACACAATATTTGACCCAATTTTTTGGTAAAATATAAATGATGATGTTATGCCGAGTAAATAGATGCCTAACATGTCACGCTTTAAGATTGCGCAGACTCGTGGAGTGGTTACAAACTACAAAAAATCTCCATAAGCGACGCTTTAAAAATGTTTATAGGTTATCAGTTTAGAGTTACACAGGAGGACTACAGCTTGCATTATTGCTCTTGCTATAACATTTGCGGCGATACCTCACATGTGTGGTCCAAACACTATTCAAATATGCTTACGCGACCTACGTATGTGTTTGCTTCTATGCGTAAGCACGGGGGTGGGGGCGCATTAATAAAATCATGAAAATCATGACGTTGCTTCCGGCCTCCTAGATCATAGAGATGATAAGAGTTTATCTGGTATCTCTTCACCTCTATGGCAAGCCACTCAAACCGGTGGAGCGGATCCCTGGCTCGCCGGTGAGATGGGTATGCCGGAAAAACACTAGCAGGAGGGGGGTGATCCCCCCCCCTCCCGTTGCTTCTAAATGCGATCCAGCGGCTAATCAGCTGCTCAGATTGCTTCGAGAAAAAAGAGAATCTCTGGCTAAAAATTTTAATACTGGGGTTATGGCTGACAGCTTCAGCCATAGCCCCAGTAAACCACTTCAAAACTGCAATATATATATATACTGTATATATACGTATTGCGGTCTTGAAGTGGTTATGTTGGTCCAAGCTGGACCAATGTAACTATGTAAAAATATCCATACATGGGATTCTTCCTTAAAGCATACATGAAGATATCATACTTACCTCCTCTCCAACGGTTCGAAGTCTGCAAAGGGTTCTTTGCCGGTGCCAGCCTTTTCTCCCCAGCTCCTTTCAAGTGCCAGTCTTTGGCCTTCCTCACACACCATCTGACCAACCTTCTCCCCTTAACCTGTAATAAGGAAATGCCAGTCATGCCAAATGGCTTGGCTTTGGCAGTTCTCCATGTAGCACATTCCTAGCCAGGCTGCTAGGCAAATTTAGTTTAAGCTGCGTTGTAACCAAGAGAGCAAGAATTGTTTGATTTAGTCTGTTTGAGACTCCACAGGCTGGGAGTTTGATTACCTCTCCTTGACTCTGGGCAAAGTTTTTAGAGATTAGGGCAGGAGGATTCTAATACCTGGCCTGAATATTTAGTAGGGCCTATCCAATCCCTGGGGAGGTGTGCCCAGAAGGTGGATGAGTTGCTGTTAAATAGGCTGGAGTTCAGGGCAAATTGTCCCTTCCCAGAGTGGGCATAGAACAGGGAGATTTAGGGGGAAACTTGTCCAGGATCTCTCCTGAACTGAATGCTTGATCTCTCCGCAGGTGGCATCTAAGGACTGACTAAGAGCCAGGATCCTGTGAGTAGAGCCTCAGTGCTACCTGTCTATGCATGGTCTACAGCTGTGCACCCATGGACTGTTCAAGTCTTTGACCACTTGTGCTATCGGCATCTACACGTAGTGCAGGATTTAGACCTTGGGGGGCCCGAGACACTTCAAGTTCAGTGTTAATGTGCTAACAAGAACATGCTGATAGGAGGATAAAGTAGAGCGACAGAGAAATGAGCTCATCAGTCTTCTGCTTCCCCTTTCATTGTCCAATCACAGGCTAGGGGTTAGGCAAGACCTGCAAGTGTTACTTAAATGCAGCAGCTAAAAATCCCCTGTGCAAGTATGAAGGTCGCGCCCGCATATGTAAACGGTATTTGCACCACACATGTGAGGCACCACTACGAACATTATAGCAAGAGCAATAATTCTAGCGCTAGACCTCCTCTGTAACGCTAAACTGGTAACCTGTAACATATTATGTTTATTACTTAAACGTCAGACAAATTCATGTACAATGGACTTTTTTTGTAGCACACGGGCCTTTTGCTCCCGTCTTTGGCTCACTCACAGGAGGAAAAGGCACACCATGCCCATACCCTCTGGTTTGCAGAGGTTAAGCACACTTGTAACTTATGGGTCTGGCAGCAAGGTTCTCCTTAAAAATGGTTATCGTCCCCTAGAATGTAAAAGACAAGTCTCTATACCCCAAGGTCCACACCAGTAGCAACTCCAACGTAGAGTTTATTTTCCTTATGCATGAATAACCACAAAGTTGAGAAGAGAGAAAAGGTGTTAGAAAAGGTAGATCAGATTCAGACACTCCTGGCTTCTTCGCCACTCGATCCCGAGTGGGTATAGCTCACCCGGATAGTCACCCAAAGGCACTAGCAGCCGGCATGTAGCTCGAACAGTCAATCAGATTCCCTTTGATAGATGCGATCGGGAGATCCCCTGCTACAGAACCTATAGTGTCCCGAACCTCCTAATGGTTCCGTTGTTAGATCCCTTTTCGGATGGATGACATCCCTCCAGAGAGTTACTGGGCCCCTTCCTTCACTGTGATCTCTCACCAGTCCTTCTGGAACGGTCCTCCCCCAGCCTCCTCTTCCAGAAACGGGTCCCCTCGCAAGGCGGCACCCTGAGATTCTTCCTCCCCGAAGTGGGCTCCAGCTAAAGGTGCTGGGCCCAGGGCTGAAGTTGCAGTCCTAGGACTAAAGGTGCTGGGCCCAGGGCTGAAGTTGCAGTCCTAGGACTAAAGGTGCCTGGGACTGAGGCGCACGCGGCCCCATGGCCTGGAGGGCCATGCACTTGAACTTGGACTCCAGAACCGTAGGTTCCCCCGGGTACAGGTCCCCTGGGGTAGTAAGTCCACACTGACCAATGGCGTCTGCCCCTTTTGTACCCTCTCCCGGCATGCACTGCACGGCTGCCGAGAGAGGACACCCAATCGCCACTCCATCACCTGTGGTTCAACCCCGAGTACAAGTGACAGCGTCACCCATACTTCTAAGGGGAACTGCACGCCAGGTGAAAACAGCAGCAAGGCAGAGTCCAACCAATTGGAAGATCCGAGCCAACTACCACTCGAATCACCCCTAAATTTAATATAGCAGCCCCCTAAATTGGGACCCCCGCTACACAAGATTTGTTCTGAAATTGTTGCGCGTACCGTGTTGGCAGTGTGTCACACAGCCCCGTTGCCGCTTGCCGCATCTGTCAGTGTAATAGTGCACGATGTTCCGTCTAGATACTTTACGCGGATGTCATTTATCCCTTTAAGCCCGCGTCTCTCTCCTCAGGACCATGTGTGGTGCTGCTGGTGTGTACACCATCTTGTACAGAGATAGGGTGACCAAATTTAATGCAAGAGACCCAGCTTTTCTCCGCCTCCCTTTCATCTCCCCCAAACCTTGGAAAATGTTCCTGTGCTAAAATTGTATTTTGCCACGGGTTGTAAAAGGGATTTGTATGTCTTGCTGGAAATCTATCATGCTGTACAAGAGGATTAGCAGAAGGAATTTGCTCCATCATTTCCTCGGGAGTAAATTCTGCAAGGCTTGTCTCATCTGTCCTGGGCAGACCGCAGACTCATAAATAACCCAGCTCTGTCACTAATCAGAATTCTTATAGCATCTAAAGCTAATTGATCTGAGGGAGTTGAGAGGCTTTTTTGTGTTGTTTATTTCCTTAGTAGAAAGTTGTCTTAGAAGCTGGACGGAAATATGCAAGCAAGAACTGACCTTATGTTTTATGGAGACCTTTATTACATGTAGCTGGCAAGCAAGGGGGTTGCAAGACCCTGGCACCCAAGGCATATGATCCAGGTCTTCTACTGAGGTCCCTAGGTCTCCTTTGAAATATGGAGAGTCGAATTTATATACGTTTCAATCCATTTATTATACATTTTGCCATCATAATGTGACAGTTTTTTATACCGATTCATTGTTACTCAGTTAAAAAGATCGTATTTGTGACAGACCCAACTAGGACAGACATATCAGCCTGGATGTCAAACCACTTTCTTAAACTGAATCTATCTAAAACTGAGCTCTTAAAGTGGTTGTAAACCCACAATTTTTTTTTTTTTTCCCATCGACCTGTAAGAGAAAGGCATAATGAGCTAATATGACTAGCATAATAGCTCATTATGCATCACTTACCTTAGATCGGGGCCCCCAAAGCCGTCCTCGTCTCCCTCTTCAGCTGCATCCATCGCTGCGGCGATAGCCGGAAGGTTACTTCCGGGTATCACCGCTGCAGCCAATCACAGCGCCGCTCCGGCGCTGTGATTGGCCGGAGCGGCGAAGACGTGACTCCGCGCATGCGCACGTGAGCCGTTGAATTCGGCTACGTCATCGAATGTTGCGACCTAGCCGAATTTGGGAATGGGGTTAACCCCATGCGCATGCGCGTGACCTCAGCGTCGCCGCATTTAAATGCAAATATCTCCTTAACCGTGTAGGTTAAGGAGATATTTCATGCACCTACAGGTAAGCCTTAATCTAGGTGTTTGTTTATAAAGTGGGTTTACAACCACTTTAATATTTCCTCCCCCACGTGCCCCTTCCCCTGACTTCTCTATCAAGATCAATGGCACATCTATCAGTCCGTCCCCACATGCCAGGGTGCTAGGGGTAATCTTAAGCCCTGTACACACGGCCGAGAATCTCGTCAGGAAAAAACCCGTTGTTTTTCCTGACGAGATTCTTGACAAGAATCTTGTCCCGGCCGAGTGTACACACGTACCTTTCAAAAGAACCGCCGTTCTTTTGAATGGCATGAACGCGGTGACATCATCGACTACGACAAGCGTGCGCTCGTCACATTCGAGGCCGTCGCCGCCATCTTGCTTCACCCTACCTATGCCTAGGAAGCTACCGCGAATGCGTCTAAGTCATTTCGAGCATGCGCGGGTTTCCAGGTAAGTGTACACATACTCGGGTTTCTCATCGGGAAACAGGCAGACGAGAATCCCAACGAGAAAAAAGAAAGCAGGTCTTCTTTTTTTCTCGTCGAGATTCTGGTCAGTTTTCCTGACGAGAAACCTGAAAGCCTCGTACATGCGGTCGGTTTTCTCTGCAAGAAAGCTCTGCAAGCAGTTTTCTTGTCGGTTCTTGCCGAGAAAACCGGCCATGTGTACGAGGCTTTAGACTCTGAACTGTCCTTTCAGGCCCACATCCAATCCCTGTCCAAATTATGCCGCCTCAACCTCCGCAACATTTCCAGAATACGCCCCTTTTTAACTGATGACACCACCAAGCTTCTAATTCACTCCCTGGTCATCTCTCGCCTCGACTACTGCAACTCCCTCCTCATTGGATTACCTTTACATTAGGGTGACCAGACATCCCCGGTTTCAGGGGACAGTCCCCGGATTGAGGACACTGTCCCCGGACCAAGTCTGTCCCCGGTTTTGTCCCCCGATTGGATTTGAACAGGGGCTGGGGCAATTTCAAAGACAGTCAGTGCAGAATAAAAAAAAAATCTGAATTACACATGCCCGCTCTGCCGCTCTTACTAGCTTAGGGGGTGTAATTGTTTCCATTATCTGTGCCCCTTTCTGATGATCATGTTCTGGTCGGAGCGGAGGGAATATTTCTTCAGTTTCGGGCGCATGCCCATCCAGCTCCGCTCGCATGTTCTTCTGCCTTGGCTCAAGTCCCGGCCAGCCGCCTGCCTGCTTATCTCCTTGCCTTCCCTGGCGGAGTGATCTTCCTCCGCTCCCCACCTAGTAGTAGCCGGGGCCCGGAGAGTAAGACTTGACAGACTGTGAGGCGGGCAGCAGCGGCAATGGGCAGAGAGTCGCTGATTGCCGCCATTACTAGTAAAAAACAAATATGTCCCCAGATTTCATTTTAAAAATCTGGTCACCTTACTTTACATAGACTATCCCCCCTTCAGTCCATCATGAATGCCGCTGCAAGACTCATACACCTTACTAACCGCTCAGTGTCTTCCACCCCTCTCTGCCAATCCCTCCACTGGCTTCCACTCACCCAACGAATAAAATTCAAAGTACTAACAATAATTCACAAAGCCATCCACAACTCAGTCCCCAGCTACATCACTAACCTAGTCCCAAAATACCAACCAAGCCGCTCTCTTCGGTCCTCCCAAGACCTCCTGCTCTCTAGCTCCCTTGTCACCTCCTCCCATGCTCGCCTCCAGGATTTCTCCAGAGCTTCTCCCATCCTTTGGAACTCTCTACCCCAATCTGTCCGACTGTCCCCTAATCTATCCATATTTAGACAATCCCTGAAAACTCTTGTCTTTAAAGAAGCCTATCCTGCTTCTAACTAACACTTTTACTTCCTCCATCAGCTCATCCCCCACAGCTATTACCTTTTTTTATATCAATCGACCCTCCCTTTCTAGAGTGTAAGCTCTAATGATCAGGGCCCTCTGATTCCTCTTGTACCAAATTGTAATGTAACTGTAATGTCTGCCTTTATTTTGTAAAGTGCTGCGCAAACTGTTGGCGCTATATAAATCCTGTATAATAATAATAATAACGATTTATTGTTACTCAGTTAAAAAGATTTTATTTGTGACAGACCGAACACGGACAGGAGCTTTTGGAGTGGAATAGGGTCAACACTCCTACCCACTGATTATAGCCCATGGATAGAGCAGATCATTCTCTAATGATGGATAACAATGTGATGAACTTTGCGAGCGAGGCTTGGATTCTTTCTCTGAATAAAGACAATAATGCCCTGTACACACAGTCGGAATTTCCGATAAAAAAAAGTCCTGAGCCCACCCTTTTTTTAAGCCAATTAGAGCCTTAAGCTCTATCCATGTGCTTCCAAAAAAAAAAACAACATAGAAATCCATGCATCCGGCGACCTGCATGTGAATTAGTGGCCGGACGCATGGATTAGGGGGGCAGCACCTCTGCGCCCCTAATGGAGCGGCCGCCACTGATTAGATGTACCAATTGTCTGCTGAATACCCCATATGGAAAAAAGTTAATATCATAATAAAATAGCAATTCAAGAGGAAGAGAGCAAGCCCTGTATAATGGGTATGCATACCTGAGAGTGTAAGCATGGAGCTCTAATCATCGGATTCACAAAGAGAGAGATCTCCAGATGGAGGAAGGTACACCAAAAATCAGTGCTCCAAATTAATCAATTTGCATTGCCAAAATGCTGGCATCTGTGCACTCTCACCTACTTCTTTGTACTGGTTGAACTGAATGGACTTGTGTCTTTTTCCAACTAGACTGACTATGTAACTATGTAAGGTTCTTGGCCCCAAACTATGTGTATGGGAATATGTGGAAGGCATTTGACAGGTATACGTTGGGCATTCCCATATTGGCCATGATTTGTCCTGCTTTCTATTATCCCCCACACAGTCCTTAGGTGTACCATTGACCAAGCCCCCTTTACGTAGCCAAGCAGTGTTTACAACATTTTTCTGCTAGGCACTGTAGAAGATAGAAGGGAAGTGGGGGGGAGCCATATTGATTTATTTTTGACAAAAGTGAACTTGTATTTAAAGGAATGTTAATTGGCATTTAAGGCATTCTAAAGTGACATAATCCTTTCAGTTGAAGCCTTTAAGGTTCACGTTAAAGCAGATCTTCACTGCCCCAGAGCACCACGAACCAAAAACGCTATTTCATTTATTTTTAATATTCAAAGCAAACTACCCCATCCATCAATGTCCCGATGCTTTCTTTTGTTGAGAAAACACTTTGAAACCCCCCCCCATCTCCAGCATTTCTAGATGTGGCCATCTTGAGTAAGGGAAAATAAATCATGTAGCATTTACTTCCCGAAATCCATCTACCCATAGCTCAACCATGCATGAAGGAGAGTGTGCCTAGCTGAGAAAACCCCTGCTTCCCTCCCCTCCTAAAGACTCCGGGATGTATAGCATCATTTGAAATGTAAAAAAAATCTACTTTCCTATCTATTGACTAATGCTAGAAGCATGAGGGTTAAAAATATTCAATGTTGATTGGGAGAGTGAAGTTTGACTTTAAGATTCTTAAAATCCTTTGGCACCTTGATGAATCAGGCCATTGTGTGTAAACAGCAGCTTCATACATTACTGAGATGTACAGTATAGGGCAGTGATGGCGAACGTTGGCACCCAGATGTTTTGGAACTACATTTCCCATAATGCTCAACTACACTTCAGAGTGCATGAGCATCATGGGAAATGTAGTTTCCAAACATCTGGGGTGCCAAGGTTCGCCATCACTGGTATAGGGTCTGGCAGTTATTGAGATCACTGTGGATCCACCTTTTACCCAAAATGTTGGCTGAGCTTTGGGCCCCACTGAATCCCTTCTTCCTGGTTTGGCACACTTTTAGGAAAACATAGTTCCTTTTACCATGGGAAGTGCTATGGTCAAAGTGCAGTTTTAAATTATTTTGTTAGATATCAGTAAATCTCCTCATTCCCATCACTCATTTGCTCAGTATCTTGTATATGTTTTTATTCCATATCCCGTTCGTAGCATGTTTTTCACTAGCGAAGCTCCAACTTGTCCCAACATTGAAGTGCTTGGTCAAGCAGAAAACCTGTAATTAAGTGGGTGATGGTTAGAGCCCTATAGATCAATAACTCAGATAATTAATTGACAGCCTACAGTCCTTTGCAGGGTATTAGTCTTGTCCACTGGGCATTGGTTCTGTCAACCTCCAGCTAATTGTAGGGTATTGTGTGCTTTAAATTACAAACTAGTGTCACTCCAGGCAGAGCAACTTCAGATAACTTCAAGTGAACAGCTAACACCATCCAGGAAACAGTATCATGGTGCCAAAGTCCGAATTTGCACCATTTTTAAAAAAAAATTGTATAATAAAATAAATATTTTTTTAAAAATTTAAGAGTCTTAGTCTTCTGGCACTGTAGTTAACAATTTGCATTTTCGTCATGTAATCCTTCCAGAAAGCCTCAAACATGTGGAATGGGTGGCTCTGCTTTCTGGAGTCTTCTTGTTCTTTAGCGGGGTCTCTCCTGACTTTCTAAGCAAAGGGCCTCTTTACTGTCCTTCAGGCTTTAGATGGGCCAGACTGGCCAGTGGGAGTAAAACATGCCACAGCATCAGTGCTATATCATTGCTTTTAATGGGAGAAATAGTACCCCATGGTTGATATCAATGAGATGAACTGTGCCTCATTGATGGTGTCAGTAGGGGGAATGGTACCCCATCATTGGTACCAGTTGGTGGAATAGTGCCCCATCATTGATGTCAGTTGGTGGAATAGTGCCCCATCATTGATGTCAGTTGGTGGAATAGTGCCCCATCATTGGTGTCAGTTGGTGGAATAGTGCCCCATCATTGATGTCAGTTGGTGGAATAGTGCCCCATCATTGGTGTCAGTTGGTGGAATAGTGCCCCATCATTGATGTCAGTTGGTGGAACAGTGTCCCATCATTGATGTCAGTTGGTGGAATAGTGCCCCAAGGGTCAAATGAAGGGAAGCTAAAGAGAAGCAAAGGGCCACATTCGGCCCTCGGGATGCTATTTGGAGGTATGGGCAAATTAGGTGGCCGCGAGGCCCCTGTGGGGGCGAGGCCTGAGGGGACCACCTAATTTGCCTAATTAGAGAGCCGCCTGTGACCTCAGGCTTCCTGTATGTGAAAGATAGCAAGGAGCCTGCAGTGGGTGTGTTTAGGAATATTTATCTAGTAAGGCATAAAGGGTTTTCAGGTCATCAGATTACTGTCAGAGGGGACTGTAGTGAACTGGGCCTCTACAGAAGTATCTGGATGATAAACTGAAGCCCAAAGCCGGTAAGCTGTGTTTAAGGCTCCATTCAATTGTAGCTGGAGCTTACCTTTATCATTTATTATTCTTTACTGTAAAAGTTAAAATTAGGGTTTGTGGCATTGTAATCTTTTCTTCCATAAAGATGAGGTTTTCATGTGTTAATGAGCAGATGACATCATGGACTTCAACTCAGTGAAATCAGCGATGTTCCTACACGCTGTAAAAATTTTCAACACTGTGTTGAGATTTTATACATCTTGAATGCCCTATTTTTAGCTTCCTGAAACACCCTGTCATCATGATTGCCAGTTCAGGTTAGAACTACATTGATGTGCTGCAGTGTGGATTCTGAATATGTACATTGAAGTCTCTGTAGGGAATAGAGGTTCAAGAGAAATGATTGTGATCCCAAAATAACACCAAAATCTAACAGGCTGGCCAACAGTGATACATACAGTGCCTTGAAAAAGTATTCACACCCCTTGAAATTTTCCACATTTTGTCATGTTAAGCCATGTACACACGATGGACTGTTTTCATCAGACAAACCGATCGTGTATGGGCCCCATCGGTCTTTTTTCCATCAGTGTTTAAAAATAGAACATGTTTTAAATTTATCCGATGGTTAAAAAACCGATAGCAAATTACTATCGTCTGTGGGGAACTCCATTGGATAAAAAACCCACGCATGCTCAGAATCAAGTTGACGCATGCTCAGAAGCATTGAACTTAATTTTTCTCGGCTCATCAAAGTGTTTTACGTCACCACGTTTGGAATGGTTGGTTTTTTGACTGATGGTGTGTAGGCAAGACTGATGGAAGTCAGCTTCATCGGTTTTCCGATGGAAAAATCCATCGGTTTAAAAACCATAGGAAATCCGATCGTGTGTACAGGGCTTAACAGCCAAAAACCTAAATGTATTTTATTGGGATTTTATGTGATAGACCAACACAAAGTGGCCCATAATTGTGAAGTGGAAGGAAAATGATAAATGGTTTTCAGAATTTTTTACAAATATGTGAAAAGTGTGGGGGTACATTTGTATGGCGCCCCCCTGAGTCAGTACTTTGTAGAACCGCCTTTCTCTGCAAGTCTTTTTGGGGATGTCTCTACCAGCTTTGCACATCTGGAGAGGGACATTTCTGCCCATTCTTCCTTGTAAAATATCTCAAGCTCTGTCAGATTGGATGGAGAGCGTCTGTGAACAGCAATTTTCAAGTCTTGGCACAGATTCTCAACTGGATTTGGGTCTGGACTGTGACTGGGCCATTCTAACACATGAATATGCTTTGATCTAAAGCCTTCCATTGTAGCTCTGGCTGTATGTTTAGGGTCGTTGTCCTGCTGGAAGGTGAACCTCCGCCCCAGTCTCAAGTCTTTTGCAGACTCTAACAGGTTTTCTTCTAAGATTGCCCTGTATTTGGCTCCATCCATCTTCCCATCAACTCTGACCAGCTTCCCTGTCCCTGCTGAAGAAAAGCATCCCCACCACATGATGCTGCCACCACCATGTTTCACAGTGGAGATGGTGTGTTCAGGGTGATTCGCATTGTTAGTTTTCCCCACACATAGAGTTTTTCATTTAGGCCAAAAAATTTAATTTTGGTCTCATCTGACCAGAGCACCTTCTTCCACTTGTTTGCTTTGTCCCCCACATGGCTTCTCGCAAACTGCAAACAGGACTTCTTATGACTTTCTTTCACCAATGTCTTTCTTCTTGTCACTCTTCCATAAAAGGCAGATTTGTGGAGAAGCACGACTAATAGTTGTCCTGTGGACAGATTCTCCCACCTGAGCTGTGGATCTCTGCAGCTCATCCAGAGTTACCATGGACCTCTTGGCTGCTTCTCTGATAAATGCTCTCCTTGCCCGGCTGGTCAGTTTAGGTGGACGGCCATGTCTTGGTAGGTTTGCAGTTCTGCCATACTCTTTCCATTTTCGGATGATGGATTGAACAGAGCTCCGTGAGATGTTCAAAGCTTGGGATATATTTTAATAACCTAACTCTGCTTTATACTTCTCCACAACTTTATCCCTGACCTGTCTGGTGTGTTCCTTGGCCTTCATGATGCTGTTTGTTCACTAAGGTTCTCTAACAAACATCTGAAGGCTTCACAGAACAGCTGTATTTATACTGAGATTAAATTACACACAGGTGGACTCCATTTAATAATAACGTGACTTCTGAAGGCAATTGGTTCCACTGGATTTTAGTTAGGGGGATCAGAGTAAAGGGGGCTGAATACAAATGTGCACCACACTTTTCACATATTTATTTGTAAAAAAAAATCAAAAACGTTTATAATGTTCCTTCCACTTCACAATTATGTGCCACTTTGTGTTGGTCTATCACATAAAATCCCAATAAAACACATTTATGTTTTCGGTTGTAACATTATAAAATGTGACAAATTTCACGGGGTATGAATACTTTTTCAAGGCACTGTGGCTCCCAACTGTCGCTGATTTCAAAGGACTGTTCCTGATTTGTCCCTCTTTCCTCCTTATTTGTCCCTCATTTTGGTCTGATCTAATATATAATTGTATATAAAATGCACTATTTTCTATCAAAAAGTGTTTCCCAGTGGTAAACCTTTCATCCAATTTCTAAATTGCTGCATTTGTAAATTCTAATAGCCAATTTAAAGGAATAGTAGTGGTAAAATTGCACTTTTAGGTTTAAGCAATCTGTTATTTTTTTGTTCAACTTTCCTTTAACCACTTGCCCTCTGGAAGATTTTTGACCATTTTTTTGTGATACGGCACTATGTTGTTTTAACTGCTTGTCGACCAGCGCACGACTATATACGTCGACAGCATGACACGGACAGGCAGAAGGACGTACCTGTACGTCCCCTTTAAGATCGCGGCATTGTGGACGTGCGGGTGCCGCTGGCGGCACGCACGCGCGCCCGCCGCGAGCTACGTGAGCCCGACCGCGGGACCCCACAAATAGAGCTTTCTTTTGGTGGTATTTGATCACCTCTGCATCTTCTTTTTAAACAAAAAAAGACCGACAATATTGACCAAAAAAACAATATTTTTTAATTTCTGCTATAAAACATATCCAATAAAAAAAAATCGAATTTCTTCATCAATTTAGGCCAATATGTATTCTGCTACATATTTTTGGTAAAACAAATCCCAATAAGCATATATTGATTGGTTTGCGCAAAAGTTAAAGTGTCTACAAACTATGGGATATTTTTATTTATTTATTTTTACTAGTAATTGCGAGCGTGGGCTCCCTCCAGACAAACCTGCCCTTAATTTATCCATTTCCATATATGCTCCAACATTGAGACTCTCAAAAATATGAGCTAGGACTACCAGGCAGTGCGGATTCCACATATATGTGTGCAACTAAAACCTCTGTTTTAAACGTGAATTTTTAGACCGGGTCAATTTGGGTTGTTTTTTTCGTGTTTTTTTTTTTTTTTGCAGGCTAGCTGGTAAGTGTGGTAGGAATAAAAAAAATGGAAGGTTTGGGAACTTTGCAGCTCAAGAAAAACAGGTCTAAACTAGAGAGGTTTCAAAACACCTAAATCCTGGGAGTGCAAAACAGGATGTTTAGGAACACCGGAATTCTGGAAAAACATTACTGATCATACCTTGGTGAAGGTTTAGAACTAAAGGCAAAACTTTTTATTCATTTTGGATAGAGTAAGGCAGGGTTATAACCACCTGTCTGTTTGTTTCTATGTCCCATTGGGGAGATTTCCCTTCACGCCCTGCCCCATAACCACAATGGGAAGTGAGAGGAAATCCCTACAAAGTGCAGGAATCCCTGATTGTCACCAAGACGAGTGTTCCCATTGCAAGATTTCCCTCTATTGCTGTTCTGGGGACAACCCAAAATTTGGGATTTTCTTTTATCTTGACTTTTGGTGATAATGGTAAACAGGACAAATAGAGAGGGCGAATCTCCCTAATGGGGACACAGACAGCAATAAAGTCTTGACGGATGATCTAATCCAGCTACATTCTATCCAAAACTAGAAAAAAGTTTTGCTGTTAGTTATACTTTAAAAGCAACCAGTCACAAAGAACATGGCACAGAATGTACCTCTGGGAAAATGTAGAAACACCTGGATTCTTCGAGGAACACACTACTGATCATTCCACTGGGGAGGTTTACAAACAACCAATCACAGGGAACACCATGCAGAATGTACATCTGAGGAAGTTTAGGAAGACCTGGTTTCTTCGGGGGAACACATTATTGATAATTCTGTGGGGAGGTTTAGGAACAACCAATCAAAGGGAATACAGTTTAGAATGTACCTCTGAGGATGTTTAGAAACACTTGAACCTTTGGGAAAGGCACCACTGAACATATTGTGGGGGAGGTTTAGGAACAACCAGTCACAGGGAACACTGTACAGAATGTACCTCTGAGGTCATTTAGGAACACCTAGTTTTTTTGGAGAACACACTACTGATCATTCCGCAGGGGAGGTTTAGAAATAACCAATTATAGGGAACACAGTACAGAATGTACCTCTGAGGAAGTTTAGAAACCCTTGGACTTTTGGGAAATGCACCACTGAACATATTGTGGGGGAGGTTTAGGAACAACCAATCACAGGGAACACAGTGCAGAATGTACATCTGAGGAAGTTTAGGAACACCTGGATTCTTCGGGGAACACATTACTGATAATTCTGTGGGGAGGTTTAGGAACAACCAATCAAAGGGAATACAGTTTAGAATGTACCTCTGAGGAAGTTTAGAAACACTTGGACTTTTGGGGAACACACCACTGAACATATTGTGGGGGAGGTTTAGGAACAACCAGTCACAGGGAACACTGTACAGTATGTACCTCTGAGGTCATTTAGGAACGCCTAGACTTTTTGGAGAACACACTACTGATCATTCCGCAGGGGAGGATTAGAGATAACCAATTATAGGGAACACAGTACAGAATGTACCTCTGAGGAAGTTTAGAAACCCTTGGACTTTTGGGGAACACACCACTGAACATATGGTAGGGGAGGTTTAGGAACAACCAATCACAGGGAACACTGTACAGAATGTACCTCTGAGGTCATTTAGGAATGTCTAGACTTTTTGGAGAACACACTACTGATCATTCCGCAGGGGAGGATTAGAGATAACCAATTATAGGGAACACAGTACAGAATGTACCTCTGAGGAAGTTTAGAAACCCTTGGACTTTTGGGAAATGCACCACTGAACATATGGTGGGGGAGGTTTAGGAACAATCAGACACAGGGAAAACTGTACAGAATGTACCTCTGAGGTCATTTAGGAACACCTAGACTTTTTGGAGAACACACTACTGATCATTTCGCAGGGGAGGTTTAGAAATAACCAATCAGAGGGAACACAGTACAGAATGTACCTCTGAGGAAGTTTAGGAACACCTAGACCTTTTGGGGAACACACTACTGATTATATTGCAGGGGAGCTTTAGGAACAACCAATCAGAGGGAGCACAACACAGAATGTTCCGCTGGGGAAGTTTAGGAACACCTAGATTTTTTTTTAGGGAACACACTACATCATGCCGCTGGGGAGGTTTAAAAGCAAGCAATCACATAAAACACAGTGCAGAATGTACCCCTGGGGAAGTTTAGGAACATCTTGATTTAAGAAACACATTACTAATCATACTTCAAGGAAGGTTTAGATGTAAGCAATCCCGGGGAACACAGTGCAGAATGGACCCCTGGAAGAGTTTAGGAACTCCTGCATTCTTCGGGGAACACAATGCTAATCATACCGCAACGGTAGGTTAAGAAGCAAGCAATCATATGGAACACGGTACGGTTCCTCTGGGGAAGTTTAGGATCACCTTGATTTAAGAAACACATTACTAATCATACTTCAAGGAAGGTTTAGATGTAAGCAATCCCAGGGAATACAGTGCAGAATGGACCCCTGGAAGAGTTTAGGAACTCCTGCTTTCTTTGGGGAACACAATGCTAATCATGCCGCAAGGGTATGTTTAGAGGCAAGCAATCATATGGAACACGGTACGGTTCCTCTCGGGAAGTTTAGGAACATCTTGATTTAAGAAACACATTACCAATCATACTTCAAGGAAGGTTTAGATGTAAGCAATCCCAGAGAAAACAGTGCAGAATGGACCCCTGGAAGAGTTTAGGAACTCCTGCATTCTTCGGGGGGAACACAATGCTCATCATACCGCAAGGGTATGTTTAGAGGCAAGCAATCATATGGAACACGGTACGGTTCCTCTGGGGGAATTTGGAAACACCTAGACTGTTCATGGAACACAAACAGGGATCCGCGGGGGAAGTTTAGAAACAACCAATCACAGTGGACACATAATTGAATGTACCTCTGGGGAAGTTTAGGAACACCTTCATTTAGGAAACTCACTAATGATTATACTTTGGGGGAAGGATTAAGAACAACCAGTCACAGGGAACACAGTACAGAATGTACCTCTGGGGGGGGGTTTAGAAACACCTGGATTCAGGTAACACATTAAAGATTTAGGAACAACCAGTCTCGGAAACACATTCATGGATTATATAGCCGTGCATTTGTTCGGAACACTGGGACTTAGGGAGCACAGTACTAAAGTAGGTAATGAGCATTTAAAGGCCTGGATTCATAGAGTGTAGTATAGTAATGTTCAGCACTGGATTTTAAATAAGCTGGAATAGGAAAGAGCCTATTCATGTTGTATGGTTCAGGTTCAGCTAGCTCAGCCCGGGGTGAGGGGATTTGAAGACAAAGGCAGCTGAGTGCAGCTGTCTCTCTTTGGTTGCAGTGGACAAGAAAGCGTGGGGTGAGGAAGGAAGGAATGTAAAGGGGGATTACAAATGAGCGTACAGCAGCTGAGGCTCCCAAATCTCTAATGAGAAGGTTGTCCTTGCTAATTACTTAACCCGTCATACTTCCTTTTTATGATTCATTCACAGTATATGATGATGTT
Source organism: Rana muscosa (assembly GCA_029206835.1). Classification (NCBI taxonomy): domain Eukaryota; kingdom Metazoa; phylum Chordata; class Amphibia; order Anura; family Ranidae; genus Rana; species Rana muscosa. The sequence continues at coordinate 286,505,289 of CM055124.1, forward strand.
TATATTGTCTCATTGTGCATTGAGTTATGAATTGGAGTTGGACATTTTTTTATTTCCCTTGGCAGATTAGATTTATTGTGTTAACAAACCTATTTGAAATATAAGGCAATTCATTGCAATAATGATTTACTTTGCAATACGCATTTACTTAGTTTGGTTGAGACTGTTAATTTGGTGCAACTCCAGGAAGTAGAAAAAAATCTAACCTTGCAGAGGGTATAATGCATTGTACATGATGAAGCCAAGGGGCGATCCTCTTCGGCAAGGTAGGTAATCTTGCCTGCACCCCTAGACATAGCAAGCATTGGGGGGGGGGTTTGATTCCTGGAATTGGACTTTAATAAGGCTAACAATGTTATGATGCTGAGACTTAGCAGAATATTTTTAGGGCCGGTGTTCTGTCAAAAAAAAAACAATTCATCAAGATCTCCAATTACGTCACTTCCGGTTACTGTAAACCAGTGGTCTCCAAACTGCGGCCCGGAGGCCAGATGTGGCCCTCTGCTTGCTTTTATCTGGCCCTTGGGTCACTTTTTCATCCACTGATACCAACAGTGGGCCATAATTCCCCCCCACTGAAACCAATGAAGGGGCACAATCCTTCCCAATGACACCACGATGGGGTCCAATTTCTCCCAATAATGCCAACAATGGGGCCCAATTCCTCCCAATGACACCAATGATGGGGCCCAATGACACAAACAATGGGGCTCAATTTCTCCCAATGAAACCAACAATGGGGCCCAGTGACACCAAATATGGGGCCTTTCCACTGAGATTAGGACCCTTTTCTATGACCAATGGCCACAGTCCGACCCCCCTAATGCTTGAAGGACTATAAACTGGCCCTTTGTTTCGAAAGTTTGGCGACCCCTGATGTTAAGCATCAGTAATTAGGGATTTAGACGAGTTTCTATTTGGACACAATACCGGCAACTGTATACACTCCGGTACACATAGAGTTTGCTGTTTTAACAGAACAGCGGCAAAGGAGGAAAAAATTGTTGCCGCCTTGGAGGCGGCCATGTTGTTGGTTAGTATCGGGTGGACTAACACTGTCCGCTCATAATATCATGTACCGGAGTGTACACGCTTGCCGGTGTTGTGTAAAAACAGCAACTTGTCTAAATCTCCAAGAACTGATGCTTTACAGTAACCCGAAGTGACGTGATTGGAGATCTCAATGAATTGGCTATTTTGACAGAACACCGGTTCACACCAGAAAATTTTCTGGGAATGGTGCGTTTCCGTTCGCATTTCCTGCACCATGCTCAAAATGCACCACCTGTGCCATCTGCTGCAGGTGTCATTATATTCTTAATGTCAGATGAAATGCAGATTGCAAACCATGCAACTTGGTGCGGGGTGATACCGCAGTACCATGCAACTTGGTGTGGGGTGATAACGCAGTGCCATGCAACTTGGTGCACGGGGTGTTTTTGAAAAGTAGTGCATGCACTACTTTTTGTGCAATCCAGTGTGATTTCAGCCCATTCAAATGAATGGGCTGAAAATCACGCTGTGTTAAATTTCACAGGAACACAAAGCGCTCTTTTGTGCGATTCAGGTGTGAATCGGCTTTTAAGGCAGCGAATTTCGCATTCACCAAACATTCACTACAGGTAATTATTTCTGGCCAATGGGGTAAATTTATTAAAGGCCAATAGGCTGCTCACTTTGAAAGGGAATTTTCCCTTAGCTTAGTGCAGGGGTAGGCAAACTGGAAACCTCCAGTTGTTGCAGAACTACAAGTCCCATCATGCCTCTGGGAGTAATTGTAACTGCCAGCCTTGCAATGCCTCATGGTAAATGTAGTTCCACAACAGCTGGAGGGCCCCAGGTTGCCTACCCCTGGCTTAGTGAATGTGGTGAGAAATCCCTTTGCAAAGAATACTTAATCTCGTGAAAGGAAAAACGAAATTAAATTATTTTGGTTGCACAAGATTGGATGAGGGACCAGTAGCAGAACTTCACTTCATTCAAAGTGAACAGCCCGTTTCCTTTTAGTAAATTAACCCCTATGTCTTTTAATCTACGTGGAATGGCTCACCAACATTGAATGTTTGATGAATGTCACATTTACTGTTTTACCAAGCACTTTTTTTAGTATAATTGTTTTAAACCTGTGAATACCTTTTGTTTCAGTGTTTGAAGTTTCTGCACATGACTGGTTTGAACCACAACATGCATAAATGCAAGATCTTTATAATACGTTTAACACAAAAGACTTGACTTGAAAAGCAACTGTTCCCAGTTTAGAAGCAATCTAATTAGTGAGAACTATCATACCCAGATGTTGGTACAAAATGCGATATTGTAAGGCTTGGATAGGATAACATAAGCAGGCAGGCAAGTATCGAAGGGACTGGACACGGCTATAGAGTGAGAGGACATCCATCTCAGAAGTAGAAGGATTGGAAAAGCCCCATGATGACATGGAAATCTGTCAGGATTTAGATTTAGCTGAGGAATGGGGAAGAGTGGAAATAGTCAAATGTATGAGAGTGTAGAAATGGTCTTACAGGCAGAAAAGTGAATGGGTTTGGTACCAGAGAGAACATACACAGTGGGCATGGCCTTTGAGAAAATATAGATATTAGGCAAAATCTCAGAGGCAACAGAGGGATTGGGCATGGCAGCGGAGGAATGGGCTTGTTAACACAGGAGTGGGCATGAAGAATCAGAGGTAATGGGAATGGTATCAGAGGAGTGGGGATGGTCTCAGTAACAACACAGAGAGTGGGCATTGTCTTAGAGGTAACAGAGAACATGGGCATTGACTTTAGCTGTAGCAGAGAACATGGACATTGTCATAGGTAACAGAGGAAGTGGGCATTGTCTAATTGATATTAGAGGGTGTCAACATTTTCTCAAAGGTAACAGAAGATTGGGCTTTATCTCAGAGGTAACAGAAGAGTGGGCATTGTCTCAGTAGTAGCAGAGGAGTGGAAATTATCTTGAAGGTAACAGAGAAAATGAGAATTGTTTAATAGGTAACTAAGGGTATGGACATTGTTCCAAAGGTAAGAGAAAAGTGGGCACTGTCTCAGAGGTAACAAAGTGCTTGGACATTATCTCAGAGGTAACAGAAGAGTGGGCATTGTCTCAGAGGTAACAGAAGGATGGGTATTTTCTCCTAGGTAACAGAAGAGTGGGCATCGTCTAAGGCAGGGGTGCCCAACCTTTTCAAGAGCGAGGGCCACTTAAGCAACTTGGTAACCAGTCAAGGGCCACAATGAGCGGAGCGGGCGGATGACAGGTAACGGCTACTCTATAGGCCCTCCGATCCACCCAGATGAAAGGAGACTAATTCCCTTCTGTTTTTGGGATTGGAGGTAGGCGGGCGTAAACAGACATCTGTCGCTCTATAGAGGTAAATTAAGGGTCCCATTTGGTTGGGCTGATCGTGTGAAAAGGGCCTAAGACTGCATTTACACAGATGTGCTGCGGTTTACCCACACAGTGGGTGCAGCGTAGTGCACCTGTGTCTATCCTGCGGGTTAGCTGAACTTTGCCATAGACTCCACCTGTGGCAAAAGCCGACGATGTAGAGGAAGCATCGGCTTAGGGGGCAGCCGCTTTCTTCCTCTACCACCAGCTTCATGCACAACACTGATTATGTGGTATGGTGGGTCGGCAACCTGCGATCTGGGCTTGCCAACCCACCATTTCAGAACAGGAGGTCGCGGGCCACATCAGAGGGTTCCGTGGGCCACATGTGGCCCCCGGGCCACTGGTTGGCCACCCCTGGTCTAAGGGGTAACAGAAGGATGGGTATTTTCTCCTAAGTAACAGAAGATTGGTCATTGTCTCAGAGGTAACAGAAGAGTGGGCTTTGTGTCAGAGGTAACAGAAGAGTGGGCATTGTCTCAGGGGTAACAGAAGGATGGGTATTTTCTCCTAGGTAACAGAAGAGTGGGCATTGTCTCAGAGGTAACAAAAGAGTGGGCATTGTCTCAGAGGTAACAGAAGAGAGGGCATTGTCTCAGAGGTAACAGAAGAGTGGGCATTGTCTCAGACGTAACAGAAGAGTGGGCATCTCAGAGGTAACAGAAGGATGGGTATTTTCTCCTAGGTAACAGAAGAGTGGGCATTGTCTCAGAGGTAACAAAAGAGTGGGCATTGTCTCAGAGGTAACAGAAGAGAGGGCATTGTCTCAGAGGTAACAGAAGAGTGGGCATTGTCTCAGAGGTAACAGAAGAGTGGGCTTTGTCTCAGAGGTAACAAAAGAGTGGCCATTGTCTCAGGGGTAACAGAAGGATGGGTATTTTCTCCTAAGTAACAGAAGAGTGGTCATTGTCTCAGAGGTAACAGAAGGATGGGCAATGCATCATCTCACAGGTAACAGAAGGCCTGGGCATTGTCTCAGAGGTAACAGAACAGTGGGCATCGTCTCAGGGGTAACAGAAGGATGGGTATTTTCTCCTAAGTAACAGAAGAGTGGGCATCGTCTCAGGGGTAACAGAAGGATGGGCATCATCTCACAGGTAACGGAAGGCCTGGGCATTGTCTCAGAGGTAACAGAACAGTGGGCATTGTCTCAGGGGTAACAGAAGAATGGGTATTTTCTCCTAGATAACAGAAGAGTGGGCACTGTCTCAGAGGTAACAGAAGAGTGGGCACTGTCTCAGAGGTAACAGAAGAGTGGGCACTGTCTCAGAGGTAACAGAAGAGTGGGCTTTGTCTCAGAGGTAACAGAAGAGTGAGCTTTGTCTCAGAGGTAATAGAGGGCGTGGGCATCGTCTCAGGAGTAACAGAAGGATGGGCATCATCTCAGAGGTAACAAATCAGAGGACACTATCTCAGAGGTAAGAGAAGAGAGGGAACTGTCTCAGGTATAACAAAAGGGTGGATATAGTCTCAGAGATAACAGAGGCAGCGGGTATAGAATTTTCTGGCAACAAAAGACATGGCCTCAGAGGTTAAAGAGTCAGAGTACTTGATCATGAGGTAACCAAGTGAGGTGGTGAAGTGTATGCATAGTTGAGTTGAAAGGGGACATAATATTTGGGTGGCCTTACACACATATCTTGCTTGGCTAACTGGTAAGTTGAGCTCATGGCTACAGATGTACAATAAAGCATACTAAGGTTGAGGTAACAATCTTATGTAGATAATACGGACTAACTTCATGACACGACAGCCCATAAATGGCTTTAATCTTCTGCACATAGCGATATCTTGCGGATAGAACCTGTACATTCAGCCTATACTACAAACTAGTGTACATTCAGCCTATACTACTGTAGCGCCCTGCTCTTATTGGGTAGGCGCTAGTGTAAATTTAGTTGTCTGAGTTATAGTTCAACTCAGAATAATTGTACCAAATTATGGGTATCTGTTCCAGTTCAGCTGAGTTGCACATTTTCCACCTTCCTCTGGGTGTCGTTGTCACCACAGGTCAAGGTTGGAACTGCAGCTGGCTGGATGTATTGGGTACCTCTTGCCCAAAAGCAGCTTAGTGGGATTGGTCACCCCGTTGTGCGTTCTGGGAGAGGGTACATAAGGGGCAGACACCGTTTTGGCGGGGTTTTCCGATCCTGACCTGATGGCCCTCCTGGCCTCAGGGATGTGTTAGCAGTTTTCTGCCTCGGGCCTGCTGACCCCCCGAGGCTCTGTTACTGAGAGTAGGCCCAGGAGTTTCTGGGGCCTGCTGATCCGGGGATGGTCCTGTGTCGCCTTGCCTGTTGGAAGGGAACGAGCAATTGAGGACTCAATTGGAGGACGTATCCAGATCAAATCTACCTCACAGTGCTGCCGGCCTGGCTGAAAGATCCTGGCACTGTGTGTTATGTTTCAGAACTTTACCAAGCGTGTGAAGGAACAAGTCTGTGGCAGAAACTTTTGAACGAGCTCCGCACAGGCTGCTAGGTCAGTGAGAGAGGCCTATCCGGTGGATCCTACATCCAGTGTGGAAGCTATTGGTCCTCTGGATTAAGAAAAGTACCCATGATCCGCAAAACCTAAGGTTCCTGAATCTCCCCTAACCCTCCATCCCTCTGTCTGAAGTTCTTGAAATAAACCCTTGAGAAAAAGAGTGTTTGGTGCAGACATTTATTAACAACTCTTCAAGGAAGAAACCCTCGGATGTGGTGAACAGTAAGGTAACGGCAGGCCCAAATCTTAAACCAGCGGCCCTTACGGGGGTATTGCTACACTACAAACTAGTGTACATTCAGCCTACAGTACAAACTAGTGCAGGGCTGGCCGAATCCCTGGTGCTGGAGAACTAATACACCTAAAAAGGTACAGATGACTGCCTACATTTTTTTTAGTCTCTTGGGTAACTAGCCATAGAAGCTTGTTTAAATGTATTTCTTGGTTGTTAGATTGGACCTAATTACTTCTGAGTCTGGGGGAATTTGGCCCCATCTAACATGGGGAATGGAGTATATCTTGGCAGTTATTCTCATGGCTCTGAAGAAATATGTGCAACCTACTAGTCCCAGAGGAGTGACTTGGTGAATAGGTTCAGCTTCACTACCCCGACATTAGTATGCAACACATGAGTCAAGGTATGGCGGTTCCATCAAAGCCTATCAAACAGGTGTTTTGCTTTGTGACAGATTCCCTTTAGTGTCATAAATCAAGAGGATGGCCATTTTCCCCTTGATTTTTACTTTACTTTTAAACGGGGTGAACTCTGCTTGTCCTTAGTCCTTAGGTTTAACTGCTAACCAGATTGCTGAACAGCATCTATTTAACAAAAGGTTTAACAGCAGTACGCTGGGGTTGTATTTTCTGATTTACTAGAGCATAAAACGGAGAAGCCTGGTCTATAAATACAACTTTCTAATGAGCTTATAAATAATCAATTAGTGCTACTCTGTTTACCACCACTCTTCCACCGCCTTCCACTGGAAGCCAGACTCTCACTGACCAGATCGTCTTCTCCACTCCCTGCCAGTGGATGTTAACCCTATCGGAGGGCGTTGGATGCACGGTACACCGCCGGCATCCTCACTGTTGGCTAGTTGCTTGTTACCCATAAAGTACATGTAGAGATTTCTGCTGCCGAGAGATTTTCTTTTCTACGGTGATAAAAAAAAAAAGCACGAGTTGTCTGGATATGGATAGTGTATATCTGTGGAGGCTCCCACTTTTTGGCAGAAGTTGAAAAATGTAACTAACATTTGCTTTCTATCTAAGTGAAAAGTTATCTTTTTTTACCAATTTCGGGAACTTCGGTATCTTTCATTGGGATTACTGTACAGGAAGTCAGTTGTTTGCTGGAAAATATATCTGTCCCAGCCGCAGTTTTATTTCAGATTATCTTCACTTCAGATAAGGCTCTAAAAAAAAAAAAAAAAAAAAGCTTTCTCAATCTTTACAACACAGAGGAACCCTTGAAATAGTTTTCCGGTCGCAAGGAACTAAGTTCCTGTTAAAAATTACTATATCTACAACTCTTGATGCATTAGTGTGATGGTCAGTCGGAAGAATGCTCCTTACACTTGTGGTCATTGGGAAGAATTACCGTATATACTCGAGTATAAGCCGAGTTTTTAAGCACTTTTTTTTGTGCTGAAAATGCCCCCCTCGTCTTATACTCGAGTCACCTTTTTGCGCCTGATCTCCAGGATTTTTGGGGACCCGGTACCGGTCGTAGGTCCCCTGGACCCCAAACTTGGCACACATGTACCCCCACTTTTCTTCTACAAGTGTGCAAAGTTTGTTGACCGGGAGACCTACGGCCGGGGAGAACCGATTTTTCAAAGCCGGGCCCCCCTTCCATAGACTCCCATGTTAAATGGTAATTTCTCTGGTGAATTTGGGGACCTGGTACTGGCTGGTTGTAGGTCCCCTGGACCCAGAACTTGGCACACATGTAGCCCCTTTTCTCCTCTACAAGTGTGCAAAGTTTATTGTCTGGGGGACCTACGGCCGGGAAACACAGATTTTTTAAAGCCGGCACCCCTTCCATAGACTCCCATGTTAAACGTCAGTCTAGTCATGGACACAGTGAGGCATGGACACAGTGAGGCAAAGTGAGGCATGTAGATGGACACTCTAGGCTTATACTCGAGTCAATAAGTTTTCCCAGTTTTTTATGGTAAAGTTAGGTGCCTTGGCTTATATTCGGTTCGGCTTATACTCGAGTATATACGGTACCCTCTTATGCCACGTACACACGATCGGAATATCCGACAACAAATCTTCGATGAGAGCTTTTGGTCAGAAATTCCGACCGTGTGTAGGAATTTCCGACAACAAAAATTTGAGAGCTGGTTCTCCGATTTTTCGACAAGAAAAGTTCTTGTCGGAAATTCCGTTCGTCTGTATGCAATTCCGACGCATACAAAAAAAACACGCATGCTCAGAATCAAGCAGAAGAGCCGAACTGCCTATTGAATTTCATTGATCTCGGCTCGTCGTACGTCTTGTACGTCACCGCGTTCTTGGCGTTCCGAATTTCCGACAACATTTGTGTGACCGTGTGTAGGCAACACAAGTTTGAGCCAACATTTCGTCGGGAAAAAAAACACGGCATTACAGATAGCTAAAAAGGTCAATGGTGTCAGTGGGAACTTATCTGAGAGGCAGAATTTGCTCAGTGCTCAGGGAACCCCCAGCAACCTTTGGAGCAAGGGTGTCAAACTCAATTTTATCGTGGGCCACATCAGCATTTATTGCCCTCAAAAGGGCCGTTTTTAATCTGTAAGATTAGATGTCCAGCGCATCCCCTCCCCTTTACATTTGATGTCAAGAGCCACCCCACCATCAGAAGTTGAGTCCCCCACTCTCCCTTACATCACAGTGCACCCCCTTACCTTATGCTGCTGAAGGGAAGAAGCTGGATGCATTGCTTGAAAGCAGAAATTAAGGGTCTGGAGGAGGATCAGAGGAGGGCTGGAGCTCTCCTGCAGCTGTAGGACAGGTGCGAGGGCCACATGAAATGGCCTGGAGGGCCGGATTCGGCCCGCGGGCCTTGTGTTTGACACCTGTGCTTTGGAGGATCCCTAGTTGAGAAACCCTGCTCTAGAAGTTTTACATACCAGTAATAAAGATTTACAGTTCATAGTGTCCAATCCAATCCTATTTCTGCAGTTTACTATACAGTGGAACCTTGGATTACGAGCATAATCCGTTCCAGGAGAATGCTCGTAATCCAAAGCACTCGCATATCAAAGCGAGTTTCCCCATAGAAGTCAATGGAAACGAAGATAATTCGTTCCGCATTGACTTCTATGGCATGCAATACCGCATGTGGCCAGAGGTGGGGGGGTGCCGGAGAGCTTCGGAAATACTCGGGGACAGCTCGGCTGAACTCGGAAACCCTCGGAAAATCTCTGGAACTGAGTATTTCAGAGTATTTCCGAACGGCACCTCTGGCCAAATGCAGTACAGCAGACCGCAGAGGTATGAATCCTGCTCGTTTTGTCAGACAACACTCGCAAACCGAGTCAGGATTTTTTTTTTTTAAATGCTCGTATTGCGAAAACGCTCGTTAACCGCGTTACTCGCAATCCAAGGTTTCACTGTAATCTCTTTAGGGAACAGACTTTTGAAGGTCTCTCACAAGTTCAGAAATCCTCTTGCGTATCGTTACCAGTTGAGGTCCAGTAGGCAGCATGTGGCACCAGCTGACCCTTTATGGGTAATCGCCCCCTTCCTCTATGAATGTTGGGGGGGAGGGGGGTTTTTTGGTTATGGTTGTTCAAGCCATAGCATTGTTTCTGTATCTTTTATAGGCTTCAGGGTTTACAACCATCAAGCTACGGGACTCTTAAAAAAGCGGATTCCCAGAATACCAAGCTAGGGGAATCAGAATGGTCTAACTTTCAGAGAGCATGTTGCTGTTGTATGGGAATGAGGGCTTAAGTTTTATGACACTCCAATGAAAGACTTGGCAGCGATTCAGAGAAATAGAATCGGTGATCATTTGCAGGCCCCAACCGAGAATCTGTTAAAGGTTTAAGCAATATTCGGGAATTTCTTGGAATTGTAGGCACATTACCATATGGTCACAGTGTCAATGGTATGTTAACACATGGCCAAATCATGAACGTTATTACTAAAGAAGTGGATAAGATAGGTTCCTCGCATGACGTCTTGAACTTCTTACCAAAATTTTAGTAAATTTTTGGGTTAGTTGTTTGAGCTGGGGTCTCGTCCGAAAGTTTCGATTTCTTAGGTCCTTTGTTCTGTGTTCTTCTATGTTCTGCTCCTCCTGAGAACCATGACTAACCCAGTCTACATAGTCATTTTAAGGGGTTCATCGACCATGGAGATTAAGTGGTCAAAGTAAAAAAAATTGAGAATGACTTCATGGAAAGAGTCTCTAATCACTTCAGCCCCGGACCATTTGGCTGGCCAAAGACCAGACCACTTTTTGCGATTCGCACTGCGTGGTTTTAACTGACAATTGCGCGGTCATGCGACGTGGCTCCCAAACAAAGTTGACGTCCTTTTTCTCCCACAAATAGAGCTTTCTTTTGGTGGTCTTTGATCACCTCTGCGGTTTTTATTTTTTGCGCTATGAACAAAAATAGAGCGACAATTTTGAAAAAAAAAAATATATTTTTTACTTTTTGCTATAATAAATATCCCCAAAAAATATATAAAAAACATTTTTTTTCCTCAGTTTAGGCCGATACGTATTCTTCTACATATTTTTGGTAAAAAAAAATCGCAATAAGCGTTTATTGATTGGTTTGCGCAAAAGTTATAGTATCTACAAAATAGGGGATAGTTTTATGGCATTTTTATTAATATTTATTTTTTTACTAGTAATGGCGGCGATCTGCGATTTTTATCGTGACTGCGACATTATGGTGGACACATCGGACACTTTTGACACCATTTTGGGACCATTGTCATTTTTACAGCGATCAGTGCTATAAAAATGCACTGATTACTGTAAAAATGACACTTGCAGTGAAGGGGTTAACCTGTAGGGGGCGCTGAAGGGGTTAAGTGTGACCTAGGGAGCGATTCTAACTGCTAGGGGGCGTGGCTTGCCATGACACATCACTGATCGCTGCTCCCGATGACAGGGAACAGACGACCAGTGACATGTCATTAGGAAGAACGGGGAGATGTTGTGTTTACACTGACATCTCCCCGTTCTTCAGCTCCGTGACACGATCGCTGGACACCGGTGGGCACGGGAGAAATTTAAAGGGGACGTATATATACGCCCATTTGCGCAGCCGTGCCATTCTGCCAACGTATAAGTTTGTGCAGCGGTCGGCAAGCGGTTAAGTAATGGAAATCAGCCTAAAAGTGGATTGATCTGGTTAAATTTTTTTATATGTTCACCTCTGAGAGTCTTCCGTTGAGGGCCACCAATAAGGGGGTACCACAGATCCTCCTGGGTGGGGCATGGGCCAGCAGGGGGGCCCAGAGAGCAGCATCAGGGGCAGGGAGGGTAATTGGCACAGTGGTGGCAGCAATTGCTGGAACCAATCCCCACATGGTTCTCTCTGCAGCAGCAGAAAGCTGGCGGGAGGAAGAGGAGAGGTAGTCAGCTTTCAGCTAGTGCAGAGAGAGCCATACATGTTATGGTTCCAGTAATTGCCCCCCTGCCACACTGATCACACCATCCTCTTCCCCCTGCTGCTCGGACCCCCCCTATGTGCCCCCCACCTGCAGAGCTGCTGGCTTCCCTTCTCTCCTCTCATTTCCTCTCCCGCCAGCAGCTATAGACACACAAGGGGATGTTTCAGGATGGAAAGCAACCCCGTGCTTTCCTGAATGAACACAATGAGCGATGGGTACCGATCACTAGACATGTGCAATTAGTTTCGTTCCGAGTTCGTTTTTTAAATTAGAATTTTCGAAAATTCGTGAATCCTGAAAATCGGAAATTCAAAATCCGAAGATTCGAAAATCCGAAAATTTGAAAATAAGAACGAAAATTCAAAAGATCAAAAATAAGAATGAAAATCCGAAAATTAGAAAACCTGAAAATTCGAAAATCTGAAATAATAGCTAACTAATAATAACTTAACTATTACTAACTATTAAATTATAGGTATTAGGATTTCCTTTCAAATTTGGCTGTTAGTGAGCGTAACGAATACAGATTTATCCGACGTTGCAAATTATCCGAAATAACGAATGCCGTATCTAAATAGATGGAACGTAACAAAATAATAATAATAATAAATAACAACAATAATAATAATAATAACTTTTTTTTATTATTATTATTTATTATTAATTCATTACGTTCCATTTGTTTAGATGCAGCATTCGTTATTTCGGATAAATTTGTATTCGTTACGTTCACTAAAAGCCAAATGTGAAAGGAAATTCCAATACCTATAATTTAATAGTTAGTTATTAGTTAGTTAGTTAGCTATTTAGAATTTTCAGATTTTCCTTCTTTAGAATTTTCTGATTTTCTTTCTTATTTTCAGATTTTAGAATTTTCGGATTTTCGTTCTTTAGAATTTTCGGATTTTCTTTCTTATTTTCAGATTTTAGAATTTTCTGATTTTCGAATTTCCGAATTTTCACATTTTAGAAAATTTCAGATTTTAGAATTTTCGGATTTAGGATTTTGAAATTTACGAATTTTGGAATTTGCGAATTTCGATCATAACGAATGACCCCGAAAAAAAGAAAAGAAACGAAAATAAACAAATTTTTCGGCAGTGCACATGTCTACCGATCACTTACTGTGCTCATTAACTCATAAGCTGTGTTCACTATGCTTCAGTTTGTGAATGAACAGGAGCCTCTGTACAGAGCACTTTCTGTTCATTCACTGTCTAGGAATGTATATCTTCAGTCCCTTTTTCTGTTTAGACCTCTGATATTTTACCAAAGCCCCCCCCCCCCCCCCAACAGCAATGTGGGGGGGGGGGAAAAAGTAAGAAAAAAAAAAGAATTAAAAAAATATTATAAAAAATAATTAAGGGCTCGGTCCTACGGGTTTTCTGTCCCACACAGTGTGAATGAGCAATTTTTTTGCGCAGCTGGAGCCACCTGTTACTCTGTGAGGACGCAGCTGTATGAACGCAGCCGCGGGTCCTAATTTGACAGGTGTGGGTGAGTGGCCCCAAATGCACACTGTCTGTGTTTTCTGGGGCCCTACACTTCCACCCACACGCCTGTCCAATTAGGACCTGAGGCTGTACAGTTGGTGCGTCCCCCATAGGGTTACATGGGCTCATAAAAAAAATGCTGATTCACACTGCACAGACCACAGTGCCCATGTGAATGACCCCCAGACCTAATTTATACACGCAACTTTGTTTATTAACGCAATAGCGTTTTATCTTTTAGATTTAGTAGACATTTTGTAAGTTAGGTTTGTGTCTGCTAATAATAATTTTACTGTATTTTTAGGGAAAATATTGCTTTGATATGGTGGAAGACTGACAATTTAAAAAAAAAAAAAAAAAACAATAATTTTTTACTTTCTGCTATAAAACAAGCGAAAAAAATTTTTGAAAAAAAAATCGAATTTCTTCATCAATTTAAGCCAATATGTATTCTTCTACATATTTTTGGTTAAAAAAAAAATCCCAATCTACAAACTATGGGATATATTGATTTATATATATATTTTTTCTGTTTATTTTACTAGTAGTGGTGGCGATCAGCGACATATAAAAAGTGTCAGTTAGTGTCTAATTTGTTTGCCGCAATATCGCAGTCCCGACTGCGATATTGCGGCGAACAAATTAGACACTAACTGACACTTTTTGGAGACAGGTGACACTATAACAGTGATCAGTGCTAAAAATATGCACTGTCACTGTACTAATGACACTGGCTGGGAAGGGGTTAGCATCTAGGGCAATCAAAGGCATAAATGTGTGCCTAGCCTGTGTTTTGGTGTCCTGTGGGAGGTGCTTTGACTAGGGGGTAGACATGGATTTTGTGTCGGAATTCCGTTCTGCCTAAGTTCTGGATGATTAGCGGGTGCCGGCAGACATCGAATCAGCAGGAGCGGGTCGCTGGTGGTGGGCATGTGCGCCCCCAAACCCAGAAGTGTCGGATCATGTACTAGGTAGTGCCATGTTGTCGCCGTATATTGAAGTTATAGGGTCAGCAAGTGGTTCAATTACGGATCTGAACACAGCTGCATTGTTTATAATGGAGCTGTTCACACAGGTACGTCCTTTCAGATCCGTAACATGAAATCCCAAAAAATTGTGTCTAAGAACAATTGCGCTTTTCGCCTTACATGTAAAAATGCACGTATACACGTTTGTAAGTGCATAAATTAAGTCTAAAGGGGAAAAATAAATTATCATTATGTACGCATTCCAAACCTACGCGTTTAACCACTTGCCGCCCGCCCACCGTCAAATGACGGAGGGGCAGTGCGACTCTAGTTCTGGAAGGATGTCATATGACCTCGTCCCAGAACGGCTGCTCTCGTGTGCCCCATGGTGGCGCACAGCGCGGGCGATTGCGGCTACGCCGTGTTGCTAGGACGCGGCGCGACCCTGATCTCTGTAAAGAACTGCGCTCTTTAACCATGTGATCCGCTGTGTCCAATCGCATAGCGAGTGGCGAGGAGAGCCGACCAGTGGCATCTCCTCCCAGGGGACTTCAAGACATGTAATCAGGGCACTGATCATCAGTGCCCTAATTACAATAACACGCCACCAGTGCCAGCAATCAGTGCCCACCAGTGCCGCCTATCAGTGCCCACCAGTGCCACCTATCAGTGCCCATTAGTGATGCCAGTCAGTGCTGGCTACCAGTGCCGCCCATCAGACCCACTCATCAGTGCTGCCCATCAGTGCCACATATCCATGCTGCCTATCAGTGCCCACCAGTGCCGCCTATCAGTGTCACCCATAAATGCCCATCAGTGCCGCCCATCTGTGCTGCCTATCAGTGCCCACCAGTGCCACCTATCAGTGCCCATCAGTGCCGCCTATTGGTGCTCATCAGTGCCACGTCATCAATGCCTATAAGTGCGGCATATTAGTGCCTCCTCATCAGTGCCACCTATCAGTGCCCATAAGGGCGGCATATTAGTGCCTCCTCATCAGTGCCACTTAATCAATGCCCATTAGTGCCACCTATCAGTGCCACCTATCCATGCCGCCTATCAGTGCCCACCAGTGCCGCCTATCAGTGCCACCTATAAGTGCCCATCAGGACCACGTCATCAGTGCCCATAAGTGCGACATATTAGTCCCTCCCAGTCCTGATCAGTGCCACTTAATCAGTGCCCATCAGTGAAGGAGAAAAAAATACTTATTTCAAAAATTTACTGACAGAAAATAAAAATAAAAATTATTTTCGAACTTTTTTTTTTTTTGTAAAAAATGTAAAACCCAGCAGTGATTAAATACCACCAAAAGAAAGCTCTATCTGTAGGAAGAAAATGATAAAAATTTCATTTGGGTACAGTGCTGAATGACCGCGCAATTGTCATTCAAAGTGTGACAGCGCTGAAAGCTGAAAATTGTCCTGGGCAGGAGGGGGGTGCCCAGCATTGAAGGGGTTAAACACCTCTATAAGCGAGTATTTTACTGATCATCTCCTAGAGAACCTCATATAGTAACAGCAGTAAAAAATGTTTACAGCTTTGTGAATGAAGCCTTACAGATCACAGTTTCACGTTCCCGTTCGCGATTTTGGTTGACTGATTCTCAAGAGATTTTGGGAGCGTTGCAAAGTAGAGAGAGTCCATTCAATTGAAGGAGCCACCCTATGAGTGCTTGTCACCCCGAAAAGAAGCTCCTGATCCCTTTCAGAGGACAAGCTTCACGCAATTTTTAAAAGCACGTTTTGCCACACGCAAAATCGCATCGGACAGACCACAAAAATGTGTTTCTGCAGGCGCATTTTTAATGCTTTTAATTCCTTTCCTGTTGCGCGTTTCCCCCTCTTGTGTTTTCTTTATTTTCCAAGGTGTCCCTTCCAGGGTTTGTTGTTGCTTTTTTTTTTTTTTTTTTGCTGTAATGTTTGCCGGCGCATTTTGGATGCTTTTAGATGCTTTCCAGTGTGTTTTTGATGCAATTTGTCGCATTCCAGTACAGTTCAGGGCATGAAAACATGCAGCATGTTCTAATTGTTTTGACTGCACTGGAACGCATTGCCATTGGAACCCATATAACCTACTGTCTGTGCATTTTTGATGCAGAAAAAAAAAACGCACAGGACTGAATCTGGTGTGACCCGGTCCTTAGGCCTGGTTCACACCTATGCGTTTTGGAGTGCGCTTTCAGTTTTGAAGAAACCCACTACAGTCCGTTTGACCTGGTTTCCTATGGGGTCGTGTTCACATCTGTGCGTTTTATTGGAAATGGTCAGGCAGGGGCGGATCCAGAGTCTAGTCTCGGGAGGGGCACTACCAGAATTTTTTTTTTTTGGGGGGGGCAATTTATCAGGGAAATGGCTGGTGTTGGCGCTTCAATTATCACGGCACCATGGATGTTATTGGGTCAGGATGATTGAAGCGCATTATTTATAATTTTATATTACATTGTAATATAAAATGAAATGGTTCAACTCACCATAATTCAGAATCAGTGGGTGCCCCGAGTGTGTCACTTGCCTGCCACCAGATGCAGATTGTCACTTGCCACGTCACTTGCCACATGTTGCGGATTGTCACTTGCCACCTCACCTGCCACACCTTGCGGATTGTCACATGCTAAGGTGTCGTTTTGCTTGTTCAGAGCCAGGCAGCAGAGAGATGATGTAATCTCTCTGCTGCCTGCACAGTAAGGACGGAAGTTACTGCAGGGATGCAGGGCGGGCACGGGGCGGTGAGAGATGATGTCATCTCTCTGCACCCCCGGCCGCCGGCTTGTTGATTGGCCAGCCACCCGCTCACCCACAGAGCCAACCAGCTGACCGCCCACTCTCTGACTCTCACTTGCCGCCGAGCCGCCCGCCCACACACCGACGCAGCCGGCAGCCCACGCTGTCACCCGCCCATGGAGCCGCCCGCTCAGACTCTCAGGCGCCTGCAAGTTCCGCAACTTAAACAAATTTCTCGGGGGTGGCAATTGCCCCGTTGCCCCTCCCCCTTGGATCCGCCCCTGGGACTTTTTCAGCAAGTTGCGTCTTTGGTGCCATATAGACTCCAATGGAAACGCAGCGCAGGCGCATTAAAAAAGGCAGTTCTTGCGGTTTTTTGAGCCATTTCTGCTGCGTTTTTTCTGGTTTCTCCCACATGACAATAGACGCCTCCCAAAAATGCAAAACACAAAAAACGCATTAAAACGTGTCATCATCCCAGTATAACCTCCTAAAGCCGAGGACGCATATCTGCGTAAGGTCGGCGCAAAGGGGATGAAAAATGCAAATTGCAGCAAAATTGCGCTAAAAACGCCTTACATGATTTTCTGCAGCTTCTCCGATGAAGTCTATTGAACAAAAAGAGCAAAAAAAACCCACAATTTTGCGTTTAAAAAAAGTCCCCGACCGTTTCCAAAAAACGCAGAGGCCCAAAAATGCATTGATGTGAACGTGTTTCATATAAATCCGTGTTAAAAATAATGTCCTGCGTTTCTGCAAAAAAGCATGAAAAAAATAGCATTGGAGTGGATGGAGCCTTAAGCCGTGTACACACGACCGGTTTTACCGATGAAAACAGTCCGATGGATTTTTTTCATCGGACAAACCGATCGTGTATGTGCCCCATCGGTCTTTTTTCCATCGGTGTCCAAAAATAGAACATGTTTTACATTATTCCGATGGATAAAAAACGATAGCAAATTCCGATCGTCTGTGGGGAACTCCATCGGTTAAAAAACCCACGTATGCTCAGAATCAAGTCGACGCATGCTCAGAAGCATTGAACTTAATTTTTCTCGGCTGATCTGAGTTTTTTACATCACCGCGTTTGGAACGGTCGGTTTTTTGACTGATGGTGTGTAGGCAAGACTGATGGAAGTCAGCTTCATCGGTTTTCCGATGGAAAAATCCATCGGTTTAAAAACCATAGGAAATCCGATCGTGTGTACAGGGCTTTAGGCTCTGTTTCCACTGCTGTGAGTTGTTCTGCGACTTGACACATGTGAAGTCGCATGACAAGTCAAAACCCATGTATTTTCAATGGTCCCCGTTCTAATCGGTGCGATTCACATTGCAGCGACTCCAAAAAAAGGTTTTTGCACTACTTTGTTCTGACTTCGGTGGTTCTCATCGGTCACATCACATAAAAAAATCGCATTGCAAAGTCGCACTGTATATCGCGCGGCTTTGGGGTCGCAATAGTGAAAACCTAGCCTTATGCTGCGTACACACGACCATTTTTCTTGTCGGGAAAAATGAATTTTTTTCTCTTTGACGAGAAAAACGACCGTGTGTGGGCTTTTGGTCATTTTTCCCGACGAGAAAAACGGCAAAAAAATGCCGTGAATCACGACGAGAAAAATTAGAGCATGTTCTAATTTTTCTCGTCGTGATTCACGGCATTTTTTTCCGCGGCAGTTTTCCCCATAGGGAAACACTGCCGGGGAGCCTACACACGGTCGTTTTTCTCCACCAAGAGAAAAAATGACGGGAAAAACGGCTGTGTGTAGGGGCACAAGCCGTTCCTCGTTTTTTCCCTTCGGGATTCACGGCGGTGTTTTCACCGCCGTGAATCTCGATCGTGTGTACGCGGCATTAGGTTCCACCCTTGTGCGACTTGTCGTGCGACTGTGGACACTTAAGCCCCGTGACAAGTCGCGCCCCAGGCTTTTCAATGACAACCATTCAAATATGTGTGACTTAAAAAGGTTGCTGCACTACTTTGGTCCAATTTTCATGCGACTTCATTAGATTGCAAAACCCTCAAAAGTCGCACCTGATTGTTATACGACAGTTGTCCCATTATCACTGGTCAAAAGCCAACATCGCATCCAAGTCGCACCCATCCAAAGTTGCATCAGAGTCGCACTCCAAAGTTCTGCGACTTTGGAGTTGTACAAGTGTGAATAGAACTTCAATTACACAATTTGTAACTTTAAATATATTTTTTTTAATTCTAACTATATTTTGTAACAACAGAAAAATTTGCCTCTTAGCACAACAGGAATGTGGAAGTGGCAGATTTTGGAGCAGAACGGGTTCTTACGTTCGGGTTTATCCTTATAGAGGAAATGACGATCGACGTGCGCTCGGCAAATCTCGAATTTGTGAAAAATTGGAATCGGGTCGGGAAGGTGACAGCAGGAAAGGGACAATATTCTGCGACTATAATGTTGCTGAACATGGAAGAGAAGGGCATGGAGGGGTTCCTAGGTGTAAGACTGCCACCTGAAGGACAGAATAGGTCGGTGCAAGGCGAACATTCGAAAAAGTTGAAGCCAATTTTCTGCCCCACCTGTAGACTTGTCCCATCTTGAGAACCTCTTCATGATTAATAAATTACGTTTTTAACATTTTCATTTCCCATGAAAATGATAAAAATGTGTCCTCCATGTTGGTGAGCGGATAAAGCCCTCTCCTCCTATTATTCCAAAAGGAATCATCAGAAATGACCTAAAGCTGCGCTCCGGGATAGGCAACTATTGTCCTAATACAAGAGGGATGTGCATAGGTGCGCTCCTCACAGCTCAAACACATATACACTATATTACCAAAAGTATTGGAGGCCAAGCTGCCAAAACCACTACAAAGTCAACGGAGGGTATAACTTGGTGGACTCTCCATAATGTGGACTCAACAAAAAAAATTGGCCATTCAATTGTGAGATAACACACTATATTACCAAAAATATTGGGACGCCTGCCTTTACACGCACATGAACTTTAATGGCATCCCAGTCTTAAGCCTCATACACCAGTGTTCATTTAGCCGACTAAAACCTTTTAGTCGACTAAATGAATACTATTTTAGTCGACTAAAACTAAAACAATTGAGATGACTAAAATACGACTAAAACTAAAATGGCATTTTAGTCAAAAGACTAATGCCGCGTACACACGACCGTTTTTAACCCTTTCCATACCGGGCTTTTTATACCACTTCCATACCGGGCCTATTCTGACACTTCTATCCTACATGTACAAATCATCATTCTTTTGCTAGAAAATTACTCCGAACCACCAAACATTATGTTTTTTTTAGCAGACACCCTAGGGAATAAAATGACGGTCGTTGCAACTTTTTATCTTGCAGGGTATTTGCGCAAAAATTTTTCAAACGCCTTTTTTTTGGAAAAAAAATGGTTTCATGAATTAAAATACAACAAAACAGTAAAGTTAGCCCAATTTTTTAATAAAATATGAAAGATGATGTTACGCCGAGTAAAAAGATACCTAACATGTCACGCTTTAAAATTGCGCACACTCATGGAATGGTGCCAAACTTCGGTACTTAAAAATCTCCATAGGCGACGCTTTGAAAATTTTTACAGGTTACCAGGTTAGAGTTACAGAGGAGGTCTAGTGCTAGAATTGTTGCACGCGCTCTAACGCACACAGCCATACGTCACATATGTGGTTTGAACGGCGTTTACATATGTGGGCGGGACTTACGTGTGCGTTTGCTTCTGAGTGCGAGCTATTGGGGACAGGGGCGTTTTACATTTTTTATTATTATTATTTTTTTTTCCTTTTTTTTTTTCCTTTTTTTTACACTTTTTTTTTTTTTTTTGATCACTTTTATTCCTATTACAATGGAATGTAAACATCCCTTGTAATAGGAATGGTGT
This sequence comes from Rana muscosa, assembly GCA_029206835.1. Classification (NCBI taxonomy): domain Eukaryota; kingdom Metazoa; phylum Chordata; class Amphibia; order Anura; family Ranidae; genus Rana; species Rana muscosa. Next base: position 286,525,861 of record CM055124.1, read on the forward strand.
GTGACAGGTCCTCTTTATGGAGAGATGCAGGGTCAATAAGACCCCACATCTCTCCTCCAGGCTGGAAAGCATGAGATCGTGAAAAAAATGTCACCGATCTCATGCTTACTAGCCGCAATGGCGGCTTTGTTTACTTCTGAGGACCCGGGCGTGACGTCATCACATCGCGCCCGGGCCTCCGACGGTCATAGAGATGACTGGTGACCATCTGGTCACCTGTCATCCCTATGCTTGTCACGTGACCCACCACCGGCACCGACGATTCTCTCCAGGTCTCCAATGGCACGGGAGAGCCCGGAGAAGCACCGGATGGCGGCGGGAGGGGGAGATGCCCCCTCCCGCCGCCTATAAGAACGATCAAGCGGCGGAACCGCCACTATGATCGTTCTTATGGTGCGCAGAATCGCCGGCTGAAGACAAGGATATCTGAATGATGCCTCTAGCTTAGGGTGACCAGACATCCCCAGTTTCAGGGGACAGTCCCCAGATTGAGGACACTGTCCCCGGACCAAGCCTGTCCCCGGTTTTGTCCCCGGATTGGATTTGAACAGGGGCTGGGGCAATTTCAAAGACAGTCAGTGCAGAATTAAAAAATAAAAATCTGAATTACACCCCCTACTCTGCCGCTCCTACTATCTTAGGGGGGTGTATTTTTTCCATTATCTGTGCCCCTTTCTGATGATCATGTGCTGGTCGGAGCGGAGGGAATATTTCTTCAGTTTCGGGTGCCCATTCAGCTTCCACTCGCATGTTCTACTGCCTTGGCTCAAGTCCTGGCCAGCCGCCTGCCTGCTTATCTCCTTGCCTTCCCTGGAGGAGTGATCTTCCTCCGCTCCTCACCCAGTAGTAGCCGGGGCTGGAAAGTAAGACTTGACAGGCTATGAAGCGGGCGGCAGCGACGGGCAGAGAGTCGCTGATTGGCGCCATTACTAGTAAAAAAAAAAAATATGTCCCTGGATTTCAATTTAAAAATCTGGTCACCTTAATTTAGCTGCACCCATCATTCAGATATCCCCCCACAAAGCCCAGGACGTCATATGACATCCACCCAAAAGGGAGAGAGGGTTCCTGCCGGCAGTGCCGGGACAAGGTCATCCAGCGCCCAGGGCAAAGATGTCAAACTGCGCCCCCCTTTCCCTTAGGGTTAGGGTCAGGGTGCCCCCCATCCCTGCAATAAACCATTGCGCCAGGGGCAACCGACCCTCCTGCCCACCCCTTGTCCCGGCCCTGCCTGCCGGCGTCATTTTACAATGACCCGGTATGGAAGGGGTTAATGTCATTGAAAAAAACGAAGTTTTTCTCGACGTGATTCTTCTCAAGCCTGCCTTGCCTACACACTATCGTGGAAAAAAACGCTCGAGCAAAGCGCGGTGACGTACAACACGTACGACGGCACTATAAAGGGGAAGTTCCATTCGGATGGCGCCACCCTTTGGGCTGCTTTTGCTGTTTTCATGTTACTGCGTGTTAGTAAAGTTTGTTGAGAGACGATTCGCGCTTTTCAGCCTCGTGCTTTTCAGTCCGTTACAGCGTGACGAATGTGATATCTCCATTACGAATGCTAGTTTTACCAGAACGAGCGCTCCCGTCTCATACTTGATTCTGAGCATGCGCGGTTTTTTTCCCCTCGTAAAAGCCTACACACGACCGTTTTTCACGTTGTTAAAAAAAACGACGTGAAAAACGACGTGAAAAAATAGAGCAGGTTCTCATTTTTTTTAGGCCATTTTTCACGTCGTTAAAAATGCTCTGGAGCCCACACACGATCGTTTTTAATGCCCAATTTAAAAAATGGCATTTTTAACGACGTGAAAAACGATCGTGTGTACGCGGCATAAGACTTAAGCCCTGTACACACGGGCGGGAATCCCCTCTATTAGAAAACCCGCTGGTTTTCCTGACAGGATTCCTGGCAAGCTTGTCTTGCCAAGCCCTGTGTACAGACGGCCACTTCAAAAAACCGCCGTTCTTTTGAATGGCAAGAACGCGGTGACGTCATCGACTACGACAAGCCGGCGCTCGTCACATTCGATGCCATTGCCGCCATCTTGCTACACCCTACACTACCCTTGTATGCTACCGCTCATGCGTCGAAGTCTCATCGAGCATGCGAGGGTTTCCATGGACAGGTAAGCATACAGACGACCGGGTTTCTCGGCAGGAAAACTCTGCCAAGAATCCCGAAGAGAAAATAGAGAGCAGGTTCTCCATTTTTCTCGTCGAGATTCCCGGCAGTTTTCCCGACGAGAAACCATGCACACGACCGGTTTTCTCTGCAAAAAGCTCTCCCAGCAGTTTTCTTGCCGATAAAACCGGTCGTGTGTACGAGGCTTAAGACTAAAACTAAATCGAAATTTGCTGCCAAAATGAACACTGTCATACACACGATCGGACTTCCATCGGACAAATCCGTGGATTTTTGTCCAAAGGGCGTTGGCCGCGAACTTGTTCTGCCATACAGACGGCAGAACTTTTTCAGCCAACATTCACAAAACGACATGGTTTTTCTGTTCTTTAGCGCCACCCTTTGGGCAACTTCTGCTAATGTTGTCTTATGGTTAGCATTGGTTTCGAGCATGTGTGTTTGTACTTTAGATTTTAGTCCGACGGATTTGTGTACACACGATCGGATAATCCGATGGAACACATTTGTTGTCAGACAATTTGAGAGCATGCTATCCAACATTTGTTGTTGGAAATTCCGACAACAATTGTCCGATGGAGCGTACAGACAGTGGGATTATCCGACAAAACCCTTCCATCACACAATTGTTGTCGGAATATCCGATCGTGTGTACAAGGCTTTAGTCTGTAGGGTTCAATATTGGGTTGGCCCCGTCCTTTGCAGCTATAACAGCTTCAACTCTTCTGGGAAGGCCGTCCACAACGTTTAGGTTGTTGGACGAGAAGGCCTGGCTCACAGTCTCCGCTCTAATTCATCCCAAAGGTGTTCTATCAGGTTGAGGCCAGGACTCTGTGCAGGACAGTCAAGTTCCTCCACCCCAAACTCGCTCATCCATGTCTTTATGGACCTTTCTTTGTGCACTGGTGCGCAGTCATGTTGGAACAGGAAGGGACCGTCCCCAAACTGTTCCCACAAAGTTGGGAGCATGAAATTGTCCAAAATATCTTGGTATGCTGACGCCTTAAGAGTTCCCTTCACTGGAACTAAGGGGCCAAACCCAACCACTGAAAAACAACCCCACCCCATAATCCCCCTTCCACCAAATGATTTGGGGTGGAGAAACTTGACTGGCCTGCACAGAGTCCTGACTTCAACCCGATATAATGCCTTTGGGATGAATTAGAGCGGAGACTGAAGCCAGGCCTTCTCGTCCAACATCAGTGCCTGACCTCACAAATGCACTTCTGGAAGAAGCATGTATTTGTGCATATTTTCGCGCATATGTGCAAACTTTTTCTTGCGTTCACATTATGTTTATAGATGCATTTGAGCACAAGAGGTGTAAATTACTGACCAAAAGTGCAGATTTAAAAAAAAAAATTAGTACTGAAGAATACACGGCGCTTGTTGATGCGCCTGTTTGCATAGGCACATTCCAATTCATGAACTGATTAAAATAAAAAAAATAAGCTGTGCTGAGGTTTTTCAAGCTGCAGTGTGCCAGAGGCCTTCATGTGACAACACTGAAGAAATGACACTTTGCTACAATGTAAAGTAGGGAGTGTACAGCTTATATAACAGTGTAAATTTCATGTCCCCTCAAAATAACTCAACACACAGCCATTAATGTCTAAACCGCTGGCAACAAAAGTGAGTACACCCCTAAGTGAAAATGTCCAAATTGGGCCCAAAGTGTCCATATTTTGTGTGGCCACCATTATTTTCCAGCACTGCCTTAACCCTCTTGGGCATGGAGGTCACCAGAGCTTCACAGGTTGTCACTGGAGTCCTCTTCCCCTCCTCCATGATGACATCACAGAGCTGGTGGATGTTGGAGGCCTTACGCTCCTCCACCTTCCGTTTGAGGACGTCCCACAGATACTCAATAGGGTTTAGGTCTGGAGACATGCTTGGCCAGTCCCTCACCTTTACCCTCAGCTTCTTTAGCAAGGCAGTGGTCGTCTTGGAGGTGTGTTTGGGGTGGTTATCATGTTGGAATACTGCCCTGCGGCCCAGTCTCTGAAGGGAGGGGATCATGCTCTGCTTCAGTATGTCACAGTACATGTCGGCATTCATGGTTCCCTCAATGATCTGTAGCCCCCCAGTGCCGGCAGCACTCATGCAGCCCCAGATCATGACACTCCCACCACCATGCTTGACTGTAGGCAAGACACACTTGTCTTTGTTCTCCTCACCTGGTTGCCGCCACACATGCTTGACACCATCTGACACCAAATAAGTTTATCTCGGTCTCATCAGACCACAGGAGATGGTTCTAGTAATCCATGTCCTTAGTCTGCTTGTCTTCAGCAAATTGTTTCTGGGCTTGCTTGTGCATCATCTTTAGAAGAAGCTTCCTTCTGGGACGACAGCCATGCAGACCAATTTGATGCAGTGTGCAGCGTATGGTCTGAGCACTGACAGGCTGACCCCCCCCACCCCTTCAACCTCTGCAGCAATGCTGGCAGCACTCATATGTCTATTTCCCAAAGACAACCTCTGGATATGACGCTGAGCACGTGACCTCAACTTCTTTGGTCGACCATGGCGAGGCCTGTTCTGTTATACCGCTGTATGGTCTTGGCCACCGTGCTGCAGCTCAGTTTCAGGGTCTTGGAAATCTTCTTATAGCCTAGGCCATCTTTATGTAGAGCAACAATTCTTTTTTTCAGATCCTCAGAGAGTTCTTTGCTATGAGCTGCCATGTTGAACTTCCAGTGACCAGCATGAGAGAGTGAGAGCGATAACACCAAATTTAACACCCTCTCCCCATTCACACCTGAGACCTTGTACCACTAACGAGTCACATGAGACCGGGGAGGGGAAATGGCTAATTGGGCCCAATTTGGACATTTTCACTTAGGGGTGTACTCACTTTTGTTGTCCGTGGTTTAGACATTAATGGCTGTGTGAGTTATTTTGAGGGGACAGAAAATGCACACCGTTATACAAGCTGTACAAGTGTAAGTATAGGCCAATCCCCTCCTTTTACTATCGGTTTAGGTCAGTCCCTCCCTTTTACTATAAATACAGATCAACCTTCTCCTTTTAGTATAGGTATAAGTCAATACCCTCCTTTACATTGTAGCAAAGTGTCATTTCTTCAGTGTTGTCACATGAAAAGAAAATATTTACAAACATGTGAGATATTGTGTATACTGTTTGTATTTCCTTTTCTTTTCTTTTTTTTATCTGTATGCGATTTGAAAAAAATAAAACAAAACCAAAAAATATTTATAGATAGATATTATAAAACACACCAATATATCGCCCTCTATAATCTGGTGGATTTGCGAGGAGTCACCGGGATTAATAAATCCCATTCTCAGCATCTCTCCTCGCTCACCATAAATGAATATTCGGCATTTTCCTCCACCTGAGCCACTTGAGAGTAATAAATACCCTGGCCTGAAATTTATGGTAATCCCTCAGCCAATATTTCTTTTCTTTCTTGATTAGAAATCACTTGCTCCAGCCGGGCTGTGTCTTCATCTGCAATTACTCTTTGATTATTTCAGGCTCTGTATTTGCGGGTAGCGCCAGCGGGCCCCGGCTCTGCCTCCGTGTTGTGCCTCCAGTAAAACAAACACATACCATTATCCTGGCTTGGTGGCGGCCGCCAACATGTTACAAAAACAATCTGGGCTGATTGCGCGCAGTCCCCTACCGAGCCGTCACCAATGTTTTGTTTTTTGTTTGACTCTTTTTTTTTCTTCTTCTTCTTTATTTCTGCATTGCTATTAACCCCGGTGTATGATTGTGAGCAACCGATTGTCAGGGAGAAGGGTGTTTTTCCAACGTTTTTTTCATCTACATCCAAACTGTACGCAGGTAATAACTCTGTATAGGTCATGCTCCCCTTTTAGTATCGGTAAGTCCCTTCCTTCTACTATAGGTATAGGTCAACCCCCTCCTACTATAGGTATAGGTCAACCCCCTCCTTCTACTATAGGTATAGGTCAACCCCCTCCTTCTACTATAGGTATAGGTCAACCCCCTCCTTCTACTATAGGTATAGGTCAACCCCCTCCTTCTACTATAGGTATAGGTCAACCCTCTCCTTCTACTATAGGTATAGGTCAGACCCTTCCTTCTACTATAGGTATAGGTCAACCCCCTCCTACTATAGGTATAGGTCAACCCCCTCCTTATACTATAGGTATAGGTCAACCCCCTCCTTCTACTATAGGTATAGGTCAACCCCCTCCTTCTACTATAGGTATAGGTCAACCCTCTCCTTCTACTATAGGTATAGGTCAACCCCCATCCTTCTACTATAGGTATAGGTCAACCCCCTCCTTCTACTATAGGTATAGGTCAACCCCCTCCTTATACTATAGGTATAGGTCAACCCCCTCCTACTATAGGTATAGGTCAACCCCCTCCTTATACTATAGGTATAGGTCAACCCCCTCCTTCTACTATAGGTATAGGTCAACCCCCATCCTTCTACTATAGGTATAGGTCAACCCCCTCCTACTATAGGTATAGGTCAACCCCCTCCTTATACTATAGGTATAGGTCAACCCCCTCCTACTATAGGTATAGGTCAACCCCCTCCTTATACTATAGGTATAGGTCAACCCCCTCCTTCTACTATAGGTATAGGTCAACCCCCTCCTTCTACTATAGGTATACAGTAGGTCAACCCCCTCCTTCTACTATAGGTATAGGTCAACCCCCATCCTTCTACTATAGGTATAGGTCAACCCCCTCCTACTATAGGTATAGGTCAACCCCCTCCTTATACTATAGGTATAGGTCAACCCCCTCCTACTATAGGTATAGGTCAACCCCCTCCTTATACTATAGGTATAGGTCAACCCCCTCCTTCTACTATAGGTATAGGTCAACCCCCATCCTTCTACTATAGGTATAGGTCAACCCCCTCCTACTATAGGTATAGGTCAACCCCCTCCTTATACTATAGGTATAGGTCAACCCCCTCCTACTATAGGTATAGGTCAACCCCCTCCTTATACTATAGGTATAGGTCAACCCCCTCCTACTATAGGTATAGGTCAACCCCCATCCTTCTACTATAGGTATAGGTCAACCCCCTCCTACTATTGGTATAGGTCAACCCCCTCCTTATACTATAGGTATAGGTCAACCCCCTCCTACTATAGGTATAGGTCAACCCCCTCCTTATACTATAGGTATAGGTCAACCCCCTCCTTCTACTATAGGTATAGGTCAACCCCCTCCTTCTACTATAGGTATACAGTAGGTCAACCCGTCCTTCTACTATAGGTATAGGTCAACCCTCTCCTTCTACTATAGGTATAGGTCAACCCCCTCCTTCTACTATAGGTATAGGTCAACCCCCTCCTTCTACTATAGGTATAGGTCAACCCCCTCCTTCTACTACAGGTATAGGTCAACCCCCTCCTTCTACTATACGTATAGGTCAACCCCCTCCTTCTACTATAGGTATAGGTCAACCCCCTCCTTCTACTACAGGTATAGGTCAACCCCCTCCTTCTACTATAGGTATAGGTCAACCCCCTCCTTCTACTATAGGTATAGGTCAACCCCCTCCTTCTACTATAGGTATAGGTCAACCCTCTCCTTCTACTATAGGTATAGGTCAACCCCCTCCTTCTACTATAGGTATAGGTCAACCCTCTCCTTCTACTATAGGTATAGGTCAACCCCCATCCTTCTACTATAGGTATAGGTCAACCCCCTCCTACTATAGGTATAGGTCAACCCCCTCCTTATACTATAGGTATAGGTCAACCCCCTCCTACTATAGGTATAGGTCAACCCCCTCCTTATACTATAGGTATAGGTCAACCCCCTCCTTCTACTATAGGTATAGGTCAACCCCCATCCTTCTACTATAGGTATAGGTCAACCCCCTCCTACTATAGGTATAGGTCAACCCCCTCCTTATACTATAGGTATAGGTCAACCCCCTCCTACTATAGGTATAGGTCAACCCCCTCCTTATACTATAGGTATAGGTCAACCCCCTCCTTCTACTATAGGTATAGGTCAACCCCCTCCTTCTACTATAGGTATACAGTAGGTCAACCCCCTCCTTCTACTATAGGTATAGGTCAACCCTCTCCTTCTACTATAGGTATAGGTCAACCCCCTCCTTCTACTATAGGTATAGGTCAACCCCCTCCTTCTACTATAGGTATAGGTCAACCCCCTCCTTCTACTACAGGTATAGGTCAACCCCCTCCTTCTACTATACGTATAGGTCAACCCTCTCCTTCTACTATAGGTATAGGTCAACCCTCTCCTTCTACTATAGGTATAGGTCAACCCCCTCCTTCTACTATAGGTATAGGTCAACCCCCTCCTTCTACTATAGGTATAGGTCAACCCTCTCCTTCTACTACAGGTATAGGTCAACCCCCTCCTTCTACTATAGGTATAGGTCAACCCCCTCCTTCTACTATAGGTATAGGTCAACCCTCTCCTTCTACTATAGGTATAGGTCAACCCCCATCCTTCTACTATAGGTATAGGTCAACCCCCTCCTACTATAGGTATAGGTCAACCCCCTCCTTATACTATAGGTATAGGTCAACCCCCTCCTACTATAGGTATAGGTCAACCCCCTCCTTATACTATAGGTATAGGTCAACCCCCTCCTTCTACTATAGGTATAGGTCAACCCCCATCCTTCTACTATAGGTATAGGTCAACCCCCTCCTACTATAGGTATAGGTCAACCCCCTCCTTATACTATAGGTATAGGTCAACCCCCTCCTACTATAGGTATAGGTCAACCCCCTCCTTCTACTATAGGTATAGGTCAACCCCCTCCTTCTACTATAGGTATAGGTCAACCCCCTCCTTCTACTATAGGTATAGGTCAACCCCTTCCTTCTACTATAGGTATAGGTCAACCCCTTCCTTTTACTATAGGTATAGGTCAACCCCCTCCTTCTACTATAGGTATAGGTCAACCCTCTCCTTCTACTATAGGTATAGGTCAACCCCCTCCTTTTACTATAGGTATAGGTCAACCCCCTCCTTCTACTATAGGTATAGGTCAACCCCCTCCTTCTACTATAGGTATAGGTTAGCCCCCTCCTTCTACTATAGGTATAGGTCAACCCCCTCCTACTATAGGTATAGGTCAATCCCTTCCTTTTACTATATGTATAGGTCAATCCTGTCCTACTATAGGTATAGATCAAACCCTTCCTTTTACTATAGGCATAGGTCAACCATTTCCTTTTACTATAGGCATAGGTCAATCCTGTCCTTCTACTATAGGTATAGATCAATCTCTTCCTTTTGTCATAGGTATAGGTTAACCATCTCCTTTTACTATAGGTATGGGTCAACCTGCCTCTTTTTACTGTAAGTATAGGTCAATCCCCTCCTTTTACTATCGGTTTAGGTCAGTTCCTCCCTTTTACTATAAATTCAGATCAACCTTCTCCTTTTACTATAGGTATAAGTCAATACCCTCCTTTTACTATAGTTATAGGTCAGTCCCTTCCTTTTACTTTAGGTATAGGTCAACACTCTCCTTTTACTGTAAATATAGGTCAACCCTCTCCTTTTACTATAAGCATAGGCCTGTCCCTTCCTTCTGCTATAGGTATAGATCAATCCCCTCCTTTAACTAAAGGTATAGATCAACCCCTTACTTGTTCAATAGGTATAGATCAGTCCCTTCCTTTTACTATATGTATAGGTCAACTACTTCCTTTTACTATAAGTATAGGTCAACCCTCTGCTTTAACCATAGGGGTATAGGTCAATCCCCTCATTATTCTATATGTATCAACCCTTTTTACTGTAGGCATAAGTCACACCCCTCTTTTTACTATAGGTATAGATCAATCCCCTCCTTTTATTATAGGTAAAGGTCAAGCCTTTCCTTTTTCTATGGGCATAGGTAAAGCCTATTATTTTATTATAGGTATAGGTCAATCCCCTCCTTTTAATTCAACATATGTTTATTATTATTACATTTTTTAAAGGATTAAAACAGAAACAGAAATTAAAAAAAACAGAAAAAAAACCAAACACAAGTACAATCCACCCAGACTAATAACAAGAGCATTTACAGTTCTTCATTATTGCATCTTTATTAATTCAAGCATCATACAACAAACCAGGATAAAATATAGAATGATGCACCCATCTTGGAACCTTTCATTGGTCAAGATGGGAGAAAAAAAAATATCCCCTACATTTATTATAGGTATAGGTCAGACCTCTACTTTTACTATAAACAGGGCTGCCATCAGGGGGGTACAGGCAGTACACCTGTAAGGGGCCCGGAGGGCCCCAGATGGCAACCCCCCTTTTTTTTATAATGTTTCTTTTTTTATTTTTTATTTTTATTATTATTTATTTATTTTTAATAAAAAAAAAAAAAATTGTAAGGAGCCCAGAGGTCCCCAGGGCCCCGGATGGCAACCCCCCTTTTTTTATATAAAAAAAAAATGTAAATATTTTTTTTTTATAAATTTTATTTTTATTTTTATTTTTATTTTATTTTTTTCTTGTAAGAGGTCCCCAGGGCCCCGGATGGCAACCCCCCCCCCCCTTTTTTTTATATAAAATTATTATTATTATTTATTTATTTATTTTTTGTAAGGGGCCCAGAGGTCCCCAGAGGCCCGGAGGGTTCTCATCTGCTCCAGGGGGCCCATGCCTGAAGCTGTGTAAGGGGCCCCAAAATTCCTGATGGCAGCCCTGACTATAAATTTAGGTCAATACCCTTCCTTTTACTATAGGTGTAGGTCAGTCTCTTCCTTTTACTATAGTTAGTAGGTAGGTTCCTTCTTTTTATTGTAGGAATAGGTCAGTTCTTTTCTGTTAAACATTCCTTCTTACATGGTATTGAACAGAACATTTCTGCTAAGAATTGTTTAAAATAAACTGGCCACGTACCGTAACAACAAAGTGATTTCAGAGCCCCTTAACAGAGGGCCAGTTTACTGTCCTCCAGATTTAGGGGGTGCTTGGCTGTGACCATCAGGAGTAGACAATGTCCCGGCATCATTGGGAGTAAACAATGCCTAATGCCGCGTACACACGACCTTTTTTAATGTCATTGAAAAAAACAAAGTTTTTCTCAACGTGATTCTTGCCTACACACTATCGTGAAAAAAAATGCTTGAGCAAAGCGCGGTGACGTACAACGCGTACGACGGCACTATAAAGGGGAAGTTCCATTTGGATGGCGCCACCCTTTGGGCTGCTTTTTGCTGATCCTCGTGTTAGTAAAGTTTGGTGAGAGACGAATTGCGCTTTTCAGCCTCGTGCTCTTCAGTCCGTTACAACGTGACGAATGTGCTATCTCCATTCAGAACGCTAGTTTTACCAGAACGAGCGCTCCCGTCTCATCACTTGCTTCTGAGCATGCAAGTTTTTTTAAAGCCTACACACGGCCGTTTTTCATGACGAGAGAAACGACGACGTGAAAAACGACGAGGAAAAAAAAGAGCATGTTCCAAATTTTTAATGCCCATTTTTCACGTCGCGAAAAATGCTCTGGAGCCCACACACCATCATTTTTAATGACCAAATTTTAAAAATGGCATTTTTCTCGTCATGAAAAACGGTTGTGTGTACGCCGCATAAGACTTGGTGCGTGTAAAAAAATGATATAGTGCCCTGTGGTCAGTAGGAGGAGGAATAGTGCCCCATCACTGGTAATAGTGGGAAGAATAGTGCCCCATTGTTGGTGTCATTGGAAGGGATAGTGTCTTATATAATTCAAGAATGCATGAAGGTAAAAAACCTTGATCCTTTACAACCATTGTAATGTATGCACTTTTGATGGATATGCCAGATAAATGGAAAATGTCTGTAATCCCTGAAGAAGCAGGCTTTGCCCTGTGAAACGCGTTGATTATGGACATTTCAGATTGTGGAAATTTCATTGCACCGGTGATTGTAAACTAATATTTGGAACCATTTACATGGATACTTGTATATTGTATACTGTGATGTACTTGTGTACTTGTATTCTCTGATGACAAGCAAATGTGCATAAAATGTTTTAATGGGTGATTTTAAATTGAGTTAAAATAAATATGTTTGATATATTTTACATTTAAACTGACTAAAATGATACTGGGAAAGTCCTATTAGATATTTTGGAAGGGGATTTATTTACAGATGTCATACATGTCAGATTTCCTACATGTGATCAGATGTCCTACATGTGATCAGAAGCCATACATGTCAGATGTCATACATGTGGTCAGATGTCATGCATGTGGTCAGATGTAATACATATCAGATGTCATACATGTGGTCAGATGTCATATGAACATGTCAGATGTTCTACATGTGATCAGATGTCATGCAAGTCGTCAGATGTCCTACATGTCATAGGTCATGTCATGTCATACATGTCAGATGTCCTACATGTCATAGGTCATGTCATGCCATACATGTCAGATGTCCTACATGTCATACATGTGGTCAGATGTCCTACATGTCATAGGTCAAACATGTGGTCAGATGTCATAGGTCATACATGTGGTCAGATGCCATACATGTCAGATGTCATACATGTCAGATGTCATACATGTCAGATGTCATACATGTGGTCAGATGTCATACATGTCAGATGTCATACATGTCAGATGTCATACATGTCAGATGTCATACATGTGGTCAGATGTCATACATGTCAGATGTCCTACATGTGGTCAGATGCCCTACATGTCATAGGTCAAACATGTGGTCAGATGTCATAGGTCATACATGTGGTCAGATGCCATACATGTCAGATGCCATACATGTCAGATGTCATACATGTCAGATGTCATACATGTGGTCAGATGTCATACATGTCAGATGTCATACATGTCAGATGTCATACATGTCAGATGTCATGCATGTGGTCAGATGTCATACATGTCAGATGTCCTACATGTGGTCAGATGTCCTACATGTCATAGGTCAAACATGTGGTCAGATGTCATAGGTCATACATGTGGTCAGATGCCATACATGTCAGATGTCATGCATGTGGTCAGATGTCATGCATGTCAGATGTCATGCATGTCATATGTCATACATGTGGTCAGATGTCATACATGTGGTCAGATGTCATACATGTGGTCAGATGTCATACATGTGGTCAGATGTCATACATGTGGTCAGATGTCATGCATGTGGTAAGATGTCATGTAATGGTCCTATGTAATACATTTCAGATTTCATACATGTCAGATGTCATGCATTTTGTAAGATGTCATGCATGTGGTCAGATGTAATACATATCAGATGTCATACATGTCAGTAGTCATGCATGTGGTCAGATGTAATACATATCAGATGTCATACATGTCAGATGTCATACATGTCAGATGTCATAAATGTGGTCAGATTTCATACATATCAGATGTCATAGATGTCAGATGTCATGCATGCATGCGGTCAGATGTCATGCATGCGGTCAGATGTCATGCATGCGGTCAGATGTCATGCATGTGGTCCTATGCTAAGCTGGAAATCAGCAATGCTACTTTCTTAATAAAATGTTTCTAACTGGGTGGGAATGTTGGGTGCTCCTCACATGATATAATCCTGGAGATAATTATTTATTTTCGGACAGAAAGGCCCCTCTGTATCAGAACACATCCCCGGAGAAGCCTTTATTATGTACAATTTTATCCAGCTGTGGTTTGTTTAAATCACATTCGATGTTCCCAATCTTCATTTCCTTCACACTTTCTGAAAGGTGTTTTGTGGAAGTAGAAGCATGGAACGTCATGTGATCAGTGCACCCCCCGTGTCCTCCGTGTCTCGGGGTGCTCTGAATGGCACTTTCGCTGTATTAGGGGAAAATAAATGGGACTTTTCCTTCTCTGGGGAGAACCACCTCACCGTACACAGCCAACCATTAATTGCTTGCCAAGATTAACTCCTTGGTGCCCTGACAAACAATTGCAGCAGGAACAGCATGTTAATTGGTCTAATGGGTTTAATGTCAACACACCCTAATTATCTGATAAATAACAAGCTCGTTATTTTTCCTGTCTGCGTTTCATAGTGTGCATTAATAATATCCTGGGATCAGTATTGGGCGGCAAGCGGTGGGTTCTACGGGGGGACCTGAGAGCCCAGTCTCTAGAACGATTTACAGGTTAGAAGCAGCGGACGTCTTATTATTCCAGGATGTGCAATGCTGATTCCCGATGATCATTAAATAAATGAGGAATGATATACAGTGTGCAGATCTGTTTACTTCTAAATGTTTGGAACTACAGAAATGTAAAGGTGTACTTCCCAGTCATATGACCGACGCCACCAAACTGCCCATCTCTCAAAAATGGCAAAGGATCTCTTTCTTGCCGTAGTATAGGCCATCGGCCATAAAAGTGATCCACACCACCGTAACTGCTCCAAAAAATCTTCATTGGTTGCTAAATCCACAGTATACAAAATCACAATACAGTGAGTGAGTTGACGCGTTTCAGTCTACAGGGCTTTAGTCATAGTAATGTAGGGCAGCCTTTTTAAACCCTCCTAACATAGAGGAACCCTTAAAATAACGTTTTGATCTTAAAGGAACTCCTACTAATATTTACTATAACTATAGCTCATAATTCTTTTGTCAATGGGAAGCGGGAAGAATTCTCCTTACACTGGTGGGCAGTGGGAAGAATGTTCCTTACATTGGTGATCAGTGGGAAGAATGCTCCTTACATTGGTGATCAGTGGGAAGAATGTCCCTTACATTGGTGATCAGTGAGAAGAATGCTCCTTACATTGGTGATCAGTGGGAAGAATGTCCCTTACATTGGTGATCAGTGGGAAGAATGTCCCTTACATTGGTGATCAGTGAGAAGAATGCTCCTTACATTGGTGATCAGTGGGAAGAATGTCCCTTACATTGGTGATCAGTGGGAAGAATGCTCCTTACATTGGTGATCAGTGGGAAGAATGTCCCTTACATTGGTGATCAGTGAGAAGAATGCTCCTTACATTGGTGATCAGTGGGAAGAATGCTCCTTACATTTGTGATCAGTGGGAAGAATGCTCCTTACATTGGTGATCAGTGAGAAGAATGTTCCTTACATTGGTGATCAGTGGGAAGAATGCTCCTTACATTGGTGATCGGTGAGAAGAATGTTCCTTACATTGGTGATCAGTGGGAAGAATGCTCCTTACATTGGTGATCAGTGGTAGGGATGAGCTCGGTGTTCGAGTCGAACATACGTTCGACTCGAACATCGGCTGTTCGATCGTTCGCCGAACAACGAACGATTTGGGCCGTTCGCGCCTAATTCGCGCCCCACAATGCACTACGCCATCGCAGTGTCATCCAGGCGCTGTGATTGGCCAAGCATGCACTGTGACCCCGCATGCTTGGCCAATCACAGCGCCGGCAGCGAGGAGAGCAATGATTTGCCACAGGCAGGATGCCTGTGGCCAATTATTGCTGAGGGTGTTTAGTACACGCCCCACACTATAAAAGGCCGCCAGCACGGCGGCCTAGTGTAGTGTGTTCCGGAGCAGGGAAAGAGAAGCATAGGCAGGGACAGTGACATTTATTTTTTTCTTGCTTAACCTGGATTCCTTTAGTTTAGGGAAAGAGAAGGATAGGTAGGGAGAGTGTCAGTCTGTTTTACTGTGCTAAACCTTGTTTGTAGGGACAGGGAAGGACAGTGAGGGAAATTCTCATTGTGCTATACTGTGCTAAAGCATTCCTCATCAACCATCTTTAAAAAAAAAAATTTATAGGGACAGAAAACTATAGGTAGGGAGAGTGTCAGTGTGTTTTACTGTGCTAAACCTTGTTTGTAGGGACAGGGAAGGACAGTGAGGGAAATTCTCATTGTGCTATACTGTGCTAAAGCATTCCTCATCAACCATCTTTAAAAAAAATTTTTATAGGGACAGAAAACTATAGGTAGGGAGAGTGTCAGTGTGTTTTACTGTGCTAAACCTTGTTTGTAGGGACAGGGAAGGACAGTGAGGGAAATTCTCATTGTGCTATACTGTGCTAAAGCATTCCTCATCAACCATCTTTAAAAAAAAAAATTTTATAGGGACAGAAACCTATAGGTAGGGAGAGTGTCAGTGTGTTTTACTGTGCTAAACCTTGTTTGTAGGGACAGGGAAGGACAGTGAGGGAAATTCTCATTGTGCTATACTGTGCTAAAGCATTCCTCATCAACCATCTTTAAAAAAAAATTTTTTATAGGGACAGAAAACTATAGGTAGGGAGAGTGTCAGTGTTTTTTACTGTGCTAAACCTTGTTTGTAGGGACAGGGAAGGACAGTGAGGGAAATTCTCATTGTGCTATACTGTGCTAAAGCATTCCTCATCAACCATCTTTAAAAAAAAAATTTTTTATAGGGACAGAAAACTATAGGTAGGGAGAGTGTCAGTGTGTTTTACTGTGCTAAACCTTGTTTGTAGGGACAGGGAAGGACAGTGAGGGAAATTCTAATTGTGCTATACTGTGCTAAAGCATTCCTCATCAACCATCTTTAAAAAAAAAAAAATTATAGGGACAGAAAACTATAGGTAGGGAGAGTGTCAGTGTGTTTTACTGTGCTAAACCTTGTTTGTAGGGACAGGGAAGGACAGTGAGGGAAATTCTCATTGTGCTATACTGTGCTAAAGCATTCCTCATCAACCATCTTTAAAAAAAAATTTTTTTATAGGGACAGAAAACTATAGGTAGGGAGAGTGTCAGTGTGTTTTACTGTGCTAAACCTTGTTTGTAGGGACAGGGAAGGACAGTGAGGGAAATTCTCATTGTGCTATACTGTGCTAAAGCATTCCTCATCAACCATCTTTAAAAAAAAAAAAATTATAGGGACAGAAAACTATAGGTAGGGAGAGTGTCAGTGTGTTTTACTGTGCTAAACCTTGTTTGTAGGGACAGGGAAGGACAGTGAGGGAAATTCTCCTTGTGCTATACTGTGCTAAAGCATTCCTCATCAACCATCTTTAAAAAAACATTTTTTATAGGGACAGAAAACTATAGGTAGGGAGAGTGTCAGTGTGTTTTACTGTGCTAAACCTTGTTTGTAGGGACAGGGAAGGACAGTGAGGGAAATTCTCCTTGTGCTATACTGTGCTAAAGCATTCCTCATCAACCATCTTTAAAAAAACATTTTTTATAGGGACAGAAAACTATAGGTAGGGAGAGTGTCAGTGTGTTTTACTGTGCTAAACATTGTTTGTAGGGACAGGGAAGGACAGTGAGGGAAATTCTCATTGTGCTATACTGTGCTAAAGCATTCCTCATCAACCATCTTTAAAAAAAAAAAAAATTATAGGGACAGAAAACTATAGGTAGGGAGAGTGTCAGTGTGTTTTACTGTGCTAAACCTTGTTTGTAGGGACAGGGAAGGACAGTGAGGGAAATTCTCATTGTGCTATACTGTGCTAAAGCATTCCTCATCAACCATCTTTAAAAAAAAAATTTTTTATAGGGACAGAAAACTATAGGTAGGGAGAGTGTCAGTGTGTTTCACTGTGCTAAACCTTGTTTGTAGGGACAGGGAAGGACAGTGAGGGAAATTCTCATTGTGCTATACTGTGCTAAAGCATTCCTCATCAACCATCTTTGAAATCCTTGTTTTTTGGACAGTCAGGGAAATTGTCATTGTGCTATTCTGTGCGAAAGCAATCATCCTCAACCATATTTAGAAATCCTTAAGTAAAGGGACAGAGAAGGACACCTGAAGGTAGCCCTTATTGCTTTTTTCTCATCTCCCTGCAGGCCATCCATTAGAATGTCTGGAAGGCAAACAAGGAGAGGCAGACAGTCAGGAGGCAATAAAAGAGGGCAAGCAGGCTCTGTGTCTGGGGGCAACAGTGCTGGTCGTGGACGCGGTGCATTGTCATCAGCACATGGCCATGGGACACGCTTGTCCTTCTTTTCGGCAGCTGGACATGTTGAGCCACATCATGCCGAAGACTTGGTAGAGTGGATGACCAAGCCCTCCTCCTCCTCCTCATCCTCTCTCACCCAGGCTCAGGGTACTGGCAAAGCAGCTGCCAAAGCGTCCTCTTCCCTGGTATCAATGTCAGACTCATCATCAGTCACTCCTTCCCTAGACCCACCATGTCCTCCTCCTGAGGAGTCCCCCGAACTGTTTGAGCACAGTGTTGGGTACATGCTCCAGGAGGATGCCCAGCGTTTCGAAGGGTCTGATGATGAAACCCAGCTAGAGGAAGGCAGTAGCGTGAGAGCAGACAGAGGGGATGCTCAAGAAGGACACCAATCTGGCAGTCATGTTCCAGCAGCTGCAGCATACTGCCAGATTGGCTCCAGTGATGAGGAGGGAGAGGATGATGAGGTCACTGACTCCACGTGGGTGCCTAATAGGAGAGAGGAGGAGGAGGAGGATGAGGAGGAGGCACATCTCCAACGAGGCAGGATGCCCTTTGGTGGCCAGCGTAAGGGCAGTACACCGACGGAATCACACCGCAGAGCTCCGCCTGTGCAGGGCGCTGCCTCTGCCCGTCATTCAAAAAGTTCTTTGGTGTGGGCCTTTTTTGAGGCTAGTGCATCAGATCGCACAGCTGCTGTTTGCAACATATGTCTCAAGCGTATATCGCGTGGCCAAAACATCAGCCGCTTGGGTACCACATGCCTGACCAGACATATGTTGACCTGCCATGCAGCTCGTTGGCAAGCCTACCTCAAAGACCCACACCAAAGAACAAAGCGGACCTCTCCTTGCACCGCATCAGCTGGGATCTCCAACCCCACTATAACTTCAGTCCTCTCTGAAACCTGCACTGAGAGGAATGAAGGTGTAGAATTAGGTGTGTCACAGCCAAGTACTTGCGGCCACTCTGCTAGCAGTACACCGACGTCCGATTCTAGCAGGCAAATTTCCCTGCCCCAGCTGCTGGACCGTCGAAAGAAGTTCACTGCCAGCCATCCACATGCCCAGCGGTTGAATGCTAGCTTGGCTAAATTGCTAGCGCTTCAACTGCTGCCTTTTCAGTTGGTAGACTCGGCCCCCTTCCGTGAGTTTGTGCAATGTGCGGTTCCTCAGTGGCAGGTTCCCAAATGCCACTTTTTCTCACGGAAGGCTATTCCGGCTCTCTACCGGCATGTGGAAGGCAATGTCTTGGCCTCGCTGGACAGGGCGGTCAGCGGTAAGGTGCATATTACCGCTGACTCATGGTCCAGCAGGCATGGACAGGGACGTTGCCTTTCTTTCACGGCCCATTGGGTCACTCTTTTGGCAGCTGGGAAGGATGCAGGACAAGGTGCAGTAGTGTTGGAGGTTGTTCCACCGCCACGCCTCCAAAATGCTACTACTGGTTGTGACACACCTCTCTCCTCCACCCCCTCCTCTTCTTCTTCCTCCATGGCCTCTTCCTGTGCTTTGTCCTCTGAACCAGCGGTGCTCCGTAGGCGTTCAAGGGGCTACGCAAGTACGCAGGCAAAAAGATGCCATGCCGTGCTTGCGCTGGTGTGTTTGGGGGACAGAAGCCACACTGGGGCAGAGGTCCTGTCTGCTCTGCAGGGCCAGGCCGAGAGGTGGTTGACGCCACGCCAGCTTAAGCCAGGAATGGTGGTTTGCGACAATGGCACCAACCTCCTCTCCGCCCTCCGACAGGGACAACTGACCCATGTGCCCTGTGTGGCTCACGTCCTTAACCTGGTGGTGCAGCGGTTCTTGGGCAGGTACCCGGGCTTACAGGATGTCCTGAGGCAGGCCAGGAAAGTCTGTGTGCATTTCCGCAGATCTTATAATGCCAGTGCTCGCCTGGCTGAGCTGCAAAAGGAGTTGAACCTGCCCAAGAACCGCCTTATATGTGACATGCCCACCAGGTGGAACTCAACGTTGGCCATGCTGCAGCGGCTGCACACGCAGCAGAGGGCCATCAATGAGTACCTGTGCGACTACGGCACCAGGACAGGGTCAGGGGAGCTTGTTTTTTTTTCTCCACGCCAGTGGGGCATGATCAGGGATGCATGCACTGTCCTGGCACCATTTGAGGAGGCCACGAGGATGGTGAGCAGTGACAGTGCATGCATCAGTGACACTGTACCTCTTGTCCACCTGTTGGAGCACACGCTGCGTGGAATAATGGACAGGGCACTTGAGGCAGAACAGAGGCAGGAAGAGGAGGACTTCCTTGCCTCTCAAGGCCCCCTTTACCCAGACAGTGTTCCTTCTGTCCCACCCATCGCACAGGAAGAGGAGGAGGAGGAGGAGGAGGATTGTGTCAGCATGGAGGTGGAGGCTGGCACTCAGCATCATCAGCAGCAGTCTTTTAGGGATGATTTACAGTCCCAAGAAACCAGTGGACTTGTACGTGGCTGGGAGGAGGTGGCTGCGGATCATGTCGTCCTTAGTGACCCAGAGGACTCCGGACCGAATGCCTCAGCTAACCTACGCTGCATGGCCTCCCTGATCCTGCAAAGTCTGCGGAAGGATCCTCGTATTCTTCGGATCAAGGAGAGGGACCATTACTGGCTGGCCACTCTCCTTGATCAACGGTACAAGGGTAAGGTTGCGGACCTTATGTTACCGTCGCAGAGGGAGCAGAGGATGAGACAACTCCGGGAGGCCTTGCAGAAAGGTCTGTGCAACGCGTTCCTAGAGACTGGGAGGTTACAAACTCCTGGTCCTGGACAACGAGTTGCTGAGGCTTCGGCCAGTCAAAGAAGGAGCGGTGGGGAAGTTGGCCGTCTGACCGATGCGTTCAGACAATTCTTTAGTCCGCAGCCCCAAAGTATGATCGGTTCCAGCAACCATCGCCAGCGTCTGATAAACATGGTGCAGGAATATCTAGGGGCAAGGTCAGACTTGGACACCTTCCCCACCGAAAATCCTCTGGCTTACTGGGTCTTGAGGATGGATCACTGGCCAGAGCTTGCACCGTATGCAATTGAGCTACTGGCCTGTCCTGCATCCAGCGTTCTTTCGGAACGCACATTCAGTGCTGCTGGAGGATTTGTCACGGATCACAGGGTGCGCCTGTCCACCGACTCGGTTGATCGACTGACTTTCATCAAGATGAACCAGTCTTGGATCACCACCAGCTACCACACACCTGATGCTGATATAACAGACTAATTGATTTTAACATGTCACATCCCTTCAAGACTGATGCTGATGCTGAGTGCCTGTGCTGTTATGTTGACTGGCTATCCTCCTCCTCCGAGTCCTCAATGATACGATTGATGATGATAGCTTGGAAGATCATTTTTGTTTATGGGTGCCGCCACCAGTGCCTAACGCCCAATTTTTCAGCCCCTGTTTAACAGGGGCGTGTAATTACAATTTTTGAAGCAATACTTTGCAACAGGGCTCATTGCTGTGCTCCAAGTACAGTATCTGTGAGGGGTTGCAGTGTTGTGCCACCAGTGCCTAAGGCCCAATTTTTCAGCCCCTGTTCAACAGGGGCATGTAATTACAATTCTTGATCTAATAATTCACAGCAGGGCCCATTGCTGCACCCACCAAGAGTAACTCTGAGGGCTTACAGTGTTGTGGCAACGCCACCACCACCACCACCACGAAAGGCCCAATTTTTCAGCCCCTGTTCAAAAGGGGCATGTAATTACAATTCTTGATCTAATAATTCACAGCAGGGCCCATTCCTGCACCCACCAAGAGTAACTCTGAGGGCTTACAGTGTTGTGGCAACACCACCACCACGAAAGGCCCAATTTTTCAGCCCCTGTTCAACAGGGGCATGCAATTACAATTCTTGATCTAATAATTCACAGCAGGGCCCATTGCTGCACCCACCAAGAGTAACTGTCAGGGCTTACAGTGTTGTGGCACCAGCACCACCATCAAAGGCCCAATTTTTACTACCACTGTTCAACAATTATATGTAATTACAATTCCTGATATAATAGTTGACAGCAGGGCGTTCCAGCACCAACCAAGAGTAACTGTGAGTGCTTACAGTGTTGTGCCAACACCAACAACTAAGGGGCCTATTTCTGCAGAGTATATACGGCAGGTCCCTACTTTCAAACATCCAACTTACAAACGACTCCTACTTGCAAACGCAAGAAGACAACAGGAAGTGAGAGGAAATCTACCCCTAGGAAGGAAAATTCTCTCCTGTAAGAATTAATATGGGAGAAAGGTGTCTCCTCTGTACTGATGCTTTATCACCAATCCTTGTTTCAAGAAAAACACCACATTTCAAAAACAGTTGTCATTGGGACGGAAAGTGAGGTGAAATGTTCTGAACAGGGGCACAAACAGCAAAACAAATGTTACAGGGGTGATAACCCTTACCTATGTTTTCCAAAAAGTTTAAAAATAGATTTTTGGGCTGGAGCTACACTTCAACAATGTACCTGTTCAAAATTACAAACAGATTCTACATAAGAACAAACCTACAGTCCCTGTCTTGTATGCACCGCCTGTATACGGCTGTTCAGAGTATATAGGGCCTTTTTTATTTTATGTGCGGGGTTCCCCTTAATATCCATACAAGACCCAAAGGGGCTGGTAATGGGCTGGGGTAGGGGGGGGGGGTCATGGGGTAGCTATGCCATTTTTCTTAAAGATTTTCATCCATATTACCGGGACCAGACATTACATTAAAGCCGCAAGCAGTTTTAAATGGCTTTTTTTTCCTTTAGAAGTGTCATTTTGTGCAGGGACAGTTCTAAACACGGGAAACACGTGGCACTTCACAGGCATACTTTAGACACCCCCCAGGTACGATATTTAAAGGAATATTTGACTTTTTTTTTTTCACTTTATGCATCATTAAAATGACTGCTCCCGAAAAACGACCGTTTTTAAAACTTCTTTTTGCATTGATACATGTCCCCTGGTGCAGAACCCGGGTTCCCAAACCCTTTTTAGGACAATAACATGCATAATAGTCGTTATAATTAGCACTTTAGAATTCGAACGTTCGCATCCATTGTATTTAATAGGGTTCTAATGTTCGTACGAACTTTCGGTCCGTTCGCGGGTTCTGGTGCGAACCGAACCTGGGGGTGTTCGGCTCATCACTAGTCAGGACTCTGACTCAACTGGTCTAGCTGATTGCCTTGTTCTCTCAGTCGGGAATGTCAGGTGACGGTTGTCCCTTTACCAGGTGCAGGCCAGTTAAGTTCCTCCACCCCAAACACGCTGATGCATGTCTTTATGGACCTTGCTTTGTGCGCTGGTCCAAATCATTTGGTGGAGGGGAGATTATGGTGTGGGGTTGATTTTCAGGGGTTGGGCTTGGCCCCTTAGTTCCAGTGAAGGGAACTCTTAAGGCGTCAGCATACCAAGACATTTTGGACAATTTCATGCAGTTTGGGGATGGCCCCTTCCTGTTCCAACATGACTGTGCACCAGAGCACAAAGCAAGATCCATAAAGTCATGGGTGAGCGAGTTTGGGGTGGAGGAACTTGACGGACCTCAACCCGATAGAACACCTTTGGGATGAATTAGAGCGGAGACTGTGAGCCAGGCCTTGTTGTTCAACATCAGTGCCTGACCTCACAAATGGGCTTCTGGAAGAATGGTCACTCATTCCCATAGACACACTCCTAAAGAAGAGTTTAAGCTGTTATAACTGCAAAGGGTGGGCCAACTCAATATTGAACCCTATGGACGAAGACTGGGGTGCCATTAAAATTCATGTGCGCGTAAAGGCAGGCGTCCCAATACTTTTGGTAATATAGTGTATCTTTTGACCTTATGGGAGGGGGTAGAGATACGACCTACCATAGAGAAATCTGCACTTTCTATGAGATGTAAGGATTTGTGCATGTCCACAACTGAAATCATTTTTTGGTTGGAGTTGACCTTTGATGACTTGTATTGGTTACATAGTTTTATCTAAAAAAAAAAGAAAGAAAAAAAAAGAATTAAAAGAAAGACGCAGACTTATTTTTAATCACCTTTCTCCCCCTCAACAGGGCTCTAGATGTGAATCAATCCCATGATGCAACATGTGTCCCCAGCACCAGCTCTATCAATGATGGCCACCCAGAGTGTGCCTCCACCCCCTTACCAAGAGAGCCCACAGGTGAGTGCAGACAAGGCCTGGGAGCAGAACGCGCTCACTGGAAACCCCCTGTACATGTTACGGTCTGATTGTATACCGACCGACAACTGTAATGCACGGACCTGCCAGATCGGTTATTAGTCAAGTGGATTGTAACTTTGACGTTAAATACCCCGGTATTGTTTTTACTATGGGCGATTCGGCGTCGGATAAAAGTGATCCCACGGGTGAATTTTAGAGGCGGTGGGAGAGGTGTCCTCCCACCACTTCCTGGTTGTTTCCGAGCTTACCGGAGCTGTGGGCAGGAAGTCGAGTGAGGGCAAGATGGCCGGCCTTCTCGGCTCTATGCCCTTTGGAGGACCGGAGTGACCTCTAACATCACTTCCGGTTCTCGGGCATAAACTAATTTATTTATTTAACCGCTTACCGACCGCTGCTCGATGATATACGTCGGTAGAATGGCACGGCTGCGCAAAGGGACGTACCTGTACGTCCCCTTTAAATCGCGGCATCGTGGGCGCGTGCGCACCCGCCATGCTCTCCGGACCCCGCAAACTCGATGTCCGCCGGTGTCCCGCGATCGTGTCACGGAGCTGCAGAACAGGGGGATGCCTATGTAAACAAGGCATCTCCCTGTTCTGCCTTGTGACAGGACACTGATCTATTGCTCCCTGTCATCGGGAGCAGTGATCACTGTCGTGTCACTGGTAGCCCATCCCCCCCACAGTTAGAATCACTCCCTAGGACACACTAAACCCCTTCATCTCCCCCTAGTGTTTAACCCCTTCCCTGCCAGTGTCATTTACACCGTAATCAGTGCATTTTTATAGCACTGATCGCTGTATAAGTGCCAATGGTCCTAAAATAGCATCAAAAGTGTCCGATGTGTCCGCCATAATGTCGCAGTCATGATAGAAATCGCAGCTCGCCGCCATTACTACTAAAAAAAAATAATAATAAAAAAACTGCCATAATTCTAATTTTGTAGACGCTATAACTTTTGCGCAAACCAATCAATCTACGCTTATTGCATTTTTTTTTACCAAAAATATGTAGAAGAAGAATACGTATCGGCCTGAACTGAGGAAAAAAAACTTTTTTTATATTTTTTGGGGGATATTTATTATAGCAAAATGTAAAAAATATTGCTTTTTTTTTCAAAATTGTCGCTCTATTTTCGTTTATAGCGCAAAAAATAAAAACCACAGAGATGATCAAATACCACCAAAAGAAAGCTCTATTTGTGGGAAAAAAAGGACATAATTTTTGTTTGGGTGCCACGTTGCACGGCCGCGCAATTGTCAGTTAAAGCGACGCAGTGCCGAATCGCAAAAAATGGCCCGGTCATTGGACAGCCAAATCTTCTGGGGCTGAAGTGGTTAAAGTCAAAAATCTGTAAGTCTTTCTTTTGCTTTTAAAGATAAATGAGAGATCTGGGGGCCTTTTGAACCCTAGATCTCTAAACAAAGAGGACCTGTCATGCTTATTTCTATTACAAGGGATGTTTACATTCCTTGTAATAGTAATAAAAGTGATCAAAAAACGAAATAAATAAATAAAGGGACAGTGTAAAAGTAAAAAGTAAAATAAATAAGAACAAAAACCAAAAAAGTAAAGCGCTCCATCCCTCCGTTTACGCATTCGTAAGTCTCGCCCGCATATGTAAACAGTGATCAAAGCACACATGTAAGTGCCGGTTCACACCAGGGCGACTCGTCAGGCGACTCAGTCGCCTGACAAGTCGCGTCCCACGCTTTTCAATGGAACCGTTCTAAGTAAGAGCGACTCAGGTCGCTCCGACTTAGAAAAAGGTTCCTGTACTACTTTTGGGGGCGACCCAAGGCGACCTGCATTGACTTCTATACAGAAGTCTTATGCAAATCGCCTCGGCGGGCGTCTCAAGTCGTCTTGAGATCGCGCCGCCGAGGTCGCCCCCAGAAGTCGTGCCGCGTCGCGCCGCCCTGGTGTGAACCGGGTCTAAGGCATCGCCACGATCCTTATGCCACATACACGCGGTTGGAATTTCCAACAGAAAGAGTCCGATGGGACCGTGTGTATGCCCCGTCTGACTTTTTCTGTCGGAATTTCCGACGGACTCAGATAGAGAGCAGGTTCTCTATTTTTCCATCGGAAATTTCCGACGGAGCTTTTCCTGATGGAAAGTCCGGCCGTGTGCACGCGGCATTAGAGTGAGAGCAATAATTCTAGTTCTAGATCTCCTCTGTAACTCCAAACAGGTAACACGTTAAAAAATTTTAAAGCGTCGCCTATGGAGATTTTTAAGTATCGTAGTTTGTCGTTGTTCCACGAGCGTGCGCAATTTTAAAGCGTGACATGTTAGGTATCTATTTACTCGGCGTAACATTATCTTTCATATTATACAAAAAAATTGGGGTAACTGTTGTGTTTTTATTTATTTTTTTCATATTCATTAAAGTGTATTTTTTCCCCCAAAAAAATTGCATTTGAAAGACCGCTGTGCAAATACGGTGTGACGTAAAATATTGCAATGATCGCCATTTGATTCTCTAGGGTCTCTGCTAAAAAAAATATATATAATGTTTTGTAATTTTCTAGCAAAAAATACTAATTTAAAACTTGTAAACAAAAAGTCCCAGAAAAGGCCTGGTCAGCAAGTGGTTAGGTAGACCCTCATAGTACATAGCTCTGGTAAATCTAAGGAAGATTGTACAATCAGATTGTAATATGTACAGCCAGCCTTACCTAGTCTACCACCATCTCTGTACAATAGGAGCCTATCCTCTTTTGTTACCTCCCACTACCAAATAGAATAAGGGGTGTTACCCTTCCCTACCTCAGCTCACTGATACAGAACAAGCACCAGGATTTTTTCTCTTCCTATTTTAAGGCCCACAAAATAATCATGCATGCTTTATACTGCTGTGCATTGTTTGCTTTTTTTGTAAGTAGTTTTTATTTTATTCATTAAAACCTTTTACTGCACGAATCAGTTTATATTTACTGCATGCATATTATATTCTTTTTTTGTTTCTTAAAGAGGAACTGCAGTCTGCTCACGTATTATGCAGTCCAACCACTTTGCATATTATTTTATATATACTGGGATTCTGTACTTGCCAAATATGCTGCAGAAATCTCCCTCCACTGAGTCTGGCTGCAGCCATTTTAACTGTGGGCAGCTGAAGCTGCTGCCTGTTCACTTCCTGGATTTACACAGACACACAGAGACACACTTCCAGCTTAGGGTGACCACTTTTCCAAACTACCATTCAGGGACACCCTCCCTTCCCAAAAAACAGCTTGTGCTGTAACGAATCACAGCACAGTGATTGGACGCAAGAGGCGGGATTTATGATTTCTCCAATCACAAGCAGGGGGCGGGATTGTGCTCCTCCAGGCTTTCCCGGCCAGGACAAGTACTGTCAGTGAGTAAAGCGGTGATGTGGCAGCCTTTTTTGGGGGCATCAGATTGGCCCGGGGGGGTGGCTGTGTCAGTTTCATTCCGTGACACTGTATTGTCCTGGAATGAATGTGCCCGGGACAGACCTGCAAAATGCGGGACAATCCGGGACACGTGGTCACCCTAGGCTGCAGCCATTTTAACTGTGGGCAGCTGAAGCTGCTGCCTGTTCACTTCCTGGATTTACACAGACACATGGAGACACACTTCCAGCTCTGCAGCTCTCATTGGCCCTCTTATGACTCACCCCCCCTCCTTCCTGGCAAACTCTCACAAGAGTGAGAGAGAGCTGTGCATGATGTCATAAGCCTAGGCTTTTTACCAGACAAGAAACAGGAAGTGGGCTGTATAAGGGATTTACTGGCAGAAAAAAAAATGTTTTACTATCCAAAGTTAAAACAACAACAAAGGTAGAAGATTTAAAGCGGAGGTCCGCCAAATTTTTAATTTTTTTTTAAGTCAGCAGCTACAAATACTGCAGCTGCTGACTTTAAAAAAAAGGACACTTACCTGTCCAGGGCGCCCGCGATGTCGGCACCCGAAGCCGATCTCTCCCTCGGCTCTCGTGTTCTGCCGCCGCCATCTTCGGTAAGGGAATCAGGAGGTTTATAAATATAATTTATAAACATTGTGACAGCAGGAAGGTAAAGTCACCTGGTTGCATCCAGGGGGGTAGATATATTTCGCCCAGATTCAGGCTTTACGCCGACTTATACAACTAGGTGGAGAGTTGTATAAGCCCAGCTAAGGCTAGTGGGCTCATGGATGACTCATATGTCTAGGGAGAGTGTGGGGCGTCGTGCAGACAGGGAGTTGATGAGACCAGCTGAAGCTTGTCAGCTCATTTAGGCCTCTATAAGAACTCCCAGCTTCATTAGATGTTAGCTCATGCCTGGAACCAGACCTGTGTGGACTGTCTAGGGAGAGTGAACCCCTGTGCGGTGAGACAAAGCCTGTGTGGCTATTTGCTTGGACATTTAAAACCAGGGACTTAGGGACTAGGACAGCACTAGGCTGATCCCAGTTGTTAGTTAGGAAACCTGTATGTTTAGTCAGAGGTCAACTTGACCAGGATTTATTTTGTTTATGTTTCTTTTGCTTTGCTGTGTTTTGTCACTGTAAATAGAAAATAAACCGCACCTTTTTGATTTTGAAAACCACAACCTCCGTTTGCTGGGCCTGTTTTGTGTGGGGAGCCCATCCCGGGGGTCACACACACCCGCTGCCGAGCTAACCCCCTCACAGTTGGTGGAGAATGCAGGCAGTTTTTTTTTAAGCCAGCATGGAGGAGATACTGAAGCAGCTGGCTCTAGCAAATGCCAATCAACAGCAGACAAATGCAGGTTTGCAAAAGAGCCTTGCAGCTCATCAACAGAGCCTTGCAGCTCAACAACAGAACTTCGCAGCCCAGCAGCAAGCTCATCAACAGAGCCTTGCAGCCCAGCAGCAGACAAACGCAACTTTGCAACAGAGTCTGGAGGCTCAGCAACGAGCCCAGCAGCAATCTGAGGCCCGCTTCATAGACCTGTTGCAGAAGCAAGAGCAGAGACTACAACAACAGATGGAAGCAGTAATGCAGCAACGTCCGCAGACCAGTGAGGAAAGCCGTCCCACTAATACCGCGTCCTTTGGGGTGAGTCGTTTATTGACAAAAATGACTGGAGAGGATGATCCAGAGGTATTTTTGACCACATTTGAAAGGACCGCTGAAAGAGAAAAGTGGCCTGAGGAGCAGTGGGCTGGACTGGTGGCTCCTCTGTTAACTGGTGAATCGCAGAAAGCTTACTATGACCTAGAGCCTAACCAAGCAAAAGACTATGTGATGCTAAAAGCTGAAATATTGGCAAGGCTGGGTGTCACCCAGGCTGTCCGGGCTCAGCGTGTGCATAACTGGACTTTCCAGCTTGGAAAACCCCCCAGGTCTCAAATGTATGATCTCATTCACCTGAGCAGAAAGTGGCTACAGCCAGAGACTTTGTCCGCACCAAAGATTGTGGAACGTGTTGTAATGGATCGGTTTTTGAGAGCTCTTCCTACTGCCATCCAAAAGTGGGTAAGCCATGGAGACCCAGAGACGGCCGATGGTCTTGTGGATCGTGTGGAGAAATACTTGGCTACAGAGAACCTGACGGCCTCTTCCAGAGACACTCGGACTTTCCACCCTAAGACCAGACCATCCCCAGGGGCGGATAAGAGGATTCCAAGGGGTGAGGGTGGAGAGAGTGAGAGGGTGGGAGCTCTACCCCAAGTTTGGCGAGAACAGCCTGGGAAATCAGCGGCTCAAGAGGCGGCAAGAAGGATCGTTTGCTACCGCTGCCGGCAAGCGGGACATATTGCAGCCAATTGCCCGGTTTTGGAGGAACCCATGCAGTGTGACTTTCTGACGGGCAGACGTCAGTCGCTGTGTGCGACAGTCGCATGCACTGCCATTCGAGGAACTGAGAAACATTTATGCAAAATGTGTGTTAATGGTAGAAATGTTGTGGTATTGCTGGATTCAGGTAGCCTTGTGACCCTGATAAAGGCTGAGTTAGTTAAAACAGAGGTCTCTGGGAATAGCAAGGTAGCTGTTATTTGTGTGCATGGGGACACCCGAGAGTATCCAGTGACTACAGTGTGTTTCGAGACCCCCAAAGGTACCCTCTCTCATCCAGTGGGCTTAGTATCTCAGTTACCGCATGACGCCATTGTGGGAAGGGATTTTCCGAAGTTCTGGGAACTGTGGGATGATCCTGAGCCCCTCACTGGTGCCCCTATGTACCAGGAATGTGATAGCCAGAACTCCCCTGAGAGTGGTGAGGACTCTCCGGAATTTCCCTTATCAGTATTGGCAGGGGAGACTCAAGAAACTGGAGAGGAGCCCACCTCCTCAGACGAAAACCTACCGTCTGTGGAGTTTTCTGATCTTGAGGTTCACAGGGAAAACTTTGCCACAGAACAGTTGAAAGACCCCGCCCTAATAAAGGCACGGGAAAACGTAGTGAAAATAGATGGCGAGTTAGTGAACCCAGATAATACCTGCACTTACCCATACTTCAGCGTAGAGAAGGACCTACTGTATCGGGTGGCAAAAAGGGCAGAAGAAACCGTTGAGCAGCTTGTGGTGCCCAAACCTTACAGGAAGTTGGTGTTGGAGTTGGCCCATGGGCACATTCTTGGAGGTCATCTGGGGACAGAGAAAACCCGAGAGAGGGTATTACAGAGATTCTATTGGCCGGGGGTGGTGAAGGACGTAGAAAATTATTGTTCCTCCTGCCCTGTGTGTCAGAGGTCGGCCCCGATGCCACATTTCCGTAGCCCGCTGGTCCCTCTACCCATCATTGAGGTCCCGTTTGAGAGGATCGCCATGGATTTGGTAGGTCCTATAATCAAGTCCGCTAGGGGGCACCAGTACATATTAGTTATAATGGACTATGCCACCCGTTATCCAGAAGCGATCCCTCTCCGAAATACCTCGGCCAAAACCATAGCCAAAGAGCTATCTCTTGTGTTTAGCCGGGTGGGTATTTGTAAAGAACTGCTTACGGACCAAGGTACACCCTTTATGTCCCGGGTTATGAAGGAGCTGTGTAAATTATTCAAAGTGACGCAATTACGTACATCTGTGTATCACCCCCAAACCGATGGGCTGGTTGAAAGATTCAACAAAACCCTAAAACAAATGTTGAAGAAAGTGGTGGATAGAGATGGAAAGGATTGGGACTGTCTACTTCCTTATCTGATGTTTGCTATTAGGGAGGTGCCCCAATCCTCTACGGGATTCTCCCCCTTTGAGTTACTGTATGGGAGACACCCAAGAGGGCTGTTG
Organism: Rana muscosa; assembly: GCA_029206835.1. Classification (NCBI taxonomy): domain Eukaryota; kingdom Metazoa; phylum Chordata; class Amphibia; order Anura; family Ranidae; genus Rana; species Rana muscosa. The sequence goes on from CM055124.1 coordinate 286,557,153, forward strand.
GATATTGCCAAGGAAACTTGGGAAAGTGAGAGTTCTCCCCACAGGAGTGTGATTGAGCATGTCGCCCTGATGCAAGACCGAATTGCACAGGTAATGCCCATCGTGAAGGAACATTTGGCCCAAGCGCAGTTAGCACAGCAAAGAGTGTACAACCGTGGAGCCAAGACCCGTACCTTTTCCCCGGGGGATAGGATACTGGTACTTGTCCCTACGGTTGAAAGTAAATTCCTTGCCAAATGGCAAGGCCCCTACGAGATAATGGAAAAAGTGAGCGAAGTGAATTACAAGGTCAGACAACCAGGAAGGCGAAAGCCCGAACAGATCTATCACGTTAATCTGTTGAAAGCCTGGAGGGATAGAGAGTCCCTAGTCGCAGACACTTGGTCACCAGCTCAAACTGGTTGCGTGATTCCTGAGGTTGGAATAGCAGCCACCTTGTCACAACCCCAACAACAGGAGGTTAAGGAGTTTGTGCTTCGCAACAAGGAGGTATTCTCTGAGCTGCCGGGACAAACATCTGGGGTAGAGCATGACATCATTACCCCGCCCGGTGAAAGGGTGAAGTTAAAACCCTATCGGATCCCAGAGGCCCGACGGGAGGCAATACGGGAGGAAGTACAGAAAATGCTGAACTTAGGGGTGATAGAGGAGTCCCAAAGTGATTGGTCTAGTCCCATCGTGTTGGTGCCTAAACCGGATGGGAGCTGGCGATTTTGTAACGATTTTCGTCAGTTGAACAAAGTTACAAAATTTGACACCTACCCCATGCCACGTATAGATGAGTTGATCGACCGGCTGGGAACAGCCCGATACATGACGACTCTTGACCTCACAAAAGGGTATTGGCAAATCCCCCTGGCCAAGTCGGCCAAAGAGAAAACCGCATTTGTAACCCCAGACGGGGCGTTCCAATATAAAAGAATGCCGTTCGGGTTACAGAATGCGCCGGCCACATTCCAGCGGAAAATGGACCAGATGCTGAGGCCCCATCGGTAGTATGCTGCGGCTTACCTGGATGACGTAATTGTCCATAGCACAGATTGGGCCTCACATCTGCCAAAAGTGCAAGCAGTCCTGGACTCTGTTCGGGAAGCGGGGTTTACGGCTAACCCCAAGAAGTGTACCATTGGGCAGGAGGAGGCCAAATATCTTGGGTACACCATTGGGAGGGGAGTAATAAAACCCCAACTCAACAAAGTCGAGGCCATCCAGAGTTGGCCACGTCCCAACAGCAAGAAGCAGGTACGAGCCTTTCTGGGAATCGCTGGGTATTATCGGCGATTCATTCCCCACTTTGCTTCTAAGGCTGTGCCCCTAACCAACCTGACGAAGGGGAAAGGGTCGGTCATGATTAAATGGACCCCCGAGGCTGAGGCAGCATTCCAATTCTTGAAACAAGCCTTATGTAGCCAGCCAGTGTTGTACTCACCCGACTTCTCTAAAGACTTTGTCGTACAAAGTGATGCGTCAGATGTGGGGTTAGGAGCAGTATTGTCCCAGGTCTGGAACGGGGAAGAGCACCCAGTCATTTACCTCAGCAGGAAGTTGAAGTCCCATGAGGTAAATTACGCCACCGTTGAAAAGGAGTGTTTAGCGGTGAAGTGGGCTCTAGATTCCCTTCGGTACTACCTGCTAGGTAGGCACTTTGACATGGTTACGGATCACGCTCCGTTAAAGTGGATGGCTCAAAACAAGGAAACAAATAGAAGAGTGAATAGGTGGTTCCTGGCCCTCCAGGAATTCAACTTCACAGTAAAGCATCGCCCTGGCGTTCAAATGGGGAATGTGGATGCTTTGTCTCGAGTACATGAATGCCTGATTGCTGGTGTTCCAACCCCGAGGTTAAAACAAGAGGGGGGGGTATGTGACAGCAGGAAGGTAAAGTCACCTGGTTGCATCCAGGGGGGTAGATATATTTCGCCCAGATTCAGGCTTTACGCCGACTTATACAACTAGGTGGAGAGTTGTATAAGCCCAGCTAAGGCTAGTGGGCTCATGGATGACTCATATGTCTAGGGAGAGTGTGGGGCGTCGTGCAGACAGGGAGTTGATGAGACCAGCTGAAGCTTGTCAGCTCATTTAGGCCTCTATAAGAACTCCCAGCTTCATTAGATGTTAGCTCATGCCTGGAACCAGACCTGTGTGGACTGTCTAGGGAGAGTGAACCCCTGTGCGGTGAGACAAAGCCTGTGTGGCTATTTGCTTGGACATTTAAAACCAGGGACTTAGGGACTAGGACAGCACTAGGCTGATCCCAGTTGTTAGTTAGGAAACCTGTATGTTTAGTCAGAGGTCAACTTGACCAGGATTTATTTTGTTTATGTTTCTTTTGCTTTGCTGTGTTTTGTCACTGTAAATAGAAAATAAACCGCACCTTTTTGATTTTGAAAACCACAACCTCCGTTTACTGGGCCTGTTTTGTGTGGGGAGCCCATCCCGGGGGTCACACACACCCGCTGCCGAGCTAACCCCCTCACAACATACTATGGGATACACAGAGTTGCTGGGAGCGTAATGGGTATATATGTGTGTGTGTATACGTATACGCGTATTGTATGGGCATATATATATATATAGATACGTGGGTATATAAATTTATATAAATTATATAACAAAACTTAACACAGAAATTATATAGATTTTATATGAGAAAGAGGCAAGATTAAGAGAAGAAAATGAAAAGGCTAAAGAGGGAGCAATAGAAGGGTGGGTAACCATTGAGGGGAGATCCGGGGAGGGGGGCGTGGTTGGGAGCAATGTTTTATTATCTCTCTGTGAAATATTAGGTTTTTGTACATTTTGATATTATGTTATGAGATATGAAAATTAATAAAGACACTTAAAAAAAAAAAAAAAGTAAAAGACCTGGGGTGTTAAAATTAGAAAAGTAATGTGGCATGCATAGTGCCCCCTCGCCCTCCTACCAGGCACTGTTCTGAGCTACATTCCTGCCTAAATATTGTGTCCGGGTTTCAGGTGGACTGAAACCCGGACACATGATTCAAAACCCGAACTGTCCGGATGAATCCCGGACAGGTGGCAACCCTAGTGGGAACTGCATGAATTACTATTTATTTTATCCTTTCAGATCATGATTATTTCATATGAGTAATCAATAAAGCTGTATAATATTTTAATGACTTTATGTAAATGACTATATGAGCCCTTTTTTTTAAATGAATCCCTCCAAATTCTGTGAATAATCACACATTTGTTGGCCTGACATAGTAAATAGTAGCTAATAGCTCAGGACACGCACCTGGGAAGATCTAATTCACCATGGCCACATTTTACAGGATGTAGGAGCGCGTCGGGAACATGAACCGTGCCCGGCCTAGAAGAAGGATGGCTTGTGTGCATCGGAGGCCTATACTTCGGATTGAAAATCTGATGACAAGGGTAGAGGGATTCTGGATATTTACACTTTTTTTTAGCTTGAGGTTGAATAGGATGCGTTCAATCTAACCAACCAACTATGTAAAGCCTCGTACACACGGGCGAGAATCCCGTCAAAAAAAAAAAACTTTGGTTTTCTCAACGGGATTCCTGGCAAGCTTGCCTTGCCAAGCCCTGTGTACACACGCGCCATTCAAAAGAACCGCCGTTCTTTTGAATGGCAAGAACGCGGTGACGTCATCGACTACGATGAGCCTGCGCTCGTCACATTCGATTCCGTCGCCGCCATCTTGCTACACCCTACACTACCCTTGTATGGTACCGCGCATGCGTCAAAGTCTTTTCGAGCATGCGCGGGTTTACCTGGAGACAGGTAAGCATACACACACGGGTTTCTCGTCAGGAAACAGGCCGACGAGAATCCCGACGAGAAAATAGAGAGCAGGTTTTCTATTTTTCTCGTCGAGATTCCCAGCAGTTTTACCGACGAGAAACCATACACACGGCCGGTTTTCTCTGCAAAAAACTCTCCCAGCAGTTTTCTTGCCGAGAAAACCGGCCGTGTGTACGGGGCTTTAGTCTCCAATGACCTGCGGAACATTTTTTTTTTATTATGTCAGTTTCTTCCCAAAGGTGGTACGGGGGTTGTAAAATTCAAATCAAATGTAATTGACGTCAGTTATTTATCTTTGTGCATAATGTGTTATACACCCCCCTAGGGATGTTACTAGACTCCACTGTAAAATGTGAATGAAAACTTTCCATCTACTTTTTTTTGTTTAAATACGTTTTAGTAATTTTTAAAGCCAGTAAAGCATGTACGATAGCATACACAACACTCTTAAAGTGGATGTAAACCCGAATTTATTTTTTATTTTTTTTGCTGTCACAATGTAGAGTATAAGATTTCCTATAATTTGTGCCAGGTCTTGCCAAAAAGACTTAATCCAGCTCTGAGCAATCCTCTTTTATTGTTCAGTGAGATAAAACGGACAAACAGAGTTACCTTTGTCCATTCCAGCCCCTTGCTTTGAGTGACAGGTTATTTACATATCTCGTGCACTAGCTTTAGACCGGCATTATTTTTTAATTCCCACCCCCACTCCTTTTCTGAAGTCATGTGGTTACTTTTCTGGATTCTGACTGGATGTTAGTGATCATAGCAGAAGGAATACACAGGAGAAAATGCATGTTGACAAGGGGAGTGTAGAGGTGGGTGGGGAGTCTACTGACATCACGACTCCACCCACCGAGCTCCAGACAACAGACCCACCCACAGAATCTGCAGTTTTTCAGGTCTCATAACAGACAGGGGGGAGACATTTGACAGATAAGGATACATGCAGGAGGAATCTATATCCTTATAGATCAGCACTATGGCAGTAGTTTAGAAAGGATGAGAGTGGCTTTACATCCACTTTAAGTCTTTCACGTCTCATCATACCAAGGTGGCTATAGGTTTCTCAGGACAAGTACAAAAAACTCACAATAGCAATATTCAAAAAAGCAATGGAATGTGTAGGTGTAGCACCCCTCTGACACCCCAAAAGGAGGGATAGCACTTCCAGAGGCAGAGGCGGGCTAGCATTTCACCCCAGGACTGATTCCATGTCTAAAATGGGAGGGGGAGCGAGAAAGGATAATGGGCGCCAGTCATTTTTAAAGGAGGTGAGGGTTAGGGGTCCCAGATACCGTAGTTCAGGGGTGTCAAATTCAGTTTCATCGCAGGCCGCACCAGCAGTATGGTTGCCCTCAAAGGGGCAGTTGTATGAGGGGGGCACCACTTACAGATTGCAGTGTTTAGAATTACGCTACATACAGTGTTCAGAGTTTAGGAGTACGTTATGTAAAAAGTGCAGTGTTTAGGCTATGCTACGTATGGAGTGCAGAGTTCAGAAGTGGGTTACACACAGAGTGCCAAGTTCAGGAATGCGTTATGTAAAGAGTCCAGCCTTTAGGTTATGCTACGTACAGAGTGCAGGGTTCAGACGTGGGTTACGCACAGATTGCAAAGTTCAGGGGTGCGCTATGTACAGAGTGCAGAGTTCAGGGGTGCGCTATGTACAGAGTGCAGAGTTCAGGGGTGCACTATGTACAGAGTGCAGAGTTCAGGGGTGCGCTATGTACAGAGTGCAGCATTCAGGGGTGTGCTATGTAGAGAATGCAGGGTTCAGGAGTGTGCTATGTAGAGAATGCAGGGTTCAGGAGTGTGCTATGTACAGAGTTCAGGCTTCAGGGGTGTGCTATGTACAGAGTGCAGGGTTCAGGAGTGTGCTAAGTACAGAGTTCAGGCTTCTGGGGTGCGCTATGTACAGAGTGCAGGATTCAGGGGTGTGCTATGTACAGAGTGCAGGTTTCAGGGGTGTGCTATGTACAGAGACCTGGATCCAGAGTAGTGTTTAAGTAGATGCAATTCGTGTACCCCATATTTTTCCAAAGACCTGTGGCTTTTTTCTGAGTTTGTAAGTAAGTTTGTACAGTGGTAAAATATTGTTAATCCGTTTTTTTTTCCAAGTGTCAATTGAGGGAGGGGAATTCTTTCCATGTCAGGAGGATTTACTGCTTAGTATAAAAATAAAGCATATGTAAGAGCACTTTAGCGTGTTTAGAAGTTTGTACGTCTCCAATAATATCTAGTAAGCAGGTTTTAGGTTGGAAAATATTGGGAAGTCCAAGGGATGAGGAGGTATTGGCCAGAAGTCTTGGATAAAGTGACAGTTCCACAAACAGTGAAAAAAATCAGCAGTTTCATCACACACCGAAAACATACTAAAGAGTAGGGATGAGCTTCGTGTTCGAGTCGAACATACGTTCGACTCGAACATCGGCTGTTCGATCGTTCGACGAAGATCGAACGATTTGGGCCGTTCGCGCCAAATTCGAGTGACGCGAACGGCCCACAATGCACTACGCCATCGCAGTGTCATCCAGGCGCTGTGATTGGCCAAGCATGCACTGTGACCCCGCATGCTTGGCCAATCACAGCGCCGGCAGCGAGGAGAGCAATGATTGGCCACAGGCAGGATGCCTGTGGCCAATTATTGCTGAGGGTGTTTAGTACACGCCCCACACTATAAAAGGCCGCCAGCACGGCGGCCTAGTGTAGTGTGTTCCGGAGCAGGGAAAGACAAGCATAGGCAGGGACAGTGACTTTTATTTCTTTCTTGCTTAACCTGGATTCCTTTAGTTTAGGGAAAGAGAAGGATAGGTAGGGAGAGTGTCAGTGTGTTTTGTGCTTGTGCTATAGTGTGCTTAAAAAAAACATTTTTTCTAGGGACAGAAAACTGTAGGTAGGGAGAGTGTCAGTTTCTTTCACTGTGCAAGTCCTTGTTTCTAGGGACTGGGAAGGACAGTGAGTGAATTCTCCTTGTGCTATAGTGTGCTTAAAAAAAACATTTTTTCTAGGGACAGAAAACTGTAGGTAGGGAGAGTGTCAGTTTCTTTCACTGTGCAAGTCCTTGTTTCTAGGGACTGGGAAGGACAGTGAGTGAATTCTCCTTGTGCTATAGTGTGCTTAAAAAAAACATTTTTTCTAGGGACAGAAAACTGTAGGTAGGGAGAGTGTCAGTTTCTTTCACTGTGCAAGTCCTTGTTTCTAGGGACTGGGAAGGACAGTGAGTGAATTCTCCTTGTGCTATAGTGTGCTTAAAAAAAACATTTTTTCTAGGGACAGAAAACTGTAGGTAGGGAGAGTGTCAGTTTCTTTCACTGTGCAAGTCCTTGTTTCTAGGGACTGGGAAGGACAGTGAGTGAATTCTCCTTGTGCTATAGTGTGCTTAAAAAAAACATTTTTTCTAGGGACAGAAAACTGTGGGTAGGGAGAGTGTCAGTTTCTTTCACTGTGCAAGTCCTTGTTTCTAGGGACTGGGAAGGACAGTGAGTGAATTCTCCTTGTGCTATAGTGTGCTTAAAAAAAACATTTTTTCTAGGGACAGAAAACTGTAGGTAGGGAGAGTGTCAGTTTCTTTCACTGTGCAAGTCCTTGTTTCTAGGGACTGGGAAGGACAGTGAGTGAATTCTCCTTGTGCTATAGTGTGCTTAAAAAAAACATTTTTTCTAGGGACAGAAAACTGTAGGTAGGGAGAGTGTCAGTTTCTTTCACTGTGCAAGTCCTTGTTTCTAGGGACTGGGAAGGACAGTGAGTGAATTCTCCTTGTGCTATAGTGTGCTTAAAAAAAACATTTTTTCTAGGGACAGAAAACTGTAGGTAGGGAGAGTGTCAGTTTCTTTCACTGTGCAAGTCCTTGTTTCTAGGGACTGGGAAGGACAGTGAGTGAATTCTCCTTGTGCTATAGTGTGCTTAAAAAAAACATTTTTTCTAGGGACAGAAAACTGTAGGTAGGGAGAGTGTCAGTTTCTTTCACTGTGCAAGTCCTTGTTTCTAGGGACTGGGAAGGACAGTGAGTGAATTCTCCTTGTGCTATAGTGTGCTAAAGCATTCCTCATCAACCATCTTTGAAATCCTTGTTTTTTGGACAGTCAGGGAAATTGTCGTTGTGCTATTCTGTGCAAAAGCAATCATCCTGAACCATATTTAGAAATCCTTAAGTAAAGGGACAGAGAAGGACACCTGAAGGTAGCCCTTATTGATTTTTTCCCATCTCCCTGCAGGCCATCTATTAGAATGTCTGGAAGGCAAACAAGGAGAGGCAGACAGTCAGGAGGCAATAAAAGAGGGCAAGCAGGCTCTGTGTCTGGGGGCAACAGTGCTGGTCGTGGACGCGGTGCATTGTCATCAGCACATGGCCATGGGACACGCTTGTCCTTCTTTTCGGCAGCTGGACATGTTGAGCCACATCATGCCGAAGACTTGGTAGAGTGGATGACCAAGCCCTCCTCCTCCTCCTCATCCTCTCTCACCCAGGCTCAGGGTACTGGCAAAGCAGCTGCCAAAGCGTCCTCTTCCCTGGTATCAATGTCAGACTCATCATCAGTCACTCCTTCCCTAGACCCACCATGTCCTCCTCCTGAGGAGTCCCCCGAACTGTTTGAGCACAGTGTTGGGTACATGCTCCAGGAGGATGCCCAGCGTTTCGAAGGGTCTGATGATGAAACCCAGCTACAGGAAGGCAGTAGGGTGAGAGCAGACAGAGGGGATGCTCAAGAAGGACACCAATCTGGCAGTCATGTTCCAGCAGCTGCAGCATACTGCCAGATTGGCTCCAGTGATGAGGAGGGAGGGGATGATGAGGTCACTGACTCCACGTGGGTGCCTAATAGGAGAGAGGAGGAGGAGGAGGATGAGGAGGAGGCACATCTCCAACGAGGCAGGATGCCCTTTGGTGGCCAGCGTAAGGGCAGTACACCGACGGAATCACACCGCAGAGCTCCGCCTGTGCAGGGCGCTGCCTCTGCCCGTCATTCAAAAAGTTCCTTGGTGTGGGCCTTTTTTGAGGCTAGTGCATCAGATCGCACAGCTGCTGTTTGCAACATATGTCTCAAGCGTATATCGCGTGGCCAAAACATCAGCCGCTTGGGTACCACATGCCTGACCAGACATATGTTGACCTGCCATGCAGCTCGTTGGCAAGCCTACCTCAAAGACCCACACCAAAGAACAAAGCGGACCTCTCCTTGCACCGCATCAGCTGGGATCTCCAACCCCACTATAACTTCAGTCCTCTCTGAAACATGCACTGAGAGGAATGAAGGTGTAGAATTAGGTGTGTCACAGCCAAGTACTTGCGGCCACTCTGCTAGCAGTACACCGACGTCCGATTCTAGCAGGCAAATTTCCCTGCCCCAGCTGCTGGACCGTCGAAAGAAGTTCACTCCCAGCCATCCACATGCCCAGCGGTTGAATGCTAGCTTGGCTAAATTGCTAGCGCTTCAACTGCTGCCTTTTCAGTTGGTAGACTCGGCCCCCTTCCGTGAGTTTGTGCAATGTGCGGTTCCTCAGTGGCAGGTTCCCAAACGCCACTTTTTCTCACGGAAGGCTATTCCGGCTCTCTACCGGCATGTGGAAGGCAATGTCTTGGCCTCGCTGGACAGGGCGGTCAGCAATAAGGTGCATATTACCGCTGACTCATGGTCCAGCAGGCATGGACAGGGACGTTACCTTTCTTTCACGGCCCATTGGGTCACTCTTTTGGCAGCTGGGAAGGATGCAGGACAAGGTGCAGTAGTGTTGGAGGTTGTCCCACCGCCACGCCTCCAAAATGCTACTACTGGTTGTGACACACCTCTCTCCTCCACCCCCTCCTCTTCTTCTTCCTCCATGGCCTCTTCCTGTGGTTTGTCCTATGAACCAGCGGTGCTCCGTAGCCGTTCACGGGGCTACGCAAGTACGCAGGCAAAAAGATGCCATGCCGTGCTTGCGCTGGTGTGTTTGGGGGACAGAAGCCACACTGGGGCAGAGGTCCTGTCTGCTCTGCAGGGCCAGGCCGAGAGGTGGTTGACGCCACGCCAGCTTAAGCCAGGAATGGTGGTTTGCGACAATGGCACCAACCTCCTCTCCGCCCTTCGACAGGGACAACTGACCCATGTGCCCTGTGTGGCTCACGTCCTTAACCTGGTGGTGCAGCGTTTCTTGGGCAGGTACCCGGGCTTACAGGATGTCCTGAGGCAGGCCAGGAAAGTCTGTGTGCATTTCCGCAGATCTTATAATGCCAGTGCTCGCCTGGCTGAGCTGCAAAAGGAGTTGAACCTGCCCAAGAACCGCCTTATATGTGACATGCCCACCAGGTGGAACTCAACGTTGGCCATGCTGCAGCGGCTGCACACGCAGCAGAGGGCCATCAATGAGTACCTGTGCGACTACGGCACCAGGACAGGGTCAGGGGAGCTTGGTTTTTTTTCTCCACGCCAGTGGGGCATGATCAGGGATGCATGCACTGTCCTGGCACCATTTGAGGAGGCCACGAGGATGGTGAGCAGTGACAGTGCATGCATCAGTGACACTGTACCTCTTGTCCACCTGTTGGAGCACACGCTGCGTGGAATAATGGACAGGGCACTTGAGGCAGAACAGAGGCAGGAAGAGGAGGACTTCCTTGCCTCTCAAGGCCCCCTTTACCCAGACAGTGTTCCTTCTGTCCCACCCATCGCACAGGAAGAGGAGGAGGAGGAGGAGGAGGATTGTGTCAGCATGGAGGTGGAGGCTGGCACTCAGCATCATCAGCAGCAGTCTTTTAGGGATGATTTACAGTCCCAAGAAACCAGTGGACTTGTACGTGGCTGGGAGGAGGTGACTGCGGATCATGTCGTCCTTAGTGACCCAGAGGACTCCGGAGCGAATGCCTCAGCAAACCTACGCTGTATGGCCTCCCTGATCCTGCAAAGTCTGCGGAAGGATCCTCGTATTCTTCGGATCAAGGAGAGGGACCATTACTGGCTGGCCACTCTCCTTGATCCACGGTACAAGGGTAAGGTTGCGGACCTTATGTTACCGTCGCAGAGGGAGCAGAGGATGAGACAACTCCGGGAGGCCTTGCAGAAAGGTCTGTGCAACGCGTTCCCAGAGACTGGGAGATTACAAACTCCTGGTCCTGGACAACGAGTTGCTGAGGCTTCGGCCAGTCAAAGAAGGAGCGGTGGGGAAGGTGGCCGTCTGACCGATGCGTTCAGACAATTCTTTAGTCCGCAGCCCCAAAGTATGATCGGTTCCAGCAACCATCGCCAGCGTCTGATAAACATGGTGCAGGAATATCTAGGGGCAAGGTCAGACTTGGACACCTTCCCCACCGAAAATCCTCTGGCTTACTGGGTCTTGAGGATGGATCACTGGCCAGAGCTTGCACAGTATGCAATTGAGCTACTGGCCTGTCCTGCATCCAGCGTTCTTTCGGAACGCACATTCAGTGCTGCTGGAGGATTTGTCACGGATCACAGGGTGCGCCTGTCCACCGACTCGGTTGATCGACTGACTTTCATCAAGATGAACCAGTCTTGGAACACCACCAGCTACCACACACCTGATGCTGATATAACAGACTAATTGATTTTAACATGTCACATCCCTTCAAGACTGATGCTGATGCTGAGTGCCTGTGCTGTTATGTTGACTGGCTATCCTCCTCCTCCGAGTCCTCAATGATACGATTGATGATGATAGCTTGGAAGATCATTTTTGTTTATGGGTGCCGCCACCAGTGGCTAAGGCCCAATTTTTCAGCCCCTGTTTAACAGGGGCGTGTAATTACAATTTTTGAAGCAATACTTTGCAACAGGGCTCATTGCTGTGCTCCAAGTACAGTATGTGTGAGGGGTTGGAGTGTTGTGCCACCAGTGCCTAAGGCCCAATTTTTCAGCCCCTGTTTAACAGGGGCGTGTCATTACAATTTTTGAAGCAATACTTTGCAACAGGGCTTATTGCTGTGCTCCAAGTACAGTATCTGTGAGGGGTTGCAGTGTTGTGCCACCAGTGCCTAAGGCCCAATTTTTCAGCCCCTGTTCAACAGGGGCATGTAATTACAATTATTGATCTAATAATTCACAGCAGGGCCCATTCCTGCACCCACCAAGCAAGAGTAACTCTGAGGGCTTACAGTGTTGTGGCAACACCACCACCACCACCACCACCACGAAAGGCCCAATTTTTCAGCCCCTGTTCAACAGGGGCATGCAATTACAATTCTTGATCTAATAATTCACAGCAGGGCCCATTGCTGCACCCACCAAGAGTAACTGTCAGGGCTTACAGTGTTGTGGCACCAGCACCACCATCAAAGGCCCAATTTTTACTACCACTGTTCAACAATTATATGTAATTACAATTCCTGATATAATAGTTGACAGCAGGGCGTTCCAGCACCAACCAAGAGTAACTGTGAGTGCTTACAGTGTTGTGCCAACACCAACTAAGGGGCCTATTTCTGCAGATTATATACGGCAGGTCCCTACTTTCAAACATCCAACTTACAAACGACTCCTACTTGCAAACGCAAGAAGACAACAGGAAGTGAGAGGAAATCTACCCCTAGGAAGGAAAATTCTCTCCTGTAAGAATTAATATGGGAGAAAGGTGTCTCCTCTGTACTGATGCTTTATCAGCAATCCTTGTTTCAAGAAAAACACCACATTTCAAAAACAGTTGTCATTGGGACGGAAAGTGAGGTGAAATGTTCTGAACAGGGGCACAGACAGCAAAACAAATGTTACAGGGGTGATAACCCTTACCTATGTTTTCCAAAAAGTTTAAAAATAGATTTTTGGGCTGGAGCTACACTTAAACAATGTACCTGTTCAAAATTACAAACACATTCTACATAAGAACAAACATACAGTCCCTGTCTTGTATGCACCGCCTGTATACGGCTGTTCAGAGTATATAGGGCCTTTTTTATTTTATGTGCGGGGTTCCCCTTAATATCCATACAAGACCCAAAGGGGCTGGTAATGGGCTGGGGTAGGGGGGGGGGGGGTCATGGGGTAGCTATGCCATTTTTCTTAAAGATTTTCATCCATATTACCGGGACCAGACATTACATTAAAGCCGCAAGCAGTTTTAAATGGCTTTTTTTTCCTTTAGAAGTGTCATTTTGTGCAGGGACAGTTCTAAACACGGGAAACACGTGGCACTTCACAGGCATACTTTAGACACCCCCCAGGTACGATATTTAAAGGAATATTTGACTTTTTTTTTTTCACTTTATGCATCATTAAAATGACTGCTCCCGAAAAACGACCGTTTTTAAAACTTCTTTTTGCATTGATACATGTCCCCTGGTGCAGAACCCGGGTTCCCAAACCCTTTTTAGGACAATAACATGCATAATAGTTGTTATAATTAGCACTTTAGAATTCGAACGTTCGCATCCATTGTATTTAATAGGGTTCTAATGTTCGTACGAACTTTCGGTCCGTTCGCGGGTTCTGGTGCGAACCGAACCCGGGGGTGTTCGGCTCATCACTACTAAAGAGGTGCATTGGCCCATTTTACAAATATAGCAAGTGTATAGTGGGTGAGATGGAACAATTTCAGTTGTCTCACATTTGTATTCACTTGTCCCTGGAGGAAATCACTGAGCCATTGTATCTGTCTTCAAATTCTGACCACCATCAACGTTTTATTAATAATTTGTTTCATGCAAATGTCTCAAGCCGTATATCAGACCTTCAAGCATTAGAGCATCTTCTAGCTCAGTGGTCTCCAAACTGCGGCCCGTGAACTGGATGTGGCTCTTTGATTGCCATTATAGGGTCATTGGGCAGCAGTCCATCCACTGACACCAGCCATGGGGCTCTATTTATCCCACTTACACAAATGATGGGGCACCTTTTCTTCCACTGGTACCAATGATGCAGAACCATCCCTCCCATAGACACTACTGATGGAGCACTATTCCTCCCACTGACACCAATGATGGAGCACTATTCCTCCCACTGACACCAATGATGGAGCACTATTCCTCCCACTGACACCAATGATGGAGCACTATTCCTCCCACTGACACCAATGATGGAGCACTATTCCTCCCATTGACATCAATGACAGGGCACTATTCCTCCCACTGACACCAATGATGGAGCACTATTCCTCCCACTGACACCAATGATGGAGCACTATTCCTCCCATTGACATCAATGACAGGGCACTATTCCTCCCACTGACATCAATGACAGGGCACTATTCCTCCCACTGACATCAATGATGGAGCACTATTCTTTCTACAGATGCCATTTAAGGGGGAACTATTCCTCCAATTGACACTAACAATGGGGCACTATTCCTCCCACTGACATAAATGAGGCATTTTCTACTCCCACTGGTACAGTCTGACCCCTCTAAAGCCTGCAGGACAGTGAACTGGCCCTTTGTTTAGAAAGTATGGAGACCCCTGTTCTAACTGATAAAAGTGTCCAAATCATGCCGCCTTCACCTCCATAATATTTCCAAAATTGTCCCCTTCTTAATAGACAACACTACAATTCATTCATTCCTCTTGCCTCAAGTATTGCAAATCACTTCTGGTTGGCTATTCCCCCTCTTTAGACAATCATGAATGCTGGTGCTAGACTCATCCACCTTACCAACCTCTCAGTGTCCTCCACCCCTCTTTGCCAATCGTTCCACTGGCTTCCGATCACCCAACAAATACAATTCAAAGTACTAACAGCAACAAATAAAGCCATCCACAATTCTGCCCCGTTCTACATCACCAACCTCATCTCAAAATATCACCAAAACTGTCCTCTTCACTTCTCCCAAGACCTCCTGCTCTCAAGCCCCCCATTGTCACCTCTTTGTATGCTCTCCTCCAAGTCTTCTCTAGAGCTTCTCCCATCCTCTGGAACTTCCTCAATTTGTCCACCTTTACGAGATCCCTGAAAAGTCATCTGTTTGTGAAAGTCTACTGCCTCTACCTAACGCCAGGGCCTTCTTTAAGGCAAGGCAAAAGGGGCACCTGCCCTGGGCCCTCTCATTGTTGTGGGGCCCAAAGCAGCTGCCTCATACTTGCCAACTACCCTAGTTTAAATTCCCTTGTCCCTTGAAGTTTTAGTCCTGTGCTGTGTCCTGATATCTCAGTGAGAAGTGCTGGTACTAATGCTGCCCAGCTCTGCCCTATTGTTGTGTACAGATGACTCACCTGCAGACCCTGTGTTTACATGTAAATAACCGTCATTCATATGCAAATCATGGGAGCATTCATATGTAAATAGTGAATAGTGGCGGCCGGCGGCATTGATATGCAAATAAAGGTGGCATTCATATGTATATCATGCCCCTCTGTGGTGAGGAGATGATGTGCTGTAACCTCTAGCAACCAATCAGTGAGCAGTATTACTGTACAGTAGTCTCTAGCAACCAATCAACAAGCAGAAATCATGTGCTGTAACCTCTAGCAACTAATCAGTGAGCCGTAATGTGTGCTGTAGCCTCTAGCAACCAGCCAGTAAGTGGTAATGATATGTAACCTCTGGCAGCCAATCGCAATCGCTGCCTGATCTGATACA
This sequence comes from Rana muscosa, assembly GCA_029206835.1. Classification (NCBI taxonomy): domain Eukaryota; kingdom Metazoa; phylum Chordata; class Amphibia; order Anura; family Ranidae; genus Rana; species Rana muscosa. Next base: position 286,572,444 of record CM055124.1, read on the forward strand.
GTAAACTGATTAGCTGATTTTAAGTCTAGCTGATATTTATTGTATGTCTCAGAGCAGGTGGAGAGCGAAATTACATGGGGGGGGGGGGGGCAAGATTTTTTTTGTCCAGGGTCCGATCAACATTAAAGACAGCCTTGTCTAATGTCTGAACTTTTACTTCCTCAATTGTCGCATCTCATCCCCCCATCTGTATCACTTGCCCTTCCTATCAGATTGTAGGCTCTCCTAATCCTCTTGTATTGAATTATATTGCAACTCTACTGCCTCCATTTACTTTGGCAGTAAATAAATCCTGTATAATAAAAATAATAATTGTGAAGATCACATTGGTGCAGGTTTGGAGACAAGAGTTCCCTAGATGCTCCCTCCCCAGAGCCCTGGGCCCTGTAGTGGATGAACCTCTGTAAACAGCTCTAAAATATAATCATTATGTCATGTGTTTGTGAATAGAAATCATTATTTCTGTGTGTGTGGGAATCCAATAATGAATTAAATGATGAAAGATTTAAGCAAAACAAAAAAAAAAAGTCTGTCTGTTACATACAAATTATGAACAGCAAACAGCTCTAAGGCCCCTTTCACACTGGGGCGGGAGGTGCGGTGGCGGTATAGCGCCGCTATTTTAAGCGGCGCTATACCGGCGGAATTGCGGCGGTATTCGGCCGCTAGCGGTGCGGTTTTAACTCCCCGCTAGCGGCCGAAAAAGGGTTAATACCACTCGCAAGGCGCCTCTGCAGAGGCGCATTGCCGGCGGTATAGCCGCGGTGTCCCATTGCTTTCAATGGGAAGGAGCGGTGGAGGAGCGGTAAACACACCGCAAAGATGCAGCTAGCAGGACTTTTGGAGCGGTCCTGCTAGCACACCGCTCCAGTGTGAAAGCCCTCAGGGCTTTCACACTGGAGACACAGCAGCCGCTGTTTAGGGTCGGTTTGCAGGCGCTATTTTAAGCGCAATAGCGCCTGCAAACCGCCCCAGTGTGAAAGGGGTCTTATATTATTTACTCAAGTCAAGGGTAATGATTTGGTGATTAACAGTCTTTCAGTGCTAATCTTGCCATGCACTGCTCACATTTTGACTGATTCCTGTTGAATTGGCTAAAATTTAAGCCGCGGGTGCAAATTTAGGCAATAGGTGCAAATTGGAGCTGTGGGTGGAAATAGCAGCTGTGGGTACTGAGTAAAGAAAACTTCTTGTGGCATTGGAGTTTTTTTCAGGGCATATAGAAAATGGTACCACAAAGCAAATTCATTCAATTATAAAGTTTATTAAACAAACATTTAAATTGTATATAGCACCATATCCAGTGTTTGCAAAATGAAGTTTACAAACTTATTTTCAATTTAACATTCACATTAGCTCAACACGTTTCGAATGCATCAAACGTCTTCATCAGGATACACATGTGAACAGTATCCTAGGATGTTAAATTGAAATAAGATTCGTGAACTTCACTTTTCAAACACTGGATATGGGGCTATATACAATTTTAATCTTTGTATAATAAACGTTATGAATTTACTTTGTAGTAACATTTTCTATATGAATGACAAAAACAGGCCTTGCAGCTTACGCATGCATTTGCAAATGTGTGCTGACTAAACCCCTGTTTTTGATGCAGACTGTTGGACAGGTTAATTTGGTTGATCAGCAGACTGGTTGGTGAGTTGAGCTATGGAATGTTCTGTTTTTGTCTTTCATGCGTTTGCCCTTCCATGTGCTCATTGCTGTGAAAGCCAGTTATAGGTGGGGGGGCAAGGGCCTTTTGTTTGTTACCATTTTCTATATGCCCAGAATTTTTTTTATTGCTACAAGAATTTGTTTTGTTTTATGTGTGTGTAGCGGCCTCACCCTCTCTCCATCTTTATCGGTTACACACCAACTCATGTCTAGGGGTTCCTGGGTTGTGAGAGTGAGATGCGCCACGGCCCATGTCCTCCCCATTGTAGTAGGGAGGTGAAGGCCACTTCCTGATGTTTCCTCGGGCCGGTGTGTTCTGTGAATGCACTGAGTCTGTAATTGCAAGCTCACCAGCCTCCCCTTTGCTTCCAGTAACTGGAGTTCACACACCGGAGAAAGGTCCAACACTTGTTTATTTGACACTCCAATACGCAAAGCACAATAAACAGTTCTTTTGCAGCAAACTGGTTGGGACCTATAACCTTGCCAACGGTGGGGCGAGCAGATCGAGGCACTTCCTAAAGTTTGAGTTCTATGCCACTGTACTATGACCAGCGGCGCCTAAGCCAATCCGGCTGTTACAGAACAGGAAGGATGGGGTCTCTTCCAGCAACCCCTATGAACAGCAATGGAGCCCTCTTCGATACGCTGTGGCCCCTATCAGGGGGATGTGTCCTCCCAAGAGAGTTCCCAGAGGCCCACTGTCACCGGGTTGGTGCTGCTCCGGGTCTCCAGTGGGTAACCTCCCCGGCCTCCTCACCTCAGGTACGAGTCCCTCCGCTCAGGGACCCTCGGACAGTCCACCCTAGCGGGACCCAGTCGAAGGTACTGGGCCCCAGGCCTCCTCGATAGTACCTCACCCCAGGCTAAAGGTGCCTGGGATGGACGCCAACATGACTCCGGACCAGGCCATGGGCACCTGGACCAGACTCCTGGATCTCCCGCACCCAGGCCTAAGGGCCCTGGGTGCAGACCGCAACCCTCCTCCTCCGAGGACCTCCTTCTCCGCAAGACGACGACCTCGTGGTCAGGGCGTCTCCCCCTTTTATCTCCTCCCTTCAACGGCCCGGCGGGTTCCCCGCCCCAGCCATACCATCTCCGGGAAGAGACCAAACAGGGAGCACTGCAGGGGATGATTCTACCTGAAGCCCGTGGGTACCCCGCCACCCACAGGCAAAGGAGAATATTACATCCTCCAATCCTCCACGAAACAAAAAGGGGTCTGAATCCTAACACAATTATACACCTGGGTTACACTATTGCCCAGGTGTATCCCATCAATTTGAGGACCCCGCTACACACTCCCCCCTGTAATTTGACGCTGGTCCCCAGCGTCAGGTGCACACCCATACCTCCCATAAAGTGGTGGCATGGAGTGAAACCCCTGAAGCAATTCCTCTAAATTTTTTTCCCAAGTGCCAAGACCTGCTCAGGGAATGGGGAACATATAAAACAACTTATGTCATAAAACATTTTTAACATCTGCATAATCACAACCCCTCTCCCACACTGTCTAAGAGCCACCCACTCTCAATGGTCTTGATTGACGATTCTCCTGCAGGGGAAAGAAAAAAAACAACATCCTAACATAATTTTGTGTCATTTGGGATGAGTGGGCCCGTCAGCCGAGAGACCCACTCACTCCAACAAGCAAGGTGATGTGTGGGTGAAATATTTTCAAACATTTGTTGCGCAACACTGCCACCTGGTGACAACGCCGCGGTCATGACACTCAACGAATCTTCGTTCTTCCAGCTTTTCCCTACTCTGCCACTATTCCCAAATGTCCTTGCCTTTGGCACATGAAGAAAAGGGGAAACACGAAAACACAACAGTCCCCAAGTCTCCAACGAGAAAAAGAAAAGCCCAAACAAAAACAAAAACAGGGCACAGTCCTGCGTGTCTGGGAATGGCTCTTCCAGAAAGTTCAAGTGCACAAAAGAAATAAACAGGAGTTCTTTTCTCCTATAAGTAAAACTTTGGATCCGGCAGGTACAGGGGTTTCAGGTGTTTGTCAAATGCCTCTATCGAATACTCGACATCTTCTCCTTCTCTTCTGCAAATGACTATCTTGTCAGCATGGATATGGCGCCCCAATTTCCATTCAGCTTTGCAGTCCTCAAACCTCTTAGACACTGCCGGCACACATTCCAGGTACCTGCGAGCATGGGGCACCTTCAACTTGTCCCACACAAACTCGTCATACCATCTTGTTCTCCAGACTTCCACCTCATACAGCAATTCCCGGGGTAGATACGGGTACTCCCACCCATATTCCTGAGCTACTTTGTGGCAAAACAGTCTCTGCAAGCGGGCCAAAGGTGGCATAGTGGCTTTCTCTCCAGTTCCAGGCAGCACAATAGCTTCTGGATGCCGAGGTGCCTTTACCAGCTCCCTGGAACTGACTTTCGGCGCTCTCACAGAAGCGCGGGGTATCCCCACAACCAAAGTAGGTGGGGTAACAGTAGGTGAGGACACAGGTGGAGGGGTAGGCTCCCTCGCAAGCTGCGGGTCTTCCACCCGAGGCGTGCTATCTCCTGTGTACATAGGTGAATCCCGTACCGCACGGGAAGCAAGAAGTGGCACTCTATCCCAGCCCTTGCGGCTGAACAGTTCGTCTATCTCGCCATCATCTCCGCAATCAGACAGCGACTCTAGGTCGGAGGTGTCATACATCTCCGCAGGCAGATATCTACCGGTGGACACAGAATCATCTTCTCTGGGGGGTTCCACCTCCAATGGGCCCCCGACACCTCCAACCACCACCACAGTCCCAGCCCCTGGCTCACCTGACCCTTGTAGAAGACTGGGATGTCCGGGACTTCCATCTCGACCGGCGCCATCCAGGCCAGGCAAGCAGCGGGGTGAAGCTCGACCACGTCCATAGGATGCCTGTACTAGGCCAACTTTCCTCTTTGGTGGTGGAAGCAGGGAACTTGTGGCGACCGAGGCAGCATCCTCGGATTTTTCTCTGTTGGGCAGTCCATCGCCCTGGTCAGCGCGCACGGGAACCTCGACAAAGGCCTTGATCTCCCCTTCCGGAGTAGCGGTACCCGTGAGGTGGTTGAGGCGAAGGGCCCGGGGCCTTGCTGTGGACGACTCGACCTCAAAAAGGAATTCTCTGCACTCCTCACATCGCCCGAATGGCTTCAGGGTGACCACCAGTCCCGAGCAGCCGGGACAGATCACACCGAGGGCCTCCGTGTCTCTGCAGGTGTACAGAGCCAACCGCCCTCGGGGCCTAAGTCTTATCCCCGTGTCTGTGATGGGGGCAGCAAAGGAAGTCATTCTCGTGGGGTGAGGAACCATAATCCACGGGGCACTTGAGGTCATCCCGACTGTTTGCTGCTCCATCATGCACTGACCCCGCGCCGGAGTCTCCACGTGTATCCCCACACTTGGCCAGACTCCTCCCATGAGCTGTACATTTTCGCGGGCTTCCTCTTGACTCCGCCCACGAACGATGTCGCCATGGGGTGCCTCGTGGCGCAGTGCGTTAACAGTCCCCACGTGTAGTACGTCACACGGCTGGACCTCTCCCTTTTTCCGCTCCTCCGCATGGGCCTTTCCCGTGTTAGGGTCATTTCCACAACTCCGAGCAGGGACGCACTTTGGCCAGTAATTTGGCCGATCTGCTCGGAACTCCTCTGGGCAGCAAAGTTCAAATGTAGACATTCTCAAGTCCATCTCTAGAACACACTCTATCCCGGACTCACGAGCCCCCACGTGTAGCGGCCTCACCCTCTCTCCATCTTTATCGGTTACACACCAACTCATGTCTAGGGGTTCCTGGGTTGTGAGAGTGAGATGCGCCACGGCCCATGTCCTCCCCATTGTAGTAGGGAGGTGAAGGCCACTTCCTGATGTTTCCTCGGGCCGGTGTGTTCTGTGAATGCACTGAGTCTGTAATTGCAAGCTCACCAGCCTCCCCTTTGCTTCCAGTAACTGGAGTTCACACACCGGAGAAAGGTCCAACACTTGTTTATTTGACACTCCAATACGCAAAGCACAATAAACAGTTCTTTTGCAGCAAACTGGTTGGGACCTATAACCTTGCCAACGGTGGGGCGAGCAGATCGAGGCACTTCCTAAAGTTTGAGTTCTATGCCACTGTACTATGACCAGCGGCGCCTAAGCCAATCTGGCTGTTACAGAACAGGAAGGATGGGGTCTCTTCCAGCAACCCCTATGAACAGCAATGGAGCCCTCTTCGATACGCTGTGGCCCCTATCAGGGGGATGTGTCCTCCCAAGAGAGTTCCCAGAGGCCCACTGTCACCGGGTTGGTGCTGCTCCGGGTCTCCAGTGGGTAACCTCCCCGGCCTCCTCACCTCAGGTACGAGTCCCTCCGCTCAGGGACCCTCGGACAGTCCACCCTAGTGGGACCCAGTCGAAGGTACTGGGCCCCAGGCCTCCTCGATAGTACCTCACCCCAGGCTAAAGGTGCCTGGGATGGACGCCAACATGACTCCGGACCAGGCCATGGGCACCTGGACCAGACTCCTGGATCTCCCGCACCCAGGCCTAAGGGCCCTGGGTGCAGACCGCAACCCTCCTCCTCCGAGGACCTCCTTCTCCGCAAGACGACGACCTCGTGGTCAGGGCGTCTCCCCCTTTTATCTCCTCCCTTCAACGGCCCGGCGGGTTCCCCGCCCCAGCCATACCATCTCCGGGAAGAGACCAAACAGGGAGCACTGCAGGGGATGATTCTACCTGAAGCCCGTGGGTACCCCGCCACCCACAGGCAAAGGAGAATATTACATCCTCCAATCCTCCACGAAACAAAAAGGGGTCTGAATCCTAACACAATTATACACCTGGGTTACACTATTGCCCAGGTGTATCCCATCAATTTGAGGACCCCGCTACATGTGTATTTGAGGACATGGGCATAGTGGACAGAGAATCTTTATCCTTTAAATTTACAGTGGAACCTTGGATTACGAGCATAATCTCTTCCAGGAGAATTCTCGTAATCCAAAGCACTTGCATATCAAAGCGAGTTTCCCCACAGAAGTCAATGGAAATGAAAATAATTTGTTCCGCATTGACTTCAATGGCATGCAATACCGCATGTGGCCAGATGTGGGGGGGTGCTGGAGAGCCTCGGAAAGGCCCAAAGACAGCTCGGCTGACCTCGGAAACGCTGGGAAAGGCTTGTAAACACCCGGGAACGGAGTATTTCTGAGTATTTACAAGCATTTCTGAACGGCTCAGAATGGCTCCGCTCGGCTCTGCTTGGCTCTGGCGCCCCCCGCACCTCAGGCCAAACGCGGTACTGCACATCCCATTAGCTTGAATTCTGCTCGTTTTGCGAGACAACACTCGCAAACCGAGTCAGAATTTTTTTTTTAAAAGTTGCTCGTCTTTCAAAATGCTCGTTAACCGTGTTACTCGTAAACCGAGGTTCCACTGTATTCTGAATACAGAAGCAGCTGACATTCCTCCATCCATACCGCTTAGCGTGGATGGGGAAACTATAGCCTATAGCGGGCATTTAAATCACGTATGACCAGTAATGACCAAGTATAAAGGGTGCTTTATACATTAGCTTAAATTTTATTTATTTTTTTCATATTTAAAAGAGAGTGAGATTGTCTTTATCAAGATCTGCTAGGACAGCTTGACTAATATCTATTTGTGTCCTGCTGATGCTCGCTATTGTGTAGTACTCACCACTTTTCTGCCACAGTTGCTGTTTCTGTAGATCATGATATCTGCTATATATTATTTCTCTGAGACATCAATGGTGGCTGTTTTCAATGTTTTTTATTTGTCTGGTAGTCTGGAAGTTCAACATCTGTGATTCAGTGGTCTAGCATTGGCTTTCCAGTACAGAAACATGATGTGATGTCAACGGTATAGCCTCTCGCTCCTACACATCTGCTTAGTCCTGTGTTGTTAAGTTCCCCAAAGGCATGAGGTAACAGTTGGTGGATACAGCCGTCCTTGGACAAATTAGCCAATAATCTTATGTCAGCAGCTTGCTACCATACTAGTCGGCCAACCACTGATGAAGCTTATACCTGGGCGTAACGCATATAGGAAAGAGATGCAATACCTGGTCAGATGGGGAGATTTCCAGACCTTTGATGTGTTTTTAATGTGCTGTTTGATCATTTTATGTGAGCGTTTTCAGGCTACCCCTTTTATTTATTACAAATTGAGTATATGCAGATAGCACCATATGTCCTCTATGTTGTGCTTTACATATGCCACTAACTTATTATGAGGAGAGAGCCACAGGATATCTACCATTAAGCATCCATATACCACGGGTCATCGAGGGTTCTGAGCCTCAGCAGGAGACACCTTAAAGCGCTATTAGACCTCATTCTTACTAAGTGGTCATACAAGGAGGTGATCGTCCATTTTTACATGCGGTGTTGTGCATGCACCGGGATATTCAGGAAGAGGAGCACATTGATTTATCACACTAGTTATTGGAGCATGGACACGTTTATGGACAATTTTTAAATTCTTATATGTTGCACTGCACCATTGTTATTATTGTTTGTGTTGTTAAGTTGCCTAAAGACATGAGGTGACACTTAGTGGATATAGCCGTCCTTGGACAAATTAAGCATCAATTTCATGTCAGCAGTTTGCTACCATGCTAGTCAGCCAACCACTGTCATCCATTCAATTTGTGAATTTGTGCCAATTGCTTTTGTTGCTCTCATGGGCATCCACAAGTAGGGGCAAGGGGGGGCAGTTCCCCCCCCCTGGAATCGTCAAGAAGGTGTTGTAGTTGCCAGCTGCAGTGTCCGCTGTGGCCACCGCTGACTTTTTTCAGCTGGCTGCTCTCTGTTCTGACATATCTGATGTCCCTCCCTCACCCCTGGCCCGATCATTGGATGAGAGGGCTCGGCAGCTTGGTCGTTCTGTGTACATGTTGTGTAGGTCCGGTCGGCACCACCCACTCAGTGCAGTCAGTGGCCGAGCCGCCGAATGATACGCTGCTAGTGCCTACTCATCATCACATCACAGGAAATCCTGACCTGAAGTGAGTGGCATATACAGTTGCAAGCAACAGAAGAAGGACCACAGGTAACAGCAGTTAGGAGGAGCGTTTTGATTTATATATTGCTGGAAAGTTGGACAGCTATTACTGGAAAGATATGTCTTTGTATGTTAAGAGATCATTCATCTTCTTCACTTTGTATAGGCTGTTTTCATCAAGATCAAAATATGGCCGCGACAGATGTATTGCCAGCGGCGGGGCGTCCATAGTGGGCACAGGAACGCCACCCCCTCTCTCCCCTGCGCCGTCACTCAACTGTACAATACATAGAGATTCATGCATTGCATGAATCTCTATGTATTGACGGCGCTGCCGCCCACTATTCAGATGGCCAACCCCCTGGTGAGCGCCGGCCATCTGAATAACAGCAGTTTGTTGGTGTTTGGAAGTGTCTATCAGAGCCAGCGCTGATAGGCTTTCCAATTACAGCCTGTGGGCTCTAATCGGTTTCCAAATAGTTAACCAGGGGACGCAGGGGGTGTGCGTTCCCTGGTTAACACTGACACTCGTCTCAGCCAATCAGGTTCACCTGGTCTGGTTACCGGTAACCTGATTGGCTGAAGCAACATCGAGGGCGGGACTTGGGAGAAGACATCGAGGGAGGATGGCTGACCTGAGAAAGGTAAGTGCTGGGGGACGGGGGGAAGCAATCTGGCGGTTTTTGAGGGGACAAACTGGTGGCAATTGATGGTCACAGTGGTGACAATTGCTGGCGCAGTGGTGACAATTGCTGGCGCAGTGGTGACAATTGATGGGCACAGTGGCGACAATTGATGGCACAGTGGCGACAATTGATGGCATGGCACAGTGGCGACAATTGATGGCACAGTGGCGACAATTGATGGCACAGGGGCGACAATTGATGGCACAGTGGTGACAATTGATGGCACAGTGGCTGTGTTTGATGGCATGGCACAGTGGCTGCGTTTGATGGCACAGTGGCGATAATTGATGGGCACAGTGGCGACAATTGATGGGCACAGTGGTGACAATTGATGGCACAGTGGCTGCGTTTGATGGCATGGCACAGTGGCTGCGTTTATTGGCACAGTGGTGACAATTGATCTGCACTGCACATCCAGTGTTGTATAATTAGAATTCCAAAAACAACAAAACGCTAACACAACCAGTCAACATTACTGTAGTCTAGAAGAGAAATACGAACAGTCCCGGTCCCCCGGAAGGGGGGGGGAGGGGAGACCACAGTCAATTTCCAGAAGAAAAAAGAAAGGGATAGAAGTAGTAAGAAATGAATAACAAAGATGAAAGTGCACTCCCTAAGATTAGGTTAATCCCTGATGTCTCACAGGGGGTCAGACAAGTATTTAACCCATGGTACCCAAATCTTGTCAAATAGGGTCCGTTTGTCCTGTAAGATCGCCGAGAGGCGTTCATTCACCATGATCCATGTCAATTTATTTTTTACCAGATCGAATGGGATCGTGGGTGTCTTCCATGATCTGGCAATTGCTATTCTGGCTGCTGTGAAGATGAAGGTTACCAGTTTACCTGCCTGTTTAGGTGTACCTTCTACCGGGCGTCCCAGGAGAGCTTGTTGCGGTGATTTAATTAGGTTCACCTGTATTAGTGAGAAGATAAAGTTGTAAAGGCAGATCCAAAAACTTTTGACCTTGGGACAGGACCACCATACATGAATCATCGTTCCTTCCATTCCGCACCCTCGGAAGCAGGAGGGAGAGGCCCCTAGAACGAACAAGGCTATTCTTGTTGGTACTATCTAAGCAAAGTCTTGTAGTTTGCTTCGATTAATGAGGTATTTATGATTTCGACGCACACTGTGACGTTGTGGACCATTCGGCAAGTGTGAGTGTCTCGCCTATATCTTGTTCCCACTTCGTCATGTAAAACAATTTTTCTGGAGTGGAGGTCAGTATACTATAGATTTTGGAAATTAAGCCAGTGTGCTTATCAAAGGTTCTACATAAGTACTCCATTGAGGTGGATGAGGTTATATCGGCTGTGTGTTGCAGGGTGTGCAAAAAATGCACTATTTGCACATAATCAAAAGTTTCTGAATTTGGGAGAAGGAACTTGTCTTGAAGGGATTCCTTGTGTTAGAATCCCCCTATGATCACAGAGATCAGCTATGCGTATCAAACCCTTGTTTGTCCACCAAGCAAGGGACTGGGAATTGAGACCTGGGGTGAAGTTTGGATTGTCCACTAGGGGGGCCATGGGAGTATGTGGGGATTTGAAATTATGGGATTTCGTCAGTCTGTCCCATAGGTTCAATGAAAATGATAGTGTAGGATAGGGGGACCAGACATCCCCGGTTTCCGGGGACAGTCCCCAGATTGAGGACACTGTCCCCGGACCAAGTCTGTCCCCGGTTTTGTCCCCGGATTGGATTTGAACAGGAGTTGGGGCAATTTCAAAGACAGTCGGTGCAGAATAAATAAAAAAATCTGAATTACACACCCCTGCCGCTCCTACTAGCTTAGGGGGGGGTGTCTTTTTTTCCATTATCTGTGCCCCTTTCTGATAATCATGTGCTGGTCGGAGCGGAGGGAATATTTCTTCAGTTTCGGGTGCATGCCCATTCAGCTTCCGCTCGCATGTTCTTCTGCCTTGGCTCAAGTCCCGGCCAGCCGCCTGCCTGCTAATCTCCTTGCCTTCCCTGGTGGAGTGATCCACCCAGTAGTAGCCGGGGCCCAGAGAGTGAGACTCGACAGGCTGTGAGGCGGGCGGCGGCGACGACGGGCAGAGAGTCGCTGATTGCCACCATCACTAGTAAAAAATACAAAAATGTCCAGGGATTTCATTTTAAAAATCTGGTCACCTTAGTGTAGGACACATCATGGCTGGTCTGTCTTTTGGTCTTAGCCACATCAAGTGACAGATTTGTTTAGTGGGATGCAAGGTAGATTCGATTTTTCATCCAGATGGATGGGGGTGTTGAGGAGTGAAAGCGGATTAGCTGTGCCAATTGCGCTGCATAAAAGTATCTAGCTAAGTCTGGGATTCCCAGGCCACCCCTCATCTTAGGCGTTTATAGGGTGCGCTTATTCACCCGAGGTCTCTTATTCCCCCATATAAATTTCCAAACCTAGTTTTGGAATGAGTGTAAGTCTGGTATACGAATTGAGATAGGCAGTGTTCTAAATAAATACAGTAATCTTGGTAAGAGATTCATCTTGAACGTGTGCAGTCTACCAAACCACGATGGAGGATTATTACCCCATCGTTGGAGATCAGCCACCATCTTGTTGTATAAGGGGGGATAATTTGCCTGGTACAGCTTATCTAGAGTGGGGGTTAGGAAGATAAAAAATAAAACTTTTCTACTGAAATTCAACTTTAAGGCCCCTTTCACTCTGGGGCGGGCAGGAGCGGTGGCGGTATAGCAGCGCGATTTTCAGCGCTGCTATACTGTCGTTTTTACCGCGGTATGCGGTCGCTAGGGGGGTTAATTTAACCCCCGCTAGCGGCCGGAAAAGGGTTAATACCGCCCGCAAACCACGGCTATTGCCGCGGTTTGCGGGCGGTATTACCGCGCTGTCCCATTGATTTCAATGGGAGACCGCGGTAAAGGAGCGGTGAACACACCGCTCCTTTACCGCTGTAAAGAAGCGGCTAGCAGGACTTTTGGAGCGGTCCTGCTAGCGCACCGCTTCAGTGTGAAAGCCTTCGGGCTTTCACATTGAAGGCACAGGGCAGAATTTTTTCATGCGGTATAACAGCGCTATTATTAGCGCTAAACTGCATGAAAAACGCCCCAGTGTGAAAGGGGCCTAAGTCTAGAGGTTTAAATCAATGACATCCCCAATCTTCATGGGTCGGTAGGTACACTCAGATATGAGATGATTGTTGCTCAGTCTGGTAAAGGGACAATCGTCACCTGACATTCCCGACTGAGAGAACAAGGCAAAATCAGCAAGACCTGTTGTGTCCTCTAATATTAATCGCTTTTTTAGGAAGAAGCCTGGGGGGGTATCTGGGCGCCGCTCATTATACATTAACATCAACAGGCTTATATAAAGATCTCTAAACAAGGTTAGTCGGATTTGGCCACATCACTGATTTCCATCTTTGCGCTTGGCATTCATTTCCATTTTTCACCAAAAGCTGTTTTTTTAATTCTTCAGCAGTTATACACAATCTTCTTCTAAATTATGCAACAATAGAAGTATTGATCTTGTTTCCGTGATCTTTCCAATGTTTTCTGGCACAGTTATTGATGACAGCTGTACTTTAATCATATGTATTCCTAAGAACCTTGCTATTTGGCATTGGATGTCTTGTCAGCCTCTGAAAGTGATTATTGCCCAGCTAGCTTCTCCCACAGTTCGCTTTTTGCAAAGACAGACATATCAGAACTTCTAGTGAGCCTTTCCTAATCTTAATCGACAACATAGGCGCTGTACAGCTGCTGTCCATTCCGGGGTCCATACCGGGGTCCATACCGGGGTCCACCACGAGTTGGCTGAAATTACCTTCCTGCTGATTCCTGGAATTTGCTGACCTAACTCGAGAGATCACTATCACCACGATACACGACAGCTGATAAAATCTTTTTTTCCTTTAAATCAGATCATTTTTTATTAGATTTTTCAGTTTTGCAGACAAGCAGAGAAAAAGGGAGGAAGAAGAAACAAAGGAAGGGATGTATATGAAGCAAAGACAGAAGAATCATTGAACACTCATAGAGCATGGTGGCAATCACAAAGCTATCCAATCACACAGTCCCCTGATTACAGAGCCCCCAAATCACATAGTCCCCCCACAGGGCCGCCATCAGGGGGGTACAGGCAGGACACCTGTAACGGGCCCGGATGCCCCCCCTTTTTTTTTCTTTTTTTTTTCTAAGGGGCCCAGAGGTCCCCAGGGGCCTGGAGTTCGCCAGGGCCCCAGATGGCAACCTCCCTTTTTTTTTTTATTAATTTTTTTTTATTATTTTTTTATAAAAAATTTTTTGTAAGGGGCCCAGAAGTCCCCAGAGGCCCGGAGGTCCCCATGGCCCCGGATGGCAACCCCCCGCTTCTAGTTTGCGGCAGCCCCCCCCGCATCTCAAGTCGCGGTGGCAGCACCCCCCCCCCCCCCGTTCTCCTCTGCTCCAGGGGGCCCATGCCTGAAGCTGTGTAAGGGGCCCCAAAATTCCCGATGGCGGCCCTGTCCCCCCATCACAAAGCTATCTAATTACATAGTCCCCCCATTACAGAGCCCCCTCAATCACATAGTCCCGTCATCAATCACAAAGCTATCCAATCACACAGCCCCCCGATTACAGAGCCACCCCATTCACATAGTCCCCCATCACAAAGCTATCTAATTACACAGTCCCCCCATTACAGAGCCCCCTCAATCACATAGGCCCCCCATCACAAAGCCATCCAATCACACAGTCCCCCCATTACAGAGCCCCCTCAAATACATAGTCCCCTCATCAATCACAAAGCTACTCATCACAGAACCCCCAATCACACATTTCCCCATCATAGAGCCCCCCAAATCATGGTCTACCCATCACAAAGCCCCCCAAAAATTCAGTTTTTCAGACTCAGGAAGTTATCAACTCTTCCAAGTCATGGAAGTCACAGCTTTTTACATTTTTGAGATCAGCCCTTATCAGTATATGTAATTTTTTTTATTTAACTTATACTTATTACTTATTGCATCTCCCAAAGTCAGTTTCCTATTGCAGACTGGGATAGGGAGACTCATTTTCTAGCAGTTAGATTCCTTGCAACTAGTGATGAGCTGAGGTTTGGTCAGAACTTGGGTTCGGCTGAACCCATGTGTATGCTGTCATTCCTGAGTCAATTAACTGTGGCCAGGACCTTCCTCACCCTCATTGACCTAATGTGAGCTACAAGGCCATATTAAGTCAATTGCCTTTGCCAAAATTTGGCCATATTAGGTCACTGATGCCATGGACTTCCCTACCCGTTTGTGTACGTGCAACTGCGAGGAAGGAAATCCTACGCCTGTTGGTCCTTCACCTGGTACTGACTTCCCGGTTTGAGCCCACAGCTGAACCTAAGCTCATCTCTTCTTGATACATAAAGCACCCCTTCCTACTGCATCTGTTGTACCCTGGTCTAAAGTACACATGTCTAAAGCCGGCCATAGACAGTTCGAATCTCAGCTGGTTAAGCAGGGAACAGACGAGACTCGAACCATCCATGGCCAGTCTGAACATACACAATGGCTGTTGCCCCCCTGGGCCCTGCCAGGAGAACACAATAGCTCCATGAGAGGGACTGCCCCATCAACACTAACTTTGTTGATGGGGGACTCGAGCGATTTTCTTTCCTGCACCATGTATGGTCGGCTTAAGGAAAGGACAAAAACCATATTCAGTGTAGAGAAGGCAGCGTTCATATATCAATGCAGCTTGGGGCATCGCCACGGAAGGTGAATAAGATCGGAACTATCCCTATCGCACGTGCTGAAGTTAAAGTCGGTATGCAGCTCGATATTAAATTAAGATAGGAGCGTTCGTTACATCCTATATATAATGAAGATCTGTTGTTTACAGCCATGTCCCATTAACTTCTTCATAGGAAGCCAACTAGAGCCATCTTCTTCCTAATTTCATTTCAGCTTATGGTGAATTTGAGTCTTACCGTATATACTCGAGTATAAGCCGAGTTTTTCAGCACATTTTTTTGTGTTGAAAATGCCCCCTCTGCTTATACTCGAGTCACCTGTTTGCGCCTGATCTCCCGGACTTTGGGGACCCGGTACTGGCCGGTCGTAGGTCCCCTGGACCCCAAACTTAGCACACATGTAGCCTTACTCTTCCTCTACAAGTGTGCAAAGTTTGTTGTCCGGGGAGCACCGATTTTTCAAACCGGGCACCCCTTCCATAGACTCCCATGTTAAACTGTCATTTCTCCGGTGATTTTGGGGACCCAGTACCGGCCGGTCGTAGGTCCCCTGGACCCGAAATTTGGCACACATGTAGCTCTATTTCTCCTCTATAAGTGTGCAAAGTTTTTTGTCTGGGGGACATACAGCCGGGGATCACTGATTTTTCAAATCCGGGCACCCCTTCCATAGACTCCCATGTTAAACGTCAGTCTAGTTATGGACACAGTAAGGCATGGGCACAGTAAGGCAAGGGCACAGTGAGGCATGGGCACAGTGAGGCATGGGCACAGTGAGGCATGCGCACAGTGAGGCATGGACACAGTGAGGCATGGACACAGTGAGGCATGGGCACAGTGAGGCATGGGCACAGTGAGGCATGGGCACAGTGAGGCATGGACACAGTGAGGCATGCACATGGACACAGTGAGGCATGGACACAGTGAGGCATGGGCACAGTGAGGCATGGACACAGTGAGGCATGCACATGGACACAGTGAGGCATGGACACAGTGAGGCATGGGCACAGTGAGGCATGGGCACAGTGAGGCATGGACACAGTGAGGCATGGGCACAGTGAGGCATGGACACAGTGAGGCATGCACATGGACACAGTGAGGCATGGGCACAGTGAGGCATGGGCACAGTGAGGCATGGACACAGTGAGGCATGCACATGGACACAGTGAGGCAAAGTGAGGCACAGTGAGGCATGCAGATGGACACCCTAGGCTTATACTTGAGTCAATACCTTTTTCCAGTTTTTTGTGGTAAATATAGGTACCTCGGCTTATATTTGGGTCGGCTTATACTCGAGTATATACGGTATGTTTTTTTGCTATTCGTTTTTTTTTTTTTTTGTCAATTGCATACCATCAGTCCAGCCACCAGGGTATGCCAAGTGCCATGGTGTGTGCTTAGAGCTCCCAAAGAGAAAACATTTACTCCATCATGAGCAACCTTCACCATCTGGGGAGGCTGAAGCCTCTGGATTCCGCACAGATTCATCAGCAGCTGGAAGAGGTTTAGGGCTAAAAGGATTAGCTGAGAGAATCAAATACCTCAGATCTGCAGAAATAGAGGAGTTAGTTAAGTGTGAAGAGTCTAATTAAATTCACATTTTACTGCAAATAAACTCATCACAGCTGCTGAATGGCAGCCCCCGGCCTCCCCGGGGATTCAGCGCCCCGTCTCATCCTCCTCCTGTGTAAGAGACGATGGAGCACCTTGGTGCAGAAAAGAAGGGTCTGTATGGTCATAAACCCCCGAAAAATCTACATGGAAAAAAAACCAATATTAGACATGACAAAATCCAGTCATTCTTGTATGTTTGTGAAAGCGGTTGATTCTTTGTTTTTGACTGCTTTCTTGGCTGGCTGTCCCCCCCCCCCCCCCCCCAATAAAAGTCTTACCACTTTGGTTGTGCACAAGAAACTTTCCTATATTGAGCTGGAAAACTTTACAAATATAATCATTTTGGAATACAGTGGAACCTCGGATTACGAGTATAATCCGTTCCAGGAGAATGCTTGTAATCCAAAGCACTCGCATATCAAAGCGAGTTTCCCCATAGAAGCCAATGGAAGCGAAAATAATTTGTTCCGCATTGACTTCAATGGCAGGCATGTGGCCATATGTGGGGGGGCGCCGGAGAGCCTCGGAAATGCTCGGGGACTGCCCGGCTGACCTTGGAAATCTCGGAAACACCGGGGAACGGAGTATTTTCGAGTATTCCGGAGTGATTCTGAGTATTTCTGAACGGCTCCAAACGGTTCCGAATGTCTCCGTCGCCTCCGCACCTCTGTCCAAATGCGGTACTGCACACCCCATTAGCTTGAATTCTGCTCGTTTGCAAGACAACACTCGCAAACCGAGTCAGAATTAAAAAAAAAAAGTTGCTTGTCTTTCAAAATAATTGTTAACTGCGTTCCTCGTAAACCAAGGTTCCTCTGTTTGTTCGTTGTCATGACAGTGATGGGTCACATGACCCATTACATTACCAGATTCTCTTTATCTTCCATCTGCTGCAGAATGGCAGTTGTTGTGCACACAGGTGTATAATGCATGCTTCTTCAATTCAATGAAGCAGAAACCTGTTTACCACTATATTTCAATGAATATAGGTAAAATCTGCATATGCAGAGATCAACTTGGGTGTAATATGCATGTCAAGACAACAAGTGGATCCATGGGTAAAGGCAACTGAACTGATATGCAAATTGTGACTTTGCTGCAATCATCAACCTTAGCCCACAAACATAGAGATTTTCCCAAGGAGGTCCTTGCTTAAAGCCCGTCTTCAGGCAAAATTGGCCTCTCCCCAATTCCTCCTACCCTCCAAACTCAGACCATTGACCAAAGTATAAAAAAAAAAAACCTTCCAAATCTATTTTTCAATCACCTGGGTCTGTCATCATGTGTCTCTCACCGGTGTCTCTTCCATGTGTGTAGACCAGCAATATTACAGTGGGGGAGATGATGTGGATATTACAGTGCGGAGTCCCCCTGCTAATCCCACGGTCCACCTGTCCATCCCACGGTCCCCCTGTCCATCCCACGGTCCCCCTGTCCATCCCACGGTCCCCATGTCCATCCCACGGTCTCCCTGTCCATCCCACGGTCCCCCTGTCCATCCCACTGTCCATCCCACAGTCCCCCTGTCCATCCCACGGCATGGTCCCCCTGTCCATCCCACTGTCCCCCTGTCCATCCCACTGTCCCCCTGTCCATCCCACTGTCCCCCTGTCCATCCCACAGTCCCAGTGTCCATCCCACGGTCCCCCTGTCCATCCCACTGTCCATAAACAGTTCTAAACAGCATCTTAATGTTAATGTGAGTGTGTATGTGTTTTAAGTATGTTGGATTATATGCAACAGCAATATTTGCACTGTAAACCTTTTTTATTTATATAAAGTGTGGGTGAGCTTAAACTGTATCGCTATGCTGTGGTTCCTGTAGGCTTTGCGTGAGTGCGCGCGGGGGGGGGCCTCCATGTCCGTTTTGCTTGGGGCCCCCAAATTCCTTCAAACGGCCCGGGCTGGGTGTGTCTGGGAACACCCTAATCATCCCGTGCTGTGCTTATTCCCCCTGCTTCCTGCAGAGCTGCCAGCTTTCCAACTCTCCTCTCCCACCGGCTGTTGTGGGGATGTTTCATGGCCAGGGCCGTCTTTAACACAGGGCAAAAGGGGGCAGCTGCCCCGGGGCCCAGTCATTGTTGTGGGGCCCATAGCCGCTGCCCCTTGAGCCTGCACTGCCTGCAAATAGTTGATAAGTGAATTTGAGAGGGCCCAAGAAAATGTTTGCCCAGGGTTCAATTGATATTAAAGATGGCCCTGTTCATGGTCCCTTCCTTTTCTGAATAAGTCTGTACCGATCGCTCCTGTGTTCATTCTTAACTGTGTTTCCTATGCTTCAGTTTGTGAATGAACAGGAAGCCGCTCAGCACAGAGCACTTCCCATTCATTCACTGTCCAGTATAGCTGAGGCTGCTAAGAAAAAAGGGGCTGGGGAAGCTCTGTCCTCAAAAGTGACACACCGGGGGGGGTCTGTATAGACCCTTGATATTTCACTAAAGCCCTCCAACGGGGCTTTTTAAAAAAAATAATAATATTATTATAAAAAAAAAAAATTGTAAGAAGTAATAAAATAAATAATAATAAAAAAAAAACTACTGACACCGTCCACTGCTCTGCTGATATATACATGCATGTGTGTTAGTGCTCTGGGGTGCACGCTCTAATGCAATTGGCTGCGCACACCAATGGTAGGACTCCAGAAGATAGAAGACCCTGGGACCTGGCATGCCATGTACCCATAGATTGGGCATTTAGATTTAACCTTTTTTTAATGCTGTAGCGATTAGCTAGAAGAGGTATGGAGCATTGTTCATGGGTGCCGGTGTTCTATCGAGAAGTGCCCGCTATCGCGACCGGGTACCTACCTAGAGTACAGGTTTAAAGGTCTTCAACTTGATGTTTAACTTCTTGCCATTCGTAGGCTGTAAATACCCAAAGTACAGGTTTAAAGGTCTTTAGCTTGGTGTTTAACCTCTTGCCATCCATGGGCTGTAAATAAATGGTCTGGACTTCAAGTGGTTAAAGGAAATCTGAAATGATAAATATACAGTCTGCCATTGCTAACCTCTATTTTCATACACTGTTTTTTCTTGCAGTTATGCTGTTCCTACAGCTTTAGGACTTTTGATTTGCTGACTCTGAACAAGTATTATGGAGTCCTGACTTCACCGGCTCCATACATGTTCCAGGTCAATGATTCAAAAAGATTTCCTTTTAATTTGAAATATTTCAATATCTCTCATGCCCCAGCAAAAATAACGCTAGGTCTTATTTTTGGGGAAACTCGCTTTGATATGCGAGTTTTTTGGATTACGAGCATTCTCCTGGAACGGATTATGCTCGTAATCCAAGGTTCCACTGTACTGTATAAACAGTAAAGCCGTATACACATGATAGGTTTTACAGATGAAAACACTCCGATGGACTTTTTTCATCGGACAAACCGATCGTGTATGGGCCCCATCGGTCTTTTTTCCATCGGTGTTTAAAAATAGAACATGTTTCAAATTTATCCGATGGTTAAAAAACCGATAGCAAATTACTATCGTCTGTGGGGAACTCCATCGGATAAAAAACCCACACATGCTCAGAAGCATTGAACTTCATTTTTCTCGGCTCATCGGAGTGTTTTACGTCACCGCGTTTGGAACGGTCGGTTTTTTGACTGATGGTGTGTAGGCAAGACTGATGGAAGTCAGCTTCATCGATTTTCTGATGGAAAAATCCATCGGTTTAAAAACCATAGGAAATCCGATCGTGTGTACAGGGCTTAACAATAAAATGTATATGTACTGTATATAGCAGAAAATGTTGGTGCTTTTTCAGACATTATTATATTGTTAAATAATATTGGTAAATTCCCTGGAATACGGATACAAACCTTTCTGCATACACAGAGTAAAGTAATGCAGCTGATGAAACTAACAGAATTGTATCCACTTTTCCGCACCCAAGCTGGCCTTCCACCATGATGCAATCTGTACACATCATCGGTGACCAAACACGGGGAACGAATAAGGCTTTTCTTCATGACTAATATGGCTATTTGCAGATCATTGTGAGCTGTTAATAATTAGCTCTGATTTTCTCGTTATTGAGCTTGGCTCGCTCATTTGCATAGCACATTTACATAGCGTCGCTCGCTGTGTTTAGTGATAAATATTCATAGACGTGTTTCTGTGCATTTTTATGGGGAAAAAAGGTCAAATTGTAACAAATTGTATTCTGTATCTGTGCGCGGTGTTTACGCAGACAAGACCGTCTGTGACATCGGGATCACGGACATGTCACTGATCCTATTTAGTGTTAAGTGGTTTCCCCAGGTAAATATGGCTGATCGGTTATGAGGCGCCCTGAAAAGAATTCAAATTTAAAGGCATTTGTGGGGGAAAAAAAAATAAAAAAAATAAAAACGACTTTACTTCTAGAGCTGAGGTCATCAACCTTTTAGTTGAAGTTAGCAGTGTCATTGAGATTCCTTCTGGGATCCTATTTGTCATTTGGCCATTGCTGCCAACTGGAGACCCAAAACATTGAGCGTATGGTCCTATATATAGTAGAACTTCACTCTCTCAATCAGCATTGATGACTTTTAACCACTTAAAGGGGTTGTAAAGATAAACGTTTTTTCACCTTAATGCATCCTATGCATTAAGGTGAAAAAACACCCGACAATACCGCCCCCCGTTTTACTTACCTGACCCCACGAAAGTCCCACGCTTGCCCCCAACATCCTTTTCGCCGCTCAGCTTGGCCGTTGATTGGCTACAGTGGATGTGATTGAAAGCAGCGCAGCCATTGGCTCGCGCTGCTGTCAATCACATCCAATGATGCGGCGCGCCGGGGGGGAGGGGCCGAGTGATACAGTGAGCGGCAATAATGGCTGTATCACTGGAGCGCGCCCGCAATCACTCACCACCATGCAAGCTCGCATATGAGTGATTGCGGGGAGGAGCCGAGACAGCCGCCGAGGGACCCCAGAAGACGTGGATCGGGGCCACTCTGTGAAAAACGAGTTAAACAAATTAAACTAATTTAATTAAACTAATTTATGTAAATACCGAAATTAAACAAAATAGGTTTTTTCATTCTGCACCCACTTGGTGGACACTGGAACTTCAACTTTCCACTTAGGGAAGCACAGCGCCCCCAGCAGGTGACTCAGGTCCTGACACAACCCATACTAACATTTGTTTCATATCTACAGGTGAAACTCGAAAAATTTGAATATTGTGCAAAAGTTCATTTATTTCACTAATGCAACTTAAAAGGTGAATCTAATATATGAGAGAGACTCATTACATGCAAAGCAAGATAGTTCAAGCCGTGATTTGTCATAATTGTGATGATTATGGCTTACAGCTCATGGAAACCCCAAATCCACAATCTCAGAAAATTAGAATATTACATGCAATCAATAAAACAAGGATTGTACATAGAACAATATCGGAAGCTCTGAAAAGTATAAGCTGCATATGTACTCAGTACTTGGTTTGGGCCCCTCAATGCGGCGTGGCATGGAAGCGATCAGCCTGTGGTACTGCTGAGGTGTTATGGAAGACCAGGATGCTTCAATAGCGGCCTTCAGCTCTTCTGCATTGTTGGGTCTCATGTCTCTCATCTTTCTCTTGGCAATGCCCCATAGATTCTCTATGGGGTTCAGGTCAGGCGAGTTTGCTGGCCAATCAAGCACAGTAATCCCACGGTCATGTGACCAGGTTTTGGTGCTTTTGGCAGTGTGGGAGGTGCCAAGTCCTGCTGGAAAATGAAGTCAGCATCCCCATAGAGCTCGTCTGCGGAAGGAAGCATGAAGTGCTCCAAAATCTCCTGGTAGACGGCTGAGGTGACCCCGGACTTAATGAAGCACAGGGGACCAATACCAGCAGATGACACGGCTCCCCAAATCAACACAAACTGTGGAAACTTCACACTGGACTTCATGCATCTTGCAGTGTGCGCCTCTCCATTCTTCCTCCATACTCCGGCTCCTTGGTTTCCAAATGAGATCATCAGAAAAGAGGACTTTGGACCACTGAGCACCAGACCAGGTGTGTTTTTCTTTAGCCCAGGTAAGACGCTTCTGACGTTGTTTGTGGTTCAGGAGTGGCGGCTTGATAAGAGGAATACGACATTTGAAGCCCATGTCCAGGATCCGTCTGTGTGTGGTGACTCTTGATGCACTGACTCCAGCCTCACTCCACTCCTTGTGAAAGTCCCCAACACTTTTGAATGGCCTTTTTCTGACAATCCTCTCCACGCTGCGGTCATCCCTGCTGCTTGTGCACCTTTTTCTTCCACACTTTTCCCTTCCACATAACTTTCTATTATTGTGCTTTGATACAGCAATTTGGGAACATCCAACTTCTTTTGCAATTACCTTTTGAGGCTTTCCCTCATTATGGAGGGTGTCAATGATGGTTTTCTGCACAACTGTCAGGTCAGCAGTCTTTCCCATGATTGTGATTCCTACTGAACCAGACTGAGAGACCATTAAAGGCTCAGGAACCCTTTGCAGGTGTTATGGCTTAATTAGCTGATTAGAGTGTGACACTTTGAGCCTAGAATATTGCACCTTTTCACAATATTTTCATTTTCTGAGATTGTGGGGTTCTCATGAGCTGTAAGCCATAATCATCACATTTATGACAAATCACGGCTTGAACTATCTTGCTTTGCATGTAATGAGTCTATCTTGTATATTAGATTCACCTTTTAAGTTGCATTAGTGAAATAAATGAACTTTTGCACGATATTCAAATTTTT
The DNA here is from genome assembly GCA_029206835.1 of Rana muscosa. Taxonomy (NCBI): domain Eukaryota; kingdom Metazoa; phylum Chordata; class Amphibia; order Anura; family Ranidae; genus Rana; species Rana muscosa. The sequence goes on from CM055124.1 coordinate 286,595,813, forward strand.
CGAGTTTCACCTGTACACCTCAGGGTACATTTGTGTGATGGTCAGTGTGGGAAGAATGTTTTTTACACTTGTGGTCATTGGGAAGAATCCCCCCTAATGCCCTGTACACACGATCGGATTTCCGATGGTATAAAATCCGATGGAATTTTTAGTCGGAATTCCGATGAAGCTGACTTTCATCAGTCTTGCCTACACACCATCAGACAAAATTCCGACCGTCCAAAACGCCGTGACGTACAACGCGTACGACGGCACTATAAATGGGAAGTTCAAATCCAACGGCGCCACCCTTTGGGCTGCTTTTGCTGATTTCGTGTTACTGCGTGTTAGTAAAAGTTTGGTGTTAGCCGATTTGCGCTTTTCAGTCTCCGTGCTTTTCAGTCTGTTACAGCGGGACCAATGTGCTATCTACATTACGAACGCTACTTTTACCAGAACGAGCGCTCCGGTCTTGTAATTTAGTCTGAGCATGCGTGGATTTTTCTCCGATGGAGTTCCACACAGACGATCGGAACTTCCTATCGTTTTTTTTTCCATCGGAAAAATGTAAAACATGTTACTCTTTCGTCCATGGACCGACACAGCTTCTCTATTGACAAAGTGGGTATTATCCGTTAATTAGGAGTGACTAGGCAGAAAAACTTGTAAAAAGTGTTGCATCACACCTTCTACAGTACCGCCCAGGGGGCGGACCCTCTGGGTATACCCTCTCAGTCTGCACATCGCAGATCAGTTTTTTTCTGTCTAGCAAGGAGTAGGACATGGCTCCCTTCGGGCTCATTGGTCCGGGGAAAAAAGATATATATATTTTTATTTTTTTGCTACATTTGTTGTTTCCTGCGATCTTCGATCAACTGCCGACTGGGTGACAGGCTGGATCCTCGATCCTTGTAGTCTCCCCAGTTTTCGGCCATCGAGCGTGTGCCGACCCTAGCTACGCGCTGGGTTTTCCACGACATGCCCGTCGCTCCACGGGTGGCCGGTGAGCCTACGCTCCAGGGCCTGCATCGGACCGCTCAGCTTCGGCTGACCTTACGGCCGAGTCGCAGCAGCCTGGCCGGTGAGCTTACGCTCCAAGGCTTGCATCGGACCGCTCAGCTTCGGCTGACCTTACGGCCGAGTCGCAGCAGCCTGTCCGGTGAGCGTCATGCTCCAGGGCATACATATGATCGTCCCTTCTGGGTCCAATCACAGCATGCCTGGCCAACAGTCGCCTTCCGTGCGCGGACGATGATCTGTTTGGAATGTCTTCCAGCAGAATACATGCAGGATAGGTAAGTAAAACTCCCCTGCCTCGGCTGGGTGATTTAGCTGGACATTCCTGGAGAGATCAAGTAAGTGGTTGTGGCCCCTTTCTTCCCTCTCTCCCTGCCTTTCCCTCCTCCCTGGGCTTCTAGCTAAAGGTTGCTGGGTGCTGGGGGTCACCTAGGGGGTCCCACTGGAGCGGGGCTGGCTGTAACTAACATTTAAAAGAAATGTCATTTTTGCTTACCTGTGTTTCTGTGTCTCCATGCTGTCGGCGGCCATTTTGAGGTGGTCCATGCCAAGTTTGGCCTCTTGTAACTGCCTGGCGGCCATCTTCCTGTAGTTCGGCCACACCCACTGGCCCCTATCAGGTGATCGGCGGCCATGTTTGTCCACCCTGTATGCAGATATTGCCGTTCGGCGGCCATCTTTTTTGTGGGCTATGGCTGCCTGACCTCTATCTTCTGTCGGCGGCCATTTTCTTAGAGCCCACATTATCTTCCATACAGACGGTTTTGGCAACCATTTTGCGAGAGCCTCCGGCCTCTAGGGTGCATTACACTGGCGCGAAAATTCACACAGGAAGTGCTGATAAAAGAAGCAGACTGACACAGCAGCAAGGGGACAGCATCATAGGCGCAGCATAGCAGTACCTATCCAGGGTGGTGAGTCCTCTGGGTAACCCAGCATCTCTGCAGCGCAGGAGGGTGGCCTATTGATATCTTGCCTGGAGCCCTGTGAGTGTCAGCGTGTGGTCAGCATGGCATCTGAGCCAGATGTCTTCTCCCCTGAAACACCAGATTTAGCAGCTGGTGTCCCTGAGGTGTCTATGGACGCTATGTCGGCAATCCTAGAGGCGTTTGCTGCCAGGGTGGAAGCAGCACACGGGAATACAGGGGGTAATAAACGCCCCCGTCCCCTGCAATCTTCTGGGGATATTTCTGATGCAGAACCAGGTCCAGCTACGGCTCATGGCCCAGATTCTGATGCATCAGAGACTGCAGACCGTGACCGATCGGACAGTGAGGAGGACTCCAAGTCCAGGTCAGTACGCGAGACGGCTTTGGTATCTGACCTTATTACTGCAGTGCGGGATACGCTAAAGTTGGAAAGGACTGAAGAAGTAGCAGATACTCCAGTCCCCTTTGGGTTTCGTAAACCTGCCCGCACTGCTAAGGTGTTCCCTTGTGTGTCTTATTTTGACAAACTCTTATACAAGGAATGGGAGAACCCACTGAGGGTCTTTACAGCCCCAAAGAGGTTTGCAGTACGGTACCCCTTTGAGGAGAGTTTTCTGAAGATATGGACCTCTCCCCCTATAGTGGACCCTTCGGTGTCCAGACTTAATAGAGCCACCACTATTCCAGTAGAAGGGGCTCCTGTTTTCAAGGACCCTGTGGATAAGAAGGCTGAAGCACTCGCTCGCTACCTATACTCAGTGGTAGGCTCAGCAGTACGCCCGGCATTGGCGGGGGCCCTAGTGTCTCAGACACTTACTGAATGGGCAAAATTGCTACTCCAGGGGTTAAAGGAGCGAGATGCTCCTCCTAATGAGATAACTTTGGCCGACCAGTTGGTCCAGGGCCTTAAGTTTGTCTGCGAGTCAGACATGGATACTATTCCCCTGCTGTCAAGAGCTTCGGTTTATGCAGTAGCAATACGCCGCCTGATCTGGCTAAAGGGCTGGTCTGCGGACCAGACTTCCAAGAAAGCCCTATTGGATCTGCCTTTTAAGGGCGACAGACTTTTTGGGGCTTCTCTGGATGACATCATCAAGGATGCTACAGGAGGTAAAAGCACTTTGCTTCCCCAAACTAGCAAGGGTAGGGGACCACGCCAAGGGCAAGGGCCCTCCTTTACTGCACGTAAGCAGTTTTTTCGCCCTCTTAAGGCGACAGGGAAAAGACCCCAGGCCGATAAAGCGCCTGCCCAAGGACAAAAGCGTCCTTGGTCCCGCAGACCCAACAAGCCTGTGGACAAATCTGCGTCCACATGAAGGTCCGCCCCCACCCAGCTCTCGGGTGGGGGGACGTCTTCGCAAATTCGCGACTCAGTGGACTGCTCTAGTCTCCGACAGGTGGGTTTGCGAAGTAATCTCCTCAGGCTACAAGATAGAATTTCTCTCTTGTCCACCAGACAGATTCATCACCTCCAATCTCCAGCTACTACCGACCCGTCGGGAGGCCCTGTATGGGGCGGTCCAGGGTCTACTGGAACGCGGGGTAGTTATTCCAGTTCCAGAACAGGAACGGGGTCAGGGTTTTTACTCAAATCTGTTCATTGTGCCAAAGAAGGAGGGGGTTCGTCCAATCTTGGATCTCAGAGCCCTCAATTGCTTTGTGAAGGTACAAAGATTTCGGATGGAGTCGGTTCGATCCGTAGTCACGGCTCTCCATCCGGGGGACTTTCTGGCCTCCTTGGACATCAAGGACGCATACCTGCATGTCCCCATATACTCCAGACACCAGAGGTTTCTGCGATTTGCTATCGGGAAGAACCACTACCAGTTTGTGGCCCTCCCGTTTGGCCTTGCCTCAGCACCCAGGACGTTCACCAAGGTGCTCGCTCCGATTCTGGCACTTCTAAGACAGCGGGGTATCGCTATCACAGGTTACTTGGACGACCTTCTGCTGAAGGGCCCTTCAAGCTCAGAATTAGAGGTAAGTGTGTCCATTACCTGTCAGACTCTTCGAGACTGTGGTTGGATACTAAACACGCAAAAGTCAGTATTGGTGCCCACTCAACGCCTAGTGTACCTGGGGTTGATTCTGGATTCCTCAGAGGCAAAGGTATTCCTCCCTGTGGAGAAGTTGCAGACCCTCCGGGCTGCAGTACGGCAGCTGACTTCCAGGAATTGGTCGTCACTCCGTTTTTGCATGCGAGTGTTGGGCATCATGGTAGCCTCCTTCGAGGCGGTCCCATATGCTCAATACCACACTCGAGTGTTACAGAGGGAAGTTCTGTCCAGATGGAACAGATGCCCTTCATCTCTGGATTATCAAATCCGAGTGAGCCACCTAGTCAGGAGATCCCTGGTATGGTGGCTGACAGCACCGGCTCTAATGGCCGGGAAGTCATTTCTTCCGGTTTACTGGATAGTGATCACGACGGACGCCAGCCTTACAGGTTGGGGGGGAGTCTGGGGTGTCCAGTCGGCGCAAGGTCGCTGGACCCCAGAGGAAGCCCTCCTGCCGATCAATGTCCTGGAGATCCGGGCGATCAAGCTGTGCCTCTTCAAATGGTCTCAGAGACTGCAAGGGCGTCCAGTCAGGATCCAGTCAGACAACGCCACAGCAGTGGCATATGTCAATCATCAAGGAGGAACAAGAAGCTCAGCTGCAGCATCGGAGATCGCTCGCATCCTGAAGTGGGCAGAGAGGAGCGTACCGGCACTGTCGGCCGTGTACATTCCGGGTGTGGAAAACTGGCAGGCGGACTACCTGAGCCGCCAGATGCTGGACCAGGGAGAATGGTCCTTACACCCGGAGGTGTTCCAACTCCTCTGCCAAAGATGGGGCACACCAGACGTAGATCTTCTGGCTTCCCGACTCAATCGGAAGGTATTGAGGTTTGTGGCCCGGTCAAGAGACCCATGGGCAGATGCAACGGACGCGTTGGTAGCATCGTGGGGCCAGTATCGGCTAATCTATGCCTTCCCTCCCTTAAGGCTTCTTCCTCTTCTGCTCCGCAGAGTGGAGGCAGAGGGAATTCCAATGATCCTAATCGCTCCAGATTGGCCTCAGCATCCTTGGTACGCCGATCTAGTACGTCTGGTAGCAGACGTCCCCTGGCGCCTACCACTACGGAAGGACCTGCTGTCGCAAGGTCCCATATTCCATCCTGCTTTACAGTCATTGGCTTTAACGGCATGGCTGTTGAGAACCAGGTACTGAGAGACCGGGGCCTGTCAGACTCAGTAATTTCTACTATGAGAAGTGCTCGGAAACCGTCCTCTAGGAAGGTCTATCACCGCACTTGGAGGGCCTACATCTCCATGTGTGAGGAAATGAAATGGCATCCGCGTACCTATTTGGTTTCCAGAATCCTGCTGTTTTTACAGCATGGGGTAGACCAAAGGCTTGCCCTAAGTACGATTAAGGGACAGATATCTGCCCTGGCTGTCTTTTTTCAGCGACCCCTGGCGACTCACTCTCTCGTGAGTACATTTGTGCAGGGGGTTCGACATGTGGCCCCTCCGGTCCGCCCCCCGTTACCTCCGTGGGACTTGAACCTGGTCCTCTCGGTGCTTCAGAAGGCACCGTTTGAGAATATTAGAGATATTCCCCTGTTGACACTTTCTCAGAAGGTGGTCTTTTTGGTGGCTGTTACGTCAGTTAGACGAGTCTCTGAGCTGGCAGCCTTGTCCTGCAAGGCTCCCTATTTGATTTTCCACAAGGATAAGGTGGTGCTGCGGCCGCAGCCTTCCTTTCTTCCGAAGGTCGTTTCGGCTTTTCATCTCAACTAAGACATTGTACTTCCATCCTTGTGTCCTCAGCCGTCGAATCCTAAGGAGTCGGCGTTGCATTCCTTGGACGTTGTCCGAGCTTTGAGAGTATACATATCTGCTACTTCCCTGTTCCGGAAGTCAGACTCACTGTTTGTTTCGGTGGCTGGTCCCAAGAAGGGCCAAGCAGTCTCATCGGCCACCATCTCTAGGTGGATCCGACAGATAGTAATCCAGGCTTACGCCTTAAAGGGTCAGGCGCCCCCCTTTCCTGTCACGGCGCATTCGACCAGGGCAATAGGTGCCTCTTGGGCTTTCCGACATCAAGCGTCTGTTTCCCAACTATGTAAAGCGGCGACTTGGTCGTCCGCTCACACTTTCACAAAATTCTACAAAGTTGATGTAGGTGCATCTTCGGATGCCTCTTTCGGCCGCAAGGTTTTGCAGGCGGCTGTTTAGAGTTGCAACTCCTCCGTTGGAGGAGTGCTGTTTTGTGTTTTGGGGTGAAGTTTGTTTTTATGCTGTTACCACCCCTCGTTTTTTCTCTGACACTGCTTTGGGACGTCCCACTTTGTCAATAGAGAAGCTGTGTCGGTCCATGGACGAAAGAGTAAATAGGATTTTTTACTCACCGTAAAATCCTTTTCTCTGAGTCCATGGACCGACACAGCACCCACCCCTCCTTTTAAGTTTGTACTGCTTTTTGACGAACTGATCTGCGATGTGCAGACTGAGAGGGTATACCCAGAGGGTCCGCCCCCTGGGCGGTACTGTAGAAGGTGTGATGCAACACTTTTTACAAGTTTTTCTGCCTAGTCACTCCTAATTAACGGATAATACCCACTTTGTCAATAGAGAAGCTGTGTCGGTCCATGGACTCAGAGAAAAGGATTTTACGGTGAGTAAAAAATCCTATTTTTATTTTTTAACACTGATGGGGCCCACACACGATCGGTTTTTCATCGGAAAAACCGACCGTGTGTACAGGGCATACGATGTATCTGAAAAGATTAATGGTGTCAGTGGGAACTTATCTAAGAGGCAGAAATTGCTCCATACTCAAGGAACCCTTTGGCACCTCTTAAGGAACCCTTATGCGGCGTACACACAATCGTTTTTCATGCCATTTTTTTTAACCAACGTTTTTCTCGTCGTTTTTTTTCATGTTTCCTCTCAAGCCTGTCTTGCGTACACACGGTCATTAAAAAAAACGCTCGAGCAAAGCACAACACGTACGACGGCACTATAAAGGGGAAGTTCCATTCGAATGGAGCCACCCTTCATGTTAGTAAACTTTGGTGAGGGACGATTTGCGCTTTTCAGCCTTGTGCTTTTCAGTCCGTTACAGCGTGACGAATGTGCTATCTCCATTACGAACGCTAGTTTTACCAGAACGAGCGCTCCCGTCTCATACTTGATTCTGAGCATGCGCGTTTTTTTTTCCCTCGTAAAAGCATACACACTATCGTTTTTCACGTCATTAAAAAAAACGACATGAAAAACGACGTGAAAAAATAGAGCATGTTCGAAATTTTTAATGCCCGTTTTTTACGCCGTTAAAAATGCTCTGGAGCATACACACGATCGGTTTTAATGGCCATTTTAAAAAATGGCATTTTTAACGGCATGAAAAACGATCGTGTGTATGGGGCATTAAGGCTGATAAAAGTTTTGAGTATTAGATCCCAAAAATGAAATTGGCTGCCTGTTGATAACAAAGGCATCCGAGAGAGAATCCGCAAATCCGTTCACGTAATTCCACCATGAAATATGTGACAGCAAGCGTGGAAAGGTAAACATCACAACATTAAACCATCAGAAGACACTATAGTTTTCCTTTTAAATGTCTCACTTTCCCTGTATTTTGATCCAGCTGATAGGAAATTAAGCTTTATCTCATAGCGGAGAAATCTATTTAGAGATAAACTCCGGCTCGCTCTCTGAATTGGCCCCCCAGCAGATGCATCAATGGCGTCCTTCCCAGAGCTCCGTGCCATCAGAACGTCACTCTCAGCTGGTGGCTGTTTGGAAAACTTTGAGCTGACTGGCTGCAGATTTACATTTTCATTGCATTCAGTGGTTGTTCCTTTTATCTCCGCTGCCTCTGTCCTTTTCAATTAGACTGCCAGTAAAGGAGGGATAGGGAGCGCTTCACGCCGGGCCGAGGTGTGCGGAAAACTCTCACTATGAAGATTGCGCTCAGATTAGAATAATCGCCCCACATATTGCCTAACAACATCCAGAAGAGAGGGCTGAGAGAGCAATCTGCACGGCGCTGGGTGGTATGTTTACTTCTCACATGTAAATACTCTCTCCAGGGACTTCTCAGGACTTATTGCAGTGACCTTGACTTCCCCATGTGCAGTAAATGAGGATTTCTCCTTTGTGCGGTTTATTCAGAGGGGGGCGGTATATACAGAGAGAGGGGGGGCGGTATATACAGAGAGGGGGGGCGGTATATACAGAGAGAGGGGGGCGGTATATACAGAGAGAGGGGGGGCGGTATATACAGAGAGGGGGGGCGGTATATACAGAGAGAGGGGGCGGTATATACAGAGAGAGGGGGGGCGGTATATACAGAAAGAGGGGGGGCGGTATATACAGAGAGAGAGGGGGCGGTATATACAGAGAGAGAGGGGGGCGGTATATACAGAGAGGGGGGCAGTATATACAGAGAGAGGGGGGGCGGTATATACAGAGAGGGGGGGGCGGAATATACAGAGAGAGGGGGTGGGGCGGTATATACAGAGAGAGGGGGTGGGGCGGTATATACAGAGAGAGGGGGAACGGTATATACAGAGAGAGGGGGGCAGTATATACAGAGAGAGAGGAGGCGGTATATACAGAGAGAGGGGGGCGGTATATACAGAGAGAGAGGGGGGGCGGTATATACAGAGAGAGGGGGGCGGTATATACAGAGAGAGGGGGGCCGGTATATACAGAGAGAGGGGGAGCGGTATATACAGAGAGAGAGGGGGCGGTATATACAGAGAGAGAGGGGGGGCGGTATATACAGAGAGAGAGAGGGGGCGGTATATACAGAGAGAGAGGGGGGGCGGTATATACAGAGAGAGGGGGGGCGGTATATACAGAGAGAGGGGGGCCGGTATATACAGAGAGAGGGGGAGCGATATATACAGAGAGGGGGGGGCGGTATATACAGAGAGAGGGGGGCGGTATATACAGAGAGAGGGGGGGCGGTATATACAGAGAGAAGGGGGGCGGTATATATAGAGAGAGGGGGCGGTATATACAGAGAGAGGGGGGGCGGTATATACAGAGAGAGGGGGGGCGGTATATACAGAGAGAGGGGGGCGGTATATACAGAGAGAGGGGGGGCGGTATATACAAAGGGGGGGCGGTATATACAGAGAGAGGGGGGTGGTATATACAGAGAGAGGGGGGCGGTATATACAGAGAGAGGGGGGCGGTATATACAGAGAGAGGGGGGCGGTATATACAGAGAGAGGGGGGGCGGTATATACAGAGAGGGGGGGGCGGTATATACAGAGAGAGGGGGGGCGGTATATACAGAGAGAGGGGGGGCGGTATATACAGAGAGAGGGGGGCGGTATATACAGAGAGAGGGGGAGCGGTATATACAGAGAGAGGGGGGCGGTATATACAGAGAGAGGGGGGGCGGTATATACAGAGAGAGGGGGGGCGGTATATACAGAGAGAGGGGGGGCGGTATATACAGAGAGAGGGGGAGCGGTATATACAGAGAGAGAAGGGGCGGTATATACAGAGAGGGGGGCGGTATATACAGAGAGAGGGGGGCGGTATATACAGAGAGAGGGGGGCGGTATATACAGAGAGAGGGGGGGGCGGTATATACAGAGAGAGGGGGAGCGGTATATACAGAGAGAGGGGGGGCGGTATATACAGAGAGGGGGGCGGTATATACAGAGAGAGGGGGGGCGGTATATACAGAGAGAGGGGGGGGCGGTATATACAGAGAGGGGGGGCGGTATATACAGAGAGAGGGGGGTGGTATATACAGAGAGAGGGGGGGCGGTATATACAGAGAGAGGGGGGGCGGTATATACAGAGAGAGGGGGGGGCGGTATATACAGAGAGAGAGGGGGGCGGTATATACAGAGAGAGGGGGGCGGTATATACAGAGAGAGGGGGCGGTATATACAGAGAGAGGGGTGGTGGTATATACAGAGAGAGGGGGGACGGTATATACAGAGAGAGGGGGGACGGTATATACAGAGAGAGGGGGGCGGTATATACAGAGAGAGGGGGGCGGTATATACAGAGGGGGAGGCGGTATATACAGAGAGAGGGGGGCGGTATATACAGAGAGAGGGGGGGTGGTATATACAGAGAGAGGGGGGACGGTATATACAGAGAGAGAGGGGGGCGGTATATACAGAGAGAGGGGGCGGTATATACAGAGGGGGAGGCGGTATATACAGAGAGAGGGGGGCGGTATATACAGAGGGGGAGGCGGTATATACAGAGAGAGGGGGGCGGTATATACAGAGGGGGAGGCGGTATATACAGAGAGAGGGGGGCGGTATATACAGAGAGAGGGGGGGTGGTATATACAGAGAGAGGGGGGACGGTATATACAGAGAGAGAGGGGGGCGGTATATACAGAGAGAGGGGGCGGTATATACAGAGGGGGAGGCGGTATATACAGAGAGAGGGGGGCGGTATATACAGAGAGAGGGGGGTGGTATATACAGAGAGAGGGGGGGCGGTATATACAGAGAGAGGGGGGCGGTATATACAGAGAGAGGGGGGGCGGTATATACAGAGGGGCTGTGATCCCTCCTGGAAGGTCCTCACACATGTCCTCACATATGCTCCATGGTACCGGCATAGCCAGATTCTTCTCGGTGCAAATCCTTTATACCAGATAGACCACTGCAGTCTGTATAATACTTCCCTGCAAAAAGTTACTTCCCTTTAGAAACAAATCCATGAAATCACTAGTTTTCTTTTTTAGGCTTTCTTTCTTCTATTCAAAAGCACAAGCTCTACAATATCAGTTACAGAGATAAGACGACCCATTTAACACTGGCAGGGGTGCTTAAAATTATCAGCTTTTATTTATTTATTTATTTAACACTGGCAGGGGTGCTTAGAACGATCAGCTTTTATTCGCTTATTTTTATTTTTTAACAATGTTCAGCTTTTATTTTTATTTATTTATTTTATTTTATTTTTTATTTAACAGTGACAGGGGTGTTTAAAATGATCAGTTTTTATTTATTGTTTTATTTTATTTCATTTCACACTGGCAGGGGGCTTACAATGATCAGCTTTTATTTTTATTTATTTTAATATTTTTTATTTATTTATAGATTTATATATATATATATATATATATATATATATATATATATATATATATATATATATATATATATGTATGTATGTATGTATGTATGTATATATATATATATATATATATATATATATATATATATATGTGTATATATTTATTTAACACTGGAAGGGGTGCTTACTATGATCAGCTTTTATTTGTGTTTATTTATTTATTTTTTAGGTATTTATTTATTAAAAAAAAAATGTATTTAACACTGGCAGAGAGGGGTGCTTAGAATGATCAGCTTTTATTTATTTATTTATTTTAACCCTGGCAAGGGTGAAAACAATGATCAGCTTTTATTTTTATTTATTTATTTTTATCTTTTTTATTTCTTTATGTATTTTTTCGTATTTTTATTTTTTTATTTAACCCTGACATGGGTGCTTAAAATGACTAGCTTTTATTTTTTTATTAAACATTGGCAGGCGTGCTTACAATGATCAGCTTTTATCGGGGCTGCCTATCAGTGCCAGTGCCCATCAGTGCTGCGCTGCATATTAGTGCCACCTCATCAGTGCTGCCTGGTCAGTGCCCATCAGTGCTGCATATTAGTGCTGCCTGGTCAGTGCCCATCAGTGCTGCATATTAGTGCCGCCTGGTCAGTGCCCATCAGTGCTGCATATTAGTGCCGCCTGGTCAGTGCCCATCAGTGAATGAATGAATGACTTGTATAGCGCTACACATGCAAACTGAATCGCCTCTAGGTGCTTTTTGCAGCCAGTGTCTGCTTGGCTGGTGTGGTCATTTTACCCCCCTTAAGATCTTGACATGCTTGGGACACAGAGTCATACTCACATATATACATATATACTGGGCCAATTTGGACAAGATCCAATTACCCTACCAGCATGTCTTTGGAGTGTGGGAGGAAACTGGAGCACCCGGAGGAAACTGACGCAGGCACAGGGAGAACATGGAAACTCCAGGCAGATGGTGTCGTGGTCGGGATTCGAACCAGCGACCCTTTTTCTGCTAGGTGAAAGTGCTAACCACTGTGCTGCCCCTGTCAGTGCAGCCTCATCAGTGCAACCTATCAGTGCCTGTCAGTGCAGCCTCATCAGTGCCGCCTGATCAGTGCCCATCAGTGCAGCCTATTAGTGCCCTTCAGTGATGAAGAAAAATTACTTATTTACAAAATTTTGTAACAGAATCTAAGAAAAACTTTTTTTTTTCCCCCAAAATCTTTTCATGTGTTTAGCAAAAAATAAAAACCCCAGCGGTGATTAAATACCACCAAAAGAAAGCTCTATCTGTCTCAAAACAAATGAGATAAATGTCATTTGGGTGCAGCGTTGCACGACCGCGCAATTGTCATTCGAATCGCAATAGCGCTGAAATCTGTCAATTTCCCTGGGCAGGAAGCGGGTGAAAGTGCCCGGTATTGAGGTGGTTAAAGCCATTTATGGGGAAGGCTGTGTCCCCTTTATGTGTGACATGCAGAGATATAGTATAATTGATGTGAAAGGGGTAGTGGCGCTGCCCTGTGTGGGTATAGTATGTGTGGGGGGCGGATGGTCCCTTTAATCGCACAATAGATGAAAGCCGCAGTCTCAGCTATGTATGCATTCTGTTCCCGCATGCAATGTTTGCTTATGACATACAATAAGACATTTAGATCACAATATACTAACCCTTCCTTACTTGTCTTTGAGCAGATGACGGCCACCGCTCAGCAGACTGCCAAGGCCCAGCCAGTCCATCTCCCAGCAACCTCTGCGGCAGCTAACCCTGTCCCCGGCGCTCCAATTGACCCTCAGGCACAGCTGGAAGCTGACAAGCGCGCTGTCTACAGGTACTTGAAAGATCTTCTTGCAGACTCTGTAAAATGCTAATGTGCAGCTCCACAGTGATGTGCCAAAGTACGGTGCGAATCCAGCCTCGGGCTGACTTGTCAGCATGATTCTCGTGTTAGCAGCTCTTGTCATTGCCTCTTCTTCTCTGTTCTGTTTCCCCAACAACATGACTTTAAAATGAGATTAAAGTCAGAGCTCAGATCAGCGAACGTGGTAGGTGCTGATGCTGAACATTAATGATGAGGGACGGTGAACGCGCGTGATCCGCAAGACTGAAGCCTTATATTGGTGAACAATAGGTCTGCAGACAGCAGAGTGCACCTTGGTGAATTAGGACAATGTTTTCTATTTGGAGAGGTCATATTGTTGGCTGGTTGTATATCAGTTCGTGTGCCCAGCATCATCTACTAAAAAAAAGCTAAGGGTAAAATGAAAGTGTAAGCCGATATTAAAGTTCCCCATTTGGCTTACAGCTGATCTCCAGGCCCTTCAACTTATTTGGTCAGGCCAAGCTGGCCCAAATGGTCCCAATGTCTTGGGACATTAAATGTGGAAATCAGCTTTGAGGCTGGGTTCACACTATACGACACGACTTTCATCCTACTTTGCTCTGCGACATCTGTCCTACATTGGTCCGACATTGGTCCGACATTGGTCCGACATCCATCCGACATTCATGAACAGGATACTACCTTGATCCGACATTGTGCTAGTCTGACTTGTCCTTTGACCAATCAAAACAATCCCAGGGTGAGATAAATTCCTTTTACTGCTGCTGTAATCACAATGTCGGATGCCAAAGTCGTATGGTTAGGACAAGGATCCGACTTTGATCCGACTTCAATGATAGTCAATGGGCTGAAGTAGGATCAAAGTCGGACAGAAGTAGTACAGGGAGAATTTTTAATGTCGGACCGACATGTGTCGGACCAGTTAAGACGGCTCCCATAGGGAAACATTGATTTTCACACGTCAAGCGACATGAGCTCCTAATGTCGGAGCGTTTGTCGCCCCAGTGTGAACCAGCACTAAGGGTTACAAGAGAAAGTGTTCTCAGGTGTCAGTGTTGGACTAACGGGTGGGGTGGTCTAAAGCTTTTAATGGCCCTTTAACTAGTTTGGTCAGGCCAAGCTGGCCCAAATGGTCCCAATGTCTTGGGACAATAAATGTGGAAATCGGCTTTAAGGGTTACAAGAGAAAGTGTTCTGAGGTGTCAGTGTTGGACTAACGGGTGGGGTGGTCTCAAGCTTTTAATGGCCCTTTAACTAGTTTGGTCGGGCCAAGCTGGCCCAAATGGTCCCAATGTCTTGTGACATTAAATGTGGAAATCAGCTTTAAGGGTTACAAGAGAAAGCGTTCTCAGGTGTCAGTGTTGGACTAACGGGTGGGGTGGTCTCAAGCTTTTAATGGCCTTTTAACTAGTTTAGTCAGGCCAAGCTGGCCCAAATGGTCCCAATGTCTTGGGACATTAAATGTGGAAATCAGCTTTAAGGGTTACAAGAGAGAGTGTTCTCAGGTGTCAGTGTTGGACTAACAGGTGGGGTGGTTTTGTGGGGCGAAATATTGTGTGGGGGTCCTTCAACCCTTAAAGTGGTTGTAAACCCTCGGAGACAACATTATTTAAAAAATTAGCCCATAACACAGGCAGCTGATCGCTGCCTGCGAAAGTGTACTCACCGCTGTAATTAGCTGTAAAATCGTATTTTTATCTTTGATGACGTCACCGCGCTTGCGCACTTTTGCACCTCAAAACCGGCATTTAAAGTTCGCCGGGTTTTCATTTTCATTGTTTCCGGCACTGAATGTGAGCGAACTTCCCCTCTGTCTGGAACAGAGGAGAAGTCTTGCGTTGTTATAGTCCTTCTGCTGTTCCTGATACTCCCCCTGTGTGACTCGGTTTCGGCGCTACGGCGCATGCGCGAGATTTCGAACAGTGAATCAGTAAGGGCGGAAGTGACATCAGATAAGGATTCACTGAACAGCACAAAGAATGGTGATTTCTATACCAGGAAGTAGAGAGAAAAACAACGGGAGATAAAAGGTATTTGCGAGCCTCGTTTTTCAAAATGTTATATGTAATATGCATTGCCATGCCCTTGTGTAACATAATATTTAAAAAATAGAAAAAATCGTCCGGAGTTTACTTCCTCTTTAAGGATGAAGGGAATCCAAGAACAGAATCATAATCATGTTGGTTGATTGTATATCAGGGAGTGTGCCCAGCATCCTCCACTGAACAACTAATGGTAAAATTAAAGTGTAAGCCGGTACTAAAGAACCCCATTTAGCTTACAGCTTTAACTAGTTTGTACGGGCCAAGCTGGCCCAAATGGTCCCAATCTCTTGGTACATTAAATATGGAGATCAGCTTGAAGGATTATAAGAGAAAGTGTTCTCAGGTGTCAGTGTTGGACTAACGGGTGAGGTGGTCTTAGGTTTTGTGGGGCCCCATGGCAAAATATTGTGTGGGGGTCCTACAAACTTTAAGGATGAAGGGAAACCAAGAACCGAATCATAATCATGTTGGTTGATTGTATATTAGGAAGTGTGCCCAGCATTCCTCTACTGAAAAGCTAATGGAAAAATTAAAGTTTAAGCCGGTATTAAAGATCCTCATTTGGCTTACAGCTGATCTCTGGCCCTTTAACTAGTTTGTACGGGCCAAGCTGGCCCAAATGGTCTCAATGTCTTGGGACATTAAATGTGGAGATCAGCTTTAAGCATTACAAGAGTGAGTATTCTCAGGTGGGGTGGTCTCAGGTTTTGTGGTGCTCCATGGAAAAAAAGTTGAGTGAGCGAATGATGGACCCCACTCGACTCAATGACGTTGGATGACGAAAGCGACCTCAAACGTCACTTCCGCCCAACGGCCTTAAAGAGGAAATAATTTTTTTATTAAAAAAAAATCATTTTTTTAGTGTAAATATGGGATCTGAGGTCTTTTTAACCCCAGATCTCACATTAAAGAGGTCTTGTCATGCTTTTTTTTCTATTACAAGAGATGTTTACATTCCTTGTAATAGGAATAAAAGTGATCCTTTTTTTTTTTTAAAGGGACAGTGTAAAAATAAAAAGTGAAATAAAAAAAAGTTAAATAAATAAGAAAAAAATAAAATAAATTTAAAGCGCCCCGTCCTGACGAGCTCGCGCGCAGAAGCGAACGTATACGTAAGTCGCGCCCGCATATGTAAACGGTGTTCAAACCACACATGTGAGGTATCGCCGCAAGAGAAATAATTCTAGCAAAATACCTCCTCTGTAACTCAAAACTGGTGACCTGTAGACATTTTTAAACGTCGCCTATGAAGATTTTTAAGGGTCAAAGTTTGTCGCCATTCCACGAGCGGGGACAATTTTGAAGCGTGACATGTTGGGTATCAATTTACTTGGCGTAAATATTGCTTGGCGTAAAATTACTTTCACAATATAAAAAAAAAATTGGGCTAACTTTTCTTTTCTTTTTTTTTATTTTTTTTTTATTAAAAAAAGTGTAGTTTTTTTAAAAAAATTGCTTTTGTAAGACCGCTGCGCAAATAAAGTATTGCAACGACTGCCATTTTATTCTCTAGGGTGTCTGAAAAAAGAAAAATATATATATATATATATATACAGGTCCTTCTCAAAAAATGGTTCATTACTCAAAACCGCAATCATGGGTAAGACTGCCGACCTGACTGCTGTCCAGAAGGCCATCATTGACACCCTCAAGCAAGAGGGTAAGACACAGAAATAAATTTCTGAATGAATAGGCTGTTCCCAGAGTGCTGTATCAAGGCACCTCAGTGGGAAGTCTGTGGGAAGGAAAAAGTGTGGCAGAAAACGCTGCACAACGAGAAGAGGTGACCGGACCCTGAAGAAGATTGTGGAGAAGGACCGATTCCAGACCTTGGAGGACCTGCGGAAGCAGTGGACTGAGTCTGGAGTAGAAACATCCAGAGCCACCATGAACAGGCGTGTGCAGGAAATGGGCTACAGGTGCCACATTCCCCGGGTCAAGCCACTTTTGAACCAGAAACAGCGGCAGAAGCGCCTGACCTGGGCTACAGAGAAGCAGCACTGGACTGTTGCTCAGTGGTCCAAAGTACTTTTTTCGGATGAAAGCAAATTTTGCATGTCATTCGGAAATCAAGGTGCCAGAGTCTGGAGGAAGACTGGGGAGAGGGAAATGCCAAAATGCCTGAAGTCCAGTGTCAAGTACCCACAGTCAGTGATGGTCTGGGGTGCCATGTCAGCTGCTGGTTTTGGTCCACTGTGTTTTATCAAGGGCAGGGTCAATGCAGCTAGCTATCAGGAGATTTTGGAGCACTTCATGCTTCCATCTGCTGAAAAGCTTTATGGAGATGAAGATTTCATTTTTCAGCACGACCTGGCACCTGCTCACAGTGCCAAAACCACTGGTAAATGGTTTACTGACCATGGTATTACTGTGCTCAATTGGCCTGCCAACTCTCCTGACCTGAACCCCATAGAGAATCTGTGGGATATTGGGAAGAGAAAGTTGAGAGACGCAAGACCCAACACTCTGGATGAGCTTAAGGCCGCTATCGAAGCATCCTGGGCCTCCATAACACCTCAGCAGTGCCACAGGCTGGTTGCCTCCATGCCATGCCGCATTGAAGCAGTCATTTCTGCAAAAGGATTCCAGACCAAGTATTGAGTGCATAACTGAACATAATTATTTGAAGGTTGACTTTTTTTGTATTAAAAACACTTTTCTTTTATTGGTCGGATGAAATATGCTAATTTTTTGAGATAGGATTTTTGGGTTGTCATGAGCTGTATGCCAAAATCATCAATATTAAAACAAGAAAAGGCTTGAACTACTTCAGTTGTGTGTAATGAATCTAAAATATATGAAAGTCTAATGTTTATCAGTACATTACAGAAAATAATGAACTTTATCACAATATGCTAATTTTTTGAGAAGGACCTGTATATGTTTGGGGGTTCTAAGTAATTTTCTAGCAAAGAAAAATGATTTTAAAGCGGAGGTCCACCCACGATTTTTTTTTTTTTTTTAAAAGTCAGCAGCTACTAACAGTGTAGCTGCTGACTTTTAATAAGGACACTTACCTGTCCTACTCGGCCGCGATGTTGGTCCCCCGACGGCGATCGATCGCTGCTGGCAGGTGCCGGCTCCTCCATCCTGACTAAGGGAAACAGGCTGTGAAGCCTTACAGCTTCACTGCCCGTTTCCTACTGCGCATGCGCCACTCGCACGGCGCTTTGTGAATGGGTGGCTTGCCTCCTGGGATACACAAAGTTCCCAGAAGGCAGCGCAGCCCATTCACAAGAAGAGGAAGCGGAAGGAGACCCACCGCGGATAAGAAAAGGCACATTAGAGGCAGATTAGGGGACTTCCGCATAGCAACGGGCATTTCGGGTGAGTATAATTTTTTTTTTTTTCTATTAATTCTTTTCTTTTTTTTTTTTTTTATAGGATTTTTAATGTAAAAAAAAATTCTGGGTGAACCTCCGCTTTAACTTGTAAACAAAAAGTTTGAAAAATAGGCCTGGTCCTTAAGTGGTTAAAGAGGGGTTCCACCCGCAATTTTTTTTTTTTTAAAGTCAGCAGCTACAAACACTGTAGCTGCTGACTTTTAATAAGGACACTTACCTGTCCTACTCGCTCCCGCAATGTCAGCCCCCCCCCCCCCAGGCCGATCCCTCGATCCCGCCATCCTCAGTAAGAGAAACAGGCAGTGAAGCCTTGCGGCTTCACTGCCCGTTTCCTACTGCGCATGCACGAGTCTCGCATTGTTTTCTGAATGGGCAGCTTGGTCTCTGGGATACACACAGTTCCCAGAAGGCAGTGTGCCCCATTCACCAGAAGACAACGCTAGGAGGATGCGGAAGAAGACCAGCCGCGAATAAGGAAGAGGCAGATTAGGGACTTCCGCATAGCAACCGGTATTTATGGTGAGTAAATATTATTATTTTTTTTCTATTTTTTTGCAGGTCTTTTGTGAATTTTTTTTTTTTAGGGTGGAACTCCACTTTAAAGCCCTGTACACATGATCCGATTTCCGATGGAATAAAATCCGATGGATTTTTCCATCGGATTTCCGATGAAGCTGACTTCCATCAGTCTTGCCTACACACCATCAGTCAAAAATCCGACCGCCCCAAACGCCGTGACGTAAAACACTCCGATGAGCCGAGAAAAATGAAGTTCAATGCTTCTGAGCATGCGTCGACTTGATTCTGAGCATGCGTGGGTTTTTTCTCCTATGGAGTTCCACACAGACGATCGCAATTTGCTATCGTTTTTTTTTTTCCATCGGATAAATTTAAAACATGGAAAAAAGACCAATGGGGCCCATACACGATCGGTTTGTCCAATGAAAAAAGTCCATCGGACTGTTTTCATCGGTAAAACCGATCCTGTGTACACGGCATAAATGTAAAGTTTGGCTGCCTATTTACAATTTATTAGCACAGTTTAATTTAACAAACCATTTGGTGAAAAAAAAAAAATTAAATTACGTAAAATTCCAAATCCAAAGGAGCAAAGCATGTCCTCAAACGTGCCGCCGCCTATAAAATGGGTAGGGAACCTGGGGCCCTCCAGCTGTTGTGGAACTACATTTCCCATGAGGCATTGCAAGGCTGACAGTTACAATTACTCCCAGAGGCATGATGGGACTTGTAGTTCTGCAACAGCTGGAGGGCCTTATGGTTGCCTACCCCTGGCCTATATCAGTCTCATTCACAGCTGATTATGTTGAAGGATGACGTTGCTTGATTCCAAGTCCGCTTTCAGAGCCAATTTGAGAGTTTGTATTATTTTATCTTGGGTATCATCAAGGGAGTTTTTAGTACGTTATCTTGGGTTTCACGGAGGGAGGTCAAAAATTTGAAGCGTCAGTAAATAAACGACCAGCAGCAGATATTTCCTGTCCCCGGTACCCCGTCTGTTTTGGAGCTGTCCGCGTACGCCACGTGACTCCTGAAGATGTCACCCCACCAGGGCTTAATCAAGCAACGAATGCTAATACTATGCAGATTCCTCCCGGCTCTGGCTGCTGCTACGAGAGGATGGAGAAAGACAAGGAGGATCGCTTCTTTTTATTCTTTTTCTTTTTTTTTCCCTTTAGTTTTTTTTTTTTTTTTTAATTAAAATTTCTTGCCTCTGGGTAGCATGACAGTTCAAAACCACAGTGGGGATTTTTTCATTTCATGTCAATAAATTTAACAAGGCCCCATTCAATTCAAATTAACACACGGTCTCTGAGGCTTTCATGCTCCATAGTATCGGCACAGATAAAAAGGAAACAATTTTGTGGCCTAATTGAATACTCAAAATAAATGTAAATAAAAAAAAAGTTGGTCGTTGTAGCAAAATCTGAAATCTCTTTTGGAAATTGCTAAGGAGACCCTGAGCCAGTCAGCTCGCACCTTTCCAAATATGGCTTCTGTCGATGTGGCGTCGGTGACTGACAGCCGTGTTGGTAAAGGGAACGCCACACTCATGTATGAATACTTGGCATGCCAGACCGTTCCTCTACTTCCATTCAATGGTAGAATCTAGAAATGTGCGGTTCGTTTCGTTCCGGAAAAAAAAATTCAGACACATTTTTCGTTATTTGGAAATTCGGGTGTATCCAAATATATGAATTACAATAGTAATGAATTGAAACAAATCCGAAATAATGAAACAAAATTTCAGATGAAATTTGAATAGTTTTCGAATCGAATTCGGGTAGTTTTTGAATTCTAATCGTTTTCGAATTAAATTAGAATTTCTGAAGAGGGAATAAAATAGAATAGAAAATAACGGAATAGAATAGAAAATAATAGAATAGAAAAGAATAGAATAGCATAGAAAATAATCGAGTAAAACAGAACAAAATAGAAAATAAAATAAAAGAACAGAGTAAAATAGAATAGAAAATAAAGGAATACAATAGAAAATAATATAATAGAAAGAAAAGAATAGAATAGAAAAGAAAAGAATAGAATATAATAGAGTAAAACAGAACAGAATAGAAAATAAAGGGACAGAATCGAAAAGAAAAGAATAGAGTAAAACAGAACAAAATAGAAAAGAAAAGAAAAAACAGAATAAAATAGAATAGAATATAAAAGAATACTATAGAAAAGAATTAATAGAATAAAAAAGAATAGAATAGAAAAGAAAAGAATATAATATAATAGAGTAAAACAGAACAGAACAGAAAATAAAGGGACAGAATCGAAAATAATAGAATAGAAAAGAATAGAGTAAAACAGAACAAAATAGAAAATAAAATAAAAGAACAGAGTAAAATAGAATAGAAAATAAAGGAATACAATAGAATAGAATAGAAAGAATAGAATAGAAAAGAAAAGAAAAGAATAGAATATAATAGAGTAAAACAGAACAGAATAGAAAATAAAGGGACAGAATCGAAAATAAAAGAATAGAAAAGAATAGAGTAAATCAGAACAAAATAGAAAATAAAATAAAAAATAGAGTAGAATATAAAGGAATACTATAGAAAATAATAGAATAGAATATAAAAGAATAGAATAGAAAATAAAATAATATAATATAATAGAGTAAAACAGAACAGAACAAAAAATAAAGGGACAGAATCGAAAATAAAAGAATAAAATAGAAAAGAATAGAGTAAAACAGAACAAAATAGAAAATAAAATTAAAGAACAGAGTAAAATAGAATATAAAATAAAGGAATAGTATAGAAAATAAAAGAATATAATATAATAGGGTAAAACAGAACAGAATAGAAAATAAAAGAATAGAAAAAATAGAATAGAATAGAAAATAAAGGGACAAAATAGAAAATAAAAGAATAGAGTAAAACAGAACAAAATAGAATATAAAAGAACAGAATAAAATAGAATAAAAAATTGAATAGAATAAAATAGCAAGAATATAGCTATCTTCTGAAATTCAAATTCCAAATAGAATAAATTTGAATAGAGTAGAAAATAAAAGAATAAAAAATAATAAAATAGAAAATAAATAAAATAGAAAGAATATATGCTTCTTCCGAAATTTGAATTTCAAATTTAATAAATTAAATTTCAAATAGAATAGAAAATAAAATAAAATATAAAGAATAGAATAGTAAAAACAATAGAATAAAATGGTGTTAAAAAAAATACCCATCTTCCAAAATTCTAATTTTGAATAGCATAAATTCGATTTTAAATGGAATTCGAATGGATTAATAATTTCAGAATTCGATTAATTGAATTGATTAATAATTTCAGAATTCGGTCGAATTGAGTTAAATTCAACTGAATTCAGAAGATTTGAATTGATCCGAATAAACAAAACAAATTCCAAAAACAAATTAAATGAATTAAACAGATTTAACTAAACAAATTTATGTAAATAATGAATCTCATTGAAACAAAACAATTTTCATTCAATCTGCAGGTCTAGTAGAATTCCACCTTCCAGGCTTCGGCAAAACAAAGCCCTAGTAAGATTATTCACCATGTTCTTTCAATGGAAATGTTCTTGAAAAATGTTCTTGCCGGCGCTTGAGCTGGCGCGTTGAATGTGCTGACTCAGGAAACACGCTGTCTTTTTTTCCATAGAGATTTCCTCCAATCAGAGCCGTCGTATTCTTTGTAAAACCAGCAAAATATATCCACTCCGTTCTCTAATCATTTGGACCTCGGCCCACCGAGGTTTCCAGGCAAAGAATATACTGCAAGGTCATCTCAGCTTTTACTACTAGCAGACATAAAATTAATACTAATTGGATAGTAATAGTGTATCTCCTTGTAAAGCGGAATGTGAGTTTTCATTGGGGATTCGTAGAAGAAATCCTAATTAATCTGGAAAAGAATAAAGTCACATCCGACACGTTCCCTCGCAGGGCTGTGACCATAGCCCTGTTCTACAAAAACTTTTAGTAAGTAAATCCATCAGAATTTGGTTGGGATTTGTTTGCACCAGAGGTCTCCAGACTACGGTCCTCCAGGTGTTCAGGAACTACAAGTCCCATCATGCCCAGTCATGTCTGTGAATGTCAGAGATTTACATTCCCTCGTGGCTCATGGGACGTGTAGTTCTGTATCAGCTGGAGGGCCGAAGTACGAAGATATCTGGTTTACACCATTCCTTGGCACGTAAAGCGATATTAAACCCAAATCCAAAAATAAATTGCAGAAAGTAAAGTTCCCCCAAACTCGCTCATCCATGTCTTTATGGACCTTGCTTTGTCCACTGGTCCAAACCATTTGGTGGAGGAGGGATTACGGTGTGGGGTTGTTTTTCAGGGGTTGGGTTTGGCCCCTTAGTTCCAGTGAAGGGAACTCTTAAGGCATCAGAATACCAAGACATTCTGGACAATTTCATGCTCCCAACTTTGTGGGAAGAGTTTGGGGACGGCCCCTTCCTGTTCCAACATGACTGGGCGCCAGTGCACAAAGCAAGGTCCATAATGCCTTGTACACACGATCGGAATAAAAATCCGATGGACTTGTTTCATCGGAAATTCCGATCATGTGTGGGCCCCATCAGACTTTTTTCCATCGGAGTAAAAAAAATAGAATTTTAAAAAAAAAAATTCCAGTGGAAAAAAATCCGATGGGAAATTCCGAACGTCTGTGTGGAATTCCATCGGAGAAAAATCCACGCATGCTCAGAATCAAGTCGACGCATGCTCGGAAGCATTGAACTTCGATTTTCTCGGCTCGTCGGAGTGTTTTTCATCACCGCGTTTTGGACGGTCGGAATTTAGTCTGACAGTGTGTATGCAAGACTGATGGAAGTCAGCTTCATCGGAATTCCGACGGAAAATTCCATCGGATTTTATTCCATCGGATATCCGATCGTGTGTACGCGGCATAAGAGTTCCCTTCACTGGAACTAAGTTCTGTGAAGGGAAATTCTGACCCCGACCATCTGAATGTCGCAGCTGAAATCCAGACTCATCAGACCAGACAACGTTTTTTCCGATCTTCTATTGTCCAATTTTGGTGATCCTGTGTGAATTGTAGCCTCAGTTTCCTATTCTTAGCTGACAGGAGTGGCACCCGCTGTGGTCTTCTGCTGCTGTAGCCCATCTGCTTCAAGTTTCGATGTGTTGTGCTTTCACAGATGGTATTCTGCCTTGGATGTAACAAGTGGTTATTTGAGTTACTGTCGCCTTTCTATCATCTCAAACCAGTCTGTCCGTTCTCCTCTGACCTCTGACATCAACAAGGCATTTTCCTCCACACAACTGCCGGTCACTGGATATTTTCTCTTTTCCCCACCATTCTCTGTAATCCCGAGAGATGGTTGTGTGTGGAAATCCCAGTAGATCAGCAGTTTCTGAAATACTTAAGCCTCGTACACACGGGCGGGAATCTCGTCGGAAAAAAAAAACGTTGGTTTTCTCAACGGGATTCCTGGCAAGCTTGTCTTGCCAAGCCCTGTGTACACACGGGCATTCAAAAAGAACCGCCGTTCTTTTGAATGGCAAGAACGCGGTGACGTCATCGACTACGACGAGCCGGCGCTCGTCACATTCAATGCCGTCGCCGCCATCTTGCTACACCCTACACTACCCTTGTATGCTACCGCGCATGCGTCGAAATCTCATCAAGCATGCGCTGCCTTCTGGGAACTGTGTGTAATCCCAGAGAGCAGCCGCCCATTCACAAATCGGCGCGAGACTCGCGCATGCGCAGTAGGAAACGAGCATTGAAGCCGTAAGGCTTTCCCTTAGTGAGCATGGCAGCGCGGGACCTGCATTGATCGAGGGACCGGCATCGGGGGGGGGGCATTATTGCGGGCGAGTAGGACAGGTAAGCGTCCCTATAAAAAGTCAGCAGCTACAGTGTTTGTGGCTGCTGACTTTTATAAAAAAAAAAATTGCGGGTGGAATCCCCCTTTAAGTTCAATGCTTCCAAGCATGCGTCAAATTGTTACCAAAAATGCGTAGGAACTTTGCGCGTCAGAATTGCTACAGACGGTCAGAATTTCAGATTGGTTTTTATTCCGTCGGAAAATTTGAGAACCAGCTCTCAATCTTTTGTTGGCGGAAATTCCGGCAGCAAAAGTCCGATGGAGCCTACACACGGTCGGAATTTCCAACCAAAAGCTCACATCGGACTTTTGCTGGCAGGAATTTCCGACCGTGTGTACGTGGCATTAGACAACTGCAGACACCAGCCCTGCTGGGAAGCCAGAGTCCAGTCTGAATAATGTGTCCGGGTTTCAGGTGGTCTGAAACCCGGACACATGATTCAAAACCCGGACTGTCTGGGTGAATCCCGGACAGGTGGCAACCCTAATCTGAAATAGCAATAAGATACATTTTAATAGATGCCTACATCCTTAGCACTGTATAAATACTGAACCTAAACAATTTTCTGACCAGCATGGCAATGGTGTTTACAACCAGATCAGAAATCCGTAGTACCAAGACGTAGAAGAGGGTTAATCGGCCCGGCTGCGGGGGAAATGGTACGGGATAAAATAGCTGATATATGACTGCTAATCTGCTGACAGAGTCATTGGCCGTGGAATTATAATGAAATTAGGGAGACAGGCGGAGGGAAGTAAGGAAATTGGGGAAATGGGTTTACACTGATGATGATGATGGTGGGAATATTTCTCCCCCCCATGGTCATACCTTCCCTCCAGGTCACTCTCTTTATTCTTCTCACTGGGGCTAAAAATTGGAGAGGAAATACATATAGGAAGCATTTAAATGTAGCAGGGCCGCTGGCTTTCATTTCCCGTGCTGGCTCGCAGGCAGAGCATTGCTGAATGCGCTCAATTAGGCCATTAGAGAAATGCATTCCTCTTTATTAGCCTGTGTCAAATCCTTTTTATTAGCGGCTGCAAACGACCCTTCGTCTGCAGTAAAATGTCACGCCAGTTCAGCCCTATTATTTGTTCTGCGCTGACGAGGATCGAGCTCGCCCCAGAAATAGTGCAGACAGAATGGAGAATTATTTACTTTCCAGATCCCCCCCTTCCCCCCCCCCTCGCCACATTAACCCCTTTTCTGGCCAAGGGCAAGTGGAAAGGCCTTTTCCTAACAAAGAGTTGGTCGTTCCAATGTTGAGGGCACCCAGGGTTTTCCAGATCCTATGCCACATGACTAATGGATTCGTCAACCTGGTCCTAAGACCTGCCCTAGAATAAAGACACAGACTGCGCAACATGCGTTTTAACCACTTGCCGACGAGCCGCCGCAGTTTTACTGCGGCAGAATGGCACGGCTGGGTGAAACAACGTTGCCTTACGACTTTTGGCCACTAGGGGCGCGCGCGTGTGCGCCCGCAGCGTAGGGTGACCACGTGTCCCGCATTTTGCAAGTCTGTTCCAGCAGCTTGTGATTGGAGAAATTATAAATCCCGCCTCTTGTGTCCAATCACTGTGCTGTGATTCGTTACAGCACAAGCTGATTTTTGGGAAGGGGGGGGTGTCCCTGAATGGTAGTTTGGAAACGTGGTCACCCTACCGCAGCGTGTACCCGGAGCCGAATGCCCGGCGGGCGCGATGACCGCCGGGCACCCGCGATCGCTTGTGACAGAGAGCGAGAACCGGGATCTGTGTGTGTAAACACAGAAATCCCGGTTCTCTCAGGGGAGAGGAGACAGATCGTGTGTTCATACTAAGTATGAAGACTGAACTCAGCCCCCCCCCCTACAGTTAGAACACACCTAGGGAACACACTTAACCCCTTGATCGCCCCCTAGTGTTAACCCCTTCCCTGTCAGTGACATTTATACAGGGATCAGTGCATTTTTATAGCACTGATTGCTGTATAATTGTCACTGGTCCCAAAAATGGTCCCAAAAATGTGTCAAAAGTGTCTGATCTGTCTGCCGCAATATCGCAGTCCCGATAAAAAAATCGAAAATCGCCGCCATTTCTAGTAAAAAAATAATAATAATAATAAAAATGCCATAAATCTATCCCCTATTTTGTGGACACTATAACTTTTGCGCAAGCCATTCATCAGGAGTGTTGTAACGTAATATACTGGAATGGAAATGGACAAGGGTTAATGATGATGCCCTTAGCATAAGGAAGGACCTCCCTTCTTCTAAGGGCATCATCATTAACCCTTGTCAATTTCCATTCCAGTATATTACGTTACAACACTCCTGATGAATGGCTGCAATGCCAGGAAACGTGTTGAGTGCCACTAGATACCCTAAGTTACCTGTCCCTACAATGTTTTTTAACCCATTTATCTTATTATATTATGCACAGTTATTATGTCTAATTCCCATTTGTATTGCAAGCTATGTAGCAGCATATTTAGTGTAAGTCATGTGACTACCTATCTATTTGATACAATATTTTTCTTCAATGTAACAATAAATCATGTACTGTAAATTTTATGCTGTTTTTGTCTATATCTGACATGGCGGTCGCCTCACTCAAAGTCCCACAGCTCTTCTTTTTCCATTTCTGGGGGGGGGGGGGGGGCGTTCTGTACACCATCTTTGCATCAATTGTATTTTACAGAAAATTACAGAGCTACAGATTGAAAACAACACGACTTGTGTAGAAATTGTATACACTGTGTATATATATATATTTTTATTTGCTATTGTTTTCCCCACAAAAGTGGAGTTACCTTTTAACCACTTAAAGACCCCTCACTGTATATATACGTCGACAGAATGGCTCGTACAGGCACAATCACATACCTTTACATGGCCCTTTAACTGCCGACGTCGGGGGCGCGCTCGCGACCCCCCTGCCTTCCCCGTGAGTCAGACCCGCGATCGTCTCACGGAGGCATGGAACGGGGAGATATTAGTGTAAACACAACATCTCCCCGCTCCCCTACTGTCAATGTCACCGATCTCTGCTCTGTGTAATCAGAGCGGAGATCGGTGACGTGTCACTAGTAGCCACGCCCCCCCTCAGTTAGAAACACGCCCTTAGGCACACTTAACCCCTCCAGCGCCCCTAGTGGTTAACCCCTTCACTGCCAGTGTCATTTTCACAGTAACCAGTGCATTTTTATAGCACTGATCGCTGTAAAAATGACGATGGTCCCAAAAATGTGTCAAAAGTGTCCGATGTGTCCGCCATAATGTCGCAGTCACGAAAAAAATCACTGATCGCCGCCATTACTTAAAAAAAAAAAAAAAATTATAAAAATGCCATAAAACTACCCCCTATTTTGTAAACGCTATAACTTTTGCGCAAACAATCAATAAACGCTGATTGCGATTTTTTTTTACCAAAAATATGTAGAAGAATACGTATCGGCCTAAACTGAGGAAAAAAAAAATGTTTTTTTATATATTTTTTGGGGATATTTATTATAGCAAAAAGTAAAAAATATTTTTTTTTTCAAAATTGGCGCTCTATTTTTGTTTATAGCGCAAAAAATAAAAACCGTAGATGTGATCAAATACCACCAAAAGAAATCTCTATTTGTGGGGAATAGAGGACGCAAATTTTGTTTGGGAGCCACGTCGCACAACCGCGCAATTGTCAGTTAAAGCGACGCAGTGCCGAGTCGCAAAAAGGGGCCTGGTCTTTATGCTGCGTATTGGTCCGGGG
Organism: Rana muscosa; assembly: GCA_029206835.1. NCBI lineage: Eukaryota > Metazoa > Chordata > Amphibia > Anura > Ranidae > Rana > Rana muscosa. The sequence goes on from CM055124.1 coordinate 286,624,132, forward strand.
CTTAAGTGGTTAAAGTCGTGCATAGCACATAGTGGTAATGTTTTTGTTTTTTTTTGCACTAAATGAAACCTGGAACACTCAATTACTTCAATGTACACAACCTACAGATGCTTGGGGTGTTGTCTACAGTAATGAATGTTTATGCAGCCAGGTGCAATGTATTAATAATGTGCATTGCAGCTGAGAGACCATCTGTGCTTGTGTTGGTCAATTGTATATTCCTTTTATGATTTTTTTGTTGTTGTTGTTGCTGTTGCTCAGTGATGGATGGTAGGATTTAATGACATTATTGTTTATTTTTTACTTTTACCAGACATTATACGGGATTTTCCTTTACTAGCTAGCTTGTATCAATTTGATTCGCCCCACCCCCACCCCAAGAATTGTTCTGCTCAGATGGGACGGCTGGCCAGAGATGGTGACTAGACATGTGCACTGCCGAAAAATTTGTTTGCTTTTGTTTCATTCTTTTTTTTTTTTTTTTTTGTTTCAATTTTTTGTTTTTCGGTCATTCGTTATGATTGCAATTCGTAAATACGTCAATTTTAAGATTCAAAAAATCCAAAAGTAAGAAAGAAAATCCGAAAATTCTAAATAATAACTGACTAACTAGCTAATAACTAACTATTAAATTATAGGTATTGGAATTTCCTTTCAAATTTGGCTGTTAGTGAACGTAAGGAATACGAATTTATCCGAAGTTGCGAATTATCCAAAATAACGAATGCCGCTTCTAAACATATGGAATGGAACGAAATAATAATAAATAATAATAATAAAACGTTTTTATTATTATTATTATTGTTATTTATGTAGAACCCTGGGGTTTAGTCAGGGAGCTCCTCACCAAATTCCTTCTCAGGAGTAGCTACCATAGTTAAATTGTTATGCCGCGTACACACGATAATTTTTCCCGTCGGGAAAAATTACATTTTTTCTTTTGGACGAGAAAAACGACCGTGTGTGTGTGGAAAAATGGCATTAATCACGACGAGAAAAATTAGAACATGCTCTAATTTTTCTCGTCGTGATTCCCGTCATTTTTTTCCGCGGCAGTTTTCCCATAGGCAAACACTGCCGGGGAGCCTGCACACGGTCGTTTTTGTCGACCAAGAAAAAAAATGTCATTTAAAACGGCCGTGTGTAGGGGAACAAGCTGTTTCTCGTTTTTCACGTCGATTTTCTCGACGGTATTTTCACCGTCGAAAAAATCGATCGTGTGTACACGGCATTAGAGATCCATTGATTTCTCCCTACGTTTGGCCTTGTTGTACTTTTCTCTTCTACCACTAGGTGGCCGGGTACTTGGTGGTACTAGATATGAGAAGGACAACTTAAAGTGGAGTTCCACCCTGAAAAAAAAAAATCACGAAAAATCTACAAATAAAAAAAAAAAAAAATTACAAATAAAAATGTTTTACTTACCAGAAATAGCGGTTGCTATGCAGCAGTCCCTAATCTGCCTCTTCATCCTCCGCGGTGGATCTTCTTCCTCGTCCTACACTCAGATTCATCTTGTGAATGGGGCGCGCTGCCTTCTGGGAACTGTGTGTATCCCCGGAGGCAGCTGCCCATTCACAAAGCACCGTGCGAGTCGCGAATGCGCAGTAGGAAATGGGCAGTGAAGCCGTAAGGCTTCCCTTAGTCAGAATGGAGGCGCCGGGACCTGCCAGGACTGAGCGATCACCGTCGGGGGCCCGACATCGCGGGCGAGTAGGACAGGTAAGTGTCCTTATTAAAAGTCAGCAGCTACAGTGTTAAGCCCCGTACACACGGTCGGACTTTTGCCCAACAAACTTTGTTTTAAGCAAGTTGGACCAACAATCCGACCGTGTGTACGCCTCCATCGGACAAACTTTTTTTGTTTGGTTTTGGATTTCATCGGACAAAAGTTGGGTCTGCAAACGGACAAACTTTTGCCCAACAAAAGTCCGATGGAGCAAAGTCCGACCGTGTGTACAGATAACCATCGGACTTTAGTCCGATGGACAAAACAACTAATGTTAAAATCAACCAACAATAGCAGAAGTTGACCAAAGGGTGGCAGTAAAGAGCAGAAAAAACACGCAATGTTGTAAGAAGTTTTAAGAAAGTTTGCAGAAAAGTCCTGTGGTGTGTATGCTATGGGTGTTCCCAACCAACTCCGTTCGGACAAAAAACCACGGAAAAGTCCGATGGAAGTCCGACCGTGTGTACGAGGCTTTAGTAGCTGCTGACTTTAAAAAAAAAGAAAAAATTGCGGGTGGAATCCCGCTTTAACGTCAGATTATGGGTATGTGGGGTATCCCAGCCAATGGGTGGTGATTTTCTTGAATCCCTTGGCCTGCTAGGAGCACCTATATATTTGGGTGGGGTCAGGTGATCTGTGTTCTGTGCCACCTGGACATGTGTCATGTTGCCTCGTGCTGCTAGGCCGGAATTTGGGCCTATCCCGGGGGCATCTGGTTGCCAGGCTATCTGAGGGCCTATCCAGAAGCAAGAGAGCAGCGCAGGGTTGGGATTGCGGCTTGCAGTCCAACCAGAAGTGACGGTTCTGCCGGCCGGAGAACCTGACATGGTCGGAGGTGGAAGGAAATCTGTCACCACAAAGGGACCAACCACCTTATTACCAGGGACCACAGTGAGTAGCTGAAGCAAGTACTGGAACCACATTCTCACCATACAGGGACGGTGGAGAATCAGGAAACTTCAGGTGGTAATCAAGTCAGGGACCCAACCAGCGGAGGTGACACTTGCAGAGCAGCCTTGTGTGTCAAGCCAGAGACTGAGCTGGTTAGCAGGGGTGAAGCTTGAGAAGTTTCTGGAGTGCCAAGCTAGGGACCCAGCAGGGACCCAGCAGGGTGACGCTTGAGGGAGATACTACCGCAAGCCTTGGAGGAGATCAAGGGATTCATAGTCAGTGAATCCGAGGGTCTAGTGAGAGACCAGGAGCTCAGTATTGAAGAACTACAAGAGGTAGTTGTAGTGGAGCTGAAAGAACTGTTACGTTTGAGTTAGGACCTGTTAAAAGACTGTTGCCATAGGAGACAGCAATCCTGCACATGCAGAAGTGGCGTCTTGTTGGGGCATTTCCCTGCACGGCTGTTCTCCTATAGAAGTCTCGGAGTCTACCAATTGAGTTTGCTACTATCTAAGGGTGTTCTGGCCCTAACCCTCTTTCCCCCAAAATATACAAAAAGGACTGTCAAAAGAAATAAAACCTCTTCTACATCCAAGAAGTGTCTGGCGCCCAATGACTTTCACCGTCTTTGCACCCACTATGCCTCACAACCCACCACATATTGAAGGATGTCAGCTATTTTTGGCCTTGGAGGTTCTCATTGGACCAAAAGAGGTAAAAGACCTTGCTACATTTATCATTAATTTGTTACGTTCCATTCGTTTAGATAAGGCATTCGTTATTTCGGATAATTTGTAACTTCGCATTCGTTACGTTCACTAGCAGCCAAATTGGAAAGGAAATTCCAATACCTATAATTTAATAGTTAGTTATTATTTCAGATTTTCCAATTTTTGGGTTTTTGGATTTTCAAGTTTCTAATTTACGAATTTTTCGAATTAAAAAATGTGCACGTTTAACAAATTTTCGAATATTCTTATTTACGATTTTGTTAAATGGGTTTTCATCAATTCAGTTGTTTCCGAATCAACGAAATTGTCAAAATTTGTTAAAAAAACGAATTTGGAACGAAACGAATTGCACATGTCTATTGGAGACACCTTGTACAAACTCTTGCAGCCTCCGGGATTTAGCCCTCTTAAAGGAGAAGTCCAGCCTGAGCTTTTTAGGCCGGGCTTCTCCTCTGGGTCACAGAAGTGCAATTTGTTCTGCACTCCTGTGACCCGTTTTCAGCGGAGAGCGGTCTGAAGTCCGCTCTCCGCTGACGTCACTTCCATCAGTCGGGGCGGCGCGTCATCACGACTTCCCAAGTTGGGATCCGCCAGCTGCCCTGATTGATGGCAGTCTCAGCGTATCAGCGAGCCGATGAGACCGCCTCTCCCCGCCCCTCCACTGCTCAGCGCTCTAATGAGCGTGGAGAAGCAGAGAGGAAAGAGGCTGACTGACAGTCAGCCTCTTTCCTCTCGGGGATCTGTGAGAACCGAGCCAGCGGCGATGTTCGGTGGCTCGGTTCTCAGTGCACAGACGGCGGGGGACACCACTTATTGGTCTGATGCTCCATCCATCGAGGTAAGTGTAAATAGGAAAAAACATGGAATCCCATACTTCCCCTTTAATGAGTCGCTGGCCTGGAATACGCATGCAAGGGAGCTGTTCAGACTTTACTGGTTGCATGCTTGTTCCAAGCCAGTCACAGTAGTTGGTAAAGCAAGGATAAGGATGATAGCCCTGGAGCTTGGAGGGCAGAGGAGAGACATGACGAGGTCTAATAGACCCCAGGTATAAGAGGGTGAGCGGTGTTCTTGCAATTTTGGGTCCTGCAGCGAGTTACCTCCCCTCGTTTTCGTCCCTAGAATGTAGGGAAAAGTCTATTCTTCCCCGAAAGAAGCCAATGTCCAGTCAATATTTAGGCTCCAACAGACGAGTTTATTTTCTTTTGCTTGAAACAAATTTGGGGAAAAGGTTGAAAACAGCAATTGGATTTGGTAGGGAAATAGGTTCAGGCACGCGGCACCCAGTCATCCTATTCTCCACTCAAGCCTGAGTGGGTATTGCTCACCCGGATAGATCCCTCTCACAGTTCCAGCAGCCGGAGTGAAGCACGAACATGACACTTTAGTTTTAGTCCCCTTCACGGACAAGTTCAGGAGATCCTCTGCCACAGAATCCTTTAGGTCCTGAATTTAGAACTTCCCAACGCCTGTAGATTATAGAGACCATAGGTGCCAATGGGGCACACTACAGGAGCTATACTGCAACTCACGAATCCTTCCCTCTGATAGGTAACCAGGCCTCCCCGAGACCGTGACTTCCCTCACTGATCCATCGGACAGGTCCTCCCCCGGTTTCCTCTGTTTCAGAGAGGGCCACCCTCCCTCGGGTTCCCTGGGACTCCTCTGGTTGGTTTTGTAGACCCAGTTGAAGGTACTGGGCCTACCTGGAACTCTGCAGCCTCGGGCTAAAGGTGTCTGAGACTCCTCGACCAGTTCACGCACCCCCCCCCCCGGCCAGCAGGGCCAAAGGGCACGACTTTGCCACCAGGGGTCCTCCTTGGAATCCCCCCGGCACACCACATCAGATCATGGCGTCTGCCCTTTATGTACCCTCTCCCGGCATGCACAGCAGGCAAAACACGCCCACCGCACGGTAGCCGAGAGAGGACACCCAATCACACCACAACGCCACCTGTGGTTCTCCTCAAAACCTGGGCAACAGCGCCACCTGCAGGTCAAGGGGAACTATACTCCAGGCAACATTACAGCAGAGCAGAGTCCAAACTTAAGCAGAATTGAAGAACCTGAGCCAAACTATGGCTCAGGCTGCCTATAAATTTAGAGCATAGCGACCCCAATTTTGGGGGCCAGCTACATAAATAAGAACAAAGTAAAAAAATAAAAAATTTAAATAAAATCAATAATACAATTTTTTTGAAAAATGTAAAGCTCCCCCGTCCCCCTGTACTGACATGCAAATACAAACATGCATGTAGGTCCCGTGCACATATGTAAATAGCAATCTCACCACACAAGGTATTGCTGTCAGGACTAGGGTTGCTGAGCATCATGGGAAATGTAGTTCCAAAACATCTGGGGTGCCAAGGTTCCCCATCACTGGCCTACAGTATGTGTGGTGGAAAGTCCTGGTGGTCTGAGGTGGTATATGGGGTGTGCATGGATAGTTGCACCCAGAATCTCCCCATTCCTCCATGCTGTACATGTATTGATTACATCGTTATGTGCTCCAATCATTTCATTCATTATTCCTTTCTCTGTATTAAACAAGTTCTATAGCGCTGGTCAAGGTTAGATCACACCTCTCCTCAGCCTGCTTTTGCTGTTTAATTCTCTCCATAAAGTTGTGGCGGGGTTGGAGGGGGGGTAGGTAGACCCGGCTGAACTCCCACCACCTGGTACCATTGCTTGCTTGGATTATTAGTTCCTGGTAATTTAGTGCCCTTGCACCGGGTCGATTTGTGCCTTTTCATTTCTAATTGATCTAGAGGCTGTTTAAATGGCAGGAGGCATCTGTTGAGAGTTGGAAGGTTCATAAGGCGCAATAATTCATAACGCAGTCTGGAATTTGTCTTTCATATCCCTGGGCTAAGCTCCTGCAGGGCTGCCTAAATTACGGCAGGCAAGGCTTTTGCTTTATATTCTGTGCTGCGGACGCAGAGCCCCGCATTAAACTGGGATCAGCGTAGATTACACTATAATATGATGCAGCATTAGAGCCTGCAAATTAGACTGTGTAAGACGGGTAACCCTTTCAGCCCCAAAAACCTCACAGCGAAGCGCCAACCAGGCTTCTTCGGAGCGGTGTGTACAGAGTGCACAGCAAAAAAAACTCCTCTACACCTTTAAAGCCTGTATTGGCCAATGCCCTGGAGCGCGGTCAATTTGTGCCGTTCGCTATGAGCCAAAGGGCTTTTCACTCCACCATTTCTGTTTGTAGTGCAGCACAAATTTGGATTTTTAATAGTGAGGAAAAATTTGCTTTCTTATTTTGTCCCTTGGAGTTGTTTTTTTCTGCTCCCCCTCTCCAAATAAGATCTAAAACACAATTATCCCCCCCCCCCATGACCTTAACGGGTCATCCCTACCCCATTGCAGGTTTTTTTTTTCTCAGAGAATAGGTGCATGTACTCCTACCTTCCAAGTCACCCCTTGTCTCTGCCCTCTATCCACCTCCGAGCACCGTCCCTTGGTTCCTATCCGTCTATCCACCTCTGAGCACTGTCCCTTGGTTCTTTCTACAATCAACCTCAGAGCACCGTCCCTTGGTTCCTTCCCCTACCCACCTCAGAGCACCGTCCCTTGGTTCCATCCCCTACCCACCTCAGAGCACCGTCGCTTGGTTCCTTCCCCTATCCACCTCCGAGCACCGTCCCTTGGTTCCTATTCGTCTATCCACCTCTGAGCACCGTCCCTTGGTTCCTATCCGCCTATCCACCTCTGAGCACTGTCCCTTGGTTCCTTCTACAATCAACCTCAGAGCACCGTCCCTTGGTTCCTCCCCCTACCCACCTCAGAGCACCGTCCCTTGGTTCCATCCCCTACCCACCTCAGAGCACCGTCCCTTGTTTTCATCCCCTACCCACCTCCGAGCACCGTCCTTTGGTTCCACTCCCTATCCATCTCCGAGCACCGTCTATTGGTTCCTCCCCCTATCCACCTCCGAGCACCATCCCTTGGTTCCTCCCCCTATCCACCTCCGAGCACCGTCCCTTGGTTCCGCCCCCTACCCTCTTCAGAACACCGTCCCTTTGTTCCTCCCCCTATGTACCTTCGAGCATCGTTCCTTGGTTCCTCCCCCTATCCACCTTTGAGCACCATCCCTTGGGTTCTCCACCTATCCATCTCTGAGCACCATTCGTTGGTTCCTCACCCTATTCGCTGCGAGTGCTGCCCCTTTACGGAATACAGAAGCAAGTAATGCCATGTAATTTGTATGGAATTTGTTAATTATAACCAGAAAAGCAGTAAAATAGATTCCAGTTCAGGCAGCAACAATAGACCCCCTGAAACAAAATAAAGGCGGTCCCCTAGTTACAAACGGCACCTACTTCCAAACGGAGGGAGACAGCAGGAAGTGAGGGGAATTCTACCCCTAGGAAGGGAAATTCACTCCTGTAAGAGTTATTATGGGAAAAAGGTTTCTCCACTGATGCTTATTTCCACAACAACCCAAAATTTTCTAAATCCAATTGTCATTGGGACAGAAAGTGATGTGAAATCTTCTGAACAGGGGCACAGACAGCAAAACAAACATTACAGGGGTTATGATAACCCTCCCTATGCTATCCAAAAAGCTTTAAAATAGTTTTTTTAGCTGGAGCTACACTTAAAAAAAAAATGTACCTGTTTTTAGCATTATGCCTTGTACACACGATCGGATTTTCTGTCGGAATAAACTCCGACGGGTTTTTCCGATGGAATTCCGTTCAAGCTGTCTTGCATACACACTGTCACACCAAATTCTGACCTTTAAAAACGCGGTGACGTACAACACGTACGACGAGGCGAGAAAAAGAAGTTCAATGCTTCCAAGCATGCGTCAATTTGTTTCCGAGCATGCGTGTTTTTTTCCCCGTCGGTATTCCATACAGACGAACGAATTTTCGGATCAGAATTTTTTCGGTCGGAACAAAAGAGAACATGTTCTCTTTCTAAGTCCGTCGGAATTTCAGAAGGAAAAAGTCCGATGGGGCACACACACACGTTCGGAATATCCGATGAAAAAATTTAGTCGGACGTGTGTATGCGGCATAACATTATACTTTAAACGGCATGTTGCGTTTGGCAAATATTACCCGTACAAGTCTCTGGGGCTGTGCTGTAACCTCGCTACGTCCGCAGTTGTAGTGCGGTGGTTCGGCATTTTCAGGGTTAAATCAGGCGTCGTGGAAGTGGCAGAGGGGTGGCAGGGGCTGCTGCACATGTGAACGAGCCCTGGCTTTTTCTTAAATTAGGGTGACCAGACATCCCCGGTTTCGGGGGAGAGTCCCCGGACTGAGGACACTGTCCCTGGACCAAGTCTGTCCCTGGTTTTGTCCCCGGATTGGATTTGAATTTTGCCGCCCCATCCCTCCATACTGTACATCCCTATTCAGCCTGACCGCAGCGGCGCCCACTGTCACAGGGATCGGAGCCTTGCTTGCAGTGCTGGGTCCTGTTTTGTGGCAGAGAGCAGGCCAGCTGTAACTTTAAGGGAGGACAAATGAATCCTGGTCCTCCTGACTCCTGACCTTGACACACGCTACGTTTCCGTGTGATAATGCTCAGTAGTAGCAGGAAAGTCGTGTGTGTGAACCACCGACCCGTCCCGATTCCAGAGGTTAGTAGTCTGCAGTTATGGCTTATGCAGTAGCAACTAAATAAGTTGAACTTAAAGGGGTTGTAAAGGTTGTTTTTTTTTCACCTTAATGCATCCTTTGCATTAAGGTAAAAAAAAACCTGGCAATGACGGCCCCACCTGAGCCCGCTCACCTGCTGCGCTCACCCCCGATGTCCTCTTCCCCGCTCAGTCTGGCCATTGATTGGATGGATTGATAGCAGCGCAGCCATTGGCCCGCGCTGCTGTCAATCACATCCAATGACGCTGCGCGCCGGGGAGCGGGTCGGGGCCGAGTGATACAGTCTGCGGCTATAGCCCCCGGCTGTATCACGGGAGTGCACCCGCAAGATCTAACCCCCATGGAAGAGAGATCCCATGAAGGGGGTTAGTTCTTGTGGGGAGGAGCCGAGACAGCCGTCGTGGGACCCCAGAAGACCAGGATCGGGGCCACTGTGTGTAAAACGAGCTGCACAGTGGAGGTAAGTATAACATGTTTGTTATTTTTATTTTTTTAAACGGGAACCTTTAGACCCCATTCACACAGGGCGACTCGTCAGGCGTCTCAGCCACCTGACGAGTCGCGTCCCATTCTGTACAATGGAACCGTTCTAAGTGGAGCGACTGAAGTCGCTCCGACTTAGAAAAAGGTTCCTGTACTACTTCAATGCGACTTCAAGGCGACTTCCATTGACTTCAATACAGAAGTCATTTTGGAAGTCTGCTTTGAAGTCGTCTTGAGATCGCCCAGCACAGTCGCGGCACAAGTCGTGCCGCCCCTGTGTGAATGGGCTCTTAGTGTCCCTTTAATGTAACAGAATACAAATGACTCTGTATAATTTGGTTACTCAATTTACATACATCTAGCTCTTAAACTCCTATAGGGCCAGCCAGCGGTGCCTCTGATTGACTGAGAGTGGTTAGCTGATGCTCTAAGCCAGTGATGGCGAACCTTGGCACCCCAGATGTTTTGGAACAATATACAGTATATACTCGAGTATAAGCCGAGTTTTTCAGCACATTTTTTTGTGCTGAAAATGCCCCCCTCGGCTTATACTCGAGTCTGTGTCCATCTTGAACTTTGTGCGCCTGATCCCGGCCAGCCGTAAGTCCCCTGGACCCCAAACTTGGCACACATGTAGCCCCACTACAAGGGTTTGTTGTCCAGGGGACCTACGGCCGGGGAGCACCGATTTTTCAAAGCTGGGAACCCCTTCCATAGACTCCCATGTTAAACGGTAATTTCTCCGGTGATTTTGGGGACCCGGTACCGGCCTGCCCTAGATCCCCTGGACCCCAAACTTGGCACACATGAAGCCCCACTATTCATCTACAAGCGTTGCAGAGGCGCTTTGCGGTGGTATTTAACCCTTTTTCGGCTGCTAACGGGGGGTAAAACCGCACAGCTAGCGGCCGAATACCATCGCAAATCCGATGGTAAAGCGCCGCTAAAAATAGCGGCGCTTTACCGCCGCCGCACCTCCCACCCCAGTGTGAAAGGGGCCTAATGTGGAAATCAGGCTTGCAATAGGCGTGCTTGCTATATATGTGGTGTTTTTTCCCGAGCAGTCCAGAGAGCAGGAGGCGGGGCAGTGTCACAGTTTGCAGAGCTGTGACCTTTTAAGAATGTCATCTTCTTATGTTAATGAGCCGTGAAGCACAGAAAAGGGGTGATCGGATCAAAGTAGTATATACCTTATTATGCAAATCCTTAAACCCCACTAAATACATTTATTTCAGCTGTGAGGTTTGGCTGTTCAGCTGGAGGTTCTTTTTAAATTATAAGTAGCATGTGTCTCATACTTCCATGTCTAGAACACCACTGGTAGCAGTTAAGGTGTCCTTGAAATCCAGCAGAAAGCGTCCTGTACATGACGCAGATCTCAGTTGATGTGTATCGGAGTACCTTCTGGTATGATTTTGCTGTTCTGATGTGCTCACTAATGGAAGTGTGTTCTGTATCCCTCCAGACATCCTTTGTTCCCCCTCCTGACGCTGCTGTTTGAGAAGTGTGAGCAGGCCACGCAGGGCTCCGAGTGCATTACATCTGCCAGCTTTGATGTGGATATCGAGAACTTTGTCCACCAACAGGAACAGGAGCGCAAACCGTTCTTCAGCGAGGACCCCGAACTCGACAACCTGGTAATCTTCATCACCAGCCTTCTCATATGGAGCTACTTTATATATAATATGTTCAATCGCAGGACTACTTTCCTGAATAACGTTATTACAGATTCCATGAACTAGATTAGCTCAGTTTAAATTTTACCCGTCACAGGTCTGACCAATTCAGAATTAGCACATGCATAATTTTCACCGTACCCTGCAGACCCACCGCCTACTCTATTTACAGCCCTGTACCCTGCAGACCCACCGCCTACCCTATCTACAGCGCTGTACTCTACAGCAGTGTTTCTCAACTCCAGTCCTCAAGGCGCACCAACAGGTCATGTTTTCAGGCTATCCATTATTTTGTACAGGGGATTTGATCAGTTTCACTGCCTTAGTAATTACCACAGCCGTTTCATCTGAGGAAAATACTGAAAACATGACCTGTTGGGGCGCCTTGAGGACTGGAGTTGAGAAACACTGCTCTACAGACCCACCGCCTACCCTATCTACAGCACTGTACCCTGCAGACCCACCGCCTACCCTATCTACAGTACTATACCCCGCAGACCCACCGCCTATCAACAGCACTGTACCCTGCAGACCCACCACCTACCCTATATACAGCATTGTACCCTGCAGACCCACCGCCTACCCTATCTACAGACCCACCGCCTACCCTATCTACAGCACTGTACCCTGCAGACCCACCGTCTACCCTATCTACAGTTCTATATCCCGCAGACCCACCGCCTATCAACAGCACTGTACCCTGCAGACCCACTGCCTATCCCATCTATGGCATTGTACCCTGAAGAACCACCGCCTACCCCATCTACAGTATTGTACCCTGCAGACCCACCGCCTACCCTATCTACAGCACTATACCCTACAGACCTACAGACCCACCGCCTACCCTATCTACAGCACTGTACCCTGCAGACCCACCGCCTACCCTATCTACAGCACTGTACCCTGCAGACCCACAGCCTACCCTATCTACAGTTCTATACCCCGCAGACCCACCGCCTATCAACAGCACTGTACCCTGCAGACCCACTGCCTATCCTATCTACGGCATTGTACCCTGCAGACCCACCGCCTACCCCCTCTACAGCATTGTACCCTGCAGACCCACCGCCTACCCTATCTACAGCACTATACCCTACAGACCCACCGCCTACCCTATCTACAGCACTGTACCCTGCAGACCCACCGCCTACCCTATCTACAGCACTGTACCCTGCAGACCCACCGCCTACACTATCGACAGTACTGTACCCTGCAGACCCACCGCCTACCCTATCTACAGCACTGTACCCTGCAGACTCACCGCCTACCCTATTTACAGTACTGTATCCTGCAGACCTACCGCCTACCCTATCTACAGCACTGTACCCTAAAGACCCACCGCCTACCCTATCTACAGCACTGTACCCCGCAGGCCCACCACCTATCTACAGCATTGTACCCTGCAGACCCACCGCCTACCCTATCCACAGCACTGTACCCTGCAGACGCACCGCCTACCCTATCTACAGCACTGTACCCTAAAGACCTACCGCCTATCTACAGCACTGTACCCTAAAGACTCACCACTCACCCCATCCTCAGCACTGTGCCCAGCAGACCACCATTTGCCCTATCTCCAGCACTGTACCCATCAGACACACCATGCACCCTATCTGCAGCACTGTACCCTGCAGAGCCACCGCTAAATTCCCTTTGGGATTAACAAAGTATTCAGAATCTGAATCTGAATCACTCTATCCCCGCCACTGTACCCCGTTGGCCCACCACTCAATGATCCAGAACTACCCTAAACAATGGCTAACATTTGCAATGCAGCATTATTCCTTGCCTTACAAATACTAATGCCGCGTACACACAGTCGGAATTTCCGCCAGCAAAAGTCCGATGTGAGCTTTTGGTCGGAAATTCTGATCATGTGTATGCTCCATCGAACTTTTGCTGTCGGAATTTCCGCCAGCAAAAGATTGAGAGCTGGTTCTCTATTTTTCAGACGGAAAAAATTCCGATCGGAAATTCCGATCGTCTGTAGCAATTCCGACGCGCAAAATTCCGATGCATGCTCAGGAACAATTCAACGCATGTTTGGAAGCATTGAACTTAATTTTCTCTGCTCGTCGTAGTGTTGTACGTCACCGCGTTCTTCACGGTCGAAAGTTCAGAGAACTTTTGTGTGACCGTGTGTATGCAAGCCAAGCTTGAGCGGAATTCCGTCGGGAAAATCATCCAAGGTTTTTCCAACGAAATTTCCGCTCGTGTGTACCGGGCATTAGAACCATGCATCCAAGCGTATAACAATTCAGGCAAATAAATAAAGAGAAATGGCATGCACCTAGTACATTATTGAAGTAAATATTTATTAGAAATAAGAACAATGAATCCACTCCCAAGAATCTACAGAAGTAGTGCTTATCAATGTCCCAAACATAAGTCTCTTAGTCATCCCTCGGTGGCTAGCGGAAAGGCTGTGTGCTGTAAGAAGACAACTGTCTCTCTAAGTCAGCTTTTCACAACCTTCTTACCATGGAGAAACCCTGAAAATAATGTACAGGTCTCCTGGAACCCCTGCTAAATGACATATCTATAGAACTGGGAACATAAGTCAAACCATATTGGTGATCAATGACAGAAGGGCTCCCTTACACTGTTGGTCAGTAGAAAGAAGGCTCATTATTACAATGGTATGTAGTCTGTGCCCCTCCTACATTGGGGGACAGTGGAAAGAATACTCCTTGCAGAGGTAATCAGTAGAAAGAATGCTCCTTACATTGGTGATCAGGGATGAGCCGAACACCCCCCTGTTCGGTTCGCACCAGAACCTGCGAACAGACAGAATGTTTGTGTGAACTTTAGAACCCTATTAAATACAATGGACTCGAACGTTCGAAATCTAAAGTGCTAATTATAAAGGCTAATATGCAATTTATTGTCCTAAAAAGTGTTTGGGGACCCGGGTCCTGCCCCAGGGGACATGTATCAATGCAAAAAAAGGTTTAAAAAATAGATGTTTTTACGGGAGCGGTGATTTTAATAATGCTTAAAGTGAAACAATAAAAGTGAAATTTTCCTTAAAATTTCGTACCTGGGGTGTGTGTATGATATGCATGTAAAGTGGCACATGTTTCCCGTGCTTAGAACTGTCCCTGCACAAAATGTCATTTTTGAAGGAAAAAAAGTCATTTAAAACTCACTCGCGGCTATTAATGAATTGTCGGCTTTTATCAATACATAGAAAAGTAATTGATAAAAAAAAAAAAAAAAGCGTGGGGGTTCCCCCATATTCAATTACCAGGCCCTTCACGCCATTTTTTTTTTAACTTGCGGCGGGGTTCCCCCTAAATATCCATACCAGGCCCATCAGATCTGGCATGGATTTTAAGGGGAACTCCACCCCAAATTTTTAAAAAAATGGCGTGGAGTCCCCCCAAAAATCCATACCAGACCCTTATTCGAGCACGCAACCTGGCCGGCCGCAGGGGAAGAGGGGGGGGGAAAGAGAGAGCGGCACCCCCTCCATCCTGAACCGTACCAGGCCACATGCCCTCAACATGGGGAGGATGCCCCCATGTTGATGGGGACAAGGGCCTCATCCCCACAACCCTTGCCCGGTGGTTGTGGGGGTCTGCGGGCAGGGGGCTTATCGGAATCTGGAAGACCCCTTTAACAAAGGGGACCCCCAGATCCCGGCCCCCCCCCCATATGTGAATTGGTAACGGGTACATTTTACCCCTACCATTTCACAAAGAAAGTGTAAAAAAATGTAAATAAAAACACACAAACACCTTGAAAAAGTCCTTTATTAAAAAAAACAAAAAAAAAAAAACATTCCAGCGATGAAATCCAGTGTCCCGCGGCGATCCCGATGTCCAGCGCTGTCCGTCATTGGTTGTGCCTGTGCGGACTGTGGTGGATATTTTGAACATTTCATATACTAAATAAAGCACCATGCCCCAATGGATGTATATGTAGGGGGATGGGTGTAACCGTATATAATGTTACAGGAATATATATATATATTTTGTGATATAATGCCAAGTTATGTTCCTAAAGGACAGTTTTTACTGCCTACTGAGAATATAAGGGAGGTTTCAGGTGATACTCAGATATCTTTTGTCTACACCGCAGGGGCCCTTAGCATGCTAATGCGGGAACTGGTTACACTGCTGATAAAGCAACCAGTATTTCAGCTTTAGAGTGGGCAGGCTAGGTAAAGAGACTTGAGATTTCAACCAATCAGGTGGTCAGCTTTAAACCAATGAGACCACAGGATTTTTGGTTCTGGTTGGCATAGGGGGTATAAAAGTCAGATACACTCATGGCTAGGGCCCTTGCGAATGAAGATCTGACGCATACGACATGGTGACGTAATAAGCTCTCTCTCTCTCTCTCTCTCTCTCTCCCTCTGTCTCTCTCTCTGTCTCTCTCCCTCTCTCTCTCTCTCTCTCTCTCTCGGCCTCTCTCTCTCTCTCCCATGTTTAAGATTAATATTACTTCGCGTTTGCTCTCTTGTTGGTATTATCATGTAACATTGGTCATAGGTGATATAGTTTTAGGTTAGAGCAATGTTCCTATTTTGTATTGTGTAACATTGGTATCATCTTGCTATGAGGTGGTATCATTTCTGTAAAAATAAATGTAATTGTTTTCTCTTTTCCCGACGCTATCGTTTGATTTCATTTTATATAGACAAAAGGTTTAATCACTTATAGTAAGCATTTAAGCGAGGTTATGACTATCTCCGTAACAGGACCTGATGGGTAACTTCCTCCGCAGTGTTTTAAATGTATAGACCCGCCCCTCCTAAAGTTCCCCATCAGGTCCGCTCAGCGGACCAGATGCTGAACATGAGAAGGGGCGGGTCTATTCATGTATTACAAAGTGAGAGAAGTTCCCCATCAGGTCCGCCCCCTCGGTATGTCGGACCCGCCTACGTCATTGGCTTGAGCGGGGAACTTCCTTCACTGTGTAATTTAAATTTACATAGTGAAGGAAGTTTCCCGCTCAGGCCAATGACGTAGGCGCGGTCGGACATACCGAGGGGGCAGACCTGATGGGGAACTTCATTCGCTGTGTAATACATGAATAGACCCGCCCCTTCTCACGTTCCGCATCTGGTCCGCTGAGCGGACCTGATGGGGAACTTTAGAAGGGGCGGGTCTATACATTTAAAACACTGCAGAGGAAGTTCCCCATCAGGTCCGCTCAGGCACAACCTATGACGGACAGCGTTGGACATCGGGATTGCCGCGGGACACTGGATTTCATCGCTGGAATGTTTTTTTGTTTTTTTTTAATAATGGACTTTTCCAAGGTGTTTGTGTGTTTTTATTTACATTTTTTGACACTTTCTTTGTGAAATGGTAGGGGTACTGTTGTGGAATTCCTAGGCTGTTTGCAGAGCACACAGCCTATAATTCCTGTGCTATCTAAGCACACATCAGATTTCATCTTTTTGCAATAATGCTATCTTTAGTCTAAGTTTGCTAAAATCCACTCACCGTTCATTCCTATTCATCCAAGAAAGGCAGCACCACAAAAGCTTATCTTCTCATCAGGCCATTCCAGCAAAGACTGACTAGCCGACGCCTAATCATAGGCTTTTATTAAACTCAAAAGATCTCACACAGGAGGTGATTGGCTGCAGCAACCAATCCCCTCCCCCATGGGCGGGAACCTCACAGGATGTTCCTTCCTCACAGGAAAATGACCATACAAGGAAAATGGCAATACCTGGACATTCCTTCCAACAGGAGATGTCATACATGAATACAATAACGTAGGATGGCTAAAGTTACCGTTGATAGGAATTCTTATTCTGCGCTATTCCATAGAATAACGCATATTAAGATTATACTATTATTGAATGGGGGAAGGAGGCTATCTGCAGATGCGCGCTACGAATTCCAACCAATGTTGATCAGACACAGCCGAGACAAGAGCGCGTATCCGCCTATAACCAATGATGTCATTGCAGAGCGAGCATATCCCCTCCTTAACGATCGTCCATGCTAATGCACAGAGGGCCCCCGTTGGTGGACATATCCGCACCCTGCAAATATCACACTCCAACCTCAAGACGTTTTCCCCTATCAGACGGGATTCAACCAGCCTCAGACTACCCCAATCAGCTCTTTTAGAGCGGGTTGCGGAAGTACGAACACTGGGTGACACTATGACAATACATATTAAATACATCTCCATAAAAATCTCCACAACAGTACAATGTACCCCTTACCAATTCACATAGGGGGGCCGGGATCTGGGGGTCCCCTTTGTTAAAGGGGTCTTCCAGATTCTGATAAGCCCCCCGCCCGCAGACCCCCACAACCACCGGGCAAGGGTTGTGGGGATGAGGCCCTTGTCCCCATCAACATGGGGACATCCTCCCCATGTTAAGGGCATGTGGCCTGGTATGGTTCAGGAGGGAGGGGGGGCCGCTCTCTCGTCCCCCCCTCTTCCCCTGCGGCCAGCCAGGTTGCGTGCTCGGATAAGGGTCTGGTATGGATTTTTGGGGGACTCCATGCCATTTTTTTTTAATTTGGGGTGGAGTTCCCATTAAAATCCATGCCAGATCTGATGGGCCTGGTATGGATATTTAGGGGGAACCGCACGCCATTTTTTTTTAAATTTGCGGCGGGGTTCCCCTTAATATCCATTCCAGACCTGAAGGGCCTGGTAATTGAATTTGGGGGAACCCCCGGGCTTTTTTTTTTTTTTTATCAATGACTTTTCTATGTATTGATAAAAGCCGACAATTCATTAATAGCCGCGAGTGAGTTTTAAATGACTTTTTTTCCTTAAAAAATGACACTTTGTGCAGGGAAAGTTCTAAGCACGGGAAACATGCGCCACTTTACATGCATATTATACACACCCCCCAAACACTTTTTAGGACAATAACTTGCATATAAGCCTTTATAATTAGCACTTTAGATTTCTCCCATAGACTTTTCGAATTTTCCGCGAACACCCCAAATTGTTCGTTGTTCGGCGAACGGGCGAACAGGCAATGTTCGAGTCGAACATGAGTTTGACTCGAACTCAAAGCTCATCCCTATTGGTGATCAGTGGGAAGAATGCCCCTACATTGGTGATCATTAAAAAGAATGCTCCTTATATTGGTGGTTAGTGGGAAGAATGTCTCTTAAAGTGGAGTTCCACCCAATTTTTTTACTTTTTTTTATTCCACTCCTCACCCCCTTACATGCCACATTTGGCATGTAATTTTTTGGGGGGGGGGGAGTGGGGGCTTCAGTAGGAGTGGGACTTCCTGTCCCACTTCCTCCTTCCGCCCTGGAGCCGCCTAGGCGATACGTCATATCGCCTTGTGGCGGCTCCTCCCTGTAGGCGATCACCTGGGACGTGACAGGTCCCAGGCGATCGCCTGTCCACTCAGAGCGCTGCGCCGTTCGCGCATGCGCAGTGAGTGCCCGGCCGTGAAGCCGAAAGCTGTCACGGCCGGGTGCCCATACTGTGAATGGACGCGCCGGCGGAGGAGGGGGGAGAGGAGCGGAGCTCCAGGCGGCGCGTCGCTGGACAGTGCAGCAGGTAAGTGTATGTTTATTAAAAGCCAGCAGCTACACTTTTTGTAGCTGCTGACTTTTAATAAACATAAAAAAAGGGTGGAACTCCCCTTTAAATTGGTGGTCAATGGGAAGAATGCATCTTACATTGGGGGTCAGTAGGAAGAGTGTCCCTTAAATTTGTGGTCAATGGGAAGAATGTCCTTTACATTGGTGATCAGTAGAAAGAATGTTCTTTATATTGATTGATATGTAAATGTATATTGCGCCAAATACTGTCTTGGAGGACTGCAACTAAGCGCGCTGTACCATAAATTCACCAATCCGCCTTGGGAAAAGAAAAAAAACGACTTGAGAAAAAGGGAGGGGAGAAAAAAAAGAAGGAAGGCTCACGAGGGGAGTAGAAAAACAAAGATGACGTTAATTATTACAGAATTTAATGTCTCTACATCCGTAGTTAGGAAAAAGCGTTTTTTAAAAAGGTGGGTTTTTAATTGCCTTTTAAAAAGAGCTTGGGGCATTGGGAGCCGGAGATGGTCGGGGAGTTGGTTCCAAAGGGCCACGCCCATAGTCTGCATTCGTCGACCTCCCAAGGGCTGGAGTCGGACGGGTGCTTGGATGATCCTATTTTGAAGCCCTGACCGCAATGCTCTAATTGGTGTGTAATGGGGGGCCATTTCCGTGAGATAGAGTGGGCCCAAGCCCCAATATGCTATAAACATCAGAACCAAGATTTTAAATTGTACTCTATGCACTATAGGTGGTTAGAGGAAAGAATGACCCTTTTGTTGGTGATCAGTGGGAACAATGCCCCTTAAATTGGTGGTCAATGGGAAGAATGTCCTTTACATTGGTGATCAGTAGAAAGAATGTTCCTCATATTGGTGGTTAGAGGAAAGAATGACCCTTTTGTTGGTGATCAGTGGGAATAATGCCCCTTAAATTGGTGGTCAATAGAAACAATGCCTATTACATTGGGGGTCAGTAGGAAAAGTGCCACTTAAATTGGTGGTCATTGGAAAGAATGCTCCTTAGATTGGTGGCCAGCGAGAAGAATGCTTCTTACGACTTACGTTGATGATATACTGTTACAGAATGTTACTGAATAGTCAACACATAACATACAAGATAACTGTTTAATCGCTCTGCTTGACCTTTGAGCACTATACTGTATCTATAGCAAGATGTTAAAAAAAACTGACCCATCTCTTGAAGACAAGCCCTAGATTATATAAAATCATAACAATCAGAGGAAAAACAGAAAAAAAGAGGGGGTGAAAATAGCAAAAGACAACAGAAAACCAGCAGAAATTAACATTTCTCAGGGTTTGTTTCTTGACTAGCCAAAGTGATATCCAATATAGACTGTCCATATTTTAAAAGAAATTAAAATATCTGATAGTTTTTATATCTGTTCTTCAGCTAAAATAAAGTATATGTAAACCAATGAACAATGAATTATGTGCCATTCCCATGTGATCCCCTTGGAAATTTCTGTAGTAAGCACCGCTACCCCAGAAATCCCCACTAAGTTCATTGAGAAGATGCAACATGTCCTCTGAATGGTGCTTGTGCTGAATAAGCGACCTCCTGCGTTCACTAAGCAGCAGGGCAGCCACTCAGCTTGGAACCCCAGAATCTAGAGTAGTGGTGCCTACTACAGCGATTTCCAGCTTCCATTGAGGTCCCACAGGTATGGCACATACATACAGGTGCATCTCATAAAATTAGAATATCATCAAAAAGTTAATTTATTTGAGTAATTCAAATCAAAAAGTGAAACTCATATTATACCTGTATATAGATTCATTACACACAGAGTGATATATTTCAAGCATTTCCTTCTTTTAATTTTGACGATTATGGCTTACAGCTAGTGAAAACCCAGAATTCAGTATCTCAGAAAATGTGAATATTATATAAGACCAATAAAAAAAAAAGGATTTTTAAAGAGGAAGTAAACACGTGTAAAAAAAAAAAAAAACCCAAAAAAACCCTGCAAGACAAAGGCATAATGAGCTAGTATGCATAGCATACTAGCTCAATATGAATTACTTACCTTAGATCGAAGCCCCCAAAGCCGTCCTTGTGGGGCTGTGATTGGCCGGAGCCGCGATGATGTCACTCATGCACGCGGGAGATGCCAGTAACGGCACGCAGACTGATGCAGTGGCACATAGGTGCCATTGCGTCATTCTGCTCTAGTGCGCATGTGCCAATGTCATCGGCACATGCAGGGGACAGGGGATATCTCCTAATCCGTGCAGGTTTAGGAGATATCCTGGTTAGCTACAGGTAAGCCCTAATATAGGCTTACCTGTAGCATAAAGTTTAAAAATAGGGTTTACAATCACTTTAATACAGAAATGCTGGCTTACTGAAAAGTATGTCCATGTACAGTATAGTATGCACTCAATACTTGGTCGGGGCTCTTTTTGCATGAATTACTGCATCAATGCGGTGTGGCATAGAGGCGATCACCCCATGACACTGCTGAGGTGTTATGGAGGCCCAGGTTGCTTTGATAGCGGCTTTTAGCCGAAGTTATATTTTCTATGAGTTCCCTATAGTGTCATAGGAGTCTTCTCTGATTGCACATCTAAGTAATTTGATTGATCCGTGTCCAAATACTTTTGCTTTAGGGCAGTCCTGGTGTTCTGTCAAGTTCTCCAACCCATCAGAAACTCCAACCGCTTAACTTCCGGTTTATTTAAAACCAGCAGTAATTGGAGTTTTTGACGAATTGGTGGTTGGACACAACACTGGCAACCGAATAGAGTCCGGTGCAGGAGCGGAGATTCTTACTCCGCTCCGATACTAGCCACCAAAATGGCCGACTCCGACAACTTTGACCTCGTTAGCCGATGTGCTGTCAAAACAGATCAGTCTTCCTGTACCGGACTCTATTCGGTTGTCGATGTTGTGTCCAACCACCAATTCTTAGAAATCTCAGATTACTAAGGTTTTAAATAAACCGGAAGTGACATGGTTGGAGTTTCTGATATTGACAGAACACCACGATTCCCTGAGCACCATGAGCAATGATTGGTCCATAAAGAGCTTGAGGAAATTGTAATTGCGGGTTTATTTCTCCCTTATTTCTGGATTATAAAGAAACTGCCCATGTCACCTCCCATAGCAGTAATTACTCGTTCTGACGGATTGCGGTGGTTATTCCATCGATGATGTATTGTTCCGTCCACACCGAACTATAAACTTACAGCACAACTTCCAAATGATTTCCTTTTAATTGAACTTTCAGTCTTCAGAAGTTGGAGCCATTCCGCGGTCACTAGTTTTTATTTGTTGTTTGGCTAAATGTTAATGGCCATGACTTCTCTTTCAGGAGCTTCGCCACCTTCATTTTTAGTGGGATTGCATTTTAAAGGGCAGAGAATCTATTTATTATCAAGGGAATAATAACAAGGAGAAAGAGGGTGAAAATCTCCACACAATATAAAAAAAAAAAGAGTTGGCTTATCAACACACCGGAGGGAGGAAAATACTTTTAAAAAAAAACACAACGCAGACCACTCTTATTAGGAAGAAAAAACTTCAGAATTCTGAACAGTGATGAACAATGAGCTTTGGAAGTTCTGCTTAACTAAAGGGCAACTATAATGGTTTTTCGGCACTTCTTTTTTTTTTGTTTTGTAAGTTTGAACGTTTTAAAACCAATTATGTTAGGCCTCATGCACACAGCCATACTAGGCCTGTACAATGTGCAGTGCCTGCGTACACCATTCCTGTGACCTGCCGCCTTCCTGTGCAGCCACCCCTTAGAAAGGGCAGCTGTACACAGTTGTGCATCAAGGGTTGCGTAAAGAACCCACATACACACAGACGTATGCAATGACTATCTGCATTCAGAGCATACGTCGGTGGGCATGTGAGTGCTTTACGCAACCCTTGTTGCGCAACCGCATTCCACCACCTCTTCTAATGCATCTCAATGGGCGGCTGCAGTACCATGTCTGTCACGTACCTGGTCAGAGGCCGAAGAGCTGAGAGGACTTCCCTTGTTGCTGACTGCAGAGCACCGCTGAAGGTGGCGACAGGAGGTGCTGCGCCCAAAGAAGCATGGGCTGCCAGCTGTGGTAGCCTGAACAACTGAGATGTTGACCACCTGATGAGGGCAGGACAGACCAGGATCAACTGCAGGACAATTGTCTCTCGGGGTTGCAGGTGGCTCTTGGCAGTAGGACAGGGTGGAAAGCAAGGTCAGGAGCCAGGCCAAGGGTTATGTACAGAATGTCAGTCAGGAACAGAGGCAGCTAGCAGGGTCAGGAACAAGCACAGGTAATCACGCAGCAGTGATGTCAGTAGAACAAGCCAGGGTCAAAGCCAGGAGTGGAGACAAGACGGGTCCAAAGGCAAGCCGGGTCGGTATCAGGAAATACAAATAACAGCATACACAGGAGCACAGGCATACAGGGGGCTGATGATCATCCAGCAAACGATGAACAGGGCTTCCATCTTTATAAAGGCCAGTAGCACCAGAAACTATTGCATCCTGCGTATACCAGTGCTCCGTGCGTGCACCAATGCACCAATGGAGCACGCATAGTGCGGCCATGCTGGGTATTGGCAAAAGTGCTAGTTCTTCTCCGGTAAAGCCCATGGCAATGTCATTGCACAGGCTCTGCACACTGTTCAGCCATGTGAATCTGTTTTTAAATATATTTATACAATCTTTGTTTTACAAATGAATATTTAGTACATGACAAAGGATTTCCAGAGCACTATGAGTTAGCTGAAGAGACAGCACAGCAATAGTTGCTTGCCTTCAGGCTCATTTTGTCTTTTTTAAATCTTCACCGACTGATGATTTTAATTTATAGTCTTATGGTTTTAACCTTTTGAGAATGTGGGAGGAGGTGGCCCCTTAAGGCTATAGACATATTTTTAGCTCTTTAGGGCTTGTGCACACCTGTGTTAATCTGCACAGAACAATGCAGAGTCAAAGCAAGGGTGCAAAGAAAAACACTGTTTTCTATGTGCTCTGTTCACACCCTTAAAATGGGTTGTGATGCATTACGTAAAAATGCTGCATTTTCTCACAATACACTTCACATCTTGTCAGCGCATCTCAACCCAGGTCCCCACCATGGTGCATATGCAATAAAATGTAGTTTTGTGATATTTTGATGAAGTTAAAAAAAGAAAAAGAAAGAAAAAACATAGTATCTTGCATTAAAATCTGGATGTGTACTGAGGAACACCTGGTACAAAAGTTCATGTCACGTGAAGGACTTAAAGGGGTTGTAAAGCTTTGCGTTTTTTCACCTTAATCCATCCTATGCATTATGGTGAAAAAACATCTGATGCTTACAGGGGGTTAGCTCTTGTGGGGAGGAGCCGAGACAGTCGCCGATGGACCGGGATCAGGGCCACTCTGTGCAAAATGAACTGCACAGTGGAGGTAAGTATGGTATGTTTGTTATTTTAAAAAAATAATAAAAATTAACCCTTACAACCTCTTTAATGGTTAAGAGTATTAAATACAGCCACAAAAAAAACTTCCCTTTCTTCAGGGCTTGAGCATTGGATGTTAATAAAATCATGACAGATTGCAATAAGGGACCTATGTTAAAGCGGAGCTCCACCCTAAAGTGGAGTTCCGCTCATCGGATTCCCCCCCCTCCGGTGCCACAATTGGCACCTTTCGGGGGGAAGGGGGGTGCAGATACCTGTCTAAGACAGGTATTTGCACCCACTTCCGTGTATGCACTCTGCGGGTAGTGCGTCACTTCCCGGTCTCCCCCTGTTGTGTTCTAAGAAACACACGGCTCCCAGAACACAGCGGGGACCAGTGAAAGACGTGCAGCGCTACTCGCGCATGCGCAGTAAGGAACCGGGAAGTGAAGCCGCAACGCTTCACTTCCTGATTCCCTCACCCATGATGGCGGTGGGGGCAGCCGAGAGACGAGCGATTGCTCGTCTTCTGCTGCCGACGTCGCTGGACTCCAGGACAGGTAAGTGTACTAATATTAAAACATCAGCAGCTGCAGTATGTGTAGCTGCTGGCTTTTAATGTCTAATGACTAATGTCTCCTGATAGCACTTATGGCAGGACTTTTGTACCAGGCGTTTGTCAGTACACATCTAAGATAACAGTAGGAAATAGAAAAGCTACAATTTATGGGGAAATTGTGTGAAGTGTTCTTGCCTCCACCAGTAGTCTACAACTGGAGTGGCCGGAGTAACTGGGTGGAGTGGCTTGAGTAACTGTTGTGTGGTTGGAGTAGCTGGAGTAACTGTGGAAAGGTTGGACTGGGCAGAGTAACTTGATGGAGTGGGCAGAGTAACTGTGTGGAGTGTTTGGAGTGAGTAAAGTTAGTAAACATGACACTAACCAATTGATTGATCAAATTTAAAAAGTGCATGACAAGCTTGATAGAGTGAGAAATGCATTTCAACTTTTATTTATTTATATAGCACATTTAATTGCAACGTTGTTGCCCAAAGTGCTTCACAGTTCCATTAAAACATACATTTATAAAAACATTAGCAGCATTATCAAGCCTAGCAGATGAAGGTGTGACCACATGCATTTGGGAGGTCTCAGCATCTTGACGTAGAATGGAGGTGAAGGTGTGCTATCTGTTTGATGATAATCAGTGTTCACAACCACTGTTTTCTGGCAACGCTCATGCCCTGTTTATGCAGGCTCTACGCGTGTTCACAACCACCACTCAAAACACAATACACAGGATCATGATAGCTGTAATAACTCAAACGGTCATATTTTAAAAACTATAAATCCTACAGCGAAGAGCTTTATATTGTGAGAATCACAAGACACAGGTCTACATTTGATGTATAGTATGTCTCTGAAATATTAAAAATGAAGGCACAGTCGCAGTTTAGATATTGCCCTATAAATTTGAAGTGGCTAGAGTGGAGTTTCAATGAATGTCAATGGATGGCGTGAGTTGCAAACAAATGGTCATATTGTGAAAACTATCAGGACTATGGCTTAGCTGTGGATATGTAGTGGCAGCAGGGATAGCTGAACGTTTTGATATAAGATTTGTGTAGGTGGGCTTGAAAATGAGAGAGTGGTGGCAGTTTAGAAATCATGTCCTGATTTTTCAGCTTTTGTCAGCTCCCACTCTAGTTTTGAACATTTCGCCATTCATTCCTATGGGTCCAATTTCGCCACAAAAAACAACGATATTTCATGAACCATTCGGCAAAACGTTCCACAAAGTAATAGCACACCAATTGGGAACAATCCGCACGTTTCGGTATATTACTGTCTATGTAGTGTAAAAGCTGTGGGAGGAGTTAGGGTGGTTAATTTGGCTATAATAAGAATAATAATATGTAGCGATACCTTCAGCTAAGAGGGCCGCAGATTTAGTTTGGGCCCTGAAGACAGCTCCGCCAATCCCCGGCAATTTACTCGACCCCCCCCCCTGGCACAGTTAGTCTAGGGTAATATATATATCTTATGCTCTATGGTTAAATTCAGACACCAATGCAATGATAGAAGAATAACTAGTTTACTTCTACTGGCAATAAAATCAACAGTTATAACAAATCACAGGAATATGTCTGCAGAGCCCTGCAGCAATAGACACACTACAACTAGTAAGATATGGCGCACACGCGCCACGTGTAACAGTACTTCACTATGCACCCTATGGCGCAGCAACTAAATCAACTATCTAGATGGCCAGGCCTGACCATATAACTCAGTCTCTAGGGGATGAATTCTTCACATGCAAGTCTTTAAACGGTGGTGCACATTTCAGGAACACATTTGTAATCCAAAGGGTAAAACTGCCAACACAGAACACTCCACCAGAGATCCGTTTGACTCAGTTCTGCTATGGATCTCCAGTGGGGCTTAAATAGAAACTGGTGGGCCACGGCAGTCTGTAGGCCTAACAATAGTATACAGTTAGTGGATTGAGCATGTGCTCGCTCACCCCTCCGGACGCGATCCCAGTCCGGGAACTTCCACCTGCTGTGTCTCCACACACAGCGTCTGCAGCGGTCTGGTCTCCGGCTCAGCAGCGGTTGAAGATGACCAAGTCAGATGCCACCCAGGCTCGCAATGGGGGTGGAAGGCTCTTTTGGGTAACAGCGCAAGGCCCCAGGCTTCAGGCCTTGCACCACAGCGGATCCGCACAGGAAGATCTCTCCACTGAAGTCTCGTGTCCCAAAGAGGCCGAGCGCAGCCTCGCCTCCTCCTTATATAACCCCACCCATGAGTCTCTGGGGTGGAAACATTGCATCCTGGGTGCCGAATGGGGTTCTGGGTAAGGTAGTCCTGAGAGTCTTAAAGGAGACCCCGCTACAAATATATATGTGAAATAACAGTAAGTGGTCTTGCTATGCAAGAACACTTAATAATCATGGCTCTTGTATTTAAACAATATTTGTTTTATCTAGATTCCAGCTGTAAGGCCAGTCTAGTCCAGGGTTTCTTAACCTTTTTGAGACCAGGGCTCAGTAAATTCTTCCAAAACCTTCCATACCTCAACAGGCAAAAAAGTTTATACTTACACAAAAGTATTGGAATACAAATTATGTATTGAATTTATGGAAGGCTCTGGATGGGACTGGGAGTCTCTGTAAGGGAAAGAAGGTCCCGGGGGTGGGGGTGTTAAAGAACTCTGCAGCAGACTTGGTGGCCTTGTAGGGGATGAAGTTTCTGGAGGAAACTGGGGACAACTGTAGGGGATGGAGGTCTCAGAAGGTTTTTCGGGAGATTGGAAGGGGTGGACGACTCTGCTGGACACCGTTGTGGACACTAGGGAGGGAAAAGAGTATTTGATCCCCTGCTGATTTTGTTCATTTGCCACTGACAAAGAAATGATCAGTCTATAATTTTAATTGTAGGTTTATTTTAGCAGTGAGAGAGACAGAATAACAACATAAATATCCAGAAAAACGCATTTCAAAAAAACATATAAATTGATTCGCATTTTAATGAGTGAAATTAGTATTTGACTTCTTCGAAAACATGACTTAGTACTTGGTGGCAAAACCCTTGTTGGCAAGCACAGAGGTCAGACATTTCTTGTAGTTTGCACACATCTCAGGAGGGATTTTGTCCCACTCCTCGTTGCAGATCCTCTCCAAGTCCGGTTTCGAGGTTGACATTTGGTAATTTGAACCCTCAGCTACCTCCATATTTTTTCTATGGGATTAAGGTCTGGAGACTGGCTAGGCCACTCCAGGACCTCAATGTGTTTCTTCTTGAGTCACTCCTTTGTTGCCTTGGTCATGTATTTTGGGTCATTGTCATGCTGGAATACCCATCCACTACCCATTTTCAATGCTCTGGCTGAGGAAAGGAGGTTCTCACCCAAGATTTGACAGTACATGGCCCCGTCCATCATCCCTTTAATGTGGTAAAGTTGTCCTGTCCCCTTAGCAGAAAAATACCCCCAAAGCATAATGTTTCCACCTCCATGTATGACGGTGGTGAGGGTGTTCTTGGGGTCATAGGCAGCATTCCTCCTCCTCCAAACACGGCGAGTTGAGTTGATGCCGAAGAGCTCGATTTTGGTCTCATCTGACCACAACACTTTCACGCAGTTCTCCTCTGAACTATTCAGATGTTCATTAGCAAACTTCAGACAGGCTGTAAATTTGCTTTCTTGAGCAGGGGGACCTTGCAGGCGCTGCAGGATTTCAGTCCTTTACAACGTAGTGTGTTACCAATTGTTTTTTTTGGTGACTATGGTCCCAGCTGTCTTGAGATCATTGACAAGATTCTCCCGTGTAGTTCTGAGCTGATTCCTCACCGTTCAAATGATCAGGTGAGATTTTTTATGGAGCCCCAGACCGAGGGAGAGTGACAGTTATTTTGTGTCTCTTCCATTTCCGAATAATCGCACCAACTGTTGTCACCCTCTCACCAAGCTGCTTGGTGATGGTCTTGTAGCCCATTCCAGCCTTGTAAAGGTCTACAATCTTGTCCCTGACATCCTTGGACAGCTCTTTGGTCTTGGCCATGGTGGAGAGATTGGAATCTGATTGGACAGGTGTCTTTTATACAGGTAGCAAGCTGAGATTAAAAGCACTCCCTTTAGGAGAGTGCTCCTAATCTCAGCTTGTTACCTGTATAGAAGACACGTAGGAGCCAGAAATCTTGCTGATTGATAGGGGATCAAATACTTATTTCACTCATTAAAATGCAAATCAATTTATCACTTTTTTGAAATGCGTTTTTCTGGATATTTTTGTTGGTATTCTGTCTTTCACTGTTAAAATAAACCTATCAATAAAATTATAGACTGATCATTTCTTTGTCAAACTTACAAAATCAGCAGGGGATCAAATACTTTTTTCCCCTCACTGTATGTTGTGCTAGAGGCTCTGCAGAAAGTTAGGGGCACTGCGGGGGGCTGGGGAGCACTGAAAGAGGTTGACTGGCACTGTAGGGACCAAGGACTTTTAGGGGGCCCAGGGGCACTCTGGGCCACTATGGGAAGTTGGGTGGCATGATGGGAGCTGAGATGCCCTGTGGGTGGTTAGGGGATCTTCAGCTAGCTGAAGGCCAGGAAGAAGGGAATATGGTTAGTCAGGTTGAAAAAAGACACAACTCCATCCAGTTCAACCATAAAAAAATAAAATAATAATATCATACAATCCCATATACCCAATTCTATACCCACAGTTGATCCAGAGGAAGGCGAAAAACACCAGCAGAGCAGGGGAAAAAATTCCTTCCTGATCCCCCGAGAGGCAATCGGATTTTCCCCGGATCAACTTTACCTATAAATGTCAGTACCCAGTTATATTATGTACATTTAGGAAAGAATCCAGGCCTTTCTTAAAGCAATCTACTGAGCTGGCCAGAACCACCTCTGGAGGGAGTCTATTCCACATTTTCACAGCTCTTATGCCGCGTACACACGGCCGTTTTTCTCGTAGAAAAAAACGAAATTTTTCCCATTCGACGAGAAAAACGATAGTCTGCGGGCTTTCTGTCGTTTTTATCGTTGAGAAAAACGGCATTAAAAACGACGAGAAAAATTAGAACATGTTCTAATTTTTCTCGTCGTTTTTTTCGACATGTTTTCCGCGGCAGTGTTTCCCATAGGGAAACACTGCCGCAGAGCCCACAGACGGTCGTTTTTCTCGTCAAGAGAAAAAATGACGTGAAAAATGACCGTGTGTAGGGAACAAGCTGTTCCCCCGTTTTAAATGACATTATTCACGGCGGTTTTTTAACCGCCGTGAATAATGATCGTGTGTACACGGCATTACTGTGAAGAAACCTTTCTGTATTTGGAGGTGAAATCTCTTTTCCTCTAGGTGTAAAGAGTGCCCCCTTGTCTTTTGTGTTGACCATAAAGTGAATAACAAAAACACCAAATTCACTATATGGACCTCTTATATATTTGTACATGTTGATCAAATCCCCCTTAATCTCCTCTTCTCAAGAGTGAATAAATTCAGTTCCTCTAATCTTTCCTCATAGCTGAGCTCCTCCATGCCTCTTATCAATTTGGTTGCCCTTCTCTGCACTTTCTCCAGTTCCCCAATATCCTTTTTGAGAACTGGA
The DNA here is from genome assembly GCA_029206835.1 of Rana muscosa. NCBI lineage: Eukaryota > Metazoa > Chordata > Amphibia > Anura > Ranidae > Rana > Rana muscosa. Next base: position 286,654,274 of record CM055124.1, read on the forward strand.
CCCCAAAACTGAACTGCATATTCCAGATGAGGTCTTACTAATGATTTGTACAGGGGGGCAAAATGATATCTCTCTCTCTGGAGTCCATACCTCTCTTATACAAGAAGGGACTTTGCTCGCTTTGGAAACCGCAGCTTGGCATTGCATGCCATTATTGAGCTTATGATCTACCAAAACCCCCAGATCCTTCTCCTCTACGGATCCCCCCTAGTATGTATAATGCATTCATATTCTTAGCCCCCAAGTGCATAACTTTACATTTATCAACATTAAACCTCAACTGCCACATAGTCGCCCAATTAGACAGAGCATTGAGGTCGGCTTGTAAATTGGAGACATACTGTAAGGACGTTATTCCACTGCATAGCTTGGTGTCATCTGCAAAGACAGAAATTTTACTTTTGATCTCAGACCCGATATCATTTATAAAGGTATTAAAAAGTAAGGGTCCCAACACTGAACCTTGGGGTACACCACTGATAACCTTAGACCATTCAGGGAAGAGGGAAGGGAAGAGGAAGGCCATGGCCCAGTAGTGGACCAAGGCCTGTTGGTTGAGAACCATTGATCTAATCTATCTATGAAGGAGTTAACTGGTGCCTTTTTCTGCCCAGAAAGTGTAACTCCGCGTTCCAGAGAAGATCTGCTTCCCCCTCGGAATGGTCGACAGCAGTAGACGTATGATTTATCAGCTAAATGTTTACTGCTGGCTTTTAGCAAATCGTAGAGTAATTTTCAGTCCAGAAGGCAGGCCAGATTACAAATCTCAATCAGCCCGTGTACACGCTCTAGTAACTGTGTTTTACTACCTGCCTAATCGGTGATCCTGCAAATGTCTCTGGAACTATGATGAAATGTCTCTTTCTCAGATGTCTCCTTTATTTAATTTGGAGATGACTCTAGAGGAGGGGGCCCTACCCACCATACACTACTCCACCTTTCTGTTCAGCTTCTAAAGCAAACCAATGATGAGAAGAAGGCGGACGCTGCCATTGCTCACCTCTCCTGAAAATGCTAGGTGCTTAATTGTCATACTCTCCCACCAACCCTTCTGACTTTTCCCTGTTCTTCCAGCTTTGCGTGTTTAACCACCTCAATACCGGGCAATTTCATCCCCTTCCTGCCCGGGCCATTTTTCAGCTTTCAGCACTGTCACACTTTGAATGACAATTGCGCGGTTATGCAACACTATACCCAAATTAAATGTTTATCATTTTTTCCCCACAAATAGAGCTTTCTTTTGGTGGTATTTGATCACCTCTGCAGTTTTTATTTATTGCGCTATAAACAAAAGAAGAGGGACAAGTTTGAAAAAAACACAATATTTTTTACTTTTTGCTATAATAAATATCATTTTTTTTTTTAAAAAAAGGTTTTTTTCCTCAGTTTAGGCCGATATGTATTCTTCTTCTACATATTTTTGGTAAAAAATAAAAATCGCAATAAGCGTTTGATTGGTTTGCGCAAAAGTTATAGCGGCTACAAAATAGGGGATAGATTTATAGCATTTTTATTATTTTATTTTTTAACTAGTAATGGTGGTGATCTGCCATTTTTATCGTGACTGTGATATTGCGGCCAACACAACGGACGCTTTTGACACATTTTTGGGACCATTCACATTTATACAGCGATCAGAGCTATAAAAATGCAATGATTACTGCATAAATATGACTGGCAGGGAAGGGGTTAACACTAGGGGGCGATCAAGGGGTTAAATGTGTATCCTAGGGAGTGATTCTAACTGTGGGGGGAGGGGACTGACTGGGGGAGGTGACCGATCGGTGTCCCTATGTACAAGGGACACACCATCAGTCTCCTCTCTCTGACAGGACGTGAATCTCTGTGTTTACACACACAGATCCGCAGTCCTGCTCAGTTACTGGGCAATCGCGGGTGCCCGGCGGACATCACGGCCGCCGGGCACGCACATTGGGTCCCCAGTGACGCGGCGGGCACACGCGTGCCCCCTAGTGGCTCGGGAAGGCGAAGACGTCATATGACGTCCGCCCAGAACGAGAGCCTCATCGTCCCGCCGTCATATGACGACGGGCGGTAGGCTAGTGGTTAATCCAGGTCAGTAACTCTAAAGCTATTTAAACCAGTGGGTCAGTGTAACAGCCAGGCAACTAGTATTTTCAGAAGGAGATAATTAGTTGACAGACCCTGTATTTTAAGTTACCCTAAAAGGGGTTCTAAAGTCTCAAGTTTTTTTTATCTTAACACATTCTATACATTAAGGTAAAAAACCTTCTCTGCTGCAGGATACCCCCAGCACCCCCTTACCTGAGCCCGATCCCAATCCGATCCAGCAATGTGCACAAGAGCAAAAACTCCTGTGACTAGGGGGCGGGGCTGAGTCTCGCTGTCTGTGTCAATGGATGGAGCAGCAGGGCTCGGGAGTGCGTATGCACGAGTGCCCTCCAGGGAAAGCAGCTTCCTGTTGGGGGCATTGGACAGAAAGGAGGAGCCAGGAGTGCCAGCATGGGACCCAAGAAGAGAATGTTCGGGGCCACTCTGTGCAATTCAATTGCACAGAACAGGTAAGAATAGAGATTTTTTATTTTTTCGTCCTTTACAATCGTTTTGAAGGGTGATTCCACTCAAAATATAGCCAATAAATAAAATAATAAAATATAAAAAAAATACTATAGCATACTTACCTTGTTGTTTGCTCCTAATCTGCAACCGGTCCACTGCAGCCTCCTCGCTAAGCCTCTCAAGTCTAAAGCCAGTCGTCGACGGTTCTAGTCTCAGCTAGTTGACCAGGGACCGCCAGAGATTGGAACCATGTATGGGCAGGCTGATTGTACCCAAATTGATTGTTCGATCAACTTGGGTACAACCAGCCTGTGGGATTTTTCATGTGATTATTGCCAGTGGCTATAGCCTCTAGCAATTATCACTGTGTGTTCTCCTTGCAGGTAGGGCTACCCCGCTTAGCTCAGCGGGAGGGACTTGAGGTTGCAGGAAAGAAAATCGCTCAATCTATGGCCGACTTTGGTCTCTCAAGTCACTCCCTCTCAGTCGCACTCCTGCCTCCTACATGTACAATACAGAGTTAATAGCTCTGCATTGTATGTGATGACACCAAGGCACCATCCACAGCCCAGAGCACTTGAGGGAGAAGAAACAACCAGAGCAAGTATAAGATAAGCACAGCAACCTGTTCATCTTCCCTAGACATAACAAGCATTTAACCCTTACTTATGTTCAATTAGCTCCTAAAACTAAATCTACGGGTTGCCTAATTCCACAAAGACATGTATTCCCTGCATGTTGGAACCAAACATCAGCACCACCCATAAGCCTGTGGTTCGTTTGATGAGACTCATCTCATGGAGGAACTGATGGCCTTGATTAATCATAAGAGGAACGCTTTTTGAAAACTTTGAGTTATCGGACCCAATTCACGTGCACTGCTGAATATATAGCGATATCCTAAAATCTCAAGATTAACCCAAACTCAGGTTTCCCAATTTACCAACCTGAGAGTATTAACGTCACCTTGTGGTGGGGGAATGCCAGTCGCTGCTCCCCACCCTTACCTTGGCAGGCTTACCAGACTGGCCTATCAGTCTCTTCCCACCCCCTTTTTACCCCCCCCCCTTTTTTTTTTCTTCTCTCTTTTTACTTTTTCCCCCAGCCTGTCTGAATCATTCTAGAACATTGCATCTTACTCTACCTACTGTATATTAACTCCTAAAATTCAATGGATACAAGCTCTTCCACTAGCTTTTAGACATGTGCATTCGTTTTCGTCCGAATGCATTTTCGTCCGAATTTCTGGGATTTTCGCGTTCGATTTAACAAATGATAACGAACGTGCGAAATCCAAAAGATCCGACATAAAAAATGCTTTATTTTCATTTCGTTGCGACAACAGTTCCATATAGATAGAAGATTCGACATGACGGTGACAATAGCGATCTGTGTCTATCGAATCTGCGGTTGAATGTGCCTAACCTTAACTCTATTAGTCCAAGATTATTCGACATAGAGAGAAAAGAGTCGACATTATAGAGACATGAAGATTCGACGAAGCAGCTAAAGACATACGATCGCCACAAACGGACATTTATGGTCAAATGCTCCGCCCATAGGCTATAGAAGAATTCTAATGTTGGTTGACTAGTAATAATAATTAATAAATATAATTATTATTAGTCATACAACATTAGAATTCTACTATTGCTTGTGGGCGGAGCATTCGACCAGAAATCTTCGATTGCGGCGTCGTACAGTTTAGCTGCTTCGTCTAATCTTCTTAGAGCATTCAACAGACATCATAAGCCTTCAATGACAGATTGAACCTTAATTCGGATTTTCGGACGAATGCCTTTTTTAACTAAACTAAATAAATAAAAACTAATTTCGGGAGTAACTAAAAAAAAAAAAAATTCGGATGAAAACGAAATTCTGTTACGAAATATTTCAGTGTGCACATGTCTACTAGCTTTAGGTAGTGACAGCTCTTTATGAGTAGGCTCTCCTGTACTACCGCTGAGATAGTTTATTCTCTGTTTTTGTTTTCCGTTCCTCACCTGGAGCTTCTGTGCTTTTGTACTATTTTGTACTCTTTATATATTTTTTGCAAAATAATAAATAATGTAAAAAAAAATTAAATCAATAGGAATAGCTTACCCAGGTGACAAGTGTATGCTGGAACAGGAGACTGAGGGCAGCTCTAGGTATTCCTTGGACGTTTTAAACGTTGGCCATGAGGACCACATGCTTTGGTCAAGGACCATATGAATGTCCTGATGTTGGGTTAGCTTTTAAAATTAAATCTATGGAAGTAGCTTATCCAGGGGACATTTGTGTTTTAGAACAAGAGACTGAGGGCAGCTGTAAGTATTCCTTAGAGCAGGAGTGTCAAACTCCATTTCATCACAGGTCGCATCAGCATTATGGTTGCCCTCAAAGGGCTGGTCGTATCTTTAATACCAGATGTTCAGAGCACCTTTACATCAGATGCCAAGACTCCCCCACCATCACAAGTCAGGAGTCCTCCACCCTTTCTTACAGTAGAGTGCACCCCCTTTACCTTGCGTTGCTGCTAGGAATAAGCTGGGGATGGGAAGCAGAAAGTTCATGGTCCGGAAGAGGACCAGAGGAGGGCTGGAGTCTGCTGAATGTTGAGACCAGGGAAGGGGAAGATCAGGGGTTGCTGATGGCAGCAGAGAAATTAACCTCTCTGCAGCTGCACGGAGAAGCACAGGAGCTGGTGGAGCAGTTCTGTCCTCCTCTCTGCTGCCAACTGCTGGGACAAGGTGGGGGCCAGTGTTGCCAACCATCAGTATATTTACTGGTAGCCAGTAGAAAACTGGCCCCTTTCTCCTGCCAGTAAATGGCAGTAAGAGGAAAAAGGTTGCCAGTAAAAAATATGGCCGTGACGCTTGGTTCGGGAACCGGGCATGTGCAGCTCGGGTCAGGAGCCGGCCAGGACCATCCAAGTGCCTGCTACAGTGTGTTTGGGTGGTACCGGCAGGGTTGCCAACTTTCAATAAATTTATGAACAGTTTGTAAAATCCATAATTTTTGCATCTGTCTGTGAATGTCCACTATGAACATGCAGACTGCATGTCCATAATGGACATTTGTGGACAGATGCAAAAATTACAGATTTTGCAAACTGTTTGTAAGTTTACTGAAAGTTGGCAACCCTGGGTACCGGCGGGGGGGGGGCCTGACGGAGACAGTGCCTGAGCATGTTGTGTGATGTCATGGTGCAAGGGAGCCGAGCAGAACAGCCAAAGCCTCATGTGCGGGTCTGTGGGACGGGAGCATGGCAAGCTGGGAACAGTACTGTCAGTGCTGTTTGGACTGGGGGGGGGGGCTGAGAGGACCACCTGGCATGGAGAGAGACTGTCACTGTGACTCACAATGGGATATGTTAGTGATCTGTGCTGCTGCACACTGCTGTCCGTGTCACTGTGAGAGTCCATTTTATGTGCGTGTGGCCCATTCTAATTTTCTGCCCCTGAGTCCTGTCCCTGAGCCACTTACTATATTGAAAATAAAATAAGAAATATGGTTTTTGCCTTAATATCTACCTTAAATCACATTGCTTATTGCATATTGTACTTATTTGTAGCCTAAATACTGAAATTTGCACTTACAACTGTAATTTTGTAAGTTTTGGAAATGGCATTAAAAACTTGGCTGTGCCAGTAAATTTTGTGTTTCGTGTCAGTAAATTTTAATCTGGCAGGTTGGCAACACTGGTGGGGGCTGAGATGAGGGGGGGGGGTGCTGCAGCTGCAGGAGAGGTGTGAGGGCCACATGAAATGGTTGGGGCAGGCAGGATTCGGCCCATGGGCCCTGTGTTTGACACATGTGATTTAAAGGCTATAAACTTTGTCCAGGAGGACCATATGCTTGGGTCAAGGGTCATCTAAATATGATGATCTTAGGTTAACTCTTAAAATTAAATCTAATTTATCTGATTGACAAATGTGTTTTAGAACAGGAGATTGAGGTGAGCTCTGTGTAGTCCTTGAAGGCTTTAAACTTTGTCCAGGAGGACCATATGCCTAGGTCAAGGGCTGTATGACTGAGCTGATCTTGGGTTAGCTCTTCAATGAGCATAGTTTGGTCTGTACTAAAGTTTGATGGGTCCAGGCATATATTTAAGTTAGGTATTTAGCTGTTTGCCTGGAGTTAAGGAGCCTTATGATAAGCCCAGACTAGCAGAAGGCAGCTGTCTTTTAAATGCGTGGCAAATGCTGCAATGAAAAAAGGTCAATTGATTCATTTTTTAGACCCAACAAAAAAGGTGCACATGGAAGGGGCAGTTATCGGTACCCGGCAATGCCAGTGCACAAACAGAAAGTCTGAAAGAGCACTTGTGTAGAAAGTTTTTACATTCCGAGAATCCTTGAGACATCTGTTGTATAAGAGATCCACGCCAAGGCATTATCTTCTCCGCTACACTCTGACCATTCATGGTGGACGTTACGACCAGGACGTTAACTAACCGGAAACGGCTCCAGCTCTGCGGTATACTAAATTCGTGTCTCTGCCTTATGTTCCAGCTCTTTTGCTGCCATGTAAATCTTGAGAAATTGTTCTGGCGTAAAGATGATGAAAAGGCCAGCGACATTAGCCATCATTAGAAGAGAAATCATGTATTCCTCGCAGCCGAGATGCACATAATTAGAAAATAGAAAAAAGGTCAGATCTTGCCATTATCAACTCAATCAGCCGCAGAGTGCCACGCAGTCAATTAATTCAGCATCTGTGTTTTTTACAATCCTGTGCACGTCTTTCCGTGGCCTGTAACTCTTCAGGGGGACAGATATACTGCTCGGCCAGGCAGGGACGTAAATGGGAGCTGAACAAATGATCTGAGCTAATTGAGAGATTTATGTCACCCGGCCTGCCTGTACCCCATAGCTGCCTCTTTCTGTCTGCAAACCTTTACACAAAATTTCCGCTCTGAATAGAAAATGTACAGTGGTGCCGTGATCTCCAATAAACCGTTCCTTTTGTTGTTTACACGCTCAAATATGTAACATTGTGTGGCGTCTTAGTACAGGAACCTCTACTTTTCAATCTATTAAAATACAAGTTCCATCACATTTGTTTGGTGTCCATTGAGACAGCTCCCTTGTTTCTCCTTTAGTAGAGCATAACTCCCAACTGTCCCTGATTTTGAGGGACTGTCCAAGATTTGGAACAAAGTCGCGCTTTCTTCCTCATTTGTCCCTCATTTTGGTCTGATCTATATGGTTGTATATAAAATGCACTACTTATTCAATGACTAATGGGTTAGTCCATAGGCGTGCGCACAGGGTGTGCCAGGTGTGCCCAGGCACACCCTCTAATCACCCTGTGCAGCACAGATTCGCCCTACGGCCTTAGCTTCCACCCACAGAGCTGCTGGCTTCCCTCCTCTCCTGCCGGCTGTTGCTGCCAAGATGTTTTAGGATGAATGGGGGAAGGGGCCATTAAATATGTAATTTGCCGGTCCCTTCCCTTTCTGAATGAACATTGAGAGTGATCAGTAGGGTGTGTTTGAGCTTTGGGGTGCACACCCTAATGCAGGGGTCTCCAAACTGTGGCCTGAGGGCCAGATGTGGCCCTTTGCTAGCCTTTATCTGGCCCTTGGGGCACTATTCCTCCCATTGATATGAGGCACTATTCCACCCCACTGACACCAACAAGGGGGAACTATTTCTTCTACTGATACCAATGACGGGATACTATTCCTCCTACTGATAGGGGTACTACTGCTCCTCCTACTGACCACCAACCCTGAGGCTCTATTTATTCTCCCTTTTCTGCCCCCCACTGGCCACAATCCGGCCCTCTTAAAGTCTGAAGAACAATAAACTGGCCCTTTGTTTGAAAAGTTTGAAGACCCCTGCCCTAATGCAATAGGCTGCGCACACCTATGGGTTAGTCACAGGATTTGGACAGGGAGGTGACTTAGCTGTGTTGTTCTGACTTTAGTAGAGAAAAGTCAGGTCATTGGTAGGAATAGTCATCTCATATAACTTAATTTACAAAATGTCACCATAGAAAATGGCCTTGAAAAATGGGTGAGGTTGGCCTAAAAAATAAGCCAAAACGTGTATGCCAACAGGCTCCAGAAATAAATACCCAGCCCTATGATAATTCCATGCAGACTTCAAATGATGCTCAAAGGGGCACATTGCACAAAGCAGGTTTTTCAGGCAATGTGGTGGTCACACTTACTACACTACATCTGGAAAGTATTCACAGCGCTTTAATTTTTCCACATTTTGTTATGTTACAGCCTTTTTCCAAAATGGATTCAATTCATTACTTTCCTCAAAATTCTAAAAACAATACCCCATAATGACGACGTGAAAGAAGTTTGTTTGAAATCTTTGCAAATTTATTAAAAATAAAAAACGAAAATAATCTCATGTACATAAGTGTTCACAGCCTTTACTCAATACTTTGTTGAAGCACCTTTGGCACCAATTACAGACTCAAGTCTATTTGAGTATGATGCTACAAGCTTGGCACACCTATTTTTGGTTAGTTTCCCCCATTCTTCTTTGCAGGACCTCTCAAGCTCCATCAGGTTGGCTGGGGAGCGTTGTGCACAGCCATTTTCAGATCTCTCCAGAGATGTTCAAGTCTGGGCTCTGGCTGGGCCACTCAAGGACATTTACAGAGTTGTCCTGTAACCACACCTTTGTTATCTTGGCTTGGCTTTGCTTAGGGTCGTTGTCCTATTGGAAGAAGAACCTTCGCCCCAGTCTGAGGTCCAGAGTGCTCTGGAGCAGGTTTTCATCAGTCTCTGTATATTGCTGCATTCATCTTTCCCTCAATCCTGACTAGTCTCACAGTTCCTGCTGCTGAAAATCATCCCCACAGCATGATGCTGCCACCACCATGCTTCACTGTAGGGCTGGTATTGGCCAGGTGATGAGCGGTGCTTGGTTTCCTCCAGACATGATGCTTTCCATTCAGACCAAAGACTTCAATCTTTGTTTCATCAGACCGAAGAATTTTGTTTCTCATGGTCTGAGAGTCCTTCGGGTGCCTTGTGGCAAACTCCAGGCGGGGTGTCATGTGCCTTTTACTGAGGAGTGGCTTCCGTCTGGCCACTCCCCCATACAGGTCTGATTGGTGGAGTGCTGCAGAGATGGTTGTTCTTCTGGAAGGTTCTCCTCTCTTCACAGAGAAACGCTGGAGCTCTGTCAGAGTGACCATCAGGTTCCTAGTCACCTCCCTGACTAAGGTCCTTCTCCACTGATCACTCAGTTTGGCCGGGCGGCCCGCTCTAGGAAGAGTCCTGGTGGTTCCAAACTTCTTCCATTTATGGATGATGGAGGCCCCTGTGCTCATTGGGACCTCCAATGCCACAAATATTTTTCTGTACCCTTCTCCAGATCTGTGCCTTCATACAATCCTGTCTCGGAGGTCTACAGACAACTCCTTGGACTTCATGGCTTGGTTTGTGCTCTGACATGCACTTTTAACTGTGGGACCTTCTATAGACAGGTGTGTTCCTTTCCAAATCATGTCCAATCAACTGAATTTACCACAGGTGGTCTCCAATCAAGTTGAAGAAACATCTCAAGGATGTTTAGTGGAAACAGGATGCACCTGAGCTCAATTTTGAGTGTCATGCAAAGGCTGAGAATACTTGTACATTCGATTTTTTCGTTTTTTATTTTTTATAAATTTGCAAAGATTTCAAACAAAATTCTTTCACGCTGTCATTATGGGGTATTGTTTGTAGATTTATGAGGAAAATAATGAATTTAATCCATTTTGGAATAAGGCTGTAACATAACAAAATGTGGTAAAAGTTAAGCGCTGTAAATACTTTCCGGATGCACTGTAAGTAGTTATGTACCATGTATGGCCCGATGAACAGCAGGTCAAATTCTCTTGAAATCCGGCGATTAGAGATCAGGTCAGAAAAGTAAGAAGTCCTTTTTTCCATTCACTCCATCCAGGGAACACTCTGCCTTGATTTTTACCAGGCTGAGGTTTAGGGCCATTCAGAAGAAGAGAATACAATCAATCAAATGTAAGCATTGTTTGACCTATTTTAATGAAGCATTGATAATGGCTGTTCTCCTCTGATAGTCTGATATACGCATGTGATGACTCGTGATGTTAACTTACCATAAATGTCTTTTCTTTCCAGATGGTGAAGGCAATCCAAGTACTTAGAATCCACCTGCTTGAACTGGAAAAGGTGAATGAATTGTGCAAGGATTTCTGCAACCGCTACATCACCTGTCTGAAAACCAAAATGCACAGCGATAATCTCCTCAGGAACGACTTAGGAGGACCCTATTCCCCAAACCAAGCGTCCAACAGCCTTCACACACAGGTCAGACAACACAGAGTCCTCATTCTATGTGCATCAGAGTAGATACTTTTTGTATGAAGATTGAATTGAAGGCCACAGAGACTCCAAGTCAGAGATCATTAGAAACATCCCACACAACATACCTAATGAAAATAGATTATTGGGCCCAAACATAAGATGCCATGGACTCAACCACCCACAGTGCAGAGCAGATTACTTCAGAAATATGTCGCTACCCCCTGTAGGCTAGTGGGAAAGGTCAAGTAAATTGTCATTTACCCCAGGCAGGGCTGCTGATAGGGGGGGACCACCAGTCCTCTTGTAGGGGGCCCAGGCTCACAGGGGGGCCCAAGCTTAAAGGGGGGACCAAACAGAAGAGGGAATCAGTGCGGTTGGATGGAGGGGCAATTAAAGGATGTCCTATGTAACTCTCTGCAGCAGCTGGAACTGGTTTCTCTTCCTCTCGCCGACTTTCAGCTGCTGCAGGGAGAGACACAGACTGTCCCATAAAAAAAAAAATAACAAATTATAACCCTGTATGGTTTTAATCCCTTGTAAAATGTACTAAAATTATTGGGGAAAAAATTTGTTTAAAGAAAAAATATGTAAAAATTGTAAAATATTTTTCTTTCAAAACATTCTATTTTTTTTAAAACTATGATGAAATGTTTTTGTTCAAAAATTTAAAAATGGCTAATTCACACAGCTTCTCTGTTTTCTTTGTGTCTGCTAAGAATGATTTTAGTATATTTTTAGTGAAAATGTTGCTTTGATATATTTAAGAGGGGCCCTGCCAGGTAGGCTGTATGGGGCCCCCGTAATTTTTAACAGCAGCCCTGACCCCAGGGCTGTGTCTTTGGCATGAGGTGAAGTACGAGGCAGTGGGCACCAGTCACTTTTTTGGTGGTTGACAATGTTGTTTTCACCATAAGTTTAAGGAGAGATGGTGACGGGCGCCAGATACTCATGACCCTACACAGACTCCAAACCCCACTCTCTGCTATACAGAACAAGGGACTTCAAGCTGTAACTGGTATTCTGTAAGCTACCAGCCTCCCTGTAAGGCCGAACTTCACAGAGCTTTCTGAGACACCTCCTGTAGCAGGGTTTTCCATCTCAGCACACCGTGTTGGGACCAGGTTCCCTCCATACAGACAGGGCCAGCTTCAGGCCTAAACCCTAGGCCTAGTCTCTTAAGCACACAAACGCCCTTCCTTGGCAGCAGGTCTAGCAGCAGGACTGATACACTACCTCCCCAGGGTAAGAGCCTAGGAGGAAGACACCTCCGTAAGGTAGACCCACAAATGTTTACCCTTCCCCAGCATGCACCACCGGAAATACTTTTTCTGTCTGGTGTTTCCACAGGGAGATGTGGCCAACAGCTTAGCCCGTAAAGGCAGTCGATATAAAAAAATAGTCTACATATAGTTGATACATAGACCACATACTGTATGTTGCACTGTTCTAAACAATAATAAAAGGTACAATTAATGAATTATGAGTAAATGAATTAAGTCCTCTGGGCCTTAAAATGTATACATGAGTCCTTATCTTCCAATGTATGGACTCATATATTAAATCCACGAGTCCATATTTTCTAATATACATAAAATTCACCAATGAAAGAGTCCAAAATCAAATAAACATGCTCCCAGTGAGTTCCACCACCATTCATAAGAATCTCAGCCTCTTACCAGAATAACAGACCCCAATTTATAGGAGGCTTGGTACACAAAGGGTTAACCCAAACACTCAGATCACACCACTCAGAGTCCGAATGGATCCTGCACTGGATGGACTGTTGTCTTTATTTAATCTTACCAACTATATAACTATGTGCAGTAACTATTTAATACAAGAAATGCACTCACAGGATGAGTTAAGTTAAAACGCTAATAAGGACACAGAACATGCCACCAGCCGGTCAGGCATGGTGACGTCAGCATAAGCCCCACCCCAACGCATTTCATCCGCAGAGACTTTCTCCATGTGTTTGACCTCAAGGGCACCTTCTCCAGGTGTTTGTTCCACAAGGGCAACAATAAAAACTATAGGCTTCCAATGTATTTTGGGGGCCAAAGCACCCCACTTCATCAGGCTGCTTTACCAGGCAAGTATTGGCTGCCTATTTTTTTTTTCCTGTTGTCCTTTGTGAAGCAATCAAAAAACAGTTGAACTCTCAGCAACATGTGTTTGGTGCTCCTTTTGGCTCAACTATATATTGTCTTTTCAAAGTGGGTGCCCCCTATCTCTTGGGGGACCCTAGCTTTGTTAAAGAGCTGCCAAGCCTAGACCATCTGAATCAGACAATGGCAGGCCACAGGTTGCAGAAAATAAATTTGCACGATTTCCCCAATCAACACAAACAGTGCTGACAGGGGAATCCCTCCTGCCAAGACATTGTATTCTACCGGTGGGGGCATGGGTAGTCGACAGTGATTATTGAAAAGGGGGTATGTGATTCCATGCAAAGGAAAAGGAGAGTGCTAAACAGGAGAGAAGAACTGCTGCCCCTACAAAATACTGCCACCTAGGTGGAGTAGCAGCCAATAGCGATAATCGTAAGTAAATCCAACAGGCTGGTTGTACCCAAGTTGATAGATCGATCAATGATTTGTCAGTGTGCCGCTCAGGCTCGGTGACTGTGGGGAGTAGTGTGGGTGATGTCGCATCCACTGCAGGAGTGCCAGCAAGGAATGGAGCTTGTCCCAGCTCCTATAGCCACTAGAAGGAAGATAGGAAGAATCTCTGGTGCCGCACATCTACGGCGTCCTGTGATGGTTATGGGAGAGACAACCTCAGCCTGGGCTCCCACCAGGCCACGCCCCCAACGTGGTTCACTCGCGTGTGAAACACGTTTAGCTGAGTGAAATACGTTGGGGACGTGGCCTGGCGATAACCCAGGCTGAGATTGTGTCTCCCATAACCATCACAGGACACCGTGGATGTGCGGCACCGGGGATCCTTCCTCTCTTGACCTATCACTAAAGAATAGAGAGGAAGGATCCCTGGTGCTGCACATCCATGGTGTCCTGTGATGGTTATGGGAGAGACAACCTCAGCCTGGGCTCCCACCAGGGCATTCCCCCAACGTGGTTCACTCGCGTGTGAAACGCGTTTGGAGGAGTGAAAAACGTTGGGGGCATGGCCTGGCGGGAGCCCAGGCTGAGGTTGTCTCTCCCATACCCATCACAGGACACCGTGGATGTGTGGCACCAGAGATCCTTCCTCTCTCGACCTATCACTAAAGAAACGAGATGAAGGATCCCTGGTGCCGCACATCCATGGTGTCCTGTGATGGTTATGGGAAAGATAACCTCAGCCTTGGCTTCCGCCAGGCCAAGCCCCTACGGGTTTGGCGGAGTAAAACACGTTGGGGCATGGCCCAGCCTGAAGTTGTCTCTCCCATACCCATCACAAGGACACCGTGGATGTGTGGCACCAGGGATCCTTCCTCTCTTTTTTCTAGTGATAGATCGATCAACTTGGTGCATTCAGCCTGCCCACAAACAGTTAGAATCTCGGCCGGTTCCTACTGAACCGGCCGAGATTCGAACCGTCTATGGCTGGCCTAAGGCCCTTTTATCTACTATCCAAGGATCCAGATCCTTCTAGCGCCATGGTCCTACCTCTACTTGAGTATAAAAAGATGGGCTGGGAAGTTGCACAGAAGCCAGGTGTCATATTTTTGGACCAATAAGGACAATTTTAGTGATTTTTTTTTTTACCTTTTCCATTTTGGATGTATCAGAATTTAAATCTGAGGCCTAGCCGATATTACACATCTCTGCTGGACAAACGTACACTTGACTGGCCAGCCATGCTTTCGCACTGTGTCACAACAATACCCCGGCTATCTTCCCCCGATCAGCAGTCACAAATCCAGCAGCCTTTTGTGTTGTGCGTTTTATGGGCTGCGGAGAATATTTAAATATTGTATGCGCTGGCACTGGAGATGATATCAGGAATATTTGATGCGCTCTACATGAAAAGATATATTCATTATGAGCAATTTTCTTTCATTTTCCTTTTCCTCCCAGGATCGCCTCAAAAATACAAATAAATAATGGCACAAAAAAAAATAATCTAATTTAGACATCCTGAAATAACAGAACCACTTAATCACTGATTTTAAAAGTAGGGAGAGGGGGCTTTTTCTTCCTCTTGTTTGCTAATATCCTCTGGAAAAGAGACTTCTTATGCCGTCTCTGCTTATTGCGCTTTCCCTTATGAGCGAAATTAGCAAGAAACTTGCATAAAGGACGACAATAATTGCTCAACGAGCATCTCGTTTGTAATTTATTAGCTTCTATTATTGCAGGTTGCCATGGCAACAACTTGCATCCCGGGCGACAAGAGAGATGTTAGATATGAAGCGGTGGGGCTGCGCGCTCGGGAAAATGGAGATGCACATTTTTATCAGTAATTCTGCTGAAAATAGGAAGTGAGAAGTTAATGAGATGTAAAGCTGTCCTGTGGCTGTTGTGAATAGATTTTTTATTTTTTTTAAATGTTGATCTAATTAGAATGCATTGGTCAGGAAACGTAATGAGGATTTAAGCTCTCGCAAAAAAACACCTCCAGATCCTGGCAGAAAATAAATATATTATGATGGTAATGAATAGTCCATGGCTGGAAGTGGACGTCCACCTTTCCTGAAGGAAAATTCCAGTTTCTGTTTTAATTCAGGCTCGTCCCGACATAAATTTCATTTTTTATGCTATATAATTATATAGTAATATTTTATGAACAATGTATATATTTCATGGATAAGTCTGTCTTCTGCTTCTCACCTTCCATTGTAGGCTCGTAACCTTAAGCCTGGTATATTAGGCCTCATTTATCTTAAAGTAAAACTTTACTTTCTGCTGAGTTTTATGTGTTGGGTTCCATTTTCAGAATGCTATCAGGATTGTAATAGGAAACAATGCACTGCTAGCAAACCTATAGCCTTTCAGCAGGGCTGGTGCAAGGATTTTTGACACCCTAGGCGAAACCTCATTTTGCCGTGCCCCCATTGCTCCACCCCCTTTGCCCTGCCCATGTATACCCCACCTTTTTAATGAAGTGCCCATCAAATGCAGCCCACCAGCGCACATCAAATGCAGCCTCACCAGCGCCCACCAAATGCAGCCTCACCAGCGCCCACCAAATGCAGCCTCACCAGCGCCCACCAAATGCAGCCTCACCATCAATGCAGCCTCACCAGCGCCCATCAAATGCAGCCTCACCAGTGCCCATCAAATGCAGCCTCACCAGTGCCCATTAAATGCAGCCTCACCAGCGCCCATCAATGCAGCCTCACCAGCGCCCATCAAATGCAGCCTCACCAGCGCCCATCAAATGCAGCCTCACCAGCGCCCACCAAATGCAGCCTCACCAGCGCCCATCAATGCAGCCTCACCAGCGCCCATCAAATGCAGCCTCACCAGCGCCCATCAAATGCAGCCTCACCAGCGCCCATCAAATGCAGCCTCACCAGCGCCCATCAATGGAGCCTCACCAGCGCCCATCAATGCAGCCTCACCCGCGCCCATCAAATGCAGCCTCACCAGCACCCATCAATACAGCCTCACCAGCGCCCTTCAAATGCAGCCTAACCAGCGCCCATCAAATGCAGCCTAACCAGCGCCCATCAAATGCAGCCTCACCAGCGCCCATCAATGCAGCCTCACCAGCGCCCATCAATGGAGCCTCACCAGCGCCCATCAAATGCAGCCTCACCAGCGCCCATCAAATGCAGCCTTTACCAGCGCCCATCAAATGCAGCCTCACCAGCGTCCATCAAATGGAGCCTCACCAGCACCCATCAATGAATATTTGCTTGCTTCCATTCATTTGGGAGTCGAGACACAGACACAGTCCTCTGCTGCACCTCTGACACAATGTGCGATTGAATCGGCGGCTGCCTGCTGATGCTGAGACTTATGCCCTGTACACACGATCGGATTTCCGATGGAATAAAATCCGATGGATTTTTCCATCGGAATTCCGATGAAGCTGACTTCCATCAGTCTTGCCTACACACCATCAGACAAAATTCCAACCGTCCAAAACGCTGTGACGTAAAACACTCCGACGAGCCGAGAAAAATTAAGTTCAATGCTTCTCAGCATGCGTCGACTTGATTCTGAGCATGCGTGGGTTTTTTCTCCGATGGAGTTCCCCACAGACGATCGGAATTTGCTATCGTTTTTTTTTCCATCGGTAAAATTTAAAACATGTTCTATTTTTTTACACCAATGAAAAAAAGACCGATGGGGACCACACACGATCCTTTTTTCCGATGAAAAAAGTCCATCGGTCTTTTTTCATCAGAAAAACCAATCGTGTGTACGTGGCATAAGTTGCTTGCTGCAGAGAGAAGAGTGTAGGAACACCAGTGGCCGGGCGCCCTAGGCAGCAGTGTGCCTTAGGCGGCTGCCTAGTTTGCCTAGTGGTAGCACCGGCCCTGCCTTTGAGTATAGTTAAAGGTGAACTCTGGGGAGATACGCAACACACTGATTAATGCAGCCCTGTACTCATTAATGCATAATTGAATGTATTTTTTTTTTAAAGACAAGCAATATCAGTCCATAGCGGTATCAGCTTCTTGCAGTCCCTGTCCAGCAGAGGTCAGAATGGGAGAGGGAGGAGAAGCAAAAGGAGCCAGTCAGGAGTTGTGCAATGTTCATGTACTAACAAGGAACATACTGACACAAGGGAAGAGCAGAGTGACAGAGAGATGAGCTCATAATTTTGCTCTATTTACTTTCACTGTCTAATCACAGGCTAAGGCAGCTATTCTCAAACAGAGTTGCAAGGAACCCTAGCGTTCCTCCAGAGCTTGCTAGGGGTTCCTTGAGCTTTGGTCGATTGACTTCCCATCTGATGGTGCCTGCATAGTTCCAGGGCAAGCACCACTTGGAAGAGCCAGCGGTATAACACCAATGATCCTTTTAGCTAAGGGACATTTACCCACTGACCACCAATGTGACTACCATTTTTTCCACTAACCTCCAATGAATTGGTTTTATCAGTTATACCATAAGAAAAAAATATTTCAAAGGTTCCTTTAGGACAGCCTTTCTGAACTAGGGTTCCTTTAGTGCAGGGGTCTCCAAACTATGGCCCTTCAGTTGTTCATAAACTACAATTCTCGTCATGCCTAGTTATGTGTGTGAATGTCAAAGTTTCACAATGTCTCATGGGACGTGTAAATGCGCAACAGCTGGAGGGCCGTAGTTTGTAGATCCCTGCTCTAGAGCTTGCTAGGGGTTCCTTAAGCTGTGGCTGATTGAATTCCCATCTGATGGAGCCTGCATAGTTCTGGGGCCAACACCACTTGGAAGAGCCAGCAGTATAACACCAATGATCTTTTTAGCTATCTGTAAGGGTATCATTCTGACCAGCATGGTAAATGGGGCATTTTTCCTAATGACCTCCAAAGTAACTGGCATTTTTCCCACTGACCTCTGATGATTTGGTTTTATAAGGTGTACCTCAAGACTTGAAAATTATTTCAAAGGTTCCTATAGGGCATGTTGCCAGTGATTCCTTGAGCTGTGGCTGATTGACCTCCCATCTGATAGTGCCTGCATAGTTCTGGGGCCAACACCACTGGAAAGAGCCAGTGGTGTGACTCCATTAGTGGCAGCCAGTCCATACGGGGCGCATTGGGATTCCAATGGGTTTTTTGATTAGAGCCGGAGCACTGTGCCCCGAGCCCACCCACTTGTGTGACAATAGCGATTTATTATTCGCTATTGTCTTCCTGATTCTCCTCCCGGCCAATCAGGAATCGGGTTAATTAGTGGGAGGAATAGTGCTCCATCATTGGTGTCAGTGGGAGGAATAGTGCTCCATCATTGGTGTCAGTGGGAGGAATAGGGCCCCAAGGGCCTGATAAAGGCAAGCAAAGGGCCACATTCGGACCCAGGGCCGTAGTTTGGAGACCACGGATCTAAGTGACCAATGTTCTGTGAACGTTCTGTATAGTAACTATTAGCAGGGGTTCCCTGAGCCTGGAAATGTATTTAAAGTGATCCTCTATGGCACTAAGGATAAAAAAGGTTCCTCTGGAGTAAAAGGGTTGAGAAAGGTTGGGCTAGGGGTTGGACAAGGCAATACTTAACCACAGCAAAGAAGAATTAGGACTCTGCCAGACAGGGCTATGCTGTGTGCAGCAGAAAACAAACACTCCTGCGCATAAGTAGATAACCAGATGGGCTATATATCGTGATAGTGTATGTCACAGGCCTTGCTGCCCTCAGGGATAGGGGTATCCATATCCTAACAGTCAAAGAGAAAAAGAATAAAATGGCGCACCAGCCTTGTCCATTATCCTTTGGATATATTTTATTAAAAGTAGGTAAAAGGAAAACTACTCACAAACATAGGTAGGTAACTCGCAGTGTAAATAGTCTCCAATCGCAGCAATAGGTCTAAGACAGATAAACTCCAGATGGTCACGGAGGAGATCACAGGGGCCTCTGCCGACTGACACGTTTCGAAGGAATTCCTTCTTCCTCAGAGCCCAGCCGTCTGTAGTTTTCTTTTTACCTACTTTTAATAAAATATATCCAAAGGATAATGCAAAAGGCTGGTGCGCCCTTTTCTTCTTTTTCTCTATGCTGTGTGCAGAACTGTGTAAATATCAGGACTGGATAGACAGAAATATAAATCCTTTGGAAGGTAAAATATCGGGAAGAGAAATTAGCAATGCTTGCAACTCTGTAACCTGTCTACGAAATGTAACACTTTTAATCCGATGTGCTATGGGCAGTACCGCCGAATTCTTCTCTTGTTTTAATAAATGATTCTTCATATTTTCTCTCTTCCTCATTACCTCATTTCCTTTTATTCTACCTTTCTTGGAAACCAGTTGAGCAAATATACTTCCTTCTCTTGTCATTTTAGGACTTGTTACAGAATTCTCCCAACGCGATGTCCGTTCTGTCCAACAACCCACAAGGAATAGTTGTGCCGTCCACACTACAGCAAAGCAGCCTTTCCATGACAACCGTCAACTCTTCGCAGGTTGTATCAGGTGGGAAAATGTCAAACTGAAATGACTGTACCTAAAGGACTCTGTGTATGGGGGGATGCATTGTGATCTGAGCCCTTTAAAATAAGCAATGTACATACAGTGATGTGATTACATATATGGTCATCTATAGAGCCTGAACATGATTATAGTTTAAAGTGAGCCGATGCTTTGCCCTCGCAGAGCAAAGTAACGAGTTTGCCCAATCGCCCCCAAAGCTTATACCGGCCTTCTGTTCCAATGCTACTGAATTTATCAAACCGAAGAGAAAGTGAAATAGCTGGTACATTCTGGTACGAGGTGAGGGTGATTCTCTTCTCTTCGACCCATGGTACAGCATTCGTTTCCTGAGTGTCCAGTTGTCACACCCCAGTGGTGGTACATGGGGGAGGAGTGAGAGTCCTTAGCCCTCTATACACTATATGCCCAAATGTTTGCGGACACCTGGCGACACCTGATCACACTTGACCCCACCTGATCACACTTGACCCCACCTGATCACACTCGACCCCACCTGATCACACTCGACCCCACCTGATCACACTCGACCCCACCTGATCACACTCGACCCCACCTGATCACACTTGATCACACTTGACCACACCTGACCACACTTAAACTCACCTGATCACACTTGCCCACTCTTGACCACACCTGACCACATCTGATCACACTTGACCACACCTGATCACACTTGACCACACCTGATCACTCTTGACCACACCTGATCACTCTTGACCACACTTGACCACACCTGACCACACTTGACCACACCTGATCACATCTGATCACACTTGACCACACCTGATCACACTTGACCACACCTGATCACACTTGACCACACCTGATCACTCTTGACCACACCTGATCACTCTTGACCACACTTGACCACACCTGACCACACTTGACCACACCTGATCACACCTGACCACACCTGACTACATCTGATCACTCTTGACCACACCTGATCACTCTTGACCACACCTGACCACACCTGATCACTCTTGACCACACTTGACCACACCTGACCACACCTGACCACACCTGACCACACCTGACCACATCTGATCACTCTTGACCACACCTGATCACTCTTGACCACACTTGACCACACCTGACTACATCTGATCACTCTTGACCACACCTGATCACTCTTGACCACACTTGACCACACCTGACCACACTTGACCACACCTGACCACACCTGACCACACTTGACCACACCTGACCACACTTGACCACACCTGACCACACCTGACCACACCTGATCACACTTGACCACACCTGATCACACTTGACCACACTTGACCACACCTGACGACACTTGATCACACTTAATCACCTGATCACACTTTTATGAGCTATATAAGACATCCGATTCTAAAACCATGAACAATATTATGGAGTTGGCCCCCTTTGCAAATATAACATCCTCCACCCTTCTGGGAAGGATTTTAACAAGAGTTTGTAGTGTGTCTGTTAAAATTTTTTGGCCTATTCATTCGAAATGGTCCTAAAAGTGGATGAGAAGACCTGGCCTACATTTGGTGTTCAGTTCATCCCAAAGTTGTTCAGAAGGGTTTGTGGGAAGGGCTCCACACCAAAATCATTAAACTGTGTTTTTATGGACCCATTTATGTCCACCTGAGTAATTTGGAGGGATGTCCACATATTTTTGCATTATAGTGTAATTTACGACCACAGCTAATTTGCACTCATACAGAGCAATATCTCTTCACTGTGATTGGGTAGGCATAGGCAAAGCATTGGTTACCTTTAAATGGCTCTGTACAAAATAGGAAGCAAACTTAAGACTTTCGTACCTTGGTAATAAGAGAAGAAGAAAAAGAAAGGCCTTCAGCATTCTTTACTGGTTAATAGCAGCCAATGAAATCCAAACCTCTACTGGAAAAATGCGTATTTGAATCTGATTGGTTACTGTGAGCCAATCGTGTTTTGATTTCATGTATCATCTTGTTCATGGTTATGAATGTTTCAGTCAATGTTGCAAATGATGATAGTACTTGAAATTAATTTTATCAGAAGGCACACTCATTGCTGGACTTGCTTTAAAGAATAACAATTCCGGTTAGGCTACCTTGAGATTTCCTAGTAATATTATACTAATTTGTAAATTGATTATGGTAATTCTGAATACTATCCCTTTATCGCTGTGAGTGACACTGTTTTATAAGTTCTTTGAGAGCTTTTGAAAAATAAAATGTACTATGCAAAATTACTAATGTATAAAATAATAAAAAAATGGTAATCAATACAAGCCGCCCTAGTGATTACCCCACCGCGCTATTTTAACAGAAGAATACAGTGCATCAAATACTAGCAGCAGCCACTTTAAATATATATAACCCTGTGAAAAATATAGTCAACACACTAAAATAGAATGACAAACTATAAGTGGCGCTAAGTGAATATAACAATTATATTGGTATAAACTGTGAAAAAAGTAATAGTGAAATATACTTAAATCTTAAAAATGAACAAAAGGCATAAAGAAAAATTCCAAAAAATGTGTATAGAGTGACAGCACAAATAAAGTCCATATAAGTGTATAGTGATAGTGTTCAAAATTAGATGATAATCTTCTTCTTTTCCACCACACCACAGTGTTCAAGTGAGTCAAACCCCCTTCAGATAGGACACTCACCGTAATGCAATGCCTTACACTCTCGTGTTTTGGCAAATGAGCAGACAGCACCTCTCAACTAGGTGGATTGGTTCCACATCCGATGCAGTGATCCTCAAACAGGCTCCACATAAATGCAAAAATAAATGCAAAGGATAGTGTAATACTGCAAAGTCAGTTTTATTGGTACTACAAAATCTTCAAATATTGCACTCACATGATAACCAGTAAAATAAGCCAAAATCACACTGCAACCGAATCCACAGCATTAACTTCACACTGTCACAACCAACGAATGATGGTCACGGCAGGCTATTGACAATCTGATCAAGCGTGTGTGGAGTGCCGTGTGTTACAGACTTTATTATCAGCCACCTTTGGAAACGGCGTTCGCAAGTGGAGAGGACAGGTAGAGAGTGGTTTATATACTATTTTGTGACCTGCGCTGATCCTGGGTCTGCCGTGACCATCATTCGTTGGTTGTGACAGTGTGAAGTTAATGCTGTGGATTCGGTTGCAGTGTGATTTTGGCTTACTTTTACTGGTTATCATGTGAGTGCAATATTTGAAGATTTTGTAGTACCAATAAAACTGACTTTGCAGTATTACACTATCCTTTGCATTTATTTTTGCATTTATGTGGAGCCTGTTTGAGGATCACTGCATCGGATGTGGAACCAATCCACCTAGTTGAGAGGTGCTGTCTGCTCATTTGCCAAAACACGAGAGTGTGAGGCATTGCATTGCGGTGAGTGTCCTATCTGAAGGGGGTTTGACTCACTTGAACACTGTGGTGTGGTGGAAAAGAAGAAGATTATCATCTAATTTTGAACACTATCACTATACACTTATATGGACTTTATTTGTGCTGTCACTCTATACACATTTTTTGGAATTTTTCTTTATGCCTTTTGTTCATTTTTAAGATTTAAGTATATTTCACTATTACTTTTTTCACAGTTTATACCAATATAATTGTTATATTCACTTAGCGCCACTTATAGTTTGTCATTCTATTTTAGTGTGTTGACTATATTTTTCACAAAATTACTAATGTACCTGAAATTCTATTATGATGTGATTGCTCACCATGGTGGTTCCATGTCTCTTTTGTAAAGGTATCCAATGTACTCTTGTGTGAGAGGAGAAAATGGACAGCCGCCTATTTCGTTTATGACTAGCTAGTAGGGAAATGCACAGTGGGAGAGCCATTCTTCTACTAGTGCAAAATATAAAAGTCCTGAGGAATGTATTTAAATAAATAAATATATATATATATATATATATATATATATATATATATATATATATATATATATACGTAGCGGACTACCAAAATTGGGGTCGCTGTGCCTTAAATTTAAGGTCAGCCTGAGCAATAGTTTGGCTCAGGTTTTCTGATTCTTTAGATTGGACTCTGCTCTGCTGTAGTGTTGCCTGGGTGTATAGTTCCCCTTGACCTGCAGGTGGCGCTGTTGCCCAGGTCTTGGGTCGAACCACAGGTGGCATTGTAGCGTGATTGGGTGTCCTCTCTCGGGGTACATAAGGGTCAGACGTCATTAGGCGGAGAGATTGGCCGGGGGGATTCCAAGGGGGACCCCTGGTGGCGAGAGTCGCGCCCTTTGGCCCTGCTGGCCAGGGGTGCGTGAATTGGCCGAGAAGTCTCGGGCACCTTCAGCCCGAGGCTATAGTGTTTAAGGTAGGCCCAGTACCTTCAACTGGGTCTACAACCAAACCATCTGAATCCCATGGTACCCGTGGGAGGGTGGCCTGCTCTGAAAGAGAGGAAACCAGGGGAGGACCTGTCCGGAGGATCGGTGAAGGAAGTCACTGTCTCAGGAGGGGCCTGGTTGCCTATCAGAGGGAAGGATTCCGTGAGTTGCACAATAGCTCCTGTGATGTGCCACACTGGCACTTATGATCTCTAAAAGTTGCAGGCACTAGAGAGTTCTAGCTTCTGGAACTAAAGGATTCTGTGCAGTGGCGTAACTAGAACCTTCAGGGCCCGGGTGCAAGAAACCATAAAGGGCCCCCCTGACCACCAGCGGGGGTGCACCCATGGTGGCAGAGCGCCAGAGCTTGGTCGCAAGTGCGACCTTTTGGGACCCTGGTAGTATCGACACTGGTGTCAGTATTTTTTTATTTTAGTTATTTTATTTGTTACCATTTTATTTATTTAGTTTTTCACAAAAAAATTTTAGGAGCCCGTTGGGGGTGGTGGGCTTGGGTGAGATATCATATGTGGATATTCGCCAGCACACCTATCTATATGCCAGTCCTCCTATCCAGGTGTACAGGGGACTGCACAGGAATCCTGGAGCATGCAAATGTGACCCCGGCAACTCCTGAACATACACCCTGCTGGTGGGATGGGAAGAGTGACAGTGTTGGGGGGATGGGATGAGTGTCAGTGGTGGGTGGGTGGGATAAGTGTCAGTAGTGGGGGGGGGGGTGAGTGTCAGTGCTGGGGGGGATGAGTGGCAGTGGTGGGGGGTAGGGATGAGTGTCAGTTCTGGGGGGATGAGTGTCAGTGGTGGGGAGGTAGGGATGAGTGTCAGTGGTGGGGAGGTAGGGATGAGTGTCAGTGGTGGGAGGTAGGGATGAGTGTCAGTGGTGGGAGGTAGGGATGAGTGTCAGTGGTGGGAGGTAGGGATGAGTGTCAGTGGTGGGAGGTAGGGATGAGTGTCAGTGGTGGGAGGTAGGGATGAGTGTCAGTGGTGGGAGGTAGGGATGAGTGTCAGTGGTGGGAGGTAGGGATGAGTGTCAGTGGTGGGAGGTAGGGATGAGTGTCAGTGGTGGGAGGTAGGGATGAGTGTTAGTGCTGGGGGGATGAGTGTTAGTGCTGGGGGGATGAGTGTCAGTGCTGGGGGGATGAGTGTCAGTGGTGGGAGGTAGGGATGAGTGTCAGTGGTGGGAGGTAGGGATGAGTGTCAGTGGTGGGAGGTAGGGATGAGTGTCAGTGGTGGGAGGTAGGGATGAGTGTTAGTGCTGGGGGGATGAGTGTTAGTGCTGGGGGGATGAGTGTCAGTGCTGGGGGGATGAGTGTCAGTGCTGGGGGGATGAGTGTCAGTGCTGGGGGGATGAGTGTCAGTGGTGGGAGGTAGGAATCAGTGTTAGTGCTGGGGGGATGAGTGTCAGTGGTGGGAGGTAGGAATGAGTGTTAGTGCTGGGGGGATGAGTGTCAGTGCTGGGAGGTAGGAATGAGTGTTAGTGCTGGGGGGATGAGTGTCAGTGGTGGGAGGTAGGGATGAGTGTCAGTGCTGGGGGGATGAGTGTCAGTGGTGGGAGGTAGGGATGAGTGTCAGTGCTGGGGGGATGAGTGTCAGTGCTGGGGGGGTGAGTGTCAGTGGTGGGAGGTAGGAATGAGTGTTAGTGCTGGGGGGATGAGTGTCAGTGGTGGGAGGTAGGGATGAGTGTCAGTGCTGGGGGGATGAGTGTCAGTGCTGGGGGGGTGAGTGTCAGTGGTGGGAGGTAGGGATGAGTGTCAGTGCTGGGGGGGTGAGTGTCAGTGGTGGGAGGTAGGGATGAGTGTCAGTGCTGGGGGGATGAGTGTCAGTGGTGGGAGGTAGGGATGAGTGTCAGTGGTGGGAGGTAGGGATGAGTGTCAGTGCTGGGGGGGATGAGTGTCAGTGCTGGGGGGTAGGGATGAGTGTCAGTGCTGGGGGGATGAGTGTCAGTGGTGGGGGGTAGGGATGAGTGTCAGTGCTGGGGGGATGAGTGTCAGTGGTGGGAGGTAGGAATGAGTGTTAGTGCTGGGGGGATGAGTGTCAGTGGTGGGAGGTAGGAATGAGTGTTAGTGCTGGGGGGATGAGTGTCAGTGGTGGGAGGTAGGAATGAGTGTTAGTGCTGGGGGGATGAGTGTCAGTGGTGGGAGGTAGGAATGAGTGTTAGTGCTGGGGGGATGAGTGTCAGTGGTGGGAGGTAGGGATGAGTGTCAGTGCTGGGGGGATGAGTGTCAGTGGTGGGAGGTAGGGATGAGTGTCAGTGCTGGGGGGATGAGTGTCAGTGCTGGGGGGGTGAGTGTCAGTGGTGGGAGGTAGGGATGAGTGTCAGTGCTGGGGGGGTGAGTGTCAGTGGTGGGAGGTAGGGATGAGTGTCAGTGCTGGGGGGATGAGTGTCAGTGGTGGGAGGTAGGAATGAGTGTTAGTGCTGGGGGGATGAGTGTCAGTGGTGGGAGGTAGGGATGAGTGTCAGTGCTGGGGGGATGAGTGTCAGTGCTGGGGGGGTGAGTGTCAGTGGTGGGAGGTAGGGATGAGTGTCAGTGCTGGGGGGGTGAGTGTCAGTGGTGGGAGGTAGGGATGAGTGTCAGTGCTGGGGGGATGAGTGTCAGTGGTGGGAGGTAGGGATGAGTGTCAGTGGTGGGAGGTAGGGATGAGTGTCAGTGCTGGGGGGGATGAGTGTCAGTGGTGGGAGGTAGGGATGAGTGTCAGTGCTGGGGGGGATGAGTGTCAGTGGTGGGAGGTAGGGATGAGTGTCAGTGGTGGGAGGTAGGGATGAGTGTCAGTGCTGGGGGGATGAGTGTCAGTGGTGGGAGGTAGGAATGAGTGTTAGTGCTGGGGGGATGAGTGTCAGTGCTGGGGGGTGAGTGTCAGTGGTGGGAGGTAGGGATGAGTGTCAGTGCTGGGGGGGTGAGTGTCAGTGGTGGGAGGTAGGGATGAGTGTCAGTGCTGGGGGGATGAGTGTCAGTGGTGGGAGGTAGGGATGAGTGTCAGTGGTGGGAGGTAGGGATGAGTGTCAGTGCTGGGGGGGATGAGTGTCAGTGGTGGGAGGTAGGGATGAGTGTCAGTGCTGGGGGGATGAGTGTCAGTGTGGGGGGTAGGGATGAGTGACAGTGGTGGGGGGGTAGGAATGAGTGGCTGTGCTGGTGGGGGGGTGGAATAATTGTCAGTGCTGGGGGTATGAGTGTCAGTGCTGGGGGGAGGGATGAGTGGCTGTGGTGGTGGGGACGGGATGGAATCAGTGGTGGAGGTGGGGACTGGGTACATTGACAGCGCTGGGTGCCGGGATCAGAGACACTTACTTGCTGTCAGTGTCCACTCGGTTTCCCCTGCATTGCTTCATGTCTTTCTCGGCTCCACGTGTTTCTACTCTTCACACAGCGGCCGCGACCTCCTGCAGCTCCTCCCCCACCTTCTCTCAATTGGTGTCAGCAGTGTCCGCCCCGCCCCCCTACATTCTCTCTGTCTCTGGATAGGCTGGGGACGGGCGGTCCACAGTCTCAGCACTGCCTCTGCCTTCTCTCTCTCCCCCTCAGCAGACGAAAAGCCCCCCTCCCCGCGGCGTAACGAACTGACACATGCCGCCCTCACAACAGCAGCCAGAGTGGACACACACAGTCAGGTGGGCCCCTCACACACGGGCGGCGGCGGGTGGGCCCCCCTGAATTGGCAAAACTACAGGGCCCAGTCGCAAGTGCGTCGTGGAGAGGGATGGATGGTGCTAGGTGGGGGTGGGGATGCATGGTGGAGAGGGATGGATGGATGGTGCTAGGTGGGGGTGGGGATGCATCGTGGAGAGGGATGGACAGATGGATGGTGCTAGGTGGGGATGCATCGTGGAGAGGGATGGATGGATGGTGCTAGGTGGGGGTGGGGATGCATCGTGGAGAGGGATGGATGGATGGATGGTGCTAGGTGGGGATGCATCGTGGAGAGGGATGGATGGATGGATGCATCCCCACCCCCACCTAGCACCATCCATCCATCCCTCTCCACCATGCATCCCCACCCCCACCTAGCACCATCCATCCATCCCTCTCCACCATGCATCCCCACCCCCACCTAGCACCATCCATCCATCCCTCTCCACCATGCATCCCCACCCCCACCTAGCACCATCCATCCATCCCTCTCCACCATGCATCCCCACCTAGCACCATCCATCCCTCTCCACGATGCATCCCCACCTAGCACCATCCATCCATCCCTCTCCACGATGCATCCCCACCCCCACCTAGCACCATCCATCCATCCATCCCTCTCCACGATGCATCCCCACCCCCACCTAGCACCATCCATCCATCCCTCTCCACCATGCATCCCCACCCCCACCTAGCACCATCCATCCATCCCTCTCCATAATACATCCCCATCTACACCCAGCACCATGCATCCCTATCCACGCCCAGCACCATCCATCCCTCTCCACGATACATCCCCACCCCCACCTAGCCCCATCTATCCATCCATCCCTCTCCACGATGCATCCCCACTCCCACCTAGCATTATCCATCCATCCCTCTACACCATGCATCCCTACCTCCACCCAGCACCATCCATGCCTCTCCACGATACATCCCCACCCCCACCTAGCCCCATCTATCCATCCATCCCTCTCCACGATGCATCCCCACTCCCACCTAGCATTATCCATCCATCCCTCTACACGATGCATCCCTACCTCCACCCAGCACCATCCATGCCTCTCCACGATGCATCCCCACACCCACCTAGCACCATCCATCCATCCCTCTCCATAATACATCCCCATCTACACCCAGCACCATGCATCCCTATCCACGCCCAGCACCATCCATCCCTCTCCACAATGCATCCCTATCCCCACCCAGCACCATCCATCCCTCTCCACAATGCATCCCCATCTATGCCCAGCATTAAAATAGTGTTAAAATAAGAGTGGGTGCACCAAAGGACTCAGTGGGATGGGCAGTGGGCAGGCCCTGGGGAATGTTGGTGGTCAGGCCTAAAGCTGTGTAAGGGGCCCCAGAATTTCTGATGGCTGCCCTGCAGCCACCCCCAGGACGCTCTCCATCGCTCTGACGTGTCCAGACCCCCCCCAGGACGCTCTCCTGACCATGTGACATGTCACACACACTGCTGAAGCGGAGTAAATCATGATGGGACAACATAGCCTGGCAGCGGCTCTCCAGGCTTGGGGACAGGTGGAGGCGGAGCCTGGAAGAGGCACCTGACACAGAGGCAGGTACAGCATAAAAGCAAAATAGGAAGAGGAACAGGCAGCAAGCAGCACAGGGTCACGTCAATACAAGTTTGCTGAGCCCAGTAAAAACTGCTGCTGTCTGTGTTAGATAATGAGATTGTATATTAAATATATTGACAATGACATGCAATTTGCAAATGTGTGTGTATAATATATGTATATTCACTAATCTGCCAAATCCCAAATGCCAAGTATGTACCGAGGCCCCACCCCGTGAGGCGGCATTGATTGGCATTTGATGGGCGCTGGTAAGGCTGCATTTGATGGGCGCTGGTAAGGCTGCATTTGATGGGCGCTTCATTTAAAAGGTGGGGTATACATGGGCAGGGCAAAGGGGGTGGGATCAGGGGTGGAGCCAAGGGGGGCGGCAAAATGAGGGTTCGCCTAGGGTGTCAAAAATCCTTGCTCCAGCCCTGCATAGAGAGCCTTAATTGTCCTGGGGACATGCACTGAGATGTAGATAGACAGGACCATCATTCCCTAGAGCCAGGCCTGGCACATGCAAGATGTGAATTCTGCCTTGGCATACCTCCCAACTTAGGGTGACCAGACATCCCCGGTTTCTGGGGACAGTCCCCGGATTGAGGACACTGTACCCGGACCAAGTCTGTCCCCGGTTTTGGATTTGAACAGGGGCTGGGGCAATTTCAAAGACAGTCAGTCCAGAATTAATTTAAAAAAAATCTGAATTACACACCCCCACTCTGCCGCTCCTACTAGCTTGGGGGGGGGGGTCTATTTCTTCCCATTATCTGTGCCCCTTTCTGATGATCATGTGCTGGTCGGAGCGGAGGGAATATTTCTTCAGTTTCGGGTGCCCATCCAGCTCCGCTCGCATGTTCTTCTGCCTTGGCTCAAGTCCCGGCCAGCCGCCTGCCTGCTTATCTCCTTGCCTTCCCTGGCGGAGTGATCTTCCTCCGCTCCTCACCCAGTAGTAGCCGGGGTCCGGAGAGTAAAGCCCTGTACACACGATCGGTTTAACCGATGAAAAACGTCCGATGGATTGTTTTCATCAGACAAACCGATCGTGTATGGGCCCCTTCGGCCTTTTTTCCATCGGTTTTAAAAAATAGAACATGTTTTAAATTTTTCCGATGGATAAAAAACCGATCGAAAACTCAGATCGTCTATGGGCAAGTCCATCGGATAAAAAACCCACGCATGCTCAGAATCAAGTCGACGCATGCTCAGAAGCATTGAACTTAATTTTTCTCGGCTCATTGGAGTGTTTTACGTCACTGCGTTTGGAACGGTCGGTTTTTTGACTGATGGTGTGTGGGCAAGACTGATGGAAGTCAGCTTCATCGGATTTCCGATGGACAAAACCATCGGATTAGAATCCATAGGATATCCGATCGTGTGTACGAGGCTTAAGACTTGACAGGCTGTGAAGCGGGCGGCAGCGGCAACGGGCAGAGAGTAGTAAAAAAAAAAAAAATGTCCCTGAATTTAATTTTAAAAATCTGGTCACCTTATCCCAACTGTCCCTGATTTGGAGCAATGTCCCTCTGTCCCTCATTCCTCCTCATTTGTCCCTCATTTGGGTTTGATCTATAAAGATGTATATAAAATGCAGTTTTTATCTATCAAAAAGTATTTCCCAGCCCTAAACCTTTCATCTGATTTCTAAATTGCTGCATTTGTAAATTCCAAAGTGGTAAAAAAAAAAAAGCACTTGTGGGTTTAACCAATCTTGTTTTTTTTTGTACAATTCTCCTTTAAGGGGGCGTGGCAAGAGGTGTGTCCTAGGCCTGCATACTTTTGCTGCTAGGTGTCCCTCATTCCCATCTCAAAAAGTTGGGAGGTGTGCCTTGGAGTGAAAATACGCTTTTGTATCTCCATCTGAGATCTGTCATCACATTTCCTAAGCAAAACAGTAAAATTGCAACACAATGGGGGTTCTTTAAGAAAGGCAAATCCACTTTGCACTACAAGTGCAAACTACAAGTGCAAAGTGCAGTTGAAATTGCACTGAAAGTGCACTTGGAAGTGCAGTCGCTGTAAATCGGAGGGGTAGATCTGAAATGAGGGGAAGCTCTGCTGATTTTATCATCCAATCATGTGCAAGCTAAAATGCTGTTTTTTTATTTTCCTTGCATGTCCCCCTCAGATCTACAGCGACTGCACTTCCAAGTGCACTTTCATTGCACTTTGCACTTGTAGTGCAAAGTGGATTTGCCTTTTGTTAATAACCCCCCACACAGTCAGCTATATACTGTAACTAACAAATCATAGGGTCAAGTCATTAAAAGTGCAAAATACAGAAGTATTTGCTGGCTATTGCCAGCCAGCAAAGAAACCTAATTCAAAACTGAGTTTTGTGTGATTATAGCTGGCCATAGGTAGGTCTGCATATCACTGACTATCAATGGGCCACTCCGTGGTTCTCTGTGGGTCATGGAATCTGCAGACCATTGTGAGTGATGCAGGCTATTATGCCGCGTACACACGACCGTTTTTAATGTCATTGAAAAAACCGGCGTTTTTCTCGACGTGATTCTTCTCAAGCCTGCCTTGCCTACACACTATCGTGAAAAAAAATGCTCGAGCAAAGCGCGGTGACGTACAACACGTATAACGGCACTATAAATGGGAAGTTCCATTCGGATGGCGCCACCCTATGGGCTGCATTTGCTGATCCTCGGGTTAGTAAAGTTTGGTGAGAGACGATTTGCGCTTTTCAGCCTCGTGCTCTTCAGTCTCTTACAGCGTGACAAATGTGCTATCTCCATTACGAACGCTAGTTTTACCAGAACGAGCGCTCCCGTCTCATAACTTGCTTCTGAGCATGCACGTTTTTTTCACGTCGTTAAAGCTTACACACGGGCGTTTTTCACAACGAGAAAAACGATGATGTGAAAAACGACGAGAAAAAATAGAGCATGTTCTAAATTTTTAATGGCCATTTTTCACGTCGCGAAAAATGCTCTGGAGCCCACACACGATCGTTTTTAGTGACCAAATTAAAAAATGGCATTTTTCTCGTCATGAAAAACGGTCGTGTGTACGCGGCATAAGATTCTGAAAATGTGGTCTTTGGGCCGCTGTGGGTGGTGTAGTCTTTGGGCTCCTGTGAGTGATGCAGTCTGTTGACCTCTAGAACTGATGCAGTCTGTAGGCCCAGTGGGTGAAGCAGTTTGTGGACTCCTGTGATTGAGGCAATCTATTGGCCTCTGTAAATGAATTAGTCTGTGGGCCACTGTCAGTTAAGCAATCACTCGGCTCCTGTGGACATTGCAGTCTGCAGGCTCCTACAAGTGACACAGTCTGTGGGCCACTACGGATGGTACAGTCTTTGGGCCCCTTTTGGATGATGCAATCTGAAGACACCATAGGTGACGCAAACTATCAACTTGTATTAACCACATACTGTATATACTCGAGTATAAGCCGACCCGAATATAAGCCGAGGCACCTAATTTTACCACAAAAAACTGGGAAAACGTATTGACTCGAGTATAAGCCTAGGGTGTTCATCTGCATGCCCCACTGTGCCTCACTTTGCCTCACTGTGTCCATGTGCATGCCTCACTGTGCCCATACCTCACTGTGCCCATACCTCACTCTGCCCATGCCTCACTCTGCCCATGCCTCACTGTGTCCATGCCTCACTGTGCCCATGCCTCACTGTGCCCATGCCTCACTGTGCCCATGCCTCACTGTGCCCATGCCTCACTGTGTCCATGACTAGACTTACGTTTAACATCGGAGTTTATGGACGGCTGTAGGTCCCCCAGACAGCAAACTTTGCACACTTGTAGAAGAAGAGTGGGGCTACATGTGTGCCAAGTTTGGGGACCTATGACTGACAGGTACCGGGTCCCCAAAGTCCGGGAGGTCAGGTGCAAAAAGGTGACTCGAGTAAAAGCCGAGGGGGGCATTCTCAGCACAAAAAAATGTGCTGAAAAACTCAGCTTATACTCGAGTATATACAGTAGTTGGCAAACCCCTAAAGTTGAGATAGTCTGTGGGCCTATGTGGATGGCACAGTCTCTAGGTCCTTTTGAGAGATACAGTCTACTAGTCTATGTAAATGATGTAGACTCTGGGCCCCAGTGGATGGTGTGGTCTGTGAGGTCAACAGATGCAGTCTGTTGACCTCTAAAACTGATGCAGTCTGTAGGCCCAGTGGGTGAAGCAGTTTGCCTCAATCACAGGAGTCCACAATCTATTGGCCTCAGCAATGAAGTAGTCTGTGGGCCACTTTGAGTTAAGCAATCAGTCGGCTCCTGTGGACACTGTAGTCTGCAGGCTCCTACGAGTGACACAGTCTGTGGGCCACTACGGATGGCACAGTCTTTGGGCCCTTTTTGGATGATGCAATCTGAAGACACCGTAGGTGATGCAAACTATCAACTTGTATTAACCACATAGTTGGCGAACCCCTAAAGTTGAAATAGTCTGTGGGCCTATGTGGATGGCACAGTCTCTAGTCCCTTTTGAGAGATACAGTCTGCTAGTCTATGTAAATGATGTAGACTCTGGGCCCCAGTGGATGGTGCGGTCTGTGGGGCCCTGTGAGTGAAGCAATCTGTAGGCCCCTGTAGCTACAGTAGTCTGCAGGCTTCTATGACTGACATAGTCTTTAGGCCACTATGGATGGTGACGTTTTTGGGTCCTTTTGGATGATGCAATTTGTGGACCCTGTAAGTGACGCAATCTATGGTCTTGCATTAACCATGTAGTCATTGGACACCTAAGGATGAGACAGTTTGTTGTCCCATGTGAATGGCACAGACTGTGGACCCCCTTGAGTGATGCAGTCTGTTGGTCTTTGTAAATGATGTAGACTCTGGGCCCCAGTGAATGGTGCAGTCCGTGAGGCCCTGTAAGCATAGGCGTGCACACAGGGTGTGCCGGGTGTGCCCAGGCACACCCTAATCACCCTGTGCAGCACAGATTCACCCTACTGCCCTGGCTTCCTCCCTCCTTCCCTCTGCAGCACTACCGGCTTCCCTCCTTTCCTCTCCTGCCGGATGTTGCTGCAGGGATGTTTTAGGATGAGTGAGGGAAGGGGCTGGAAAATATGTATTTATCAGCCCCTTCCCTAGCTGAATGAACATGGTGAGTGATCGGTAGTGTGTGTTTGAGCTTTGGGGTGCACACCCTAATGCAATAGGCTGCACACACCTATGCCTGTAAGTAAAGCAGTCTGTGGGTTCCTGTAGCTGGAGTAGTCTGTAGGCTCCTATGAGTGATATAGTCTGTGGGTCACTATGGATGGTGCTGTTTTTGGGCCCTTTTGGATGATGCAATCTATGGACTCCGAACGTGATGCAATCTATGGACTCCGAAGGTGATGCAATCTATGGACTTGCATTAACCACATAGTCAGGGGACACCTAAGGATGAGACAGTTTGTGGTCCCATATGGATGGCACAGACTGTGGACCCCTTTGAGTTACACAGTCTGTTGATCTATGTAAATGATGTAGACTCAGGGCTCCAATGAAGCAATCTGTGGGCTCCTGTAGCTAGAGTAATCTCTAGGCTTCTATGAGTGACATAATCTGTAGGCCACTATGGATAGTGCGGTTTTTGTGTCCTTTTGGATGATGCAATCTGTGGACCCTGTAAGTGACGCAATCTATGGTCTTGCATTAACTATGTAGTCATTGGACCCCTAAGGGTGAGACAGTCTGTGGTGCCACGTGGATGGCACAGTCTGTGGGCCCCTTTGAGTGATGCAGTCTGTTGGTCTATGTAAATGATATATACTCTGGGCCCCAGTGCAGTCTTCAGGTCCCCATGAGTAACATAACCTGTTCTGCTATGGTTGATGCTTTCTCCATCTCTTGAGCGCTGCTCTTCGTGGTGAGTGATGGTGTCAGCTTCATATAATGTTTTCTCTTCTTATTGTACCGCGCTCCCAGAGGAGAGGATGCCGCATGTCAATAAAGCTACAAATCTCTGCTGATGCCCATGTATTATTCATGAATGAGAGGTCTGCACTCCTCGGGGGATAGTTTAACCCCTCAGAGCCTGCGCTCTGTTTACATAATAGCAGCTTATGAAGTCATAACCTCCCCTCATTCTCCTGGATTGTTTGTGCGGTTTCGGCCACCCGCCGTTTTTTTCTCTTGGCTAATTTCACCATGTTCTGAGGGAAATGACTACTAGATTACGACTTGTGTTAAATTGGTGCGGCTTGATACGACAGATAACACAACACCTCCCTGGGGTAGAGCAATACAGTGTGTCTAGTTATGTCCTGTATAATTCACCTAACTCCATAATAACTCTCTGCACCCCGTCAGTGTGTATTGCTGGGAATCACACAGCCTGGCATCCTGCTGGGGAAAGTGAATATAATTCACCTCATACTCAACGGTATTGGCTGCACATGATCAGCTATCTGCTTCATTTCTCTAACATAACTCAGCTTGGGGTTATTATGGAAGGTACCTGTTGTATTTAGCTAGTGACAGTGTTCGCATATGAAGTACATTTCAGTGTTAATGTTTTCAGTGCACCCTAAACCTTTGTATTAATGAGTTATTGTAGATCAGTCATCAAAGGTTGAAGAACTACAACCACCAACATGCAACTTTTGAATGAAAGAGTTATTGTGAATCAATTATTGTTGGCCAGTCATCAAGGGTTGAGGAACTACAACCACCAACATGCAACCTTTGCATTAAAGGGGCTATGTAGATCAGTCATCAAAGCTGGAGGAACTACAACCACCTACATGCAACATTTGTATTAAAGCGTTATTGTAGATCAGTCATCAAAGCTGGAGGAAATACAACCACCAATTAAAGATTTATTGTAGATCAGTTATTGTTGACCAGTCATCGAAAGTTGAGGAACTACAACCACCAACATGAAACCTTAGTATTAAGGCGTTATTGTAGATCAGTCATCAAAGCTGGAGGAAATACAACCACCAACGTGCAATCTTTGTATTAAAGATTTATTGTAGATCAGTTATTGTTAACCAATCATCGAAGATTGAGGAACTACAACCACCAGCATACAACCTTTGTATTAAAGAGTTATTGTGAATCAATTATTGTTGGCCAGTCATCAAGGGTTGAGAAACTACAACCACCAACATGCAACCTTTGCATTAAGGGGTTATGCAGATCAGTCATCAAAGGTTGAGGAACTACAACCACCCACATGCAACCTTTGTATTAAAGATTTATTGTAGATCAGTTATTGTTGACCATTCATCAAAATTTGAGGTACTACAACCCCCAGCATACAACCTTTGTATTAAAGAGTTATTGTAGATCAATTACAGGCGATCCCCTATTTACAAACATCCGACTTACAAACGACTCCTACTAACAAATGTAGGGAGACAACAGGAAGTTAGAGGAAATCTACTCCTAGGAAGGGAAATTCACTCCTGTAAGAGTTATCATGGGAAAAAGATGTCTCCACTGATGCTTTATCACCAATCCTTGTTTCCACAACAACCCAAATTTTTTAAAGTCCAATTGTCATTGGGACAGAAAGTGAGGTGAAATCTTCTGAACAGGGGAACAGACAGCAAAACAAATGTTACAGGGGTGTTAATCCTTCCCTATGCTATCCAAAAAGCTTAAAAATATTTTTTTGGGCTGGAGCTACACTTAAAAAATGTACCTGTTCCGACTTACAAACAGATTCAACTTAGGAACAAATCTAAAGACCCGATCTTGTTTGTAACCCGGGGACCGCCTGTATTGTTGACCATTTATCAAAGGTTGAGGAACTACAAAAACCAACATGCAACCTTTGAATTAAAGTGTTATTATAGATAAGTCATCAAAGGCTAAGCGGAGGAACTACAACAACCAACATGCAACCTTTGTGTTAAAGAGGATTTGTAGATCAATTATTGTTGACCAGCCATCAAAGGTTGAGGAACTACAATCACCAACATGCTACCTATGTATTAAAAAGTTATTGTAGATCAGCCATCAAAGGTTGAGAAACCACACCCACCAACATGCAATATTTGTATTAGAGAGTTATTGTAGACCAATTATTGTTGACCATTTATCAAAATTTGAGGTACTACAACCACCCGTATGCAACCTTTGTGTTAAAGAGTTATTGTAGATCCATTATTGTTGACCAGCCATCAAAGTTTGAGGACCTACAACCACCAACATGCAACCTTTGTATTAAAATGTTATTGTGGTTTTCAAATTTTCAGACGGGCAAAATTCCGATCGGAAATTCCGATCGTCTGTAGCAATTCCGACGCATGCTTGGAAACATTGAACTTAATTTTCTCGGCTCGTCATAGTGTTGTTCACCGCGTTCTTGACGGTCGAAAGTTAAGAGAACTTTTGTGTGCCCGTGTGTATGCAAGCCAAGCTTGAGCGGAATTCCGTCGGAAAAACCATCCAAGGTTTTTCCGACGGAAAATCCGATCGTGTGTACGTGGCATTAGACTGATCAAATTTCGTCAGGGACCGGACAAATTTTAATCAGTGTGTGGCTATTCCTGCTTGACAGTAGTCAATTGTTTGATCGACTTTGGCCGAAGGAACGGTGGAAAAACTGCAGTCGTTGATTAGTGTATTCTGGCAGTGGCGGGTCCCACTATCCGAATACAATGTCCTGGAGGGGGGGAGAAAAAAAATACCTATCTATGGCCAGCCTAATCTTTAACGGGGCCTCCAAGGCTACTAAGGCAGGCCATAGATGATACAATTGTATTTCCATTCAGGAAAAGTAAAAGGAAAGGAAAGAAAATTGCTTGATTCCCCCATCAATACTGACTGTGTTGATGGGGGAATCAAGCAATTTTCTTTCCTTTCCCTTCCTTTTTCTTTTTCTGGATGAATCCCTCCTGCAGTGCTATTGTGTTCAGCCGGCGAGGAGCTTTCCTGGCCGGTAGAACTCAATGATCACTGCTGGCAGCTATAGCCTCCAGCACTGACCGCATGCAAAAAAATCTGACAAGCTGGTTGTACTGAAGTCAATCAATGGATTGACTTCTGTACACTGAGCCTGCCCATAGATGGACTGAATCTCGGCCGAGCCCTTTTTAAACGGCTTCAGGCTTTTAGCGTTATCTTGGCCAAAAAAGGAGGTGGGCATACAGTGTTTATCTCAATTTAACTGTGAAAGATGCACTTAAAGTGTAATTAAACCGGGGGCGTGGCTGAGAGTCCATGAGAGCGGCTGCTTAATCTCATAGCTCCGGCTCCACATATCCATCCTGCAGGCATCCTACCCTCAATCTGCTACCTAAAGGCACAGTTTTGCTCCTAAGGACGGCGGGCATCAGATACAGGCATGATGGTGAATAAATACGGGCCACCCGCGCCCCAATCAGCGGCAGAACAACTGGCCCAGTTTAGAAGGCAAGATGGCGCCGATCCTCCGGCAGTGCACGAGGCCGCGCTGCAGCCAACTACATCTGCAGCACAGGATTCCTATCAGGGGGTGAGTGGCTCTGTCCCTGCTGTATTTCGCACCCAGGCTGTGCACACTGAACCCTTAGACTCCCCAGCATACTCAGAGGAATCTACATCCCCGAGCCCCTCCATTGCTGAGCCCAGCCTGGCTGAAATCCTGGTAGCCATTAAAGTTGTCAAAACCTCCCTCACTTTACAAATAGAGAGCATCCACATTGATTTCTCCCTTTTTGAAGCAGGATGTTCAGAATTTGAGGGACAGGACTGGGGAGGTAGAGGGCCGTGTCAGCTCCCTGGAAGACACTGTGCATCCATTATCTGCCACTGTACGCACAGCCACGGATGAGTTGGGGGTCCTCAGAGCTAAGCTGGACGATTTGGAGAATCGTTCCAGAAGGAACAACCTCCGATTTGTGGGGTTCCCGGAAAGATCGGAGGGTCCCCGCCCGGAAAGATTTCTGCACAAATGGCTGCGCGATGTATTCGGGGTGGAAGAATTTTCCAACACCTTTGAAATTGAGAGGGCGCACCGCACCCCCCCCCCCGCGTGCCCCACAACCTGGGCCCCTCCCCCCGAGATCTCTCATTGCAAAATTCCTTAACTTCCGGGACAAGGTTACTATTCTGCGCCTGGCCAGAGAAAAAGGTCCCCTCAAGTTCAACAGCAACAACATATCCATCTATCCTGACTTCTCTGCTGAAGTACAGCGCCAGCGAATATCCTTTGCAGCAGTGAAAGATCGTCTCCGAAATGAAGGTCTTCCCTATGCTATGTTGTTCCCTGCTAAGCTGCGGATCATCCATGAAGGCAAAGCCCACTTTTGCTTTTGTCCTAAAGAAGCTATGTCCTGGTTAGATTCAAGATTTGGGAAACAACCCAGACAACAACGCCGCAATTGAATCCTCGAGTGAAGGAACATGAGTCTCCAGATGACCCTTCATTTCCCCTATCTGCTTCCCAGGGGCTCGGTCCTCTGGGAATCAACTTGTTACTGTGACTTTCTCCCCCTGGTCAGAGGCTGGACCTAATTGCCTTTCCCCCCCCTTTTTTTTTTCCCTACGGAGGTCACTCTTGCACTATTAATAATCCGGATAAGAGCTCCTATTATCACTGCCCTTTGAACTGCAGATTACTATCACTGTACCTCTTGCACTTATTACTGTCTGTGCCTTTAATTCTCATAAGGGGAGGAAGAAGAAAAAAAAGAAAGGGAGATTCTTTTGATTTATTTTTCTATCTCAAAAAAAATGTCTATTGGAAAAGTTTTATATAATTTTTTATTTATTTTTTTTCTCTCCTTTGGAAGGGCTTCCCTTTTTTTTTTCCTCCAGATTCTACAACAGGGACGTTTACACTGCAGTTGTGAGCCATTATGGAACTGCTGCTTCCCCCCATACCAGTAGGTGGCGAGGCCACAGGGTTTTTCGCTTCTTCCCCAGACTGTTGCTGAGGGGGGAATGTTTTTGTTTTGGGGTTCAAGGCTCACTGTGTTTGGGTTGGTAGAGCAGGGAGGGGGGTGGGTTAAGGGTGGGATGTTTATTTCGGCGGTCCTCTCACAAGTTTTAGGTATTGAGAAGGACTGGCCTCTTTGGTGTTTGGTTGGTATAGCTGCTCCTAGGAAAATGTACTTTTTGCCACTATTGCACACCTATTATAGACAGTGTCATAGAAACTGTTTGTGGTATGCTGCATCACATGATTATCCTTGCATTGTTCCTGTATTACTTATACTTACTCATGGCTGACACTTTAAAACTGATTTTGTGGAATGTTAGGGGGTTGAACTCACCTCACAAGCGGTCCCTGCTGTTTTCCTATCTAAAAAAATACAGACCCCATATCATTTGTCTCCAAGAGACCCACCTTACTGGCTCTAAGCTTAAGTCCCTTAAAAGGCCCTGGCTGGCCAGCCACTATCATGCCTCTTATTCTAACTTCTCCCGTGGGGTCTCGATTTTGTTGGCGAAGTCCCTCCCGGCTGAGACTTTGCTTGTGAAGTCGGATCCTGTGGGACGATTTATTATAATCACCCTCCGTATAGCCTCCACAATTTTTACATTGGTGAACATATATATTCCTCCACCGTTTTCCTCAGAAATCCTTTCCCATTTGTCTCTCATGTTACTGTCCCGATCCCCGGGTCCCCTGCTCTTTGTAGGTGATTTCAATGCTGTACTCGACCCTTCAGTAGACCGCTTGCGGGGTCGGGGTAGGCCGTACCCCTCTTTTATTGACTGGACCCAGGTATTTGCCCTTACCGAGCTATGGCGCTGGAAGCATCCGGATGACAGACAGTTTTCCTGTCATTCGGACTCCTTCCATACTATGTCTCGCATAGATATGGCATTTGCCCCGGCGGATGTACTCCCCCTGGTTCATTCCATAGCTTACCTGCCTAGAGGGATCTCGGACCATGCTCCTTTGCTGATTGGTCTTCTCCTCCTGCCAAAATCGGGCCCCCGGGTCTGGAGATTGAACTCACATTGGCTTGAGGATGAGATTGTACAGGCAGAGTGCCAGAAAGGTGTGACTGAATACTGGCAACTGAATCAGGGTACTACTGGACTCACCACTGTCTGGGATGCTTCCAAGGCAGTGTTGAGAGGTACCTTTATGTCAATTACGGGTATTCTGCGTAAAAATAATCTACAACGTACTGAGGAATTAGAACAGACTATGGTGAAGGCGGAGGCAGAGTACTCTGAAAGGCCCTCTGCGGCCACGTTAGCCCGTGGCTTCATATTCGCAGGGAATACGAACTTCGCTTGTTAGATCTCACTAAAAAACGTTTACTCTATGTCACGCAAAAGACTTTTGAGCATGGTAACAAAGCAGGGCGCCTACTCGCATATTTTTCCAGACCTGACCATGCCACTATTTCTATCCCCAGGATATTAGTTTCAGGAACTACGATTAGTACTGTCCCTCAGGATATAGCAGAAGCCTTTCTCTCCTTTTATCAAGACCTCTATACTTCCAGAGCTACTTATTCAGAGGCACAACTAGATGACTATTTAGGCCAGGTGTCGCTCCCCCGATTGACAGACCAGGTCTGGGGAGAGTTGGATGAGCCGCTGTCTGTGGAAGAACTTTCATTGGCGATTTCACAGATGCCGGCTCATAAGACGCCAGGTTTGGACGGGTTCCCAGTGGAATGGTATAAGCAATTTCAGCACCTTCTTGGCCCTATTTTGCTTAAAACATACAATGCAGCATTGCAGGAGGGGGTACTTCCTCCCTCTATGAGAGAGGCACTTATTGTTTTACTTCTTAAACCGCGAAAAGATCCGTTAAAATGTGACTCCTATCGGCCGATATCGCTTATTAATGTTGATACCAAAATTCTAGCCAAGGCTCTGGCGAACCGCCTGAACAGGGTGATTCCAGGACTAGTGGGGAGTGATCAGGGTGGTTTCATACCCGGTCGATCAACCCGGGTGAACATTCGTAGACTGTTCCACAACTTGACGTTTCCACATGACTGTCCGGCGACCCGAGTTGTGGTGTCCTTGGACACCTGCAAGGCCTTTGACAGTGTGGAATGGCCATACCTGTTTGGGGTCTTGCAGTTGTATGGCTTTGGTCCACGGCTGATAGCCTGGATCAAACTACTCTATACCATGCCACTCGCCCGCATTCGCATTAACTCTCTGATCACTGGCACATTTAAGATCACCAGAGGCACCCGACAGGGTTGCCCTTTGTCACCCCTCCTGTTTGCCCTGGCCATGGAACCCCTTGCTATTCGGATCCGTAATTCCCCACTCCTTCACGGATTGCCCATAAATGAGATAGAAGAAAGGATCTCGCTCTATGCGGATGATACATTGGTTTACTTAGCAGACTCTCAGGACTCACTTACTAGTCTGTTGACCACGGTGACCACCTTTGGAGACTTTTCTGGATTCCGAGTGAACTGGGAGAAATCTACCCTCTTCCCCATAGATCAGACTCCTGCTCCACAGGTTCACTCGGATTCTAGACTACAAATAGCCACCTCCTTTAGATATCTAGGTGTTATAGTTCAATTGCCATTATCCCTATATATTACCAATAATTTATGCCCTTTACTACTCCAACTGCAAACCCAAACTAAACAATGGAAGGACTTACCTCTGGATCTGATGGGGCGAGCCAACATCCTAAAGATGATATATCTTCCTAAACTTTTGTATGTCCTGGCTAACTCCCCCTGCAAAATTCCCAAAACAATCTTTAAGAGTATTGATTCGATTTGTATAGCGTTCCTTTGGAATGGTAGGCCCCCTAGAATGGCACTGGAAACTCTGTGCCTTCCGTCCCACTTGGCAGGATTAGCTTTCCCTAATTTTTACCTTTACTATCAAGCATCCCAACTGGTTAATATTCATGATTGGCTGCACCCTGACCCGAATAATGCCTGTACCACCACTGAAGGTGCCATGGTCTCATCATTCGAAACATTGCATAACATCGTTTATCGTGGATGCACGCCCCCGGGAGCTGGACTGACTATTTTACGTACATCTCTGTCCCTATTTAAAGCAGTGACGCTTAAACATGCCCCTGGCTCCTGGTCAGTCTCCCCTAATAGTCCACTTTGGTTTAACCCTACACTACCAGAATTTGGCTCCCTGCCTGACCCACAAAGGTGGACCTCTCGGGGGATAAAATACTTATGTCACATATACTCACCTCAAGGATTTAAATCTTTCGCGCAGATGAGAACTGACTTTGACTTACCACATACCTACTTATTTTTTTACTATCAGCTTAGACACGCTGTGCGAGCACAGTTTGGCTCACTAGACAACCCGCTTGTGATTTCTGACTTAGAAAAACTCTTACGATCCCCAGACCGCACAAAACTTATCTCTACTTATTATTTAGCACTGGCGGTGGGCTCCAACCCTAGATTCAAGGCATCACAACGTAAATGGGACTCCCTAGATATATCCATAACAGAGGAGGACTGGTCCGAATTCTGTGACACTTTCAAGGCTTCTGTTGTATCCTCCAGGGACAGGATCATCCAAATAAAAATCTTCCACCAATCGCATCTCACTCCGGCCAAGATGCACAAAATGGGCATTTTGTCCTCGGCTGAGTGCTTTCGGGGATGTGGATATACAGCTGACTTCATTCATTGCTTCTG
Source organism: Rana muscosa (assembly GCA_029206835.1). Classification (NCBI taxonomy): domain Eukaryota; kingdom Metazoa; phylum Chordata; class Amphibia; order Anura; family Ranidae; genus Rana; species Rana muscosa. The sequence goes on from CM055124.1 coordinate 286,698,210, forward strand.
GAGTTGTCCCATAGTGCAGGAGTTTTGGAGGAGAGTAGACTCCTTTCTCTCTTCAGCGCTGGGGCTTCCCAACATATTAAATCCCAAGAATTGCCTCCTGGGGGTCTTTGGTGACCTCACTGTTCCCTCCCAGGTCAAACGATTGCTTCGGATCCTTTACTGTTATGCTAAAAAAAAAAATATTGACCTGGAGGGGAGCAGCAACCCCAACAGTGGGGCTATGGTTGAAACTGGTCAATGATGCCCTTCCACTTTACAAACTCACTTTTGAGATCCGCAAAAGGAAGAAAACATTTTATAAAATTTGGGGCAGGTGGCTGGCTAGCCCCCTGACCCTTTCCCCCATACTGCCATGAAAGAGTAGGTAGGTTGTAGCATACCTTGAACCATAACTATACTCCTATGCAATTTTACCAGCTATGACTGTCTAGTAGGTCTATTATGTTGCTGTAATTTGTCTTTATATTATATTATGCTGCTTAAATGGATGTGCAGATCTTCTTCTGTGTAGACTGATATAGGAGCAAGTTGTATATGTTGTGTGTGGGACAGGCCTGGCTAGGCCCCCACATATTGTCTTTCTATGTCTGTATGTTATGAAAAAATGTAATAAAACATATCTTTAAAAAAAAAAAAAAAGTGTAATTAAACCCAGGACCCTGTATTCACTATATCTGTTCTCCCATGGTACACAGAACATGGAAATGCAATAGTTTTAGTAAATATAAACTGCTAAATAACTTTTCCCATTAGCAGTATATAGCAGTCTTGTGACTTCTATCAGTGTTTGGTTAAAGCTTGTAGGAGGAGTTTCCATTCTCCCCTGATTGTCCTATGAGGCTGCAGGACCCCTGACCTTCTGTCTGGACAGTGCTGATTGGCCCTGTGCTGATCACATGCACTCTCCCAAGAAAAAAAAAAGCTCCCTAGCAATACACACCAAACTGAGAATGTGCAGAGTGACTCCAAAGACTCTGTTTTATCAGGAGATGGATTGTTGACAGTAGAAGAAGAGGAGGATCAGAGAAGACAGGATCAAATAGCCGTTTTACACAATGCAGACGATCAAGCCCTTAAGTTCCACAGTGAATATAACAAGAATGCTTTACTGCATATACAGACTGATTTTACTGTTGTGGGTTTAGTAACACTTTTAGCCGGCCATAGATGGTTAGAATCTCAGCAGGGACAGACCGACATTTGAACCATGTATGGGCAGGCTGATTGTACCCAAGTTGATCGATTGATTGATCAACTTGGGTACAACCAGTCTGTCAGATTTTTTCATGCGATTATCCACTAGCAATAATCACTGTGTGTTCTCCTGGCAGGGACGGCTCCTCTCGCTGGGAGAACACAATAGCTCTGCGGGAAGGACTCCCCCATCAACACTGACTGTGTTGATTGAAGAAAAAGGAATTTTGAAACTTTAAATTAAGCAGTTGACTGTTAGCGGCCGAGATAAAAATGACAAATTTTATTGCATAAATATATGGTGATAATATATCACATGTATAAAAGGTAGCATGTACATGCGCGCATAGCGTAACCAACATAATACATATATGGGTGTTATAATCAAAAATGAGATAAATACATATCTGAGTTAGGGAGCACATGACAGATAATGTAAAATAAGTATAAAATTGTATAAGTCACATGGGTCATAAAATAGGAATATCTAAATAGTATTAGGCATATAGCTGCATCCTTGATGCCCGACGCGTTTCTGTGAATACACTTCCTCAGGGGCGGATGCTATAGGATATCTGAAACAACAGAGTATATTGAAATCAAAGGGTTGACTGGGTGCAGCCAGAAGAGACAATATGTCAATTCTGGGTACTTACAACATATACCAAGCTGTGGTGTTGGCGGGAGCTGAGCCAAAAGGGGTGTCCGTCCCGGGAGCTCAGGTGGTTGGGATCCAGCACAAGACGGGCACGCATAGGCATCATCCCCAGAACACAGGCTGCCATTTCCATAATATAGCCAAATGATTGGTCAGGATTGTAAGTGAATTAAGATTCACCAGAATTATTGGAAATAAGAGTAGTGGGATAAAAACCTTTTTTGTGCTGAGATCGGAAATTATTACCTTATTAATGTGCTTGGAGACAAGAGATTCTCAGAGCTATGGCGTCTGCACGTGTATTACAGCAAACACTGTGTCTGGGGAGACGTCTTATAGGCGCACAGCACGTACAGGAAACCACCACCAGCGTCACGCTAGCTTGACAATGCATGGGGCGGGGCCCCAGCCTGGGCGGTACGCAAGCCCGCCCATAGTCGACTGTTTTGATTGGGGAATCAAGGGATTTTCTTGCCTGCAACCCGTGGTGGAAGGAAAGAAAATCAATTCACCTATGGCCGGCTTTGGAGGCAATTTTGTTCTTTTTCCTTATAGACAAAAATAAAAACTTGACAGAAATTATAACTCTTCTCCATTCTATCAAAATAGTTGACTAGTGTTAGGATTTGACGTCATGTCTGGTTAACAAGGCACGTTGGCATGTTTCTCAGTTGCATGAGCTGCCCAACTGGAAACCGCCCAGGATTGCGTGGGCTGATGAAGTTTTGTGTGATCCGTCTCAAAACAATTATAGCAACGCACAATAGTCTAGTGATGACACTGCAAGTCATTGGGGAAAAGGTTGGCATTATTGATTATGGCAATGCATATTCTTTCGCATGAGATTTGTGCCCAAACAGCTTGCGTTGTTGAAAATCCCAGCAGTAGCCTCAGAGTTTTTTTTTTGGAGAACTTCATAAAGACCACTTAAATACATGCAATTGTGATTGTATTTTTCTTCATGAACACAATTTTTTGTTTTATAGGTAATTATAGCTTAATTTTTGCTATAATCGTGTAGCACTACCCCTGTAGGAGCTGCTGGTTTTGTTTTGGGTCTACGTTCTGCCTATCAACCCCTTGGAATTGGCTCGAACCCTCCCTTGGCACAACTGGTATATACAAATATTGTGGAACCCACTGGTTGCTGGGGAACACAATTTTTCAAGTAAATATACTGCCTTAAGTACACTTATGCATATACATATATATATATATATATATATATATATATATATATATATATATATATATATGTGTTACCTTTCTCCGTTTGAGGTCCTTCAGGCACATAAAAGTACTCCACACAGATGTATGCTTAAACAAATATACAGTTTACTTTATATTAGAGATAATAGACAGATTAAAACAATGTTATACATATACCGTATATACTCGAGTATAAGCCGACTCGAGTATAAGCCGAGGTACCTAATGTTGCCTCAAAAAACTGGGAGAACTTACTGACTTGAGTATAAGCCGAGGGTCATCCTTACTGTTCCTGTCCTCACTGTTCTCCTATCCTCACTGTTCTCCTATCTTCACTGTTCCCTATCTCGCTATTTTACATTGTAAATCGTACCTGTAAAGAAGTTGCGGCTGCGGCGTCCATCGTTCGAATTCCGCGGTCTCTTCCTGTTCCTTCCGTGATAGGCGGAGAGTGTCTGATGAGAATCGCCTATCACGATCATTCTCTCATCCTCAGTTTCCCAGCAGACACTGTGTTGGGTGTTCCGCCAATCACAGACGTCTGCTGGGAAACTGAGGATGAGAGAATGATCGTGATAGGCGGAGAGTGTCTGATGAGAATCGCCTATCACTGAAGGAACAGGAAGAGACCGCGGAATTCGAACGATGGACGCCGCAGCCGCAACGTCTTTACAGGTACGATTTTCAATGTAAAAATTTTTGCTGACTCGAGTATAAGCCGAGGGGGGGACTTTCAGCCCAAAAAAAAGGGCTGAAAATCTCGGCTTATACTCCGAGTATATACGGTATATGAATATAGATCTAAATGACTCTGCAGGGCCCTGCGAGAGTCAGTAATATTATTTAGTAAAAGGATTCTAACAATTGCTAATTCCTATGTTCTATGGATAACCATTCTAAACTCGCGAGCTCCCCCTAGCAGGCAATACCACCCCGTGTCCTAGCAAAGTAGTTCCTGTCAGGCCTGACTCAGATTATTATACTAGTTCCTGGTGGTGGGAATCTTCACTAGCAAAACGTTGGTGCACTTATTAATTGTAATCCACAGGAGATGAAGAACAGGAACTAAACTCCTGCAATGCTTTTGGGAGTAAAACTGACAGTCAGTGTAACGCCAGTCCAAACTACGCAGTTAACACACACTGCGCTATATCTTGAGACAGTGTTTCTCAACTCCAGTCCTCAAGGCGCCCCAACAGGTCATGTTTTCAGGCTTTCCATTATTTTGCACAGGTGATTTGATCAGTTTCACTGCCTTAGTAATTCCCACAGCTGTTTCATCTGAGGGAAATCCTGAAAACATGACCTGTTGGGGCGCCTTGAGGACTGGAGTTGAGAAACACTGTCTTGAGATATATGTGGCTCACTGCTGAGGGTGGCGGTGGGCCTTCTAAAGTCACAGGCCTAACAGAAGGTTGTAGATTCTGGGCAGATGCCCGCTCACCCGGACAGGCCTAGTCCGCCTGACACGCTCTGCGGTCGGTATCTCGATCCCCGACCTTTCCGCGATACACGATCTCTGGTTCCTCTCACAGCAGCTGTAGATGCCGGTTTGACAGAACAACTCTGATCCGAAGATAGCGTGGACTTGTCACACTGGAAGAGGTCCCTCTCTGGCTTGATGATCCTCCGCGAGGTTGTAGGCCCAGGCTTTGGGCCTAGTCACTCTGGCAGCAGGCCTCACACACCTCCTGCTTGGTTGAGTGCGGAGTTCAGAGAGACTTTCCGTAGCTCCTCCCCTCCTTTAAGTAAGCAGTCCCAGAAAGCCAAGCGGCGAGGCAATACACGTTGGGAGTACAGTTGCACTGTGGGTATTATAGTCTATTTATTATCCATGGCAAATGGAGTCTCTTTCTCCCTGTACTACGAGTTCCAGCATGCCTTGCTTTAATATCATTAGAACAATAAGTAGATGCAATAATAAAGATTGAACACCGGAGGGAGCTAAGTTCCTTCTAGTTTGTCAACTGTAGTCTATATCTACATAGAAGAACTCGAAGCCGTGCTACAAAATAGTAATACTAAACCTCTTTATTGGAGAATGCAGGTTCCGGTGTGTTCTAATAGCAATCGTGCTCTATGTGTTCTCATATATCCTCCAGTGTACTGTAGGTTCCAGGAATATAGGACAATACAGAGTTACTGTAATACTCTAATAATAAAGAAGACCTGTCATGAGACAATATAGCCATACAGGTTATGGTTTCATTGTGTCTCAAGCCCTACTCCACAGAAGCCATGGTTTCCATACACTACACCAGGGGTCCTTAAACCTTCTAAACAAAGGGACAATTTATTGTTCTTCAGACTTTAGGGGGGCCGGACTGTGGCCAGTGGGAGTGGAAATTTTCCTGGCATTACCACATTTGGTATTAGGGGGAGGAATAGTGCCCCATCATTGGTATCACTGGGAGAAATAATGCTCATTCATTGGTATCAAATAGTGCCCCATTGTTAGTGTCAGTGGGAGAAATGGTGCCCCACTGGTGGTATCAGCTGCCAGAATAGCATCTTGTATCAGTGGGAGGAATAATTCCCCAAGGGCCAGATAAAGGCAAGGAATGGGCCACATCTGGCCCTTGAGATCCAGGTTGGAGACCATTGTTCTAGTGCAGGGGTCTCCAAACTTTCTAAACAAGGGGTCAGTTTACTATCCTTCAGACGCTAGGGGGGCTGGACTATGGCCAACAGAAGTAGAAAATCCCACATCTTTAGTGGGAGGATAAACGCCCCATCATTGGTGTCAGTGGGTGGAAGGGTGCCCATCATTGGTATTAGTGGGAAGAAAAGTGTTCCATTGTTGGTGTCAGTGGCAAGAATTAATCCCCCATTGTTGGTGTCAGTAGGAGGAATAGTGCCCCAAGGGCCAGATAAAAGTCAGCAAAGGGCCGCATCTGGCCCCTGGGCCGCAGTTTGGAGATGACTGCACTACAATGATGTTGGCCAAAAATCCTCAGGCAGTTGTATGCAGAATAGAATAAATAGGACAGTATGACATGTACTGTAGGGTTATACTGTTCCATTGGGTCCCAAGCCCTACTCTATAGAAGCCATGGTTTCCATAACCTGCACTGATGGTGACTGGACAGTCTGGAGCAACTGTATACAATTTGTAATAAATGGTTCTATGATATTGCTATGATATTGGACTACATTTGCACTATACACCTGTTGTTCTGAAAGTGAATCTGGCCAATGAGGTGTAAAGTAATGGTTTGTATGGCCCCACCCACTATCCTGAATTAATTCTCAAATTTTTGGGATATGTGTTGGAATGAGACTTTTGGATACCTTCTGTTTTAGGAAGGATTTACTGTGCTAGGAAACCTGTCATGATACAAATACATGTGGTGTCCTTGCTGTCCTCTTCCTGAAAATGCTGGTTGATGGACTATTTCCAAGACGTGAAATCAGAACTCCTAATAAAGAATGGGCTGTGGTTCACAAAACTGTCACATGACAGGAAACCAGTTGTCCAGTCAACTGCAACCTTGGAATTCCCACCTTGTGGCTGCATGTAGCAAAAGGGCAGGAATGTTGGTGACATCATTGACCTAATATGGCCATGTGGCCATATTAGATCATTGATACTACCAGAATCTCCACCCATTTGTTGCATCGCCACCCTATAGGAGAAAGGGATATCTGCCAAAGCAATTTTTCCATGGACATTTGAAAGTCATCCAACTGAAGTGTGTCCCACTCCCAAAATAGAGGTGGGGGGGTAATGGAAAAGAGAACAAAGAAGACCGAACCGCAAAAACTGTCAGCCAGGCACCGAATGGGACCTCAATTATAACGTAAGGGGCCAAAGATGATATGGATTACTCCTCTTACCGTTTGGGTCCCCCAAGGTTCTGTCCTTGGACCTCTACTATTCTCGATCTACATGTCCTCCCTGGGTCAGCTGATAGCCTCCCATGACTTCCACTACCATTTATATGCTGATGACACTCAAATCTATCTCTCTGCCCCTCAACTCACCCCATCAGTTTCCTCACGCATCACTGATTTACTAACAGACATATCAGCCTGGATGTCACACCACTTCCTCAAACTGAATCTATCTAAAACTGAGCTCTTAATATTTCCTCCCCCACATGCCCCTTCCCCTGACTTCTCTATCAAGATCAATGGCACACCTATCAGTCCATCCCCACATGCCGGGGTGCTAGGGGTAACCTTAGACTCTGAACTTTCCTTTCAGGCCCACATCCAATCCCTGTCCAAATCATGCCGCCTTGGCCTCCGCAACATTTCCAGAATACGCCCCTTTTTAACCAAAGACACCACCAAGCTTCTAATTCACTCCCTGGTCATCTCTCGCCTCGACTACTGCAACTCCCTCCTCATTGGATTACCTTTACATAGACTATCCCCCATAGGCGTGCGCACAGGGTGTGCCAGGTGTGCCCAGGCACACCCTAATCACTCCCTGCAGTGCAGATTCCCCCTGCTGCCCGGTGCCCCCTCCCACAGCATGGCTGGCTTCCCTCCTTTCCCATTGGCTACTGTAGTGGGCACACATAGATGATATTTCAGGATGAGTGGACGAAGGGGTAATTCATTTACCGACCCCTTCCCCTTCAGAATGAACACAGTGAGAGATCGGTACCGTGTTTTTGAGCTTTCAGGTGCACACCCTAATGCAAGAGGCTGCGCACACCTATGCTATTCCCCCCTTCAGTCCATCATGAATGCTGCTGCCAGACTCATCCACCTTACCAACCATTCAGTGACCTCCACCCCTCTCTGCCAATCCCTTCACTGGCTTCCACTCACCCAACGAATAAAATTCAAAGTACTAACAATCATTTACAAAGCCGTCCACAACTCGGCCTCCAGCTACATCACTAACCTAGTCCCAAAATACCAATTAAGCAGCTCTCTTTGGTCCTCTCAAGACCTCCCCTGCTCTCTAGCTCCCTCGTCACCTCCTCCCATGCTCGCCTCCAGGATTTCTCCAGAGCTTCTCCCATCCTTTGGAACTCCCTACCCCAATCTGTCCGACTGTCCCCTAATCTATCCATATTTAGACGATCCTCTTCTCTTTAAAGAAGCCTATCCTGCTTCTGAGTAACACTGATTTACTTCCTCCATCAGCTCATCCCCCACAGCTATTACCTTTTATATCAATTGACCCTCCCTTTTTAGATTGTAAGCTCTTATGATCTGGGCCCTCTGATTCCTCTTGTATCAAATTGTAATGTAACTGTAATGTCTGCCTTTATTTTGTTAAGCGCTGCGCAAACTGTTGGCGCTATATAAAACCTGTATAATAATAATTATAACATAAGGGGCCAAAGATGATATGGATTATGGTTTTCAACTCCAATTTTAAATCAAAATATTATTTTGTTAAGTTCATGCCTAGGCTTTGATACAGAACTTGGTGACACCAAGTGCAGGGTTGGAAATTCCATGGCCGCACCTGATTGGGCTGGCATGTGACAGAAGTTTCCCACGGGTTCAGGTCCAACTGAGTCTGACCTGGACCATAGCTCATCATTTCTCCTGATCTATCGACTTGTTCTGGGTCAGCAACTCAGAAAGACTTTGATAGCCAGGCAAGTGGCTGTTTTCAGAAGATAACTTCAGCGGCAGCCGCTATGCCTGCTTCTTCTCTTCTCTTTAAATCCATTTGGTGGTGGGGTAAGTATCTTTCAACTTCTGGTTCAGGTATTTACGGATGAGATTGTGTTCTATGCACATGTGTTACTAAGCCGTATAGAGAAGTATTTCATCTGCATTTCCTGTAGTAATGTTGGTTTTATTTCATGATAAGTTGTTTTTTAGCTCACTTGATATCTCTTCTTTTGTCTTTTGCAGGTGGTGCACTTTACCAACCCGTTACCATGGTAACATCGCAGGGACAGGTAGTAACTCAAGCAATCCCCCAGGGGGCCATCCAGATCCAGAATGCACAGGTGAGCTGAGATGAATAGATATATGTCTCATTGAGGAATTTATTAGAACGTGTGCGCCCTGACTGTACAATTCTTCATACCAGACGTTGTTTTGCTGTCTTCTATAACGACATAAAACAACCCTGAACAGCTGTGTGAACGCTGAATAAACGGCCCTGTGTTTTAGGTTGTATCTGTGATAGAATAATAATATAATAATATAAAATAAAATAAATATTAAGATAACGCAACACAAGAGAATTTTAATAGTTGTATTTTAATGTCAAGAAAAATCAGAGAGCCATCCCAAGCTGTACAACTAGACCAGACATATGGTGACTGCCAATAGCTATAAATACTGTATATATATATATATATATACCCAATTTGTCCCAGGGTCAGTGAATCAAGACACCACATTCCAATTTATTCTAAACAAAGCATAGAACTATAACCCCAAGGATTTTTAAGGTGTCACCAAATTCTGTATCAAAGACTAGACATGAACTTAGCAAAATAATATTTTGATTTAAAATTGGAGTTAAAAACCATAATCCATGAAGGCGGTGATCAGGGCTTGGCAACTATTGATATGTAAACTGCAAAGGGACCCACACACTAGATCTCCAGACACCCCCCCCCCCCCCCCCCCCTGTGGCTCATCCCACATCTATCAGAGTTTTAAGTGTCCTGGACCCAGGGTTCTGGGCTGCTAGAGGTATCAAAAAACTGGAACATATCTGTATAAGTGGCTCTCTTCTGTCCTTTGATTCTTTAAGGAGAAATTACTAATCGCCAATTTTTTAGATTCCTTCAAATTCGCCATGCCTTCGCTTCCCAATTTGGGTACATCCCAGTACTCCTCCTTTGGTCCAACCTTGAATCCACCTTAAAAGATGCCCCTCTGATCAAACCTACTTCTACCATATTCAAAGCTTTATTACCTTCAGTCCACTTTGGTCTGGAGGACTTGTTCTCTAAGTGGCAGGGTGAGATCCCTGATCTGGATTCAGAAGACTGGGAGGGTGCCTGGGAGTATCCTTTCTTACAACTCATCTCTATCAGAGACCGGTTGATACAATTTAAACTGATTCATAGGATCTATTTGTCACCCCAAAGATTATCCAAAATTTACCCAAATTCCTCCTCCAACTGTTGGAAGTGTGGTATGGCGAATGCCGACTTTAACCACATGTTATGGTCCTGTCCCAGAATCCAGCTCTTTTGGGCGGAGGTCACGAACTTCATTGAAACCTTGACCATGATCCATGTTCCCCTGAATGTGTCGATCTGCTTGCTGGGTTTTGTGGGCTCCTTGGCCCACCGCCGAGCGACCAGAACACTAATAGGCCTTCTACTATTCTATGCTAGAAAGGCTCTACTAATAAAGTGGAAACAAACGGAGGTACCTACTTTGAATACATGAAAAACGCTGATCAACTCGGCGGTGCCATTATACAAAGTGACCTATCTCGCCAGATGCTGCCCAGCTAAGTTCGACAAAAATTTTCAGGTATGGTTAGAATCAGACAGCATGAACGCAACACAGTAGGTTTTGAATCCCTTTGATTGTTTATTTCAGCTAAAAGCCTTGTAGCGGTGAAGACCTAATTTCGCTACTACCTGAAGGTTCCTACAGGCGCTTCCCTTAACCTCAGCACTTCTTCCTGAAGTGGTCACCTGAAGAATAGGATTCATTATCCTTCCCCTTACCTCTTTACTTTGATGACACGAGCAGTTTAAGTTGTAGTAAGTTCTAGAGAACAGTTTATAATTTGTAGGATTGTTATAATGTTGTTATCTCAGCCGGAGTATGCCCAGAGGCTGTGTTATTTAACCTTTTTTCTCACGAAAACTCAATAAAAAGTATGTTCAAAAAAAAAAAATCCATATCATCTTTGGCCCCTTACGTTATAGTTGAGGTCCCGTTGGGTGCCTGGCTGACACTTTCTGAGGTTCTGTCTTTGTTTTCTTTTGGATGACTTTCAAATGTTCATGGAAAAATGGCTGCGGCAGATATCCCTGACTGCTATAGGGTGGCGATAGTCTCCAATTCTCCCAAATTAGTTTAAACAAAGCATACAACTATAACCCCAAGGATTGTTAAGGTGTCACCAAGTTCTGTATCAAAATCTAGGCATTAAATTAACAGAATAATATTTGGATTTAAAATTGCATTTAAAAACCATAATCCATATCATCGTCAGCCCATGGGCTTGAGGTCCCATTGGGTGGCAGTTTTGGCAGTTCTGTCTTCTTTGTTCTTTTTTCCACCCCACCACCACCTCCTCTCTTTTTGGAGTGAGACGCACTTTAGTTGAAGGACCTTTTCAAATGTCCACAGAAAATTGGTTGCAACAGATATCCCTGACTCCTATAGGGAGGCAATAGTATGATGAAATTACATAACTTATTCCTTGGAACCTAAGCCCACTTGCCTATTTCCACGACTGACAATCACATATCGCCATAAAAAAAATATAGAGTAGAAATTCGCGCTTTAAAGTCCAAATGTAAGGATCAAATACGTCAATCCAAACAAAATTTCATATTCATAAAATTAATCGGAGAAGTACTTGAACCCCAAATAGTAACAGGTGTAATGAATGCTTACCAGACTGTAAGCCTTTAATGCAGATAGATGACTTATACCCAGCCAGGGCCTTTATCCCAGGAAGGATCGCAAAATCTTCTGATATCTCACACAGCTATAGGAAAAAGGATTTCCAGATCCCACAGACTCCGTATATTTCCAAAGATATTCGTGGCACAGTGTATCAAATATGAGCAAAGAACAAAAAACAGAACATAGCGTGATATTGTTTTCTTAGATCACACTAAGTGCATATGCCCTAAAGCAAATAGGCACCAAAATATGGATAACACAACAGTGCACCACCACCTTAGGGACAAGCCTGCTTACCAGATGTCTTTAAATGATATGCATGTGGCTAAACCCAGCCAGGGCCTTTAGGGAGAACCGTCCACTGAAGCCAAGAGACTATTATAATCCTCATGAACACAGCAGCCGTCCACAGCACCGTATAGGCGTGTATAAATCACCCAGAGGAGGAAAAAATATGGGGAACCATAGCGTGAATCCGTAAACACGTTTATTAAAATGTATATCGAATCATACTTACAATAAAGCAGATACGAATCGCATAAAATAGGTTAAAGTTGGATAAAAATGGAAAGCCGGCCGGCTCTAAGAACGAACCCTCGTCCAGATACGATGGTGACCTCAGCATGCACCTAGTCCTCAGATGCGTTTCGTCATATCTGACATTCTCATATCGCCATAAGACATGTGCAATTCGTTTCGTTCCGAATTGGTTTTTCGATTAAATTCGATAAATTTGTTCATTCGGAAATATTTGAATTAACGAAAGTCCATTTAACAAATTTTTCCGAAATTCTAAAATTTCAGAATGTGAAAATTGGAAAAATCGAAAATTGGAATATTTGGAAATGAGAAATTTCGGAAATCAGAAGATCCGAAAGTCCAAAATTTGGAAATTCTAAAATCCGAAAATAAGAACAAAAATCCAAAAATTCAAAAGAACTAAAAAATGAAAATAAGAACAAAATAGAAAATTCAAAAACCCGAAAATTAGAAAATCTGAAATAATAACTAACTAATAATAACTATTACTAACTATTAACTAAGTTAGGGGTGTACTGACATTTGTTGCCAGCGGTTTAGACATTAACGGCTGTGTGTTGAGTTATTTTGAGGGGACAGAAAATTTACACTGTTATACAAGCTGTACACTCACTACTTTACATTGTAGCAGTGTCATTTTTTCAGTGTTGTCACATAAAAAGATAGAAGAAAATATTTACAGAAATGTGAGGGGTGTACTCACTTTTGTGAGATACTGTACATACAAGCTGGAACAATGTAAAAATTGTCTAGAAATAAAAAGATTAAAAAACAAAAATTGTCTAGAATGACAAGGAATCAAGAGATCAGGAGGTCTTGGGAGGAGCGGAGAGGACAGTTTGGGTGATATTTTGAGATGAGGTGATGTAGCTGGGGGCCAAGTTTTAGATGACTTTATATGTTGTAGTTAGTATTTTTATGTTTTAGTTGTTGGGAGAGTGGAAGCCAGTGGAGTGATACTCTTCTCAGTGATTTGGATTATAGTTGGCATACATTAGTGAATGTTGTGTTTTGTTAGGTTAGGCTCTCCCTGGCAGATTTTTTTTAATGCCAGTAGCATTATTTTTGGGGTTTGGTAAGCATGCTGGTAAGTGATAAGTGAAGCTGTGCTTTGTTCCTGTAGGAAACGAATAGAAATACTTAGTACTTCTGGGTATAGGGAGCATGTAACTCTCTACCCAAACCTGCAGCATGGGTTGACTGACTGGCCAACCATTAGCATTGTCATGTAGGGTGATTAGAGAGTACTTATCCGTGTGTAGCCATGACCCGATCACCTTGTAGATTACACAGGACTTTTTTAGTTCATTCTGGCAGACAAACAGTGGGGAGCCTGTGAGTGAGATGCAGTGTGGTGTAGCGGGTAGTAATCACACAGAGCCACTATATTGTAGGAAGGTCCAACACAATACAACTAGGCCTGGCAGTAGGCAAGCCCCTCACTTATGAACTGTAACAGTGGTCTGTAGACTTGAAAGATGCCAACAGCATCTGCAACGAGGAGCAAAATGTGGCCTGGCCGGTCTACACCCAAAGAGGAGACTTCATGAAGCGAGGTAGACAAAGTCCCTGCACTGTCCCTACTCCTCAGGAACCTTTCCCTTCCTCTAAGTACTGTCCCTGCCAGATGGGGAATCTGTCCCTTCCCTATCCATTAGCATAAAGCGTGCCGAACCCAAAACTGGAGAATTAAATAGACTCTACCTGACTCAAGAAGGCTGCTGGAGTCAAATTGGACACCAGCGTCCAATCGGACAGCTGTCTCCCCGTGAGACCAAGTTCCTCACAACTTCTTTCCCCTTTTTCATTGCTGCTTTGGTCGAGCGCCACCTGCAGTGGGTAGTACAGACTGCACCCGCCTACAAGTGAATTTAAAGCGGAGCTCCGCCGGATTTTTTTTTATTAAAAGCCAGCAGCTACAGCAGCTGCTGGCTTTTAATATTCGGACACTTACCTGTCCTGGAGTCCAGTGACGTCCGCAGCAGAGGACGAGCGACCGCTCGTCACTCTGCTGCTCCCTCCGCCATCCTCACTGAGGGAACCAGGAAGTGAAGCCCTGCGGCTTCATGCCCGGTTCCCTACGGCGCGAGTCGCGCTGCGCTGTTCTGATTCGTCCTCCTGTGTTCTGGGAGCCGAGTGTCTCCCAGAACACTAAGGGAAGTCTGCGGGAAGTGACGTCACTCCCGCAGATTCCCGGAGAGAGGACTCCCGGATGTGGGTGAAAATACCTGTCTTAGACAGGTATCTGCACCCCCCTCCCCCCTGAAAGGTGTCAATTGTGACACCGGAGGGGGGGAGGAATCCGAGTAGCAGAAGTGAAAATTTAGGGTGGAGCTCCACTTTAAGGCATGCAGCATGGCTAAAATGATGTGAACACCTCTCCAAAGGATTAAGTTCTGGTGCGCATAGCCAGTTCCTTAAAGACATGGTTTGATGATTTTAGTGTGGAGGAATTTGAGTGGCCTGCACAGACTCCTGACCTCAATCCTACTGAATACCTTTGAGATGAATTAGAACACAAATTGTGATGCAGATCTTCTCATATAAAATGAGTACCTGACTTTGCAAAAGCTATTTTGTCTGAATGGTCTCAAATTTCCAACAGACCCACTCCAAAATCCTTTCGAAAGCCCTCCCCGGAGAACGGAGGCAGCTATAGCCATATAGGTGGGCCAACTCTTGAATTATTTACCATAATTTTAGAGTGGGATGTCCAACAAGCTCATATAGGTGTGATCGTCAGGTGTCCACAAGGTTTCGGACAAATAATGCACATATAAGCGGTGACTGGGAAGGTATCCAAGCAATTGAGGGCTTGTTGCTTCACCTGAAAAATGTAGGTTTACTTTAAGTGACTGTAAGGCATTCCAACTGTAACAGGAAATAATTAGGAAGCAGCACTGACCCACTTTCTAAATGCTTGAAAACTGATTGCTAACCGCACAGATCTGAGCAGCTGATGGCTAGGAATTCTAGAGATTTCATTCTAGAAATATCCTAAAAATAAACCTTATCAGCTTCCTGTGTTTGTACTGTACTATTCGTGTGCAGCTCAAATCTATGCTGCCAGCATGCTCACCACCATTTACCAACATTATTCACGAGAGCCTGGCCCTATTGCAGAGACTTGTGAGTCGGAGGTCACCCTCCGCTAGTATCAAAAGTTGTCAGTTCATTAAAGCAGCGCCCTGTATGAGCGGCCGCCACTGCTTCTTGGTGGGAGTTGGGAAGATTTCCCCAGCAGAAACTTGCTTCCCCCTAGGACATCCGATGCCCGTAGAGCCCACCTTCTATGAACATGCGGGTTCCATGCAGAATCCATGTTTGTAGAAAGTCTTTACAGCCATTGAAGGTGCCATCGTAGCCTCTGTTTGATCTCCAGTTGCTGTGGTGCCACACACGTGATCAGTTATGACACCAGACATTCGAGGGCTTGAGTGTGGTTGAAAGCTGGCATAAGTACACTGGCAACTTTAAAGCCCTGTACACGCGATCAGATATCCTATGGATTTTCGTCTGATGGATTTGTCCATCAGAAATCCGATGAAACTGTTTTCCATCAGTCTTGCCTACACACCATCAGTCAAAAAACCGACCGTTCCAAACGTGGTGACGTAAAACACTCCGATGAGCTGAGAAAAATGAAATTCAATGCTACTGAGCATGTGTCGACTTGATTCTGAGCATGCTTGGGTTTTTTATCTGATGGATTTCCCCACAGACGATCGGAAATTGCCATCGGTTTTTTATCCATCAGATAATTTTAAAACATGTTCTATTTTTTAAAACCGATGGAAAAAAGACTGATGGGTCCCATACACGATCGGTTTGTCTGATGAAAACAATCCATCGGACGGTTTTCATCAGTCAAACTGATCGTGTGTACAGGGCTTAACAGTTTTCACCAGAGACATGCCTTGAATGTAACTGTTTTGTAAAACAGTTAAATCAGTGATTTTAGTTCCACTTTAAGTTAAGTTGGCCACAAATATTAGACCGTATCTGTAATCTGAGTGTTTATGGTTGAATCTGGAATTATCATAACCTTTTCCAAGGCTCCTTGTTTGAACCTTCTCAGCAGTGGCGGTGGTGCTCAATGTTCTTGGGGGGGGGGCGGCCCCCTCCCAGCCAGCTGACCCCACCTAGCCGGCCGACCCTCCTCCATTGCAGGATCGATCACCACTTTGCTTGCCTGCCACCTGCCCACCCCCCCCCCCCACCAGCCACGCACTTACCCTATCCAGGTCGCGGCTTCCCCACTATGTGTCCTCCTGAGTCCCGACAGTCACTTCTCCTCCCGGCCATTCGGGTCTTAGGACTCCTGGTCAATCGGGTCTTAGGACTCCCGGACAATCGGGTCCCAGGACCCACTTCCTGATTGGCCGGGAGGAGAAGCAGGAAGACATTAGCAAATATTAGTTCGCTACTGCCACACAACTGGGTGGGCTCGGGGCACAATGCTCACCCTTTTTGAAGCCAATTAGAGCCTCAGGCTCCAATCATGTGCTTAAAAAACAAACGAACATTGAAATACATCTGTCCGGCGGCCTGCATGGAGATTAGGGGCTGGGTGCATGGATTAGGGGGGCGGCACCCCGTATGAGCGCTCGCTACTGCTTCTCAGGGGGTACATTCGAAAGATTTTCCCAGCAGAAAATTGCTTCACCCCTAGGACACCCAATGCTCATCCTGGGCCTTTTTTACAATGCTGGTTTTACCGTTAGCTCTTGCAAGTACGCATCTGTTACGTACCTTGTAGCCGAGCTTGACATGTAGAGGGAGGCCTCTCTTACAGCCCCGGCTCAAGAACCACTGATGTTGCGACAGTGGCCACGAGAGCCGCAAGGTATGAGTGCCTGCAAGATGTTCTGTCAGCTGCAGCAGTGAATGTCAGGTGTGTCACCAGAGACAGGCCAGGTAGCTGGAACAGCAGATGGCAGCAGACTCCAGACTGGGCAGACAGCGGGCGACAGTTGCCTGACAGGCAGCTGGCAAGTTGCAGGTGCAGAGGAACTGGAAGTGCTTCAGCAGGTGTAGGACCAGCAGGAACCAGGTAGTGAGCAGGGCTGGTTAGGCGGATAACTGGATGCGTGGTCAGACAAGCCAGGTCAGCAACAGACGGTCAGATATAGGAATGGACGGCAGGTAGAGACTGGTCAGGATACAAGCAGAGGTCAGCTACATAGAATCAGGTAGATGAACAGGATGCAGGGCAGAGTCAAAGAGCAAGCCAAGGTCAGGGCAGGTAGCATTCAAGCAGGGTCAGGACAAGCCGGGTCAACCACAGAAGTATACTCAGGAACAGATACGGGAACACAGAACAGCTGTAGATCAGACAGCACTGTCTAATAGAATTGCTGCAGTTTAAATAATCCCATTGGCGCCAACATTAGTGGGTGAGCGTGGGTGTGCACAACTATGCCCTGTGTACATCTTGAGGCTTCATCTGTACTATGGCTAGTGCCTCCCTGACAGCATCCACGCGTTTTTAATTAGTAATAAAGTGTTGAGGGTAACACACTAGGTCTGCGCGCCCTTCTGTTTTGTTTGCGTTGTTTCAAGATTTCCTGATCTCAAGATGGCAGCATTGGTAGAGAGCTGATGGTCATCACCAGGGCTTTTTTTCAGCGGGAACGAGGGTGAATGCAGTCCCGGCACCTCCTGGACTGACTGTATGTAATGGCAAGTGGTGCTGGGGTGTGCTGCAGGGTATTAATGCTCACTGCTGTGGATCTATTTTTTCAGGGGGTGGCTATTGTTGGTGGGGAGGGTCTTATGTTGCAGAGGGGTCAGTTGTTGCTGAAAGAGATCTACTGTTTGGAGAGGGGACTATTGTTGATGGCAGCCAGAGAGTCTATTAATGCTGGCTGTGTGGAGATCTGTTGATGCTGCCGGGAGTCTATTGTTGCTGGGGGGGGATTTTTTTGTGGGTGGTCCATTGTTGTTAGGGGGATCTATTGTTGCTGGCTGCAGGGGATCTATTTTACTGTTTTTCTTGATATCATTACCAAATTCCATACAAATTGCTTAGCACCAGAAAATGATACTTGGTTTTATATTATCTAAAAGGGGCGCTACTGGGAGGTGGGTAGCGGCGGAGAAAAGGAGTGACTTGGAAAGGGGGAGTTCCTGCACCTATTGTCTGAGAAAAAAAGCCCTGGTCATCACCCACTACAGTCCGTTTGGTTTCTCAAGAATCTCTTAAGCCCCGTACACACGGTCGGACTTTTGGCCAACAAACTTAATTTTGAGCAAGTTGGACCAACAATCCGACCGTGTGTACGCTCCATCGGACAAACTTTTTTTGCTTTTTTCTTGTTTTCATCTGACAAAAGTTGGGTCTGCAAACGGACAAACTTTTGCCCAACAAAAGTCAGATGGAGCAAAGTCCGACCGTGTGTACAGAAAACCATCGGACTTTTGTCCGATGGACAAAACAACTAATGTTAAAATCAACCAACAATAGCAGAAGTTGACCTAAGGGTGGCGGTAAAGAGCAGAAAAGAGCAGAAAAACCACGTGATGTTGCAAAAAGTTTTAGGAAAGTTTGCAGAAAAGTCCGAGCGTGTGTATGCTATGGGTGTTCCCGACCAACTCCGTTCGGACAAAAAACCACGGAAAAGTCCGATGGAAGTCCGACCGCGTGTACAAGGCTTTAGCGTTACAGTGTCAAGGTTTTGTTCTATCATTTTAATGTTCTGGACAGTTACAGTTTTAATTTAAAAAACTTGATAAGTGAGGTCCATTAGGGCCGTAACAGATACGTCAGCTGTTCTCTGCTGTCCCAGATACATATTTTATCTGTACAGTAATAGAAACATTAAATCATTTATTGTAGTTTTATTCTTCTCGTGCAGTAAGCACACCTGACATAGGCTGTCTGACAGCGTGCAATGATGGTGAGAGAATCTGCAATCCTCTGAGCCCCTTTGGGGTGAAGTGTGACCCTCTCCTCTCATCTCAGGGGCCATGCCCGGGCCCTGCAACTTATTTGCAGCTGTACAGATCACATTTGGAGCTGCACTTTGAGGAGGAACACGCTTTCAGAATTGGCGGCCTGTGTTTCACCTCTGCAAGAAATTGAATGATGGATGAGGAGCCATAAAAACGTCTGCGGTGTCGGCTTTGTTTATGTCCATAACTGTGCTTGATGGGCTGCTGAAATCCATTCATAAATGAAACTGCAGGGCTGCAAAGTGGCACTCCGGAGACCAAACTTTTCATACAAATAAATCACATTTTTATCAGAAACTTTCCATTGATCTCCGGGGAGGCCCGGTTGGAGGTGGAAGAGCCCCTCTGTGGGGTGCAAGGTATAAGATGGAAAAACTCATCATGTTTTTCCCTCCTCGCACGCCTGACCGTTGTTATAGACATGTTTCAATGGCAGCTCTTCACCAGCAATGTCATCTACTAATATGACTGATTTGTGCAACTGGCAAAAAAAAAAGACGACATCTTTGATCGCATCAAGAGGTTCTTTTGACCTGTATGTAGTATACAGCAGTGGTTCTCAACCACGGGGCTGTGGCCCACTGCCAGGCTGCAGCCACCTTCCTCCCAGGCCTTCAGTTAGGTGCAGGCCCCTAACCTGCCACAGTGCCTCCCAGCTCCCATAGTGCCACCCAACTTCCCATAGTGGCCCAGAGTGTCCCCAGGCCCCCTAAGAGCCCTTGACCCCCACAGTGCCTTTCAACTTCCCACAGTGCTCCTTAGCCCCCTGAAGTTTCCCCTAGCTTGCTGCAGAGCCTCCAGCCCACCATAGTGCCCCCAACAGTGGTGCACAATGCTACCAACCCCCTTCAGTCTCCCACATTGCCCCAGCAAAACTCCTCGCCTCCTGGACAGCACCCCAGCCCCCACATATAAAACAAAACCAAGGAAATTTCCAAGCTCAACTTATCGACCAGCCTGCGACCAACTGAATGGACCTCTCCAACAAGCGTAAGCCACAGAGCCCCGGCAAGGCACCCCGTTTTCTATGGACCTAACTCTAATTTCTGTTAGTCTCGACAATGGAAGCTCATGCATTTTAATGGACAGGCAGAGGGCAGGTAAACCTGGAGGGAGCCCACCCCTCCTTAAAGGCACAGGGGTGCACTGAACACCCAGCACATAGCACTATGGCAGCAAAGGTGCCAGTACATTGCCTGGCCAATATAATTCACCGTACAAAAAAGTAGTCACTGCCCCCAGCCCCCACAGTTGTCACCAGATGCCTCCAGAAACCTCATCCTCTATAGGGCTACCAAGTCTGATACCCCCACCAGAACCTTCATTCCCCCACAGTGTCCCTCACCCTCTCACAGTGCCCTCAGGCCCCCAAGAGCCCTCAGTATGCCCCAACCTTCTACACTGCCTCCCTGACCCCCACAGTGCCATTTCTCTTCCTGTAGAACCTCTAACCCCCTTATAGTGCCCCCTACAGTGTCCCATAGTGACCCCCAGCCCCAGAATTGCCCTCCAGTTTCCTACATTGTCTATGCAAAGCTCCCAGCCTCCTGGAGAGACCCCCAGTCCGCTCCAGAGAACCCATTCCCACAGTTGCCCCCAGCTCCATCCAAAAACCTCCTCCCCTACAGAGCCACCTATTCTGCTGCAGAGTCCCCTAACCCCCTCCAGATACTTGATCCCCCCACAGTGACATGCCCAAATCCAGAACCTTCCAGAATCTCAATATAAAGTTTGTATATGTATACTTTTATTCTGTGAGTCTAATCTTTTTTTTTAATGTTGGGGTACGCGGACCTACTGGACTAGATTGGCCTCCACAGTGTATCTGAACACCCCACAGTGCCCCCCAGTCTATTGAAGAGCCTCCAGCTCTCCATAGTGCCGTCATTCTCTAACATTGTTCCTATAGTGCCCCCTAGCCAACCACAGTGTTCCCCAGCCCCCTCTTAAAACCTCATCCCCTACAGGGCCACCAAGTCTGCTGCAGAGTCTGAACACCTATCACCCTCATAGTGTCACCCAGCTTCAGCCGGGGCCTTCCAGAAATTCAAGGCATATTTTGTATTCCCATACTTTTATTGTGAGAGCATGCCGCAATCGATGACATCACAAGGGTACAGGGACACATGGTGATGCTGGATTTACTCATTCACATGGGGGGTGGGGTGGGATCTGGGGGCCCTCTTGTTAAAGGGGGCTTCCAGATTTTGATAAGCCCCCTACCCGCAGACCCCCACCACCACTGGCCAGGGTTGTGGGGAAGAGACCCATTTTCATCATCAACATAAGGACAAGGTGCTTTGGGGGGGGCGGGAGCCCCCCTATGTTGGGGGCATATGGTTGGTTGGTATGGTTCCGGAGAGAGGTCGCTCGCTATTCCCCCCTTTCCTGGCCTGCCAGGCTGCATGCTCAGATAAGGGTCTGGTATGGCTTTTGGGGGGGACCCCACGCCATTTTATAAAAGATGTTTGGTGTAGGGGTTTCCCTCAAAATTCAAGGTGTGAATTAGGAGGGGACCCCACTTGTTTTTTATTTTTTTTATTTTGCCGTGGAGTTCCCCTTAAAATCCATATCAGACCCGAAAGACCCCCACGCTGTTTTTTTTCTAAAATGTTATTGTCGGCAATTCCTTTGTTTACATTCAACTGTCCGTGGAGAACTGAGACAGCTGATGAGTCTTCAGTTGTTAAAGGGGTTGTAAATATACGTGTTTTTTCACCTTAATGCATCCTATGCATTAAGGTGAAAAAACACCTTGCAGTGTCCGTCCCCCCAGCCACCCCCAGTTTTACTTACCTGAGCCCCGAATTTTCGTGGGCGAATCCCCGCCGTCCTTCTCTCCTTGGGGTCCCGGCTTTGATCTTTGATTGGATAGATTGATAGCAGCGCAGCCATTGGCTCCCGCTGCTGTCAATCAAATCTAATGACGCGGGCGCCAGGGGGGCGGGATCTAGTCATACACTCGGCGCCCGCAAGGTAACCCCCTCGGGAGAGAGCTTCCCAGAGGGGGTTACCTAATGCGGGGAGGAGCCGAGAGAGCCACCGTGGGACACCAGAACAGGTGAACAAAACGAACTGCACAGTGGAGGTGGGTATGACATGTTTGTTATTAAAAAAATAAAAACGGGAACCTTTAGTGTCACTTTAAGGACACGTTGGCGGACTTGCCGGCCCACTCCTTAACAACCAGCTATTGTTAAGGATGCCTCCAGCTGTCTGCTGCTGAAGTTCTCGTCAGAACAGTATCTAAATCGCAGTTGAACTTTGGAAATTCGCTGTGAAAATGGACCTGAAATTCGCACAACACAGGTGTGAACCCGTTAAAGATTAACTCTGGGAACATTTCATGTAGAGGGAGTTGTTATGTAGTCCTAACACATTCCCTGACCTAAGATGACAACAGGGCTTAGTACAGTTGTCACCTTGGGCAGGAATTGTGTTACTGGTATGATTACCAGGTCAAATCAAAGGAAAACAAAATGTGAAAAAGAAAAGGAATGCAGCCACCACATCTAAGGACCGGTGAGCTGCAATATTACCAAATTTTCTTCTCAGGTTTAGATACGTATTAATCTTTATTTATTTTTTTTGTTTATGGATCTTTTTTGTCTCTTCCTTTTTTTTCCTCTCTCTTCAATAGACAGCTTAGAGTAATTCCCATTTCACGCCAGCTCAAAGGTTGCACTGTTTTAAGGGGTGATAACCAGAGCGATAATCTTTGTAAATTGATTTTGCATACAAAATAGTAATAGTAATGTGCATGCGGGGAATTCAGCTGATCTGCACAAAAAATAACCTTGTGAGCTGAAAACATTATTTTTTTGGCATAAAGATTAGAGAATAATGAACTGTAATTAAAACGCCTCTTACAATATGGTTTAGTGAATTGACCCTTCTATCTCACATCTGTGTGTGTCTTAGTGGGATCGGGATCTCCTCTCTCTGGTTGGTGAATACGCCTGTGTAGAGGGCATCCTCCTTATGTCATTTTAACAGTGGCAGCCTGTCCATGCGCGGCGCAGGGGTGCCGCCCCCCTAAACCATGCACCCGGCCCTAATCTACATGCACAGGACGCATGGATTCCAATTTTTTTTTCTTTTTTTAGAAGCACATGATTAGACCCGGAGGCTCTAATTGGCTTTAAAAAAAAGGTTGGGCTCATGTGACAATAGCGAATTAATATTCTTTCTGATTCTCCTCCTGGCCAATCCTGGCTCAGGAAGCGGGTCCCCAGACCCGATTAGCTGAGAAGAGAAGTGATCCTATTGGCCGCCGGAGGAGGAGAAGGGAGGAGACGCAGGGGAATGCCGCGGGGCTGTGAAGCAAAGGAAGGAGGGGACGCAAGGTGAAACCACCGCCCGGGGTGTTATAATAAATATGCCCCAAAAAAATGTAAAAAAAAAGAATTTCTTCATCAGTTTAGGCCAATATGTATTCTTCTACATATTTTTGGTAAAAAAAAATCGTAATAAGTGTATATTGATTGGTTTGCGCAAAAGTTATAGCGTCTACAAAATAGGGAATAGATTTATGGCATTTTTATTATTAATTTTTATTACGATTTTTAGCAGCATTTCGACATTGCGGCGGACAGATCGGGCACTTTTGATACTTTTTTGGGACTAGTGACATTTATACAGTGATCAGAGCTAAAAATAGCCACTGATTACTGTATAAATGTCACTGGCAGGGAAGGAGTTAACACTAGGGGGCGATCAAGGGGTTAAGTGTTCCCTAGGTGTGTGTTCTAACTGTGGGGGGGGAGTGTAGTGACTGGAGGAGGAGAGAGATCGCTGTTCCTAATCACTAGGAACAGCAGATCTGTCTCTCCTCCCCTGACAGAACGGGGATCTGTTTGTTTACATTGACAGATCTCCGTTCTGTTTGTTTACATTGACAGATCTCCGTTCTGTCTCTCTCAGAAGCGATCGCGGGTGGCCTTTCTATATTGCGAAAGATAACGTTAAACAAATGTCCTATAGTACCACCTAATTGGCAAGTGAAAAAAAAGGGGGAAAAAACGGAGAGGAACAAAAATCAAAACCACAACAATGAATATTAACCCCTGAAACTAATATACTTCGGGGTACACGGTTCAAGTGTGTTTAAAGTTCGTATAAACTGAAATGTCGGCATGAAACGATTTCCATCAAACAAACAAAACCCGATCCTGTGGTGCAGATGAAGCGAGACTTTTTCAACTTGCTGGAATAATTGATAAAGGCAATGGAGGCTTACCAGCTCAGGTGGATCCCGATTACAGAGATCATATGGGGCTCATGCATGAATAGAGACATCCACCGACATGCCGCAGATCTGTACCTCCAATCGTCCGATAACCCGATCCTCCAGGGGCCCTCAGAGCAGGATGATCATACAAAGGACTCCCTCGCTCGTACAGCAGAAAAAGATGTTGAAATAATTTGTGGTGCAGTTCTACATTTCTCCTGTAGGCTTTAACAGATACCATGTGTTTTTTTTTTTTCAATAATAAATGCTTAGACAACTTGCATCTATAGGTAAGCCTAGATCAGTGTTTCTCAACTCCAGTCCTCAAGGCGCACCAACAGGTAATGTTTTTGGGATTTCCCAAAAACATTACCTGTTGGTGCGCCTTGAGGACTGGAGTTGAGAAACACTGATCTAGGCTTACCTATAGATGCAAGTTGTCTAAGCATTTATTATTGAAAAAAAAAAAAACACATGGTATCTGTTAAAGCCTACAGGAGATCGGGTTATCGGACGATTGGAGGTACAGATCTGCGGCATGTCGGTGGATGTCTCTATTCATGCATGAGCCCCATATGATCTCTGTAATCGGGATCCACCTGAGCTGGTAAGCCTCCATTGCCTTTATCAATTATTCCAGCAAGTTGAAAAAGTCTCGCTTCATCTGCACCACAGGATCGGGTTTTGTTTGTTTGATGGAAATCGTTTGATGCCGACATTTCAGTTTATACGAACTTTAAACACACTTGAACCGTGTACCCCGAAGTATATTAGTTTCAGGGGTTAATATTCATTGTTGTGGTTTTGATTTTTGTTCCTCTCCGTTTTTTCCCCCTTTTTTTTCACTTGCCAATTAGGTGATACTATAGGACATTTGTTTAAGTGTCCATTTATTCACATGTTTATTTTCACCTTTTATTTGTATAATTATAAGCACTGTGTAGGCTTATTTAAACAGGTTGCGCACTGATTTATACATATTTTAGCATACACGTTCACAGCTGTTATTCCGGCTGTTTATAAGTTTGCAGCACCTGTCACGTATTACTTCAAAGGTTTTTTTCACCTTGTTTTTCAAACCTTTTTTTCACATTTTTATATGGTTTATCCCATTGGCTTAGATAGGTTAGCGCGGATTATCCACCTTTTACGAAAGATAACGTTAGGCCGAGTAAATTGATACCCAACATGTCATGCTTCAAACTTGGGCACGCTCATGGAATGTCGACAAACATTCACCCTTAAAAATCTCCATAGGCGACGTTTAAAAATTTCTACAGGTTACCAGTTTTGAGTTACAGAGGAGGCCTTTTGCTAGAATTATTGCTCTCGCTCTAACGATCTTGACGATACCTCACATGTGTGGTGTGAACACTGTTTTCATATGCTGGTGAGATTTACGTATGTGTTCGTTTTTGAGCGCGAGCACAGCAGGATGGGGCGCTTTAAAAAAAATATATATATATATATTATTTATTTTACTTTTGATTTTTTGTTTTTACACTGTCTTTAAAAAAAAAAAGCTGCTGGATTTTCGGAAAAGGGTCAGGGACTTCTTTAAACGCAAAACGGTGCGCTTTTGGTTCAATAGACTTCGATTGAAATGCTGCAGAGAAGCATGTAGTGCGTTTTTGACGCATTTTGTGTTTTTTTAATCTGCCCAACAACAGATTGCCCAAAAAAAAAAAACATTAAAAAAAACGCGTGTGCAAAAATGCAAAATCCACCGCAAAAAGTACTGCAGAAACAGATCAAAAGCAAACTGCATAGGTGTCAGCAGGAACCAATGGCAAGGGGTTGAGTAAGCTGAATGCAGTGAGACATAATGCCAAACATACTGAAGCATTTTTTAGAGCCAATTATCCCCCTGAAGAAGACCGTACACAGGTCGAAACGCGTCGGGTTTGCACACCGTATAGCATTATGTAATGTAACGATGTGTATAATTGTGTTTGTATGCTGTATTGTGGAACATGTATTGTATCACCGGACCAGAATTCATATATTGTATTTTAATTATATCATAACATCGGACATTTTCTAAATAACATTTTTTTATAGCATAATTTATTTTTCTTTTTTGACCCTGTTACATTGCTGCTAAAAAACCCCATTGGGGAAACTTTTCCATATTATCTGTTTTCAGGGTGTGCAGCTCATACAACTCTCCCACATGTGTCTTTCCCATACAACATACTGAAGCATAGATACAGTATTGTTCTTACATACACTATGAGGTCTATTTAAAAAAAAAAAAAAAATCTCTTTATTAATGCCTCAGCTTTCGCACAGCTTTTCCGAATAATTCCCATAGTGTGTCTAATATATTTCAATTCTGTGATCATCGGCTCCATCTAGTGGCTGTAATATGGCATTTTCCTGATTTGGTTCCTTAAGAGGTATTTCAGCAAAATAATGTATTATGGCCTCTAGATGGAGCTGACGATCAAAGCAAATAAATCTTAGACATGTGCAAAAGGAAACAAATTTGTTTTGTTTCATTTTAATTCGTTAATTAATCGATTTAGTTTAGTTAGATTCGTTAAATTCGTTTTCGGATTTAGTTTAGTTTTCGACTGAATTCGAAAAATCGGTCGCATTCGAAAATATTTCAACCGAATTCGAAAATATTTCTACCGGATTCTAAAAATTTTCTACCGGATTCGAAATTATTTCAACATGATTCGAAATTATTTCAACCGCATTCAAAACTATTTCAACCGGATTCGATAATATTTCAATCAGATTTTTTGCAGATTACTATTTATTTCATAAATAGTAATATCAGTATATCAGATCTCCTGCAGTATATTAACATCTATTTCATTTTTTTTGCAGATCTCCTGCAGACTATTAGCATCTATTTCATTTTTTTTTTTTTGAAGATTACTATTTATTTCCATCTGATCTCCTGCAGACTATTACCATTTATATAATTTTTTTGCAGATCTCCTGCAGACTATTAGTATCTATTTCATTTTCTCATCAGATCTGCAAACTATAAGCATCTATTTCATTTTTTTTTGCAGGTCTCCTGCAAACTATTAGCAGCCATTTCCCTAGTCTAGTCTATTTCTAATCTTTTCTAATTAGAATTTGAATTCATTCTATACGAAATTCGAATATCGGAACATGGTTTATTATAATCTTTTCTATTCGGCTGGAATAATTTCGAATCCGGTTGAAATATTATCGAATTTGGTTGAAATATTAACGAATGCGACTGATTTTTAGAATTCCAATTAGAAAAGATTAGAATAGAAATAGAAAATAGACTAGAAAAAAAAATAGAACAGAATAGAATAAAATATAATATATATATATTGTATTTTATTCTATTCTGTTCTATTGTTTCGATTCTATTCTAATTGTTTTCAAATTCGATTCGACTAGAATTTTTTTCAAATTTCGATTCGAATTTCGTCCGTGGTTTTTCGATTTGAAACGTTATTTTGGATTCCGTTGAATTCGTTAGCATTGTAATTCGTTAATTCGGATGCATCCGAATGTCCGAATAATGAAAATTCGTCCGAATTTTGATTCGGAACGAAACGAAATGCACATGCCTAATAAATCTATTAGACACATTATGGGGAATTATTTGTGACAGATGTGTAAATGCTGAGACAATCGCACAGTGATTTTTTTTTTTTTTTTTATAAACAAACCCCAAAAATAAGTCGCACTGCTAAAAATAGAACACGAAGATTATATATTTTCTGCAGTTTCTTTTTTAACTGCACTAGAAAATAAAAAAAGCTGGGATGTGATAGGCTGCTGTAGACCGCGCACCTTGCTGTCTTTTTTATATGTTCAGCCTCCTGTAACAACTGCCAACCTTTCTATAAAGCGGCAGCACAGGCGTGGATTGTAAGCGGCTCTCATTTCAGAGATTATAGACGGGCGATGGCGAGAAGCACCTCCGTATGCACAGTTATCACACTTTGTCATTAATACTTGTAACGTATATTTTAATTTTCACCTAGCCACGGTTTCTGTTTGCTAAGCTGCTAGAAATTAAATAGGAGAATTTAATTAATGATATCCGGTTTGCAAGGAGACTTAAGTCGCTAGTAAGATGCCCCAAAGCAGACACGTCGCCTTATTCAGCTGCGGGAATCTTCCAGGTTGAAAAGCGAGAAAGGAAATGAAGGTGGTTTTATCACTCGGTTTATGTACTATCATCATTTAATGTGCTCTGTGCAGAAATATAGGACAAGAGGCTGTATTGTGGTCTGCGGCCTCCACTGGACTCAAGGTCTTGCTTGGTGACCGTTAGTTACACGTGGAAGGTGTTATGACCTGAGTCTAAGTACCAGGCCATGAAATTGCAGCCTGTATCTTCTAGACACCCATAAACTGGCTGACTGCTCTATTATTATATGAGTTCCTCCTGTACATGGACATGTGGAAACAGTGGTGGCTGGTGCACAACATTTTTGGGGGGGGCGCAAACAAACTGGAAGAAAAATTGCCGCCACTGTGCCCATTAAACGCAGCCACTGTGCCCATTAAAAGCCGCCAGTTTGCCCCCAAATGCAGTCAGTTTGCCCACTCAAATTCAGCCAGTTTGCCCCCCCAAATGCAGCCAGTTTGTCCCCCTAAATGCAGCCAGTTTGTCCCCCCAATTGCAGCCAGTTTGTCCCCCCAATTGCAGCCAGTTTGTCCCCCCAGTTGCAGCCAGTTTGTCCCCCCCCAGTTGCAGACAGTTTTTCCCCCCAAATGCAGCCAGTTTGTCCCCCCAATTGCAGCCAGTTTGTGACCCCCAAATGCAGCAAATTTGTGACCCCCAAATGCAGCTAGTTTGTGCCCCCAAATGCAGCTAGTTTGTGCCCCCAAATGCAGCCAGTTTGTGCCCCCAATTGCAGCCAGTTTGTGCCCCCAAATGCAGCCAGTTTGTCCCCCCAATTGCAGCCAGTTTGTCCCCCCAATTGCAGCCAGTTTGTGACCCCCAAATGCAGCCAGTTTGTGCCCCCAAATGCAGCCAGTTTGTGCCCCCAAATGCAGCCAGTTTGTCCCCCCAATTGCAGCCAGTTTGTCCCCCCAATTGCAGCCAGTTTGTCCCCCCAATTGCAGCCAGTTTGTGCCCCCAAATGCAGCCAGGTTGTGCCCCCAATTGCAGCCAGTTTGTCCCCCCAGTTGCAGCCAGTTTTTCCCCCAAAATGCAGCCCCCCCAAATGCAGCCAGTTTGTGCCCCCAAATGCAGCCAGTTTGTCCCCCCAAATGCAGCCAGTTTGTCCCCCCAATTGCAGCCAGTTTGTGCCCCCAAATGCAGCCAGTTTGTCCCCCCAATTGCAGCCAGTTTGTCCCCCCCAATTGCAGCCAGTTTGTGCCCCCAAATGCAGCCAGTTTGTCCCCAAATGCAGCCAGTTTCCCCCCAGCTTGGCACTTACCTTCCTCGGGTCAGCGCCGTCCTCCTCTCCATGCTCCCTCGATGTCTTCTCCCGTCCTTGATGTCACTTCAGCCAATCAGGTGACCGGTAACCAGACCCGGTGCACCTGATTGGCTGAGAGGCGGGTCAGTGTTAGGGAAGCGATTCCCTAACACAGCACTGTTTAACCAGGGAATGCACAGCCTGTGCGCCTTCTGGTTAACCATTTAGAAGCCGATTAGAGCCCACAGGCTCTAATCAGGAAGCCTATTAGAGCGTCTCGCTCTAATCAGACACTTCCAAAGCACACCCACCGCTGTTATTCAGATGGCCGGCGCTCAACAGGGGGCCGGACACCTGAATAGTGGGCGGCAGTGGCGACAATACATAGATTCATGTGTAGCGCTACCCCCAGTTAAGAGAGCCGCTGATATTGATTTGGGCCCTGTAGTGCACTGCTGTCAACCCCTGGCAATCGGCTCTAACCTCCCGTGGCACAGCTGGTGATAGAGGGATAGGACCGCGTGACCGCAACTGTTGGTGACGCAGTCCTATAACAAACATACACAGAATATACTTTAAAACTCCTATTAAAGTAAGCGGAACTGACACCAAATGTACTTTACCCAGATATTTTACTGAGGCTAATGGGCAAGTAATAAACAACAGTATAACAAGTTGCAGATCCCTGCAATAAACAGTAATAAAGATAAACAGAGTAATCAGAATAATTAAGTATTGCTATGCAACTCTAGCGCTGCCCTTTTACAGCTACTTCCCCTCATGGGTAGACTAACACCCAGCAATGTCTACCTATGCAGTCAGGCCTGACTGATCTAAATGGAAGTTCAGTGAAACAATATTTGCTAGCAATCTCTCGGTGGTGCACTTGAAGAACAACTTTGTAATCCAAACGAATAGTAAAGATAAAGTATCTGTCATTAAACAGCTCTCACCACCTGGACAAGTCCAAGTCCCTTTCCTCCATCGATTCGTCTAGGAACAGGAATCCACCGACATCCAAGTCTTCAATCCTTCTGGTGTACTGCAGCAAGGAGGATTAGATGTCTCTAAGGCTCTGCTAGGCTGGCAGAGGGCTCTTTGGAAAGGAGCACACGGCCCGGGCTTCAGGCCTTGTGCACACAGCAGTTCAGCACAGAGATCCTCTTGCTAGGAGAGGGGTGTCCAAAGAGGCCGACCAAAACTCCGCCTCCCCTTTATAAAGTCTGCCCCAGCAGTCTCTGTTCTGGAGCAATGCACCCTGGGTGCTGCAAGATGTACTGGGAGATGTAGTCTCTCTCTCCTCTGCTTTCACTTCCATAATGTCTCTTTACTTCCTCCCGACTCACCTCTCACCTGGAACTTCTTGTCTCTCTGCATTAAAGGGGAACACCCCGCTACACACTCCCCCCACTTGAACTCTTTGGTCCCCAAAGATAAACTTCAACAAATACTGTTTACCATTTTGGACAATGTCGAGCATGATGTTGGCATAGGGAATTCCCACCAAAACTTTGGGATGGAACTCTCTTGCCCACAGGTCACACTACCATGAGTGGCCTGCCTAACTGTGCCAGAGAGTGAGCTGGGGTTGCCCTCCACCAAATGGACGGTGGAAGGATCAGGTTGTTCAACACTTCTCCTAGCCGTTACAACAGAGTCCTCTGAGCTCGTCCCCATTTGGGGGTAAGTTAGTTTCTTGGGAGGCCTGATGACTCTGCGAGCCCTCTGCTCTCTTGGTGCTTCTGACTCTGGCACCACAGGCTCTTCTTCAGGAGTAAGTTCAGGTAACATTGCTGGTTCTGGAACCTCTGATTCAGAAGTCAACTGACGTATGGAATCTCTAGAGTCCTCCTCTGCGCAAGTGTCAGGAACATCTTCCCAGTAATCAGCTGAGGGACTGAAGGGTATGAATTCAGTAGCCTCCGGATTCAGCGTTGCATCTGGGGTATCCCCTCCATTTGGGAGATCTATGGCGGACGTTCCCAGAGTCGAGGGAGGCCACAGCCAGTCCAGTTCTCCACCTTCTTCTGTACTCAATTGGGAGGCCTCCCCATCTTTGGCTCGAGAGGTCTGGGACCGAGTGTTCGGCCTAGGAATATCCAGGATAGAGGCCGGTTCAGGGGAGTCTCTCACGGGAGGTATTCTGACTGCCTCAGCAAGTGGGAGCAGGTGGTTCCGATGCCACGTCTTCAGTGGACCCACCTTTCCTTCTGGCTTTAGTTTGTAGACAGGCAAACCGGGCAACTTCCTACAGACAACATAGGGCTCAGATCTCCACCTGTCAGCAAGCTTGTGTTTTCCAGGGACCCCCAGATTGCGTAGCAGTACTCGGTCCCCGGGCTGCAGATCTTGCACTCGAACCTTCAGATCAAAATTTCTCTTGTTGCGGGCCCCCCTTTGATCCGAAGCCGCCTGGGCTTGTTCATAGGCCACCTGCAAGCTACGTCTAAGTCTGTCCACGTATCCCTTGTGGGATGTAGCTGAGGTATTGTCTATAGAAGTGCCAAAGGCCAGGTCCACAGGTAGCCTTGCTTCTCTCCCAAACATAAGTCGATAAGGGGAGTAGCCATTGGCGTCACTTGTGGTACAGTTATAGGCATGTACTAGGGCTGATATGTGCTGACTCCAGTGTTGCTTCTTCTCTGTTTCTAAGGTTCCCAACATGTTGAGCAGGGTCCGGTTAAATCTCTCCGGCTGAGCATCTCCTTGTGGGTGGTAAGGCGTGGTTCTGGTCTTCTTTATTCCTAATGAATCCAAAAGTCTTCGGATCAACCGACTCTCAAAGTCCCTTCCTTGATCTGAGTGGAGTCTCTGTGGTAGTCCGTAATGGACAAAATACTTCTCCATAAGTATCTTGGCCACGGTGGATGCCTTCTGGTCTTTGGTTGGGAAAGCTTGAGCATAGCGGGTGAAATGGTCGGTTATTACCAGAACATTCCCCAATCCACTCAGGTCGGGTTCGAGGCAGAGAAAGTCAATGCATACCAGATCCATTGGGCCTTGACTCTGTAAATGGCCCATTGGGGCAGCTTGATGGGGTAGGGTCTTTCTCTGAATGCATCGTGCACAGGAATGGCAATACTCCTCTACTTCTGCCCTCATGCAGGGCCAATAGAACCGATTTCTGACAAGCTGGAAGGTCCTTTCTGCCCCTAGGTGACCATGATGGTCATGCAGGGCAATTAGTACAGTCTCTCGGTGCTTCTCTGGAAGAAATAACTGCCACTTATCTTCTGAGTCATCAGAGGGGCCCCTTCGGTAGACCACTCCCTGATGTACCTGTAGCCTGTCCAATTCCTTCCTCAACAGGCGAGCCTCCTTTGAGGGGTGATGTAGGAATTTGTTGGGATCCTGATTCTCCAGGGCTTCGAGGACCAATCTCCCCATGGGGTCTTCCAATTGGTCACACCTCAACTCCTTCTTGGACAGTCTCGGTAGGTTGTCTTCCTCCAGTTGAGTTACCCCACAATAGTGTTTGGGGACTCCTACCATGGTAACCCCTATTTCTTCTGCTCTGGAGCCTCCTCTGGCTTGGAATTCAGCCCCTTGACAAAGGGCCCGCACCCCGTCCGGTGCCACTTGGGTCCAATCTTCCCAGTCATTTGTCGTGGCATGAGACCTCCGGGACAGGGCATCTGCATCCCTATTTCCGGCTCCTGGTCTGTACTTCAGACTGAAGTTGAATCCAGACAATGCGGCCAACCACCTGTGTCCGGTGGCATCTAGTTTTGCGGTGGTGAAGAGGTAGGTCAGGGGGTTGTTGTCTGTCTTCACAGTAAACTCTGCCCCATACAAGTAGTCTTTTAGCTTGTCTACTACCGCCCATTTGAGGGCCAGGAATTCCAGCTTATGAGTGGGGTAATTCTTTTCTGAGGGGGTCAGGCTCCTGCTCACATAGGCCACTGGTAGCAGTTGTCCTTCATGTTCTTGGTAGAGTACACCACCTAGACCCTCATGGCTGGCATCCACATGTAATTCATAAGGTCTGGTAGGGTCGGCGTAGGCCAGGACTGGGGCAGTGGTTAAGCTCCTCTTCAGAGCATGAAAGGCCTCTTCACACCTTGGGTTCCACTGATCTTGAACTGACTCACCAGGCCTCCTGGGCCCTGAGTCATCCTCTTCCCCTTCTGCCTTTAGCAATTCATTCAACGGGCAGGCAATCCGAGCAAACCCCTCCACAAACCTCCTATAATAGGAGCAGAACCCCAGGAAGGATCTGAGCTCTGTTACTGTGGTGGGTCGTGGCCAGGAAGTGACTGCTTCCAACTTCTCAGGATCTGTGGCCACCCCTTCTTCAGACACTATGTGCCCCAGATAGTTCACAGAAGACTGGTAGAACCGACACTTCTCGGGGGAAAGCTTAAGTCCCTCTTCGCTGAGTCTTCTCAATACTTTCTCCAACCTGGCTTCATGTTCTTCCAAGGTTCTTCCAAAGACAATGACATCGTCCAAGTACACAAGGACTTCTATAAGATTCATGTCTCCAACAGTCTTCTCCATAAGGCGTTGAAAGGTAGCAGGAGCTCCAGACAGACCCTGAGGCATCCTATTGAATTCGAAGAATCCCACCGGGGTTATGAAGGCTGTCTTCTCCCTGTCTTCTGGGTGCATAGGGATTTCATAGTACCCACTCTTGAGGTCCATCACACTGAACCATTTGGCTCCAGACAAACTTTGTAGGGCATCTTCTATCCTTGGCGTGGTGTATTGGTCAGGGATGGTTCTCCTGTTGAGAGTCCTGTAATCGATACAAAGCCTCAACGACCCATTCTTCTTTCTGACCACCACGATTGGGGAGGCATAGGGACTTCTAGACTCCCGGATCACACCAGTCTTCTTTAGTTCTACAAGTTGTTCCCTCAGATCCTCCAGATCTGCCAGGGGGACCCGCCTGACCCTCTCTCGGAAGGGCTTATCTTCTTGGAGGCGGATCCGATGGGTGGCACTTCTTGCACACCCCACATCGAATTCATCTTCGGAAAAGATCTTCTCCCACCTGGACAGCTGGGCCTTGGCTCTTTCTTTCCAAGCCCTGGGTAGGTTCGGGTTTTCCACGGACAGTTTCTCCCAAACATCTCCTCCGTCACCCGTCCCCTTGACTTCGGACCAAGTGACCGGGGCAGCAGGGCTCACCTGACCAAGCAACACTCTGGCAGGGATCTCCATGGGTCCTCCCGTAGTGTTCCTAACACTCACCGGAACTCTGCCATGGGCCTTCTTCAGGGCCTTGAACGGAATCACTTCTGGTATCACTTCCAGGCCTGAGGACTCTTCCCTTGGGTCTGATTCCAGCATGACAAAGGGGCCAGGTTGTTCCCACGAAAGCTTCACAGTGGCCCTAAGACAGGTTACTTCTCCGGGCTGTAGCACTACTCCTTCTCTGCCAAGTCTCCACACCTTCCCTATCCCCTCTCCCGGGGTCTTCTGCTCTAAGACCAGTCGTTGGTAGGCCGTCTTTAGCATGGGATGGATTTTGGTGGCTGAATGGTTTCTCTCTTTCACTAGAGGGGTCAGGAGTCTCCTGACTAGATCCGTGTTTGTCCCAATGATCAGGGAAATCTTGCTGGCTCCAGGCGGCAGGGGACACACAACTGCCAGGGTGTCAAACACTTCAGCCTTCCCAGCCACGGATGGGTCGAAAGTCATCTTTATGGGCAGGTACCCATCATAAGGGAAACTCTGGGTTCCAAGTCCCCATATCTCCAGCTCTTCTATCTTCTGGATAGGCAGATGACTCAAGTGCCTATCATAGAAGTCCCGGTATAGTAAAGTCACCTGTGCTCCGGTGTCCAAAAGAGCTTTAGTATAGACTCCTTCCACTTGAATGGGCACAGTAGGAGACAGGCCCACCAGTTCCTTTGGGTATGGCCGGACTGGGGTCACCTCTTTTTTTTGGCTTTCGACCCTTGCCCTGCTCCTTTTGGACTTTAATTTTTCCTGAGCCTGGCATGCATTGACTTTCTCCCTCTCAATGGGGGCACAAACCCGCTGAGGGATGTTATTGTTCCTTTTAGGTGGATGTTCCTTCTTTGGGGTGCTGTACTTCCACTGAGGGGTCTTGCCCCCTCCCTCTGGGGTACATCTTGGTGGGGGTGTACTATACCTCCTCCTAGGAGTTTTGTCTCCTCCATTCTTGGCCTTTTTTTTTAGTTTGGAGCGCACTGAAGATAATGGGCACCCGGTTGACTCCTTCACCGGGGCCCTTTGGAGTTTCCCGCCGGCTTGCAATTATCTGTTCTCTTCTTCTTTGGGCTGGAGCATACGTTTGCAAAGTGGCCACTCCCTCCGCAGTTATAGCAAATCACCTCTTCTCGGTCCTGTAGGGAGGCCGGTGCTGAGGTGTTCGGGAACAACTCCTTTCTTGCGCTTGGTTTCTCTCGTCTTCTCTGATCTTTCTCCATCAAAGAGGTCAGCATCTCCAACACTTGGGCCATTTGCGATTTCAGAGTGTCAACCTCCGCTTCTCTTTCTGGGCTCTTGACCGAATGTACCAACACTGGTACAGGTGTGACATTCGCCTTGGCCACCTGCTGATCTTCCTCCAGCGCCTCTTCGTCCCTAATAATTTTTATTAGATCAGAGTAGGTTAGTGACATTCCTCCTCCTGAGGTTTTCAGGTGCAGCCAGACCGGGTCTGAGCGCCGCGCTCCCCTCATGATCTGCTTCATGCGTGCTTCATCTGCATCTTTGGGCAGCATTCCCATCTTCAGTACAATCTTGCATAACTGCCTGTTCAGCCTTCTAACATATTCTGACAGTTTCTCATTCGGCTGCTGGAGAGTGTGTTCAATTTGATAAATCATCTCTGACACCTTCTCCAGCTGACCAAACTCTTCCTGCAGCATGGCCAGGCAATCTTGAGCTGTACAGTTTTCATTTCCAAACCGGAAGCACTTCACCGCTTCTGCCGCGGCACCTTTCAGACTTTCTAAGACTCGCTGTCTCTTCTGTGCCTCAGGCACCTCCCATGCTTCTACTGCCTGCAATGCCTGTTCCACCCAAGTGTCAAAATCTTCCTCCCCCGCAGGGACGGGGAGCTTCCCTGAGAAGGTGCTAAGCTTCTGGTAACCGGCCTCCACATGCACCATACTGCTTTTCAGGCACTTAATTACAAGGTCTCCTAGAGCATTCAACAATTCAGGCCCTATAGCGGCCAGCGGTGATCCCGGGCTTAATAGTTCCTTAAGCTTTTCTGCTTTAGGGGATAGTGGTGGAGATAATTGTGGGAGTGATGGCTTTGGTGTCTGAAACCATTCTTCCTTCACTGGCAGCGTATGTATCAAGTGATAGATCTGATTATCTATGGCTTGTATACTCTGACTTTTAAAATGCTCTGGGATTTCGTTTTTCCATTCTACCAGTGCGTATGTAAACGAGATCACTGGATCTGGCCTAAAATCCATCACCCATGCTTTGTGGCTCGGAGACAGTAACAATACGAGATGTTTTATCTCCTCTTCCTTCCATCTTTCCCCCGGGAGTACAATGACTACCGCCGCGGTTGGATCGGCGCCAATCGCTGCGCACCACTGTGACATTGCCAGCGGGTCCATGCTGGTACTTCTGACCGGCTTGATTGCAGCGTGCAACGTACAAGGATCCCGGACTCGAGCCCCCACGTGTAGCGCTACCCCCAGTTAAGAGAGCCGCTGATATTGATTTGGGCCCTGTAGTGCACTGCTGTCAACCCCTGGCAATCGGCTCTAACCTCCCGTGGCACAGCTGGTGATAGAGGGATAGGACCGCGTGACCGCAACTGTTGGTGACGCAGTCCTATAACAAACATACACAGAATATACTTTAAAACTCCTATTAAAGTAAGCGGAACTGACACCAAATGTACTTTACCCAGATATTTTACTGAGGCTAATGGGCAAGTAATAAACAACAGTATAACAAGTTGCAGATCCCTGCAATAAACAGTAATAAAGATAAACAGAGTAATCAGAATAATTAAGTATTGCTATGCAACTCTAGCGCTGCCCTTTTACAGCTACTTCCCCTCATGGGTAGACTAACACCCAGCAATGTCTACCTATGCAGTCAGGCCTGACTGATCTAAATGGAAGTTCAGTGAAACAATATTTGCTAGCAATCTCTCGGTGGTGCACTTGAAGAACAACTTTGTAATCCAAACGAATAGTAAAGATAAAGTATCTGTCATTAAACAGCTCTCACCACCTGGACAAGTCCAAGTCCCTTTCCTCCATCGATTCGTCTAGGAACAGGAATCCACCGACATCCAAGTCTTCAATCCTTCTGGTGTACTGCAGCAAGGAGGATTAGATGTCTCTAAGGCTCTGCTAGGCTGGCAGAGGGCTCTTTGGAAAGGAGCACACGGCCCGGGCTTCAGGCCTTGTGCACACAGCAGTTCAGCACAGAGATCCTCTTGCTAGGAGAGGGGTGTCCAAAGAGGCCGACCAAAACTCCGCCTCCCCTTTATAAAGTCTGCCCCAGCAGTCTCTGTTCTGGAGCAATGCACCCTGGGTGCTGCAAGATGTACTGGGAGATGTAGTCTCTCTCTCCTCTGCTTTCACTTCCATAATGTCTCTTTACTTCCTCCCGACTCACCTCTCACCTGGAACTTCTTGTCTCTCTGCATTAAAGGGGAACACCCCGCTACACATGCAATGCATGAATCTATGTATTGTTGACTGATGGGTGCAGGAGAGAGGGGGCGGCGCTGCTGTGCCCACTATGGACGCACCGCCACTGGTGGAAACCTTCTGGTCTACATACAGTTAGAATTACAGCAAATCTTAACTCGTATTTAGAGCCCAACTCCGGCAAATTCCTCCTTGTAGTGGGGCCTGGATCTGCACTGCAAAAGGTAACTGCCCGTTTAGGTCTAGGGGACATGGAAGAGTAGATGTACTTTCCCGTTCCTCTGTGATCCTGGACCCGTCCCCCTGTGTGCTCCAGTGGTCTAAGGCCATAACGTCATCAAGAGCATTGCAGAGCTATGGACCCAGGGCTTTTTTTTAGGTGGAACTTGGTGGAACTCAGTTCCACCACCTCTGGCTCAGACCCTTTGGTGCCTCCTCACCACAATCACTTGTAAACACAGAAACTGGACTTCTGTGTTTACAAGTGACAGCTCTGCACTCTGTGTGTAACCCCCCTGAACTCTGCACTCTGTATGTAATGCATACCTCCCAACATTTTGAGATGGGAATGAGGGACACCTACCAGCAAACGTATGTAGGCATGGGACACGCCCCTGCCACACCCCCTTTTTTTAACCACTACTATTCCTTTATATTGGCTTTTAAAATTTACAAATGCAGCAATTTAGAATTTGGAATAAAGGTTTAGCACTGGGAAGCACTTTTTGAAAGATAAAAAGTGCTTTTTATATACAACTATATAGATCAGACCAAAATGAGGGACAAATGAGGGGGAAAGAGGGACATTGCTCCAAATCAGGGACAGTCCCTTGAAATCAGGGACAGTTGGGAGCTATGTGTAATGCAATCCTGGTATTTATTGCCCCTGTAAGACCCTCCTACTGTTTGTGAAATCTGACCACACCCACTATTTGGTGTGATTTGGAGGGTGTGTGTGGGGGAGGGATTTTGGGGGGCCGTGGTTGAATTCCAGCACCTATTGTTTGAGAAAAAAAGCCCTGTATGGACAATACCTTGGATAAAAGAGAGAAATGTGACTTCTAAAATATGGTTCATGGATCTTTTTAAAAAATTTGCAATATGTACATCAAGCCAACGTGTTTTCGGGGGGAATAGACTCCCCCTTCTTCAAGGCTGTTGTTGCATACTATTAGGAGGGAACAATTCCCATGATTGGTTATGTTGGATCATGGCTTCTGAATAGCAGGATGCCTATACAACAAAAGTCAGCACCCTGAGATTCAGAACCCTTGATCCAACATAACCACTCATGGGAATCGTTCCCATCTAATAGTATGCAGCAACAGCCCTGAAGAAGGGGGAGTCTATTCCTCCGAAACACGTTGGCTGGATGTACATGTTGCTCATTTTCAATAAAGATCCATGAACCAAATTTTAGAAGTCACATTTCTCTGGACACCGGGCGCTCCTTCCTTTTTATCTAAGTGTACATGTTGAAACAACCTTAAGGTAGCACAGAAAAGGTAGCAGCCCAATCCCTGAGAGGGCCCTTTGCCACCATCCATCTCTGGGCACAATCCACTGGAAGACATTCCTTCCTTTTTGCCCACAGGAAAACACACTCATGACCAGTGATCAATCCAGTCAGTCTAGCGTGGTCTCCAACGCAAGATGGACCATACCTTGGCCTTGACCACGTCAGGATCATGCATTGGTTTTCACGCGATGAATGCCAAGGAACAGTCAACCACCGGAGCATGCAGTGCTAAGGTTTATAAGAGAGCAAAAGGGGAAATTGCCCCAGGCCCCCCTGCCAGAGGGGGCCGCAGCCTTCCTTTATAAATATTTTTTTTAATAATTATTAAAAAAATATATTATTACAAAAATTAACAAAGTGTATGTGGATGTCAGGATACAGAACAGAGACTTCAGAGGTAAAGAAAGAGAGCTTCTGGCATATGTTTTACATCTTGTTTAACGAGAGACAAATGGGTGGGACAAGGGAAAAATTTGACAATGTGGGAAAGTGGCAAGCAACAGCCCCGACCCCATCGCGTGGGAGTGAAGTTAATGACCAGCATCAATTTACCACCTGATAGAGAAGCTCACTTTCCCGCTTGACCCGTATTGGGTCAAGGGGTGAATCCGGAATTCCCCGATCTTGAATTAGAGCTGGGCGATTTTTTCCCCCCAAAAAATCTGCGATTTTTTTTTATAAAAAACTCGATTTACGATTCGAATCGATTCCCCCCCCCCCCCCCCCCCATTTAAAAAAAAGAACTGCAAACTTTTGCATACCCTGGAGAGGCTACCGAGGCTGGAGGGGCACCGGAGGGTGTGTTGAAATGTCTGCACCCGGAAAATGATAGACACCGCGTGACCACGCCGGTCCTGAGGAGCTGCGGGCAGGATTTTTTAGGCGAGGCCGCGGCTTCGGCCTAGTACGCGACGGCCGGCCTCGTGGCCCTTTGCCGGGATCGGGCCTACTGACTGGCTTCTCCCCCTGCAGTGCCTGCACACTCCGGAGAGGCTATCAAAACAGGAGGGACACAGGAGGGTCGTTTGTGAGGGTCTGCACCCGCAATAGGAGGATTTTTAGCGCCGGTGGGGAGCTCAGACATACACACGTCTGCTCCCTGTGCCATTCTGGACACGCCCCCTGCTACGGAAACCCTGAAGGAAAAATAAAATCGAAAAAATCTATTTTTTGAAAATCTGAATCGATTTGACCTACCAACTCGATTTTTAAATCAAATCGATTTTTTTTCCCAGCCCCATCTTGAATAGTATAAAACTTTGTTAGCATGTTTTACCCCATATTAGGAGATTGGTCAAATTCAGGACAGGCGTGGGGTTCTTCATTCATTTCAGTTCACTTTTTTATTTGTCACAGAATTTAATTTCTATGTCGGGGGGACCCCCAACTTGAAGTGTCCCAGGCCCCCCATGGTCCAAATCCAGCACTGGGAGCATTAGGAGGGCGCTGTTTGCTGGAGGAGGAGGAGTAGAGGAGGGAGTTTTGTGTACAGATCACCTCCAGGTAGCCATATTGCATTTCGCAGAAAATTACAGCGGCTGCAGATTGTAACAGGAAATTTAATTTTTAATAACATCCAATTACAATATGACTTGCGTTGCAATTGTATACGCTATATCATTTTTTTTACTTGCTATTATTTTTTGCCCAGGAAAGTGGAATTACCCTTTAACCACTTCCATACCGGGCCTATTTTGGCACTTCTCTCCTACATGTAAAAATCATAATTTTTTGGCTAGAAAATTACTCAGAACCCCCAAACATTATATATGTTTTTTTTAGCAGACATCCTAGGGAATGAAATGGCGGTCATTGCAACTTTTTATCTCGCACGGTATTTGCGCAATAATTTTTCAAACGCCTTTTTTGGGGAAAACAACTGTTTAATGAATTAAAAAATTACAAAACAGTAAAGTTAGCCCAATCTTTTTGTATATTGTGAAAGATGATGTTATGCCGAGTAAATAGATACCCAACATGTCACGCTTTAAAATTGCGCACACTCATGGAATGGCGGCAGTCTTATGTTGCTTGTAGGAATCTACTATTGAGGGAGAGGTCTATTGTTGCTGTATTCTGGAGGGCCTATTGATGCTGGCTGCTGGGAGATTTGTTGTTGCTGCTGGGGGGTTCTAATATTGCTGGGGTGGATCTTTTGTTGCTGGGGTGGTATTTTGTTGTGTGTGGTCCAATGTTGCTGTGTGTGTGTAGGGAGGGTCTATTATTGTGTGGGGGAACTATTGTTGTTGGGGTGGGGTCTATTATTGCTGGGGTGGGGTCTATTGTTGCTTGGGGGTACCTATTGTTGCTGGGGTGGGGCCCATTGTTGCTGGAGGAGTCTGTTGTTGTGTAAGGAATCTATTGTTGCTGGGGTGAGGTCATAGGCGTGCGCACACGAACACCCTTATCACCGTGTTTGGTGCCAATTCCCCCTGCTTCCTGGCGCCCCCTATCACCCCCC
The DNA here is from genome assembly GCA_029206835.1 of Rana muscosa. Classification (NCBI taxonomy): domain Eukaryota; kingdom Metazoa; phylum Chordata; class Amphibia; order Anura; family Ranidae; genus Rana; species Rana muscosa. The sequence continues at coordinate 286,740,488 of CM055124.1, forward strand.
TGCAGTGCTGCCAGCTTCCCTCCTCTTCTCTCCCACCCGCTGCAGCGGGGGGATGATTCAGCATGGATGAATATATGAACACAGTGAGTGATCTGTACCGGTTGCTCCTGTGTTCATTCTTAACTGAAGCATAGTAAACTATATTCACTATGCTTCAGTTTGTGAATGAACAGGAAGCCGCTAAGCACAGAGGAATTCCCATTCGTTCACTGTCCAGTGCAGCTGAGGCCAAAGCCCCCCAATGAGGCTCCTAGCATTTAAAAAATATATATATATAAAATTGTAAAAAAATATTTAAAAAAATAAAACCTGACACCACTACCCTACTGACACCAATCTCTGCTCTACTGACACTGTCCACTGCTCTGCTGATATACACGCATGTGTTATTGTGCTCTGGGGATCACACCCTAATACAATAGGCTATGCACATCAGTGGGTGAGGTCTTCTGTTGCTGGGGTGGGGTCTATTTTGCTGGGGGGCCTATTGTTGCTATGGAACCTATTGTTGCTTGGGTGGGGCCCATTGTTCCTGGGGAAGTGTATTGTTGTGTGCCAGATCTATTGTTTCTGGGGTGGGGTCTATTGTTGCTGGGGGGATCTATTGTTTCTGGCTCCAGGGTATCTATTTTACTGCTTTTCTTTTTATTAGACAAGAATAAATTCCATACAAATTATTTAGCACCACAAAATGATACTTGAGGCAGTACCGGGAGGTGTGTAGGGAGTGGAACCAAGGGACGGTGCTCAGAGGTGGGTAGAGGGTGGAACCAAGGGACGATGCTCAGAGGTGGGTAGGGGGTGGAACCAAGGGACGGTGCTCAGAGGTGGGTAGGGGGTGGAACCAAGGGATGTGCTCAGGGGTGGGTAGGGGGTTGAACCAAGGGACGTGCTCAGACATAGGTAGGGGGTGGAACCAAGGGACTGTACTCAGAGGTGGGTAGGGGGTGGAACCAAGGGATGGTGCTCAGAGGTGGGTAGGGGGTTGAACCAAGGGACAGTGCTGAGAGGTGGGTAGGGGGTTGAACCAAGGGATGGTGCTCAGAGGTGGGTAGGGGGTTGAACCAAGGAACTGTGCTCAGAGGTGGGTAGGGGGTGGAACCAAGGGACGGTGCTCAGAGGTGGGTAGGGGGTGGAACCAAGGGACGGTGCTCAGAGGTGGGTAGGGGGTGGAACCAAGGGATGGTGCTCAGAGGTGGGTAGGGGGTTGAACCAAGGAACTGTGCTCAGAGGTGGGTAGGGGGTGGAACCAAGGCACTGTACTCAGAGGTGGGTAGGGGGTGGAACCAAGGGACGGTGCTCAGAGGTGGGTAGGGGGTGGAACCAAGGGACGGTGCTCAGAGGTGGGTAGGGGGTGGAACCAAGGGACGGTGCTCAGAGGTGGGTAGGGGGTGGAACCAAGGGACGGTGCTCAGAGGTGGGTAGGGGGTGGAAACAAGGGACTGTACTCAGAGGTGGGTAGGGGTTGAACCAAGGGACGGTGCTCAGAGGTGGGTAGGGGGTGGAACCAAGGGACAGCGCTCAGAGATGGGTAGGGGGTTGAACCAAGAAATGGTGCTCAGAGGTGGATAGGACGCTGATACAAGGAGTGACTCAGAAGGTGGGAGTTCCTGCATCTATTCTCTAAGGAAAAAAAGCCCTATTTATTATAATAATAATAATCCCAGGATGTTGCTAGGACGTAGCTAAGTGAGGCCTAGTTGTTACTGCTCACCTCCACCATCACAGCTGGGAGCTTTTCCTCTGATTCAAATCCCCTCACATGCTCTTTCTCTCCCCAGTTCAGCATTTCAGAGCTCACTACTGTGATGGTGGAGGTTAGCAGTGACGACTAGGCCTCACTTAGCAACCTCCTAGGAGCATTCCAGTCAGGCCTCATGAGTCACGTAAATGTCCTACAAGTATAGCAAGGGCATTATTCAACTTTAGTCAGAGCTGCACAGTTTGTTTTCACCCCTTATCTGCATTGACAGTTTTTTTTTTGGTTTTTTTTGGTAAAGGTGAACTAACCCTTCAGATACAAAAGCAAAAAATATCAGTATAAATACTTGGCAAACGGAAAAAATAATAATCCCAAGTTGTCACCTCTGCCACTTATGACATAAGCTGGGAATCCTGCGGATCAGCTGAACGCCTTTTATCCGGAGACGCTTCCTGCGCTCGCCGGGATTATCTGCCGACGATTTGACACAATGCGCTCACATTTCATCACAGGGTGAGCACAGACCATTCCTGTGTGATCACATAGACCGCTCTCCCTCACATCACTTCTGCCATTGCTAAGGAAACCACAATGCTATTGTGAGCCGGGGGGGGAATCAGGAAGGGTGGTCGTCATGGCGACGCTTGCAGCCTTTTTAAGCCTGACTTCCTGAGAAGAAAGGGCAGCTTATAAGATAAGTCTGTCTGTGACCAGGGACACCGATTAAACCGGCAGGATACAGGACCATTTGTTCCATGAGGTGTCCCCCCAGCTCCCCAATTGAAGGCCCGGAGCAGCTGAAACGCATCACCCCGTGCTTGTACCACCAAACACGGGGCTCTATGGACTAACCTGCTCTGTTACAAAGAGCTAATCAGGTTCAGTTCAGGAATCAGCAGAGATCATAAGGGCCTGTTCACACCAGCGCGCCATGCTGAACGCACTCCGTGACGCAGCGCACATTGCATTTTTCCACAGAACTTTATTGAAATGTCATAAGTGATATTTCAATATGGTTCAGTGCACCAAGGCAATGCTGTGGAGTGTAGAAATAAAGGTAAAAAATTGTCAGGGGCGAAAAAGTCCCTCCGTAGGGGAAAAATACACTTTAAATAATGCCGCCTCTAGCGATCAAATCACTGACTCACCAGAATGGTGGGGTACCTCAACATCTGGACATGTATATCATGAAAAAAACGGAGAGCCGTGAAGCGACCACCCAACAAGTAGTTGTAAAGAAGAACCAACCGCGGTATCATTGATTAGAAAAAACTTTATTGAATTACAATTCGGAGCAAAAAAGTGGCTAAGTTGGCCAAACACCCTCCAAACACCAATATTAAAATCAAAGTGGACAATGTTGTCAATCTATATAAAACACACAACAGGATCCAGACTCATTCACATGCATACCAGCAATGGCTCACTCAGCAAAATGCCTCTTCCCAGTGCCCCAAGCCCCATAAGAGCCCTCAGCCTTCACTGTGTCCCCCAACTTCCCACAGTGTCGCCTAGCTCCCATAGTGTTCCCGAACCTCCAATAGTGATCCAGAGTGCCCCAAGTCCCATGAGAGCCCTCAGCCTTCACTGTGTCCCCCAGCTTCCCACAGTGTCACCTAGCTCCAGTGTCGGGACAAGGTCATCCAATGCCCAGGGCAAAGATGCCAAACTGCGCCCCTCCTTTCCCTTACGGTTTGGGTCAGGGTGTCCCCCATCCCTGCAATAAACCATTGCGCCAGGGGCAGCCGACCCTCCTGCCCACCCCTTGTCCCGGCCCTGCCTAGCTCCCATAGTGTTCCTAAACCTCCAATAGTGATCCAGAGTGCCCCAAGTCCCATGAGAGCCCTCACTGTGTCCCCCAACTTCCCACAGTGTCACCCAGCTCCCATAGTGTCCCTGAACCTCCAATAGTGATCTAGTGCCACAATTCCCATGAGAGCCCTCAGCCTCCACAGTGCCTCCCAACCTCCCATAGGGTCCCGCAGTGCCCCCCCCCCATTCTACCACAGTGCCCCCAGCCCCTTCCAAATCCTCATTCCCTAGAGGGTCATCATGTCTGCTGCAGAGTCCCCCAAACCCCTTCAGAACCTCATCCCCCCACAGTGACACCCAACCCAATTCAGAGCCTTTCAGCATTTTAGTACATGTTTTGCATTCCCGTAATTTTATTGCGTGAGTTTACATTTTATTTTCAACTGTTGGCGTATGGAAGGTTTTGAAAGAATTTAACATGCCCTGACCTCTATAAGGTTGTGAACCCCTGGATTAGAACACTTGTCAGGTTTTTATTGCTGTCTGTGCTCTCGATAGGGAGTGTCCTGGTGACCGTTATCTCGGAAAGTAAAAGTGAAAGAAAATACCATAGTGCCAACAAATAAAGCTTTTATTTCTGGATGTAATATAATGGATATAGACATGAAATATATTCTAAGTGTCACCCATGTCAGACATTGGTTTACTCCTCCCTTGACTATTGCATCAAGATCAATAGAACAACCATCAGTCCCTCCCCTCCTACCAGGGTGTTGTAGTAATTCTGGACTCGGACCTCTCCTTCAGGTCCCAGATCCAATCTCAAATTACTCCACCTTCTCATCCATGACATTTCCAAAATGTGCCCCTTCTTAACCAGACACCATAAAGCTACTCATTCATTCCCTTATTAGTTCTCACCTCAACAATTGCAAAGCCCTCTTTGTCCATCATGAATGCCTTTCCCATCATCTGAAACCCCCTACCCCAATCTGTCCAGCTATCTCTTAAGACTCGTACACACGGCCGGTTTTCTCGGCAAGAAAGCTGCTGGGAGAGCTTTTTGCAGAGAAAACCGGCCGTGTGTATGGTTTCTCGTCGGGAAAACTGCCGGGAATCTCGACGAGAAAAATAGAGAACCTGCGAGCCTTGTACACATGACCGGTTTTCTCGGCAAGAAAACTGCCGGGGGAGCTTTTTGCCGAGAAAACCGTTCGTGTGTATGGTTTCTCGGCAGGAAAACTGCTGGGAATCTCGACGAGAGAAATAGAGAACCTGCTCTCTATTTTTCTCGTCGGGATTCTCGGCAGGGTGTTTCCTGCCGAGAAACCCAGTCGTCTGTATGCTTACCTGTCCAGGGAAACCTGTGCATGCTCGATGAGACTTCGACGCATGCGCGGTAGCATACAAGGGTAGTGTAGGGTGTAGCAAGATGGCGGCGACAGCATCGAATGTGACGAGCGCCGGCTCGTCGTAGTCAATGACGTCACCGCGTTCTTGCCATTCAAAAGAATGGTGTGTGTGTACACAGGGCTTGGCAAGACAAGCTTGCCAGGAATCCCGTCGAGAAAACCAGCGGGTTTTTTTTCCGACAGGATTCCCGCCCGTGTGTACGAGGCTTTACTCTTACCACCTTTAGTAGATCCCTAAAAACGAATCTCTACGGGGAAGCCTATCTTGGCACCACCAAAAAAACTGAACTTTTATCTTCTCTATCAACTCATCCCCACACAGTTAATTACCTTTTGTACCACTTGACCTTCCACTTAGATTGTAAGCTCTCACACGCATAGTCCTCCTAACTCTCTTGTATTGGATTGTGTTGTAACTGTCTCTCCTTATATTGTAAACCACTGCGCAAACTGTTGGCACTTTATCAATCCTGAATAGTAATAATAATAATAATAACACAGATGCAGCCTAAAATATAAATCTATAATTATTAAATTTGTATACAGCTATTAGTGTATGTTCCTCCAAAAACACTCTAATTGCTGACTCAATCGTGTGTATGCCTGTGTCCCTACGACTGGGGCATTAGATTGTAAGCTTCTGAGAGGCAGAAAATTATTTGAATTTTTTTGATGCATTCTGTAAAGCGCTGCTGAATAAATTAAAAGGCAATGTGAAAACATTGGGTGCCTCTAAATAATAGGTTTTAAAAGACTTAGATTATTATGGAGCTAAACACTATACTTAAGAAATCATTGTTTGCGCCTGTCTCTGTAGGTCAATCTGGAACTGACCTCTCTGCTTGATGGGGAAGATAAAAAATCTAAAAACAAGCGTGGAGTTCTCCCGAAACATGCAACCAACATCATGCGTTCATGGCTCTTCCAACACCTGATGGTAAGAAAGAGAGGACCTGTCTTATCTTGACTGTAACAACCTATTGGGCACACACTGTATATTTTTTCCTATCATGTCAGGGTGGTCACTGGGACTGAATGTTTAGCACAAGGTTTTTAACCAAAGTTATCAGCGTTTTTCAAACAGCGTTCCTTGGAACCCTAGGGTTTCTCAAGAGGTTGGTAGGGTTTCCTTGAGCAATGAGCACTTTGTTCCTCTCTAAGTTCCCTCTGACATCATTGAATTTTTTAGCTATCTGTAAGAGGGTAATTCTTCCCAATGACTACAAGTGTATTGCCGCGTACACACGATCGGAAATTCCGACAACAAATGTTCGATGTGAGCTTTTTGTCGGAAATTCTCTGTGTAGGCTCCATCGGACATTTTCTGTCGGAATTTCTCAACAACGAAAATTTGAGAGCTGGTTCTCAAATTTTCTGACAAAAAAAGTTCTTGTCGGACATTCCGATCGTCTGTATTCAATTCCGACGCACACAAAAAAACACGCATGCTCAGAATCAAGCAGAAGAGCCAAACTGCCTATTGAACTTCATTGATCTCGGCTCGTTGTACGTCTTGTACGTCACCGGCGTTCTTGACGTTCTGAATTTCCAACAACATTTGTGTGACCGTGTGTAGGCAACACAAGTTTGAGCCAACATTCCGTCGGGAAAAAAATCCACGGTTTTGTTGTCGGAATTTCCGATCGTGTGTACGCGGCATTAGGAGCATTCTTTCCACTGACCATCACACTAATGTATAATGAGTTGTAGTATACCGTATATACTCGAGTATAAGCCGAGTTTTTAGGCACATTTTTTTGTGCTGAAAATGCCCCCCTCGGCTTATACTCGAGTCACCTTTTTGCGCCTGATCTCCCCGACTTTGGGGACCCGGTACCGGCCGGCCGTAGGTCCCCTGGACCCCAAACTTGGCACACATGTAGCCCCACGCTTCCTCTACAATTGCAAAGTTTATTGTCCGTGGGACCTATGACCGGGGAGCACCGATTTTTCAAAGCCGGGCAACCCTTCCATAGACTCTCATGTTAAACGGTAATTTCTCTGGTGATTTTGGGGACCCGGTACCGGCCTGTCGTAGGTCCCCTACACCCGAAACTTAGTACACATGTAGCTCAGTTTCTCCTCTACAAGAGTGGCCAAGTTTGTTGTCTGGGGGACCAACGGTCGGGGAGCAGTGATTTTTCAAACCCGGGAACCCCTTCCTTAGACTCCCATGTTAAACGGTCATTTCTCTGGTGATTTTGGTGACCCGGTACCGGCGTAAAACTTGGCACACATGTAGCCCCATGTCTCCTCTACAAGTATGCAAAGTTTGTTGTCTAGGGGACCTACGGCCGGGGAGCACCGATTTTTCAAAGCCGGCACCCCTTCCATAGACTCCCATGTTAAACATCAGTCTAGTCATGGACATAGTGAGGCATGGGCACAGTGAGGCATGGGCACAGTGAGGCACACAGATGGACACCCTAGACTTATACTCGAGTCAATAAGTTTTCCCATTTTTTGTGGTAAAATTAGGTGCCTCGGCTTATATTCGGGTTGGCATATACTCGACTATATACGGTAGTCATTTTTAGCAGGGGTTCCCTGAAACCAGAAAGTTATTTTAAAGGTTCCACGGTGTTGAAAAGATTGAGTTAAATAGTCCAAGGTTGAGGTTTTCATGAAGACAATCACTGTATACCTACTTCTCACTAGTGGAGAATTATGGGCCCAGGACATCAAGGATTATCCTTCCCCCTGAGAATGAGGAGATATCCTGACTTGCTGAGTATCTTTTAACATTTACAGTATCCCTGATGTGTCACAGACCATAAGTATATTACTAAGGCTGGCTATACATTTAGGGTTGCCACCTGTCCGGGATTCACCCAGACAGTTCGGGTTTTGAATCATGTGTCCGGCTTTCAGGCAGACCGAAACCCGGACACATTATTCAGACTGGGCTGTGGCACCAAGATAGTCACACACATCTGTTGCTGTCCGGGGGCTGCGGGCGGTTGTCTGGGGACAGGTTCGGCATCACTGGGGAGGGGGGGGGCAGGGCAATGATGTCAGCAAGAGCAATTTGGCTGCACCCACTGTTTGCTGCAGAAGGCTATGGGCACCGTATTACTACTCTCCTTGGGGCACCCAAAGGTGTCCCAGGTCACTAAAGTGTTCAGGTTTGGCTTGACGAAAAGGTGGAAACCCTATATACATTATACATTTTTCTTGTACAATTTTCCTTTAGATTTACCAAAATCATATACTATAAGGTCAAACCTAAACATTTTCAATTTGTGTGCAATCAGGCAGGCTCTTGCACTACATAGTTGAAGGTGAATCTAAAGGAAGCCGAGTAAGAAAATTGTATACTGTTTGGCCAGCCTTAAGCCTAGTACACACAGGCGAGAATCCCGTCAGGAAAAAAACGTTGTTTTTCCTGATGAGATTCCTGGCAAGCTTTTCTTGCCAAGCCGTGCATACAGATTCAAAAGAACCGCCGTTCTTTTGAATGACAAGAACGCTGTGACGTCATCGACTACGACGAGCATGCGCTCATCACATTCGATGCCGTTGCCGCCATCTTGCTTCATCCTACACTACCCTTGTAAGCTACCGCGCATGCGTCGAAGTCTCATCGAGCATGCGCGGGCTTACCGGAGGACAGGTAAGCTTGTAGCCGCATACACACGCACAGTTTTCTCGTCGGGAAACAGGCCAACGAGAATCCCGACAAGAAAAAAGAGAGCAGGTTCTCTATTTTTCTCGTTGAGTTTCCTGGCAGTTTTCTCGACGAGAAACCATACACACGAACGGTTTTCTCTGCAAAAAGCTCTGCCAGCAGTTTTCTTGCTGGTTTCTTGCCGTGTACGAGGCCTTATGCTGCGTACACACTATCGATTTTCTCGACGGTGAAAACACCGTAGAGAAAATCTACGGGAAAAACGAGGGACAGCTTGTTCCCTACACACGGCCGGTTTTCCCGACATTTTTTATCTTGGTCGAGAAAAACGACCGTGTGTAGGCTCCCCGGCAGTGTTTCCCTATGGGAAAACTGCAGCGGAAAAAAATGGCGTGAATCACGACGAGAAAAATTAGAGCATGTTCTAATTTTTCTCGTCGTGATTAATGCCGTTTTTCTCATCGGGAAAAATGACCAAAAGCCCACACACAAAGAGAAAAAAATGAAATTTTTCCAGACGAGAAAAATGGTCGTGTGTACGCGGCATAAGAATTCATTTTGCAGCTTGGCTCCTGCTGTCAGGGTGGAAGTGTTCAGGTCACACCGGGTGGAGCTGACGATGTCGGGTTCCAAGGCTGCAGAATAAAATAAAGAGGCTCTTGGTGTGCAATTTATATTATATCTCATTACAGCTTTATTTAGTTAAAATGTTATGAAGTGGCATATACTCAAAAATTTAAATTCAGGGAATTCCATGTCTCAGTTTGATGTAATTTGTTCCACTATTCAGTCATTTATATTGGTTTCCAGTGGGGGATGCAGAGAATGAGTTCCAGCGTATGCAAATGAGAACTATTGGCTAAGTAGCTTGGTATACATTGCAATTTCATACTGCAGGATAACAAAATAGAAAATTTACTTATTTTCTCCTATTATTATTTGATAGAAGACCTTCGGGTTCTTTTAGCATCCTAAAGCCATTCTTAACCTAGGGTTCCCTCAGAGGTTGCTAGAGTTTCCTTGGGCTGCGACTAATTGACCTCCCATCTGATGATGCCTACATAGTTCTGCGGGCCAACACCAGTTGGCGGTGCCAGCTGTATTACAACAATGACTTTCTTTTTTACTGTAATGGGCATTCTTTCCATTGGCAACCAATGTAAGGAGCATTCTTTCCAGTGACCATCAATGTAAGGAACATTCTTTCCACCAATGGCCATCAGTGTAATGAACATTTTTCCCATTGACCACCAATGTAATGATACAACAAATGGGCCACTTCCCTCACCTATTCCCACCACTGGCCACCAATGTAATGAGCATTCTTCCCACTGACCACCAATGTAATGGGCATTCTTCCCAGTGATCACCAATGTAAGGAACATACTTGCCACCAATGTAAGGAGCATTCTTCCCACTGACCACCAATGAAATGGGCATTCTTCCCACTGATCACCAATGTAATGAGCATTCTTCCCACTGACCACCAATGTAATGGGCATTCTTCCCAGTGATCACCAATGTAAGGAACATACTTGCCACCAATGTAAGGAGCATTCTTCCCACTGACCACCAATGTAATGGGCATTCTTCCCACTGATCACCAATGTAAGGAACATACTTGCCACCAATGTAAGGAGCATTCTTCCCACTGACCACCAATGTAATGGGCATTCTTCCCACTGATCACCAATGTAAGGAACATACTTGCCACCAATGTAAGGAGCATTCTTCCCACTGGCCACCAGTGTAATGAGAATTTTTCCCAGTGACCATCAATGTAAGGAGCATGCTTTCCATCACTGATCACCAATGTAAGAAGCATTTTCCCCACTGATAACCAATGTAAGGAGCATTCTTCCCACTGGCTACCAATATAAGATTAATTCTTTCCACTGACCACCCATGTAAGGAGCATTCTTCCCACTGGCTACCAACATTAGGGGCATTCTTTCCAGTGATCACCAATGTAAAGAGCATTCTTCCCAGTGACCACCAATGTAAGGAGAATTTTTCCACCTGACCATTAATGTAAGGTTGCATTCTTTCCACTGACCACCAATGTAAGGAGCATTGTTCCCACTGGCTACCAATATAAGGGGCATTCTTTCCAGTGATCATCAATGTAATGAGCATTCTTCCCACTGTCCACCAAGGTAATAAGCAGTCTTCCCAGTGACCACCAATGTAAGGAGCATACTTGCCACCACTGGCCACCAACGTAAGGAGCATTCTTCCCAGTGACCACCAATGTAAGGAGCAATCTTCCCTCTACTCACCAATGAAAGAAGCATTCTTTGTACTGGCCACTAATGTAAGAGGCATTCTTCCCACTGACCACCAATGTAAGTTGCTTTTTTCCACCTGACCATTACTGTAAGGGTCATTCTTTCCACTGACCACCCATGTAAGGAGCATTCTTCCCACTGGCTACCAACTTAAGGGGCATTCTTTCCAGTGATCACCAATGTAAAGAGCATTCTTCCCAGTGACCACCAAAGTAAGGATCATTCTTCACAGTGACCACCAATGTAAGGATCATTCTTCACAGTGACCACCAATGTAAGGAACATTCTTCACAGTGACCACCAATGTAAGGAGCATTCTTCCCACTGATCACCAATGTAAGGAACATTCTTCCCACTGATCACCAATGTAAGGAGCATTCTTCCCACTGATCACCAATGTAAGGAACATTCTTCACAGTGACCACCAATGTAAGGAGCATTCTTCCCACTGATCACCAATGTAAGGAGCATTCTTCACAGTGACCACCAATGTAAGGAGCATTCTTCACAGTGACCACCAATGTAAGGAGCATTCTTCACAGTGACCACCAATGTAAGGAGCATTCTTCACAGTGACCACCAATGTAAGGAGCATTCTTCCCAGTGACCACCAATGTAAGGAGCATTCTTCCCTCCGACCACCAATTAAAGAAGTTTTTTTTCCACCTGACCATTAATGTAAGGTTTCATTCTTTCCAATGACCACCAAGGTAATAGACAGTCTTCCCAGTGACCACCAATGTAAGGAGCATTCTTCCCTATGCCCACTAATGAAAGAGAAAGAACCATTCTTTGTACTGGCCGCTAATGTAAGAGGCATTCTTCCCACTGACCACCCATGTAAGGGTCACTTGTCCTGTTTTTAACAGGGGTTCCCTGACACCTGATCATTATTTCATGGGTTCCTTGGGGGGTAAAAAAGTCTCAGAAAGTCTGAATTAGACTGGAATAAGAAACCTCAGCCTCTGAGCCCACTCTCCAGCCCGTTAAATCCCTCCTGAAATAAAAGCGGTTGTTGCGGCTGGGCCCTTGTCTGAGCCCAGTGATGAGGATCCGTCTTTTATTTACTCAGCATCCTGACTACAGAGTTCTACAACACAGCCACATGAAGAGCATTATGCCAGAACATTAAAGTCAGCCATTAAAAGTCATCAGGAAGAGGAGCCTTTAACGAAGGCATAAATTCCCTGCTAAATTAAACTGTCGCAGACTAAAGGGAAATGAAGTCTGAGAATAGACTGGTACAAACGAGCCAACAAATTAACTCTTTTACTCCTAAGTCTGCTGTAGATGGATGCTGAGTGTTTCACCACTGAGCCCGAGTTTATCAGATCAAGGGCTCAGTAATGAAAAATAGACATTGTAATGAGTGTAAAGTGAGATATAGTGAGAACGGAGAGTCTCCCCATTGCTGTCACCACCAGAGAAGTGAAGGAAACCCCAAAGGCCAATGCAATGTATTGCACGGAATTAGAGGTTGTACTTTATATGGCCTTCTCACTCTGTTTTCTGTTGTGTTGCATGGGCCCAGGGCTGGTGCTAGACTACTTTGTGCCCTAGGCTAGATCAGCAACGTGCACCCCCCTGCGCCCCCTCCCAGTCAGCAATGTGTTCTATCTGAGAAAAAAAAATACGAGGTGGAAAAAACTCAGAATAACAGAGATAGTGTGCAGTGAAATGCAGCCCCTGAATAAGAAAAAGGCTGTGCCAGGCTTACAGTGCCTGGAAAAAGTTTTCATACCCCTTGACATTTTCCACATTTTGTCATGTTACAACCAAAAACGTGAATGGATTTGATGTGATGGACCCACACAAAGTGACACATAATTGTGAAGTGGAAGGAAAATGATAAATGGTTTCAACATTTTTTACAAAGAAATATGTGAAAAGTGTGGGGGGCATTTGTATAGCGCCCCCCTGAGTCAATACTTTGTAGAACCGCCTTTCACTGCAATTACAGCTGCAAGTCTTTGTGGGGATGTCTCTACCAGCTTTGCACATCTAGAGAGTGACATTTCTGCCCATTCTTCTTTACAAAATATCTCAAGCTCTGTCACATTGGATGGAGAGCGTCTGTGAACAGCAATTTTCAAGTCTTGCCACAGATTCTCATTGTGATTTAGGTCTGGACTGTGACTGGGCCATTCTAACACATGATTATGCTTTGATCTAAACCAGGGGTCTCCAAACATTCTAAACAAAGGGCCGGTTTATTGTCCCATCAGACTCTTGGAGGGCCGGACTTTGACCAGCGGGGGGTGGAAATTTTCCTGGCATCAGTGGGACTAAACATATGGTATTAGAGGGAGAAATGGTGCCCCATCATTGGTATCATAGGGAGGAATAGTGGCCCATTAGTAGTGTCAGTGGGAGAAATAGTTCTCCACTGTCGGTGTCAGATGTCAGAATAGTGTCTCGTATCAGTGGGAGGGATACTGCCCCAAGGGCCGGATAAAGGCACGCAAAGGGCCGCATCCGGCCCTCGGGCCGCAGTTTGGAGACCACTAATCTAAACCATTCCATTGTAGCTCTGGCTGTATGCTTAGGGTCGTTGTTCTGCTGGAAGGTGAACCTCCGCCCCCGGTCTCAAGTCTTCTGCAGACTCTAAAGCCGTGTACACACGACCGGTTTTCTCGGCAAGAAACCAGCAAGAAAACTGCTGGGAGAGCTTTTTGCTGAGAAAACCGGTCGTGTGTATGGTTTGTCGTCGAGAAAACTGCCGGGAATCTCAACGAGAAAAATAGAGAACCTGCTCTCTATTTTCTCGTCGGGATTCTCGTTGGCCTGTTTCCTGAAGAGAAAACCGCATGTGTGTACGATGCTACAAGCTTATCTGTCCTCCGGTAAGCCCGCGCATGCTCAATGAGACCTCGACGCATGCACAGTAGCTTACAAGGGTAGTGTAGGGTGAAGCAAGATGGCGGCGGCGACATCGAATGTGACAAGCGCATGCTCGTCGTCAATGACGTCACCGCGTCATGGCGGTTCTTTTGAATGCCCATCTGTATGCACGGCTTTGCAAGAAAAGCTTGCCAAGAAACTCGTCAGGAAAACCAACGTTTTTTTCCTGATGGGATTCTCGGCCGTGTGTACGCGGCTTAACAGGTTATCCTCTAAGATTGCCCTGTATTTGGCTCCATTCATCTTCACATCAACTCTGACCAGCTTCCCTGTCCCTGTTGAAGAAAAGCATCCCACAACATGATGCTGCCACCACCATGTTTCACAGTGGGGATGGTGTGTTCAGGGTGACGTACAGTGTTAGTTTTCAGCCACACATAGCATTGTGCTTTTAGGCCAAAAAGTTCAATTTTGGTCTCATCCGACCAGAGCACCTTCTTCCACATGTTTGCTGTGTCCCCCACATGGCTTCCTGCAAACTGGACTTCTAATGGCTTTCTTTCACCAATATCTTTCTTCTTCCCACTCTTCCATAAAGGGCAGATTTGTGGAGGGCATGACTAATAGTTGTCCTGTGGACAGATTCCCCCACCTGAGCTGTGGATCTCTGCAGCTTCTCCAGAGTTACCATGGGCCTCTTGGCTGCTTCTCTGATGAATGCTCTCCTTGCCCGGCCTGTCAGTTTAGGTGGACGGCCATGTCTTGGTAGGTTTGCAGTTGTGCCATACTCTTTCCATTTTCCGATGATGGATTGAACAGAGCTCTGTGAGATGTTCAAAGCTTGGGATATATTTTTTCTAACCTAACCCTGCTTTAAACCTTTACACAACTTTATCCCTGACCTGTCTGGTGTGTTCCTTGGCCTTCATAATGCTGTTTGTTCACTAAGGTTCTCTAACAAACCTGAGGGCTTCACAGAACAGCTGTATTTCTACTGAGATTAAATTACACACAGGTGGACTCTATTTACTAATTAGGTGACTTCTGAAGGCAATTGGTTCCACTAGATTTTAGTTAGGGGTATCGGAGTAAAGGGGGCTGAATACAAATGCACACCACACTTTTCAGATATTTATTTGTAAATAACTTTGAAAACCATTTATCATTTTCCTTCCACTTCACAATTATGTGCCACTTTGTGTTGGTCTATCATATAAAATTCCAATAAAATACATTTATAATTTTGGTTCTAACATGACAAAATGTGAAAAACTTCAAGGGGTATGAATACATTTTCAAGGCTCTGTACCAGTCCAACTGCCGCATCCAAGAAACATAAGGTAGTACCACCAGCTCCACCACAAGAGGCCAAATGACCTGCCAAGCCTTCCTATAAACTATCCCACGGGAGAGAACGAACCGCCCACACCGGTCCCCCATCCAGTGCATGGCGCTCGCCTGGTCCAAGACCCAAAGTTCACAATGGCCTATCACACATTCACAGCAAAACCGATGACCGCGGCCACCATCTTGAAATACCGAGCTCCAGGCACCGGCGTAAAAGGGAAAGTGGGACAACCTGTCCGCATGACCTCCAAACAAGATAAAAAAACATACAACATATGACTACTGTAGGTTAAAGTCAAACAGTATGAACCAGCGGCCATGGCTGCGCCGTAGGCGGCAGTGTGTCCTATGCGACCGCCTAGTTCGCCTATTGGTATCACCGGCCCTGCATGAGCCCATTCATTTTCAGTGGGCCTTCAATGACCGTCCACAGACCAAAACTCATACTTGACCTTTTCACCCAACATAGCGCTTGTGTAGTAACATCAATGCATTGGGGTTTTTATTAAAGTGTCAGGTGCATTGGGACCCATTGAGATTAAATAGGAAGCTCCCTAAAAATGTGAGTACAATGCATATTACCACATTATCAGAGAACATGGTAACGCATACGTCCAGGGCCGCTATTAGAAATCACAGGGCCCAGTACAGCAGACCTAACAGGACCCCTCTCTGCTAAATATTCACTAAAATATTAAAGTGGCGTTCAAACCACACATGTGAGGTATTGCCGCGTTTGGTAGACCGAGAGCAATAATTCTAGCCCTAGACCTCCTCTATAACTCAAAACATGCAACCTGTAGAATTTTTTAAACGTCGCCTATGGAGATTTTAAAGGGTAGAAGTTTGTCGCCATTCCACGAGCGGACGCAATTTTGAAGCGTGACATGTTGGGTATCAATTTACTCGACGTAACATTATCTTTCACAATATAAAAACAAATTGGGCTTTACTGCTGTCTTATTTTTTAATTTAAAAAAGTGTATTTTTTTCCCCAAAAAGTGCGCTTGTAAGACCGCTGCGCAAATACGGTGTGACAGAAAGTATTGCAATGACTGCCATTTTATTCTCTAGGGTGTTAGAATAAAAAATATAAGTAATGTTTGGGGATTCTAATTAGAGGGAAGGAGATGGCAGTGAAAACAGACATTGGAAGCTCCATTAGCATTGCTGGTTGTCTTGTCATACAAACGGCCACCACAAGATGGCGCCAGATCACAGAAGGAAGCACAGGCCTGCAAAAAGGCCGCAAAGCCTCAATTACCGGCCGGCGCGGCCCAACGCGATCGCGCGGCGGGGGAGGTGGGGGCGCATGGAGACACAGGATACCCCAGCTGTTCCGCCCCAGGCGCCAGGTCGCTAATTCTAGTCGCAATTGCGACCTGGCACCCAGATTTTGTCGAACCCTGGTTTAGTTTAGCCATAAGGAGTGACAAGAGGAAAGCAAAAGGCTTGTGACCATGGCCTCCAAGAT
The DNA here is from genome assembly GCA_029206835.1 of Rana muscosa. Classification (NCBI taxonomy): domain Eukaryota; kingdom Metazoa; phylum Chordata; class Amphibia; order Anura; family Ranidae; genus Rana; species Rana muscosa. Next base: position 286,756,932 of record CM055124.1, read on the forward strand.
CCCCCTCCTTCCTAGCACCAAAATAATCCATTTAAATCATAAAGAATGGTACCACTTCCCACATTGCTTTGCCACTGATTATTCTCTTGTCTCACAGTACCCCAAGACCACCTGACAGCCCTCAGCCCCCAAAATGCTGCTCAACCTCCCATACTGCCCCCAGCCCCCTGCAGTGCCTGCCCCCTAGCATACTGCAGAGCCTCCAGCCCCCCCCCCCTCCCATAATTCCTCCAACAGTGCCCTCCCCCCAGTCCCTGCAGTCTACTCTGGCCTAACACCGTGCCCCTGGAAACCCCCAACCTCTTAGAAAGACTCATAACTCCCTCTAGAGCCCCCAAAATCCCAAAGGTGACACCCAGCCCCCACCCAGGGTCTCCCAGCATTTCAATACATATTTATTATCCCCATACTTTTATTGTGGGAGTACAACTTGGTTTTGTTTTACTGTTGGGGTATGGAAGGATTTACTGGGTCCTGGTCTCAATAGACTTTTACATAAAAGTGCATAGACATGCATTTTTCAAGCGTTTTTTAGGCACCACTATAAGGCCAAAAAACACTTGCTTTTTGCCCCATGTACTTTTTCGTGCCTCACGTGACAAGTAGCACCGCACTCATTGAGAATGATAAGATCCTTCATCTTGAGCGCCACCATACTTCGGGAATCATGTGACAAAACGCTCAGGTGTGAATGGTGATTAGATGAATTTATGAATATGTGATGGATATGATGATAAAAAATGGAGATAAGAGGGCAGTAATCCCAGAGTTGAGCCTCGTACACACGGCCGGGAATCCCATCAGGAAAAAAAACGCCGGTTTTTCTGGCGGGATTCCTGGCAAGCTTTTCTTGCAAAGCCGTGCATACAGACGGGCATTCAAAAGAACCGCCGTTCTTTTGAATGGCAAGAACGCGGTGACTTCATCGACTACGACGAGCCTGCGCTCGTCACATTCGATGCCGTCGCCGCCATCTTGCCGTAGGGTACACTACCCTTGTATGCTACCGCGAATGCGTCAAAGTCTTTTTCGCGCATGCGCGGGTTTACCTGGGGACAGGTAAGCATACTGACGAACGGTTTTCTCGGCAGGAAACACTCTGCCGAGAATCCTGACGAGAAAATAGAGAGCAGGTTCTTTATTTTTCTCGTTGGGATTTCCGGCAGTTTTCTCGCAGAGAAACCATACACACGGCCGGTTTTCACGGCAAAAAGCTCTGCCAGCAGTTTTCTTGCCAAGAAAACCGTGCGTGTGTACGAGGCTTTGGGCTTTCATCGACATAGTCCTACGTGTTTCTGAACTTTTGTTTTATGGTAAAAGTTTCCCGGTAAAATTTTACACAGTGGAGCCGCTGGGCCGTGGAAGAACGGGTTTATGTGAAGGTCAGAGTAATGAAATCTTAAATGTCACCGAACCTTTAATATTCATTATCCCAGTGGTGACCCAGTGGCTCTGTGCGGTTCAGCGTTTCCTGTCTTGTCAAACTTCTTTTATGGAGGAAACTTTCTTTATATCTGCTCTGCCTAGAGACAGCGAAGGGCGGAAAGTGCTGTCTGTAATATTATCCGAAACACGAAAAAAATGAACCTCTTGCCTTTCTCCGTGTGATCAACGAATAGCGGTAGAATAGGTTGATTCTGGCATGGTATCTGGAGTGGGCACCCATCACTGGTCAAGTACCCAACATGTTGAACTGATGTTGTGTTTCCATCATCCCACATTAGTCCTTTGCCTGCACTTCCAACCAATAGCCAGCTTTGTGTGCACATTTTATTTTTATTTTTTTCTTTGGGTGTCAGTAAATTGACAATTGTCTTGACTGCCATAGTCTAAAGCAGGGGTCCTCAAACTACGGTTCTCGGGCCGCATACGGCCCGCCAAGGTGATTTACCCAGCCCACGGCACGGACTGCCCCTTTCATAAGATCGCAGCACTTCCCCTCCCCTCTGCTACATTATTCACACAAGACACGAAGCATGACAGGTCCAGACAAAGGGCGGGATTGGTTACTAGGCAGCGGGGCGGTCCCAGCAATTAATCATCTGCCTTTCACTTGAAAAGTCCCGCGCTTTGTCCGGACCTGTCATGCTTGAATGTAAATAAGGTAGGGGGAGGGGGGAGTGCTGCGGAGGGGAAGTGCTGCGATCTTATGGAAGGGACAGTGTAATATCGCTGGAGGGATCTGTGATGGGGAACTCTGTGATATGGCGGGGATCTGTGATGGGTGGCTTTGTGATTGGGGGGGGAGTCTGTGACGGGGACTTTGTGATTGGGGGGCTTTGTGATTGGGGGGAGTCTGTGATGGGGGATCTGTGATTGGGGGGGATCTGTGATGGGGGCTTTGTGATGGGAGATCTGTGATGGGGCTTTATGATTGGGGGGGATCTGTGATGGGGGGGCTTTGTAATGGGGGAGTCTGTGGTGGGAGGGATCTGTGATGGGGAGCTTTGTGATTGGGGGAGCTTTGTGATTGGGGGGAGTCTGTGATTGGGGGGAGTCTTTGATGGAGAGGAGTCTGTGATGGGGGGGTCTTTCATGGAGAGGAGTCTGATGGGGGGGGGGGAGTCTGTGATGAAGGGATTCTGTGAAATACTAATACCATATATACTCGAGTATAAGCCAAGTTTTTCAGCACATTTTTTTGTGCTGAAAATGCCCCCCTCGGCTTATACTCAAGTCACCTTTTTGCACCTGATCTCCCAGACTTTGGAGACGAGATACACATGTAGCGCCACTCTTCCTCTACAATAAGATGACCAGATTTTTTAAATGAAATCCGGGGACATTTTTTTTTTTGACTAGTAATGGCGGCAATCAGTGACTCTCTGCCCGTCGCCACCCGCCGCCCACTTCACAGCTGTCAAGTCTCACTCTCCGGGCCCCGGCTACTACTGGGTGGGGTGTGGAGGAAGATCACTCTGCCAGGGAAGGCAAGGAGATAAGCAGGCAGGCGGCTGGCCGGGACTTGAGCCAAGGCAGAAGAACATGCGAGCGGAGCTGGATGGGCATCCACCCGAAACTGAAGAAATATTCCCTCCGCTCCGACCAGCACATGATCTTTAGAAAGGGGCACAGATAATGGAAAAAAAATACACCCCCCTAAGCTAGCGGAGCGGGGGTGTGTAATTTATTTTTTCATTCTGCACTGACTGTCTTTGAAATTGCCCCAGCCCCTGTTGAAATCCAATCCGGGGACAAAACCGGGGACAGACTTGGTCCGGGGACAGTGTCCTAAAACCGGGGACTGTCCCCTGAAACTGGGGATGTCTGGTCACCCTACTCTACAAGTGTGCAAAGTTTGTTGTCTGGGGGACTTACGGTCGTGGAGCACCAATTTTTCAAAGTCGGGCTCCCCTTCCATAGACTCCCATGTTAATTGGTCATTTCTCCTGTAACTTTGGGAACCTTGGCACACATGTAGCCCCCATTCTCTTCTACAAGTGTGCAAAGTTTTCTGTCTGGGAGACCTATGGCCGGGAAGCACAGATTTTTCAAAGCCGGGAACCCCTTCCATAGACTCCCATGTTAAACTTAAGTCTAGTCATGGACACAGTGAGGCACAGTGAGGCATGCAGATGGACACCCTAGGCTTATACTCGAGTCAATACGTTTTCCCAGTTTTTTGTGGTAAAATTAGGTGCCTCTGCTTATATTCGGGTCGGCTTATACTCGAGTATATACGGTATGTATATGTTGATTGAAACTGTTTTTTGTGCACTACAAAAAAAATATGTGCAGTGTGTAAAAGGAATTTGTTTATATTTTTTTCAAACTATAGTCCGGCCCCCCAACAGTCTGAGGGACCGTGAACTGGCCCCCTATTTAAAAAGTTTGAGGACCCCTGGTCTAAAGCCTCATACACACCGTCGGACTTCAAACAAACTTTTCCGTGGATTTTTGTTCGAAGGGTGTTGTCAGTGAGCTTGGCATGCATACACACGGCAGGACTTTTTCAGCCAACAAACGTGAACTTAGTGACGTATTAGACATACTACGTGGTTTTTCTGCTCTTTAGTGCCACCCTTTGGGCAACTTCTGCTATTGCTGGTTGATCTTTTGCATTGGTTCTGAGCATGTGTGTTTGTACATTGGACTTAAGTCCGATGGATTTCTGTACACACGATCGGACTTTACACCATCGGACTTTTGTTGCCGAAAAGTTTGTCTGTTTGCAGAGCGAACATTTGTCCGATGAAAAACGAAAAAATTTGTCCGATGGAGCGTACACACGATCGGACTTTTTGACAACAATTGTCAGACGGACCTGTTTTAGCGGACAATCCGACCGTCTGTACGTTCCATCGGACAAATGTTTTGTGTTTTTCATCGGACAAATGTTCGCTGTGAAAACAGACAAACTTTCCGGCAACAAATGTCCGCTGGAGCAAAATCCTATCGTGTGTACCCAAGTCCATCGGACTAAAGTCCAAAGTACAAACACGCATGCTCAGAACCAATGCTAAAGATCAGACAACAATAGCAGAAGTTGCCCACAGGGTGGCGGTAAAGAGCAGAAGGACCACGTGATTTGGTGAAAGTTGGCTGAAAAAGTCCTGCCGTGTGTATGCAGAACAAGTTCACGGACAACGCCCTTCGGACAAAAATCCACGGAAAAGTCTGATCTGTTTGCGCTAAAGTTATAGCGTCTACAAACTAAATTTTTTTTTTAATGCCCGTGATCAGCGACTTATATCGGAAATGCGATATTGCAGCGGACAATCTGACACTTTGTGGGGACCAGTGACACTAATACAGTGATCAGTGCCAAAATTATGCACTGTCACTGTACTAATGACACTGGCTGGGAAGTGGTTAAATATCTAGGGCAATCAAAGGGTTAAATGTGTGCCTAACCAGTGTTTTTTTGTGTAAACTGTGTGCTGCTTTAACTAAAGGATGTGCTTTGCAGGGGAAGAAAATCAATCACATCCCCGCTTTTCTGACAGAGCTCTGTCTAGTTTACATAGGCAGAGCTCCGTCCTGTGTCTTTACTCGCCGATCAGCAGGTGCCGGCGGACATCTATTGGCCGGCACCCACTGATCGGCTTCAGCTGTGATTAATCACAGCAGAGGCGGCGCCCCCCTACTAGGAGCTGCAGAATCACGTATACATAATGTATGTGATTCTACACAGAATGGCCGCCCTGTATCAGTAAATCAGCTATAGGGCGGTCGGCAAGTGGATATAGAGTTCAATGTTTATTGTTTACATTGTCATGGGGGCTGATTATTGTATAGAGTTTACTGCCTGTGGTTTACATTATCATGAGGGTCAATACTCATAAGCCAGTCATACAAGGACTGAAATTCGGCCGGTTCAGCAGGGGCCAGCCCAATTTTGATCCTTGTATGACCAGGGAGGATGTACAGAAGTGAATCCAGCGATCGAGTTCTGTACAACCGCCCTGTTGGCTATAGACAACAGTTAGGGTTGCCACCCTTTTTTTCAAGCCAAACCCGGGGGGGGGGGGGGGGCTGATACTCATACAGAAGTGATTTCCTATTGTTTACCTTGTCATGCTGACTGATGACTAGTAGAGTTCACCACCTATTGTTTGCATTATCATGGGGGCTATGGTGACCACGTGTCCCGGATTGCCCGGGACAGTCCCGCATTTTGCAGGTCTGTCCCGGGCACCTTCATTCCAGGACAATACAGTGTCCCGGAATGAAACTGACGCAGCCACCCCCCGGGCCAATCTGATGCCCCCAAAAAAGGCCGCCACATCACCGTTTTACTCACTGACAGTACTTGTCCTGGCCGGGAATGTCTGGAGGAGCACAATCCCCGCCCCCTGCTTGTGATTGGAGAAATCATAAATCCCGCCTCTTGTGTCTAATCACTGTGCTGTGATTCGTTACAGCACAAACTGATTTTTGGGAAGGGAGTGTGTCCCTGAATGGTAGTTTGGAAATGTGGTCACCCTAATGGGGACTGATGAACATATAGACTTCACCACCTATTGCTTAGAGAAGGGGTCTCCAAACTTTCTAAACAAAGGGCCTTTTTACTCTCCTCCAGACTATAGGGGGGGCAGAGTGGCCATTGGGAGTAGAAATGATCCTTGTGTCAGTGGTAGTAAACAGTGCATCTTTGGTATTAGACACGCTCCTAAGGTAGGGTGACCACATTTTTAAACTCCCATTCAGGGACACCCTCCCTTCCCAAAAATCAGCTTGTGCTGTAACGAATCACAGCACAGTGATTGGACACAAGAGGCGGGATTTATGATTTCTCCAATCACAAGCAGGGGGCGGGGATTGTGCTCCTCCAGGCATTCCCGGCCAGGACAAGTACTGTCAGTGAGTAAAGCAGTGATGTGGAGGCCTTTTTTGGGGGCATCAGATTGGCCCGAGGGGTGGCTGTGTCAGTTTCCTTCCGGGACACTGTATTGTCCTGGAATGAATGTGCCCGGGACAGACCTGCATAATGCGGGACTGTCCTGGGCAATCCGGGACACGTGGTCACCCTATAAAGAGGGCATCTTCAGCACAGTACAAATCCTATATCATCATCATCATCAGAAATAGTTCCCCATTGCTGGTGTCAGTTTGAGGAGTAGTGCCCCATCAATGACTTCAATGGGAGGAATAGTGCCCCATTGTTGACGTCAGTGGGAGAAATGGTGCCCCATCATTGGTGTCAGTGGAAGGAATAGTGCCCCATCATTAGTGTCAGTAGGAGAAATAGTGCCTCATTGTTGGTGTCAGTTTGAGGAGTAGTGTCCCATCAATGACTTCAATGGGGGAAATAGTGCCCCATTGTCGTCAATGGGAGAAATAGTGCCCCATTGTTGATGTCGGTGGAAGGAATAGTGCCCAAGGGCCGGATAAAGGCAAGGAAAAGCCGCAGTTTGGAGACCTCTGGTTTAGACTATCATTTGTAGTGATGATTATAGCGTTAGTGACCATGGGGTGCTCCACTTGTGGCCCTCCAGCTGCTGTGGAACTACAAGTCCCATCATTCCTCAGCCTTTGGGAGTCAGGCCCGGTTCACACAGGGGTGACTCGTCAGACGACTCGGTCGCCTGACGAGTCGCGTCCCGCTCTGTGCTATGGAACCGTTCTAATAGGAGCGACTTGAGGCGCTCCGACTTAGAAAAAGGTTCTTGTACTTCTTTTGGGGGCGACTCTTCTATACAGAAGTCATTATGCAAATCGCCTCAGGCGGGCGTCTCAAGTCGTCTTGAGATCGCGCCGCCGAGTCGCCCCCCGAAGTCGTGCCGCCCCTGTGAGAACCGGGCCTCATGCTTGTAACTGTTGGCCTTGCAATGCCTCATGGGACTTGTAGTTCCACAGCAGCTAGAGGGCCCCAGGTGGAGCCCCTATGCTCGGCAATGCAATGTGTCAGAATTGTAGCAATGCTGGAAGTCATTCTGTTAGTGGAAATGTTGGTGATCTGACTTCTGCTGGAAAGTGATAGCGGAAGCATGGGCTTTACTTCTACAATGGGAGATGCTTTCCTTTCTTTCCTTTGCCTGTGATGCCATCTAGGGGTCATCCGAAAAATTAGCTTTTTCATATTCCAGCACTGTAAAGTGAGGAGTCCAAGTGTGTGGGGGGGCGGGCGCCCAGCTATCTATGACTGCCCCCCATTTCTCTGGTGTGTAACACTGTAGCTCATTTAAAAGTAAGTAAATAAATAAATACATAAAAAAGGATTAAACAGTTTAATTAACTGTTTGTATTCCTTGATTCAGCACTTTTCAATTCTGTAAAAAAAAAAAATGAAAGTTAAACTCCAGGCAATCACCCAAATCCACCGATGAAATCCATATTACCTGCCAGCGAATTTGTATTTCTATACATCCAGTTCTGAGATTTACACAGCTCTACCACACAGCACGCCCCTCTATAGCAAGGCAGGAGATCTGATGTTTACCTACTACAATTAAAGCGGTAGTAAACTTAAACGGAAAAAAAAAAAAATCTGCAATTTAAGAGCATGATGTGCTAGTATGCATTGCATACTAGCACATTATGATAGACTTCTCTTGAAACTAAGCCCTCAAGCGACTCGCTGTCACTGCTGCAGAGGCTTCCATCTTCAGACGGTCTTTCTTCTGAGTTTGCAGGCTCCGGCAGCTTGAATAACCGAGCCGCAATGACGTCCACCAGGTCCCCCCCCCCCCCCCCCCCCCCACTCATGCGTGCGGGAGTCACGGGCCGGCCAAAAGAGCGAATATCCCCTAAGCGGTGCACGTTTAGGAGATATTTTTTTACCTATGGGTAAGTTTTATGATGAGCTTATCTGTAAGTAAAAAACACAAAGTGGACTTTACTACCGTTTTAAGTATGTCTTGTCCCTCCCCCACCCTGTGACTGAACAGAGATGGAGAAGCAGAAGACTGATGAGTTCATCTCTCTGTCAGTCTCCCAGTCTGAGCTCTGCTGTACAGGGACTGTAGAAGGCTGATACCAGGTCAGATTTAAAGTGGAGCTCCACCCTAATTTTGCACTTCTGCTACTCGGATTCCTCCCCCCCTCCGGTGTCACAATTGACACCTTTCAGGGGGGAGGGGGGTGAAGATACCTGTCTAAGACAGGTATTTTCACCCACATCCGGGAGTCCTCTCTCCGGGAATCTGCGGGAGTTACGTCACTTCCCGCAGACTTCCCTTGGTGTTCTGGGAGACACTCGGCTCCCAGAACACAGGAGCACCAATCAGAACGGCGCAGCGCGACTCACGCATGCGCCGTAGGGAACCGGGCATGAAGCCGCAGGGCTTCACTTCCTGGTTCCCTCAGCGAGGATGGCGGAGGGAGCAGCAGAGCAACGAGCGGTCGCTCCTCCTCTGCTGCGGACGTCGCTGGACTCCAGGACAGGTAAGTGTCCAAATATTAAAAGCCAGCAGCTGCTGTAGCTGTAGCTGCTGGCTTTTAATATTTTTTTTTTTCCGCGGAGCTCTGCTTTAAGAGCTTGCCTGTATTTAAAGCAGACCCTCACCCATACCGCCCAACTTTTTGAGATGGGAACAAGGGAAGGGATGCCTATTAGCAAGCGTATAAAAGCATAGGACACACCCTGCCACGCCCCCTTAAAGGAGAATTATATTTAAAAAAATGATTGGTTAAACCCACAAGTGCTTTTTTACCACTACTATTCCTTTATATTGGCTTTTGATATTTACAAATGCAGCAATTTAGAAACTGGATGAAATGTTTGGCACTGGGCAGGGGCGGCCCGTTCATTAAGGGCACATGGGCACCGCCCCCCTCCCATCCATGCGTCTGGCCCCTTTCAGGATGCCGGGCGCATGGATTCCACTGTGGGGGGGGGGGTGAAGCACCGATTAGAGCCAGAGGCTCTAATAGACTTCAAAATAGCATGGACTCGGGGCGCAGAGCATAGAGATGGGAGCCCAGAGGCAGCTCTTTAATTAGGCAAATTAGGCAGTCGCCTAAGGCCTCACACTCACAGGGGCCTCGCGGCCGCATAATTTACCTGTGATTAATCAACGGGATGGCCTGCCACCACCTCCGGCACTGCCCTGTGTTTTCTGTTCCCTGCTGGGTCCCAGATGTTATATTGGCAGCATATGTCTGATGGGTGAGGAGGGTGCCCTAGAAGTGGTGCTGATCACCTGCGTGCATATTTCTGCAGCCATTTTTCTTTCCCTTTTTTCCCATTTTGGGGATGTGAGTGGGGCCTCATGTCTAAATTTTGCCAAAGGCCTCACAAAATCCTAGAGCTGCCTCTGTGGGAGCCCACCCAGGTGTGTTAGAATAGCGAATGAATACTCACTATTCTCCCACTGAGAATCAGGAAGCGGGTCTGAGACCCATGATTGGCTGAAAGGAGTGATTGGTCGCCGAGGAGGAGGAGGGAGGAGATGGAAGACGCTGAGCAGGGGAAGGAGAAGCTGTTTGTGATGCCCGCGGAAGGGAGCAGGGGGAATCCGCCTGCGATTGTCCGCCATGCAGTGGCGGTGCGTCCATAGAGGGCGCAGGAGCGCCGCCCCCTCTGGCTCCTGCAACGCCAATGAAAAACAATACATAGATTCATGCATTGCATGGCACAGTGGCTGCGTTTGGCATGGCACAGTGGCGACAATTAATGGGCACAGTGGCGACAATTGATGGGCACAGTGGCGACAATTGATGGCACAGTGGCTGCGTTTGGCATGGCACAGTGGCGACAATTGATGGGCACAGTGGTGACAACGGCATGGCACAGTGGCGACAATTGATGGGCACAGTGGTGACAACGGCATGGCACAGTGGCGACAATTGATGGCACAGTGGCTGCGTTTGATGGCATGGCACAGTGGCGACAATTGATGGCACAGTGGCTGCGTTTGGCATGGCACAGTGGCGACAATTGATGGGCACAGTGGTGACAATGGCATGGCACAGTGGCGACAATTGATGGCACAGTGGCTGCGTTTGATGGCATGGCACAGTGGCGACAATTGATGGCACAGTGGCGACAATTGATGGCACAGTGGCTGCGTTTGATGGCATGGCACAGTGGCGACAATTGATGGCACAGTGGCTGCGTTTGATGGCATGGCACAGTGGTGACAATGGCATGGCACAGTGGCGACAATTGATGGCACAGTGGCTGTGTTTGATGGCATGGCACAGTGGTGACAATGGCATGGCACAGTGGCGACAATTGATGGCACAGTGGCTGCGTTTGATGGCATGGCACAGTGGCGACAATTGATGGCACAGTGGCTGCGTTTGGCATGGCACAGTGGCGACAATTGATGGGCACAGTGGTGACAATGACATGGCACAGTGGCGACAATTGATGGCATGCCACAGTGGTGACAATTGATGGGCACAGTGGCGACAATTGATGGCACAGTGGCTGCGTTTGATGGCATGGCACAGTGGCGACAATTGATGGGCACAGTGGCTGCGTTTGATGGCATGGCACAGTGGCTGCATTGCATGGCACAGTGGCGACAATTTTATGGCACATTGGCTGCGTTTGATGGGCACAGTGGCGGCAATTGATGGGCACAGTGGCTGCGTTTGATGGCATGGCACAGTGGCTGCATTGCATGGCACAGTGGCGACAATTTTATGGCACATTGGCTGCGTTTGATGGGCACAGTGGCGGCAATTGATGTTTTTTTTATTCGTTTGTTTGCGCCCCCCAAAAAATGTGAGCACCAGCCGCCACTGCCGCCATGGATGGGGTAAGTGCATCGACCAGGCACTGTTTTCCGCCCCCAAATTACCACCAGTCGCCACTGGCACTGGGAAACAATATTTGAAAGATAAAAAGTAAATTTTTTATACAACTATATAGATCAGACAGCAATGAGGGACAAATGAGGAGGAAAGAGGGACAGAGGGACATTGTTCCAAATCAGGGACAGTTGGGAGCTATGCCTCAACCAATAATACAACCTTTTCCCATCTGACTCCTCCCCATCCCCTGCAAGTGGATAAAAATGTTTTCTTTTTTAAGTTTACAGATCTCTTTAGTGCTTCAGTGCAGCACTTTCTGTGTAGCCCCCCCCCCCCCCCATGTCTCCCCCGACACACTGATTACATGACCATCCGGTCCTTCCCACTCCGCTGGCATACATAGCTCCCAACTGTCCCGGATTTTGAGGGACTGTCCCTGATTTGGAACAAAGTCCCTCTTTCCTCCTCATTTTTGTCATTTTAGTCTGATCTATATAGTTAGCTGTATATAAAATGCACTTTTTATCTATCAAAGAGTGTTTTACAGCCCTAAACCTTTCTTCCGATTTCTAAATTGCTGCATTTGTAAATTCCAAAAGCCAATATAAAGGAATAGTAGTGGTAAAAATAAGCACTTGTGGGTTTAACCAATCTTGTTTTTCTGTACAATTCTCCTTTAATAGGGGTGTGGCAGGGGGTGTGTCCTATATACATACCTCCCAACTTTTTGAGATGGAAACGAGTGATACCTATTAGCATTTTTCCCCTAAGGAAAAAGTACACCACAAAAAAAGAAAGATTAGCTAAACTTAAAAATGCAGCATTTTAGAAATTGGATGAAAGGTTTAGCACTGGGAAACACTTTTTGAAAGATAAAAAAAAAATGCATTTTATATACAGCTACAGCTGTGCTCATAAGTTTACATACCCTGGCAGAATTTATGATTTCTTGACCATTTTTCAGAGAACATGAATAATAACACAAAAACTTTTCTTTCACTCATGGTTAGTGATTGGCTGAAGCCATTTATTATCAATCAACTGTGTTTACTCTTTTTAAAATCAAAATCACAACAAACTACCCAAATGATCCTGATCAAAAGTTTACATACCCCAGTTCTTAATACCGTGTATTGCCCCCTTTAACATCAATGACAGCTTGAAGTCTTTTGTGGTATTTGTGGATGAGGCTCTTTATCTTCTCAGATGGTAAAGTTGCCCATTCCTCTTGGTAAAAAGCCTCCAGTTCCTGTAAATTCTTGGGCTGTCTTCCATGAACGGGACGTTTGGGATCTCCACAGAGTGGCTCAATGATATTGAGGTCAGGAGACTGAGATGGCCAATCCAGAACCCTCACTTTATTCTGTTGTAGCCAATGACAGGTGGACTTGGCCTTGTGATCCAGGGGGAGGGGGCAGAGAGCCAGAGCATTGTGTGTATAAGGCAGCAGTGTGATCCAGGGGGAGGGGGCAGAGAGCCGGAGCATTGTGTGTATAAGGCAGCAGTGTGATCCAGGGGGAGGGGGCAGAGAGCCGGAGCATTGTGTGTATAAGGCAGCAGTGTGATCCAGGGGGAGGGGGGCAGGGAGCCCGGAGCATTGTGTGTATAAGGCAGCAGTGTGATCCAGGGGGAGGGGGGCAGAGAGCCGGAGCATTGTGTGTATAAGGCAGCAGTTTGATCCAGGGGGAGGGGGCAGAGAGCCGGAGCATTGTGTGTATAAGGCAGCAGTGTGATCCAGGGGGAGGGGGGCAGGGAGCCTGGAGCATTGTGGGTATATGGCAGCAGTGTGATCCAGGGGGAGGGGGGCAGAGAGCCAGAGCATTGTGTGTATAAGGCAGCAGTGTGATCCGGGGGGAGGGGGCAGAGAGCCGGAGCATTGTGTGTATAAGGCAGAAGTGTGATCCAGGGGGAGGGGGGCAGACAGCCAGAGCATTGTGTATATAAGGCAGCCGTGTGATCCGGGGGGAGGGGGGAGAGAGCCAGAGCTTTGTGTGTATAAGGCAGCAGTGTGATCCAGGGGGAGGGGGGCAGGGAGCCCGGAGCATTGTGTGTATATGGCAGCAGTGTGATCCAGGGGGAGGGGGCAGAGACCCGGAGCATTGTGTGTATAAGGCAGCAGTGTGATCCAGGAGGAGGGGGGCAGACAGCCAGAGCATTGTGTATATAAGGCAGCCGTGTGATCCAGGGGAAGGGGGCAGAGACCCGGATCATTGTGTGTGTATAAGGCAGCAGTGTGATCCAGGAGGAGGGGGCAGAGAGCCGGAGCATTGTGGGTATAAGGCAGCAGTGTGATCCAGGAGGAGGGGGCAGAGAGCCGGATCATTGTGTGTATAAGGCAGCAGGGGGAGGGGGCAGAGAGCCAGAGCATTGTGTGTGTATAAGGCAGGGCTTGACAAATTTGCTTGGAATCTAGGAGCCAGCTAAAAAAGTTAGGAGCCAGGAACCTGCCCTGTCCCGTCGAGCTCGCGCGCAGAAGCGAACGCATACGTGAGTAGCGCCCGCATATGAAAGCGGTGTTCAAACCACACACGTGAGGTATCGCCGCGATTGGTAGATCGAGAGCAATAATTGTAGCCCAAGACCTCCTCTGTAACTCAAAACATGCAACCTGTAGAATTTTTTTAAACGTCGCCTATGGAGATTTTAAAGGGTAAAAGTTTGTCGCCATTCCACGAGCGGACGCAATTTTGAAGCGTGACATGTTGGGTATCAATTTACTCAGCGTAACATTATCTTTCACAATATTAAAAAAAATTGGGCTAACTTTACTGTTGTCTTATTTTTTTATTTTAAAAAAGTGTATTTTTTCCCAAAAAAGTGCGCTTGTAAGACCGCTGCGCAAATACGGTGTGACAGAAAGTATTGCAACGACCGCCATTTTATTCTCTAGGGTGTTAGAATAAAAAATATATATAATGTTTGGGGGTTCTAATTGGAGGGAAGGAGATGGCAGTGAAAACAGACAGGGAAACTCTATTAGCAATGCTGGTTATCTTGTCATACCAACGGCCACCACAAGATGGCGCTAGATCACAGAAGGAAGCATAGGCCTGCAGAAGGCCGCAAAGCCGCGGCCTCAATTACCGGCCGGCACGGCCCGACGTCATCCCGCGGGGGGGGCACGGAGACACAGGATACCCCAGCTGTGCTTCGCCAGGTCGCTAATTCTAGTCGCAATGGCGACCTGGCGCCCGGGGTTTGTCGAGCCCTGGTATAAGGCAGCAGTGTGATCCAGGAGGAGGGGGCAGAGAGCCAGAGCATTGTGGGTATAAGGCAGCAGTGTGATCCAGGAGGAGGGGGCAGAGAGCCGGATCATTGTGTGTATAAGGTAGCAGGGGGAGGGGGCAGAGAGCCGGAGCATTGTGTGTGTATAAGGCAGCAGTGTGATCCAGGAGGAGGGGGCAGTGAGCCGGAGCATTGTGGGTATAAGGCAGCAGTGTGATCCAGGGGGAGGGGGCAGAGAGCCGGATCATTGTGTGTATAAGGCAGCAGGGGGAGGTGGCAGAGAGCCGGATCATTGTGTGTGTATAAGGCAGCAGTGTGATCCAGGAGGAGGGGGCAGAGAGCCGGAGCATTGTGTGTGTATAAGGAAGCAGTGTGATCCAGGAGGAGGGGGCAGAGAGCCGGAGCATTGTGTGTGTAGCGGGGTGTTCCCCTTTAATGCAGAGAGACAAGAAGTTCCAGGTGAGAGGTGAGTCGGGAGGAAGTAAAGAGACATTATGGAAGTGAAAGCAGAGGAGAGAGAGACTACATCTCCCAGTACATCTTGCAGCACCCAGGGTGCATTGCTCCAGAACAGAGACTGCTGGGGGAGACTTTATAAAGGGGAGGCGGAGTTTTGGTCGGTCTTTTTGGACACCCCTCTCCTAGCAAGAGGATGTCTGTGCTGAACTGCTGTGTGCACAAGGCCTGAAGCCTGGGCCGTGTGCTCCTTTCCAAAGAGCCCTCTGCCAGCCTAGCAGAGCCTTAGAGACATCTAATCCTCCTTGCTGCAGTACACCAGAAGGATTGAAGACTTGGATGTCGGTGGATTCCTGTTCCTAGACGAATCGATGGAGGAAACGGACTTTGACTTGCCCGGGTGGTGAGAGCTGTTTAAAGACAGATACATTTATCTTTACTATTCGTTGGGATTACAAAGTTGTTCTTCAAGTGCACCACCGAAAAGATTGCTAGCGAATATTGTTTCACTGAACTTCCATCTAGATCAGTCAGGCCTGACTGCATAGGTAGACATTGCTGGGTGTTAGTCTACCCATGAGGGGAAGTAGCTGTAAAAGGGCAGCGCTAGAGTTGCATAGCAATACTTTATTATTCTGATTACTCTGTTTATCTTTATTACTGTTTATTGCAGGGATCTGCAACTTGTTATACTGTTGTTTATTACTTGCCCATTAGCCTCAGTAAAATATCTGGGTAAAGTACATTTGGTGTCAGTTCTGCTTACTTTAATAGGAGTTTTAAAGTATATTCTGTGTATGTTTGTTATAGGACTGCGTCACCAACAGTTGCGGTCACGCGGTCCTATCCCTCTATCACCAGCTGTGCCACGGGAGGTTAGAACCGATTGCCAGGGGTTGACAGCAGTGCACTACAGGGCCCAAATCAATATCAGCGGCTCTCTTAACTGGGGGTAGCGCTACACGTGGGGGCTCGAGTCCGGGATCCTTGTACGTTGCACGCTGCAATCAAGCCGGTCAGAAGTACCAGCATGGACCCGCTGGCAATGTCACAGTGGTGCGCAGCGATTGGCGCCGATCCAACCGCGGCGGTAGTCATTGTACTCCCGGGGGAAAGATGGAAGGAAGAGGAGATAAAACAGCTCGTATTGTTACTGTCTCCGAGCCACAAAGCATGGGGGATGGATTTTAGGCCAGATCCAGTGATCTCGTTTACATACGCACTGGTAGAATGGAAAAACGAAATCCCAGAGCATTTTAAAAGTCAGAGTATACAAGCCATAGATAATCAGATCTATCACTTGATACATACGCTGCCAGTGAAGGAAGAATGGTTTCAGACACCAAAGCCATCACTCCCACAATTATCTCCACCACTATCCCCTAAAGCAGAAAAGCTTAAGGAACTATTAAGCCCGGGATCACCGCTGGCCGCTATAGGGCCTGAATTGTTGAATGCTCTAGGAGACCTTGTAATTAAGTGCCAGAAAAGCAGTACGGTGCATGTGGAGGCCGGTTACCGGAAGCTTAGCACCTTCTCAGGGAAGCTCCCCGTCCCTGCGGGGGAGGAAGATTTTGACACTTGGGTGGAACAGGCATTGCAGGCAGTAGAAGCATGGGAGGTGCCTGAGGCACAGAAGAGACAGCGAGTCTTAGAAAGTCTGAAAGGTGCCGCGGCAGAAGCGGTGAAGAGCTTCCGGTTTGGAAATGAAAACTGTACAGCTCAAGATTGCCTGGCCATGCTGCAGGAAGAGTTTGGTCAGCTGGAGAAGGTGTCAGAGATGATTTATCAAATTGAACACACTCTCCAGCAGCCGAATGAGAAACTGTCAGAATATGTTAGAAGGCTGAACAGGCAGTTATGCAAGATTGTACTGAAGAAGGGAATGCTGCCCAAAGATGCAGATGAAGCACGCATGAAGCAGATCATGAGGGGAGCGCGGCGCTCAGACCCGGTCTGGCTGCACCTGAAAACCTCAGGAGGAGGAATGTCACTAACCTACTCTGATCTAATAAAAATTATTAGGGACGAAGAGGCGCTGGAGGAAGATCAGCAGGTGGCCAAGGCGAATGTCACACCTGTACCAGTGTTGGTCCATTCGGTCAAGAGCCCAGAAAGAGATGCGGAGGTTGACACTCTGAAATCGCAAATGGCCCAAGTGTTGGAGATGCTGACCTCTTTGATGGAGAAAGATCAGAGAAGACGAGAGAAACCAAGCCCAAGAAAGGAGTTGTTCCCGAACACCTCAGCACCGGCCTCCCTACAGGACCGAGAAGAGGTGATTTGCTATAACTGCGGAGGGAGTGGCCACTTTGCTAACGTATGCTCCAGCCCAAAGAAGAAGAGAACAGATAATTGCAAGCCGGCGGGAAACTCCAAAGGGGCCCTGGTGAAGGAGTCAACCGGGTGCCCATCATCTTCAGTGCGCTCCAAACTAAAAAAAAAGGCCAAGAATGGAGGAGACAAAACTCCTAGGAGGAGGTATAGTACACCCCCACCAAGATGTACCCCAGAGGGAGGGGGCAAGACCCCTCAGTGGAAGTACAGCACCCCAAAGAAGGAACATCCACCTAAAAGGAACAATAACATCCCTCAGCGGGTTTGTGCCCCCATTGAGAGGGAGAAAGTCAATGCATGCCAGGCTCAGGAAAAATTAAAGTCCAAAAGGAGCAGGGCAAGGGTCGAAAGCAAAAAAAAAGAGGTGACCCCAGTCCGGCCATACCCAAAGGAACTGGTGGGCCCGTCTCCTACTGTGCCCATTCAAGTGGAAGGAGTCTATACTAAAGCTCTTTTGGACACCGGAGCACAGGTGACTTTACTATACCGGGACTTCTATGATAGGCACTTGAGTCATCTGCCTATCCAGAAGATAGAAGAGCTGGAGATATGGGGACTTGGAACCCAGAGTTTCCCTTATGATGGCCATAAAGATGACTTTCGACCCATCCGTGGCTGGGAAGGCTGAAGTGTTTGACACCCTGGCAGTTGTGTGTCCCCGGCCGCCTGGAGCCAGCAAGATTTCCCTGATCATTGGGACAAACACGGATCTAGTCAGGAGACTCCTGACCCCTCTAGTGAAAGAGAGAAACCATTCAGCCACCAAAATCCATCCCATGCTAAAGAAGGCCTACCAACGACTGGTCTTAGAGCAGAAGACCCCGGGAGAGGGGATAGGGAAGGTGTGGAGACTTGGCAGAGAAGGAGTAGTGCTACAGCCCGGAGAAGTAACCTGTCTTAGGGCCACTGTGAAGCTTTCGTGGGAACAACCTGGCCCCTTTGTCATGCTGGAATCAGACCCAAGGGAAGAGTCCTCAGGCCTGGAAGTGATACCAGAAGTGATTCCGTTCAAGGCCCTGAAGAAGGCCCATGGCAGAGTTCCGGTGAGTGTTAGGAACACTACGGGAGGACCCATGGAGATCCCTGCCAGAGTGTTGCTTGGTCAGGTGAGCCCTGCTGCCCGGTCACTTGGTCCGAAGTCAAGGGGACGGGTGACGGAGGAGATGTTTGGGAGAAACTGTCCGTGGAAAACCCGAACCTACCCAGGGCTTGGAAAGAAAGAGCCAAGGCCCAGCTGACCAGGTGGGAGAAGATCTTTTCCGAAGATGAATTCGATGTGGGGTGTGCAAGAAGTGCCACCCATCGGATCCGCCTCCAAGAAGATAAGCCCTTCCGAGAGAGGGTCAGGCGGGTCCCCCTGGCAGATCTGGAGGATCTGAGGGAACAACTTGTAGAACTAAAGAAGACTGGTGTTATCCGTGAGTCTAGAAGTCCCTATGCCTCCCCAATCGTGGTGGTCAGAAAGAAGAATGGGTCGTTGAGGCTTTGTATCGATTACAGGACTCTCAACAGGAGAACCATCCCTGACCAATACACCACGCCAAGGATAGAAGATGCCCTACAAAGTTTGTCTGGAGCCAAATGGTTCAGTGTGATGGACCTCAAGAGTGGGTACTATCAAATCCCTATGCACCCAGAAGACAGGGAGAAGACAGCCTTCATAACCCCGGTGGGATTCTTCGAATTCAATAGGATGCCTCAGGGTCTGTCTGGAGCTCCTGCTACCTTTCAACGCCTTATGGAGAAGACTGTTGGAGACATGAATCTTATAGAAGTCCTTGTGTACTTGGACGATGTCATTGTCTTTGGAAGAACCTTGGAAGAACATGAAGCCAGGTTGGAGAAAGTATTGAGAAGACTCAGCGAAGAGGGACTTAAGCTTTCCCCCGAGAAGTGTCGGTTCTACCAGTCTTCTGTGAACTATCTGGGGCACATAGTGTCTGAAGAAGGGGTGGCCACAGATCCTGAGAAGTTGGAAGCAGTCACTTCCTGGCCACGACCCACCACAGTAACAGAGCTCAGATCCTTCCTGGGGTTCTGCTCCTATTATAGGAGGTTTGTGGAGGGGTTTGCTCGGATTGCCCGCCCGTTGAATGAATTGCTAAAGGCAGAAGGGGAAGAGGATGACTCAGGGCCCAGGAGGCCTGGTGAGTCAGTTCAAGATCAGTGGAACCCAAGGTGTGAAGAGGCCTTTCATGCTCTGAAGAGGAGCTTAACCACTGCCCCAGTCCTGGCCTACGCCGACCCTACCAGACCTTATGAATTACATGTGGATGCCAGCCATGAGGGTCTAGGTGGTGTACTCTACCAAGAACATGAAGGACAACTGCGACCAGTGGCCTATGTGAGCAGGAGCCTGACCCCCTCAGAAAAGAATTACCCCACTCATAAGCTGGAATTCCTGGCCCTCAAATGGGCGGTAGTAGACAAGCTAAAAGACTACTTGTATGGGGCAGAGTTTACTGTGAAGACAGACAACAACCCCCTGACCTACCTCTTCACCACCGCGAAACTAGATGCCACCGGACACAGGTGGTTGGCCGCATTGTCTGGATTCAACTTCAGTCTGAAGTACAGACCAGGAGCCGGAAATAGGGATGCAGATGCCCTGTCCCGGAGGTCTCATGCCACGACAAATGACTGGGAAGATTGGACCCAAGTGGCACCGGACGGGGTGCGGGCCCTTTGTCAAGGGGCTGAATTCCAAGCCAGAGGAGGCTCCAGAGCAGAAGAAATAGGGGTTACCATGGTAGGAGTCCCCAAACACTATTGTGGGGTAACTCAACTGGAGGAAGACAACCTACCGAGACTGTCCAAGAAGGAGTTGAGGTGTGACCAATTGGAAGACCCCATGGGGAGATTGGTCCTCGAAGCCCTGGAGAATCAGGATCCCAACAAATTCCTACATCACCCCTCAAAGGAGGCTCGCCTGTTGAGGAAGGAATTGGACAGGCTACAGGTACATCAGGGAGTGGTCTACCGAAGGGGCCCCTCTGATGACTCAGAAGATAAGTGGCAGTTATTTCTTCCAGAGAAGCACCGAGAGACTGTACTAATTTCCCTGCATGACCATCATGGTCACCTAGGGGCAGAAAGGACCTTCCAGCTCGTCAGAAATCGGTTCTATTGGCCCTGCATGAGGGCAGAAGTAGAGGAGTATTGCCATTCCTGTGCACGATGCATTCAGAGAAAGACCCTACCCCATCAAGCTGCCCCAATGGGCCACTTACAGAGTCAAGGCCCAATGGATCTGGTATGCATTGACTTTCTCTGCCTCGAACCTGACCTGAGTGGATTGGGGAATGTTCTGGTAATAACCGACCATTTCACCCGCTATGCTCAAGCTTTCCCAACCAAAGACCAGAAGGCATCCACCGTGGCCAAGATACTTATGGAGAAGTATTTTGTCCATTACGGACTACCACAGAGACTCCACTCAGATCAAGGAAGGGACTTTGAGAGTCGGTTGATCCGAAGACTTTTGGATTCATTAGGAATAAAGAAGACCAGAACCACGCCTTACCACCCACAAGGAGATGCTCAGCCGGAGAGATTTAACCGGACCCTGCTCAACATGTTGGGAACCTTAGAAACAGAGAAGAAGCAACACTGGAGTCAGCACATATCAGCCCTAGTACATGCCTATAACTGTACCACAAGTGACGCCACTGGCTACTCCCCTTATCGACTTATGTTTGGGAGAGAAGCAAGGCTACCTGTGGACCTGGCCTTTGGCACTTCTATAGACAATACCTCAGCTACATCCCACAAGGGATACGTGGACAGACTTAGACGTAGCTTGCAGGTGGCCTATGAACAAGCCCAGGCGGCTTCGGATCAAAGGGGGGCCCGCAACAAGAGAAATTTTGATCTGAAGGTTCGAGTGCAAGATCTGCAGCCCGGGGACCGAGTACTGCTACGCAATCTGGGGGTCCCTGTAAAACACAAGCTTGCCGACAGGTGGAGATCTGAGCCCTATGTTGTCTGTAGGAAGTTGCCCGGTTTGCCTGTCTACAAACTAAAGCCAGAAGGAAAGGTGGGTCCACTGAAGACGTGGCATCGGAACCACCTGCTCCCACTTGCTGAGGCAGTCAGAATACCTCCCGTGAGAGACTCCCCTGAACCGGCCTCTATCCTGGATATTCCTAGGCCGAACACTCGGTCCCAGACCTCTCGAGCCAAAGATGGGGAGGCCTCCCAATTGAGTACAGAAGAAGGTGGAGAACTGGACTGGCTGTGGCCTCCCTCGACTCTGGGAACGTCCGCCATAGATCTCCCAAATGGAGGGGATACCCCAGATGCAACGCTGAATCCGGAGGCTACTGAATTCATACCCTTCAGTCCCTCAGCTTATTACTGGGAAGATGTTCCTGACACTTGCACAGAGGAGGACTCTAGAGATTCCATACGTCAGTCGACTTCTGAATCAGAGGTTCCAGAACCAGCAATGTTACCTGAACTTACTCCTGAAGAAGAGCCTGTGGTGCCAGAGTCAGAAGCACCAAGAGAGCAGAGGGCTCGCAGAGTCATCAGGCCTCCCAAGAAACTAACTTACCCCCAAATGGGGACGAGCTCAGAGGACTCTGTTGTAACGGCTAGGAGAAGTGTTGAACAACCTGATCCTTCCACCGTCCATTTGGTGGAGGGCAACCCCAGCTCACTATCTGGCACAGTTAGGCAGGCCACTCATGGTAGTGTGACCTGTGGGCAAGAGAGTTCCATCCCAAAGTTTTGGTGGGAATTCCCTATGCCAACATCATGCTCGACATTGTCCAAAATGGTAAACAGTATTTGTTGAAGTTTATCTTTGGGGACCAAAGAGTTCAAGTGGGGGGAGTGTGTAGCGGGGTGTTCCCCTTTAATGCAGAGAGACAAGAAGTTCCAGGTGAGAGGTGAGTCGGGAGGAAGTAAAGAGACATTATGGAAGTGAAAGCAGAGGAGAGAGAGACTACATCTCCCAGTACATCTTGCAGCACCCAGGGTGCATTGCTCCAGAACAGAGACTGCTGGGGCAGACTTTATAAAGGGGAGGCGGAGTTTTGGTCGGCCTCTTTGGACACCCCTCTCCTAGCAAGAGGATGTCTGTGCTGAACTGCTGTGTGCACAAGGCCTGAAGCCTGGGCCGTGTGCTCCTTTCCAAAGAGCCCTCTGCCAGCCTAGCAGAGCCTTAGAGACATCTAATCCTCCTTGCTGCAGTACACCAGAAGGATTGAAGACTTGGATGTCGGTGGATTCCTGTTCCTAGACGAATCGATGGAGGAAACGGACTTTGACTTGCCCGGGTGGTGAGAGCTGTTTAAAGACAGATACCTTTATCTTTACTATTCGTTGGGATTACAAAGTTGTTCTTCAAGTGCACCACCGAAAAGATTGCTAGCGAATATTGTTTCACTGAACTTCCATCTAGATCAGTCAGGCCTGACTGCATAGGTAGACATTGCTGGGTGTTAGTCTACCCATGAGGGGAAGTAGCTGTAAAAGGGCAGCGCTAGAGTTGCATAGCAATACTTTATTATTCTGATTACTCTGTTTATCTTTATTACTGTTTATTGCAGGGATCTGCAACTTGTTATACTGTTGTTTATTACTTGCCCATTAGCCTCAGTAAAATATCTGGGTAAAGTACATTTGGTGTCAGTTCCGCTTACTTTAATAGGAGTTTTAAAGTATATTCTGTGTATGTTTGTTATAGGACTGCGTCACCAACAGTTGCGGCCACGCGGTCCTATCCCTCTATCACCAGCTGTGCCACGGGAGGTTAGAGCCGATTGCCAGGGGTTGACAGCAGTGCACTACAGGGCCCAAATCAATATCAGCGGCTCTCTTAACTGGGGGTAGCGCTACACGTGTGTATAAGGAAGCAGTGTGATCCAGGGGGAGGGGGCAGAGAGCCGGATCATTGTGTGTATAAGGCAGCAGGGGGAGGTGGCAGAGAGCCGGATCATTGTGTGTGTATAAGGCAGCAGTGTGATCCAGGAGGAGGGGGCAGAGAGCCGGAGCGTTGTGTGTGTATAAGGAAGCAGTGTGATCCAGGGGGAGGGGGCAGAGAGCCGGATCATTGTGTGTATAAGGCAGCAGGGGGAGGGGGCAGAGAGCCGGAGCATTGTGTGTGTATAAGGCAGCAGTGTGATCCAGGAGGAGGGGGCAGTGAGCCGGAGCATTGTGGGTATAAGGCAGCAGTGTGATCCAGGGGGAGGGGGCAGAGAGCCGGATCATTGTGTGTATAAGGCAGCAGGGGGAGGTGGCAGAGAGCCGGATCATTGTGTGTGTATAAGGCAGCAGTGTGATCCAGGAGGAGGGGGCAGAGAGCCGGAGCATTGTGTGTGTGTATAAGGAAGCAGTGTGATCCAGGAGGAGGGGGCAGAGAGCCGGAGCATTGTGTGTGTATAAGGAAGCAGTGTGATCCAGGGGGAGGGGGCAGAGAGCCGGATCATTGTGTGTATAAGGCAGCAGGGGGAGGTGGCAGAGAGCCGGATCATTGTGTGTGTATAAGGCAGCAGTGTGATCCAGGAGGAGGGGGCAGAGAGCCGGAGCATTGTGTGTGTATAAGGAAGCAGTGTGATCCAGGGGGAGGGGGCAGAGAGCCGGATCATTGTGTGTATAAGGCAGCAGTGTGATCCAGGGGGAGGGGGCAGAGAGCCGGAGCATTGTGTGTGTATAAGGAAGCAGCGTGATCCAGGAGGAGGGGGCAGAGAGCCGAAGCATTGTGGGTATAAGGCATGTAAAATTCATGTTAGTGGTCCACAGGATCAAAAATTGTGAGTTTAGTGGTCTGTGAGGTCCGAAAGGTTGGTGACCACTGCTCCAGACAACCAAAATTTTCAGAAATGGTGGTGCCCATATATCTCTCTGTTTTCATTCCATTCATTGCCCAGATTTATTTTTACAATTACTTCTCTTTTTCAGCACCCATACCCAACGGAGGATGAAAAGCGACAGATCGCTGCACAGACAAACCTCACCTTATTGCAAGTCAACAACTGGTGAGTGCCCCGGGGTGATGACTGCACCTCCATCATTGAAAGCTTCATGGACCATTCATATGTACAAAACTTCATCAGGATGTGCTATTGCTACCAATGAATGCTCCGCAACTCCCCATAAAGCTGTAGAAGCAGCGGCCACTTGACGTGGGCTAAGATTTTGGGCCTCTTATTTATTAGAATTGTAACAAGGTCCCATTTTTACTGTGTTTGCCCACAATGCAAGGGAAACATGAAATAGTTGGAAGATGTTATAAGATCCTTTATTCTCTATGCAAGGCTTTCTCTGCTTTAAGAGTACGTTACCCCAACACTTCATATTCCTGTTCTGTGCCTGCTGTGCCATGTACCTGTATGAGAAAGTCTCCCGTTCTCTTTATATTGCTTCCTTTGTGTGAAATCCCTGGTGTTCCTGCCAGTCCCTTTGCTTTCCCATCAAAAACTGACCACGCTAGGCAGAGGAGCACACTGTGGCTGGGCTTGGGACCGGTTTTCTAGCTATGCTGGTAATTAGGTGTGCTCTCCTCCAATGATCAGACTTGTGGTGACATCCCACCTCTCTAAGCCCCCTTATCAAGCTGAGAATAGAGATTAGAGATTATTAGATCACATTAAAAAAAAGGTATTTTTTATATCTACATGTAGGGATTATATCTACTTTAACTACTTGACTACTTTTTTTTTTTTTTTTTTGGTTGTTCACTTTATGATTATACACATATGTTTTGTCACTTGGTCATTCATTTTGCCTATATCAGGTTTTAATACCTGTCTTTTTGTTAGTATGAAGCAGTTTTTTCCCCTCCACAACCTGGTCACTTTTTGTCTCTATACATAGGTATTGACACTTTCCCTCCCCTCTTTTCTTAATTCTTTTCCCTTTCCCCCCCCCCCTCTTTTTTCTTCCCCCTCCACATCCTGGTCACTTTTTGTCTCTACACATAGGAATTTACACTTTTTTTTTTTTTTTTTTTTTACTTACCCACTTGTCCCCCGCCCACTGTCAATAGACGGTGGGCAGAGGACACTCTCGTTCTGGGAGGACGTCATATGACGTCCTCCCTTTAAAACGAGCTAGGGGGCGCGCGCTTGCCGCGTTCACAAGGCCCCGTGCGCGTGCCCGGCGGCCGCGATTGCCGCCGGGCACCCGCGATTGCCCGGGAAACGAGCAGGAAAGTGGATCTCTGTGTGTAAACACAGAGATCCACGTCCTGTGAGGGAGAGAAGGCTGATGGTGTGTCCCTTGTACATAGGGACAACCATCGGTCACCTCCCCCAGTCAGTCCCCTCCCCCCACAGTAAGAACACTTTGAGGGAACATATTTAACCCCTTCCCGCCCCCTAGTGGTTAACCCCTTCCCTGCCAATCACATTTATACAGTAATCAATGCATTTTTATAGCAGGGATCGCTGTATAAACGTGAATGGTCCCAAAAATGTGTCAAAAGTGTCCGATGTGTCCGCCGCAATATCGCAGTCACAATAAAAAAATCGCAGATCGCCGCCATTACTAATAAAAAAATAAAAATGCTATAAATCTATCCCCTATTTTGTACATGCTATAACTTTTGTGCAAACCAATCAATACGCGCTTATTGCGATTTTTTTTTTTTTACCAAAAATATGTAGAAGAATACGTATCGGCCTAAACTGAGGAAAATTTTATTAAAAAAAAAAAAAAAAGGGTATTTATTATAGCAAAAATTTAAAAATAGTGTTTTTTTTCCAAACTGGACGCTCTTCTTTTGTTTATAGCGCAAAAAATAAAAACCGCAGAGGTGATCAAATACCACCAAAAGAAAGCTCTATTTGTGGGAAAAAAAGGACGCAAATGTCGTTTGGGAGCCACGTCGCACGACCGCGCAATTGTCATTCAAAGTGTGACAGCGCTGAAAGCTGAAAAATGGCCTGGGCAGGAAGGGGGTTTTCGTGCCCAGTAGGGAGGTGGTTACATAGCCTATATCAGGTTCTAATACTTGTCTTTTTGTTAGTAGGTAGAAGGGGTTTTATATTTATTTTTTAATTTTTATTTTTTTTCATCTCTCCCCCTTCCTCGCTGCTCTGTTTCTATTTCTGATTACTCCTTGCCCTCTCTCCCGCCCAGCCTTGATTCCCCTAGGCATTGGGAGATTTCATGGCCGGGCCTTTTATATATAGGAGTGTAGAGTATTGTTTTTTTTTTTTTTTTTTTTGTTACTGTTTGGAAATATTGAGAGTGTGTATGTGTCCTATGTACTGTATTGTAAATATGTGTGTTGTTAAAAAAACAATAAAAAGATATTAAATAAAAATAAAAAAAACTACTTGAAGCCCGCGCTATAGATGAAAGATTGCTACAGCGTGGGCTTAAATTGCCGGGAGGGCGTACATGCCTCATCATCAATGCCACCTATTAGTGCCGCCTATTAGTGCCCATCAGTGTTACCAATCAGTACCTCATCATCAGTGCCAACCATCAGACCTATCAGTGCTGCCTTATATTATCAGTGCCTATCAGTGCCGCCCATCAGTCCTATCAGTGCCCTTTATTGCCGCCTATCAGTGCCGCCTCATCAGTGGCGCTTCATCAGTGCAGCCTATCAGCGCACATCAGTGAAGGAGAAAAATTACCTATTTGCAAAATTGTATGACAAACTATTAAAACAGTTTTTATTGTTTTCTAAATTTTCGGTCTTTTTTTTTGTTTGTTTAGCAAAAAAAAAAAAAGCCCAGAGGTGATTAAATGCCACCAAAAGAAAGCTCTATTTGTGTGAGAAAATGGTAAAAATGTCATTTGCGTACAGCGTTGTATGACCGTGCAATTGTCATTCAAAGTGTGACAGCGCTGAAAGCTGAAAATTGGTCTGGGCAGGTAGGGGGTGAAAGTGCCCGGTATTGAAGGGGTTAATATCATAATCTGGGGTTAACAAGAAGCAAAATGAGGAACTGGGACAAAGATAACATAAAATGACGTTCAACTTTATCCCTTTTCTCCAAAAAATAACTATACAAATCTTCTACTCAATGGCATCTTACTGTGTATTTCTGCCTCTATGTAATGTCCTCCGTGAGCTCCTGAACCCCTCCTTTCCCCCTCACTTCCGGTTTTTTTTTTTTTGGAACGAGCAGTGCACGTTAGTTGTGGCCATGTGCACTGCTCTATGCACGCTACACATCCCATAGTCCATCTAAGGAGTGAGCAAGAGAGGGTGGCTGTTCCTACACACAGTGGGACCATGGAGAATGAACCTAGCCACCCTCTAAAGCCTCGTACACACGGTCGGACTTCCATCTGACTTTTCCGTGAATTTTTGTCCGAACAGAGTTGGTCGGGAACACCCATAGCATACACACCACAGGACTTTTCTGCAAACTTTCCCAAAACTTTTTCCAACATCACGTGGTTTTTCCGCTCTTTACCGCCACCCTTTGGTCAACTTCTGCTATTGTTGGTTGATTTTAACATTATTTGTTTTGTCCATCGGACAAAAGTCCGATGGTTTTCTGTACACACGGGCGGACTTTGCTCCATCTGACTTTTGTTGGCCAAAAGTTTGTCCGTTTGCAGACCGAACTTTTGTCCGATGAAAAACAAAAAAAGTTTGTCCGATGGAGCGTACACACGGTCTGATTTTTTGGCAAACTTGCTCAAAATGAAGTTTGTTGGCAAAAACTCTGACCGTGTGTACGGGGCTTTACAGGAAGTCAGATCACAACAGCAAAAAAGAAAAGAAGGAATTTTGAGTAAAGCGGTAGTAAACTCTTGAAAATAAAATAAAAAAATGTTTCCTACTGCAAGGCAATATCATAATGTACTAGTATGTACCACATACTAGCACATTATAAAACACTTAGCTTGAAAGGAAGTGCACTGTCACTGCTGCATCTTCACCCGGTCTTCCTTCCAGGTTCGCAGGCTGGGGCCACTTGAAAGGGAGAGCCGCGATCACATCACTCCCGCCGCATGCGCTTGGGAGTCACAGCCACGGCACAGAGTACCCGTGTCGTTCCTTCAGAGCGCATGCGTCGTGACGTCACCGACTGCTGCTCACCAGAATATCCCCTGAATGGTGCATGTTTAGGAGATATTCATTTTACCTACAGGAAAGCGTTATTATAAGCTTACCACTTTAAGAATACATACTTATACATATATTTATTCGTTTTTATTTTATTTTTATTTATTTATTTAGTATTTTATATATATATATATATATACATTATCTCACAAAAGTAAGTACACCCCTCACATTTTTTGTAAATATTTTATTCTATCTTTTCATGTGACAACACTGAAGAAATGACACTTTCCTACAATGTAAAGTAGTGAGTGTACAGCTTGTATAACAGTGTAAATTTCATGTCCCCTCAAAATAACTCAACACAGCCATTAATGTCTAAACCGCCGGAAACAAAAGTAAGTACACCCCTAAGTGAAAATGTCCAAATTGGGCCCAAAGTGTCAATATTTTGTGTGGCCACCATTATTTTCCAGCACTGCCTTAACCCTCTTGGGCATGGAGGTCACCAGAGCTTCACAGGTTGCCACTGGAGTCATCTTCCCCTCCTCCATGATGACATCACAGAGCTGGTGGATATTAGAGACCTTGCGCTCTTCCACCTTCCGTATGAAGATGCCCCACAGATGCTCAATAGGGTTTAGGTCTGGAGACATGCTTGGCCAGTCCATCTCCTTTACCCTCAGCTTCTTTAGCAAGGCAGTGGTCATCTTGGAGGTGTGTTTGGGGTGGTTATCATGTTGGAATACTGCCCTGCGGCCCAGTCTCTGAAGGGAGGGGATCATGCTCTGCTGCTTCAGTATGTCACAGTACATGTTGGCATTCATGGTTCCCTCAATGATCTGTAGCTCCCCAGTGCCGGCAGCACTCATGCAGCCCCAGACCATGACACTCCCACCACCATGCTTGACTGTAGACAAGACACACTTGTCTTTTTCCTCCTCACCTGGTTGCCGCCACACATGCCTGACACCATCTGACCCAAATAAGTTTATCTTGGTCTCATCAGACCACAGGACATGGTTCCAGTAATCCATGTCCTTAGTCTGCTTGTCTTCAGCAAACTGTTTCTGGGCTTGCTTGTGTATCATCTTTAGAAGAGGCTTCCTTCTGGGACAACAGCCATGCAGACCAATTTGATGCAGTGTGCGGCGTATTGTCTGAGCACTGACAGGCTGACCCCCCACCCCTTCAACCTCTGCAGCAATGCTGCCAGCACTCATACATCCATTTCCCAAAGACAACCTCTGGATATGACGCTGAGCATGTGCACTCAACTTCTTTGGTCGACCATGGCGAGGCCTGTTCTGTTATACCGCTGTATGGTCTTGGCCACCGTGCTGCAGCTCAGTTTCAGGGTCTTGGCAATCTTCTTATAGCCTAGGCCATCTTTATGTAGAGCAACAATTCTTTTTTCCAGATCCTCAGAGAGTTCTTTGCCATGAGGCACCATGTTGAACTTCCAGTGACCAGTATGAGAGAGTGAGAGCGATAACACCAAATTTAACACACCTGCTCCCCATTCACACCTGAGACCTTGTAACACTAACGAGTCACATGACACCGGGGAGGGAAAATGGCTAATTGGGCCCAATTTGGACATTTTCACTTAGTGTTGTACACACTTTTGTTGCCCGCTGTTTAGACATTAATAGCTGTGTGTTGAGTTATTTTGAGGGGACAGCAAATTTACACTGTGAAGCCTCGTACACACGACCGGTTTTCTCGGCAAGAAAACTGCTGGGAGAGCTTTTTGCAGAGAAAACCGGTCGTGTGTATGGTTTCTCGTCTGGAAAACTGCCGGGAATCTCGACGACAAAAATAGAGAACCTGCTCTCTATTTTCTCGTCGGGATTCTCGTCGGCCGGTTTCCCGACGAGAAAACCGTGAGTGTGTATGCTTACCTGTCCATGGTAAACCCGCGCATGCTCGATAAGACTTTGACACATGCGCGGTAGCATACAAGGGTAGTGTAGGGTGTAGCAAGATGGCGGCGACGGCATCGAATGTGACGAGCGCCGTCTCGTCGTAGTCGATGATGTCACTGCGTTCTTGCCATTCAAAAGAACGGCGGTTCTTTTTGAATGGCCGTGTGTACACAGGGCTTGGCAAGACAAGCTTGCCAGGAATCCCGTCGAGAAAACCCAACGTTTTTTTTTAGACGGGATTCCCGGCCGTGTGTACGAGGTTTTATACAAGCTGTACACTCACTACTTTACATTGTAGCAAAGTGTCATTTCTTCAGTGTTGTCACATGAAAAGATAGAAGAAAATATTTTTAAAAAATGTGAGGGGTGTACTCATTTTATGAGATAATGTGTGTGTGTGTGTGTGTGTATATATATATATACACAGTATATATGTTTTTTTTTGGGGGGGGGGGTTGGTGTTTTTTTTTCCATTTAAGCAGAGTTTAGTGTCACTCTTCTCTTCAATGTCCAGTAATCCTAAAACAGAGATTTGAAAGATGAAAAGGGTCTACTGATAATAATCCATATAATATTCCTGCACAATTATTGAGATATATAATAAAGCAACAGTTGTCAGTGTTGAATGGAATTAGGGGTCAGAAAGTCAGCCTAATGTAGGGACTATCACCCCCCCCCCCCCTACATTTTAGTACAGTACTCATCCAGTTGGGATAACGTCAGGATTTGCGTAGGAATGTTATGGAATATTATGTCATTTTATTTTAGCATCTGCTTGGCTTTGTCACCCTTTATAATATGAACCAAGGCAGAGATGTGTAAACTGCACATCATACAGGGACAGCACAACTGTGTGTCTAATCTAGCAAAAATATAAAAAGTAGAATAAAGAATTTGTGTATTTAATATTACAAGAGATGAGAAAAGATAACTTTGTTCGGTAAAAGTTGCAGACCATAAACTGTTTTTTCTGGGACGTTTGCGCCCTCTAGTGGATGTGACAGCAACGAACAGCTGATGTTCTGCTGTGACCTCCTCCTGTGTAATGCATGTGGCTTTTTGTGCAAATTTCTACTCTATGTATTTACTATTTTGGTATTTCACATTTACAAAAAAAAAGTACAGACTGAGGACTTGGTTAACCACTGTAATGCCCCTTCATTTCCAGGGCATTTTTTCAGTTTTCGACACTGTGATAGTTTGGCTGACAATTAGCACTGGACCCGAATGAGCTTTATATCATATTTTTAGACAGACCATTCTTTCCTTTGGTGGTATTTAATTACCCCTTTTTTTAATTATTTTCTTACTATAAAAAGGAAATATTACCAAAAATATTGAAATTAAAAACCTGTTTTGCTTACTTTCTGTTAAAATAAAAATGTCAGAATAGTACGAAAACCCCTGAAATTACCTTTTTTTCTTTTTTTAGAAAACGGAAAATTTATATCAAATACTTACCGTAATTTTCCTTTCCTGATGGACTCCATGGCAGCCTACGTGTGGGTTAATCCCGCCCCTCATACCTCATAGGACCCTTCTCCCATAAATCTTTGCTCTGGGCCAGAGGCCGTGTTCCATAATTTAGCCTACTCCAGCCACTGGGAGGGAACTCCTGCTGCCATGGAGTCCATCAGGAAAGGAAAATTACCGTAAGTATTTGATATAAATTTTCCGTTTTCCTGACAGACTCCATGGCAGCCTACGTGTGGGAAATAACTAGCCATACACACCCGGGTGGGCAGAGTGCCGGACAAAAGAAAAAAAGGTTTAATTGGCACCATCAACAGACAAGATACGTAAACCAAATTTAACAGAAGATAATGAGGCTGGCTCTACGCAGTAGTGTGCCATGAACGTGTTAATTGAAGACCACAAGGCCACATTGCAAATAACTTCTGGAGGCACGTGACGTGATGCCGCCCATGATGAAGACACTTCTAGTTGAGTGAGCAGTCACCGCTTCTGGAGGCGCCAAGCCCTTGGCTTTATAGGCCCACTGAATGGCCTGAACAATCCATGCTCCGATAGATCTGGAAGAGGCACGCATTCCCTTATACTTCCTGTGAAAAGAACGAGCAGGTGGTCGGTCTGACGGAAAGAAGCTGTAGCTTCAAGATACTGACTCAGAGCTTTTCCAACATCTAAGGGATAAACACTGGAATCCTCGGTAGATCTGAACGTTGGAAGAGCAATCTCCTGATTGTCATGAAACACAGATGCCACTTTGGGGGGTTTGAACCCAACATAGGAATTAAAAGGTTTAGAAATGGCTCCTTGCATCCCTGAGAGCTGATTTCAGAGACCCTCTTGGCCGATGTTATAGCCACCAAGAAGACAACTATTAGAGAGAGTCATTTGACAGAAGATTGATCTTCATGTTCCAACTCTCTACCTAAGAAAAAATCCAGGACAAGGGGAAGATCCCAATTAGAAAAACTTGGCTCTGAGGTCTGAGCCTTATTGCTCCTCTGAAAAACTACTGAGTAAGAGGGTGTCTAGCCCAGGAAACATCAGTAAAGGCAGAGATTACAGCGATTTGGACTCGCAGCGAGCTTACTGACAATGAGAGATCCACTCCTGATTGTAAGAAGCCCAGGATATCATGTATCTTTGGGTTATTGCAAGAACCTGCAGTGGAAGAGGTGTAGTCTGAAAACTTTTTCCAAATCCTCTGGTAGACCCTGTTGGTGCCTGTTCTTCTGGCATTTAATATTGTGGAGATGGCACTACTTGGACAGCCTAGGGCCTCCAACCTTCCCCTCTCAAGAACCAGATCATCAGATGTAGATGGGCCGGGCATGGATGTAGAAATGCCCCTTGTGATAGGAGATCTGGTCTGGAGGGTAGAGGAACCGGGTCCCGGAAGCTGAGTTGCATCAGCAGTGGAAACCATGGCTTGTTTGGCCAGTACGGGACTATTGCCACTATCTCTGCTTCTTCCATCCTGAGCCTCGACAAAAAACGGAGAATGACAGGAACCGGGGGAAAGGCATAGGCCCCATGGAACCGCCAATGGTCTGTCAGAGCATCTACCCAAAAGCCTGGCGATACCAAGACCTTGTGTAGTATCTCTCTAGTCTGAAGTTGCATGGGGAGGCGAACAAGTCTACTTCCGGAATGACTCCCAGGGACAGGACCCACCTGAAGACTTCGGGAGGGGGGAAGTCCACTCGTTGTCCAGAGAAACTCTCAACAGAAAATCTGCCTGAACGTTCGGGATTTCAGGGAGATAGACAGCTGTCAGGTTGGCCATGTTTTTCTGGGCCCAGATCATGATGGGCTCTATTTCCTTTGACAGGGAGAGACTGTGAGTACCCCCCTGTCTCTTGATGTATGCGACTGCCGTTGTGTTGTCCAGTCTTAGGAGGACTGAGTCTCCTGCTGTTAAGTGGTGAAAGGCCTGCAGAGCGCAGAACGCTGCCCGTAGTTCCAGAACATTGGAGACTATCCTGTGAGAGGGAAAATTCCATATGCCTTGGGCTACTTCTGTCAGCCCCTGTTGCTGGCATCTGTAGTGATGGTGACCCAAGACACAGGTGCGATGGAGTGACAATTGAGGAGGTTCCTCTGTTGTAGCCACCAAGTAAAGCTCTCCCGCATGGATGAGGTTATTTGGATAAAGTGATCCCGAAGCCCTGGATTATACTGCTGGAGGAAACCCTTCTGGAAGGGCCGCATTTTCCACTGAGCCCACTTTACCATGTGTGTTGTTGCCACCATGGTGCCAATGATCTTTAGGCATTGAGAGGCTTGGAGATGAGGATGACATTGCAAGCCAAACTCTGTCCCGGATCACTGGGATTTTTCCAGGGGTAACAAGATGGTGCTCTTGATAGCGTTGAAGTGTGCCCCGAGGAATACCAGGGACTGCGTAGGATCCAGATGGCTCTTTTCCAGATTAAGAAGCCAACCAAACTCGAGTAGAGTGGAGATGACCTGGGATCTGTGGATTAGCAACTGCTCCTTGTCCCAAGACAACAGCAGGTCGTCTAGATAGTGATACAGACGGATACCTCTGGTCCTGATCAGAGCCACGACAGCCAACAAGTTTTGAAAACACACGAGGCGATGTTGTAAGCCCGAAGGGGAGACAGGTGAACTGCAGACGGATTTGATCGACAGCAAAGCGAGGGTATTTCTGGAATTCTGACGCTATCGGAACATGGAAGTAGGCGTCCTTCAGGTCTATAGAGACAAGCCAATCGCCTGGTTGGATTGCTTGACTGATCATGAGTAGTGTCTCCATCTTGAACTTCTCCTTCTAGATAAAATAATTCAAGTGGGTTAGGTCTATAACTGGCCTCCAGGAGACGTTTTTCTTCAACACCATGAAGAGGGGCGAGTAGACCCCTTAAAACCTTTTGTCGTCTGGAACTGGAATTGCAGCGCCCTGAGCCACAAGAGAGACAGGAGAATTCGCTTTTTCTCTTCCGAGAGAGGCAAGGATGCCGACTCGCTCTGTTTTAGGCAGGTGCAATATCATAAAGACTTAGGGGATTATTGTCCACCGGAAGATGCCCCTTTTGAAAACTTCTGGCCTGAAGGCTGTTTTTTCTTCCAGGTCTTCTTGAAATCACGAACAAGAAATGGCGCGCAATAACCACGTAGACATATATAACCCCAATTGAATGCAATGAAAAATAGAAAATAATAAATGAAATAAGTTAAACATGAAAATAAACAAAAATAATAAAAATAAATGTGATTATAAATGTAAAATTAATAAAAATAAAAATAAATATAAATAAATATGAAAATATGAAGAGATATATATATAACAGAAAATAACATCAATAGGTTATGATACACAGTAAATGCTATGTGATATATAGGAATGGTCTGAGAAGAAGTCCATGAAATCTATCAACATACTATGGTGTATGTAGGAGAAGACAGGGATGCAGGGGATCCACTTTGCACAGGGCAGCCATCATAGATGAACAGAAACCATGTTCTGAGTAAGACTGAAAAGCAAGGAGAGAGGCGCCTCTAAGTGCAGCAGTACAAAACAAATTTTAATAGTAGATATAAAACACTCACATGGAGATGAGTTAGTACAGGCGTGTACAGAATGTCAGGATGACGGCCAGCAGCTGCAGATCACAGTACACAGTGATCCAGCTCAGCTATGTGCAACAGGAGTGTCTCTAATAGATGGATAAACCGGCTCCAGGGACAGCAGTCCTGTTGGATGTTTCAAAAGCGAGACTTGGAGTACACCAGTGGCTGGATGGCAGGGAGTGACGTCATCAGAGATGGACGCGTTTCATGAGTGTGCCGGCTAGCCTGCACGCTCATGAAACGCGTCCATCTCTGATGACGTCACTCCCTGCCATCCAGCCACTGGTGTACTCCAAGTCTCGCTTTTGAAACATCCAACAGGACTGCTGTCCCTGGAGCCGGCTTATCCATCTATTAGAGACACTCCTGTTGCACATAGCTGAGCTGGATCACTGTGTACTGTGATCTGCAGCTGCTGGCCGTCATCCTGACATTCTGTACACGCCTGTACTAACTCATCTCCATGTGAGTGTTTTATATCTACTATTAAAATTTGTTTTGTACTGCTGCACTTAGAGGCACCTCTCTCCTTGCTTTTCTTGAAATCAAGGCCAGGCCTATAGTAGCGAGCATTCCTTGCTCGACCTGAACTTTGCCTGGGCTGTGTTCTCTTTTGGTTTAGCAGACGGCGATCCTGGGGAAGGAACCCCGACTTGCCCCCTGTGGCACGGGTGATGGCACTGTCCGATATGTTCCCAAAGAGGGACGAACCCCCAAATGGAATCCTGCACCATGCCTGCTTGGAGGCAGGGTCAGCTACCCATGGGTGCAGCCACAAGGCACGCTTAGCCGTGACAGATGTCAGCATGATCCGAGCCACCAGGCGAATTATGTCTAGGGAAGCCCCACGAGAAAAGCCAACGTCAACCTTAGCCCATGAATAGGTGAGCTCCTGGCCAGTTCTTCCGAGATGCTCCTCAGAGAAGCATCTACGTCGTCTGCCCAGACTTCCATCGCTTCAGAAAGGGCTGTGAGAGCTAGAGCTGGTTTTCAGGTCATACCCGCTGTAATGTAGATCCGCTTGAGGTCGGTATAAATTTTCCACTCCAGGCAATCCCTAAAGGAAACAGTATCCTACAATGGGAGTGTGACGTGCCTCACCATCCTCATTAGGGCTGAGTCAATGAGAGGAGCCGACTCCAGGTGTTTTACATCCTTGCTTTTAAATGGGTACATTTTTGATACCTTCATTAACAGGCAATTCTTCCTTTCAACACCACCCCATTTGTCGGTAATTATTGCGCTGAGTTCACCCAAAAAGGAGAAATTAGGGCATTCTTTTTTGAGGTGTTTAAAATATTTCCTCTGTTTGGAGGGTGCCTCCACTGGCTCTTCCATCTCAAAGCTTCTTTGACAGCTTTTGGCCAGCTGTGGTACTAGGGCAAATTCAAAACCTGCACCAGGGTCATCTACCTCCACCTTACTTTTTGAGGCTTCAATTGAGGAATGGCTCGGCTGTGAAGGGCCTGGAGCCTTGAGATCATCCCTAATAGGGACTGACATAGTGTCGCCAGCAGGGTTGTGGGTATGACCAGAATCCCCTTTACTCAGGGACTCATGGACCACCTTTCTGACCAGTGCTTCCACTTGTTGGTCTCCACCCTCTCTTTCTTATGCGACTTTAGAAAAGCATCGCTCGCAGAGCGATTTGCCTTCAGGAACCTGGGCCCCGCATACCCAGCAGGCTTTCCTCACAGAGCGGCTGGAGTGGCGGTGAGAGTGACGCCCAGAGGTGGTTTTAGACTCCTATCTGTGGTACCTAGATCTAAAGGAAGATCTGACGTCTGGACCTTGAAGAGGAGTGACAACGTTGAGACCTAGGACGGTCTTTGCCGTGCTTTGGTGTTCAGACCTAGAAGAGCTGAGTGAAAAAGAAAGGGTTAAGAGCTCATGAATGAGTGAACCCAAGCATCACAGGTAGAAAATAAATAAATCCTACCTGCAGCGCAAGGGTTGGCCACAAGAGGGCGGTGACAGATCCATGGCAAGGCAGTTTGAAAGTGAAATGAATCATTAAAGCCTTATGAGAAACAGGAGTGACAACAGGCATGAGAGAGCACATAACAAAACAAAGCCAGCACCCAGGGAGCCTGCAGCAAACAATTTACCTTGTAAACCAGAGCCCAGTGCCTGGGTAAACACTGCATAAGCCTGCAAGTCATCCCAAGTAATGGCTGCTTTGGCAGCTATTTAAATCTGCCAACGTTAACGATGTCACCGCCCCACAGCACCCCTGCGCCGGAAAAAGTTGCCATCCGGTGGCGGCCAATCGCATGCGCGACCGCCGCCACCATTTTGGCGAAACTGCGCCTGCACGAACCAAGCACGGAATCTTCGTTCGCGGCTTGCGGATGCGCAGCGACTTCCTGAAACGGCGAGCTGGAACGCAGCTGCGCTCCAGCCGCCGTGGCCACTCACTGGAGCTTGATAGAAAACAAGGAGACACACAAAACACAGAGATACGGCTGCCATATAAAAGGAATATCTTTGTACATTACCACCACCACGGCACGATCCGGACCAGAACCTGGGACTGGGGAGCTGTTCGCTCGACCCACCGCACGATCGGGCGTTTACAAAGCCTCCCGCTAATAGCTGGGACGTTTGCCCATATTGCCGCTTGCCTGCCAATGGCCAGGTTAGTAAGCTCTTCATGGTATCACATCATATCGCCCATGTCCACCTGCTAATAGCTAGGATTGCTGGACTGCAGAGAGGATCACCGCTAACCACCAACGTATCGCCGTGCACACCGCCAGGCCTGGATTACAGGAAAACTTCATGAAAAGGTAAGACTATATCTTGGTCCTAGGAGGAGGACAAAAAAAGGAACACGGCCTCTGGCCCAGAGCAAAGATTTATGGGAGAAGGGTCCTATGAGGTATGAGGGGCGGGATTAACCCACACGTAGGCTGCCATGGAGTCTGTCAGGAAAGTAGAGACATTTTTTTGCAACAATTTTTGGAAATGAAGAAACATTCGGATACTGGTCACATACAGTGGCAGGATGGAGATGTGGGCAGAGGCATAACTAGAACTTTCAGGACCCCCGTGTAAGAAACCATGAAGGGCCCCCCTGGCTCCCAATCGGGGGGCCCTTCTCACTGATCCCGGGGCCCTTTACTCCCATCGTGGGCAACCTTTCTGCTGTCTTGGGATCCCCCCACAGTGGCGGAATGCCAGAGACCAAGTGCGACCTCTGCGACCCTTGTAGTTCCGCCACTGGTGTCAGTAGTTTTTTTATTTTTGTTATTTTATTTTTATTTTTTTACTATTTTTACAATTATATTTTTATAAGACCTCTATTGGAGGAGCTTTGGTGAAATATCAGGGGTCTAAACAGACCCTGGAGTATTTTTTTTATTTTTGTTGTTTTGTTTTTTTATTTTTTTACAATTATATTTATTTTTTATTTTTTTACATATTTTTTAAGACCTCTATGGGGGGGGGGGGGGGGGCTTTGGTGAAATATCAGGGGTCTAAATAGACACCTGATTTCTCACTTTTGAGACAGAGAAAGGGACTGAGGACAGATTTATCAGTCCCTTTCTCAGCTGCAGAGAATGAATTAACAGGAATAGCTCTGTACAGAGCTTCCCGTTCATTCATAAACTGAAGCATAGTAAACAAAATTTACTATACCTCTGCTATGAATGAATGAAAAAAAAAAAGTACAGATCACTGACTGATAAATTACACATTTACTGGCCCCCTCCCCGCTCTCAAATCTGACAGATTTCCCACAGCAGCTGGCGGGAGGTGGTAGGGGGAAACCCGTCAGCACTGCGGGGAGCAAGGGGGGGCAGGGAAGCACACAGGGGCATGGGGCAGCAGAACAGGGATAGGGAGGCGGCGGAAGCAGCATGTAGAGAGGAACCAATGCCCTTCATTTCCCTCCTGAAGTCGCTAAATGAAAAAGGGGAGTAGAAGCCGGCATTCAGCAGCTACATGGAGGGATCTGTTCCTCTACATGCCACCACCCTTCACCATCCTTCTATCCAGTTGTACAGGGGGGCCGCTGCAGGGGAATCTACCGGGTCTGCAGTAAGCGCCCTTGAAAACCCCCTCCTCTCTAATTTTATTTATTTCCCCCTGTCCCTCCCCTGCTGCTTCAATCCCCGTGTGACGTCCCCCCCAGCGCTGCCAGCTTCCCTCCTCTCCCATTGCCAGCTGCTGTGGGCACACAGGGGGATCGATTTCAGGATAGAAAGCAGGGGGCTGGTTAACATGTCCAATTTACCGACCCCTTCTTTTCCTAAATGAACACAGTGAGCGATTGCTGCTGATCCCTCCTGTGTCAATTCATTACAAAAGCTGAGGCTGCAGAGAAAGGGACTAGGGAATCTCTGTCCTCAGTCCCTTTCTCTGTCAAAAAAAAATATATAAAGAAATAATTAAAGAATAATTAGGGATCGTTCATATGTGCTTTGCTGTCTGATGCGCGGTTAGTATTTCAATCTCTCTTCATAGAGCATTTGACCGGCTGTGAGGAGGTATATGGCTTATTCACCGCCTGAGCTCTGCTGGTATTGTGTTGCGTTAGGTGGTCTTACCTTACACCTGTTGCTGCAATATCCCTATATAGTAGTTTACGTGACTGTTGTCCCCTTGCTGTGTTCTAGGTTCATCAATGCTCGGCGGCGTATCCTCCAGCCAATGTTAGATGCCAGCAATCCAGATCCAGCACCAAAAGCGAAGAAGATAAAATCTCAGCACCGGCCAACGCAGAGGTTCTGGCCCAACTCCATCGCAGCTGGAGTCCTACAGCAACAAGGAGGGTTACCTGGGACCAATTCTGATGGTGAGTGCGGAACATGGGGGCATAGAGCTCAGGACACTGGTCCGCATTGCTGAAGAGGACTAAACCACCAAAGGACTCACCACATTGGGCCTCGTACATGAATAGACAAGTGTACTGCCGAAAAATTTGTTGTTTTCGTTTTTTCGCTTTTTTCGGAAATTCTGAAATTCTGGAAATTATTTTTTTTCATTTTTTTGCTTTTTTCGGAAATTTAGAAATTCGGGAAATTCAAAAAAATATTTTTTTTGTTTCTTTGCTTTTTTCGGAAATTCTGGAAATTCGGAAATTCGAATTTTCGAATTTACGAATTTCCCCCAAAAAACGAATAAAACGGAAACGAAGAAAACAAAATTTTTCGAATTTCCGAAAAAAGCAAAAAAAATTTGGAATTCGGAAATTCAACTTTCCAAATTTCCCATTTTTTAGATTTTCGAATTTTAGATTTTAGATTTTTAGATTTTCGAATTTTTCAATTTCAAATTTTTTAAATTTCGGAATTCCGAAAATCCGAAATTCGGAAATCCGAAAATTTGTAAATTGAAAAATTCGGAAATCCGAAAATTTGTAAATTGAAAAATTCGGAAATTCGAAATTTCGGAAATCCGAAAATTCGGAAATTGAAAAATTCGGAAATTTCGGAATTAACAAATTTCTCAAAATTCATGAAAAACAAATTAGAAACTAAACAAATTGCACATGTCTGTACATGAGAAAGGAACAGTTTTGTTGCTCATACCCACTGTGTTCTCTTTCATGTTGCTGTTGCACTATGGGAGACTGGAAAGGAGGATATGTTGGTCTCTATGGTGCTTTTATGCATGCATAGCAATTAACTGTGTTGAATTACTTAAGTCAATCATCAACATACAGTTCGTGGATTCCGGGGTTATCTACTCCTATTCTACCATTCGCCTTTATGCAGCAGTTTTTGAAAATGTTCCTGAATGTCTGATTGCCATCTAGTACCTATGGCCCACTTAAGCTCCATTAGTGGGGTTATGTCTGCCAGCTATGCCCTTAGTTACAATTATTTGGCGTAGTCATTTTCATAGCAATGTCAGGGTGCAGTCAGCAAAGCACTGATGCCTCTTAGCAGCCGTAGTAGTCGCCATGTCCATTAGGGCCTCTGCCGATGGGCTTTGGGCTTGTGTCAAATGCATCAGTTTGAGACGCTTCTGAGCTCATCATTGACGGGAGCATTTGACCTCCTAATCTGCTTCAAGTGGGGTTTGCATTCCCATACAAGTCTATAGGAATGCAAAGCCTGCATGAGAAAAAAAAAGTCCATTGACACAGGCCGTTATGGAGGCCATTTATTAGCGGTGCAGCCGCTGCATTCCAATTGATATGAATGGGACTAAAAAGATCAATAAAAATAAATCCTAGCGTGGACTAAAATAATAAAACTCTAATATGCAATATATTACATAATTAGTGATAGTAGCCAGCAAACATACTCTATATTACCAAAAGTATTGGGACACCTGCCTTTATATGCATATTGACTTTAATGGCATCCAAAGTCTTAGTCCATAGGGTTCAATATTGAGTTGGCCCCACCCTTTGCAGCTATAACAGCTTCAACTCTTCTGGGAAGGCTGTCCACAAGGTTTAGGAGGGTGTCTATGGGAATGTTTGACCATTCTTCCAGAAGCGCATTTGTGAGGTCTGGCTCGCAGTCTTCACTCTAAATCAGTGGTTCTCAACTCCAGTCCTCAGGGCCCACTAACAGGCCAGGTTTGCAAGATAACTGAAATCACAGGTGATATAATTTGCTGCTCAGGGATTGCAGTATTCTAGTCTGCATCTCCCCAAGGTAATACTTAAAATCTGGCCTGTTAGTGGGTCCCGAGGACTGGAGTTGAGAACCACTGCTCTAAATCATCCCAAAGGTGTTCTATCGGGTTGAGGTCAGGACTCTGTGTAGGCCAGTCAAGTTCGTACACCCCAAACTCGCTCATCCATGTCTTTATGGACCTTGCTTTGTGCACTGGTGTGCAGTCATGTTGGAACAGGAAGGGGTCGTCCCCAAACTGTTCCCACAAAGTTGGGAGCATGAAATTGTCCA
Organism: Rana muscosa; assembly: GCA_029206835.1. NCBI lineage: Eukaryota > Metazoa > Chordata > Amphibia > Anura > Ranidae > Rana > Rana muscosa. Next base: position 286,798,937 of record CM055124.1, read on the forward strand.
AAATATCTTGGTATGCTGAGGCCTTAAGAGTTCCCTTCACTGTAACTAAGGGGCCAAACCCAACCCCTGAAAAACAACCCCGCACCATAATCCCCCCTCCACCAAATGATTTGGACCAGCGCACAAAGCAAGGTCCATAAAGACATGGATGAGCAAGTTTGGGGTGGAGGAACTTGACTGGCCTGATCTGAACCCGATAGAACACCTTTAGGATGAATTAGAGCGGAGACTGCGAGACAGCCCTTCTCATCCAACATCAGTGCCTGACCTCACAAATGCGCTTATGGAAGAATGGTCAAACATTCCCATAGACACACTCCTAAACATTGTGGACAGCCTTCCCAGAAGAGTTGACGCTGTTATAGCTGAAAAGGGTGGGGCCAACTCAATATTGAACCCTATGGACTAAGACTGGGATGCCATTAAAGTTCATGTGTGTGTAAAGGCAGGTGTCCCAATACTTTTGGTAATATAGTGTCCAATGATCATGAATCAAAAAAGCAATAAAAACATCCAAGTATGCAGCACAAAAAAAAAAAAAAGTCAATGAACAATGCAATATAAGATGTAACTGTTGGATCTGTGTATAGATAGAATAACCCAACACCGACTTCCAAAAGTGATGAACAGCAGCACTCTGCACCAAGGTGGTCAGCTCAAGCCTCTTATCAGATAACAGAGACCCTCAAGTTATACAGCGGTCACAAAAGCTTATGGTCATCTTGGTCTCCCAAACACTCCAGTAGCATCGATGCTCTGAGGGTTTAGAACGTAACTTAATATCCAGCACAGATCCAAAGCAGACATATGCTCAATAATGCAAAAAACTTCCATAATGAAGGAAGTACGGATAAAAACAATCTCTTTATTCAACTAACATATCACAACAGTAAAAGTGCTTTGTTTCCAACCAAGAAGATGGCCACAGCATCCATCGTGCTGAAGTCATAAATCGTAGGTCCTGCCTTGCGTCTTTCCTCCTCTGATGACGTCAACTGTGACAGAACCTACGATGTATGACTTCAGCACAATGGACGCCACGGCCATCTTCTTGGTTGGAAACAAAGCACTTTTACTGTTACAAGTGAGTCGAATACTATAATAGATTGTTTTTATCTGTACATACTTGAATATGAAAGTTTTTTTGCATTATTGAGGATGTCTGCTTTGGGCCTGTGCTGGATATTAAGTGACGTTCTAACCCTCAGAGAATCGGCGCTACTGAAGTGTTTGGGAGACCAAGATAACCATAAGCTTTTGTGACCACTCTATAACATGAGATCTATACTCCAAAAAAGTAAAAAAAAAAAAATTGGGCAGACTTGATGGACCACTTGGCAGTGTGTACATACAGGGGTTGCAATTGTGACCTGGCCCCATGCTCCAGGGGGCCCGTCCGGCCCCTCTTTACACCTGGATGGAAGGGGCGGCAGCATGTGGAGGAACTGATCTGTCCATGCAGCCACTGAATGCCTGCTTCTCCTCCTCTCCCTCTTGCAGACATTTAGCAGCTGCAAGAGGGAAATGAAGGGTATCAGTTGCTATATATGACGCCTCCCTATCCCTGTACTGCTGCCCCGGGCCCCTGTGTGCTCACCTGCCCCACCCCCTCCTACAGCACTGCCGGGTTTCCCCCTCCTACCTCCCGCCGGCTGCTGTGGGGGATACTGTCAGGATGCAGAGCGGGGAAGGAGCCGGCAAATGTGTAATTTAGCAGCCCCTTCCTTATCTTAATGAATAGAATGAATGATCGATGTAGCGATCACTGACTCTGTTTTTTTTTTTTTATTATTCATAGCTGATGCGTAGTAAACTGTGTTTACTATGCTTTCATTTATGAATGAACGGGAAGCTCTCTACCTAAGCAATTCCTGTTCATTCATTCTGTGTTGCTGAGGCTGCAGAAATGGAGATTGAGGTGTCCTCAATCTCCTTGCTCTGTCTCAAAGGTGAAACATCAGAGGTCTGTTTAGACCCCTGATATTTCACCAAAGCCCCCTAAAAACATTTTTAAAATATATTAAAAAATAGAATTGTATAATAAATAAATAAATAAATAAATCAAATAAAGTGGTAAGAAAAAAATAACAAAAATAAAAAACTGCTGACACCAGTGGCGAAACTAACAGGGTCGCAAAGGTCACACTTATGACCAGGCCCTGGCATTCCGCCACCATGGAGGGACTCCAAGACAGCAGGAAGGGGGCCTTGGTCTGGGACCGCAAATAAGGGTCCCATAATGGTAGTAAGGGGCCCTGGGATCAGTGGCAAGGGCACCAGCTGGGGGCTAAGGGGGCCCGTTATGGTTTCTTGCAGCAGTGCCCTGAAGGTTCTAGTTATGCCTCTGCCACTTGGTCTTTTTTCCTGCCACCATTCTTCTATATTTTGAAGCTCCCACTGATACTAATACACAGATGGTATTTCTTGCATTGTGGAACTGAAAGCAGCTTGTTTTGTTCCTTTCCTCCAGGTTCTGTGAACCTAGACAACCTGCAGTCTTTGTCCGCAGACACCTTGTCCATGCAACAAGCCATGATGGCCGCACACGACGACTCCTTGGATGGCACAGAAGAGGAGGATGACGAGGAAGAGATGGAAGAGGATGACCTTGAGGAGGACAGCGAAGACCTTCAAACAACTAATGTCAGCGACCTGGGCTTAGAACAGAGCGACTCCCTGGAGTAGCGGACTGTCCAAGCGACGCCCACACGCGCAATAGAACTTATAACAAGTTTAGCCTTGGGACATCATTTCTAAAACTTTCATCCTCTGACTTTACTGGAGCCCACAGCCTGCACGGGAGGGCGAGAGGCCTGTCCTTCCTCCGCACAAATGGTAGAAAACAAACTGCCGATAAAAGGACAAGAGCCCTCCGTCTCCTGCCAGAACCGCGAGGACCCCCCCCCCCCCCCCCATCCCCAAGATGGAACTCCGCTTGTGTAAAATGCAACTTCCTGTGCCGCTCTTCCGACAGAAGAACGCGAACACCCCATTACCTGCCACAGGCGCCCGTGTCACCCGTCCCTGGATGTTATTTAAGTGAAGGACACATGTTTACAGAGCCATATGTTGTGGCTGTTTTTGTTTTAATTTTTTTTTTTTTTAAAGAACCTGTTTTTAGGTCAAGCTTTTTTCTGTATTATTATGACTGAATGCTATTGAAGTGTTAGGGTTTTGAGAGCACTCCGTAGGGTGGATGTATGTATAGATATACAGTACATTATACACATGTATATCTATAGGTACATTTCTATACTTCTCATCTATTATCAACAAGTTTTTTCACAGAAACATTTGTGTGTGAAACTCTGGAAACGCACCGCCGCCCCCCCCCCCCCCCCTCAATCTTTCAAATGATGTAATATTTACCAGACTCATCTATTTTGGCAAGTAAACTGTTTTATGAAATTTCCATATAAACAGAGTATGACGGTTATAAAACTACTGGCGTGCTCCCGTGTTTCTTGTGTCAGGCAGAAACAAAGTCACCAAAACCTACATAACTGGAACCATTTTACCAACAGGAGGGAAGGGTGAGATTCTCTACAGCAGCCTTTGTAATCCCAGAGGAACCCATGAAATCATTTTCAGGTCTTGGGGAACCCCTACTAACACCAATTGGGCATTGGTGGAGGGTCAATGGAAAGTGTGGCCCTTACAGTAAAAAAGTTGGGTGGGGGAGCTTGCGCAAACAAAACAGGGAAGGCACAATCCCATAAGGCAGTGGTTCTCAACCTTTCTAGTACCCCTTGATAAAATTTCCCAAGTTGTGGAGACCCCTAACAGTAAAATTATTTTCGTAGCGTGGGTTGTCAGCACCCCAAGGCAAGACAAGTAATTTGCGCCCTAACGGACATTTAGTGCTCCCTGAGTCCCTTCCACTCGTACAGTATTAAAACCCCTTATGGTACATTTTAGGATATATCACTCTTTCTCTTTGTTCTCCTTTCTTTCCCTTTTATCTCTCTCTATGCTAAGTTCTTGTTGTTTCTTTCCCATCCCTCTCTCTAACCGTCTTACTTGTTCTTTTTCTTATTCTTTCTCTCGCTTTTTCTTTGTTCATCCCCCTTCCATGTATTCTCTATCTTTATTCCTTCTCTTACTCCTTGGTGGAGGGGTGGGGGGGAATGGAATGAGTGGCAGTACTGGCGGGAAGTTTGAATGAGTGGCAGTGCTGGTGGGGAGTTGGGGTGAGTGGCAGTGCTGGCGGGGAGTTGGGGTGAGTGGCAGTGCTGGCGGGGAGTTGGGGTGAGTGGCAGTGCTGGCGGGGAGTTGGGATGAGTGGCAGTGCTGGCGGGGAGTTGGGATCAGTGGCAGTGCTGGCGGAGAGTTGGGATCAGTGGCAGTGCTGGAGGGGAATTGAGAGGAGTGGCAGTGCTGGCGGGGAGTTGGGAGGAGTGGCAGTACTGGCGGAGAGTTGGGATCAGTGGCAGTGCTGGCGAGGAGTTGGGGAGAGTGGCAGTGCTGGCAGGGAGTTGGGGTGAGTGGCAGTACTGGCGGGGAGTTGGGATGAGTGGCAGTGCTGGCGGGGAGTTGGGATGAGTGGCAGTGCTGGCGGGGAGTTGGGATGAGTGGCAGTACTGGCGGGGAGTTGGGAGGAGTGGCAGTACTGGCGGGGAGTTGGGAGGAGTGGCAGTACTGGCGGGGAGTTGGGAGGAGTGGCAGTGCTGGTGGGGAGTTGGGAGGAGTGGCAGTGCTGTTGGGATAAGTGTCAGTACTGGCAGGGAGTTGGGATCAGTGGCAGTGCTGGCAGGGAGCTGGGATCAGTGGCAGTGCTGGCAGGGAGTTGGGTTGTGTGGCAGTGCTGGCGGGGAGTTGGGATGAGTGGCAGTGCTGGCGGGGAGTTGGGATGAGTGGCAGTGCTGGCGGGGAGTTGGGATGAGTGGCAGTGCTGGCAGGGAGCTGGGATCAGTGGCAGTGCTGGCAGGGAGTTGGGTTGTGTGGCAGTGCTGGCGGGGAGTTGGGATGAGTTGTTCTCCTTTCTTTCCCTTTTATCTCTCTCTATGCTAAGTTCTTGTTGTTTTTTTCCCATCCCTCTCTCTAACCGTCTTACTTGTTCTTTTTCTTATTCTTTCTCTCGCTTTTTCTTTGTTCATCCCCCTTCCATGTATTCTCTATCTTTATTCCTTCTCTTACTCCTTGGTGGAGGGGTGGGGGGGAATGGAATGAGTGGCAGTACTGGCGGGAAGTTTGAATGAGTGGCAGTGCTGGTGGGGAGTTGGGGTGAGTGGCAGTACTGGCGGAGAGTTGGGGTGAGTGGCAGTACTGGCGGGGAGTTGGGATGAGTGGCAGTGCTGGCGGGGAGTTGGGATGAGTGGCAGTACTGGCGGGGAGTTGGGAGGAGTGGCAGTACTGGCGGGGAGTTGGGAGGAGTGGCAGTACTGGCGGGGAGTTGGGAGGAGTGGCAGTACTGGCGGGGAGTTGGGAGGAGTGGCAGTGCTGGCGGGGAGTTGGGAGGAGTGGCAGTGCTGGTGGGGAGTTGGGAGGAGTGGCAGTGCTGTTGGGATAAGTGTCAGTACTGGCAGGGAGTTGGGATCAGTGGCAGTGCTGGCAGGGAGCTGGGATCAGTGGCAGTGCTGGCAGGGAGTTGGGTTGTGTGGCAGTGCTGGCAGGGAGTTGGGATGAGTGGCAGTGCTGGCGGGGAGTTGGGATGAGTGGCAGTGCTGGCAGGGAGCTGGGATGAGTGGCAGTGCTGGCGGGGAGTTGGGATGAGTGGCAGTGCTGGCGGGGAGTTGGGATGAGTGGCAGTGCTGGCGGGGAGTTGGGATGTGTGGCAGTGCTGGCGGGGAGTTGGGATGTGTGGCAGTTCTGGCGGGGAGTTGGGTTGTGTGGCAGTGCTGGCGGGGAGTTGGGATGAGTGGCAGTGCTGGCGGGGAGTTGGGATCAGTGGCAGTGCTGGGGGGAGTTCTGATCAGCCAACTAAGGCGCTCTTGATCAAGGTCATCTGCTGATCTGAGAACTAGTGGGTACTTTTAATGGCAACTATAATCACAGGTAGTGTTACTTACTGTGTCTCCGGCTTCACTGTGTCAATGAAAACAAACAGGCCTAGCAACCAGCCAGGCCTGCCTTAATTTACCTACACTGCCAGAGAAAAACCTCACCCTAGCACCTTACTGACTAGAGTGTGCCACACATAGAAAAAGTGTAAGAAGACATTCTAAAAACAATACTTGGATTTTGCAAAAGCGTTCGATACAGTTCCCCACACGCGGCTCATGTGTAAGGTAAAGTCTACAGGATTGGAAATATCAGTTTGTAAATGGATAGAAAACTGGCTAAAAGACAGAATTCAGAGAGTAGTGGTTAATGATTCTTACTCTGAATGGTCCAAGGTTATCAGTGGTGTACCCCAAGGTTCAGTGTTGGGACCCTTACTTTTTAATATCTTTATAAATGATATCGGGTCTGAGATCAAAAGTAACATTTCTGTCTTTGCAGATGACACCAAGCTATGCAGTGGAATAACGTCTTTACAGGATGTCGCCAATTTACAAGCCGACCTCAATGTTCTGTCTAATTGGGCGACTATGTGGCAGATGAGGTTTAATGTTGATAAATGTAAAGTTCTGCACTTGGGGGCTAAGAATATGAATGCATCATACATACTAGGGGGAGTACAACTGGGGGGGTCTATAGTGGAGAAGGATCTGGGGGTTTTGGTAGATCATAAGCTCAATAATGGCATGCAATGCCAAGCTGTGGTTTCCAAAGCGGGCAAAGTCCTTTCTTGTATAAGAGAGGTATGGACTCCAGAGAGAGATATCATTTTGCCCCCCCCCCCCCCCCCTGTACAAATCATTAGTAAGGCCTCATCTGGAATATGCAGTTCAGTTTTGGGCACCAGTTCTCAAAAAGCATATCGGGGAACTGGAGAAATTGCAGAGAAGTGCAACCAAACTGATAAGAGGCATGGAGGAGCTCAGCTATGAGGAAAGATTAGAGGAACTGAATTTATTCTCTCTTGAGAAGAGGAGAATAAGGGGGGATATGATCAACATGTACAAATATATAAGGGGTCCATATAGTGAACTTGGTGATGAGTTATTCACTTTACGGTCATCACAGAGAACAAGGGGGCACTCTTTACATCTAGAGGAAAAGAGATTTCATCTCCAAATACGGAAAGGTTTCTTCACAGTAAGAGCTGTGAAAATGTGGAATAGACTCCCTGCAGAGGTGGTTCTGGCCAGCTCAGTAGATTGCTTTAAGAAAGGCCTGGATACTTTCCTAAATGTACATAATATAACTGAGTAATAACAGTTATAGGTATAGTTGATCCAGGGTAAATCCGATTGCCTCTCGGGGGATCAGGAAGGATTTTTTTCCCCTGCTGTAGCAAATTGGATCTGCTCTGCTGGGGTTTTTTGCCTTCCTCTGGATCAACTGTGGGTATAGAATTGGGTATATGGGATTGTACGATATTTTTTATTTTATTTATTTATTCTTTTATGGTTGAACTGGATGGACTTTGTCTTTTTTCAACCTGACTAACTATGTAACTATGTATACAGTTATGCCAAATTTTCCATGCAAACAAAAGAACCCAGGATGGTGGTGGGATTTTGGTTGAAACGCGTCGATCCCACCACCATCCTGGGTTCTTTTGTTTGTATGGCAAATTTGGCAGCACTATATACATGTTTTTTGGATGTCTTCTTACACTTTTTCTATGGATTAATAAGTTTAGTTTTTTAAGCATATCTTTATCTTGTGTACTATTGGTTGTGACACGTTTTAAAAATCCCCCATACTCCTGTGCCTCCCCTTGTGGGAAACTCAGGGACACCCTATGCTCTTTAAATATGCCCCTTACAGTGGTGGTCAGAATGCCGTCCTTAGGCTGCATTTACACTTCAGCGTTTTGAAACGCGGCAGTTTGCCGCGATTCTGCCTGCAAATTTAAAGTGCCAATGTGTGAATGACGAATCGCGGGACTCGCATTTGAGATGCCATTCATTTAAATGACACCTAAAATAGCGGCCCGAGGCTGCCGCGATTGTCACACGATAAATCGTGCTGTAATCACAGCAACACGCATCGCTGGAAGCATGTCGCCCAAAAGTAGCTCCTGAACTTTTTTGGGCGACATGCTTCCCACCATGTGGATTGCTGCGATTGCAGCGCGATTTATCGTGCGACAATCGCGACAGACCCACACCGCGATTTTAGGTGTCATTCAAATGAATGGCATCTCAAATGCGAGTCCCTTGATGTGTCATTCACACATTGGCACTTTCAAATCGCTGGCAGACTCGCGGCAAATCTGCCCGAGATATAAATTGCTAAAGTGTGAATGCAGCCTAATGCCGCGTACAGATGATTGGAATTTCCGACAACAAATATTTGATGTGAGCTTTTGGATATTCCGACCGTGTGTAGGCTCCATCGGGCATTTGCTGTCGGAATTTCCGACAACAAATGATTGAGAGCAGGTTCTCAATTTTTCCGACAACAAAAGTTCTTGTCAGAAATTCCGACCGTGTTTACCCAATTCCGACGCACAAAAATCCTACGCATGCTCAGAATCATTGAACTGTATTTTTCTCGGCTCGTTGTAGTGTTGTACGTCACTGTGTTCTTGGCAATCGGAATTTCCGAGCAACATTTGTGTGACCGTCTGTATGCAAGACACGTTTGAGCGAAAATCTGTCTGAAAAAATCCACAGTTTTGTTGTCGGAAATTCCGATCGTGTGTAGGCGGCATAAGAGATAGTTAAAGTGGTTGTAAACCCACTTATGCAACTTGCATCTACAGTTAAGCCTAGATTAAGGCTTACCTGTAGGTGCAAGAAATATCTCCTAAACCTACACGGTTTAGGAGATATTTTACAAAAAAGAATGCACCGTTGTCTACGGCGCATGCGCGCCGTAGACAACGGCGCATTCATAGGGTTAATCCGATTCACAAATCCGGCTTAGCCGGATTTGACGGCTCCCACGCGCATGCGCGGAGTGGAGTCACGTCTTCGGCGCTCAGGCCAATCACAGGCCAATCCAGATTGGCTGGAGCGGCGATACCCGTAAGTAACATTCCGGCTATTGCCGCAGCAATGGCTGCGGCTGGAGAGGGAGACGAGGACGGCTTCGGGGGCCCCGATCTAAGGTAAGTGATGCATAATGAGCTAGTATGCTAGTCATACTAGCTCATTATGGCTTTGTCTTGCAGATGGGATTTAAAAAAAAAAAAAAAAAAAAAAAAACATTACCAGGGTTTACAACCACTTTAAAAAAGATCATTGGTGTCATGCCATGGATTCTTCCAAGTAGTGTTGGCCCTGGAGCTTTGCCAGCACCATCAGATGGGAGGTTAATTAGTCACAGCGCAAGAAACCCCTAACAACCTCTAGAGAGGAATTTTCTTTTCTATAATTTTTATTGTTAAAAAGAGAAAGTGTACAAAACATTGTGGGTTTAGTGCAAAAATATAATGTTTCCTTTGTGCATGGAAAAAACAAAACAGTGCATTATATAAAGAAAGGATTAGAGGTGGTGTAAAGCACTTTTCCCCATCTTTGGTTATGTGATGGTAATATACAAGTCAACCTAGATAACAGAAACTATTAGAACAGATCTAATCAAGATCAGTATGAAAACAAAGAAACTGCTAATACAGTATCTCACAAAAGTAAGTACACCCCTCGCATTTTTGTAAATATTTTCTTCTATCTTTTCATGTGACGACACTGAAGAAATGACACTTTGCTACAATGTAAAGTAGTGAGTGTACAGCTTGTATAACAGTGTAAATTTGCTGTCCCCTCAAAATAACTCAACACACAGCCATTAATGTCTAAACCACTGGCAACAAAAGTAAGTACACCCCTAAGTGAAAATGTCCAAATTGGGCCCAAAGTGTCAATATTTTGTGTGGCCACCATTCTTTTCCAGCACTGCCTTAACCCTCTTGGGCATGGAGGTCACCAGAGCTTCACAGGTTGGCACTGGAGTCCTCTTCCCCTCCTCCATGATGACATCACAGAGCTGGTGGATGTTAGAGACCTTGCGCTCCTCCACCTTCCGTTTGAAGATGTCCCACAGATGCTCAATAGGGTTTAGGTCTGGAGACATGCTTGGCCAGTCCATCACCTTTACCCTCAGCTTCTTTAGCAAGGCAGTGGTCGTCTTGGAGGTGTGTTTGGGGTCGTTATCATGTTGGAATACTGCCCTGCGGTCCAGTCTCTGAAGAGAGGGGATCATGCTCTGCTTCAGTATGTCACAGTACATGTTGGCATTCATGGTTCCCTCAATGATCTGTAGCTCCCCAGTGCCGGCAGCACTCATGCAGCCCCAGACCCTGACACTCCCACCACCATGCCTGACTGTAGGCAAGACACACTTGTCTTTGTCCTCCTCACCTGTTTGCCGCCACACACGCTTGACACCATCTGACACCAAATAAGTTTATCTTGGTCTAATCAGACCACAGGACATGGTTCCAGTAATCCATGTCCTTAGTCTGCTTGTCTTCAGCAAACTGTTTCTGGGCTTTCTTGTGCATCATCTTTAGAAGAGGCTTCCTTCTGGGACAACAGCCATGTAGACCAATTTGATGCAGTGTGCAGCGTATGGTCTGAGCACTGACAGGCTGACCCCCCACCCCTTCAACCTCTGCAGCAATGCTGGCAGCACTCATACCTCTGTTTCCCAAAGACAACCTCTGGATATGACGCTGAGCACGTGACCTCAACTTCTTTGGTGGACCATGGTGAGGCCTGTTCTGAGTGGAACCTGTCCTGTTACACCGCTGTATGGTCTTGGCCACCGTGCTGCAGCTCAGTTTCAGGGTCTTGGAAATCTTCTAATAGCCTAGGCCATCTTTATGTAGAGCAACCATTCTTTTTTTCAGATCCTCAGAGTTCTTTTTCATGAGGTGCCATGTTGAACTTCCAGTGACCAGTATGAGAGAGTGAGAGCGATAACACCAAATTTAACACACCTGCTCCCTATTCACACCTAAGACCTTGTACCACTAATGAGTCACATGACACCGGGGAGGGAAAATGGCTAATTGGGCCCAATTTGGACATTTTCACTTAGGGGTATGCTCACTTTTGTTGCCAGCGGTTTAGACATTAATGGCTGTGTGCTGAGTTATTTTGAGGTGACAGCAAATTTACACTGTTATACAAGCTGTACACTCACTACTTTACATTGTAGCAAAGTGTAATTTTTACAGTAGAGGTAATGACTAAGCGCTAACATTTGGGCGAAACGCGTCTACACCTTTGTCCCCTGCTCCATCTGTCAACCACTTGTCATATGAAGCTTCAATAAAATAATTTTTGGAAGTGAAGCTGTTTGGAATTATTTCCTTATGTTACACAGCATGGGAGCTGGGCGAGCACCTGACTAGTGTGTGTGTGGGGATTAACCAGAGACTCACTCACCTGGAGCGGCTTTTCTTTTGTCATTTGTACAGTGTTGTCACATGAAAAAAAATATATATATTTACAAAAATGTTAGGGTGTACTCACTTTTGTGTATACTGTAGATGGGACCTTTCTGTCCCATATCAATATGCTCAACAATTATCTTTGTTTCAGTATATCTATCTGAAATATATCAAACATGCCTGTTTTGGGCAAACGAGAAAGTTATGCTGTGGGGGGGGGGTCTCTCCACTGCCATGTCCTGCCTTGAAAATTGACCGTCAATGGGACACCCCACTGGAGAGGGAGGCTCCTGGGACAAAAGAGGTCAAACCATGGGACCATTTACCATCGAAGTAGTATTTTATGATTTGCTTCAATGATAGACATATTTATGTAAGATTTGGAGGCGTAGCTATCTTGTACCATTCATCCTGTTCCAAATTTAAAGTGGAGCTCCACCCTAAATAGCAACTTTTGCTATTTGGAACCCTCCCCCCCTCCGGTGTCACAATTGACACCTTTCAGGGGGGAGGGGGGTGAAGATACCTGTCTAAGACAGGTATTTTCACCCACATCCGGGAGTCCTCTCTCCGGGAATCTGCGGGAGTGACGTCACTTCCCGCAGACTTCCCTTGGTGTTCTGGGAGACACTCGGCTCCCAGAACACAGGAGCACCATTCAGAACGGCGCAGCGCGACTCGCGCATGCGCCGTAGGGAACCGGGCATGAAGCCGCAAGGCTTCACTTCCTGGTTCCCTCAGCGAGGATGGCGGAGGGAGCAGCAGAGCGACGAGCGGTCGCTCGTCCTCTGCTGCGGACGTCGCTGGACTCCAGGACAGGTAAGTGTCCAAATATTAAAAGCCAGCAGCTGCTGTAGCTGTAGCTGCTGGCTTTTAATATTTTTTTTCCGGCGGAGCTCCGCTTTAAGTAATTTTCCCATTTCGCCATATAAGGCAATTTTGTAGATATAGCCATTAATTCAGAATGCAATGCTGAAATATGACCAGCGTGTTTATCACTATTCCTGCACAAAGATTCCAACGCAGTCATGCAAGAGAGGTCACTCTTTTGTTGTGTGGAAGTTTTAAAGTGAGAAATTTGTGAGTATCGGTTGAGTCCTGTGTCAGGGAACTGGTATTTCCCTCGCAATAATTGTTGGGATAGAACTCTGTTACTCTTACACACATCTGCAATCCTTAAAAAGCCTTTATTCTGCCATTTAAAGTGGTTGTAAACCCAATATAAAAAATAAATAAAAAAAAAGAATAACCTGCAAGAGAAAAGGCATAATGAGCTAGTATGACTAGCATACTAGCTCATTATGCATTACGTACCTTAGATCGAAGCCGTCCTCATCTCCCCCTCCGGCCGCAGACATCGCTCTGGAAGGTTACTTCCGGGTATCGCCGCTCCGGCCCTCTGATTGGCCGGAGCGGCGATGACGTCACCACGCATGCACGCGGGAGCCGTCAAAGCCGGCATTATCCATTGATAAAACCAGCGTTGACAGTGCGGCAAGGCCGTTGTCTATGGTGAGCCTGCGCCGTCGACAACAGTGCATTCTTTTTTGGAAAATATCTCCTAAACCGTGTAGGTTTAGGAGATATAGCAAACACCTACAGGTAAACCTTAATCTAGGCTTACCTGTAGGTGCAAGTTGCATAAGTGGGTTTACAACCACTTTAAATACCAAAGGGGGGAAAACTGTGGGTTGAGAAATAAAGGAGCCGGGGGGAGTGTGAGCAGATTTGAATTTGTGTGAAGCACAGTCTGTCCCACAAGCTCAATGAGAAGGACAAAGTAGGGCGTAGTATTAGAGGCCTGCTATCTCTGTCCCGTAGCTACATTAAGTGGCTAATTGGTGTGGAATTATATGGGTAGGATTTCATGGACATTGGGAGGAACCTTAAGGTTCCGGGGAACCATGGTTGTGAATGGCTGCTCTACAGAGCACAAGTGGTGCCAAAAATATGTAAAGGGTGCTAAAATGCCACATTATTAAAGTAGAGGAAGGAAAACAGGAATTGTTACTTATAGCAACCAAGCAGATGGGTATTGTCGGCAGCAATTCCACTTTTGCCCTGTACACACGATAGGATTTTCCCTCCAAAAAAGTTGGATGTGAGCTTTTGGTCGAATATCCCGACCGCGTGTAGGCTCCATCCAACATTTTCTGTCAGAATTTCCGCCAACAAAAGATTGAGTGCAGGTTCTCTATTTTTCCGACGGAAAAAGTTCTTGTCGGAAATACCGCTCGTCTGTATGCATCTCCAACGCGCAAAAAAACACGCATGCTCAGAATCAAGCAGAAGAGCCGAACTGCCTATTGAACTTTATTGATCTCGGCTCGTCGTACGTCTTATACGTCACCGCGTTCTTGGCGGTCGGAATTTCAGACAAGATTTGTGTGACCGTGTGTATGCAACACAAGTTTGAGCCAACACATTCGTCAGAAAAAATCCACGGTTTGCTTGTCGGAATTTCCGATCGTGTGTACGCGGCATTTGACTTAAAGCTGAAGGTTAGGGTATGGCAATTTTTACATGCTTACATTGGTCCAGCTTGGACAACTGTAAGTAAGTATGTATCATACCTGTGGGATCTCCGTGAAAGCTGTAGTTGGCATCACTACTCCAGTGATCTCTACTAGCTTCCAACTGCGGTGTCTGCCCTGCTGCATTGTGAACACAGGAGGTCACCATGGGTGCCATTCAAGGAACACTTTGCATACGCATTCTCTGACTGGACAAAGTGGAGAGGCGGGGCAGTGACTTTATGATCTCTAGCTCCCCCAATCAATGAATTTTGCATTCATTGAGAAAATGTAATTTGTCCTCTGAATGGTGCCCGTGCCAAGCAAGCAACCTCCCTGTTAGGTAAGCAGCAGGACAGCTCCATGGCACAAGACTCAGAAACTAGTAGCAACCACTGTAGCAGAGGTGCCTTTAACAGTGATTTCCAGCTTCCAAGACGACCATGGGAATGGACCATTGTAGCCATGTAAAACTTGCCATACCTAAACTTCAGCTTTAAATTGTAAGAGCGGGGGGGGGGGGAAATAGGAGCCTTTTTTGCAGAGCATCAACAAGGAAGTGAAAAGGAATAGTGTCCCGTCATTGGTGTCAGCGAGAGGAATAGTGTCCCATCATTGGTGTCAGCGAGAGGAATAGTGTCCCATCATTGGTGTCAGCGGGAGGAATAGTGCCCCGTCATTGGTGTCAGCGGGAGGAATAGTGCCCCGTCATTGGTGTCAGCGGGAGGAATAGTGCCCCGTCATTGGTGTCAGTGGGAGGAATAGTGTCCCGTCATTGGTGTCAGTGGGAGGAATAGTGCCCCGTCATTGGTGTCAGTGGGAGGAATAGTGTCCCGTCACTGATGTCAGTGGGAGGAATAGTGCCCCGTCATTGGTGTCAGTGGGAGGAATTGTGCCCCGTCATTGGGAGGAATAGTGTCCCGTCAGTGGGAGGAATAGTGTCCCGTCATTGGTGTCAGTGAGAGGAATAGTGTCCCGTCATTGGGGTCAGTGGGAGGAATTGTGCCCCGTCCTTGGGGTCAGTGGGAGGAATAGTGTCCCGTCAGTGGGAGGAATAGTGTCCCGTCATTGGTGTCAGTGGGAGGAATAATGTCCCGTCATTGGTGTCAGCGGGAGCAATAGTGTCCCGTCATTGGTGTCAGCGGGAGCAATAGTGCCCCATCGTTGGTGTCAGTGGAAGGAATAGTGCCCCGTCGTTGGTGTCAGTGAAAGCAATGCAACTTTTTTAAATTAATAAATGCGCACATTTTTACTGTATTACGCTATGCAAGTGCTTCTTTTTACTTTGGGGTACGTTTGAGGATCTCCGTGACTGCCTGGCATGCTAACCTGGACCAGTCTGGTTCCCCTATCGTTCCTTGATGCTGGAGGTGCCATAGACCACAAGTGTGAACGCTTGACAGGCTTTACTTAGCCTGCTTTCTGGTAAGCAGGCATTTTTTACTTGGTGGAGATACACGCGTGTTGCCGGTGGATCTCATAGGTTCACTCTCCTCATCACCCATTCATTGTGGATTTTTTCATTCTAAGGACGTTTTTCTATCACTGGTCACTATCATTGTATATTGCTTTCAGGTTCACTCTGTATGTTCACTTAGACTTTGCTTATTGATTTATGGTATTGTGTTTATAATTTATGGTTTGATCGCACAACTGTGGTCTCCTATATATTCATAGCGCAGTTTTCTTTTCCCAATATTCTGTTTACAATGTGCCATCTCACGTTTTAAACTGCAGCTACTTCTTTGTTTCATTTTTATTCATTTGTATATTTATTCAATTTACTATTATCATTATTCACGGTGTTCATTCATTGTTAGGGAGCGCTGTATTTTTTCCATTTTTCACGTAAAAAAAATTATTGCTTGTATAGCGAAACGCTCATTACACGCGTTACTCGCAATCCGAGGTTCCACTGTATATGTAAGGCTTTACAACCACTTTAAGTCTGACAGGAGGTCGGCAACTTTTTTTTTTGACCCACATTTATATAACGATGGTCGATTGATTCACTCACAGCCTGGTACTGACCCTTAAATGAAACGTGGACTGATCAGGGGGTGACCAGTTGGCTCAGTTGACAGGTAATAAAACAGAACACACAACAGCTTCACTACATGAGATTTATTTTACTATCATGTAAATATAATCGCAAGATACATTCTAACACACTACAATGTACAGAGACCTTCCTTGTGGCGGAGATGCCACCTCGCCCGTCTGTCCGTCTTGAGGTACCGTATTGCTGCATAAATGATAAATTAGAGTGTGATGGGGGGACGGATGATAATACTTCCGGTGATACTCAGAGGTAAGGAAACGCTTTCCATTAAAGCTACTTGTTTGGCAAAGCGCACACACATGACATACAATCCAGTATCTTCTCCCGACACGTCCACAAAATAACTCAATACAAGGAAAAGATCGACACCAAGGTACAAGAGACAGGTCTGAACTTCGCCAATAAAACTGGAGAAAAATAAGAAAAAGAAAAAAGGCGAACCAACTCGAATTTGGATTCCATAAACATGAACCCGGTACAGATAAACAGAGCCGAAGGGACGAATATGAACAAGCAGCCACGGTCAATGCAATGGCTGGTTTGGTTCATGAAGGACTGTATAGGGTTGTATTATCTGGTGCTCCGTTCCTCTTCCTCCAGGAATGAAGGTAATGATAATAATTTGTCTTCATTCAAAGCAGTTTACATATCACATAGTTAGGGATGGTTTGCCTGCAGATGACACAAAATTGTCCCAAAATATCATTTTTACCTTGGTTATGACAATAAGAACAAGACCTCCAGGTAGGAAGGAGCCTGCTATAAACACACCTGACTACTACCTGTGACCAGCAGAGGGCAGACGTGCTGGTAGAAGATTCAGAGGTCAAGTCAACATAAAATCTAATGGGGGGAGGTAAATTCCGGGCTTCTCTGAGCAGGTAGTGGTTAAATTGATGAGAAAGCAATAGGTAATAATACCGGCATGTAGTTTGGATTAATTCGATGCAAATTTAAATGTTATGTCATGCAGTCCTGGTGTAACACATACGTTCTCCCTGATTGGTGCTGGTGACAGGACACGTTAGGTTGGGCACAGCACTAGAGAGAAAACAACAGATTATTTTCAGTTGGAAGAACCGGCAAGAAGTATAATTTACGCAATGGGGTGCTAAAGCCAGAGGGTCAGCCTCAACAGCCAGGCATGTGACATTTTCAGAAGCAGGTCATTTAAATACAAATAAGGTTCAGAACTTAACCTCTTAGCGCCGGCGTCCCCAGGCCCTGTAATGCCCCATACACACGCCCGGTTTTCCCGTCGGAAAAACTCAGATTAGAGCTTTTGACCGGGAATCCCGACCGTGTGTATGCTCCATCTGACTTTTTCCGACGGCAAAACTGCCAAAAACGTCCGGCAAAAAAAAAGAGAACTGGTTCTCTACTTTTTCCCGTCGGAAAACCCGACCGTGTGCACTGGGCATAAGGGGTTTATGATGCCGAGGGAGGCGGGTCACGGCTTAAGATCACGTGACCGTCATGATTGGTTGTCACGGCGGTCACGTGGTCAGAAAACTCACGATCACAAGGAACGATCGGGAGCTTGCGGTTAGGCGACAGTAACTGTGATGGGAGCGGGTAGCGCGCGCGCTCTCGGCATTGGTGTATTGGGGGCAGATCACACAAATATGCGGCCCCTGGGCGCCAAGAACCAGGCGCCGAGAGGCTGCATATATTTGCGTACAGCCGGCGCCAATGGGTTGAAAAAAAAATTCCCTAGCAGTGGGCCACCCTGCCCCCCCCCCCCCCATGCTGCACAGCAAGGGTTAAATGCTTATGAACTTTAGGGGTAGAGGCACAGTGCCAGGACAAGATCACCCAGTGCCCAGGGCAAAGATGCCAAACTGCACCTACCTCCCCGCTTATATTAGGGCAAGCAGTGATATCACTACTCCTGTCAGCCCTGTAACAGAAGCAATTGGCACAGGGCGCCTCTGCAACAATCCATTGCACCCAGGGCAGCTGTCCCTCCTGCCCACCCCTTGTCCTGGGTAGAGGAATCAGCTGTAATATTTACCATATTCCTCACCAGCAGGCTCCCACCATCTGTGCCACTGGTCCTGAGAAGTCTCTTCTCTGAAGTGTAGCGGTTGGATCAAGTACAATGCAGGACCAATATTCCTGCTTTGTATGTGAGGATGCCGAGAGCCCACCAATATTCCTGCTTTGTATGCGAGGATGCCGAGGGCCCATCAATATTCCTGCTTTGTATGTGAGGATGCCGAGGGCCCACCAATATTCCTGCTTTGTATGTGAGGATGCCGAGGGCCCATCAATATTCCTGCTTTGTACGTGAGGATGCCGAGAGCCCACCAATATTCCTGCTTTGTATGTGAGGATGCCGAGGGCCCACCAATATTCCTGCTTTGTATGTGAGGATGCCGAGAGCCCACCAATATTCCTGCTTTGTATGCGAGGATGCCGAGGGCCCACCAATATTCCTGCTTTGTATGCGAGGATGCCGAGGGCCCACCAATATTCCTGCTTTGTATGTGAGGATGCCGAGGGCCCACCAATATTCCTGCTTTGTATGTGAGGATGCCGAGGGCCCACCAATATTCCTGCTTTGTATGCGAGGATGCCGAGGGCCCACCAATATTCCTGCTTTGTATGTGAGGATGCCGAGAGCCCACCAATATTCCTGCTTTGTATGCGAGGATGCCGAGGGCCCACCAATATTCCTGCTTTGTATGTGAGGATGCCGAGAGCCCACCAATATTCCTGCTTTGTATGCGAGGATGCCGAGGGCCCACCAATATTCCTGCTTTGTATGCGAGGATGCCGAGGGCCCACCAATATTCCTGCTTTGTATGTGAGGATGCCGAGGGCCCACCAATATTCCTGCTTTGTATGTGAGGATGCCGAGGGCCCACCAATATTCCTGCTTTGTATGCGAGGATGCCGAGGGCCCACCAATATTCCTGCTTTGTATGCGAGGATGCCGAGGGCCCACCAATATTCCTGCTTTGTACGTGAGGATGCCGAGAGCCCACCAATATTCCTGCTTTGTATGTGAGGATGCCGAGGGCCCACCAATATTCCTGCTTTGTATGCGAGGATGCAGAGGGCCCACCAATATTCCTGCTTTGTATGTGAGGATGCAGAGGGCCCACCAATATTTCTGATTTGTATGCGAGGATGCCGAGGGCCCACCAACAACCTGGGGTATTGCAATGGAGAAAAGAACACCGGCACAGCAAGGACTAAGTTAATCATTACAGTCTTTTCCTCTACCCCCTCCCAAGGGTCTCCAAACTATGGTCCTCCAGATCAAGGCATGATGGGAATTGTAGTTCTTGAATATCTGGAGCAGTATTTCTCAACTCCAGTCCTCAAGGCGCCCCAATAGGTCATGTTTTCAGGATTTCACTCAGGTGAAACGGCTTGGGTAATTACTAAGGCAGTGACACTCATCAAATCACCTGTGCAAAATAATGGAAATCCTGAAAACATGACCTGTTGGGGTGCCCTGAGGACTGGAGTTGAGAAATACTGCTCCAGATGTTCAAGAACTACAATTGCCATCATGTCTTGTCATGTCCGCGAATAATAGAATTTTACAATGCCTCATCATGGGACGTGTAGTTCCGCAACAGCTGGAGGGCCGTAGTTTGGAGATCCCTGCAGGCCTAGACCTAAAGTAGGACTCAAGGCAAAACTTTTTCCTGGTGCCTCCATGGCAGCATACATGTGATAGTAGCCCCGCCCAATTCCACCCACAGGACCAGTGCAAAGCTATGAAGAGTTAACACCCACACAACAGCCCATTTAATCACTTTCTTATGATTGGATTTGAGGAAGCTTCCCACCTGGTAGCTAGTTATTGATCTATTACATGCATGGAGGCACCAGGAAAACAGAAAATTGTATCCTACTTACCATAATTTTCATTTCCTGGTGCCAATCTATGGCAGCATACCAAACCCACCTAGTTCATTCCTAGCAATGTACAGGGAATGGGCTGGTGGCTGTGTGGGTGTTTACTCTTTATAGCTTTGCACTGGTCCTGTAGGTGGAAGTGGGTGGGGCTACTATCACATGTATGCTGCCATGGAGGCACCAGGAAAAAGTTTTGCCTTGAGTCCTACTTTAGGTCTAGGCTTGCAGGGATCTCCAAACTACGGCCCTCCAGCTGTTAAGGAACTACACATCCCATGATGAGGCATTGTAAAAACTCTGACATTCACAGACATGACAAGGCATGATGGGAATTGTAGTTCTTGAACATCTGGAGCAGTGTTTTTCAACTCCAGTCCTCAAGGCGCCCCAACAGGTCATGTTTTCAGACCTTCCATGATTTTATTTTGCACATGTGATTTGATCAGTTTCACTGCCGTAGTAATTACCACAGGCGTTTCATCTGAGGGAAATCCTGAAAACAAGACCTATTGGGGTGCCTTGAGAATTGGAGTTGAGAAACATTGATCTGGAGGGCCATAGTTTGGAGACCCCTTGGGAGTAGGGTGACCACATTTCGAAACTGCCATTCGGGGACACCCCCACTTCTTAAAAATCAGCTTGTGCTGTAAAGAATCACAGCACAGCCGGGGCGGCAGGTGTGCACTTTACCCAGAAGCACTGATCAGCCCCCCCCCCAAAAAAAAGGCTGCCGCATCGCCACTTTACTCACTGACAGTACTTGTCCTGGCCAGCCGAGGCCCGTTTTACCTTTGTTCCAACGCTGGCTCTACAGTGATTAGACACAAGAGGCGGGATTTAGGATTTCTCTAATCACAAGCAGGGGGCGGGGATTGTGCCTCTCCAGACATTCCCAGCCAGGACAAATACTGTCGGTGAGTAAAGTGGCAATGTGGCAGCCTTTTTTGGGGATATCAGATCAGCTCTGGGGGGTGGCTGTGTCCGTTTTATTCCGGGACACTGTATTGTCCTGGTATTAAGGTGCCCAGGACAGACCTGCAAAATGCGGGACTGTCCCGGGCAACTCGGGACACTTGGTCACCCTACTTGGGAGGGGGTAGAGGAAAGGACTGTAATTATTAACTTGGTCCTTGCTGTGCCGGTGTTCTTTTCTCCATTGCGATACCCCAGGTTGTTGGTGGGCCCTCGGCATCCTCACATACAAAGCAGGAATATTGGTGGGCCCTCAGCATCCTCACATACAAATCAGAAATATTGGTGGGCCCTCGGCATCCTTACATACAAAGCAGGAATATTGGTGGGCCCTCAGCATCCTCACATACAAATCAGAAATATTGGTGGGCCCTCGGCATCCTCACATACAAAGCAGGAATATTGGTGGGCTCTCAGCATCCTCACGTACAAAGCCGGAATATTGGTGGGCTCTCAGCATCCTCACATACAAAGCCGGAATATTGGTGGGCCCTCGGCATCCTGACTTACAAAGCAGGAATATTGGTGGGCTCTCAGCATCCTCACATACAAAGCCGGAATATTGGTGGGCCCTCGGCATCCTCACATACAAAGCAGGAATATTGGTGGGCTCTCAGCATCCTCACATACAAAGCAGGAATATAGGTGGGCCCTCGGCATCCTCACATACAAAGCAGGAATATTGATGGGCCCTCGGCATCCTCACATACAAAGCAGGAATATTGATGGGCCCTCGGCATCCTCACATACAAAGCAGGAATATTGATGGGCCCTCGGCATCCTCACATACAAAGCCGGAATATTGGTGGGCTCTCAGCATCCTCACATACAAAGCCGGAATATTGGTGGGCCCTCGGCATCCTCACATACAAAGCCGGAATATTGGTGGGCCCTCAGCATCCTCACATACAAAGCCGGAATATTGGTGGGCCCTCAGCATCCTCACATACAAAGCAGGAATATTGGTGGGCCCTCAGCATCCTCACATACAAAGCAGGAATATTGGTGGGCCCTCGGCATCCTCACATACAAATCAGAAATATTGGTGGGCCCTCGGCATCCTTACATACAAAGCAGGAATATTGGTGGGCCCTCGGCATCCTCACATACAAAGCCGGAATATTGGTGGGCCCTCAGCATCCTCACATACAAAGCCGGAATATTGGTGGGCCCTCAGCATCCTCACATACAAAGCAGGAATATTGGTGGGCCCTCTGCATCCTCGCATACAAAGCAGGAATATTGGTGGGCCCTCAGCATCCTTACATACAAAGCAGGAATATTGGTGGGCCCTCAGCATCCTCACATACAAAGCAGGAATATTGGTGGGCCCTCGGCATCCTCACATACAAAGCAGGAATATTGGTGGGCCCTCGGCATCCTGACTTACAAAGCAGGAATATTGGTGGGCTCTCAGCATCCTCACATACAAAGCAGGAATATTGATGGGCCCTCGGCATCCTCACATACAAAGCCGGAATATTGGTGGGCCCTCGGCATCCTCACGTACAAAGCCGGAATATTGGTGGGCTCTCAGCATCCTCACATACAAAGCAGGAATATAGGTGGGCCCTCGGCATCCTGACTTACAAAGCAGGAATATTGGTGGGCTCTCAGCATCCTCACATACAAAGCAGGAATATAGGTGGGCCATCTGCATCCTCACATACAAAGCAGGAATATTGGTGGGCCCTCAGCATCCTCACATACAAAGCAGGAATATTGGTGGGCCCTCAGCATCCTCACATACAAAGCAGGAATATTGGTGGGCCCTCGGCATCCTCACATACAAATCAGAAATATTGGTGGGCCCTCGGCATCCTTACATACAAAGCAGGAATATTGGTGGGCCCTCGGCATCCTCACATACAAAGCCGGAATATTGGTGGGCCCTCAGCATCCTCACATACAAAGCCGGAATATTGGTGGGCCCTCAGCATCCTCACATACAAAGCAGGAATATTGGTGGGCCCTCTGCATCCTCGCATACAAAGCAGGAATATTGGTGGGCCCTCAGCATCCTTACATACAAAGCAGGAATATTGGTGGGCCCTCAGCATCCTCACATACAAAGCAGGAATATTGGTGGGCCCTCGGCATCCTCACATACAAAGCAGGAATATTGGTGGGCCCTCGGCATCCTGACTTACAAAGCAGGAATATTGGTGGGCTCTCAGCATCCTCACATACAAAGCAGGAATATTGATGGGCCCTCGGCATCCTCACATACAAAGCCGGAATATTGGTGGGCCCTCGGCATCCTCACGTACAAAGCCGGAATATTGGTGGGCTCTCAGCATCCTCACATACAAAGCAGGAATATAGGTGGGCCCTCGGCATCCTGACTTACAAAGCAGGAATATTGGTGGGCTCTCAGCATCCTCACATACAAAGCAGGAATATAGGTGGGCCATCTGCATCCTCACATACAAAGCAGGAATATTGGTGGGCCCTCAGCATCCTGACTTACAAAGCAGGAATATTGGTGGGCTCTCAGCATCCTCACATACAAAGCAGGAATATTGGTGGGCCCTCGGCATCCTCACATACAAAGCAGGAATATTGATGGGCCCTCGGCATCCTCACATACAAAGCCGGAATATTGGTGGGCCCTCGGCATCCTCACGTACAAAGCCGGAATATTGGTGGGCTCTCAGCATCCTCACATACAAAGCAGGAATATAGGTGGGCCCTCGGCATCCTGACTTACAAAGCAGGAATATTGGTGGGCTCTCAGCATCCTCACATACAAAGCAGGAATATAGGTGGGCCCTCGGCATCCTCACATACAAAGCAGGAATATTGGTGGGCCATCTGCATCCTCACATACAAAGCAGGAATATTGGTGGGCCCTCAGCATCCTTACATACAAAGCAGGAATATTGGTGGGCCCTCAGCATCCTCACATACAAAGCAGGAATATTGGTGGGCCCTCGGCATCCTCACATACAAATCAGAAATATTGGTGGGCCCTCGGCATCCTTACATACAAAGCAGGAATATTGGTGGGCCCTCGGCATCCTCACATACAAAGCAGGAATATAGGTGGGCCATCTGCATCCTCACATACAAAGCAGGAATATTGGTGGGCCCTCAGCATCCTGACTTACAAAGCAGGAATATTGGTGGGCTCTCAGCATCCTCACATACAAAGCAGGAATATTGGTGGGCCCTCGGCATCCTCACATACAAAGCAGGAATATTGATGGGCCCTCGGCATCCTCACATACAAAGCCGGAATATTGGTGGGCCCTCGGCATCCTCACGTACAAAGCCGGAATATTGGTGGGCTCTCAGCATCCTCACATACAAAGCAGGAATATAGGTGGGCCCTCGGCATCCTGACTTACAAAGCAGGAATATTGGTGGGCTCTCAGCATCCTCACATACAAAGCAGGAATATAGGTGGGCCCTCGGCATCCTCACATACAAAGCAGGAATATTGGTGGGCCATCTGCATCCTCACATACAAAGCAGGAATATTGGTGGGCCCTCAGCATCCTTACATACAAAGCAGGAATATTGGTGGGCCCTCAGCATCCTCACATACAAAGCAGGAATATTGGTGGGCCCTCGGCATCCTCACATACAAATCAGAAATATTGGTGGGCCCTCGGCATCCTTACATACAAAGCAGGAATATTGGTGGGCCCTCGGCATCCTCACATACAAAGCCGGAATATTGGTGGGCCCTCAGCATCCTCACATACAAAGCCGGAATATTGGTGGGCCCTCTGCATCCTCACATACAAAGCAGGAATATTGGTGGGCCCTCTGCATCCTCGCATACAAAGCAGGAATATTGGTGGGCCCTCAGCATCCTTACATACAAAGCAGGAATATTGGTGGGCCCTCAGCATCCTCACATACAAAGCAGGAATATTGGTGGGCCCTCGGCATCCTCACATACAAAGCAGGAATATTGGTGGGCCCTCGGCATCCTGACTTACAAAGCAGGAATATTGGTGGGCTCTCAGCATCCTCACATACAAAGCAGGAATATTGGTGGGCCCTCGGCATCCTCACATACAAAGCAGGAATATTGATGGGCCCTCGGCATCCTCACGTACAAAGCCGGAATATTGGTGGGCCCTCGGCATCCTCATGTACAAAGCCGGAATATTGGTGGGCTCTCAGCATCCTCACATACAAAGCAGGAATATAGGTGGGCCCTCGGCATCCTGACTTACAAAGCAGGAATATTGGTGGGCTCTCAGCATCCTCACATACAAAGCAGGAATATAGGTGGGCCCTCGGCATCCTCACATACAAAGCAGGAATATTGGTGGGCCCTCGGCATCCTCACATACAAAGCAGGAATATAGGTGGGCCCTCGGCATCCTCGCATACAAAGCCGGAATATTGGTGGGCCCTCGGCATCCTCACATACAAAGCAGGAATATTGATGGGCCCTCGGCATCCTCACGTACAAAGCCGGAATATTGGTGGGCCCTCGGCATCCTCACGTACAAAGCCGGAATATTGGTGGGCTCTCAGCATCCTCACATACAAAGCCGGAATATTGGTGGGCCCTCGGCATCCTGACTTACAAAGCAGGAATATTGGTGGGCTCTCAGCATCCTCACATACAAAGCAGGAATATAGGTGGGCCCTCGGCATCCTCACATACAAAGCAGGAATATTGGTGGGCCCTCGGCATCCTCACATACAAAGCAGGAATATAGGTGGGCCCTCGGCATCCTCACATACAAAGCCGGAATATTGATGGGCCCTCGGCATCCTCACATACAAAGCAGGAATATAGGTGGGCCCTCGGCATCCTGACTTACAAAGCAGGAATATTGGTGGGCTCCCACATCCTCACATACAAAGCAGGAATATAGGTGGGCCCTCGGCATCCTCACATACAAAGCAGGAATATTGGTGGGCCCTCGGCATCCTCACATACAAAGCAGGAATATAGGTGGGCCCTCGGCATCCTCACATACAAAGCAGGAATATTGATGGGCCCTCGGCATCCTCACATACAAAGCAGGAATATAGGTGGGCCCTCGGCATCCTGACTTACAAAGCAGGAATATTGGTGGGCTCTCAGCATCCTCACATACAAAGCAGGAATATAGGTGGGCCCTCGGCATCCTCACATACAAAGCAGGAATATTGGTGGGCCCTCGGCATCCTCACATACAAAGCAGGAATATTGGTGGGCCCTCGGCATCCTCACATACAAAGCAGGAATATAGGTGGGCCCTCGGCATCCTCACATACAAAGCAGGAATATAGGTGGGCCCTCGGCATCCTCACATACAAAGCAGGAATATTGGTGGGCCCTCGGCATCCTCACATACAAAGCAGGAATATTGGTGGGCCCTCGGCATCCTCACATACAAAGCAGGAATATAGGTGGGCCCTCGGCATCCTCACATACAAAGCCGGAATATTGATGGGCCCTCGGCATCCTCACATACAAAGCAGGAATATTGGTGGGCCCTCGGCATCCTCACATACAAAGCAGGAATATTGGTGGGCCCTCAGCATCCTCACATACAAAGCAGGAATATTGGTGGGCCCTCGGCATCCTCACATACAAAGCAGGAATATTGGTGGGCCCTCGGCATCCTCACATACAAAGCAGGAATATTGGTGGGCCCTCGGCATCCTCACATACAAAGCAGGAATATTGGTGGGCTCTCGGCATCCTCACATACAAAGCAGGAATATTGGTGGGCCCTCGGCATCCTCACATACAAAGCAGGAATATAGGTGGGCCCTCGGCATCCTCGCATACAAAGCCGGAATATTGGTGGGCCCTCGGCATCCTCACATACAAAGCAGGAATATTGATGGGCCCTCGGCATCCTCACGTACAAAGCCGGAATATTGGTGGGCTCTCAGCATCCTCACATACAAAGCCGGAATATTGGTGGGCCCTCGGCATCCTGACTTACAAAGCAGGAATATTGGTGGGCTCTCAGCATCCTCACATACAAAGCAGGAATATAGGTGGGCCCTCGGCATCCTCACATACAAAGCAGGAATATTGGTGGGCCCTCGGCATCCTCACATACAAAGCCGGAATATTGGTGGGCCCTCAGCATCCTCACATACAAAGCCGGAATATTGGTGGGCCCTCTGCATCCTCACATACAAAGCAGGAATATTGGTGGGCCATCTGCATCCTCACATACAAAGCAGGAATATTGGTGGGCCCTCAGCATCCTCACATACAAAGCAGGAATATTGGTGGGCCCTCGGCATCCTCACATACAAATCAGAAATATTGGTGGGCCCTCGGCATCCTTACATACAAAGCAGGAATATTGGTGGGCCCTCGGCATCCTCACATACAAAGCCGGAATATTGGTGGGCCCTCAGCATCCTCACATACAAAGCAGGAATATTGGTGGGCCCTCTGCATCCTCGCATACAAAGCAGGAATATTGGTGGGCCCTCAGCATCCTTACATACAAAGCAGGAATATTGGTGGGCCCTCAGCATCCTCACATACAAAGCAGGAATATTGGTGGGCCCTCGGCATCCTCACATACAAAGCAGGAATATTGGTGGGCCCTCGGCATCCTGACTTACAAAGCAGGAATATTGGTGGGCTCTCAGCATCCTCACATACAAAGCAGGAATATTGATGGGCCCTCGGCATCCTCACATACAAAGCCGGAATATTGGTGGGCCCTCGGCATCCTCACGTACAAAGCCGGAATATTGGTGGGCTCTCAGCATCCTCACATACAAAGCAGGAATATAGGTGGGCCCTCGGCATCCTGACTTACAAAGCAGGAATATTGGTGGGCTCTCAGCATCCTCACATACAAAGCAGGAATATAGGTGGGCCATCTGCATCCTCACATACAAAGCAGGAATATTGGTGGGCCCTCAGCATCCTGACTTACAAAGCAGGAATATTGGTGGGCTCTCAGCATCCTCACATACAAAGCAGGAATATTGGTGGGCCCTCGGCATCCTCACATACAAAGCAGGAATATTGATGGGCCCTCGGCATCCTCACATACAAAGCCGGAATATTGGTGGGCCCTCGGCATCCTCACGTACAAAGCCGGAATATTGGTGGGCTCTCAGCATCCTCACATACAAAGCAGGAATATAGGTGGGCCCTCGGCATCCTGACTTACAAAGCAGGAATATTGGTGGGCTCTCAGCATCCTCACATACAAAGCAGGAATATAGGTGGGCCCTCGGCATCCTCACATACAAAGCAGGAATATTGGTGGGCCATCTGCATCCTCACATACAAAGCAGGAATATTGGTGGGCCCTCAGCATCCTTACATACAAAGCAGGAATATTGGTGGGCCCTCAGCATCCTCACATACAAAGCAGGAATATTGGTGGGCCCTCGGCATCCTCACATACAAATCAGAAATATTGGTGGGCCCTCGGCATCCTTACATACAAAGCAGGAATATTGGTGGGCCCTCGGCATCCTCACATACAAAGCCGGAATATTGGTGGGCCCTCAGCATCCTCACATACAAAGCCGGAATATTGGTGGGCCCTCTGCATCCTCACATACAAAGCAGGAATATTGGTGGGCCCTCTGCATCCTCGCATACAAAGCAGGAATATTGGTGGGCCCTCAGCATCCTTACATACAAAGCAGGAATATTGGTGGGCCCTCAGCATCCTCACATACAAAGCAGGAATATTGGTGGGCCCTCGGCATCCTCACATACAAAGCAGGAATATTGGTGGGCCCTCGGCATCCTGACTTACAAAGCAGGAATATTGGTGGGCTCTCAGCATCCTCACATACAAAGCAGGAATATTGGTGGGCCCTCGGCATCCTCACATACAAAGCAGGAATATTGATGGGCCCTCGGCATCCTCACGTACAAAGCCGGAATATTGGTGGGCCCTCGGCATCCTCACGTACAAAGCCGGAATATTGGTGGGCTCTCAGCATCCTCACATACAAAGCAGGAATATAGGTGGGCCCTCGGCATCCTGACTTACAAAGCAGGAATATTGGTGGGCTCTCAGCATCCTCACATACAAAGCAGGAATATAGGTGGGCCCTCGGCATCCTCACATACAAAGCAGGAATATTGGTGGGCCCTCGGCATCCTCACGTACAAAGCCGGAATATTGGTGGGCTCTCAGCATCCTCACATACAAAGCCGGAATATTGGTGGGCCCTCGGCATCCTGACTTACAAAGCAGGAATATTGGTGGGCTCTCAGCATCCTCACATACAAAGCAGGAATATTGGTGGGCCCTCGGCATCCTCACATACAAAGCAGGAATATTGGTGGGCCCTCGGCATCCTCACATACAAAGCCGGAATATTGATGGGCCCTCGGCATCCTCACATACAAAGCAGGAATATAGGTGGGCCCTCGGCATCCTGACTTACAAAGCAGGAATATTGGTGGGCTCTCAGCATCCTCACATACAAAGCAGGAATATAGGTGGGCCCTCGGCATCCTCACATACAAAGCAGGAATATTGGTGGGCCCTCGGCATCCTCACATACAAAGCAGGAATATAGGTGGGCCCTCGGCATCCTCGCATACAAAGCCGGAATATTGGTGGGCCCTCGGCATCCTCACATACAAAGCAGGAATATTGATGGGCCCTCGGCATCCTCACGTACAAAGCCGGAATATTGGTGGGCCCTCGGCATCCTCACGTACAAAGCCGGAATATTGGTGGGCTCTCAGCATCCTCACATACAAAGCCGGAATATTGGTGGGCCCTCGGCATCCTGACTTACAAAGCAGGAATATTGGTGGGCTCTCAGCATCCTCACATACAAAGCAGGAATATAGGTGGGCCCTCGGCATCCTCACATACAAAGCAGGAATATTGGTGGGCCCTCGGCATCCTCACATACAAAGCAGGAATATAGGTGGGCCCTCGGCATCCTCACATACAAAGCCGGAATATTGATGGGCCCTCGGCATCCTCACATACAAAGCAGGAATATAGGTGGGCCCTCGGCATCCTGACTTACAAAGCAGGAATATTGGTGGGCTCCCACATCCTCACATACAAAGCAGGAATATAGGTGGGCCCTCGGCATCCTCACATACAAAGCAGGAATATTGGTGGGCCCTCGGCATCCTCACATACAAAGCAGGAATATAGGTGGGCCCTCGGCATCCTCACATACAAAGCAGGAATATTGATGGGCCCTCGGCATCCTCACATACAAAGCAGGAATATAGGTGGGCCCTCGGCATCCTGACTTACAAAGCAGGAATATTGGTGGGCTCTCAGCATCCTCACATACAAAGCAGGAATATAGGTGGGCCCTCGGCATCCTCACATACAAAGCAGGAATATTGGTGGGCCCTCGGCATCCTCACATACAAAGCAGGAATATTGGTGGGCCCTCGGCATCCTCACATACAAAGCAGGAATATAGGTGGGCCCTCGGCATCCTCACATACAAAGCAGGAATATAGGTGGGCCCTCGGCATCCTCACATACAAAGCAGGAATATTGGTGGGCCCTCGGCATCCTCACATACAAAGCAGGAATATTGGTGGGCCCTCGGCATCCTCACATACAAAGCAGGAATATAGGTGGGCCCTCGGCATCCTCACATACAAAGCCGGAATATTGATGGGCCCTCGGCATCCTCACATACAAAGCAGGAATATTGGTGGGCCCTCGGCATCCTCACATACAAAGCAGGAATATTGGTGGGCCCTCAGCATCCTCACATACAAAGCAGGAATATTGGTGGGCCCTCGGCATCCTCACATACAAAGCAGGAATATTGGTGGGCCCTCGGCATCCTCACATACAAAGCAGGAATATTGGTGGGCCCTCGGCATCCTCACATACAAAGCAGGAATATTGGTGGGCTCTCGGCATCCTCACATACAAAGCAGGAATATTGGTGGGCCCTCGGCATCCTCACATACAAAGCAGGAATATAGGTGGGCCCTCGGCATCCTCGCATACAAAGCCGGAATATTGGTGGGCCCTCGGCATCCTCACATACAAAGCAGGAATATTGATGGGCCCTCGGCATCCTCACGTACAAAGCCGGAATATTGGTGGGCTCTCAGCATCCTCACATACAAAGCCGGAATATTGGTGGGCCCTCGGCATCCTGACTTACAAAGCAGGAATATTGGTGGGCTCTCAGCATCCTCACATACAAAGCAGGAATATAGGTGGGCCCTCGGCATCCTCACATACAAAGCAGGAATATTGGTGGGCCCTCGGCATCCTCACATACAAAGCAGGAATATAGGTGGGCCCTCGGCATCCTCACATACAAAGCCGGAATATTGATGGGCCCTCGGCATCCTCACATACAAAGCAGGAATATAGGTGGGCCCTCGGCATCCTGACTTACAAAGCAGGAATATTGGTGGGCTCTCAGCATCCTCACATACAAAGCAGGAATATAGGTGGGCCCTCGGCATCCTCACATACAAAGCAGGAATATTGGTGGGCCCTCGGCATCCTCACATACAAAGCAGGAATATAGGTGGGCCCTCGGCATCCTCACATACAAAGCAGGAATATTGATGGGCCCTCGGCATCCTCACATACAAAGCAGGAATATAGGTGGGCCCTCGGCATCCTGACTTACAAAGCAGGAATATTGGTGGGCTCTCAGCATCCTCACATACAAAGCAGGAATATAGGTGGGCCCTCGGCATCCTCACATACAAAGCAGGAATATAGGTGGGCCCTCGGCATCCTCACATACAAAGCAGGAATATTGGTGGGCCCTCGGCATCCTCACATACAAAGCAGGAATATTGGTGGGCCCTCGGCATCCTCACATACAAAGCCGGAATATTGATGGGCCCTCGGCATCCTCACATACAAAGCAGGAATATTGGTGGGCCCTCGGCATCCTCACATACAAAGCAGGAATATTGGTGGGCCCTCAGCATCCTCACATACAAAGCAGGAATATTGGTGGGCCCTCGGCATCCTCACATACAAAGCAGGAATATTGGTGGGCCCTCGGCATCCTCACATACAAAGCAGGAATATAGGTGGGCCCTCGGCATCCTCACATACAAAGCAGGAATATTGGTGGGCCCTCGGCATCCTCACATACAAAGCAGGAATATAGGTGGGCCCTCGGCATCCTCACATACAAAGCAGGAATATTGGTGGGCCCTCGGCATCCTCACATACAAAGCAGGAATATTGGTGGGCCCTCGGCATCCTCACATACAAAGCAGGAATATTGGTGGGCCCTCGGCATCCTCACATACAAAGCAGGAATATAGGTGGGCCCTCGGCATCCTTACATACAAAGCAGGAATATTGGTGGGCCCTCGGCATCCTCACATACAAAGCAGGAATATTGGTGGGCCCTCGGCATCCTCACATACAAAGCAGGAATATAGGTGGGCCCTCGGCATCCTCACATACAAAGCAGGAATATTGGTGGGCCCTCGGCATCCTCACATACAAAGCAGGAATATTGGTGGGCCCTCGGCATCCTCACGTACAAAGCAGGAATATTGATGGGCCCTCGGCATCCTCGCATACAAAGCAGGAATATTGATGGGCCCTCGGCATCCTCACATACAAAGCAGGAATATTGGTGGGCCTGAAAACTACGGCCCTCCAGCTGTTGCAGAACTACACGTCCCATGAGGCATTGTAAATCTCTGACATTCACAGACATGACTGGGCATGATGGGAATTGTAGTTCCTGAACAGTTGGAGGGCCATAGTTCGGAGACCCCCGGCGAGGGGGTAGAGGAAAAGACTGTTATGACTAACTTAATCCTTGCTGTGCCGGTGTTCTTTTCTCCATTGCGATACCCCAGGTTGTTGGTGGGCCCTCGGCATCCTCACATACATTTTGGATAGAGTAATAAAGGGGTATAACAACATTTTCTTTTTCATTAAGAGATTTCCCTTCACTTCCTGTCCCAGAGCCAAAACAGGAAGTGAGAGGAAATCCCTCTCAAGTTAGGGAGTCCCCGATTATCACAAAAACTAGTGTCCCCATTGGATGAGTTCCCCTCTAATCTTGTCCTGTAAACAATCCATAATTTAGGATTTTCTTTCACTTTCACACTCGGTGATAACAGTAAACATGACAAATAAAGAGGGTGAATCTACTTAACAGGGGAACAGACAGCAATAAAAACCTGACAGATGTTCTATTCCCTCTCCACTCTATCCACAAAAAAAAAAGTTTTGCCTTTAGTTATACTTAAAGTGGATCTTCAGTCATTTTTTCATCTTTCCATCTATTAAATCTTCTGCACTTGTTGTTGTTTTAACTTTGGATAGTAAAACATTTTCTGACAGTAAATCCCTTATACAGCCCACTTCCTGTTTCCTGTCTGGTCATTAGCCTAGGCTTATGACATCATACACAGCTCTCTCTCTCATTCTCATGAGAGTTTGCCAGGAAGGGAGAGGGGGATGAGTCATAAGAGGGCAAATGAGAGCTGCAGAGCTGGAGGTGTGTG
Source organism: Rana muscosa (assembly GCA_029206835.1). Lineage (NCBI taxonomy): Eukaryota > Metazoa > Chordata > Amphibia > Anura > Ranidae > Rana > Rana muscosa. The sequence goes on from CM055124.1 coordinate 286,832,161, forward strand.
TCTGCGTAGATCCAGGAAGTGAACAGGCAGCAGCTTCAGCTGCCCACAGTTAAAATGGCTGCAGCCAGACTCAGTGGAGAGAGATTTCTGCAGCATATTTGGCAAGTACAGAATCACAATATATATAAAATAATATGCAAAGTGGTTGGAGGGAAGCTTCAGAGTGGCAAAGATGTTTTTATTACAAATTATGTGAGCGGACTGCAGTTCCTCTTTAAAGTGGAAGAAAAGCCTTAAGCCTCGTACACACGATCGGATTTTTCGACGGGAATTGTGTGATGACAGGCTGTTGGTGGAAAACCCGACCGTTTGTACGCTCCATCGGACAATTGTTGACGGATTTTCCACGGACAAATGTCGGATGGCAGGCTTTAAAATTTTCCGCTAACAATTGTGTGTTGTCGGATTTTCTGATCGTGTGTACACAAGTCCGTCGGACAAAACTCCAAAGTACAAACACGCATGCTCAGAAGCAATGCTCACCATAACACTACATTAGCAGAGGGTGCCCAAAGGGTGGCGCTAAAGAGCTGAAAAACCACGTAGTTTCGTGTTTGTTGGCCAACAATTGTGTGCCGTTTATATGCAAGACAAGTTCCTGGCCAACGCCCTTCGGACAAAAGTCCTACGCTTTGTCCGTGGAAAATCTGATCGTGTGTATGAGGCTTAAGTCTAACTATTCTTAAAATTGTTCCCTTCCCTCTTCTCCTATCTATCCTGCCTAAGCTGTGTAGAAAAGAAGTCTGTACTTACCTATTTTTAATCCGCTTTGGTCCAGTCACGTGATACTGCAGCTCCGGCCACCCCATGTCAGGGAGCTCTCAACAACGGCTGGGAAATTCGGGAGCGGTGACATCACCCATAGGCTCCCATGGAACAGCAGTTGTTGGTGCTCCCTCCTCTCCCCTGCAGCTGCTGCTCACTGACAGAGGGGAACCGGACTTGCAGGTCACTTAGAGTCTCAGAGTTTTCTTTTCTGCTTTAACCACTTAAGCCCCGGACTAATTCGCAGCATAAAGACCAGGCCCCTTTTGGCGATTCCGCACTGCGTCGCTTTAATTGACAATTGCGCGGTCGTGTGACGTGGCTCCCAAACAAAATTGACGTCCTTTTTTTCCCCACAATTGGAGTTCTTTTGGTGGTATTTGATCACCTCTGCGGTTTTTATTTTTTGCGCTATAAACAAAAATAGAGCGACAATTTTGAAAAAAATTCTATATTTTGTACTTTTTGCTATAATAAATATCCCCAAAAATATATAAAAAAAACATTTTTTTTCCTCAGTTTAGGCCGAAACGTATTCTTCTACATATTTTTGGTAAAAAAAAAAATCACAATCGCCGTTTATTAATTGGTTTGCGCAAAAGTTATAGCGTTTACAAAATAGGGCGTCGTTTTATGTCATTTTTATAAAAAATATTTTTTTTTACTAGTAATGGCGCCGATCAGCGATTTTTTTCATGACTGCGACATTATGGCGGACACATCGGACACTTTTGACACATTTTTGGGACCATTGTCAATTTTACAGCGATCAGTGCAATAAAAATGCACTGGTCCGATTCATGGGGAAGGCAGGGGGGTCACAAGCGCGGCGGCGCCGTGCGCGACCGCCGCGTCGGGCAGTTAAAGGGGACGTACAGGTACGTGATTGTGCCTGTACGAGCCATTCTGCCGACGTATATATACAGTGCATGGTCGTTAAGCGGTTAATAAGCATTTAAAAAACGCAGAGGTGATCAAATACAGTGGAACCTCGGATTACGAGCATAATCCGTTCCAGGAGAATGCTCGTAATCCAAAGCACTCGCATATCAAAGCGAGTTTCCCCATTGAAGTCAATGGACATGAAAATAATTAGTTCCGCATTGACTTCAATGGCATGCAATAACGCATGCGGCCAGAGGCGGGGGGGGAGGGCGCCGGAGAGCCTCGGAAACAACCAGAAAGGCCCGAGGACAGCTTGGCTGACCTCGGCAAACCTCGGAAAGGCTCGGGAATATAGTATTTCCGAGTCTTTCTGATCATTTCTGAACGACGCCCCCCCCCCCACCTCAGGCCAAACGCGGTACTGTACACCGCTTTGGCCTGAATCGTGCTCGTTTTGCGAGACAACACTCGCAAACTGAGTTAGGATTTTTTTTAAAACAGTGCTCGTATTGCGAAACACTCGTTAACCGCGTCACTCGCAATCCGAGGTTCCACTGTACCACCAAAAGAAAGCTCTATTAGTGGCAAAAAAATAAATAAAAAATTTGTGTACAGCGTCGCACGACCGCGCAATTGTCAGTAAAAATAACGCAGTGCTGTATCGCAAAAAATGGCCTGGTCAAGAAGGGGGTAAATCTTTCGGAGGTCAAGTGGTTAAAGTAGTTCTAAAGCTTAAAGGTTTTTTTACCTTAATGTATTAAAGAATAAGTAAAGGAATTTTTTGTTTTTTTGGTTTTGGATAGTGGAGAGGGATTAGAACCCCTGTCAGTTTTTATTGCTGTCTGTGCCCCCATTAGGAAGCCTCACCCTCTCTATCTGTCCTGATTACCATTATCATTGAAAGTAAAAGAAAATCACACATTTTGGGTTGTCCCCAGAAAAGTAAGCGAGGAAAAATCTTCCAGTGGGGACACTAGTTCTGGTAACCTGGGGGGGGGGGTCCCCAAGGGATTCCCTTAATTTGAAGGGATTTCCTCTCGCCTGCTATTTTGGCTATGGGACCAGAAGTGAAGGGATATCTCCCCAATGGGACACAGATGTAAAAAAAAAAAAATCTGCCAGGGGCTCTAACACTCCATTACTATATGCAAAATGAAAAATAAAGTTTTGCCTATAGCTACACTTTGATATAAAGAATGTTTAAGCATCAGTATCCCCCTCACCTCCTTCTTTCACTTACCCGAGTCCTGATTTGATCCAACGCTGTGTCCCCGTCTGCAGCTCTTCTCTCTCCCCACTTTCCGGGTCTCACGGGCTTTGCTGGGGCAGCAGGAGCCATTGGCTCCCACCGCTGTCAATCAAAGACAAGGGAGGGCGGAGCCGAGTCCTGCTGTCTATGTCTATAGACACAGACAGCGAGGCTCGGGAGCGAGCCTGCACAAGCTTCTTTCTATGGGGACACTCGCTGGAGGGGAGAAACCAGGAGCAACGGCGAGGGGACCCAAGAAGAGGAGGTTCGGGGCCGCTCTGTGCAATTCCATTGCATGGAGCAGGTAGGTAAAAAAGGCTGTTATTTAAAAAAAAAAAATAGCCTTAAAGCGGAGTTCCACCCAAAAGTGGAACCTCTGCTTATCTGCTCCCCCCCTCCCCCCCTCTCTGGTGTCACATTTGGCACCTTAAGCCCTGGTTCACACTGGTGCAATTTGACATGTGATTTGACATGTCAAAACGCATGTCAAATTGGCAAGCACTTGCCAGCAATGGCTCCGTCCTAATCGGTGCGACGCCACGTCTGCCGCGCAGCACCGATTTCAAAAAAGAGTTTCTGTACTACTTTTTGCGATTACGGCCCGCGATTTACATTGACATCTGTGCAGAAACCTGTACAGATGTCTTTGTAATCGCGGCCGAAATCAGGACCGACAAGTGGGAGTAAAACCGTGCGAGTTCAGCTGAACTCCTGCAGCCCAGTGTGAACCTGGGCTTAAGGGTGGAGGGGGGGAAACGGGTACTTGTTTTTGACAGGTCCCCTTCCCCACTTCTGGGAGACAATGCCACGGCGCCGTCCTTCGGAAGTTCATCCCCTCCCCCCACCCCTCCTCCTTCCTACGCCACCGGTCCAGTTAGAAAGCGCAGCGCACTTCACGCATGCGCAGTAGGGAACCGGCTGTGAAGCCGAAAGGCGGCAGCACCCCTGACAGCCGATCCTAAAATCAGCTGGAGTGCCGACATCGCGGGGCTCCCAGGACAGGTGAGTGTCCTAATATTAAGGCCTCATGCACACTGGATGTTTTTACAGCTGCTGTTTTTGGCTTCAGACATTTTTTTTCTACAGTCAAACATTCCAGCATGTTCTTCTGTGGGTCCATGCAGAGGCGGCTCTAGGCTTTGTGAAGCCTTAGGCAAAATATAGACACGGGGCCCCACTCACATCCCCAAAATGGGAAAAAAATTCAAGCAAGAAAAATGGCTGCAGAAAGATGCACAGATCTAGCACACAGGTGATCAGCACCCTCCTCACCCATCAGATATATGCAGCCAATAAAAGAATCAGGGACCCAGCAAGGTGACAGCAGGGAACAGAAAACAGGGCAGCGCCGGAGGTGGTGGCAGGCCATCCTGGTGATTAATCACAGGCAAATTAGACGGCCACGAGGCCCCTGTTAGTGCGAGGCCTTAGGTGAACAACTAATTTGCCTAATTAAAGAGCCGCCTCTGGGTCCATGCACACATAGCCTGTTATCAACTGTTTTTGGCTGGGGAGTTTTTTGGCTGTAAAAAAAAAAAAAACACAAAACTAGTGGGTTCTGAGAGGAGTTTTTCAGCTGTAAACATTATAAAAACGTCCAGTGTGCATGAGGCCTAAAAGTCAGTAGCTACAGTATTTGTAGCTGCTGACTTTTAATTATTATTTTTTGCCAAGTCGGAACACCTCTTTAAAGTGGATGTAAACCCTGAAAAAAATAAAAAAAAAACAAAAACAAAAAAAAACTGCAAGACAAAGCCATAATGAGCTAGTATGACTAGCATACTAGCTCATTATGCATTACTTACCTTAGATCGAAGCCCCCGAAACCGTCCACGTCTCCCCCTCCGGGCGCAGTCACCTCGCCGGAAGGTTACTTCCAGGTATCTCCGCTCCAGCGCTGTGATTGGCTGGAGCGGCGAAGACGTCACTCCGCGCATGCGCGCGGGAGCCGTCAAATCCGGCAAGGCTGGATTTGTGAATGGGATTTACAGTGCGCATGCGCCGTACACAATGGTGTAATCCCTTTGTAAAATATCTCCTAGGTTTAGGAGATATCGCAAACACCTACAGGTAAGCCTTAATCTAGGCCTTACCTGTAGGTGTAACTGTTAAAGTGGTTGTAAACCCTCCTTTGCAAATCACTTTAACTTTTGGAAGGGATGGGGGGGGGGCACTCTGCCAGGGTTGCCACCTCATCCCTTTAAACCTGAACACATATGAATTACACAGGTTCTGAGGCTAATTTAATGCAGATGAGGCACCAAGTGAGTTTAATTACCACCTTAACCACTTGACTTACATCGGCACAATGGCAGCAGTGGGCAAATGGGCGTGCAGGTACGTCCCCTTTAATTTGCCATCTTGTGGGCGCGCACGTGCCTGCCGCGTACTCTGTGAGCCCCGCGGACTCTATGTTCGCGGGCGGCCTGCGATCGTGACACGGAGAGGCAGAACGGAGAGATGCCTATGTAAACAAGGCATTTCCCTGTTCTGCCTAGTGACATGCCAGGGATCTACTGCTCCCTGTCATCGGAAGCAGTGATCACTGTCATGTCAGTGGTAGCCCATCCCCCCCCCACAGTTAGAATCACTCCCTAGGACACAGTTAACCCCCTTGATCGCCCCCTAGTGTTAACCCCTTCCCTGCCAGTGTCATTTACACAGTAATCAGTGCATTTCTATAGCACTGATCAATATAAATGACAATGGTCCCAAAATAGTGTCAAAAGTGTCCACCGCAATGTCGCAGTCACGAAAAAAAAAATTGCAAATTGCCGCTATTGCTAGTAAAAAATAAATAAAAAAATGCCATAAATCTATCCCCTATTTTGTAGACGCTGTAACTTTTGCGCAAACCAATAAATATACGCTTATTGCAAATTTTATTTTTGGGATATTTATTATAGCAGGAGGTCAAAAATATTGCTTTTTTTTTCAAAATTGTCGCTCTTTTTTTGTTTATAGCGCAAAAAATAAAAAATCGCAGAGGTGATCAAATACCACCAAAAGAAAGCTCTAATTTGTGGGAAATAAAGGACGTCAATTTTGTTTGGGAGCCACGTCGCATGACCGCGCAATTGTCAGTTAAAACGACGCAGTGCCGAATCGCAAAAAGTGCTCTGGTCAGGAAGAGGGTAAATCCTTCCGGGGCTGAAGTGGTTAATCCGCCACAGAACCTGTGTAATTAATATGTGTTCGAGTTTAGGCTGGGTTCGCACTATTGCGAATTGGATGTGGGTTTTTCGCTGCATCCAATTCGCATGACAGGAGATTGTGACCGGCCATCTATGGATCCGGTTCTCATATCCCCGGGGCGGCTCCAGAGCGGGCGGCTCCATTAGGGCAGCTCCAGAGCGGGCGGCTCCATTAGGGCAGCTCCAGAGCGAGCGGCTCCATCAGGGCAGCTCCAGAGCGGGCGGCTCCATTAGGGCAGCTCCAGAGCGGGCGGCTCCATCAGGGCAGCTCCAGAGTGGGCGGCTCCATTAGGGCAGCTCCAGAGCGGGCGGCTCCATTAGGGCAGCTCCAGAGCGAGCGGCTCCATCAGGGCAGCTCCAGAGCGGGCGGCTCCATCAGGGCAGCTCCAGAGCGAGCGGCTCCATCAGGGCAGCTCCAGAGCGAGCGGCTCCATCAGGGCAGCTCCAGAGCGGGCGGCTCCATCAGAGCTGCTCCAGAGCGGATTGCACAGGGGTCCTGTACGTCTTTGGCTCCATTTTAGGGCCAAATTCAGCCAAATATTCGGCCCTGATTTGTCCCTGGAACGGAGAATGGGGACACACCGGACCCCTTCTGCAAAATGCATCAGAGATGTGAACACAGCCTCAAAAGGGATGAGGTGGTAACACAAGGGGGTGGGGGGCCAACATAGGGGGGGGGGGGGGAGCATGGGCAGCAGGGGGAATCGGCTCTGCATGTAGGGATTAGGCTGTGCCCAGGCACACCTGGCACACCCTCTGCACATGCCTATGGGTATAACTGAGCTCCCTGGGCATCAGGGCTCAGTGGAAGCTACCTATAGGTTGTTGCATATGTACTGTTTTATAAATAATAGACTGTATATTATCCCATTCTATGGATTGGTGGTTTATGCAAAAAAAAAAAAAAGAAGCTTTCTGCACAGAACAACTTAAAAACAGTTTCTGACCACATTTCTTCTTTCATTAAAAAAATTTGAAAGGACAATACAGTCCGTTTCAAATTCAGACGCTTTGGTAAATATGGCTCAATATGTTTGAGGTGAGTGATGATATAAGGGGGTAAGTCATGCACATCGAGCCAAGCTATTCACAATGAGGATTAGACAGAAGTGATTTACCCTTTAAAATGTAGTCCGTTAATAACATGGGAACCTTTTCACTGTCTTCTTTCATCGCAAACAATACTGCAGAGAAAACACATACTGTTAATATTGCATAATCATTGAGACAAACCAGTATAAAAACCTGAAGATCAGGCAAACAGATGAAGAACATATAGTATATTGCCAAAAGTATTGGGACACCCCGCCAAATGATTGGATTCAGATGTTCCGATCACCTCCATGGCCACAGGTGAATAAAATTGCACACCTAGGAAGGAGACGGTTCTACCAACATTCGTGAAAGAACGGGGTGCTCTAGGGTTGCCACCTTTTCTTCAAGTCAAACCTGAACACTTTAGCGGCGCACAGCAATTTTTTTTTATAGTATAAACTATACATACCGTATATACTCGAGTATACGCCGACCCGAATATAAGCCGAGGCACCTAATTTTACCACAAAAAACTGGGAAAACTTATTGACTCGAGTATAAGCCTAGTGTCACCCCATCCCCCATCCCTTTGCCACCTCATCCCTTTAAACCCGAACACATATCAATTACACAGGTTCTGGGGCTAATTTAATGCAGATGAGGCACCAAGTGAGTTTAATTACCACCTTAATCAGCCACAGAACCTGTGTAATTAATATGTGTTCGGGTTTAAAGGGATGAGGTGGCAACCCTACTAGGGTGTCCATCTGCATGCCTCACTGTGCCTCACTTTGCCTCACTGTGTCCATGCCTCACTGTGCCCTACTGTGTCCATGCCTCACTGTGCCTCACTTTGCCTCACTGTGTCCATGCCTCACTGTGCCTCACTTTGCCTCACTGTGCCCATGCCTCACTGTGCCTCACTGTGCCCATGCCTCACTGTGCCTCACTTTGCCTCACTGTGCCCATGCCTCACTGTGCCCTACTGTGTCCATGCCTCACTGTGCCTCACTGTGCTATTGCCTCACTCTGCCCATGCCTCACTGTGCCCAATCTCCCTACCTGATCTCCGGCGCTGTGTGACTAGACTGATGTTTAACATGGGAGTCTATGAAAGGGGTGCCGGTTTTAAAAAAATTGGTGCTCCCCGGCCGTAGATCCCCCGGACAACAATCTTTGCACACTTGTAGAGGAAGAGTGGGGCTACAAGTGTGCCAAGTTTGGGGTCCAGGGGACCTACAGCCGGCCAGAATTATGTGCACAAATGTGAAGATGGACACAGACTCGAGTATAAGCCGAGGGGGGCATTTTCAGCACAAAAAAAGTGTTGAAAGACTCGGCTTATACTCGAGTATATACGATATATTTTGCAATTAAATAACATTTCTAATTATATGAAGTTAATCACAAGAGTCCCCCTTTACATCAGAGTCCACAGAGTTCCCTTACACTGTAAGGTGGGACACTGCAGACTCTGATGTAAGGGAAACACTGTGGCCTCTGGTGTAAAGGGGAACTCTGATGTAAGGGGTGCTCTGAGAACCCGGATTTACCTTGGTGTACTCACTCAGAGGCAGGAGAGAGAAGGGGGGGAGACTTCAGTCACAGACAGGGATGGATGGTGAGCTCACTCACCCCTTGTCAGTCAGCACCTCTCACCACATGTATCTGAGGCTGCTGGACTTTAAATTTCCGGCCCCCACTTTCCTTTTCTGAGGCACAGCGCCAGGGATTGGAGTGTGGGCAGACACAGAGGGGTAGGGGCAGAAGGAAGAGGAGCAGATCGAGCCCTCTCTCCTCTCCCGTCTGTATGTGGGGGGGGGATTGTTAGTGCTGGCTTTGGGCAGTGGGAAAGAGTGTGTGACAGACACTCTCAGCTTAGACAATTGCAGCCAGCAACCCTGTTGGGAGGCCATAGTCCAGTCTGAACAATGTGTCCGAGTTTCAGGCAGTTTGAAACCCGGACGCATGATTCCAAACCCAAACTGTCCGGGTGAATCCTGGACAGGTGGCAACCCCAAGTCGCTCTCAGGAGCTCAGTGGATTCAACCCTGGTTCTGTGAAATTTCCTTGCTACTAAATATTCTACGGTCAACTGTTAGTGGTATTATAACAAAGTGGAAGCAACTGGGAACATCAGCCACCAAGTGTAATATGACAGAGCGGGGTCAGCCCATGCTGAAGATCACAGTGCGCAGAAGTCGCCAACTGTCTGCAGAGTCAATGGCTACACAATGGCCACAACAATGGTGCGTAGAGAGCTTCACGGAATGGGTTTCCATGGTCGAGCAGCTGCATCCAAGCCTTAAATCACAACACCAAGTGCAATGTAAAGCGTTGGATGCAGCTGTGTAAAGTACGCCGCCACTGGACTCCAGAGCAGTGGAGACGTGTTCTCTGGAGTGACGAATCACGCTTCTCTGTCTGATAATCCGATGGATGTGTCTGGGTTTGGCGGTTGCCCGGAGAACGGTACATTGTGCCATTATGGTGTGGGGTCAATTTTCAGGGGTTGGGCTTGGCCCCTTAGTTCCAGTGAGGGGACCTCTTAAGGTGTCAGCATACCAAGACATTTTGGGCAATTTTATGCTCCCAACTTTGTGGGAACAGTTTGGAGACGACCCCTTCCTGTTCCAACATGACTGCGCACCAGCGTACAAAGCAAGGTCCATAAAGACATGGATGAGCCAGTTTGGGGTGGAGGAACTTGACTGGCCTGCACCCCCTGTCTTCTGCCCTACTGATCTCTGTCCACTGCCCTAATAATCCCTGTTCTCCACCCTGCTGACCCAAGTCTTCTGCTCTGTTGACCACTGCTCTCTTCCCTGCTATGCCCCATGATCTGTCCTACTTACCCACTGCACAACTACATGGATGAGTGGGTTTGGGATGGAGGAACTTGACTAGCCTGCACAGAGTCCTGACCTCAACCCAATAGAACACCTTTGAGATGAAATAGGCTCCATGTACACTGAAGCTGATAAACTGCAGTTTATTGGCATTTTGGCGTTTTTTTTAAAAAAAAACATTAACTGCACTCTATGTTAACCTATGTGTTCATGTACACATGGACGTTTTTTAGCGTTCATGAGCAGTGGAGTTAATGGGCTTTTTTCTGAACGCAAGAAATTTGCGTTCAAAGTGCAGTTTTTCGGCGAAAAAAATGCAAAACGCTCAAAAACGCTAATAAACGCAAATAAACGCTCAAAAACACTCAAAACGCAGGTCGCCAGCATTTTTTAGCATTTTTTGATCCATTGAAAAAAAAACGCTAACACTGAAAAACTCTAATAAAAAACGCTGATAAAAGCTATATTTTAAAGCAGCTTTTTCTGCCAAAAATCTGACGTTCAAAACGACCGTTTTTAAGCTTCTGTGTACATGGAGCCTAAAGCCCCGTACACACGGTCGGACTTTTGCCCAACAAACTTCATTTTGAGCAAGTTGGACCAACAATCCGACCCGTGTGTACGCGCCTTTGGACAAACTTTTTTTGCCTTTTTCTTGTTTTCATCGGACAAAAGTTCCGTCTGCAAACGGAAACATTTTTGCCCAACAAAAGTCCGATGGAGCAAAGTCCGACCGTGTGTACAGATAAACAACTAATGTTAAAATCAAACAACAATAGCAGAAGTTGACCAAAGGGTGGCAGTAAAGAGCAGAAAAAACACGCAAAGTTGTAAGAAGTTTTAAGAAAGTTTGCTGAAAAGTCCTGTGGTGTGTATGCTATGGGTGTTCCCAACCAACTCCGTTCGGACAAAAAACCACGGAAAAGTCCGATGGAAGTCCGACCGTGTGTATGAGGCTTTAGAGAGGAGACTGTGAGCCAGGCCTTCTCGTCCTACATCAGTACCTGACCTCCACAAATGCTCTTCTGGAAGAATGGTCAAACATTCCCATAGACACACTCCTAAACCTTGTGGACGGCCTTCCCAGAAGAGTTGAAGCTGTTATAGCTGCAAATGGTGGGCCAACTCAATATTGAACCTTACGGACTCAAGCCTCGTACACACGATCGGAAATTTCCGACAAGAAAACCGTGGATTTTTTCTGATGGACTGTTGGCTCAAACTTGTGTTGCCTACACACGGTCACACAAATGTTGTCGTAATTTCCGACCATCAAGAACGCCGGTGACGTACAAGACGTACGACGAGCCGAGAAAAATGAAGTTCAATAGGCAGTGCGGCTATTCTGCTTGATTCCGAGCATGCGTAGGATTTTTGTGCATCGGAATTGCATACAGACGATCGAAATTTTCCCGACAAGAACCTTTGTTGTCGGAAAAATTGAGAACCAGCTCTAAAAAATTTTTGTTGTCGGAAATTCCGACAGAAAAAGTCAGATGGAGCCTACACACGGTCGGAACTTCCGACCAAAAGCTCACATCGGACTTTTCTTGTCGGAAATTTCCGATCGTGTGTACGCGGCATAAGACTGGGATGCCATTAACGTTCATGTGCGTGTAAAGGCAGGTGTCCCAGAACTTTTGGCACTATAGTGTGTGTGTATATATATATATATATATATATATATATATATATATATATAATGTTTGGGATTCTGAGTAATTTTCTAGCAAATCAAAATGCAGATTTTTACATGTAGGAGAGAAATTTCAGAATCGGCTTGGACAGCTAGTGGTAATAAGTCCGAAACTGAAATATGATAACGGCTCTAGAGCAGTGATGGGGAACCTTGGCACCCCAGATGTTTCGGAACTATATTTCCCATAATGCTCATGCACTCTGCAGTGTAGAGAAGCATCATGGGAAATGTAGTTCCGAAACATCTGGAGTGCCAAGGTTCCCCATCACTGCTCCTAGAGCTTAACTGGTTAAAGTACAGAGGAATAAGACACACCACCCCGTGTCCTTTGGTCTCATGCTTTCATAGTAGGTCAGGTATCATTCTATTAGATTTCACGGAATGCAGTCCACTGAATGCAAAATTCAGGGACCAAACAACAAGAGTACTGCTGTGCGGTCACATGGGGGCAGTATTGTTCCACACAAACATCAGATAAGACCTGGAACTGTTGGCTAAAAAAATTATATAAGAAAAATATAGTCCCAGAACAATTGTCAAATTTATTAACCCCATGCATGCCAAGGTAGAGCAGACTTACTGTTTGTCAGCAACTGCAAGTCTTCCACAGATGGGGGCGTGGCTTTCTTCTCGTATGGGATGACGGTGTTCAAATACTGCGTAAAAATGAGGAGGAGATATTAGACCTGGAAGAGATCCGAGTACTTTCCTGTCACCAAACGAGTGATTATATGAATGGATTATCTGCTATAATGTATATGTATATATATGTGTGTGTATATGTATGTATATATATATATGTGTGTGTGTATATGTGTGTGTATATGTATATATATATATGTGTGTGTATATGTGTGTGTGTATATGTATGTATATATATATATATATGTGTGTGTATATGTATGTATATATATATATATGTGTGTGTGTGTATATATATTAGGGCTGTGGAAATTAACTATTAATTCCTCGATTAATCGATTAATTGTTTTGATCGATCAAAATTCTTTTGATTGGTACTCACCTCTCCACCGGCTTCCGGGTCTTCAGGGAGATCCGGTGACGTCACGGACACCGGCGGGGCTTGCCGTGTCCATCTGAAGGGCTCCTTTGCTGTGCCTTCATATCTGCATGCCGGCGGGACCTTACTATCTGCCACAACGCAAGGGCTGTTACACTTCCCTCTATCACTTCCCTCTATCAACCTGGGATTCTACAGCCATCCACTGGGAGTTGTGATAGTTCCCTTCACGGGACATCTACATGCCGAAGGACTGATGTTAACCCCTCCTCATCTGGATTCAGCAGTGGTATAATTGTACACATTTTTATACCAGTATCATACTTAGCTACATGTTTTTATGACTGCTTTTGCTACCGTTTGGAATTACTCGCACCATTTTTACAGTTTATGTCGCTACATCGATTTTATCTCCAGTGCAATATTTATTTTGTTACCTACTTGAAGACTATAAAAGTTTTAATGCTATTCCCATCGAGCGCTGCCTTTGTGTGTTTTTTGTATCCTGCTATCCATTTTTCCAGTGGTTGGTAGCTGCACTGGGAATCGGCCTGCAAGGAGATCAGCTAAAAGTAGTTGGATCTGTATGTGCGTTATAATTAATCAAAATTAGTCGATTAATCGATTTAAAAAAAAATCGTTTAATCGAACACAAAAATTTTAATCAGTAACAGCCCTAATATATATATATATATATATATATATATATATATATATATATATATATATATATGATTTATGACACCAATAACAAAATAATGCATGCCCAATGCATGCTAAAGGCTTGAGGCTGGGTTCACACCAGTCCGGTGCGAATTCCAGCTCCGTTCTCTGTGCGAAGAGAAGAAGCAGCTGTCCAGCGCATTCCTCTGCGTTGTAGGTGCGAATTAGATGAGCAGGGAGAGGGGGGAGGTATAGTGAAGAGAGGGAAAAAATGCCTGTTCAGAACGAAAGACATCTGCGAATCAGATGCGTGCCCATAGAAGATAATGGGCCTGAATTTGCACCTGAGCCGCACCGCAATGCCTAGAAAACACACACGTTTTTTGGGCAATGCGCAGTGCGAATGCATCGCACATATGTGAACCAGCCTCATTAAAATCAATTTATTTTATAATGTTATGCAAATTGGATGCGGTTTAAGCCGCAACCAATTCGCATAGGTGTGAACGGGGCCTGAAAGGAAACATAAAATCGCACTTGCATAGACTATCCTGTGTTTTAGGTATGGTGGCTCTGCAGTTAGGCCCTTTTCACATCGGGGCAGGAGGTGCATTGGCGGTAAAGCGCCGCTATTTTTAGTGGCGCTTTACCGTCGGATTTGCGGCGCTATTCGGCCGACAGTGGTGCGGTTTTACCCCCCGCTAGCGGCAGAGAAGGGGTTAAATACCACAGCAAAGCGCCTCTGCAGAGGCTCATTGCGGGCAGTATAGCTGCGCTGTCCCATTGATTTCAATGGGCAGGAGCGGTGGAGGAGCTGTAAACACACCGCTCCTTCACCGCTCCAAAGATGCGGCTAGAAGGACTTTTTTTTACCGTCCTGCTAGCGCACCACTCCAGTGTGAGAGCCCTCGGGGCTTTCACACTGGAGAGACAGCAGCGGCTCTTTCAGGGCGCTTTGCAGGCGCTCTTTTTAGCGGTATAGCGCCTGCAAAGCGCCCCAGTGTGAAAGGGGTCTTCAAATATTCACTGTGTTAGTTTCCAAGAGGAGTTCTGTAATTGTTCAGGTTGCCAGTAAAAACCAATGCGCTCCGTCAGTAAATTTTCAATGTTTTGTCAGTAAAAAAATGCTGCAGGAAGTAACTGAAGAAATGTAAAAAAAAAAAAAAAAAAAAATTACAAGTAAATATAATATGCCTTCCTATCTATTTACTAATGCTAGCAGCATAAGGGTTAAATATAATAAAAGAAGAAATAGTGACCATTTTTGCATTAGAATAACACGCTTTCCTATCATTGTGTCCTCCGCCAACTCACCTGCTTCTCGTTCCCAGAATTCCCAAACGTTTGCCTGATTCCCGTCTGCAGGATGTTTGAGAGTCCCTCCATGCTGAAACGCTGCAGAAAAACCAAGGACAGGTCAAGATGGACACAGTAAGGGGGCGACACACTGAAATACCTGCAGCATGGAGTAAGTCCTTCACCTACCTTCATGGGCATCTGGCCGTGTCTCTCGGGGCGGTTGCTCTGAAGGCTCAGCCCTTTCTCTTTCCTTCTTTTCTTCACCAGCTCTCTGTGTTCCTTCTGCCTGTTTTGGACCTCCAGGAGAGCTGTGATGAAGGAATTCTTCACCTCCTTCTCAAACTCCAACTCGTCCCGTCTAGCCAGCTGCTGCACCAGCTCCTCCGAGTAGTCGCAGATGGCTCGCTCCACGCGGTCCAGCAGTTGGGTCAGCTCCTCCCTGCTCATGTGTTGAAGTCCTGCTGGTTGTCAGAAGATGGAGATCACCACAGAGGTGTAAAGGGGTTGTAAAGGTTTTTTATTTTCTAAATGGGTTCCTTTAAGCTAGTGCATTGTTGGTTCACTTACCTTTTCCTTCCATTTCCCTTCTAAATGTTTTTTTTCTTTGTCTGAGTTTCTCACTTCCTGTTCCTCCTCAGTAAGCTTGCCCCCATCATCCGAGCCGTTCTGGCTGGGGGGGTTAGTCAGCGTGCCCGCCCCCTCCCTTGGGACTACATCCCTGTGGGGAGACACTGAACAATAACAGCGTCTCCCTGCAGGGATGTAGTCCCAAGAGAGGGGGCGAGCACGCTGACTAACCCCCAGCCAGAACGGCTTGGATGATGGGGGAAAGCTTACTGAGGAGGAACAGGAAGTGAGAAATTCAGACAAAGAAAAAAAACATTTAGAAGGGAAATGGAAGGAAAAGGTAAGTGAACCAACAATGCACGAGCTTAAAGGAACCTATTTAGAAAATAAAAAACAAACCTTTACAACCCCTTTAACCAAGAAAATTACAGTATATGGCCCTCCAGTTACCACAGACAAACCCCATGTCATGAGAGACCCAAAACATTGCTGGCAAAAGCACAGAAAAAGTATTTTAACTGCTTACTTGCAGTGTTTTCCTTTCTATACCAGGGGGTCTCCAAACCTTCTAAGCAAAAGGCCAGTTTACTGTCCTTCAGACTATAGGAGGGCCGGACTGTGGCCAGTGGAAGTAGAATAGGTCCTGCCGTCAGTGGGAAAAGATAATGCCCCGTTGATTGTTTAAGTGAGTGTAATTACGCCCAGTTAATTTGTGTTTGTGGGAGGAAATGTGCCCCATCATTGATGTCATTGAGCCCCATTGTTGGTATCATTGGGGGGAATTGTGCCCCATCATTAGTGTCTTTGGGCCCCTTTGTTGGTATTCTTGGGAGGAATTTTGCCCCATCGTTGATGTCATTGAGCCCTATTGTGGGTATCATTGGGAGGAATTGTGCCCCATTGTTGATGTCATTGGGAGGAATTGTGGCCCATTGTTGGTGTCAGTGGGATGAATTGTGCCCCATTGTGGGTATCATTGGGAGGAATTGTGCCCCATTGTTGATGTCATTGGGAGGAATTGTGGCCCATTGTTGGTGTCAGTGGGATGAATTGTGCCCCATTGTTGGTGTCATTGGGAGGAATTGTGCCCCATTGTTGGTGTCATTGGTAGGAATTGTGGCCCATTGTTGGTGTCATTGAGCCCTATTGTGGGTATCATTGGGAGGAATTGTGCCCCATTGTTGATGTCATTGGGAGGAATTGTGGCCCATTGTTGGTGTCATTGGGAGGAATTGTGCCCCATTGTTGGTGTCATTGAGCCCTATTGTTGGTATCATTGGGAGGAATTGTGCCCCATCGTTGATGTCATTAGGCCCCATTGTTGGTGTCAATGGGAGGAAATGTCCCCCGTCGTTGATTTCATTGAGCTCCATCGTTGGATTTACAGGAAGGAAATGTACCCCATCGTTGATGTCATTGGGTCCCATCATTGGTGTCATTGGGAGGAAATGTACCCCACTGTTAATGACATCGGGCCCCATTGTTGGTATCATTGGGAGGAATTGTGCCCCATCATTGTCATTGGGCTCCATCTTTGGTGTAATTTGGAGGAACTGTGCCCCATCATTGATGTCATTGGGCCCCATTGTTGGTGTCATTGGGAGGAATTGAGCTCCCTTCATCGTTGTCAAAGGGAGGAATTATGCCCCATATTTGGCTTCAGTGGATGAAATAGTGCCCCAAGGGCCAGATAAAAGCAAGCAAAGGGCCACATCTGGATCCCAGGCTGCAGTTTGGGGACCACTGCTATAAAAAAATAAAAATAAAACTTTACATATTTTCTTAATACAAAAAGGTACACGTCCTAAAAGCACACCAATGCTCCGATACATATAATTGGAAATAAATAGAATTCATAGTGATGTCCTTGTGCCCTAAAGCAGGATGATTCATACAAATTCCTTTTCAGTAGAATTTCTTCAAAAAGGAATTTTCGTGATCCTCTCCCCTCTTGGGGCTTCCCTGGCAGGGAGTATCTTTTGAAGAAATTCTATTGAAAATTCATTTGTAGGAATCCTGCTTTAGGGCACAAGGTGGGCATTGGTGGGCATTTAGGATTTGTACATTTTATTCTTTTGTATTAAGAATATTTGGAACTTTTTATGTTCTTTTTTTTTTGGCTGTAAAAAAAGTGGAACTTTACCCGTAACAACTTAAAAAAAAAATGATGTTCTTTAGCAAGCAACATACATTGCACATTAATAATTATGCTACTAACATTACCGTGTGCTATAAATGGCCTCCAGCATTGCAACTAGGGCAGCCATTTTGCTGAAACCTAGAGCCCCCGAGCAGCAGTAAATCATTTAGCTTTTAGCAGATCAGCCTTTAGTGGCTTTGATTTTCAGCACAATGCCGAAAATGGAGAGTAACTGAGCATGTGCAGAGCAGAGTGTATTACCGGATTTGGGCACTTTTTTATTTTTTATTGTGAGAATGCCATTAACAAGAACAATGGCCGCAACAAGAAACACAATATACAGTATGCAGAGCAGGGACAAGATCATCCAGTGCCCAGGGCAAAGATGCCAAAATAACCCCCCCCTGCCCCTCATTATGTGCAAGCTTATGAGGGAGAGGGAAGGGGGATAGAGCACAGCCTGCACCTCCTTCCAGCTCTCTCCTCTTCTCTTTGCCGCTTCCAGCGCTGGGCTGACAGAAGTAGTGATGCCGCTGTCACTACTCCTGTCAGCTTTATAGTAAAAGGAACTTGCGCCCCCATCCCTAAAATATACGCTGCGCCCAGGGCAGCTGACCCTTCTTTTAACCACTTACGGACCACCCACCGTGGATATACGTCGCTAATAAATGCCGTTGTTATGGCAGCACTTTAAACGTCACTCCCGCCCAACGGCCTTAAAGGGACAATTTTTTTTTTATTGAAATAATAGGATTTTTATAACAGCTTACCTGTAAAATCCTTTTCTTGGAGTACATCACGGGACACAGAGCGACATAGTCATTACTAATGGGTTATATAGTTACCGTCAGGTGGTGGCACTGGCAACTTCCAAAACCGGAAGTACCCTCCCCTATATAAGCCCCTCCCATCCGGGAGCACCTCAGTTTTGTAGCAAAGCAATAAGTGTCCCCAAAAGAGGGGTGGGAGCTCTGTGTCCCGTGATGTACTCCAAGAAAAGGATTTTACAGGTAAGCTGTTATAAAAATCCTATTTTCTTTTTCGTACATCACGGGACACAGAGCGGCATAGTCATTACTAATGGGATGTCCTAAAGCAATGCCAAATGAGGGGGGGGATACACCATATATAAGCTGAGCGCTATCAGACATGAGGATCTTTTGCGGCCTGCAACACACTGCGCCCAAAGGCGACATCCTCCTGACTTCTAACGTCCACCTGGTAGAACCTAGTAAACGTGTGTACGGAAGACCATGTTGCGGCCTTACAGATTTGAGCCAGGGAGGCCTGGTGATGCACTGCCCATGAAGTTCCAACTGCTCTTGTGGAGTGCGCTCTAACTTTGAACGGAGGCGGTCTCCTTCTCAAGCCATAAGCTTGCATAATGACCTGTCGAATCCACTTGGCTAAAGTAGATTTTGACGCTGCCTGACCCTTTCTGGGGCCTTCCGGCAGAATAAACAAAGTATCCGTTCTGCGAATCTGAGCAGTGGCTTTTAGATAAGCTTTAACTGCTCTTACTACATCCAAAGAATGCAATAACTTTTCCTCCACCGAAGTAGGTTTGGGGAAAAAAGAAGGAAGAACCACATCTTGGTTCAAATGAAACCTCGATACCACCTTAGGAAGAAAGGCTGGATGAGGACGTAACACTACTCTGTCCTTATGGATAACCAGATATGGCTCCCTACAGGACATAGCTGCTAATTCCGATACTCTTTTAGCCGAACAAATGGCTACTAGAAAAATCAATTTCCTGGTGAGAAGCACCAAAGAAATATGCTGTAATGGTTCAAATGGTTGTTTCTGTAGAACCGACAGAACCAAGTTTAGATCCCATGGACATATGGGAATATTAACCGGAGGACTAATACGCATCACTCCTTATCTAAAGGCTTTGACTAGTGAATGCGAAGCCACGGGCCTTTGAAAAAATATTGACAAGGCCGAAAACTGACCTTTGATAGTACTCAAGGCAAGCTTCCTATCTACAGCCCATTGTAGGAAGTCCAGACTCCTACCTATTACGTACTTATGTGGATGCCATTTCTTGGCCTCACACCACGCGATGTATGCCTTCCAGATTCTATAGTAGATCTGCCTGGATACCGGCTTCCTGGCATTGATCATGGTAGATACCACAGGATTAGAGAGCCCTCTCTTTTTTAGAATGTGGGCTTCAATAGCCAGGCCGTCAAACCTAGGGCTGGTAAGGAAGGGTGGTATATCGGTCCTTGCGAAAGCCGGACGACGTGGGAGAGTCCAAGGACTCCCCACTGAAATTTTACAATCTCCGCGTACCACGCTCTTCGGGGCCACGCTGGAGCCACCGGAATCACTGGTTTCTTTTCTACCCTGATTCTGCGGAGTAATCGAGGTAACCATTGGCGGTGTGAATGCATATATCAGCTTGAACTGATCCCAAGGGAACACTAGGGCATCCGAGCCGCAAGCTAGGGGATCCCTTGTCCGAGAGACAACCCTGTCCCCCTTTGCGTTGAATCTGGATGCTAGAAGATCTACATCCGATGTTCCCCACCGCTGACATATTGTCCAGAAAACCTCGGGGTGAAGGGACCCTTCCTCTGGGCCTAATTGCTGGCGACTTAGAAAGTCCGCCTTCCAATTCTCCACTCCTGGAATGAATACCGCAGATATGGCTGGGACATATTCTTCTGCCCATTTCAGGATGTAATTTACTTCCCTCTGGGCTGCACGACTCCTGGTGCCCCCCTGATGATTGATATATGCCACTGCTGTGGCATTGTCTGATTGAAATCTGACAGGGGACCCTTGGAGTTTGGATGTCCATGCTACTAGGGCATACCGGGCTGCTCGAATCTCTAAGAGATTGATGGGCAGGGCCTTTTCTGCATCCGACCATCTGCCCTGGAGAGACTATTGCTCCAGTACTGCTCCCCAGCCTATAAGGCTGGCATCTGTAGTGACCACCTTCCAAGAAACCGGACTGAAGGATTTCCTTTTTTCCAGATTCTGGGGAACCAACCACCAACGGAGGCTCTTGCGAACGGAAGGGGACAAGGACATTGTAAGTCTAGGGCCTGAACTTTTTTGTTCCAGGCTGACAGTATGGCCCTTTGCAACTTCCTTGAATGGAATTGACCGTAGGGTACTGCTTCGAATGATGCCACCATTTTTCCCAGCAGCCTCATATACAGGCGTATGGACGGCTGTCTTTTTTGTACCCACTAAGTGGATCAAATCTTTCAAAGACAACACCTTTCCTCGAGGCAAGAAAATTTTTCTCTGGCCTGAATCCAACCTTAGCCCCAAGTATTCCAGACTTTTGACTGGTTTTTAGGGCTGACTTGTCTCGGTTGATAATCCAACCGTGAGATTCCAGATACTTGATCGTCTTGTGAACGACCACGTCTAGTTTTTTCACTGAGTGGTCTATCAGCAACAAGTCATCCAGATATGCCATTATCATTACACCTTGTGTTCTTAGATTGGCCAATAAAGGGCCAGAATTTTTGTGAACACTCTTGGTGCTGTGGCCAAACCGAAGGGTAAGGCTCTGAACTGAAAATGGCGCCCTTCTACTGCAAAGCGTAGAAATTTTTGGTGGACTGGAAAGATGGGAATGTGCAAATAAGCATTTTTGATGTCGATCGTGGCTAACCAATCCTCCCCTTGTAGGGCAGTGGCCACCGATCGGATCGACTCCATCGGAAAGTCCTGATATACAGGAATTTGTATAGCCCTTTTTAGAATTAATATGGGCCTCCCGTCCGCGTTTGCTTCGGGACTGTAAAGAGGTTTGAGTAAAACCCGAACCCTCATTCTTCCAGGGGAACCTCCATAATTACTCCTTGGAGCAATAGTTGTTCTAGTGCCAACAGGAGGGACTCTCTCTTCCGGGGATCCCTTGGCACGTTTGACCTCAAAATGGGAAGGAGGGGAGTCTTTTAACTCCAAACTGTATCCCAAACCTACTGCGGAGAGCACCTATCTGTCTTGATCGTGTCCCGCCAGGTCTCCTGCGAACAACTGGAGTCCTCCCCCCACCCGACTGAGTGGGGGCTTCAATGAATTTAACTTTGGGGGAGGTTTTGTACCTCCCCTGACCCAGGGTTTCTCATTACCCTGCTACTGTCCCTGTTTTTTACCCCCGGGATTTAACCGAGGAGGCCGTCGGAACTGTTACACAGCCGATGCCCCAGGGACTGGAGAAGCAGGCCTCTTAAAGAGGGACCTCTAACTCTGCTTTTAACCGGCAAGAGCGTATTTTTACCGCTGGAAATTTTCTGGATATATTTGTCCAGGTTTTCCCTGAATAAGCGTTCACCATGAAATGGGACGCTAACCAGCCATTCTTTACAGGGAGCTTCAGCAGACCAGTTTTTGAGCCATAGGAGCCTACGCATATGTACTATAGACAGCGTAAGGCGGGAGGCCTGATGGACTGAATCCTCTATGGCGTCAACCGCAAAGCCTAAGGCTCTAGGTAGATCAGCTAGGGCAAAGCCTGCTGATCTGTCAAGTCCCTCAAGACCTGTTTCAACTGATCCTTCACTGCTTAGCAGACCCCAATAGCTGCTACTGCTGGTTGTATCACCAAGCAGATTTTCATAAGGACTCCAATCTTTTATCTATTGGGTTCTTGAACATTTGGACATTATCCACTGGACATGTCAGTGATTTATACATACAAGAGATGGCTGCGTCCACTGTAGGGACCTTCCATTTTTTTTTTTTTTTTTTTTGATGAACTTATCCTCCATGGGATAGACCACCGGAAATCTCTTGGGGGAATAAATATTTTCTCAGGACGTTCCCAATCTTGGTAAATGAGCCCTTTCAGTAAAGGGTGAAGTGGAAAAGAACAAACAGTCTGGGGGCTTCTAGCGACCCCAACGAGGATACAGTAGTGGTTGATGGTTCCGCAAGGTGCATTTTTAAATGCTGATCGGACCATGTTAGTCAGAGACTGAACCCATAATCTTTCAGCTTGAGATGCTGAGAAAAGGTTCCCCCACTGTTGATTCCTCTATAACAGAATCAACCTCATCCTGATCCCCTTCAGGCAGGTCGATCCCTGTATGGGACTGTTGCTCTGCTAACAGGCACTCTGAAGGAGGAGACGGAGATCGGGCGTGCTTTCCCTGACAGGGATGCAGCGATAAATGTTGACAATCTCTCTCTAATCCTCCCAGAGCTGAGGAAAAAACCTCCTCTGTTACATACACAGGAGCAGGTGACTGAGGACAGCCACAGTACCAAGTACCCCTGCGGGGTCTCTACGGTCACTTACCTCTGAACTTCAGGGGAGACTGGTGCAGCAGGAGTATGCCCAAGATCCTCAGAGCCCGATGAGACCCCCTTCGCTTCCTGGAAGATTCAGTTCCGGAGCTACTGGACGGCATATTCCTAAGCCTAAAGCTGAGGTATTCCAGCCGTAATACACCACTTTTACTGAGAATAGTCTAGCACAATTGCTGCTATATAACAGTTGGTGTCTACTAATGTGCCTTTCTAGGGGATGCCTGTATCAACCGCTTGCTGTATGCCTTTAAATGTTGCCAGCTCTGTCTCTGTACTTCATAGCCAGCTTACTCAATAATGTGGCTTTTTAAAAACCTGCTGGGACGCCCGCACATGCGCAGAAGCGCTGCGGCGCGCACAGAGCGTCATCCCCCAGGCCCCGCCCCTTTTTCCGGCCACCTCTATATATAAAGGCGCGTGCACGCGCACGCGCGCGGCCACGTGCGCCTCGGCGCTAATTTTCAAACATGGAAACCAGGGACAGGAGCCAGGGCCCCCTTTGCCGCAGGCCGGGGGATAGACGAACACTGCAACATGGCAGAGGAAACAGTTTCCTGTAGGAGAACTCACCAGCTGCCTGGACTTTGTTCTCTGAGAAGAAACTAGTCCATATGACAAGAAAAACATTCCACAGCGGCCTCTAGTGGACAAACACAGGTACCGCAGTTTAATATACTAAACATATATAAAAAAACATTCCCTTTTTTTTTTTTTTTTTTTTCTTGACCACCATTAAAAATTATTACATTTTTTTAGTAGTTACAGGCATGCACAGATATTAGCGGGAATACCGTTAGGTAACAGACAGAAAGACAAATTAGGCTTGGGGGTCCCGCAATAGAACCAAGTTCCTGGGGGCCCCCACTTACCTGTTCCCCGCCGCAGGACTTTGTTTGGTCCACAAAAGCCCAAACTTCACCTATCACGGCAGGCATTGTAATCAAACCTTCAGGGACCGGGTTCCCAAGGATTCCACTCCCCTGGAACTGTATAGCACCCTGCACAGAAAACATCTTGGTCGTGGGTATGACCAGAGCTCTGGATCCCAGGGTCCAGCTCTCCTAAGAGAAGCATTACAGGCAGAACCTTGCTCTTCTCTGCAAGGCCCGGGTACCGACCGTTTAGCTATGAAGCTTTTTTGGTCGGATCCGGAATAGCTTACTGAGGCCCAAAAGAACCTGTACGCAAGCTCAGTGAAAAACACATGTTTCTTCTTGGCCAACACCTTAGACACTGGCAAAAAACTGAGGTGCTCCCGGATGGGAGGGGCTTATATAGGGGAGGGTACTTCCGGTTTTGGAAGTTGCCAGTGCCAGCACCTGACGGTAACTATATAACCCATTAGTAATGACTATGTCGCTCTGTGTCCCGTGATGTACGAAAAAGAAAAAAGACTTTTTTTTCTTTTTTTTTTTATTGCTTTTAAGTGTAAATGTAAGATCTGAGGTCTTTTTGACCCCCAGATCTCACATTAAAGAGGACCTGTCATGCTTTATTTCTATTACAAGGGATGTTAACATTCCTTGTAATAGGAATAAAAGTAATCCAAATTTTTTTTTTTTAAAAGGGACAGTGTAAAAATAAAACGTAACATATCTCACAAAAAAAAACAAAACATTTAAAGCGCCCGTCTCTCTGTCCTCGCACGCAGAAGCGAACGTAGACGTAAGTCGCACCCACATATGAAAACGGTGTTCAAACCACACATGAGGTATCGTCGCGATCGTTAGAGCGAGAGCAATAATTCTAGCCCTAGACCTCCTCTGTAACTCAAAACTGGTAACCTGTAGACATTTTTAAACGTCGCCTTTGGAGATTTTTAAGTGTCAAAATTTGTCGCCATTCCACGAGCGGGTGCAATTTTGAAGCGTGACATGTTGGGTATCAATTTACTCGGCGTAACATTATCTTTCACAATATAAAAAAAAAAATTTAAATTGGGCTAACTTTATTATTATTTCAGGTAATTGTATAGCGCTGTCAATTTACGCAACGCTTTACATGTACATTGTACATTCACATCGGTCCCTACCCTCAAGGAGCTTACAATGTAATACTCCCTAACTCACATTCATATACTAGGGACCAATTTCTTTATCGTACACCACGGGACACAGAGCTAGTCATTACATAATGGGTTAAGGGTCACCAGCGGTGATTGGACACTGGCACAACCAATGGAAGACAGTTCCCCTCCATATAACCCCTCCCATCAGGGAAGTACCTCAGTTTTTTCGCCAGTGTCGAAAGGTGTTGGACGCGTTAGGAGGTGCTAAAGGAAAGCTCTACCAAAGAGACCCTCTGGGGGTAAAAGAGCTATGCTTTCGGATCCATCCAAGACGCCTACAAATGAGCTGAATCTGGATGGGATCCGGGCCTCATCCATGAGGCGTCGCCTGTAATGTCTCTCTTCGGAGGACTGGGCTCTAAGATCCAGCACTTTCGCTATTTCGCTATAAAGTCCTGGTAAGAGTCTTGTACAAGGCCCAGGGGAGAGGTATCCTTTAAATAGGAACCCATATCCCTGAAGGTTGGCACACATAGCCCACCGTGAAGGGTGAAGTTTGGTATCTGTCTGAAATCTTTCAGCAGAAAAACCTGCGGCGTGGATAAGGTGAGATTAGAAGGTCCATAACTAGGTTGGGACCTTTTTCAAAAAATGGATGTCTTCTTTTTTTCCACCACTGGGGGGAGTAAAGAGCTGAATATACTCACCTCACTCTGTTCAGTGTCGGCTTCGGCGAAGTACACTGCTCGTCACCTCCGCTGCTGAGCTTGCTGGGGCACCCCGATCCTCCTTTCGGTGGCCGACCAGACACCTGCAGATGCAGGTAAGTGGGAACAAGGGCTGATGAGAGTCCTCTCTCACTATGGCCACCGCCATAGCGCTAAGGGCCGCGGGAGCGCGCTTTATCGGAGGGGGGGGGGGCGAAGGCGTGCGCGGGCACGTGGCGCGCGCAGGCACAGAAACGGCGCCAAATTTAAAAGACTGTCAGTGTGAGAAGCACTGCAGCAGCAAGCAAGCTCGTTAGTTCTCTTGTTCCTGGCAGAGAAACACAGCAGCTATACAGGGACGTAAGACTCCATGTGGTTGGATTGGGTACTTCCTAGAAGACATCCATGTTATGCATAGTTATGTGTTAAAAGTTGCATACTTAATGTATTTGCTAAACTGAACACGGTAGTATATGCATTTAGGTACCTTGTATTTTGTCTAAACAGTAAGCCTTCCAGGGGAAGTAATACGGACAAAAAGAGATAAGAAAGCACCGCCGCCTGAGAGGAGGCTCTAACTGTGCTGACTCGGTACCTTTCTCTCCTGTGTTGCTAAATGCACCTGTACAGGATGAGCCATTACCTCTGTCAGGTATGGCGGCTTCCCCAGTGAAGCCTGGGCCTGTATATGTCACTGAGGACACTTTATCAGCTGCCCCAAATAATCTGGAGGAAAAAATTGCTACCTTAATCGCTAAGTCCTCTAAAAAGGGACAATAAGCGAAGCCGGTCTCTTCCAGTATTGGACCTCCCTTCAGAAGTACCTGAGGGAGGAGGATGAGGAGGAGGAGGCTACATCAGCAGAGGATGAGGAGCCAGATTTTAAGGTCACAGGTACAATGCTATAGCAGTGCATTTAAGTTAACCTCTGCGGAGGTAACGGAATTACCTGTCTCCTCCCTAGGGTCATTAAGATCCCTGCAAGGTGCATGCTCCTTCCCGGTTCATCCGTTACTAGAGGATCTAATATACGCAAACTGGCAACATCCAGATAAGCGTTTCTCACCTCCAAAAAGGTTTAACATTCTTATCCTATGGGGGAAATTTTTTTTTTAAAGAAATGGAGCCTGCCTGCGGTAGTTGCGGCTATTTCTTGTGTAAATAAAAACCTGACATGTCCGGTGGATAATGTACAAGGGTTTAAAAGATCCTTCTGAGAAGAAGTTGAAATCCTCCTTCCTTTTGGCCGGCTCAATTACCCAACCTGCGGTAGCAGCGGTCGGTATGGGTCAGGTCATCAGCCAACAGGTAAAGCAGGGGCTGAAGGAACTGCCTTCAGAGCAGGCTAGAAATTGGGAAAATTTGCCTAAAGCCCTATGCTTCACAGTGGATGCCATGAGAGATTCTATCATACAGGCATCACGCCTTACACTCCAGCTGGTACAGATGCGCAGAGTACTTTGGCTTAAGCATTGGTCAGCGGAAACCCCATGCAAAAAGCTGTTGGCAAGTTTCCCGTTCCATGGCGAACGCCTATTTGGGGAAGATTTAGAAAAATATATACAGAAGATCAAGTGGTAAAACGACTTTTACCTGAGAGAAAGAAAAACAAGAGATCTCCAACCAGTGGCGGCGGCCTGTTTTAGCCGCCCACAAAAGCCAAGGGGCAAGCTCAGAAGAACAAGAAGCCGTGGGGTGCAAGAGCTAATAAGCAAGCCCCCAAAGCCTCTCAGTGAAGGGGCGCCCCCGCTCGGCCGAGTGGGAGGAAGGCTTTGTCAGTTCTGAGCAACTTGGTGGTCAGAAATCCAGGACAATTGGGTAGTATCCACAATATCCTCAGGGTACAAACTGGAATTTCGAGAGATCCCATCTTCTCAATTCCGAGGTTCAAGACTCTCCAAGGATCCACAAAAAAGAGAATCCTTCTTCAAAGGTTTGAATCACTTAATGGCTCAAGGGGTAGTTACAGACGTACCCCAAAAAAGAGCGAGGTTCAGGTTTTTACTCAAACCTCTTTGTGATTCCAAAGCCAAATGGAGATGTCAGACCCATCCTGGATCTAAAATCCCTAAATCGGTTCCTGAACGATCACCATTTTCGAATGGAAACGATCCGATCCGTGGCCGCCACTTTAAAGGGCGGAAAATTCATGGCGCCCATAGATATCAAGGACGCACATTTACACATACCCATCCTCCCCGCTCACCAAAGATTCCTAAGGTTTGCGGTAGAAGATCGCCACTTTCAATTTGTGGCTCTGCCGTTTGGTGTAGCCACCGCGCCCATAGTATTCACAAAGGTGCTAGCTCCTCTGTTAGCAAACCTAAGAACACGGGGCATTGCGGTAACAGCCTATCTAGACGATCTACTAGTAATAGATCAGTCAAAGGAGGGATTGGGTCACGCTGTACACACTACAGTAGGATACCTGGAGCATTTAGGATGGATTATAAATTTACAAAAATCCTCTCTCCAGGCCCAAAGAAGGATAGGGTACCTGGGCATGATCATAGATACAGCCCAAAACGGGGTATACCTGCCAGAACCGAAGATACAGTCTCTGAAAGACCTGATCCACAAGGTCAAAGCAAACAAGAGGCCGTCTGTTCGCCTTTGCATGAGACTATTGGGAAAGATGGTAGCCTCCTTCGAGGCGGTCCCTTACGCCCAGTTTCATTCGAGACTACTTCAAGGCAATATTTTAGCTTCCTGGAACAGGAAGAGCCAAGCTCTGGATATACCCATGCGCCTGTCCTCACAAGTACGCCACAGCTTCGATTGGTGGCTAGAAGCCAGGAATTTACGGAAGGGAAAGTCCTTCCTCCCAGTGGCCTGGAAGGTGGTATCTAGGGATGCCAGCCTATCGGACTGGGGTGCAGTATTCGAGGAGGCTTCTACCCAGGGAACCTGGGCCAAGACTCAGGGGATCCTGCCCATCAATGTGCTAGAGATCCGGGCGGTATATCTAGCCCTCAAAACCTGGACATACAGGTTACAGGGCTACCCAGTTCGGGTTCAATCCGACAATGCTACTGCAGTAGCTTACATCAATCACCAAGGAGGCACCCGCAGTCGGGCAGCCCAAAGAGAGGTGAACCGGATCCTGGCATGGGCAGAAGAGCATGTACCTTGCCTTTCTGCAATCTTCATTCCAGGGATGGAAAATTGGCAAGCAGACTACCTGAGTCGTCAGCAGCTGCTACCAGGGAGTGGTCTCTTCACCCCGAGATCTTTCAGGCCATATGTCTGAGATGGGGAAACCCAGATGTAGACCTGCTAGCTTCCAGGTTCAACAAGAAATTGGACAACTTTGTGTCCAGATCGAGAGATCCTCTAGCCTACGGGACAGACGCTCTAATAATACAGACGCTCTAATAACTCCATGGAATCAGTTCTCACTGATCTAGGCATTCCCTCCGATCCCTCTTCTACAAAGACTGCTTCGCAGGATCAAGGAGGAGGGAATACCAGTAATCCTAGTGGCCCCAAACTGGCCCAGGAGGCCTTGGTACGCCGAGATTGTAAAAACGGCGATAGGAAGGCCCTGGAAGTTTCCACTCCGACACGACCTGCTGTCACAGGGTCCAGTATTCCACCCTTCCTTACAAAGGCTAAAGTTGACGGCCTGGCTGCTGAGACCCACATTTTTAAAAAGAGAGGGGTCTCTGGTCCGGCTCTTTCTACGCTCATTAATGCTAGAAAGCCAGCCTCCAGACTCATCTATCAGAGAGTCTGGAGAGCATACGTTTCCTGGTGTGAATCCAGATGTTGGAATCCTCAGAAATATGAAATAAGCAGGATTCTTGCTTTTTGCCAGTTAGGAGTGGATATGAATTTAGCCCTTAGCACCATCAAAGGGCAAATATCGGCTCTATCAGTCTTCTTTCAGAGACCATTGGCAACTCACTCCCTAGTTCGGACATTCATTAAGGGGGTACTGAGGATAAATCCTCCAGTTAGGTCTCCCTTGTGTCCATGGGATTTGAATTTGGTATTGTCAGTGTTGCAAAAGCAACCTTTTGAACCTATTCGCCATATTTCTTTAATTATATTAAGTAGGAAGTTGGCCTTTCTGATTGCTATAGCTTCTGCTAGGAGAGTATCAGAGCTAGCAGCTCTTTCTTGTAAAGAGCCTTATCTAATTTGTCACAAGGACAAAATCGTACTACGACCCCATCCGGCTTTTCTACCTAAGGTGGTGTCGGCTTTTCACTTGAATCAAGACATTGTTCTGCCTTCCTTTTTTCCAAACCCGCGGACGGCGGGGGAAAAATTATTACACTCTCTAGATCCAGTGAGAGCGGTAAAGGTGTATCTGCAAGCAACCGCTCAGATACGTAAAACAGATGTTTTGTTTATTTTACCAGATGGGCCCAAGAAGGGCCAAGCGGTATCAAAATCCACCATTTCCAGGTGGATTAGACAAGTAATTATTCAAGCTTATGGTTTAAAGAACAGGACTCCTCCTTTTCCTGTTAAGGCGCACTCTACCAGGGCGATAGGTGCTTCATGGGCAGTGCACCACCAGGCTTCGATGGCTCAGATCTGTAAAGCTGCAACTTGGTCTTCAGTCCACACATTTTCCAAATTCTATCAAATAGATGTGAAAGGACATGAGGATTCCGCCTTTGGGCGAAGTGTGCTGCAGGCAGCAGTATAGGGCTTCTGGTCCGCAAGCGGCCTGTTTTGATCTGTGTCTCCCCCCCTTCATATGAGCATTGCTCTGGGACGTCCCATTATGTAATGACTAGCTCTGTGTCCCGTGGTGTACGATAAAGAAAATAGGATTTTTATAACAGCTTACCTGTAAAATCCTTTTCTTGGAGTACACCACGGGACACAGAGGTCCCCCCCTTCTTATGGGAACCTTACTGCTTTGCTACAAAACTGAGGTACTTCCCTGATGGGAGGGGTTATATGGAGGGGAACTGTCTTCCATTGGTTGTGCCAGTGTCCAATCACCGCTGGTGACCCTTAACCCATTATGTAATGACTAGCTCTGTGTCCCGTGGTGTACTCCAAGAAAAGGATTTTACAGGTAAGCTGTTATAAAAATCCTATTTTTAGACAGAAACAAATGAACCTACCAGCATGTCTTTGGAGTGTGGGAGGAAACCGGAGCACCCGGAGGAAACCCACGCAGACACAGGGAGAACATGCAAACTCCAGGCAGGTGGTGTCGTGGTCAGGATTCAAACCAGCAACCCTTTTTACTGCAGTGCTGTTTTATTAATTTTTTTAATCCAAAAATTATTATTTTTTTTCCCCCAAAAATTGCATTTGTAAGACCACTGCGCAAATACGGTGTGACATAAAGTATCGCAACGACCACCATTTTATTCTCTAGGGTGTCTGAAAAAAAAATATATATATATATATATATATATATATATATATATATATATATATATATATATATATATATATATATATATATATATATATATATATATATATATACACACACATACACACACACACACACATAATGTTTGGGGGTTCTAGGTTATTTTCTAGCAAAAAAATAATGATTTTAACTTGTGAGCACAAAGTGTAAAAAAATAGGCCCGGTCCTTAAAGCGGAGGTCCAGCTGTAAAAAAATAAATAATTAAAAGTCAGCAGCTACAAACACTGTAGTTGCTGACTTTTAATAAGCACACTTACCTGCCCAGGGTGCCCACGATGTCGGCCACCCGAGGCCGATCCGTCCCTCGGATCGGGTCCCGGCGCCGCCATTCGAAAGTAAGGGAAACAGGCAGTGGAGCCTTGCAGCTTCACTGCCCGTTTCCTACTGCGCATGCGCGCAGCGCTTTGTGAATGGCCGGCTGTCTTCTGGGACACACGCAGGTCCCAGAAGACAGCGCGCCCAAATGTCCCAGAAGACAACGCGAGGAGGAGAAGACAGAAGATCACTGCGGAATAGGAAGTGGCAGATTAGGATGATCTGCCTAGCAACAGCCAATGCTGGTAAGTATATATATATATATATATATATATATATATATATATATATTATAATTTATTTTTTTTAATTTTTTTTCTAATTTTTTGGAGCCTTTTTGTCTATTTTTTTTTTTTTTAGGGTGGACCTCTGCTTTAAGTGGTAATAGGTGAGACCTGAACTCCATTACTCAACAACCAAGGGCAAGCAAAATTCTGTTTTTTTTTTGTTTTTTTGTACCAGGAATAACAGTCAGTTTTACTGATATGATTCACATATAAATGCAAGAAGACCGGATGAGTGATGTCACAAAGGAAGGGCAGTGCTGTATGTGAGCTTTGTTGTGCTTTGTCTAAAAGGCACCTATATGCCTTATGACTCATTTCCAGCAGGTGGCGCTCTGAGTACATACTGCAGCTCTTGCAAATGCGCAACAATAGAAATTGGTTGTTGCATTCATATTGTCTCATATTGGGATTAAAAGGAGTGTCTCCATTACCAGGAGGGTTCTCTATAATATGCAGTTTTTCTTGTATTGCCTGTCATTTTTGTACTTTGATTGCAATGCAAAGCTTATTG
This sequence comes from Rana muscosa, assembly GCA_029206835.1. NCBI lineage: Eukaryota > Metazoa > Chordata > Amphibia > Anura > Ranidae > Rana > Rana muscosa. The sequence continues at coordinate 286,864,049 of CM055124.1, forward strand.
CTGTAGTGGGTGCTTGCGTTTCATTGCGCACCCCCTTTTTAGCGATATATGGCTGCATCTTCCTTACTTGCCTTTGTATTCCTTTTTCTTTCTGTTAATGTGAAATCTGAAACTAAAATAAAGATTTTGCAAAAAAAAAAAAAAAAAAAAGTGTGTCTACATAGAAGTCTACAAGATGATTCTGTAATGTTTGCTCACTTTTATTGCACTGTAATCCTACCTGGATTTATTGCACACGGTTATCTGCCCTCTAAACCAAAAATCCCATTCATTTACTAGGAGGAGATATTAATATTACTATTTATTTCTCTGCACTGAAATCGGAATCAGATGCTCGGTATCCAACCACTCTTCATATACAGATACAAGGACTCCCTGTCCATCAATGGTAAAACTGTGCTCAGCAGACAATGAGGCTCAATTCACAATGCCAAAGCCTCGTACACACTGCTAGTTTTTTTTTCCGTTCAACCCAGCGAGCTGAACGGAAAAAAAAAAAACTTGACAGCTCAGGTTGGAGCCGCTGTACTAACAATCCAATGTTAGTACAGAAATCTCCCTCACTATTCTATTGTGTTCTGATAGGGGGATGCCAGGGAAGCCCCCCCCCCCGCCTGCATACTCCGGTCAGAGCTTTCAGCAGTGGCAGATTGGTGGGTTTTTCCTTTGGGGGGGTGGCAAACAACCGACCCCCCCCCCCCCCCCGTGGCCATCTAGACGTCCGAGGAGCGGCGGGGACCGGGCATCCATGCATCGGCTCTTCTCCTCCTCGCTTCTGCCGTCTCCTCCCCTCCTCCTAGGCGTCCAATAGGAGCGACTGTCCTTTCAGTCAATCGGGTGATGGGTATCAGACCCGCTACCCGATTGGCTGGGAGGAGGATCAGTGTTACAACAGCGAATATTCATTCACTGTTGTAACACACCTGGGCAGGATCGGGGTGCACTCTCTGCGACCCGAGCCCATCTTATATGGAAGCCTATTAGAGCCTCTGGCTCTAATCAGGTGCTTAAAAATAAAAACACCCCCGCCGCTGTAATTCATGCGCCCGGTGACCTGAAAGGGGCCGGATGCATGAATAGGGGGTGGCCATGGCGGCAATGGAAAGAGTCATGCATAGCATGAATCTATCCATTGCATATAGGAGGGTGGCGAGGAGTAGGGTTGCCACCTGTCCGAGATTCACCCGGACAGTCCGGGTTTTGAATCATGTGTCCAGGTTTCAGGTGGACTGAAACCCAGACACATTATTCAGGCCGGGCTGTGGCTCCCCAAGTAACCAAGATAGTCACACACAAATCTGTTGCCGTCCGGTAGCTGTAGGCGGCAGGTTCGGAAAAACTGGGGGGGGGAGATATGATGTCAGCAAGAGCAATTTTGCCATACCCACTGTTGGCTGCGGCACATTATGTGCAATACATTACTACTCTCCTTGGGGGCACCCAAAGGTGTCCCAGGCCGCTAAAATGTTCAGGTTTGGCTTGAAGAAAAGGTGGCAACCCTAGCAAGGAGAGAGGGGGCGGTGCCTGGGGGCCCCTAATGGATGGGCTCTACATACACACAGTCTGAATGTTGGCCGGTTTCTATTGAACTGGCCGATGTCGACCCACATTTGTCCCGTGTGTACTAATCTAATTTCTTCATAAATTCTGACCAAAATATATTCTGCTACATGTAAATAAAATGCTATTAAGTGCATTTTGATTGGTTTGCGTGAAAGTTATAGCATCTACAAACTATGGTAAACATACTGGAATTTGTATTTACTTTGTTTTATACTAGTAATGATGGTGCTCAGCAATTTATAGTGGGACTGCGATAGTGAGGTGAGCAATCTGACACCAACTGACACTGGGGGGGACCTGACTAACTGACATGGACATCTCTATTGACACTAATACAGTGATCAGTGCTAATAATATACACTGTCACTGTACTAATGACACTGGCTGGGAAGGGGTTAACATCAGGGGCAGAGGGTTAAATGTGTGCCTAGCAAGTGTTTGTGTACACTATTTTTTGTGCTTTTACTAGGGGAAGTAATGGATTTTATTCCCTGCTATGCGGGGAAAGAGAATACAGTAGACTTGTGCACAACGAAAATTTGTTTCTTTTTGGTCCTGTTGATTCGTAATCGTTCGTAATTTTGCTAGACGGAATTTTTCGTGTTCGGACTAATTCGTATTTTCGCAAGCGACATTTTTAGTTGAATCGGAACGATTCGTATTAATGTAAGCCTTATTTTTAGTTGATTTATAATTCGTACTTTCGGTAGGGTACGTTGTTTTTCGTTGATTCTGGACACAACTCACTACTTTCGTAACTTTTTTTGGGTTCGTTGATTCGTAATTTTTCGTGTCTCTCTCACAACGACGCTGCCTATTATGCCTAATGTGCTTCGAATGGATTTGTACTTTTCTAAATACATAGCGGTTATTTGTAACGATTCGAAATCTCGTATTTTACTTTCGTTTTTTACATGCGGCTATAGGCTCCGCCCCTGTACACCATTTTGAGAGGGAGTTCAGCACGGTGAGGGAGAAGCAGAGAGCAGAGCAGAGTGTTATTGTGCTTCGAATGGATTCGTACATTTGTAACTTTTTTCATAACGAATTATGCCGAAGACATTCCGGCATTCGCTATTTGCGATATAATTTATTTCGGATTCGGTTTTATTCGTAATTGCTTTGTTCGGAAATTCGAATGCTTCCGAATGTCCGAAAGATGCTAAATTCGGACGAATTTCAATTCGTTACGAAACGAATTGCACAAGCCTAGAATACAGCACTTCCCCGATGATAGAACAGAACTCTGCCTTATTTACATAGGCAGAGCCCTGTCCTGTCTGTGTTTCCGGGTGATTGGCTGGTGCCAATAAATTACCACCGGCACCCGCCGATGTAGATTTTACGCAGTGTCCCAACTTTTTAGAATTGGGGTTAAATTTAACAATATTCTGTGATAAGTTACCATTCAGGTTATAGAAGGGGTCCAGTAAGAATCAAATGTCATGCAACTTCAAACAAACAGTAGACATTTGCACTGCCAAAAAATTAGTTCATTTTCGTTTTTGTTTCAGTGGTTTTTTTGGGTTTTTTTCGGGTCATTCGTTATGATCGAAATTCGTAAACCCGGATATTAGTAAATCCGGAAATTCAAAAATTCATAAGTTCGTAAATTCGAAAAGAAAGAAAATCCGAAAATTCGAAATAACGAACTAATAAATTATAGGTATTGGAATTTCCTTTCAAATTTGGCTGTTAGTCAACATAACGAATACGAATTTATCCGAAGTTACGAATTATCCGAAATAACGAATGCTGCATCTAAACAAATGGAACGGAATGAATCAATAATAATAATAAAACGTTTCTTTATTATTGTTATTTATTCTTATTAATTTGTTACATTCTATTTGTTGCGTTCTCTAATGCCTTGTATACACGATCGGATTTCCGATAGAACAAAATCCGATGGAATTTTCCGTCGGAATTCCGAGGAAGCTGACTTCCATCAGTCTTGCATACACATTGTCAGACTAAATTCTGACCGTCCAAAATGCGGTGACGTAAAACACTACGACGAGCCGAGAAAAATCAAGTTCAATGCTTCCGAGCATGTGTCGACTTGATTCTGAGCATGCGTGGATTTTTCTCCCTTGGAATTCCACACAGACGATCGGAATTTCCCATCGGAAAAATGTAAAACATGTTCTATTTTTTTACTCCGATGGAAAAAAAGTCTGATGGGGCCCACACACGATCGGAATTTCCGACGAAACAAGTCCATCGGATTTTATTCCATCGGAAATCCGATCATGTGTACAAGGCATAACAGACAAATTTGAAAGGAAATGCCAATACCTATAATTTAATAGTTAATAATAGTTAGTTGTTATTTCAGATTTTCGGGTTTTCAGATTTTCGTTCTTATTTTCGGATTTCCATTCTTTTAAATTTTCGTTCTTATTTTGGATTTTCTGAATTTCGAATTTGCAAATATACGAGTTTTCAAATATTCTGAAAAATTTGTTAAACTTTTCGTTATTTTGGATATTTCCAAATCAACGAATTTGTCGAAATTCATTAAAAAACTAATTTGGAACTAAACAAATTGCACATGTCTACAAACAAGGTCTTAATTCTTTATTTAGGGCAATATTGTATTACTGTATATACTCGATTATAAGCCGAGTTTTCCAGCCCTTTTTTTAGGGCTGAAAGTATACCCCTCGGCTTATACTCGAGTCATTACCTGAAAATCTTGTTATTCCGGCGTCCATTGTTTAAATCTCGCGGCTTTCTTCAGGTCCCTTCCGCGATAGGCGTTTCCAGCAAACACTGTGTTGAGTGTTGCGCCTATCATGGACGTTCTCTTGTCCGACGTCCGTGATTGGCAGAACACTGAACACAGTGCCTGCTGGGAAACGGAGTCCGAGAATGAGAGGACCTCCGTGATAGGCGGAACACTCAACACAGTGTTTGCTGGAAACGCTCATCACGGAAGAGACCAGAAGAAAGCCGCGAGATTTAAACAATGGACGCCGGCCGCGGAATAACAAGATTTTCAGGTACACTGACTGACTCGGGCATAGGGAGGCTGCAATGGACACAGTAAGGGGGCACATTGAGGTGGCAATGGGCACAGTGAGGTGGCAGTGGGCACAGTGAGGTGGCACAGTGAGATGGCAATGGGCACAGTAAGGTTGGGCAATTGGCACAGTGAGGTGGCAATGGGCACATTTCCCCTCCTAGGCTTATACCCGAGTCGATACGTTTTCCCAGTTTTTTGTGGTAATATTAGGTACCTCGGCTTATACTCGGGTCGGCTTATACTCGAGTATATACGGATATATTAAATGGAACAGCCACCTAGACTGTAGTATACAGTGACAGGAAGTGATTGGAGGACCAGCCTTACCCTCAGCGGTCCAGTTATTGTTGAAGGTCTTGCTCAAGGCCTGCATCTCCTGTAAGAGAATGGAGTCAGAGTGGGTGGAAATCTCTTCCAGATCATTGTCATCTTCATCGAGTTCTTCCTCCGGGTCCGGCGTGTTTTGCATCATCTCCTCGATCTCTTCTATCACCTTCAAATCACACAATACAATTCACAGGTGAATAAAGTGGAAGGAAATTGGAGAAAGAAGTGAAGGTGGCCTGCCCTGTTTTACATGCAGAGAATCAAAGCAAAGTATTCCATCACATATCACAATGTCTATTTACCAAGCAGACTGCACTGTCCATTCAAATGAGGACTACAAGATGCAGGTCGGCAGTAATTATCTTCACCTTATTAACAGGTGGGGTGTTTAGGCCTCTTTCACACTGAGGCGTTTTTCAGGCGTTTTAGCGCTAAAAATAGCGCTGTAAAAACGCCTGAAATTATCCTGCCCCAGCATTCTCAATGTGAAATTCCCTGAGGGCTTTCACACTGAGGCGTTGTGCTGGCTGTGCGTTGGAAAAAATCCTGCAAACAGCTTTTTTGGGGCGCAGAAAATAGTGCTGTAAAAACGCCTATCCCCATTGAAATGAATGAGTACCGCTGTAAAACCGCCGTAAAAACGCATAGGCGTTAACGCTGTAAAAATGCGGTAGAAACGCAAACACCTATGCGTTTTTACCGCGGTTTTACAGCGGTACTCATTCATTTCAATGGAGATTGCGCTATTTTCTGCGCCCCAAAGATGCTCCAAAAAAGCTGTTTGCAGGATTTTTTCCAACGCACAGCCAGCAGTGGGGCCTGGGCTGGAGATACACAAGAGGCCAACCTCGTCAATTCAGTCTCCTACCAGGTACATGACAGATATGACACAGTGTTGACAATCCATACACATACAATCCAATGAGAGTGCCAAACATCCAAATGTCCAAGGTAATTGAATGATAGAATTGATTCATAGTAGAATAGACTCAATGCTCTTTGGGGGCCAAGTCCGTCGCTAATTTGGTGTAACTTGCCCTCCTGAAAATTTCCAAGCTGTAAATTACAGTTTTATTTGGTATCTGCTCACCTAAATCCTTTTAAGCCCAGTCAGAATTCTAAGGCCCTGATGAAGGAGAGTACATTTAGCCCCCAAAACGCGTTGGCTCTATTCTGCTATGAATCAATCCCATCAATAAATTACCTTGGACTCTTGGACGTTTCTCAGTAGCAACTATGTGGTCTTGAGAAAGGGACCCTGCCAAGCCCCAAAACATCTGTTTTTTTGCCTCCTGTGACACTACCTGAACAATAAACACGCAAAATGCATCTATTTGGAGTGCTGATGATGTCACGTTAGCAATATAAACCTTGTAATAAATCCATCCAGCGCCAGACCCATATGTTTCCTTCTTTCCTCGAAAATGCAAGGCCCACGGTGACACCGTCAACAACCAGCCAATACACATATAAACCCAAAAGCTTTCACTGTAAGACATTCTAATCAACATAGGTGTGCGCACAGGGTGTGCCAGGTGTGCCCAGGCACACCCTAATCACCCTGTGCAGCATAGATTCCCCCTACTGCCCTAGCCCCCCCCCTTCCCGCCACACCGCTGCTGGCTTCCCTCCTCTCCTCTCCCAGCGGCTGATGCTGCGGGATATTTTAGGATGAATTGTGGAAGGGGCCGGTAAATATGTGATTTACTGACCCCTTCCCTTTCTGAATAAACATAGTGAGTGATCGATAGTGTGTGTTTGAGCTTTGGGGTGCACACCCTAATGCAATAGGCTGCGCACACCTATGCTAATCAATATTGCAAACATAGAACAAAAGAGAATAATTTCTCGTTCAAAAAGAAGCAGACTTTACCGATACAAATGAGACAATACGAAGACTATAAAATCCATATAGTTTATTATAGCCATTAAAATCACATACATTTCTTTAAAAGAGAGAAAACGAATAAAAGGAAATATACTCAGCATGGATTGGAAATAAACACCTAGTAAGTATACTCCCATAGTAACTATGTGCGCAAGAAAATTATATGATGCAGGTGCACTTTTCCAAATCCAACATCAACGTGTTTCGCAATGGACTTTGCTTCCTCAGGACAGTTGGGTAGGACAGCATCACTAAATACAGCAAAAGAGATCTAAAAAAATCTATTAAAATTGCTATTTTGCTTTTTCTTTATCTTACTACATTTTTTACAATAATATAAATATGCTGGACATGTAGATTGTGTTCATGCTTACATCAGTATGGCGGTGCTGCAGACTCTGTGCATATGTGAGTCTTTTGGGCGCACCGCCATACTGATGTAACATAAACACAACTACATGTCCAATATATTTATGGATTGTACAAAAAAATTAAGTAATGTTAATTAAATGTTTTAATCTCTTTTGCTGTATTTAGTCATACTGATCTACCCAAATGTCCTGAGGAAGCAAAGTCTACTGCAAAACGTGTTGACGGTTGGATTTGGAAAAGCACACCTTTATCATATAATGTTCTTGCACACTTTGTTGCTATAAGAGTATGCTTACTAGGTGTTTATTTCTAATTTATGTTGGGTATTTATTGCATATTTCCCCTTATTGGGGTGTTCTCTCTTTTAAAGAAATGTATGCAATATTAATGACTGTGATAAACTATAGGGATTTTATAGTCTTTGTCTCATGTTGTGCCAGTAAAGTCTGTTTCTTTTTAAACAAGGAATTTTTCTCTTTTTTTTCTGTGTTTGCAATACAATCACAATTTTAATGAGGTCAAATTGCAGAAGCCATATAGAAAAAGCAGTCAATAACAATCACCACCAAGGTTTGGGGCCACGAAGAAACCCTTTCTCAAGGGGACAGAGACAGACAGCTTAGGGTGACCACATTTCTAAACTACCATTCAGGGACACCCCCCCCCCTTTCCAAAAATCAGCTTGTGCTGTAACCAAACACTGTGCTGTGATTCGACACAAGAGGCGGGATTTATGATTTCTCCAATCACAAGCAGGGGGCGGGGATTGTGCTCCTCCAGGCATTCCCGGCCAGGACAAGTACTGTCAGTAAGTAAAGCGGTGATGTGGCGGCCTTTTTTGGGGGCATCAGATTGGCCCGGGGGGTAGCTGTGTCAGTTTCATTCCGGGACACTGTACTGTCCTGGAATGAAGGTGCCCGGGACAGACCTGCAAAATCCGGGACTGTCCCGGGCAATCCGCCTCTAGACGAAGTCCAATGACGAAACGCGTAAGGCGGAGCTACGTCATACGCACACCACGCCAACCCGGAAGTACTGCTGGAACGCATTTGGAACGCATGCAGCGTTACCAGCCGGTACTGACCGCTGCTCCTATATGAGTTTGAGGACTGCTGTGCTGTCCGTTTTTGTTTGTTTCTTTGGCCTTTTGCCGTGTAGCTGGTCTATTTGTAGACTTGCTGCAGTGTATATTTTTTATATATATTTTTTAATAAAGCCGGAAGTTTTTTTCATCTGCACTATGGAAGCCTCTCTCTTTTTCTGTCTGCACCTATGAGGTAATTGGGAATCTTCCCTTCCACGGATTTCCACAACCTATATGAAGAACTTGCCCAGCTGACATCTCCCCTCTGGACGTGTGACCCGGATACCCCTTTAAGCTGTTTACCCCTGTGGGGGTGAAAGGATCTGGTGAGTGGGGACACATGTGGGGGACACTGACATCTAAGTGAAGAGCAGAACGTTTACTTTTTGAACTTTAAGAAGAGGACTGTTTACTGTTTTGTTTTGTGTTTTTGTTTTCTGAGCTTTGCCTTGTTATCCTGTGTGCATATACAATTTTGGATTGTGCTGTTTTTTGGCAGAGCTAGGTATCTGCAGCTGCAGACTGGTGCTCTTGGTTTGAACCAATTTGCACTTATCACATTTGGATCTATCACTGTGCATAGGTGTGTCGCATTAAACTGGTCTAGATGATACAGTTTTGTGTACACATTTAAGTGTTACTGGTCGTGTAGCTGATTGCATTCTCTGCAATTAGCACAGAGCTAGCCTGACACTTGTTTTTGGTTGCCATTATGTTCACTACAGGGAGATTTTGATGTTGGTCTTATGCACTTAGTGTCAATACCACTGTTGAAAGGTGGGCTGATCATAATTGTTCACTATTTGGTGTTTAATTATATAGCAACCACTTAGGAATACTAACCCTTTCACTAGGCTTAGTGAGCAGCGCCGTACCCCAATTAAACCTATACCTTTAATCCGGGACATGTGGTCACCCTAAGACAGCTGTCTGACTCCGTCCCCTTGATAAAGGAGTCTTTCGTGGCCCCAAAATGTCTGTTTTATATTGCTGACATGAAGGCATTAGCACTCCAAATAGATGCCTTTTGCATGTTTATTGTGAAGATAGCCATAAGACATAACAACTAAGTTTCGGGGGCTGGCACGGCCTCTTTCTCAAGGCAACATAATTTGCTACTATGTTGCTTGAGAAAAGGACCCTGTGAGGCCCTGAAGTTTTGGTTTCTAATGCCTTGTGATGCCCTCATCGCAATAAAAATGTATGTTAGTGCTAGAAATATAAACCTAAAAGAGGGTCTGACACTTTCACGTTCTACACCAATAGTACAGATAAAAAAGCTCTGGCTGAAGTTCCACTTAAAATCGACTGTGTCCCGAAGAGGTTAATCAATCTTTGCAGAGAGTGATTGTAAAGGAAAATTACCTTCATATGGAGAAGCACTAAAGAGCTGAGTGGCCATTTATTCTGCTGATGCAGTCTTTCTTTCCATCTACTGTTTTAGGCAGCATTACATTACGTTGATTGCACATAGCTATACACTGCAATAATGCGATATGGTAAGATTTGTGTAGCCAGTGCCGGGACAAGGTAATCTAGAGCCCAGGGCAAACATACCAAACTGCACCCCCCACACCCCAAGATGTATGACCATTATGTGTCAGCAAAAATTCCCCCACTGCATAAATAAGCATAAATCCCCACTGCCAGCACGAATCCTTGACCCCCCATCCCCGCCAAGCTAAAAATCCTCTCTTGCCTAATCCTCCCAACACAAATCCTCCCTCAAAAAATAAATCACCCCTCCTAGCGCAAATTCTCTACCCCTCCCATTCCCCCTCCTAGCACAAATCCCCCCCCAAGCTTCCCCTCCTAGCACAAGTCATCCCCAATCATCCCTACTAGCACAAATCCCCCTAAAATATATATATATATATCACCCCTCCTAGCACAAATCCCCCCTCAACTTCCCCTTCTAGCACAAATCATCCCTACTAGCACAAATCCCCCTAAAAAAATCACCCCTCGTAGCACAAATCCTCTTCCCCACTCCCATTCCCCCTCCTAGCACAAATCCTCCCCCCCAAACTGTTCCTCTTCGCACAAATTCCTCCCCCCCTACCATATCTCCTCTTCTAGCACAACCCCCCCTCCAAATCCTCCCTCCCCTGTTCCCCCTCCCAACACAACCCCCCCCCCAATCACCATTCCTAGCACCCCTCCAAATTTCCCCACCTAGAACAATTCCTATCCTCTGGCCACCCTCCAACTTTCCCCTCCCAACACAAACCCCCCCAGCCCATCTCTTCGGGGTGCCTCCCCAAATCACATGATACCACAGTGCCCAGGGCAGCCGCCTCTTCTGCCCACCCCTTGTCCCAGCCATGTGTGTCTAGCACAACCCCCAACTGCTCCTCCTAGAACAAATCATCCCCAATTATCCCTACTAGCACAAATCCCCCTAAAAAAACACCCCTCCCAGCACAAACCCCCCCCCCCAAATCCCCCTCATAGCACAAATCCTCTTCCCCCCATTCCCCCTCCCAACACAAATCCCCCCCCCAAATCACCATTCCTAGCAACCCTCCTAATTAACCCTCCTAGAACAATTCCTATCCTCTGCCACCCTCCAACTCAACTTCCCCCTCCCAACACAAACCCCCCCGCCCATCTCTTCGAGGTACCTCCCCAAATCCCATGATACCACAGTGCCCAGGGCAGGCGCACCTTCAGCCCACCCCTTGTCCCAGCCCTGTGTGTAGCTCAAGAACAATACAGGCACAAGTCCCCCTAAAAAACAAACAAAAAAAACCCTTTCTAGCACAAACACCCCCCCCCCCCCAACACTGCCCCTCCTAGCACAAATCATGCCCAATCATCCCTACTAGCACAAATCCCCCTAAAAAAAAAATCACCCCCTCCTAGCACAACCCCCACAATCCCCCTCATAGCACAAATACTCTCCCCCCCATACACAAACCCCCCCCCCCCCCAAATCACCATTCCTAGCACCCCTCCTAGAACAATTCCTATCCTCTGCCACCCTCCATCTTCCCCCTCCCAACACACAACCCCCCCCCTTCCCATCTCCTCATGGTGCCCCCCCAATCACATGATACTAGTGTCCAGGGCAGCCGCCCCCTTCTGCCCACCCCTTGTCTCGGCCCTGTGTGTAGCTCAAGAACAATTTGAAGCCCCTTGAGCTGCTGAGGAATGACAGATCCCAGCACGCGCGTGTCGCCACCTCTGCAGGCCTTGTTTTATTTATGTTTTCAGTAGATATTTTACTACGTAATCGTGTTTTTTTTTTTCTGGGTTTACATGGAGGGACAATCTGGTGGTGACCATCCAACGCGTCCCGATGATACATCCTTTTTTTTTTTAGAGCCCTCAGGGCAGCGCAGAGATCTGTAGGATTTGTAGAGAATAAAACCTCCTGCACTGTCAGCGTGAGGCAAAAAACAAATACCAAGCTTGCGGCTGACGGGTAAACACAGGCTTGATGTGATATACGTCTTGAGACAATTACGGATTGGTTTCCATAGCAACAACCATCTCGAGAACCGTGCACACTGAGATGCATTGACGCACATTGTCACCTGACCGCGCAGACAGCCTTGAACCGTCGGCATCTCTGTCTTTATCAGCATACCGGGTGATCCTGGAGCACCGGCTCGTTACTAAAAGACCGCCGGTGTAAGTGACAACCTCAACAGCAAATCAACAAAGACTGAGTGTCCGGATATTCCATAACACCTTCTCCATATTAAACAGTTTAACCTTTTTGCTGCCAGAGCCGCTTTTGCGTTTTTTTTTTTTCCGCAAATGTTTAAAAAAATCATTTTAGCCCTGAAGATTATGCAAAACTCCAAATGTTATATATTTTCTAAAAGCAGACACCCTAGAGAATAAAATAATGGTAGTTCCAATTTGTTATGTTACACATGTAGCACCCTCTACTTAGGTAGGTACTAGAAGTTAGGATTTTTGTAGAACAGGCAAATTTAGGCAGGCCTAGCTGGGAGCTAGGCCTGTTTGTTTTGATCTGTGTGGGCTGGGAGTGGTTTAGAGTAGCAGCTGTGACTTACAGACAGCATCACTCCACTGTCACCTCCCTCTTTCTTCTAGAGCAGTGGTCTCCAAACTGCGGCCCAAGGGCCGTATGCGGCCCTTTGCTTGCCTTTATCCGGCCCTTGGAGCACTAGCCCTTCCAATGATACGAAACACTATTCTGCCATCTGGCACCAACAATGGAGCACCATTTCTCCCACTGACATCACTAATGGGGCACTATTCCTCCCTATGATACCAGCAATGGGGCACTATTCCTCCCCCTAATACCAGATGTTTACTCCCACTGATGCCAGGAAAATTTTCACTCCCGCTTGCCAAAGTCCGGCCCTCCTAGAGTCTGAAGGACAATAAACCGGCCCTTTGTTTAGAATGTTTGGAGACCCCTGTTCTAGAGGATTCTAGAAGAAGGGAAGGGGAAGAGGGGTGGAGCTGTCTGGGGTGTCTCAGGGAGCCCTGACCAATCCCCAACTTGGAATTGCAGGGGGCAAGCCTCCTTGAAATACCCAGGGTCAGCTCAGCTGGGGAGGAGTTGTCGGTCGGAAAAACTGAGGATGGAGTACCAAGCTGTTGGGGCCTTTGAGGGAGCTCCCCACTCTGGGGGGGTGACCTTGGGCCTGGGACTCGGGTGCAGGATGGAGTCCTTCAAGAACTCATGAAAGATCCGAACAGGAGGCACAGGAGGGCTGGTGAGTGACATATGCAGTCAGGAGAACTGGAGAGGCATGCCAGAGAGGACTGAGAGGAAACAGACAGAGCTGGGTGTGGAGCCAGTAGTGGGGAGCACATATAGATGCCCCAGACGCATGCGTTTACGTTCGTACGTGTGTATATGTGGAGGTGGGGGCCTCAATGTTTTTTTTTTGGGGGGGGAGGGGGATTTTATTGGCTTGGGTGTAACTATTTTTTTTTGCAAAAAAAATATATATAAATTTTTTTTTACTTAAAAGGGGTGTTCCGGCCTGTGATGGGAAAAAGAAAATTAAAAGCCAGCAGCTACACATACTGCAGCTGCTGGCTTTTAATAAATGGAGACTTACCTGTCCTGCAGTCCCTCGATGTCGGCACTGCAGCGGATGTTTCCCATCAGCTGTCGGGTGCTTCCGTCGCCATTGCGGGTAAGGGAACCCAGCAGTGTAGCCTTTTGGATGTGCGAGACCCGCACATCTCTCCTATTAGCCCGGCGGAGGAGGAGGGAGCCCCGCAGTGACGTCACGGCGGCATCACGGCCGCGGCCAGGACTCCAGGATGTGGGAAAGGATACCTTTCCCCCCTCCCCCCGAAAGGTGCCAATTGTGGCACCGGAGGGGGGGGGGAATCCGATGAGCGGAAGTTCCACTTTTGGGTGGAACTCCGCTTTAACTTTTTACTTTCATCACATAGGGGACAAAACGTCCCCTATGTGATGATTTTTAGGTGACCGGTTCTCTTTAATGAGACATGCAGGGTCTAAAAGACCCCCCCCCCCCCCCATTGTCTCCTCTGGACTCCACTGTATGTTTTGCAATGGCCAAAAAAAAAGGTTCCCGTCTTTGTTAGCCGGGGACACCGAGAGGCTGACCCGGAGGTGAGGTTGTAGATGTAACTTTCCGGGTCACAGAAAGAAGAGGGAGGAAAGCAGATGTGTGTCTCCTTCCCCCCCATCCACCAGCACCCGCCATGTTGGTCCCGGGCCCGCAGATGGGCAAGCAGAGCCTGGAAAACATGGTGGGGCGTGCACGTGGGTAGCGCTGGTACCAGGAGTGTGTGTAAACAATCGGGCGGCAGCTGCCCAAATGCTTTCACCTAACAGGTAGGAGTCTGCCAGTCAGTTTTTCACACAATCCTGGTGGCTGCAGTTGTGCCCCCCCCCCAACTTGACATTAGTGACAGTGTCAGAAAGGAGGGAGTCGGGAGGAGGTGCGGGCTGTGCTCTCCCCCTCCTGTCAGAACAGCACTCCTCCGTACAGCAGATGACACAGGATCGCTCTTAGATCAGACTGTATATGGTTTAATCATCGGGCCCCTACCTCCTCCAAGGACTGCTCATCTCCCGGCAGCAGAAAATGTGGGTGGGGGGCAGGTAATCAAACCTTGTATAGTCCGATCTAAGAGCGATTCTGTGTCATCTGCTATATGGAGGAAAGCTGTTCTGACAGGAGGGGGGAGAGCACAGCCCGTACCTCCTTTTTTTTGGGGGGTGGAATTGAACTGGGAATACAATAGGGGGGGGTAACAATCCATTTGGAATGGGGGTGTGTTAAGAGGCGGGATTGGGCGGGTTTGTTCTGGGTGGGGGGATTTGAGTGGGAGGAGATTTTTTCTAGGTGGGGGGAATTTGTGCTAAGAGTGGGGATTGGAGGGATTTGGGATAAGAGGGAGTTAGGGGGGATTTTGTGGGTATTTGTGCTAGGAGCGGGGGTTGGGGGGAAATCTGTGCTAGGAGGGGGAATTTGGGGGATGTGCGCTGGGAAGGGTAATTTGGAGGGGTTGTGCTAGGACTCGGAGCAGGGATCTGTGCTCTAGTAGGAAGGGGGATCTGTGCTAGTAGGAGGGGGGGGGATCTGTGTCTGTAAGGGAATCTGATCTCAGCTATGTGCTGTGTGGGGAGGAGGAGATCTGTTCAGTGCCCTGCCAGCAATGTCCCTGTCCTCTTTGCTGACCACTGTCTTCTGTCCTGCTGAGCCCTGTGCCCTGCCCTGTTGACTCCTGTACACTGCCCTGCTGACCCCTGTCTTGTGAACTTCTGACCCCTGTCCTGTGCCCTGATGATCCCCTATCCTCTGCTGGCCCTCTTCCCTCTACCCTTGTGACCTCTGTTCTCTGACATACTGAACCTGCCCTCTGCACTGAGGACCCCTATCCTCCATATTGCTGACCCCTTTACTTTGCCCTGCTGACCCCCCTTTACTTTGCCCTGCTGACCCCCTGTCCTCTGCCCTGCTGACCCCCTGTCCTCTGCCATGCTGACCCCCCTGTCCTCTGCCATGCTGACCCCCCTGTCCTCTGCCATGCTGACCCCCCTGTCCTCTGCCATGCTGACCCCCCTGTCCTCTGCCATGCTGACCCCCCTGTCCTCTGCCATGCTGACCCCCCTGTCCTCTGCCATGCTGACCCCCCTGTCCTCTGCCATGCTGACCCCCCTGTCCTCTGCCATGCTGACCCCCCTGTCCTCTGCCATGCTGACCCCCCTGTCCTCTGCCATGCTGACCCCCCTGTCCTCTGCCATGCTGACCCCCCTGTCCTCTGCCATGCTGACCCCCCTGTCCTCTGCCATGCTGACCCCCCTGTCCTCCGCCCTGCTGACCCCCTATGATCTGCCCTACATACCCTACCATCTCTTGTACACTCCCCTGCTGGCCTCCTATCCTCTGCCCCGCTGACCCCTATCTTCTGCCTTATTGACCTCTTGTACACTGCCCCACTGACACTTGTACACTCCCCTGCTGACTTCCCATTCTCTGCCCTGCTGACCCACTACACATTGCCCTGCTGCCCCCCTGTCTTCTGCCATGCTTATTCTTGTACACTGCCCTACAAACTAATGGCCTCTGTACACTACCTTACAAACTGCTGACCCTACCCCTTGCCCTGCTAAACCCCTGTACAATGCCCAACTGACTCCTATACACTGCCCTGCTGACCTTGCATCCTCTGCCCCCCTGACATTGTTTACTGCACCCCAGCATCAGACAGGCTAGATAAATAATTTTTTCCACTTTAAGGCAGAACTAAAGTCTGATATTAAAAAACTAAACAGACAGGCTCTTTATTGCAAAAAGAGATATGCAATGTCTTTTCTGCAATAAAATAAGCCTACCTGCTCAGTGTTCTGTATAATGTACACTGAGCTGCGCATGCATAGCTCAGTTTACATTCCAGCACAGTGCTCGTGTGGCGAGATGACTGGCAAATCAAGATGACCAAAGACCAGCAGGGAGAAGATGCCGGTGCCAGCAAGGGACCTCATGGGTGTTGGACTGTTGATGCAAAGGTAAGTATAGCAGAGTTTGGTTTCATTTTACCAGAACAAACTGTCTAGAAAATGTTTCAGTTACAGGGGTTGGGACAAACCCTTGTACTTACAGTGGTCGGCCTTTATTCATATTTAAACTGTTTTTCCAAATAACGAAAACATGTTGTCACCCCCCCCCCCCCCCAAGAAAAATCTAGGGGTTACCAGACTTTTCTACTTAATCCTTGCTCCCCATATCCCCTTATCATCCCCCCTTCATCACCCCTGATCACCCCTTACTTCCTGTTTGTGACATAACCAGATTATCAAAAAAAAAAAAACGTGCCAAAAAACATAAAAAAAAAAAAGAAAAAACATTTGTGATAATTTAGAGGACAAAAACTAGGGAGAGTAACACCTCCCCAATTATAACCTTACCTTTCCCTCACCATACTCCCATACCCATCCCCTTTACCCCTCCTTCACTACCCCCCCCCCCCCTTATAATTACCCATTCAGGCCCATTATGGGCATCCTTTATTCGTGAGCCTAATCACTATTCCAAATTACTGTGAATAAACTTTAAAAAGAAGTATTTCTTTTTCGGACATCACGGGACACAGAGCGACATAGTCATTACTAATGGGTTATATAGATACCGTCAGGTGCTGGCACTGGCAACTTCCAAAACCGGAAGTACCCTCCCCTATATAAGCCCCTCCCATCCGGGAGCACCTCAGTTTTTTGCCAGTGTCTAAGGTGTTGGCCAAGAAGAAACATGTGTTTTTCACTGAGCTTGCGTACAGGTTCTTTTGGGCCTCAGTAAGCTATTCCGGATCCGACCAAAAAAGCTTCATAGCTAAACGGTCGGTACCCGGGCCTTGCAGAGAAGAGCAAGGTTTTGCCTGTAATGCTTCTCTTAGGAGAGCTGGACCCTGGGATCCAGAGCTCTGGTCATACCCACGACCAAGATGTTTTCTGTGCAGGGTGCTTTACAGGTCCAGGGGAGTGGAATCCTTGGGAACCCGGTCCCTGAAGGTTTGATTACAATGCCTGCCGTGATAGGTGAAGTTTGGGCTTTTGTGGACCAAACAAAGTCCTGCGGCAGGGAACAGGTAAGTGGGGGCCCCCAGGAACTTGGTTCTATTGGGGGACCCCCAAGCCTAATTTGTCTTTCTGTCTGTTACCTAATGGTATTCCCGCAAGATTCTGTGCATGCCTGTAACTACTAAAAAAATGTAATAATTTTTAATGGTGGTCAAGAAAAAAAAAAAAAAAAAATTTTTTATATATATATTTAATATATTAGACTGCGGTACCTGTGTTTGTCCACTAGAGGCCGCTGTGGAATGTTTTCTTGTCATGTGGACTAGTTTCTTCTCAGCAGAGCAAAGTCCAGGCAGTTGGTGAGTTCTCTTATAGGAAACTGCTTCCTCTGCCATGTTGCAGTGCTCGTCCATCCCCCGGCCTGCGGCAAAGAGGGGCCCTGGCTCCTGTCCCTTTGTTTCCATTTTTGAAATTAGCGCAGAAGGCGCACGTGGCCGCGCGCGTGCGCGTGCACGCGCCTCTATATATAGAGGTGAGCCGGAAAAGGGGGCGGAGCCTGGGGGATGACGCTCTGTGCGCGCCGCAGCGCTTCTGCGCATGTGCGGGCGTCCCAGCAGGTTTAAAAACCACAATATTGTAGTAAGCTGGCTATGAAGTACAGAGACAGAGCTGGCAACATTTAAAGGCATACAGCAAGCGGTTGATACAGGCATCCCCTAGAAAGGCACATTAGTAGACACCAACTGTTTCTTATAGCAGCATTTATGCTAGACTATTATCAGTAACTGGTGTATTTCGGCTGGAATACCTCAGCTTTGTGGCTTAGGAATATGCCGTCTAAAAACTCCGGGACTAGAAATTCCAGGAGGAATAGGGGGTCTCCATCGGGCTCTGAGGATCTTGGGCATGCTTTGGCTGCACCAGTCTCCCCTGAAGAATCAGAGGTTAGTGACCGTAGAGCACCCCCAGGAGTACCTGGTACTGTGGCTGTCCTCAGTTCACCTGCTCCTGTGTATGTAACAGAGGAGGTTTTTTCCTCAGCTCTGGGAGGGCTGGAAGAGAGATTGTCAGCATTGATCGCTGCTTCCCTGTCACAGGAGAAAAGCGCTCGATCTCCGTCTCCTCCCTCAGAGTGCCTGTTAACAGAGCAACAGTCCCATACAGAGGTCGACCTACCTGAGGGGGATCAGGATGAGGTCGATTCGGTTGCAGAGGAATCAACAGTGGAAGAGCCGTTCTCAGCATCACATGCTGAAAGGTTATGGGTTCAGTCCCTGACTAATATGGTCCGATCAGCATTTAAAATGCCACTTGCGGAGCCATCCTCCACTTCTGTCTCCTCGTTGGGGTCGCTAAAAGCTCCCCAGACTGTTTGTTCTTTTCCGATCCATCCTTTACTGGAAGGGCTCATTTACCAGGATTGGGAGCATCCTGACAAAATATTTACTCCCCCCAAGAGATTTCCGGTGGTCTATCCTATGGAGGATAAGTTCATCAGAAAATGGAGGGTCCCTACAGTGGACGCAGCCATCTCTTGTGTGAATAAATCACTGACATGTCCGGTGGAAAATGTCCAAATGTTCAAGGACCCAATAGATAAAAAATTGGAGTCCTTATTGAAATCTGCTTTTTCTACAGCAGGATTGGTGACACAACCAGCAGTGGCAGCTATTGGGGTCTGCCAAGCAGTGAAGGATCAGTTGAAACAGGTCTTAAGGGACTTGCCAGATCAGCAGGCTCTTGCCCTAGCTGATCTACCTAGAGCCTTATGCTTTGCGGTGGACGCTATAAAGGATTCAATCCATCAGGCCTCCCGCCTTACGCTGTCTGTAGTACATATGCGCAGGCTTCTATGGCTCAAAAACTGGTCTGCTGAAGCTCCCTGTAAAAAATTGCTGGTCAGCTTCCCATTTCATGGGGAGCGCTTATTCGGGGAAGACCTGGACAAGTATATCCAGAGAATTTCCAGCGGTAAAAGTACACTTTTGCCGGTTAAAAATAGAGTTAGAGGTCCCTCTTTTAAGAGGCCTGCTTCTCCAGTCCCTAGGACATCGGCTGTGAAACAGTTCCGACGGCCTCCTCGGTCAAATCCCGGAGGTAGAAATCAGGGACAGTTGCAGGGTAACAAGAAGCCCTGGAGCAGGAGAGGTACAAAACCTCCCCCAAAGTCAAATGCATGAAGGGTTGCCCCCACCCAATCGGGTGGGGGGAAGACTTCAGTTGTTCACAGAGACCTGGCGGGACACGATCCGAGACAGATGGGTGCTCTCCGCAGTAAATCTGGGATACAAATTGGAGTTAAAAAACTCCCCTTCTTCCCGCTTTATAAGGTCAAACGTGCCAAGGGATCCCCAGAAGAGAGGATCCCTCCTGTTGGCACTAGAACAATTATTGCTTCAAGCAGTAATTATAGAGGTTCCCCTGGAAGAGTGGGGGTTCGGGTTTTACTCAAACCTCTTTACAGTTCCGAAGCCAAACGGGGACGTGAGGCCCATACTAAATCTAAAAGGGCTAAACAAATTCCTGCATATCAGGACTTTCCGGATGGAGTCGATCCGATCGGTAGCCACTGCCCTACAAGGGGAGGAATGGTTAGCCTCGATCGACATCAAGGATGCTTATTTGCACATTCCCATCTTTCCAGCCCACCAAAAATTTCTACGCTTTGCGGTAGAAGGCCGCTATTTTCAGTTCAGAGCCTTACCCTTCGGTCTGGCCACAGCACCAAGAGTGTTCACAAAAATTTTGGCCCCGTTATTGGCCAATCTAAGAACACGAGGTGTAACGATAATGGCATATCTAGACGACTTGTTGCTGATAGACCACTCAGTGGAAAAACTAGAAGTGGTTGTTCACGAGACAATCAAGTATCTGGAATATCACGGTTGGATTATCAACCGAGACAAGTCAGCCCTAAAACCAGTCAAAAGTCTGGAATACTTGGGGCTAAGGCTGGATTCAGACCAGAGAAAAATTTTCTTGCCTCAAGAAAAGGGGTCGTCTTTGAGAGATTTGATCCACTTAGTGGGCTCAAAAAGACAGCCATCCATACGCCTGTGCATGAGGCTGCTGGGAAAGATGGTGGCATCATTCGAAGCAGTACCCTACGGTCAATTCCATTCAAGGAAGTTGCAAAGGGCCATACTGTCAGCCTGGAACAAAAAAGTTCAGGCTCTGGACTTACCAATGTCCTTGTCCCCTTCCGTTCGCAGGAGCCTCCGCTGGTGGTTGGTTCCCCAGAATCTGGAAAGAGGGAAATCCTTCAGTCCGATTTCCTGGAAGGTGGTCACTACAGATGCCAGCCTTGTAGGCTGGGGAGCAGTACTGGAGCAATGGTCTCTCCAGGGCAAGTGGTCAGAAGCAGAAAAGGCCCTGCCCATCAATCTCTTAGAGATACGAGCAGCCCGGTATGCCCTAGTAGCATGGACATCCAAACTCCAAGGGTCCCCTGTCAGAGTTCAATCAGACAATGCCACAGCAGTGGCATATATCAATCGTCAGGGGGGCACCAGGAGTCGTGCAGCCCAAAGGGAAGTAAATTACATCCTGAGATGGGCAGAAAGATATGTCCCAGCCATATCTGCGGTATTCATTCCAGGAGTGGAGAATTGGAAGGCGGACTTTCTAAGTCGCCAACAATTATGCCCAGGGGAATGGTCCCTTCATCCCGAGGTTTTCCGGACAATATGTCAGCGGTGGGGAACACCGGATGTAGATCTGCTAGCATCCAGATTCAACACAAAAGTGGACAGGTTTGTCTCTTGGGCAAGGGATCCCCTAGCTTGCGGCTCGGATGCCCTAGTGTTCCCTTGGGATCAGTTCAAGCTGATATATGCATTCCCACCGCCACAATTGTTACCTCGATTACTCCGCAGAATCAGGGTAGAAAAGAAACCAGTGATTCTGGTGGCTCCAGCGTGGGCCCGAAGAGCATGGTACGCGGAGATTGTAAAAATGTCTGTGGGGAGTCCTTGGACCCTCCCACATCGTCCGGACCTGCTTTCGCAAGGACCGATATACCACCCTTCCTTACCAGCCCTAGGTTTGACGGCCTGGCTATTGAAGCCCACATTCTAAAAAAGAGAGGGCTCTCTAATGCTGTGGTATCTACCATGATCAATGCCAGGAAGCCGGTATCCAGGCAGATCTACTATAGAATCTGGAAGGCGTACATCGCCTGGTGTGAGGCCAAGAAATGGCATCCACGTAAATACGTAATAGGTAGGATTCTGGACTTCCTACAATGGGCTGTAGATAGGAAGCTTGCCTTGAGTACTATCAAGGGTCAGATTTCGGCCTTGTCAATATTTTTTCAAAGGCCCTTGGCTTCGCATTCACTAGTCAAAGCCTTTATACAAGGGGTGATGCGTATTAGTCCTCCGGTTAATATTCCCATATGTCCATGGGATCTAAACTTGGTTCTGTCGGTTCTACAGAAACAACCATTTGAACCATTACAGCATATTTCTTTGGTGCTTCTCACCAGGAAATTGATTTTTCTAGTAGCCATTTGTTCGGCTAAAAGAGTGTCGGAATTAGCAGCTATGTCCTGTAAAGAGCCATATCTGGTTATCCATAAGGACAGAGTAGTGTTACGTCCTCATCCAGCCTTTCTTCCTAAGGTGGTATCGAGGTTTCATTTGAACCAAGATGTGGTTCTTCCTTCTTTTTTCCCCAAACCTACTTCGGTAGAGGAAAAGTTATTGCATTCTTTGGATGTAGTAAGAGCAGTTAAAGCTTATCTAAAAGCCACTGCTCAGATTCGCAGAACGGATACTTTGTTTATTCTGCCGGAAGGCCCCAGAAGGGGTCAGGCAGCGTCAAAATCTACTTTAGCCAAGTGGATTCGACAGGTCATTATGCAAGCCTATGGCTTGAGAAGGAGACCGCCTCCGTTCAAAGTTAGAGCGCACTCCACGAGAGCAGTTGGAACTTCATGGGCAGCGCATCACCAGGCCTCCCTGGCCCAGATCTGTAAGGCCGCAACATGGTCTTCAGTACACACGTTTACTAGGTTCTACCAGGTGGACGTTAGAAGTCAGGAGGATGTCGCCTTTGGGCGCAGTGTGTTGCAGGCCGCAAAAGATCCTCATGTCTGATAGCGCTCAGCTTATGTATGGTGTATCCCCCCCCTCATTTGGCATTGCTTTAGGACATCCCATTAGTAATGACTATGTCGCTCTGTGTCCCGTGATGTACGAAAAAGAAAATAGGATTTTTATAACAGCTTACCTGTAAAATCCTTTTCTTGGAGTACATCACGGGACACAGAGCTCCCACCCCTCTTTGGGGACACTTATTGCTTTGCTACAAAACTGAGGTGCTCCCGGATGGGAGGGGCTTATATAGGGGAGGGTACTTCCGGTTTTGGAAGTTGCCAGTGCCAGCACCTGACGGTATCTATATAACCCATTAGTAATGACTATGTCGCTCTGTGTCCCGTGATGTACTCCAAGAAAAGGATTTTACAGGTAAGCTGTTATAAAAATCCTATTTTTAACCCCTTGGTGCCAGCCGTACGCAAATATGCAGCCTCTCGGTGCCTGCTCCTTAGCGCCGAGGGGCCTCATATTTGCGTGAATTGCTGCGTATACACCTGTGCTGAGAGCGTGTGTGCGCTGCGCGCTCCCAGCACAGTTACCGTCTTCTAACCAAAAGTTTTTGGACCACGTGACAGCCAATCACATCGGTCACGTGATCTTAAGCCGCGCCACACCTACCGGTGTCATAAATCTCTTAAAGGGTTGGGAGGCGCTGGCGCTAAGAGGTAATATTCTCCCACCCCATAGGCATCCGCACAGTGTGTCCCAGGTGTGCCTAGGCACACCCTAATCATCCCGTGCGGTGCAGATTCCCCCTGCTGCCCGGGCTCTGCTCCCCCCACAGAGCTGCTGGCTTCCCTCCTCTGCTCTCCTGCTGCTGCAGGCACAAAGGGGGATGTTTCAGGATGGAGAGCAAGGAGAAGGGGCCAGTAAATATGTAATTTACAGGCTCCTTCCTTTTCTGAATGAACACAGTGAGTGATTGGTGCTAATCACTCATTGTGTTCATTCATAACTGAAGCATAGTAAACGGTGCGCTTCAGCTTGTGAATGAACAGGAAGCCATTCAGTGCACACCCTAATGCAATAGGCTGCCCAAACCTATCTCCCACCCATTAGCCCCAAAAGATGATATGGGGAAAAGGTGTAGCCCGGGACTTGGTGGATAAGAAAGCTCATCTCCTGAGTCACCCAGCGAAGAAGAAAAAAAAAGGGGGGGCTAGATCACATCGTACTTACTTCTTGGTTACTCCCTGGATCATATCCCTTCTAAATGGACTGCGACAGGTTAAAAAAAAAAGGGGAGGGGGCAACGACTCAGGGTAGTGGGAAACAAGTGCCCATGCACACTCCTCCAGCAATGAATCAGCATCATGCGATGGTACTGATTCAATGCTGGAGGAGGGTGCATGGACACTTGTTTCCGACTACCCTGAGTTGTGCCCCCCCCCCACTCTTTTTTTAACCTGTCACAGTCCAATCAGAAGGGAGATGATCCAGGGAGTAACCAAGAAGTACCGAAGTGATCTAGCTGTAAAATGTGGCAGAGTGTGCAGAGATCGGCTGTACATAATCAAAGCTCCGATTTCGAGGGACTGTCCCTGATTTGGAGCAATGTCCCTCTGTCCCTCTTTACCCCTCATTTTGGTCTAATCTATAAAGCTGTATAAAAAATGCACTTTTTATCTTTCGAAAAGTGCTTCCCAGCGCTAAACCTTTCATCCATATTCAAAATTGCTGCATTTGTAAATTTTAAAAGCCAATATAAAATAAATAATAGAGGTAAAAAAAAAGCCCCTGTGGTTTTAATTAACCTTTTTTTGGGGGTTAATACTCCTTTAAGGGGGTGTGGCAGGGGGCGTGTCCTATGTCTACATACATTTGCTAGTACAGTGATGGCGAACCTTGGCACCCCAGATGTTTTGGAACTACATTTCCCATGATGCTCTTGCACTCTGCAGTGTAGTTGAGCATCATGGGAAATGTAGTTCCAAAACATCTGGGGTGCCAAGGTTCCCCATCACTGTGCTAGTAGGTGTCCTTCATTCCCATCTCAAAATGTTGGGAGGTATGCATAATTGAAAGTCATTTAGCAGGTAAAACAGCAAACATGCTGTATATGAATTTCACCTGCATAGCCGGTTCCTTTTGAACCCGGAAAGAGTAAATCACACTCTCCCTCGCAATGTTATTCGGCCATCTACCGCCACGACCCCCTGTTTTTATGGTGTTGTACTGAGACCGTGAAAACTGGGGGCATGCACGGGGGTGGAGGCATAGGCGGTAGATGGCTGAATAACATTGCGAGGGAGAGTGGGAGGAGCTGCAGTGCAGAGGGCTGGATGGGGTGGATTTCAGATCTGAGCTGAGCTGAGAGCTAGGGGGAAACAGGAAAGATCTTGCGGCGGTGGCGGCGGCCATGATTTTGAAGCCAGAAACAGATCCAATGCCAAAAACAGTCCTGATTTCCGGGACAAAAAGCAAAATCCCGGTATTTTAATGTGGATGGCCGAGGGTCCCAAAATCGGGATTGTCCCGGGAAAATCGGGACTGTTGGCAAGTATCCTCCTTTGATGTACGATTTGTTTGGGGCATTTACTTTTCTATACAATAAAGTCTCAATCCCACGAATGCAGATCCCCGTGTTGGCAGACATATACCAAGACATCACACAAGTTGGGACAAGCATACCAATTTGCTAAATCGTTGGTCCTTGCAGCAGAACTCGGTCGAGTCATAACCGCTAAAAAGGAAGCCAAATGTTCTTCACAAAGCATGACAATGAAAACAATGAACAATCTGTCTCTATTCATCGTTGTACAATACATTTATCAAACATGTCTGAATGCTGAGCAATAGAAGAAGAGGAACAAAAATCTCTTGGCGAGAGAACTTCCTATGGTTATATAGGAGGTATGCCTGTAATTCCCATTTAAAATAACACTGAGGAAGATCAAACCAATACTGCTGACCCCAGCAGGCAGAAAATAATTGTCTTCTGTGTGCTCCGTCCGCACCATGCAGCATATCCATTATCCATACCATATGTCGCATTTTTATGCCACACGCAAACAAGACATTACAGCACACAGTAGCACGTCGCAATGCGCTGTTGTACATAAAGTTGAATAGACCATTTGTTAACGTGCAATAAAGTTAAAAAAAGAGAAAAAGGAAACCACTGAAATGCGTTATTACCAGTGCCGGCTGGTGGTAACAAAAATTTGGGGGGTGGCAAACAGTAAAGGCCCCCCCCCCCCCCCGTTGGGCGGGTCTGGTGTACTTCATCTATGGTGAGCAGTGCTTCTCCCGGGCTTCACCAACAGGTTCCCTTGCTCGGCAGCAATGGCTTTCCCTTCCCCCTGCTCTCCACGGGCATCGCGGCAGCTTCCGTTTCCCTCCCTTCCTCCTCGGTGGCCAATTGGAACTCTTCTCTTTTTGGCCAAATGAAAAACGGGTCTCAGACCTGCTTCTGATTGGCCGGATTGAGGATCAGTGTTTCAACAGCGAATATTCATTTGCTGTTGCAACACTTGGGTGGGCTCATGGCGCAATGCTCTGCGCCACGTGCCCACCCTATTTTGAATCAGGTGCTTCAAAAAAAACACCCCCGCCGCTGTAATTCATGTGCCCGGCGTCCTGAAAGGGGCCAGACGCATGAATAGGGGGTGGCGGTGTTCTGTCAAAATGGCGGCCGTGGATAGGGCATGGAGGTGGTGGTCGTGGATAGAGGGTGTCCGCGCTTGGGCGCTCTTAATGACCAAATAAAAAAATGGCATTTTTCTCGTCATGAAAAACGGTCGTGTGTACGCGGCATAATAATCTTCCTTTCCCACCACTGACAGATCAGCTCGGTAAATTTCTGCGATTAAAAACACAAAAAACGTAAATTCTTTCACAAAGCCGAAAATTAAAGTGACAACTCATTACCTGGTCTGCCGTTAACAATGGCTCCTCGTTAATCCCCGAATCATTTTCACTCTTTTCATTCAGCTCCTCCTCCTCCTTCTCATGGAACTGGAATGAGATGAGGGAACCGTTTTGTTCAGTGGCTCCAAGAGCTCATCGCACAACAATCCTCACTACAACAGAGCTATTGTCTACCCCCGAAAAAACACCATTTACAGAAAAACAAGATTTGGCACAGATTTTTTTTATCTTCCTTGTATGTTATGTTTACATATAAAACAAAGTCATAGGTCAGAGCTGTGTAATGCACAGTCTGATACAGCGCCTTGAAAAAGTATTCATACCCCTTGAAATTTTCCACATTTTGTCATGTTACAACCCAAAAACGTAAAATGTATTTTATTGGGATTTTATGTGATGGACCAACACAAAGTGGCACATAATTGTGAAGAGGAAAGAAAATGATAAATGGTTTTCAAATTTTGTTACAAATATATTAAAAGTATGGGGGGCACATTTGTATGGCGCCCCCCTGAGTCAAAATTTTGTAGAACCTCCTTTTACTGCAATTACAGCTGCAAGTCTTTTTGGGGATTTCTCTACCAGCTTTGCACCTCTAGAGAGTGAAATTTCTGCCCATTCTTCTTTGCAAAATAGCTCAAGCTCTGTCAGATTGGATGGAGAGCATCTGTGAACAGCAATTTTCAAGTCTTGCCACAGATTCTCAACTGGATTTGGGTCTGGACTGTGACTGGGCCATTCTAACACATGAATATGCTTTGATCTAAACCATTCCATTGTAGCTCTGGCTGTATGTTTAGGGTCGTTGTCCTGCTGGAAGGTGAAGCTCCGCCCCAGTCTCAAGTCTTCTGCAGACTCTAATGCCGTGTACACACGGTCACAATTTCTTTTTCGTACATCACGGGACACAGAGCGACTTAGTCATTACTAATGGGTTATATAGTTTACCTTCAGGTGTTGGCACTGGCCAATTCCAAACCGGAAGTACCCTCCCCTATATAAGCCCCTCCCACCCGGGAGCACCTCAGTTTTTTGCCAGTGTCTAAGGTGTTGGCCAAAGAGTAACATGTGTTTTCACTGGGCTTGCGTACAGGTTCTTTTGGGCCTTAGTAAGCTGTTCCGGATCCCACCAAAAAAGCTTCATAGCTAAACGGTCGGTACCCGGGCCTTGCAGCAGAAGAGCAAGGTTTTGCCTGTAATGCTTCTCTTAGGAGGGCTGGACCCTGGGATCCAGAGCTCTGGTCATACCCACGACCAAGACGCTGTCTGTGCAGGGTGCTATACAGGTCCAGGGGAGTGGAATCCTTGGGAACCCGGTCCCTGAAGGTTTAATTACAATGCCTGCCGTGATAGGTGAAGTTTGGACTTTTGTGGACCAAACAAAGTCCTGCGGCGGGGATCAGGTAAGTGGGGGCCCTCAGGAACTTGGTTCTATTGGGGGACCCCCAAGCCTAATTTGTCTTTCTGTCTGTTACCTAACGGTATTCCCGCTAAATATCTGTGTTTGCCTATAACTACTGAAAATGTAAAATTTTAATAGTAGTCAAGAAAAAAAAAAAAAAAAAAAAAAACAGGGACCGCGGTACCTGTGTTAAACCACTAGAGGCCGCTGTAGTCCATTTTTCTTGTAAATGTGGATCTTTGGTTTTCTCAACTCAAAAGATCCAGGCAGCTGGTAAGTTTCTCTGAGGGAATCCACTTCCTCTGCCCTGTTGCTGCGTTCATCCACCGCACAGGCCCTCCGGCAAAAAGGGCCCTGGCTCCTAGTCCTCTGTTGGTTTTCGAAAAGGGCGCCATTGGCGCACGGGCGCGCGCGCGGGCGCGTGCACGCGCCTCCTATGAAAAAAAAGGGGCGGGGCGGGTGGATGACGCTCGATGCGCGCCGCGGCGCTTCTGCGCATGTGCGGGCGTCCCAGCATGGTTAAAAGACACAGTACAAGTGTCAGCTGCATGCAAACAGAGCTAGCAACAAACAGTGGCACACAGAGGCGGTTGATGCAGGCATCCCCATAGAAAGGCACTTTAGTGGACACCAGCTGGTATATAGCAGCACCTGTGTTAGACTATTACCAGCAAAAATTGGTGTATGACGACGGGAATACCTCAGCTTTGTGCTTAAGGGATATGTCGTCCAGACGCTCCGGAAATAGATCTTCCAGGAAGCCAAAGGGGTCTCCATCGGGCTCTGAGGATATTGGGCATGCTTGCACTGCACCAATCTCCCCTGAGAATGCAGAGGTCAGTAGCCGTAGAAACCCCGCAGGAATGCCTGGTGCTGCGGCTGTCCCCAGTCCACCAGCTCCTGTATATATAACAGAGGAGGTTTTATCCTCAACTCTGGGAGGATTGGAAGAGAGATTAACAGCATTGATCGCTGCTTCCCTGTCACAGGAAAAGCGCGTCCGATCTCCGTCTCCTCCTTCAGAGTGCCTGTTAGTGGAGGAACAGCCCCACACAGAGATCGACCTACCTGAAGGGGATCAGGATGAGGTTGATTCACTTATAGAGGAATCAACAGTGGAAGAACCTTTCTCAGCTTCTCAGGCTGAAAGATTATGGGTTCAGTCTCTGACTAACATGGTCCGATCAGCATTTAAAATGCCTCTGGCGGAACCACCATCCACTACGGTTTCCTCGCTGGGGTCGCTAAAAGCTCCCCAGGCGGTCTGTTCCTTCCCAATCCACCCTTTATTAGAAGGGCTTATTTACCAGGATTGGGAGCATCCTGATAAAATATTTGCTCCCCCCAAGAGATTTCCGGTGATCTATCCCATGGAGGATAAGTTCATAAGAAAATGGAGGGTCCCTATAGTGGACGCAGCCATCTCTTCTGTTAACAAATCACTGACATGTCCAGTAGATAATGTTCCAATGTTCAAAGACCCAATAGATAAAAAAATTGGAGTCTTTACTAAAATCTGCTTTCTCTACAGCAAGTATGGTGACACAACCTGCGGTAGCAGCGATTGGAGTCTGCCAAGCAGTGAAAGATCAGTTGAAACAAGTCTTAAGGGACTTACCAGATCAGCAGGCTCATGCCCTAGCTGACCTGCCTAGAGCCTTGTGTTTTGCGGTGGACGCCATAAAGGATACAATCCAACAGGCCTCCCGCTTTACGCTGTCTATAGTACATATGCGTAGGCTTCTGTGGCTCAAAAACTGGTCTGCTGAAGCTCCCTGTAAAAAACTGCTGGTTAGCTTCCCATTTCATGGAGAACGCTTATTTGGAGAAGATCTGGACAAATATATCCAGAAAATTTCTGCCGGTAAAAGTTCACTCTTACCGGTTAAGAACAAGGGTAGAAGTCCTTTTTTTAAGAGGCCTACCTCTCCAGTCCCGGGCACATCGGCTGTGAAGCAGTTCCGACGGCCTCCGCGGTCAAATTCAGGGGGCAGAAATCAGGGACAATCACAGGGTAACAAGAAGCCCTGGATCAAGAGAGGTACAAGACCTCCCCCTAAGGCATGAAGTATTGCCCCCGCTCAATCGGGTGGGGGGAAGACTTCAGTTGTTCACAGAAACCTGGCGGGACACCATCAGAGACAGATGGGTGCTCTCCGCAGTAAGTCTGGGATACAAGCTGGAGTTAAAAGGCACTCCTCCTGCCCAATTTATGAGGTCAAACGTGCCAAGAGATCCCCAAAAGAGAGGATCCCTCCTTCTGGCACTAGAACAACTATTGCTCCAAGGGGTAATCATGAAGGTTCCCCTGGAAGAAAGCGGATTCGGGTTTTACTCGAACCTTTTCACAGTCCCCAAACCAAATGGGGACGTGAGGCCCATATTAAATCTAAAAGGGCTAAACAAGTTCCTAAATATCAGGACCTTTCGGATGGAGTCGATCCGATCAGTGGCCACCGCCCTACAAGGGCAGGAATGGCTAGCCTCGATCGACATAAGGGATGCTTATCTGCATATTCCCATCTTTCCGGCCCATCAGAAATTTCTACGCTTTGCAGTAGAAGGGCGCCATTTTCAGTTCAGAGCCTTACCTTTCGGTCTGGCCACAGCACCACGAGTGTTCACAAAAATTCTGGCCCCATTATTGGCCAATCTAAGAACACAGGGTGTAACGATAATGGCATATCTAGACGACCTGCTACTAATAGACCACTCAGTGGAAAAGCTGGAAGTAGCTATTCACAAGACAATCGAGTATCTGGAATATCACGGTTGGATTATCAACCGGGACAAGTCAGCTCTAAGACCAGTCAAAAGTCTGGAATACTTAGGGCTAAGGCTGGATTCAAATCAGAGAAAGATTTTCTTACCTCCATAGAAGGTGTCGTCTTTAAGAAATTTGACCCACTTAGTGGGTACAAAAAGAAAACCATCCATACGTCTCTGCATGAGGCTGCTGGGAAAGATGGTGGCTTCATTCGAAGCGGTACCCTACGGTCAATTCCATTCAAGGAATTTGCAAAGGGCCATACTGTCAGCCTGGAACAAAAAAGTTCAGGCTTTAGACTTACCAATGTCCCTGTCCCCTTCCGTTCGCAAGAGCCTCCATTGGTGGTTGGTGCCCCAGAATCTGGAAAGAGGGAAACCCTTCAGTCCGGTTTCTTGGAAGGTGGTCACTACAGATGCCAGCCTCATCGGCTGGGGGGCAGTGCTGGAGCAATGGTCTCTCCAGGGCAAGAAAAGGCCCTGCCCATCAATCTCTTAGAGATACGAGCAGCCCGGTATGCCCTAGTAGCATGGACATCCAAACTCCAGGGGTCCCCTGTCAGAATTCAATCAGACAATGCCACGGCAGTGGCATATATCAATCATCAGGGTGGCACCAAAAGTCGTGCAGCCCAGAAGGAAGCAAATTGCATCCTGGAGTGGGCAGAAAGATATGTCCCAGCCATATCCGCGGTTTTCATCCCAGGAGTGGAAAATTGGAGAGCGGACTTTCTAAGTCGCCAACAATTATGCCCGGGGGAATGGTCTCTTCACCCCGAGGTTTTCCAGGCAATATGCCAGCGGTGGGGAACACCGGATGTAGATCTGCTAGCATCCAGATTCAACGCAAAGGTGGACAGGTTTGTGTCTCGCACAAGGGATCCCCTAGCTTGCGGCTCGGATGCCCTAGTGTTCCCTTGGGATCGGTTCAAGCTGATATATGCATTCCCACCGCCACAATTGTTACCACGATTACTCCGCAGAATCAGGGTAGAAAAGAAACCAGTGATTCTGGTGGCTCCAGCGTGGCCCCGAAGGGCATGGTACGCGGAGATTGTAAAAATGTCAGTGAGGAGTCCTTGGACCCTCCCACTTCGTCCGGACCTGCTGTCGCAAGGACCGATATACCACCCTTCCTTACCAGCCCTAGGTTTGACGGCCTGGCTATTGAAGCCCACATTCTGGAAAAGAGAGGGCTCTCTAATTCTGTGGTATCTACCATGATCAATGCCAGGAAACCGGTATCCAGGCAGATCTATTATAGGATCTGGAAAGCGTACATTACGTGGTGTGAGACCAAGAAATGGCATCCACGTAAGTACATGATAGGGAGGATTCTGGACTTCCTACAGTGGGCTGTAGATAGGAAGCTGGCCTTGAGTACTATCAAGGGTCAGATTTCGGCCTTGTCAATATTTTTTCAAAGGCCCTTGGCTTCGCATTCACTAGTCAAAGCCTTTATACAAGGAGTGATGCGTATTAGCCCTCCGGTTAGTATTCCCATATGTCCTTGGGACTTAAACCTGGTTCTGTCGGTTCTACAGAAACAACCGTTTGAACCATTACAACACATTTCCTTGGTTCTTCTCACCAGGAAATTGGTTTTCTTAGTAGCCATTTGTTCGGCTAAAAGAGTGTCGGAATTAGCAGCTATGTCCTGTAAGGAGCCATATCTGGTTGTCCATAAGGACAGAGTAGTATTACGTCCTCATCCAGCCTTTCTTCCTAAGGTGGTATCGAGGTTTCATTTGAACCAAGATGTGGTTCTTCCTTCTTTTTTCCCCAAACCTAGCTCAGTAGAGGAAAAGTTATTACATTCTTTGGATGTGGTAAGAGCAGTTAAAGCTTATCTAAAAGCCACTGCTCAGATTCGCAGAACGGATTCTTTGTTTGTTCTGCCGGAAGGCCCCAGAAGGGGTCAGGCAGCATCAAAATCTACTTTAGCCAAGTGGATTCGACAGGTCATAATACAAGCCTATGGCTTGAGAAAGAGACCGCCTCCGTTCAAAGTTAGGGCGCACTCCACAAGAGCGGTTGGAACTTCATGGGCAGTGCATCACCAGGCCTCCCTGGCTCAAGTATGTAAGGCCGCAACATGGTCTTCGGTACACACGTTTACTAGATTCTATCAGGTAGACGTTAGAAGTCAGGAGGATGTCGCCTTTGGGCGCAGTGTGTTGCAGGCCGCAAAAGATCCTCATGCCTGATGGCGCCCAGCTTATGTACCCCCCCCTCATTTGGCATTGCTTTGGGACGTCCCATTAGTAATGACTAAGTCGCTCTGTGTCCCGTGATGTACGAAAAAGAAAAAGGGATTTTTATAACAGCTTACCTGTAAAATCCTTTTCTTGGAGTACATCACGGGACACAGAGCTCCCACCCCTCTTTTTGGGACACTTATTGCTTGGCTACAAAACTGAGGTGCTCCCGGGTGGGAGGGGCTTATATAGGGGAGGGTACTTCCGGTTTGGAATTGGCCAGTGCCAACACCTGAAGGTAAACTATATAACCCATTAGTAATGACTAAGTCGCTCTGTGTCCCGTGATGTACTCCAAGAAAAGGATTTTACAGGTAAGCTGTTATAAAAATCCCTTTTTCCAACAAATGTTCGATGTGAGCTTGTTGTCGGAAAAATCAGACCGTGTGTAGGCTCCATCGGACATTTGCTTTCGGAATTTCCGACAACAAAAATTTGAGAGCTGGTTCTCAAATTTTCCGAAAACAACACTTGTTGTCGGAAATTCCAAGTGTGTGTACACAATTCTGATGGACAAAATTCCATGCATGCTTGGAATCAAGCAGAAGAGCCGCACTGGCTATTGAACTTAATTTCTTTCTCGTACATCACGGGACACAGAGCGACATAGTCATTACTAATGGGTTATATAGATACCTTCAGGTGCTGGCACTGGCAACTTCCAAAACCGGAAGTACCCTCCCCTATATAAGCCCCTCCCATCCGGGAGCACCTCAGTTTTTTGCCAATGTCTAAGGTGTTGGCCAAGAAGAAACATGTGTTTTTCACTGAGCTTGCGTACAGGTTCTTTTGGGCCTCAGTAAGCTATTCCGGATCCGACCAAAAAAGCTTCATAGCTAAACGGTCGGTACCCGGGCCTTGCAGAGAAGAGCAAGGTTTTGCCTGTAATGCTTCTCTTGGGAGAGCTGGACCCTGGGATCCAGAGCTCTGGTCATACCCACGACCAAGATGTTTTCTGTGCAGGGTGCTATACAGGTCCAGGGGAGTGGAATCCTTGGGAACCCGGTCCCTGAAGGTTTAATTACAATGCCTGCCGTGATAGGTGAAGTTTGGGCTTCTGTGGCCAAACAGAGTCCTGCGGCGGGGAAAAGGTAAGTGGGGGCCCCTCAGGAACTTGGTTCTATTGAGGGGACCCCCAAGCCTAATATGTCTTTCTGCCTGTTACCTAAGGTATTCCCGCTAAATATTATGCATGCCTGTAACTACTAAAAAATGTAATAATTTTAATAGTGGTCAAGAAAAAAAATATATATATATATATATAATAGACTGCGGTACCTGTGTTAATCCACTAGAGGCCGCTGTGGAACGTTTCTTGTCATGTGGACTAGTTTATTTTCATCAGAGCAAGTCCAGGCAGATGGTGAGTTCTCTTGTGGGAAACTGCTTCCTCTGCCATGTTGCAATGCTCGTCCATCCCCCGGCCTGCGGCAAAAGGGGCCCTGGCTCTTGTCCCTAGTTTCCCTCTTCAAAATTAGCGCCGAAGGCGCACGTGGCTGCGCGCGTGCGCGTGCACGCGCCTCTATATATAGAGGTGAGCTGGGAAAGGGGGCGGAGCTTGGGGGATGACGCTTTGTGCGCGCCGCAGCGCTTCTGCGCATGTGCGGGCATCCCAGCATGTTAAAAACCACAATTATGTGTTGTGAGCTGGCTATGGAGTGCAGAGACAGAGCTGGCAACATTTAAAAAAGGCATACAGCAAGCGGTTGATGCAGGCATCCCCATAGAAAGGCACATTAGTAGACACCAACTGTTTTTATAGCAGCATTTGTGCTAGACTATTGTCAGTAAGTGGTGTATTTCGGCTGGAATACCTCAGCTTTGGGCTTAGGAATATGCCGTCTAAAAACTCCGGGACTAAAAATCCCAGGAAGCATAGGGGGTCTCCATCGGGCTCTGAGGACCTTGGGCATGCTTTGGCTGCACCTATCTCCCCTGAAGAATCAGAGGTTAGTGACCGTAGAGCACCCTCAGGAGTACCTGGTACTGTGGCTGTCCTCAGTTCACCTGCTCCTGTGTATGTAACAGAGGAGGTTTTTTCCTCAGCTCTGGGAGGGCTGGAAGAGAGATTGTCAGCATTGATCGCTGCTTCCCTGTCACAGGAAAAAAGCGCTCGATCTCCGTCTCCTCCCTCAGAGTGCCTGTTAGCGGAGCAACAGTCCCATACAGGGATCGACCTACCTGAAGGGGATCAGGATGAGGTCGATTCTGTTGTAGAGGAATCAACAGTGGAAGAGCCATTCTCAGCATCACATGCTGAAAGATTATGGGTTCAGTCCCTGACTAACATGGTCCGATCAGCATTTAAAATGCCCCTTGCGGAGCCATCATCCACTTCTGTCTCCTCGTTGGGGTCGCTAAAAGCTCCCCAGACTGTTTGTTCCTTTCCGATCCATCCTTTACTGGAAGGGCTTATTTACCAGGATTGGGAGCATCCTGATAAAATATTTACTCCCCCCAAGAGATTTCCGGTGGTCTATCCCATGGAGGATAAGTTCATCAAAAAATGGAGGGTCCCTACAGTGGACGCAGCCATCTCTTGTGTGAATAAATCACTGACATGTCCAGTGGATAATGTCCAAATGTTCAAGGACCCAATAGATAAAAAATTAGAGTCCTTATTAAAATCTGCTTTTGCTACAGCAGGCTTGGTGACACAACCAGCAGTGGCAGCTATTGGGGTCTGCCAAGCAGTAAAGGATCAGTTGAAACAGGTCTTAAGGGACTTGCCAGATCAGCAGGCTCTTGCCCTAGCTGATCTACCTAGAGCCTTATGCTTTGCGGTGGACGCTATAAAGGATTCAATCCATCAGGCCTCCCGCCTTACGCTATCTGTAGTACATATGCGCAGGCTTTTATGGCTCAAAAACTGGTCTGCTGAAGCTCCCTGTAAAAAATTGCTGGTCAGCTTCCCATTTCATGGTGAACGCTTATTCGGGGAAGACCTGGACAAATATATCCAGAGAATTTCCAGCGGTAAAAGTACACTTTTGCCGGTTAAAAACAGAGTTAGAGGTCCCTCTTTTAAGAGGCCTGCTTCTCCAGTCCCTAGGACATCGGCTGTGAAACAGTTCCGACGGCCTCCTCGGTCAAATCCCGGAGGTAAAAATCAGGGACAATTGCAGGGTAACAAGAAGCCCTGGAGCAGGAGAGGTACAAAACCTCCCCCAAAGTCAAATGCATGAAGGGTTGCCCCCACTCAATCGGGTGGGGGGAAGACTTCAGTTGTTCACAGAGACCTGGCGGGACACGATCAGAGACAGATGGGTGCTCTCCGCAGTAAGTCTGGGATACAAATTGGAGTTAAAAGACTCCCCTCCTTCCCACTTTATAAGGTCAAACGTGCCAAGGGATCCCCAGAAGAGAGGATCCCTCCTGTTGGCACTAGAACAATTATTGCTCCAAGCAGTAATTATAGAGGTTCCCCTGGAAGAATGGGGGTTCGGGTTTTACTCAAACCTCTTTACAGTCCCGAAGCCAAACGGGGACGTGAGGCCCATATTAAATCTAAAAGGGCTAAACAAATTCCTACATATCAGGACTTTCCGGATGGAGTCGATCCGATCGGTGGCCACTGCCCTACAAGGGGAGGAATGGTTAGCCTCGATCGACATCAAAGATGCTTATTTGCACATTCCCATCTTTCCAGCCCACCAAATATTTCTACGCTTTGCAGTAGAAGGGCGCCATTTTCAGTTCAGAGCCTTACCCTTCGGTCTGGCCACAGCACCACGAGTGTTCACAAAAATTCTGGCCCCATTATTGGCCAATCTAAGAACACGAGGTGTAACGATAATGGCATATCTAGACGACTTGTTGCTGATAGACCACTCAGTGGAAAAACTAGAAGTGGTTGTTCACGAGACAATCAAGTATCTGGAATATCACGGTTGGATTATCAACCGAGACAAGTCAGCCCTAAAACCAGTCAAAAGTCTGGAATACTTGGGGCTAAGGCTGGATTCAGACCAGAGAAAAATTTTCTTGCCTCAAGAAAAGGGGTCGTCTTTGAGAGATTTGATCCACTTAGTGGATGCAAAAAGACAGCCATCCATACGCCTGTGCATGAGGCTGCTGGGAAAAATGGTGGCATCATTCGAAGCAGTACCCTACGGTCAATTCCATTCAAGGAATTTGCAAAGGGCCATACTGTCAGCCTGGAACAAAAAAGTTCAGGCCCTAGACTTACCAATGTCCTTGTCCCCTTCCGTTCGCAAGAGCCTCCGCTGGTGGTTGGTTCCCCAGAATCTGGAAAGAGGGAAATCCTTCAGTCCGATTTCTTGGAAGGTGGTCACTACAGATGCCAGCCTTATAGGCTGGGGAGCAGTACTGGAGCAATGGTCTCTCCAGGGCAGATGGTCGGATGCAGAAAAGGCCCTGCCCATCAATCTCTTATAGATACGAGCAGCCCGGTATGCCCTAGTAGCATGGACATCCAAACTCCAAGGGTCCCCTGTCAGAATTCAATCAGACAATGCCACAGCAGTGGCATATATCAATCATCAGGGGGGCACCAGGAGTCATGCAGCCCAGAGGGAAGTAAATTACATCCTGAAATGGGCAGAAAGATATGTCCCAGCCATATCTGCGGTATTCATTCCAGGAGTGGAGAATTGGAAGGCGGACTTTCTAAGTCGCCAACAATTATGCCCAGGGGAATGGTCCCTTCATCCCGAGGTTTTCCGGACAATATGTCAGCGGTGGGGAACACCGGATGTAGATCTGCTAGCATCCAGATTCAACGCAAAAGTGGACAGGTTTGTCTCTTGGACAAGGGATCCCCTAGCTTGCGGTTCGGATGCCCTAGTGTTCCCTTGGGATCAGTTCAAGCTGATATATGCATTCCCACCGCCACAATTGTTACCTCGATTACTCCGCAGAATCAGGGTAGAAAAGAAACCAGTGATTCTGGTGGCTCCAGCGTGGCCCCGAAGAGCATGGTACGCAGAGATTGTAAAAATGTCTGTGGGGAGTCCTTGGACCCTCCCACATCGTCCGGACCTGCTTTCGCAAGGACCGATATACCACCCTTCCTTACCAGCCCTAGGTTTGACGGCCTGGCTATTGAAGCCCACATTCTAAAAAAGAGAGGGCTCTCTAATTCTGTGGTATCTACCATGATCAATGCCAGGAAGCCGGTATCCAGGCAGATCTACTATAGAATCTGGAAGGCGTACATCGCCTGGTGTGAGGCCAAGAAATGGCATCCACGTAAATACGTAATAGGTAGGATTCTGGACTTCCTACAATGGGCTGTAGATAGGAAGCTTGCCTTGAGTACTATCAAGGGTCAGATTTCGGCCTTGTCAATATTTTTTCAAAGGCCCTTGGCTTCGCATTCACTAGTCAAAGCCTTTATACAAGGAGTGATGCGTATTAGCCCTCCGGTTAATATTCCCATATGTCCATGGGATCTAAACCTGGTTCTGTCGGTTCTACAGAAACAACCATTTGAACCATTACAGCATAGTTCCTTGGTTCTTCTCACCAGGAAATTGATTTTTCTAGTAGCCATTTGTTCGGCTAAAAGAGTGTCGGAATTAGCAGCTATGTCCTGTAAAGAGCCATATCTGGTTATCCTTAAGGACAGAGTAGTGTTACGTCCTCATCCAGCCTTTCTTCCTAAGGTGGTATCGAGGTTTCATTTGAACCAAGATGTGGTTCTTCCTTCTTTTTTCCCCAAACCTAGCTCGGTAGAGGAAAAGTTATTACATTCTTTGGATGTAGTAAGAGCAGTTAAAGCTTATCTAAAAGCCACTGCTCAGATTCGCAGAACGGATACTTTGTTTATTCTGCCGGAAGGCCCCAGAAAGGGTCAGGCAGCGTCAAAATCTACTTTAGCCAAGTGGATTCGACAGGTCATAATGCAAGCCTATGGCTTGAGAAGGAGACCGCCTCCGTTCAAAGTTAGGGCGCACTCCACGAGAGCAGTTGGAACTTCATGGGCAGCGCATCACCAGGCCTCCCTGGCTCAAATCTGTAAGGCCGCAACATGGTCTTCAGTACACACGTTTACTAGGTTCTACCAGGTGGACGTTAGAAGTCAGGAGGATGTCGCCTTTGGGCGCAGTGTGTTGCAGGCCGCAAAAGATCCTCATGTCTGATAGCGCTCAGCTTATGTATGGTGTATCCCCCCCCTCGTTGGGCATTGCTTTAGGACATCCCATTAGTAATGACTATGTCGCTCTGTGTCCCGTGATGTACGAGAAAGAAAATAGGATTTTTATAACAGCTTACCTGTAAAATCCTTTTCTTGGAGTACATCACGGGACACAGAGCTCCCACCCCTCTTTAGGGACACTTATTGCTTTGCTACAAAACTGAGGTGCTCCCGGATGGGAGGGGCTTATATAGGGGAGGGTACTTCCGGTTTTGGAAGTTGCCAGTGCCAGCACCTGAAGGTATCTATATAACCCATTAGTAATGACTATGTCGCTCTGTGTCCCGTGATGTACTCCAAGAAAAGGATTATACAGGTAAGCTGTTATAAAAATCCTATTTTTTCTCGGCTCGTCGTATGTGTTGTACGTGACCGCGTTCTTGACATTTCCGACAACATTTGTGTGACCGTGTGTATGCACGACAAGTTTGAGCCAACATCCGTCGAAAAAAAATCCACGGTTTTGATGTCGGAATGTCCGATCCTCTGTATGCGGCATAGCAGGTTTTTCTAAGATTGTCCTGCATTTGGCTCCATCCATCTTCCCATCAACTCTGACCAGCTTCCCTGTCCCTGCTGAAGAAAAGCATCCCCACAACATGATGCTGCCACCACCATGTTTCACAGTGGGGATGGTGTGTTCAGGGTGCTCTGCAGTGTTAGTTTTCCGCCACACATAGCGTTTTGCTTTTGGGCCAAAAAGTTACATTTTGGTCTCATCTGACCAGAGCACCTTCTTCCACATGTTTCCTGTGTCCCCCCACATGGCTTCTCACAAACTGCAAACAGGACTTCTTATGACTTTCTTTCACCAATGGCTTTCTTCCTGTCACTCTTCCATAAAAGGCAGATTTGTGGAGAGCACGACTAATAGTTGTCCTGTGGACAGATTCTCCCACCTGAGCTGTGGATCTCTGCAGCTCCTCCAGAGTCACCATGGACCTCTTGGCTTCTTCTCTGATGAATGTTCTCCTTCCCCGGCCCGGTCAGTTTAGATGGACGGCCATGTCTTCGTAGGTTTGCAGTTGTGCCATACTCTTTCCATTTGCTGGTGATGGATTGAACAGAGCTCCGTGAGATGTTCAAAGCTTGGGATATTGTTTTATAACCTAACCCTACTTTAAACTTCTCCACAACTTTATCCCTGACCTGTCTGGTGTGTTCCTTGCCCTTCATGATGCTGTTTGTTCACTAAGGTTCTCTAACACGCCTCTGAGGGCTTCACAGAACAGCTGTATTTATACTGAGATTAAATTACACACAGTTGGACTCTATTTACTAATTAGGTGACTTCTAAAGGCATCTGGTTCCACTAGATTTTAGTTAGGGGTATCGGAGTAAAGGGGGCTGAATACAAATGCACGCCACACTTTTCACATATTTATTTGTAAAAAAAAATTGAAAACCATTTATCATTTTCCTTCCACTTCACAATTATGGGCCACTTTGTGTTGGTCTATCACATAAAATCCCAATAAAATACATTTACGTTTTTGGTTGTAACATGACAAAATGTGGAATATTTTAAGGGGTATGAATACTTTTTCAAGGCACTGTACATTGTAACATTATAAGGAAGCATTATATCTGATACAGTAGAAAATACACTGAACGCTACAATATTATATAGACTCCTCCCACTCATGGTTTATTCCTGGCAACAATGTGCAACCTGTGTTCCTGCAACTGCCAAAAACTACAGGGCCCAGCATGCCGTGCAAAGCAATGATGAGATGAGAATTGTATATCTGCTGGTGAAACTCCCAGGTTCACCAGCAGGACACTGATAATAATTGTATTATAAGAATAAGAGTGTCCCCCATAACAGGGCTATTAATAAGAATCACGTAGGTCCAATCAGTAAAATTTCCTTCCAGCAAAGGTCCCCCCTTTACATCACAGGGACTCGCTACACATCAGTTTCCCCATTACAGGATGTCCTCAGCCCCCCTTCACATTAGTGTTCCGAACCCCTCCCCCCTTCACATCACACACCCCCTTCATTCACAGCAGTGTCCTCAACCACCCTTCAGATCAACCCCCCCCCCCCCCAGCCATGTCCTCTGCACTCTTTCACATCACCCCTCATAGTAGTGTCCTCCTCTGCACCCTTCATATCATAACCCATTATAGTGTCCTCTGCCCCCCTTCACATTGCATCCCCCCAACTGCAGTGTCCTCTGCCCCCCTTCACTCCCCCCTCAGCAATAGCCCACAGCACTGCCCCCCCTCACATCACCCCCTAAAATTAGTGCTCTGCCCTCTTCACATCAACTCCCCACACACAGTAGTGTCCACTGCCACCCTTCACATCAACCACCACAGTAGTGTCCTCTGCCACCCTTCACATCTCCCCCCCCCCCACCACAGTAGTGTCCTCTGCCACCCTTCACATCCCCCCCACACAGTAGTGTCCTCTGCCACCCTTCACATCTCCCCCCCCCCCACACAGTAGTGTCCTCTGCCACCCTTCACATCTCCCCCCCCACCACAGTAGTGTCCTCTGCCACCCTTCACATCCCCCCCACACAGTAGTGTCCTCTGCCACCCTTCACATCTCCCCCCCCACACAGTAGTGTCCTCTGCCACCCTTCACATCTCCCCCCCCACCACAGTAGTGTCCTCTGCCACCCTTCACATCAACCACCACAGTAGTGTCCTCTGCCACCCTTCACATCTCCCCCCCCCCCACACAGTAGTGTCCTCTGCCACCCTTCACATCTCCCCCCCACACACACAGTAGTGTCCTCTGCCACCCTTCACATCAACCACCACAGTAGTGTCCTCTGCCACCCTTCACATCTCCCCCCCACACACACAGTAGTGTCCTCTGCCACCCTTCACAATAACCACCACAGTAGTGTCCTCTGCCACCCTTCACATCTCCCCCCCCCCCCCCACACAGTAGTGTCCTCTGCCACCCTTCACATCTCCCCCCACCACAGTAGTGTCCTCTGCCACCCTTCACATCTCCCCCCCCACCACAGTAGTGTCCTCTGCCACCCTTCACATCAACCACCACAGTAGTGTCCTCTGCCACCCTTCACATCTCCCCCCCCCCCACACAGTAGTGTCCTCTGCCACCCTTCACAATAACCACCACAGTAGTGTCCTCTGCCACCCTTCACATCTCCCCCCCCCCACACACAGTAGTGTCCTCTGCCACCCTTCACATCAACCACTACAGTAGTGTCCTCTGCCACCCTTCACATCAACCACCACAGTAGTGTCCTCTGCCACCCTTTACATCTCCCCCCCCCACACAGTAGTGTCCTCTGCCACCCTTCACATCAACCACCACAGTAGTGTCCTCTGCCACCCTTCACATCTCAATCCCCCCACACAGTAGTGTCCTCTGCCACCCTTCACATCTTCCCCCCCACACACAGTAGTGTCCTCTGCCACCCTTCACATCTCCCCCTCCCCCCACACAGTAGTATCCTCTGCCACCCTTCGCATCTCCCCCCCCCCACACACACAGTAGTGTCCTCTGCCACCCTTCACATCTCCCCCCCCCCACAGTGGTGTTCTCTGCCACCTTTACATCTCCCCCTCCCCCCACACAGTAGTGTCCTCTGCCACCCTTCACATCTCCCCCCCCCCACACAGTAGTGTCCTCTGCCACCCTTCACATCTCCCCCCCCACAGTAGTGTCCTGTGCCACCCTTCACACCCCCCACACACAGTAGTGTCCTCTGCCACCCTTCACATCTCCCCCTCCCCCCACACAGTAGTGTCCTCTGCCACCCTTCACATCTCCCCCTCCTCCCCCACACAGTAGTGTCCTCTGCCACCCTTCACATCTCCCCCTCCTCCCCCACACAGTAGTGTCCTCTGCCACCCTTCACATCTCCTCCCACCCAACACAGTAGTGTCCTCTGCCACCTTTCACATCTCCCCCCCCCCACACAGTAGTGTCCTCTGCCACCCTTCACATCTCCCCCACAGTAGTGTCCTCTGCCACCCTTCACATCTCCCCCCCACAGTAGTGTCCTCTGCCACCCTTCATATCTCCCCCCCCCACAGTAGTGTCCTGTGCCACCCTTCACATCCCCCCCACACAGTAGTGTCCTCTGCCACCCTTCACACCCCCCTCCCCCCCTACACAGTAGTGTCCTCTGCCACCCTTCACATCTCCCCCTCCCCCCACACAGTAGTGTCCTCTGCCACCCTTCACATCTCCCCCTCCCCCCACACAGTAGTGTCCTCTGCCACCCTTCACATCTCCCCCCCCCACCACACAGTAGTGTCCTCTGCCACCCTTCACATCTCCCCCCCCCCACACAATAGTGTCCTCTGCCACCCTTCACATCTCCCCCCCACAGTAGTGTCCTGTGCCACCCTTCACACCCCCCCCCACACAGTAGTGTCCTCTGCCACCCTTCACATCTCCCCCTCCCCCCCACACAGTAGTGTCCTCTGCCACCCTTCACATCTCCCCCTCCTCCCCACACAGTAGTATCCTCTGCCACCCTTCACATCTCCCCCCCTCCAACACAGTATTGTCCTCTGCCACCCTTCACATCCCCCCCCCCACACAGTAGTGTCCTCTGCCACCTTTCACATCTCCCCCCCCCCCACACAGTAGTGTCCTCTGCCACCATTCACATCAACCAC
This sequence comes from Rana muscosa, assembly GCA_029206835.1. Classification (NCBI taxonomy): domain Eukaryota; kingdom Metazoa; phylum Chordata; class Amphibia; order Anura; family Ranidae; genus Rana; species Rana muscosa. Next base: position 286,907,478 of record CM055124.1, read on the forward strand.
CACAGTAGTGTCCTCTGCCACCCTTCACATCTCCCCCCCCCCCCCACAGTAGTGTCCTCTGCCACCCTTCACATCTCCCCCCCCCCACACAGTAGTGTCCTCTGCCACCCTTCACATCTCCTCCCCCCCAACACAGTAGTGTCCTCTGCCACCTTTCACATCTCCCCCCCACACAGTAGTGTCCTCTGCCACCCTTCACATCTCCCCCCCCCCACACACAGTAGTGTCTTCTGCCACCCTTCACATCTCCCCCTCCCCCACAGTAGTGTCCTCTGCCACCCTTCACATCTCCCCCCCCCCCCCACAGTAGTGTCCTGTGCCACCCTTCACATCCCCCCCCCACACAGTAGTGTCCTCTGCCACCCTTCACACCCCCCCTCCCCCCACACAGTAGTGTCCTCTGCCACCCTTCACATCTCCCCCTCCCCCCACACAGTAGTGTCCTTTGCCACCCTTCACATCTCCCCCTCCCCCCACACAGTAGTGTCCTCTGCCACCCTTCACATCTCCCCCCCCCCACACACAGTAGTGTCCTCTGCCACCCTTCACATCTCCCCCCCCCCACACAGTAGTGTCCTCTGCCACCCTTCACATCTCCCCCCACCACAGTAGTGTCCTCTGCCACCCTTCACATCTCCCCCCCACCACAGTAGTGTCCTCTGCCACCCTTCACATCAACCACCACAGTAGTGTCCTCTGCCACCCTTCACATCTCCCCCCCCCCCACACAGTAGTGTCCTCTGCCACCCTTCACAATAACCACCACAGTAGTGTCCTCTGCCACCCTTCACATCTCCCCCCCCACACACACAGTAGTGTCCTCTGCCACCCTTCACATCAACCACTACAGTAGTGTCCTCTGCCACCCTTCACATCAACCACCACAGTAGTGTCCTCTGCCACCCTTCACATCTCCCCCCCCCCACACAGTAGTGTCCTCTGCCACCCTTCACATCTTCCCCCCCACACACAGTAGTGTCCTCTGCCACCCTTCACATCTCCCCCTCCCCCCACACAGTAGTATCCTCTGCCACCCTTCGCATCTCCCCCCCCACACACACAGTAGTGTCCTCTGCCACCCTTCACATCTCCCCCCCCCCACAGTGGTGTTCTCTGCCACCTTTACATCTCCCCCTCCCCCCACACAGTAGTGTCCTCTGCCACCCTTCACATCTCCCCCCCCCCCCCACACAGTAGTGTCCTCTGCCACCCTTCACATCTCCCCCCCACAGTAGTGTCCTGTGCCACCCTTCACACCCCCCACACACAGTAGTGTCCTCTGCCACCCTTCACATCTCCCCCTCCCCCCACACAGTAGTGTCCTCTGCCACCCTTCACATCTCCCCCTCCTCCCCCACACAGTAGTGTCCTCTGCCACCCTTCACATCTCCCCCTCCTCCCCCACACAGTAGTGTCCTCTGCCACCCTTCACATCTCCTCCCACCCAACACAGTAGTGTCCTCTGCCACCTTTCACATCTCCCCCCCCCCACACAGTAGTGTCCTCTGCCACCCTTCACATCTCCCCCCCCCCCACACACAGTAGTGTCCTCTGCCACCCTTCACATCTCCCCCACAGTAGTGTCCTCTGCCACCCTTCACATCTCCCCCCCACAGTAGTGTCCTCTGCCACCCTTCATATCTCCCCCCCCCACAGTAGTGTCCTGTGCCACCCTTCACATCCCCCCCACACAGTAGTGTCCTCTGCCACCCTTCACACCCCCCTCCCCCCCCCTACACAGTAGTGTCCTCTGCCACCCTTCACATCTCCCCCTCCCCCCACACAGTAGTGTCCTCTGCCACCCTTCACATCTCCCCCCACCACAGTAGTGTCCTCTGCCACCCTTCACATCTCCCCCCACCACAGTAGTGTCCTCTGCCACCCTTCACATCAACCACCACAGTAGTGTCCTCTGCCACCCTTCACATCTCCCCCCCCACCACACAGTAGTGTCCTCTGCCACCCTTCACATCTCCCCCCCCCCACACAATAGTGTCCTCTGCCACCCTTCACATCTCCCCCCCACAGTAGTGTCCTGTGCCACCCTTCACACCCCCCCCCCACACAGTAGTGTCCTCTGCCACCCTTCACATCTCCCCCTCCCCCCCACACAGTAGTGTCCTCTGCCACCCTTCACATCTCCCCCTCCTCCCCACACAGTAGTATCCTCTGCCACCCTTCACATCTCCCCCCCCCTCCAACACAGTATTGTCCTCTGCCACCCTTCACATCCCCCCCCCACACAGTAGTGTCCTCTGCTACCTTTCACATCTCCCCCCCCCACACAGTAGTGTCCTCTGCCACCATTCACATCAACCACCACAGTAGTGTCCTCTGCCACCCTTCACATCTCCCCCCCCCCCCCCCACAGTAGTGTCCTCTGCCACCCTTCACATCTCCCCCCCCCCACACAGTAGTGTCCTCTGCCACCCTTCACATCTCCTCCCCCCCAACACAGTAGTGTCCTCTGCCACCTTTCACATCTCCCCCCCACACAGTAGTGTCCTCTGCCACCCTTCACATCTCCCCCCCCCCCCACACACAGTAGTGTCTTCTGCCACCCTTCACATCTCCCCCTCCCCCACAGTAGTGTCCTCTGCCACCCTTCACATCTCCCCCCCCCCACAGTAGTGTCCTGTGCCACCCTTCACATCCCCCCCCACACAGTAGTGTCCTCTGCCACCCTTCACATCTCCCCCTCCCCCCACACAGTAGTGTCCTCTGCCACCCTTCACATCTCCCCCTCCCCCCACACAGTAGTGTCCTTTGCCACCCTTCACATCTCCCCCTCCCCCCACACAGTAGTGTCCTCTGCCACCCTTCACATCTCCCCCCCCCACCCACACACAGTAGTGTCCTCTGCCACCCTTCACATCTCCCCCTCCACACAGTAGTGTCCTCTGTCACCCTTCACATCTCCCCCCCCCCCAACACAGTAGTGTCCTCTGCCACCCTTCACATCCCCCCCCCACACAGTAGTGTCCTCTGCCACCCTTCACACCCCCCCCCACACTAGGGTGACCAGACATCCCCAGTTTCTGGGGACAGTCCCCGGATTGAGGACACTGTCCCCGGCCCAAGTCTGTCCCCGGTTTGGATTTGAACAGGGGCTGGGGCAATTTCAAAGACAGTCAGTGCAGAATTAAAAAAAAAAAATCTGAATTACACCCGCCCCCCCACTCCCCCGCTCCTACTAGCTTAGGGGGGTGTATTTTTTTTCCATTATCTGTGCCCCTTTCCGATGATCATGTGCTGGTCGGAGCGGAGGGAATATTTCTTCAGTTTCGGGTGCCCATTCAGCTCCGCTCGCATGTTCTTCTGCCTTGCCTCAAGTCCCGATGTTCTGCCGAGCTGGTTCCGCCTATCGGTATGGTTCCGAGCTCGACTGGGCAGGCGCAATCCGGGGCGATGGAATTCTCAGAGCGAAGCAGCTGTAGAGGCGCTCGCTCCCGATGCTAGGGAACCAGCTCGACAAGAAAGTGGCGGGGGCGGAGACTAGCAAGTTGATGGGACACGACAAGCCGCTGTATTTTTTAAAATGTTTATGAGCGGCCGCAAGGGGCAGGGGCGGAGACTGGGACATGCCGCTCTATAGGGTAGCATATAACAATTATATGTACAACACTCGCCCTATAGAGCGGCGTGTCACAGTCTCGGCCCCCGCCCCTTGTGGGCGCTCATCAACATTGACAAAAATACAGAGCAACGTGTCAGCCGCCCATCAACAACTTTAATCCCGCTCCTATGGAGCGGCGTGTGTCCCAGTCTCCGCCCCCGCCCCTTGCTGTGCGGCGTGTATGCTCTTGAGCGAGCGCGTCTACAGCTGACGAACAGCTGTAGATGTTCGTAGATTTCTGTGTGTTCCGAGTGCGCATGCGCAGACGCGCTCGGAACCATATCGATAGGGGAACTAGGTCGATAAGCAGGCAGGCGGCTGGCCGGTGTCTTATCTCCTTGCCTTCCCTGGCGGAGGGATCTTCCTCCGCTCCCCACCCACTAGTAGCCGGGGCCCGGAAAGTAAGACTTGACAGGCTGTGAAGTGGGCGGCGACGGACAGATCGTCGCTGATTTCCGACCATTATTAGTAAAAAATATGTCCCCGGATTTAATTTTAAAAATCTGGTCACCTTACCCCACACAGTAGTGTCCTCTGCCACCCTTCACATCTCCCCCTCCCCCCCCACAGTAGTGTCCTCTGCCACCCTTCACATCTCCCCCCCCCACACAGTAGTGTCCTCTGCCACCCTTCACACCCCCCCTCCCCCCCACACAGTAGTGTCCTGTGCCACCCTTTACATCTCCCCCTCCCCCCACACAGCAGTGTCCTCTGCCACCCTTCACATCTCCCCCCCCACAGTAGTGTCCTCCGCCACCCTTCACACCCTCCCCCACACAGTAGTGTCCTCTGCCACCCTTCACATCTCCCCCTCCTCCCCCACACAGTAGTGTCCTCTGCCACCCTTCACATCTCCCACTCTCCCCCACAGTAGTGTCCTCTGCCACCCTTCACATCTCCCCCCCACAGTAGTGTCCTGTCCCACCCTTCACATCCCCCCCCCACACAGTAGTGTCCTCTGCCACCCTTCACAACCCCCCCCCCCCCACACACAGTAGTGTCCTCTGCCACCCTTCACATCTCCCCCTCCCCCCACACAGTAGTGTCCTCTGCCACCCTTCACATCTCCCCCTCCCCCCCACACAGTAGTGTCCTCTGCCACCCTTCACATCTCTCCCCCCCCCCACACAGTAGTGTCCTCTGCCACCCTTCATATCTCCCCCCCCCCCACACAGTAGTGTCCTCTGCCACCCTTCACACCCCCCCACACAGTAGTGTCCTCTGCCACCCTTCACATCTCCCCCTCCCCCCCACACAGTAGTGTCCTCTGCCACCCTTCACATCTCCCCCCCCCCACACACACAGTAGTGTCCTCTGCCACTCTTCACATCTCCCCCTCCCCCCCCCCACACAGTAGTGTCCTCTGCCACCCTTCACATCTCCCCCCCCCACACAGTAGTGTCCTCTGCCACCCTTCACATCTCCCCCTCCCCCCCACACAGTAGTGTCCTCTGCCACCCTTTACATCTCCCCCTCCCCCGCACACAGTAGTGTCCCCTGACACCCTTCACATCTCCCCCTCCCCCCACACAGTAGTGTCCTCTGCCACCCTTCACATCTCCCCCTCCCCCCCACACAGTAGTGTCCTCTGCCACCCTTCACATCTCCCCCTCCCCCCCACACAGTAGTGTCCTCTGCCACCCTTCACATCTCCCCTCCCCCCACACAGTAGTGTCCTCTGCCACCCTTCACATCTCCCCCTCCCCCCACACAGTAGTGTCCTCTGCCACCCTTCACATCTCCCCCTCCCCCCCACACAGTAGTGTCCTCTGCCACCCTTCACATCTCACTCCCCCCACACAGTAGTGTCCTCTGCCACCCTTCACATCTCCCCCCCCCCACACACACAGTAGTGTCCTCTGCCACCCTTCACATCTCCCCCCCCCCCCACAGTAGTGTCCTGTGCCACCCTTCACACCCCCCCCCAAACAGTAGTGTCCTCTGCCACCCTTTACATCTCCCCCCCCCCCACAGTAGTGTCCTGTTCCACCCTTCACATCCCCCTCCCCCCCACACAGTAGTGTCCTCTGCCACCCTTTACATCTTCCCCTCCCCCCACACAGCAGTGTCCTCTGCCACCCTTCACATCTCCCCCCCCACAGTAGTGTCCTCCGCCACCCTTCACACCCTCCCCCACACAGTAGTGTCCTCTGCCACCCTTCACATCTCCCCCTCCTCCCCCACACAGTAGTGTCCTCTGCCACCCTTCACATCTCCCCCTCCCCCACAGTAGTGTCCTCTGCCACCCTTCACATCTCCCCCCCCCCCCACAGTAGTGTCCTGTGCCACCCTTCACATCCCCCCCCCACACAGTAGTGTCCTCTGCCACCCTTCACACCCCCCCTCCCCCCCACACAGTAGTGTCCTCTGCCACCCTTCAAATCTCCCCCTCCCCCCACACAGTAGTGTCCTCTGCCACCCTTCACATCTCCCCCTCCCCCCACACAGTAGTGTCCTCTGCCACCCTTTACATCTCCCCTCCCCCCACACAGTAGTGTCCTCTGCCACCCTTCACATCTCCCCCCCACAGTAGTGTCCTCCGCCACCCTTCACATCTCCCCCTCCTCCCCCACACAGTAGTGTCCTCTGCCACCTTTCACATCTCCCCCCACACAGTAGTGTCCTCTGCCACCCTTCACATCTCCCCCCCCCCACAGTAGTGTCCTGTGCCACCCTTCACATCCCCCCCCCCACACAGTAGTGTCCTCTGCCACCCTTCACACCCCCCCTCCCCCCCCACACAGTAGTGTCCTCTGCCACCCTTCAAATCTCCCCCTCCCCCCACACAGTAGTGTCCTCTGCCACCCTTCACATCTCCCCCTCCCCCCACACAGTAGTGTCCTCTGCCACCCTTCACATCTCCCCCCCCCCAAACACAGTAGTGTCCTCTGCCACCCTTCACATCTCCCCCCCACAGTAGTGTCCTGTGCCACCCTTCACACCCCCCCCCCACACAGTAGTGTCCTCTGCCACCCTTCACATCTCCCCCCCCCCACAGTAGTGTCCTCCGCCACCCTTCACATCCCCCCCCACACAGTAGTGTCCTCCGCCACCCTTCACATCTCCCCCCCACACAGTAGTGTCCTCCGCCACCCTTCACATCTCCCCCCCACACAGTAGTGTCCTCTGCCACCCTTCACATCTCCCCCCCACACAGTAGTGTCCTCTGCCACCCTTCAAATCTCCCCCCCCACACACACACAGTAGTGTCCTCTGCCACCCTTCACATCTCCCCCCCCACACACACAGTAGTGTCCTCTGCCACCCTTCACATCTCCCCCCCACAGTAGTGTCCTGTGCCACCCTTCATACCCCCCCCACACACAGTAGTGTCCTCTGCCACCCTTCACATCTCCCCCTCCCCCACAGTAGTGTCCTGTGCCACCCTTCACATCCCCCCCACACAGTAGTGTCCTCTGCCACCCTTCACACCCCCCTCCCCCCCCCACACAGTAGTGTCCTCTGCCACCCTTCACATCTCCCCCTCCCCCCACGCAGTAGTGTTCTCTGCCACCCTTCACATCTCCCCCTCCCCCCACACAGTAGTGTCCTCTGCCACCCTTCACATCTCCCCCTCCCCCCACACAGTAGTGTCCTGTGCCACCCTTCACATCTCCTCCCCCCCCCAACACAGTAGTGTCCTCTGCCACCCTTCCCATCTCCCCCCCCCCCCACACAGTAGTGTCCTCTGCCACCCTTCACATCTCCCCCCCCCACACACAGTAGTGTCCTCTGCCACCCTTCACATCTCCCCCTCCCCCACAGTAGTGTCCTCTGCCACCCTTCACATCTCCCCCCCCCACACACAGTAGTGTCCTCTGCCACCCTTCACATCTCCCCCCCACAGTAGTGTCCTGTGCCACCCTTCACACCCTCCCCCCACACAGTAGTGTCCTCTGCCACCCTTCACATCCCCCCCCCCACACAGTAGTGTCCTCCGCCACCCTTCACATCTCCCCCCCACACAGTAGTGTCCTCCGCCACCCTTCACATCTCCCCCCCACACACACACAGTAGTGTCCTCTGCCACCCTTCACATCTCCCCCTCCCCCCACACAGTAGTGTCCTCTGCCACCCTTCACATCTCCCCCCCCCACACACACAGTAGTGTCCTCTGCCACCCTTCACATCTCCCCCCTACACACACAGTAGTGTCCTCTGCCACCCTTCACATCTCCCCCCCCACCACAGTAGTGTCCTCTGCCACCCTTCACATCTCCTCCCCCCCCCCCAACACAATAGTGTCCTCTGCCACCCTTCACATCTCCCCCTCCCCCACAGTAGTGTCCTGTGCCACCCTTCACATCCCCCCCCACACAGTAGTGTCCTCTGCCACCCTTCACACCCCCCTCCCCCCACACAGTAGTGTCCTCTGCCACCCTTCACATCTCCCCCTCCCCCCACACAGTAGTGTCCTCTGCCACCCTTCACATCTCCCCCCCCCCCCCCAACACAGTAGTGTCCTCTGCCACCCTTCACATCTCCCCCCCCACACAGTGTCCTCTGCCACCCTTCACATCTCCCCCCCCCACACACAGTAGTGTCCTCTGCCACCCTTCATATCTCCCCCCCCACACAGTGTCCTCTGCCACCCTTCACATCTCCCCCCCCACACACAGTAGTGTCCTCTGCCACCCTTCACACCCCCCCCCACACAGTAGTGTCCTCTGCCACCCTTCACATCTCCCCCTCCCCCCCACACAGTAGTGTCCTCTGCCACCCTTCACATCTCCCCCCCACACACAGTAGTGTCCTCTGCCACTCTTCACATCTCCCCCTCCCCCCCCACACAGTAGTGTCTTCTGCCACCCTTCACATCTCCCCCCCACACAGTAGTGTCCTCTGCCACCCTTCACATCTCCCCCCCACACAGTAGTGTCCTCTGCCACCCTTCACATCTCCCCCTCCCCCGCACACAGTAGTGTCCCCTGACACCCTTCACATCTCCCCCTCCCCCCACACAGTAGTGTCCTCTGCCACCCTTCACATCTCCCCCATCCCCCCACATCTCCCCCTCCCCCCCACACAGTAGTGTCCTCTGTCACCCTTCACATCTCCCCCCCCACACAGTAGTGTCCTCTGCCACCCTTCACATCTCCCCTCCCCCCACACAGTAGTGTCCTCTGCCACCCTTCACATCTCCCTCTCCCCCCACACAGTAGTGTCCTCTGCCACCCTTCACATCTCCCCCCCCCCACAGTAGTGTCCTCTGCCACCCTTCACATCCCCCACACAGTAGTGTCCTCTGCCACCCTTCACATCCCCCCCCCCCACACAGTAGTGTCCTCTGCCACCCTTCAAATCTCCCCCTCCCCCCACACAGTAGTGTCCTCTGCCACCCTTCACATCTCCTCTCCCCCCACACAGTAGTGTCCTCTGCCACCCTTCACATCTCCCCCCCCCACACACAGTAGTGTCCTCTGCCACCCTTCACATCCGCTCCCCCCACACAGTAGTGTCCTCTGCCACCCTTCACACCCCCCCCACACAGTAGTGTCCTCTGCCACCCTTCACATCTCCCCCTCCTCCCCCACACAGTAGTGTCCTCTGCCACCCTTCACATCCCCCCCCACACAGTAGTGTCCTCTGCCACCTTTCACATCTCCCCCCCCCCCACACAGTAGTGTCCTCTGCCACCCTTCACATCTCCCACTCTCCCCCACAGTAGTGTCCTCTGCCACCCTTCACATCTCCCCCCCACAGTAGTGTCCTGTGCCACCCTTCACATCCCCCCCCCACACAGTAGTGTCCTCTGCCACCCTTCACATCTCCCCCCACCACAGTAGTGTCCTCTGCCACCCTTCACATCTCCCCCCCCCACCACAGTAGTGTCCTCTGCCACCCTTCACATCAACCACCACAGTAGTGTCCTCTGCCACCCTTCACATCTCCCCCCCCCCCCACACAGTAGTGTCCTCTGCCACCCTTCACAATAACCACCACAGTAGTGTCCTCTGCCACCCTTCACATCTCCCCCCCCCCACACACACAGTAGTGTCCTCTGCCACCCTTCACATCTCCCCCTCCTCCCCCACACAGTAGTGTCCTCTGCCACCCTTCACATCTCCCCCTCCTCCCCCACACAGTAGTGTCCTCTGCCACCCTTCACATCTCTCCCTCCCCCCACACAGTAGTGTCCTCTGCCACCCTTCACATCTCCCCCTCCTCCCCCACACAGTAGTGTCCTCTGCCACCCTTCACATCCCCCCCCCACACAGTAGTGTCCTCTGCCACCTTTCACATCTCCCCCCCCCACACAGTAGTGTCCTCTGCCACCCTTCACATCTCCCCCCCCACACACACACACACACACAGTAGTGTCCTCTGCCACCCTTCACATCTCCCACTCTCCCCCACAGTAGTGTCCTCTGCCACCCTTCACATCTCCCCCCCACAGTAGTGTCCTGTGCCACCCTTCACATCCCCCCCCACACAGTAGTGTCCTCTGCCACCCTTCACAACCCCCCCCCACACACAGTAGTGTCCTCTGCCACCTTTCACATCTCCCCCTCCCCCCACACAGTAGTGTCCTCTGCCACCCTTCACATCTCCCCCTCCCCCCACACAGTAGTGTCCTCTGCCACCCTTCACATCTCCCCCTCCCCCCACAGAGTAGTGTCCTCTGCCACCCTTCACATCTCCCCCTCCCACCCACACAGTAGTGTCCCCTGCCACCCTTCACATCTCCCCCCCAAACACAGTAGTGTCCTCTGCCACCCTTCACATCTCCCCCCCACACAATAGTGTCCTCTGCCACCCTTCACATCTCCCCCTCCCCCCACACAGTAGTGTCCTCTGCCACCCTTCACATCTCCCCCTCCCCCCACAGAGTAGTGTCCTCTGCCACCCTTCACATCTCCCCCTCCCACCCACACAGTAGTGTCCCCTGCCACCCTTCACATCTCCCCCCCAAACACAGTAGTGTCCTCTGCCACCCTTCACATCTCCCCCCCCCACACAGTAGTGTCCTCTGCCACCCTTCACATCTCCCCCCACACAGTAGTGTCCTCTGCCACCCTTCACATCTCCCCCTCCCCCCACAGAGTAGTGTCCTCTGCCACCCTTCACATCTCCCCCTCCCACCCACACAGTAGTGTCCCCTGCCACCCTTCACATCTCCCCCCCCAACACAGTAGTGTCCTCTGCCACCCTTCACATCTCCCCCCCCCCCCCACACAGTAGTGTCCTCTGCCACCCTTCACATCTCCCCCCCCCACACACAGTAGTGTCCTCTGCCACCCTTTACATCTCCCCCCCCCCCCACACAGTAGTGTCCTCTGCCATGCTTCACATCTCCCCCCTCCCACACAGTAGTGTCCTCTGCCACCCTTCACATCTCCCCCCCACAGTAGTGTCCTCTGCCACCCTTCACATCAACCACCACAGTAGTGTCCTCTGCCACCATTCACATCTCCCCCCCCCCCACACAGTAGTGTCCTCTGCCACCCTTCACATCTCCCCCCCCACAGTAGTGTCCTCTGCCACCCTTCACATCCCCCCCACAGTAGTGTCCTCTGCCACCCTTCACATCTCCCCCCCCCACACAGTAGTGTCCTCTGCCACCCTTCACATCTCCTCCCCCCACAGTAGTGTCCTCTGCCACCCTTCACATCCCCCCCCCCACAGTAGTGTTCTCTGCCACCCTTCACATCTCTCCCCCCCCCACAGTAGTGTTCTCTGCCACCCTTCACATCTCCCCCCCCCCCACAGTAGTGTCCTCTGCTACCCCTCACATCCCCCCCCACACACAGTAGTGTCCTCTGCCACCCTTCACATCCCCCCCCCCACACAGTAGTGTCCTGTGCCACATGGAGAGTTTAACCACTTCAATACCATTCAATACCAGGCACTTACGCCCCTTCCTGCCCAGGACAATTTTCAGCTTTCAGCGCTGTCATAGTTTGAATGACAATTGCGTGGTCATGCAACACTGTACCCAAACTACATTTTTATAATGTTCTTCTCACAAATAGAGCTTTCTTTTGGTGGTATTTGATCACCTCTGCGGTTTTAATTTTTTGCTAAACAAACTAAAAAAAAAAAATTTTTTGAAAAAAAATGTTTTTTTTTAGTTTCTGTCATAAAATGTTGTTTTCCCCTTCACTGACGGGCACTGATGAGGCGGCACTTATGGGCACTGATGAGGCGGCACTGATGAGTTGGCACTTATAAAGTGGCACTGATATGTGGAATTGATGGGCACTTATGGGTGGCACTGATATGCAGCACTGATGGGCACCAATAGGCGGCACTGATATGCAGCACTGATGGGCACTGACAGGCGGCACTGATGGGCAGCACTGATGATGAGGTACTGACAGGTGTTACTGCTGGGCAGTGATTGGCAGTGATTGGTACTGTGGTGGGCAGGGATTGGCACTGTGGTGGGCAATTGCATACTTTATTATTGTGGCACTTATGGGCAGGTGATTTGTACATTGGAGGGGGCTGTTCTGATAATCAATGTGCTGATTATCAGCACAGACCCCCCCCCCCCCCCCCTTTGACAGGGAGAGCCGCCGATCGGCTCTCCCTTTCAGCGTGAACCGAGAAATGCCGTTTACCGGCACTTCCTTGTTCACGCGATGATCAGCTGTGATTGGTCACAGCTAATCACGTGGTAAGAAGCCTCTGACAGGGGCTTCTTATCATGATCGGAGATGTGGGATGTAAGACTGACACGCCGCACTCACGGGCGCGCGCCGGCATGTTATCCTGCTGGACGTCAATAGACGTCCAGTCAGGATAACAGAATCACCTCCCGGATGTCAATTTGCTATTGACCGGGCGGGAAGTGGTTAATGACTGTAGAAAAAAAAAAAACGTCTACTGCCAAAAACAGCTGCTGTGAAAACGTCCAAAAACGTCCAGCGTGCATGAGGCATGAAAGTTAATTCGGGCAGCTCCCACTCCCGCCCTCCATCCAGTTCTGCTGTACCTCCCACTCTCTGCTCTTCTGTGAAAATGACAGCAGCGGAGGCTGGGGGAATAAATTGGCTTCTAAATGGTGTGACTGCAGCGGTTAGGATGGGACAGGGACTCAGTCCGGATCCAGATCGCGGTCCGCCATTTAGTGATGCCTGCCCTATAACTTCAAATTGCTCTTAATGGCTACAAGTATACACTAATCGGCAATAACATCATGACCACCCACCTAATTTTGAGTAGGTCCCTATTTTGCCGTTAAAACCGCCCTGTTCTGTCAAGGCATTGACTCCAATAGACCTCTAAAGAAATGCTGTGGTATCTGGTGCCAAGCCATTAGTAGCAGATCCTTTAAGTCCTGTATGTTGCAAGGTGGGACCTCCATGGATTGGACATGCATGCTGGTGCCATCTCCTCCCCAGGTAAACAATGCACACACACTGGGCCATCCACATGATGTAAAAGTCTCATGACGTGATTCATCAGACTAGGCCACCTTCTTCCATTGCCCTGCAGTCCAGTTCTGATGCTTACAAGCCCCCATTGCCCATCATTTGCACCATGACCACTGAGCTATAGTAGCTTTTCTATTGGATCGCACTACATGGGCCAGCCTTCGCTTCCCACAGGCATAAATGAGCCTTGGCTGCCCGTGACCCAGTTGTTAGTTTTCCAGTTTTCATGCCTCAGACTGCTTTTAGTCTAGTAGTAGAAATAGGTTCTGACCACTGCAGAGCAGGAACATCCCACAAGAGCTGCAGTTTTGGGGTTGCTCTGACCCAGTTGTCTAACCATTACAATTTGGCCCTCAGGTTGCTCAAATCCTTTCGCTTGCTAATTTTTTTTCTGCTTTCAACAGATAAACTTCAGGGACAACATGTTCTCTTGCTGCCTAATATATCCCACACACTTTTAGGTGCCATTGTAACAATATAGATAAGGAATATTCACTGTGCTTAGGCTCTATAAAGCAGCTGGCATAAATTGCTGGTTTCAATAAAAACATAAAAAGGACAAAACATGCAGCGCTAAAAAACAAATGAAACACAGAAGTTCCAAAGTGTCCTCGGACCCTGGTATGTAAACAACACAAAAAATGTCATATCTTAGGAGTCACCCGAGGTGTATAATCAAACAGACTGAGGTGAGTAGTAGTAGGTCCTCCACTAACACCAACCCACCGGGCCTCTTACCCCAAAGCATGGACCACTAGGCTATAGGTCAGGGGTCTCCAAACTGCGCCCGAGGGCCAGATGTTAGCCTTTATCCGGCCCTTGGGTACACTATTCCTCTTATTGACACCAGCAATGGGGCACAATGTCTTCCACGGATAACCATTATGGAATACTACTCCTCCTCCCAATACCAATAATGGGGCACTACTCCTACAAATACCAATAATGGGGGAATACCCCTCCTGCTGACCACCAACCCTGAGGCCATATTTACCCTCTCTAATGCTGGGCCTGAGACATTTTCTACCCCCACTGGCCACAATCCAGCCCTCCTAAAGTCTGTAGGACAGTAGACTGGCCCTTTGTTTGGAAAAGTTTGGAGACCCCTGCTATAGGTGGTCAAACAGGCACAATGTTAATCCACAGGCTGGTCTCCTCTCCTCTTAGGTAACGTGCAAATGGATCCTGTATATCCCTCAAGGATGGTAATTCCACAGGTCTCATGCATCAAAATAAGAGCAGAAAATTCCTCGTGGTGTAGTATATCAAATCATTCTAAAAGTTTTTTCCAGATAAATCACAATACTCACATTCAAAACGAGTAAAACAAGCGTGTCATAAGGCAAAAAGGATGGATGTTTCCAACCCACAAGATGGCCATGGTCCGCGCATGTAGCGACGTCACACAAGATCCCAGGCTCCATCCTACGCGTTTCGTCCAATACGGAGCGTTGTCAGGGGCCGCCATGAGGAGTTGTCTGCTCTTATTTTGATGCATGAGATCTGTGGAATTACCATCCTTGAGGGATTTACGTTAGCTGAGAGGAGAGGAGACCAGCATGTAGATTACCATTGTGCCTGTTTGGCCACCTATAGCCTAGTGGTCCATACTTTGGGGCAAGAGGCACGGTGTGTTGGTGTTTTCGGTGGAGGACATACTACTACTCACCTCAGTCGGTTTGATTATACACCTCGGATGACTCCTAAGATATATGGACTTTTTTGTGTTTACATACCAGGGTCCGAGGACACTTTTGAACTTCTATGTTTCTATTTGTTTTTTTAGCGCTGCATATTTTTTCCTTTTCCATTGTAACAAGATAATCAATGTAATTTACTTCACCTGTCAGTGGTCAGAATGTTATAGCTGATCGTTGTATGTTTATCACATTTTAAGAATGAATGAATGTAAAGTATCCCCTTTTTTAACTCTGCTCAGCATTAACGTGATTCCATGATCCGATTCAGCGTCTTCCAGTAAAAGGTTTTTGTTTGCAAGGTCAGCGTGCAAGAAACATCCGGCTCTTACACGAGAAACTCTTCTCATTACATCCCATTTGTAGAATTCCCCTTAGAACTGTGAGAGTGCCTGAGAGAGCAATCCAAAGAAAGCCGGCAATAAACAACATCTACATTATGCAAAAATGACTGCTAATACACCTGAGCAATGAACTGATGTCTTATGAGGACACATTTAAAAAGCTGGATCTTTTCTCTTCAAGTCATGGAAGAACAAGAGAATATTTTTTTTCTGTGTACATAAATCTGTTCCCACTAGGAGGCCAGCGGCAGGGCCACTGATAAGGGAGTACAGCCAGCCCTTCTGTACTGGGCCCGGGCCCCATCAGTTCAAAAGGGGGGGGGCAGGCACCTGCTGAGCAGAAGGGCTGGCTGTACTGTCTTATTGCAGACACCGATCCTCTTCTGTCTTCCACTGCAGAGCTGCCAGCATCTTCTTCTCTTCCTCCCTCTGGCTGCACTGCAAGGGGATTGGTTCTTGCACATGCGCCCCTTCCATCTGCTGTCCGGGCCCCCTGTGTGCCCTTTTCCCCGGATTCCCTCCTCTCCCATCAGAAGCTGCTGCTGGCACACAGGCGGATGTCATTTACCGACCCCTTCCTTCCCCGAATGAACACAGTGAGTGATTGGTACCAATCACTCCTGTGTCCATTCATCACTGAAGCCTAGTACAGAGTGCTTCCTATTCATTCATCTGTGCAGCTGAGGCTGGAGAAAGGCACTGATAAAACTATGTTCTCAGTCACTTTTGGCCTGGGGGGGGGGGGGGGACCTGTCAGGTAGGCTGTATGGGGTCCTGTGATTTTGTGATTTCTAACAGCAGCCCTGGCCAGCAACATTAAATTAGCCATAAACTTAATTTCATTCATTTTGCTTCAGCCATAAAGTCTCTGAAAAGACAGTTGCTGCTACAGTATAAGAGCAATAACACACTTATAGTTCTGATGCCATGGTTGGGTTCCTGGGAAATCATGCTGATGCCATGGTTGGGTTCCTGGGAAATCATGCTGATGCCATGGTTGGGTTCCTGGGAAATCATGCTGATGCCATGGTTGGGTTCCTGGGAAATCATCCTGATGCCATGGTTGGGTTCCTGGGAAATCATGCTGATGCCATGGTTGGGTTCCTGGGAAATCATGCTGATGCCATGGTTGGGTTCCTGGGAAATCATGCTGATGCCATGGTTGGGTTCCTGGGAAATCATGCTGATGCCATGGTTGGGTTCCAGGGAAATCATGCTGATGCCATGGTTGGGTTCCAGGGAAATCATGCTGATGCCATAGTTGGGTTCCAGGGAAATCATGCTGATGCCATGGTTGTGTTCCTGGGAAATCATGCTGATGCCATGGTTGGGTTCCAGGGAAATAATGCTGATGCCATGGTTGTGTTCCTGGGAAATCATGCTGATGCCATGGTTGGGTTCCTGAGAAATCATGCTGATGCCATGGTTGGGTCCTGGGAAATCATGAGGATGCCATGGTTGTGTTCCTGGGAAATCATGCTGATGCCATGGTTGGGTTCCAGGGAAATAATGCTGATGCCATGGTTGTGTTCCTGGGAAATCATGCTGATGCCATGGTTGGGTTCCTGAGAAATCATGCTGATGCCATGGTTGGGTTCCTGAGAAATCATGCTGATGCCATGGTTGGGTCCTGGGAAATCATGAGGATGCCATGGTTGGGTTCCTGGGAAATCATGAGGATGCCATGGTTGGGTTCCTGGGAAATCTTAGTTCAGCCTTCTACTTAGCTAGGTAAGATTGTATTTAGCCCCCTCTCCTCTGTGCAAAGAACTTTACAGACATCAGCTTTGACACCAATTGTCAACCAGGGTTCCGGGGAACTTCCAGAGGTTGCCAGGGGTTTCTTGAGTAGTGGCTGATTGACCTCCTATTTGATGATGTCTGCATAGGTCCAGGGCCATCACCAACTGGTAAAGCCTGCAGCATGACAGCAATGATCTTTTTAGCCATCTATAAGGGTGGAACCCTGCCCACCACTGTAAAGGACATTCTTCCCATTGACCCCTGATGAATTGATTTTAATAAGAGCTCCCCAAGACATTATTTTAGGGGTTCCTCTGGGGTAAAAAGGTTGAGAAAGGCTGGCCTAGACCTTCACTACTGCAGGGAACCTCTTTGCAAGACTTGCGGCAATGACTGAAACTGAATGTGAAATGCGTGGGTGGATAACATACACACAGCGTTTGGCAATGACTTGATGACAGGCCACACCGCTCTAGTGCCCGATTCCAATTCTAAGCCTAACATTTGTGTGGGTTATATTTATCCAGCTAATGACAGCCCTATGAAATGTTTAGTCTGTCAAACTAACTGGAAGGCGGTAGCAAACTGTTTAGCACACTTATCACTCTTTGATAACAGTCTTGCATGCCATGTTGGCATTTTAGGAGGTTCGCTAGTAAGGGTAGGGTGGTGGTTTTCACAACCTCCATGTTTCCCTCCTCGTTGGGCGCCAAACAAGGTTCACATGAGAGGTCTGACCCGTGGGGGGGGGGGTACAGTAGCCACTTTGTTACAGGGTAATTTTTCCACACACATGGGGTACCTTTGTGCTGTGTCGTCTTCATCAATGCCCTGGAACAAGGCTGAGGCTGCCGTAGGGGAACACGCAACCTTAGGGCGGACCTCTACTGTACACCATGTACACTGACACCATAACTGTTCTCCAGATGCCGACCAGCGCACGACGATATACCTCGACACAATGGCACGGCTGGGCATATGGGCGTACAGGTACGTCCCCTTTAAGATGCGGCATTGTGGGTGTGCGCGCGCAGCCGCGAGCTCCGTGAGTCAGACTGCGGGTCCCGGGGACTCGATGTCCGGGGGGTAACCGTGATCGTCTCACGGAGAGGAAGAACGGGGAAATGCTGATGTAAACAAGCATTTCCCCATTGTTCCTAGTGACAGGACACTGATCACAGCTCCCTGTAAATCGGGAGCGGTGATCAGTGTCATGTCACACGTAGCCCATCCCCCCTACAGTTAGAACACATCCCTAGGACACACTTAACCCCTTCAGCGCCCCCTACTGGTTAACCCCTTCACTGCCAGTCACATTTACACAGTAATCAGTGCATATTTATAGCACCGATCGCTGTGTAAATGTGAATGGTCCCACAATAGCGCCAAAAGTGTCCGATGTGTCCGCCATATTGTCGCAGTCACGATAAAAATGCCATAAAACGATCCCCTATTTTGTAGACGCTATAACTTTTGCGCAAACCAATCAATAAACGCTTATTGCAATTTTTTTTACCAAAAATATGTAGAAGAATACGTATCGGCCTAAACTCAGGGAAATATTTTTTTTAAATCTTTTTTGGGGATATTTATTATAGCAAAAAGTAAAAAATATTGCTTTTTTTTCAAAATTGTCGCTCTATTTTTGTTTATAGCGCAAAAAAGAAAAACCGCAGAGGTGATCAAATACCACCAAAAGAAAGCTTTATTTGTGGGGAAAAAAATACATCAATTTTGTTTGGGAGCCACGTCGCACGACCGCACAATTGTCAGTTAAAGCGACGCAGTGCCGAATCACAAAAAGTGCTCTGGTCTTTGGCCAGCCAAATGGTCCGGGGCTGAAGTGGTTAATTCTCGGTTCCCCGTGACAGTGTACACCTTCTCTGTAATCTGAATTTTGGAGGGACATGCTGAGCCAATGTCCACATCCAGTGTTTTCCACTACTAATTCCTAGTAGCGGAGTGGGACCCACCGTGCACTCAACTTAAAGGAACACTAAAGAGAATGTTTTTTTATATTTACCTCCACTGTGCAGCTCGTTTTGCACAGAGTGGCCCCCCAAACCTGGTCTTCTGGGGTCCCTCGGCAGCTGTCTCGGCTCCCCCCCGCAAGAACTTTCCACCTTGATGCGAGCTCCCTCGCATGGTGGAAAGTTCTTGCGGGCGCGCTCCCGTGATACAGCCGGCGGCTATAGCCGCTCACTGTATCACTCGGCCCCGCCCAACGGCGCGCCGCGTCATTGGATATGATTGGCAGCACCGCGAGCCAATGGCTGCGCTGCTTTTAATCAACCAATGAATGAGCCGAGAAGCCGACCGAGAAGCCTGCACGTTCATTGCGCGGGACTTTTGAGGGGTCAGGTGAGTAAACGGGGAGGGGGCTGGGGGGGCCGCTAATGCTCAGATGTTTTTTCACCTTAATGCATAGAATGCATTAAGGTGAAAAACCATGTACCTTTACAACCCCTTTAATTCTTAAACCTCTGTACAGAATGGGAACCTCTGTGGTGCAATCCGCTCCCGTTGCTCTGGAAGACTGGGGCCCCGATCCCTTTCCCATATTCATCCGAAGTGATTGGAGCAGTACACATCCCATCCAACACAAGCAGAAGCAGTAGTAAGAAGCTTGGGGGTTCCTCCTTAACCCCTGCAAAGTGTCAATTGTAGATTGAGCCCCATGACGGACTGCTGCTGTCCCCCCAGCTCAGATTCCGGGATGATGCCAGGGACACGACCATCCCGAGGCAGCTTAGTAAAAAGCGTGACTGTCCTGGCAAATACAGGATAGTTGGCAAGCATGATGTCATGCAAGATAATCATCGGGCCCCTAAACACCTGGGACCCCTGGGAATTGCGTTGGGTGCCCATGCGTTAAGACGGCCCTGATATTAAAATAATTATACACGTGAATTTAGCAGTAGTTGTGCATAAGACAGAAATTTCTCACTATACATCAGTAGATTATAAGATATTGACTGAGGTTCACTATGAAGTATTGATTTTTCGGGGATGAATATATTGCAAAGCAATTTACTGTTACAAAACACACTTTATGGATTACAGTAGACCTGGATGGAGTAAGTGCCGATCGATTGGCGAGTGAGCGAGCCGGTGACCCAGGGGGAGGTTGGTGTGGGGTGGCGGGCTGGAGCGGGTGGGGGGGGGTAAATGTCTCAGGTTTGTTTGCCCAGCCGCCACTGCATATAACACCTTAAAGTTGACGTAGTTATATAAACTATTAACTGGTTAAATTCTGCTATGGCAAGCCAACAAATCCTGACTACCAGCTGCACCTAAAATAGCTAGCCCTCTATTTTGCTTCACACCCCCCCCCCCCTTTAAACCACAACCAACCTATCAGATAATTTAAAAAGGATATATAGCAAAACCTACTAATTTATTTTTCTGACTTTTACATCGCTGACATGTTCTGCAGTGTCCTACAGGAAACATTAAAGGCACTTTTTTCTGCACTCCTGTGACCTGTATTTAGCCGACAGCGGGCTAAATTCCGCTGTCAGCTTACGTAACTTAGCTGGTCCCGGCTCTTAAGCGTGCCTGACTATAATGTGGGATCCACCCAGATGCCTGGACTGGCAGCTGGCTCAGCCTCTCAGCATGCCACTTAGAGCCTGAGCCAGCAGTGCCCTCCCTCCTACACAGTCCGGCACACCAGTGGGCAGAGAAGAGAGCTTATGACTGACAGTCACCAGCTCTCTGCTCACTGAAGACTGAGAACTGAGCGATCAGGGGGTCTTTGATCTCTCAGTTCTTGGTCTTGGAGGCGGCGGCGGACAGATGCAGCATTGGACCAATGCTGCATCACCCTAGGTGTGTTAATTTTTTTAATTCCCATTCTTTTCTTTTTAATCATTCCTATAACATAATCTTATGCCTCATCTATGGCCTTACACAGAACATTCTGTTCATTAAGGGCGCACGGGCGCCGCCTCCCTGTCCATCACCGCCTCCCCTATCCATGCGTCCGGCCCCTTTCAGGACACCGGCGCATGGATTCCAATGCGGAGGGTCTGTTTTTTTTATTTGAAGCACTGATTAGAGCCAGGGACTCTAATAGGCTTCAATATAGTTTGGGCTCTGGTCGCAGAGAGTGCGCTCTGAGCCCACCCAGGTGTGTTACAACAGTGAATCAATATTCGCTGTTGTAACACTGATCCTCCTCCTGGCCAATCAGGAAGCTGGTTTTGACACCGGTCACCAGATTGGCTGAAAGGACAGGCGATCCTATTGGATTCTAGGATGAGGAGGGGAGGAGCTGGAGGCCGCCATGGAGGAGAGGACTCGGAGCCTAGCTCCACGCTGCCTGCCACCCGCTAAGTGCCGGACCGACCGGCAAACGGGGGGGGGGGGGTGGTTGTTTGCCGCCCTCCACCCAAAAAAAAAAACACCAGCCGCCACTGGCCTTACACAATATACACACAATGGAGCAACTTTGGATGGAAGATGCTGCAAGAGCCACAGAGACACTACTAATCTGAGAGAGCATTGTGGCTGGATAACAATGGGAAACTCGGCAAGAAACCAGAGGACTGATAAAGACAAATAAAAAAAATTTCCTGCAAATTTCTAACCTCCAAATAAATATCAATTAACAGCAAAGGCAGGTGTATTATTTTCCAGCAAGGTACAGAACGCAAAAAAAAAAAAGATGGAAATACCTCGGAATCAGACAAGTTCCCATTCAGTAGCTCTTCATTGTGTTCTCTCCATTTGTCACCAGTTATCGGGATGTAGTTATCCGTGAGGGCGTCCCAGACCCTGGGAATAAAAGACACTTGTCAGTGCATGGCGGAAGAGCCTGCCTTACCCTGGAGGCAATATAATGATGTCAGTGTAGAGATATCCCGAGCAGAAAATGATTTTTTGTGGGAGATGAACCGAACAATTCTGCAAAGCCAGCGAAGAGAACAAACAGAACGTCCACTTCTATCAGTTATAAGACTAATGGGGTTGATTTACTAAAGGCCAATAGACTGTGCAATTTGCAATAGGGATGAGCTTCGTGTTAGAGTCGAACATACGTTCGACTCGAACATCGGCTGTTCGATCGTTCGACGAAGATCGAACGATTTGGGCCGTTCGCGCCAAATTCGAGTGACGCGAACGGCCCACAATGCACTACGCCATCGCAGTGTCATCCAGGCGCTGTGATTGGCCAAGCATGCACTGTGACCCCGCATGCTTGGCCAATCACAGCGCCGGCAGCGAGGAGAGCAATGATTGGCCACAGGCAGGATGCCTGTGGCCAATTATTGCTGAGGGTGTTTAGTACACGCCCCACACTATAAAAGGCCGCCAGCACGGCAGCCTAGTGTAGTGTGTTCCGGAGCAGGGAAAGAGAAGCATAGGCAGGGACAGTGACATTTATTTCTTTCTTGCTTAACCTGGATTCCTTTAGTTTAGGGAAAGAGAAGGATAGGTAGGGAGAGTGTCAGTGTGTTTTACTGTGCGAATCCTTGTTTCTAGGGACAAAGAAGGAAAGTGAGGGGAATTCTCCTTGTGCTATAGTGTGCTTTAAAAAAACATTTTTTCTAGGGACAGAAAACTCTAGGTAGGGAGAGTGTCAGTTTCTTTCACTGTGCGAATCCTTGTTTCTAGGGACAAAGAAGGAAAGTGAGGGGAATTCTCCTTGTGCTATAGTGTGCTTTAAAAAAACATTTTTTCTAGGGACAGAAAACTCTAGGTAGGGAGAGTGTCAGTTTCTTTCACTGTGCGAATCCTTGTTTCTAGGGACAAAGAAGGAAAGTGAGGGGAATTCTCCTTGTGCTATAGTGTGCTTTAAAAAAACATTTTTTCTAGGGACAGAAAACTCTAGGTAGGGAGAGTGTCAGTTTCTTTCACTGTGCGAATCCTTGTTTCTAGGGACAAAGAAGGAAAGTGAGGGGAATTCTCCTTGTGCTATAGTGTGCTTTAAAAAAACATTTTTTCTAGGGACAGAAAACTCTAGGTAGGGAGAGTGTCAGTTTCTTTCACTGTGCGAATCCTTGTTTCTAGGGACAGGGAAGGACAGTGAGGGAAATTCTCCTTGTGCTATAGTGTGCTAAAGCATTCCTCATCAACCATCTTTGAAATCCTTGTTTTTTGGACAGTCAGGGAAATTGTCGTTGTGCTATTCTGTGCAAAAGCAATCATCCTCAACCATATTTAGAAATCCTTAAGTAAAGGGACAGAGAAGGACACCTGAAGGTAGCCCTTATTGCTTTGTTCCCATCTCCCTGCAGGCCATCTATTAGAATGTCTGGAAGGCAAACAAGGAGAGGCAGACAGTCAGGAGGCAATAAAAGAGGGCAAGCAGGCTCTGTGTCTGGGGGCAACAGTGCTGGTCGTGGACGCGGTGCATTGTCATCAGCACATGGCCATGGGACACGCTTGTCCTTCTTTTCGGCAGCTGGACATGTTGAGCCACATCATGCCGAAGACTTGGTAGAGTGGATGACCAAGCCCTCCTCCTCCTCCTCCTCATCCTCTCTCACCCAGGCTCAGGGTACTGGCAAAGCAGCTGCCAAAGCGTCCTCTTCCCTGGTATCAATGTCAGACTCATCATCAGTCACTCCTTCCCTAGACCCACCATGTCCTCCTCCTGAGGAGTCCCCCGAACTGTTTGAGCACAGTGTTGGGTACATGCTCCAGGAGGATGCCCAGCGTTTCGAAGGGTCTGATGATGAAACCCAGCTACAGGAAGGCAGTAGCGTGAGAGCAGACAGAGGGGATGCTCAAGAAGGACACCAATCTGGCAGTCATGTTCCAGCAGCTGCAGCATACTGCCAGATTGGCTCTAGTGATGAGGAGGGAGGGGATGATGAGGTCACTGACTCCACGTGGGTGCCTAATAGTAGAGAGGAGGAGGAGGAGGAGGATGAGGAGGAGGCACATCAACGAGGCAGGATGCCCTTTGGTGGCCAGCGTAAGGGCAGTACACCGACGGAATCACACCGCAGAGCTCCGCCTGTGCAGGGCGCTGCCTCTGCCCGTCATTCAAAAAGTTCCTTGGTGTGGGCCTTTTTTGAGGCTAGTGCATCAGATCGCACAGCTGCTGTTTGCAACATATGTCTCAAGCGTATATCGCGTGGCCAAAACATCAGCCGCTTGGGTACCACATGCCTGACCAGACATATGTTGACCTGCCATGCAGCTCGTTGGCAAGCCTACCTCAAAGACCCACACCAAAGAACAAAGCGGACCTCTCCTTGCACCGCATCAGCTGGGATCTCCAACCCCACTATAACTTCAGTCCTCTCTGAAACATGCACTGAGAGGAATGAAGGTGTAGAATTAGGTGTGTCACAGCCAAGTACTTGCGGCCACTCTGCTAGCAGTACACCGATGTCCGATTCTAGCAGGCAAATTTCCCTGCCCCAGCTGCTGGACCGTCGAAAGAAGTTCACTCCCAGCCATCCACATGCCCAGCGGTTGAATGCTAGCTTGGCTAAATTGCTAGCGCTTCAACTGCTGCCTTTTCAGTTGGTAGACTCGGCCCCCTTCCGTGAGTTTGTGCAATGTGCGGTTCCTCAGTGGCAGGTTCCCAAACGCTACTTTTTCTCACGGAAGGCTATTCCGGCTCTCTACCGGCATGTGGAAGGCAATGTCTTGGCCTCGCTGGACAGGGCGGTCAGCGGTAAGGTGCATATTACCGCTGACTCATGGTCCAGCAGGCATGGACAGGGACGTTACCTTTCTTTCACGGCCCATTGGGTCACTCTTTTGGCAGCTGGGAAGGATGCAGGACAAGGTGCAGTAGTGTTGGAGGTTGTTCCACCGCCACGCCTCCAAAATGCTACTACTGGTTGTGACACACCTCTCTCCTCCACCCCCTCCTCTTCTTCTTCCTCCATGGCCTCTTCCTGTGGTTTGTCCTATGAACCAGCGGTGCTCCGTAGCCGTTCACGGGGCTACGCAAGTACGCAGGCAAAAAGATGCCATGCCGTGCTTGCGCTGGTGTGTTTGGGGGACAGAAGCCACACTGGGGCAGAGGTCCTGTCTGCTCTGCAGGGCCAGGCCGAGAGGTGGTTGACGCCACGCCAGCTTAAGCCAGGAATGGTGGTTTGCGACAATGGCACCAACCTCCTCTCCGCCCTCCGACAGGGACAACTGACCCATGTGCCCTGTGTGGCTCACGTCCTTAACCTGGTGGTGCAGCGGTTCTTGGGCAGGTACCCGGGCTTACAGGATGTCCTGAGGCAGGCCAGGAAAGTATGTGTGCATTTCCGCAGATCTTATAATGCCAGTGCTCGCCTGGCTGAGCTGCAAAAGGAGTTGAACCTGCCCAAGAACCGCCTTATATGTGACATGCCCACCAGGTGGAACTCAACGTTGGCCATGCTGCAGCGGCTGCACACGCAGCAGAGGGCCATCAATGAGTACCTGTGCGACTACGGCACCAGGACAGGGTCAGGGGAGCTTGGTTTTTTTTCTCCACGCCAGTGGGGCATGATCAGGGATGCATGCACTGTCCTGGCACCATTTGAGGAGGCCACGAGGATGGTGAGCAGTGACAGTGCATGCATCAGTGACACTGTACCTCTTGTCCACCTGTTGGAGCACACGCTGCGTGGAATAATGGACAGGGCACTTGAGGCAGAACAGAGGCAGGAAGAGGAGGACTTCCTTGCCTCTCAAGGCCCCCTTTACCCAGACAGTGTTCCTTCTGTCCCACCCATCGCACAGGAAGAGGAGGAGGAGGAGGAGGAGGAGGAGGAGGAGGAGGAGGATTGTGTCAGCATGGAGGTGGAGGCTGGCACTCAGCATCATCAGCAGCAGTCTTTTAGGGATGATTTACAGTCCCAAGAAACCAGTGGACTTGTACGTGGCTGGGAGGAGGTGGCTGCGGATCATGTCGTCCTTAGTGACCCAGAGGACTCCGGAGCGAATGCCTCAGCAAACCTACGCTGCATGGCCTCCCTGATCCTGCAAAGTCTGCGGAAGGATCCTCGTATTCTTCGGATCAAGGAGAGGGACCATTACTGGCTGGCCACTCTCCTTGATCCACGGTACAAGGGTAAGGTTGCGGACCTTATGTTACCGTTGCAGAGAGAGCAGAGGATGAGACAACTCCGGGAGGCCTTGCAGAAAGGTCTGTGCAACGCGTTCCCAGAGACTGGGAGGTTACAAACTCCTGGTCCTGGACAACGAGTTGCTGAGGCTTCGGCCAGTCAAAGAAGGAGCGGTGGGGAAGGTGGCCGTCTGACCGATGCGTTCAGACAATTCTTTAGTCCGCAGCCCCAAAGTATGATCGGTTCCAGCAACCATCGCCAGCGTCTGATAAACATGGTGCAGGAATATCTAGGGGCAAGGTCAGACTTGGACACCTTCCCCACCGAAAATCCTCTGGCTTACTGGGTCTTGAGGATGGATCACTGGCCAGAGCTTGCACAGTATGCAATTGAGCTACTGGCCTGTCCTGCATCCAGCGTTCTTTCGGAACGCACATTCAGTGCTGCTGGAGGATTTGTCACGGATCACAGGGTGCGCCTGTCCACCGACTCGGTTGATCGACTGACTTTCATCAAGATGAACCAGTCTTGGATCACCACCAGCTACCACACACCTGATGCTGATATAACAGACTAATTGATTTTAACATGTCACATCCCTTCAAGACTGATGCTGATGCTGAGTGCCTGTGCTGTTATGTTGACTGGCTATCCTCCTCCTCCGAGTCCTCAATGATACGATTGATGATGATAGCTTGGAAGATCATTTTTGTTTATGGGTGCCGCCACCAGTGGCTAAGGCCCAATTTTTCAGCCCCTGTTTTACAGGGGCGTGTAATTACAATTTTTTTAGCAATAATTTGCCATAGGGCTCATTGCTGTGCTCCAAGTACAGTATCTGTGAGGGGTTGGAGTGTTGTGGTACCAGTGCCTAAGGCCCAATTTTTCAGCCCCTGTTTAACAGGGGCATGCAATTACAATTCTTGATCTAATAATTCACAGCAGGGCCCATTGCTGCACCCACCAAGAGTAACTCTGAGGGCTTACAGTGTTGTGGCAACGCCACCACCACCACCACCACGAAAGGCCCAATTTTTCAGCCCCTGTTCAAAAGGGGCATGTAATTACAATTCTTGATCTAATAATTCACAGCAGGGCCCATTCCTGCACCCACCAAGAGTAACTCTGAGGGCTTACAGTGTTGTGGCAACGCCACCACCACCACGAAAGGCCCAATTTTTCAGCCCCTGTTCAAAAGGGGCATGTAATTACAATTCTTGATCTAATAATTCACAGCAGGGCCCATTGCTGCACCCACCAAGAGTAACTCTGAGGGCTTACAGTGTTGTGGCAACGCCACCGCCACCACCACCACGAAAGGCCCAATTTTTCAGCCCCTGTTCAAAAGGGGCATGTAATTACAATTCTTGATCTAATAATTCACAGCAGGGCCCATTCCTGCACCCACCAAGAGTAACTCTGAGGGCTTACAGTGTTGTGGCAACACCACCACCACCACGAAAGGCCCAATTTTTCAGCCCCTGTTCAACAGGGGCATGCAATTACAATTCTTGATCTAATAATTCACAGCAGGCCCCATTGCTGCACCCACCAAGAGTAACTGTCAGGGCTTACAGTGTTGTGGCACCAGCACCACCATCAAAGGCCCAATTTTTACTACCACTGTTCAACAATTATATGTAATTAAAATTCCTGATATAATAGTTGACAGCAGGGCGTTCCAGCACCAACCAAGAGTAACTGTGAGTGCTTACAGTGTTGTGCCAACACCAACAACTAAGGGGCCTATTTCTGCAGAGTATATACGGCAGGTCCCTACTTTCAAACATCCAACTTACAAACGACTCCTACTTGCAAACGCAAGAAGACAACAGGAAGTGAGAGGAAATCTACCACTAGGAAGGAAAATTCTCTCCTGTAAGAATAAATATGGGAGAAAGGTGTCTCCTCTGTACTGATGCTTTATCAGCAATCCTTGTTTCAAGAAAAACACCACATTTCAAAAACAGTTGTCATTGGGACGGAAAGTGAGGTGAAATGTTCTGAACAGGGGCACAGACAGCAAAACAAATGTTACAGGGGTGATAACCCTTACCTATGTTTTCCAAAAAGTTTAAAAATAGATTTTTGGGCTGGAGCTACACTTCAACAATGTACCTGTTCAAAATTACAAACAGATTCTACATAAGAACAAACCTACAGTCCCTGTCTTGTATGCACGGCTGTTCAGAGTATATAGGGCCTTTTTTATTTTATGTGCGGGGTTCCCCCCTTAATATCCATACAAGACCCAAAGGGGCTGGTAATGGGCTGGGGTAGGGGGGGGGGGGGTCATGGGGTAGCTATGCCATTTTTCTTAAAGAATTTCATCCATATTACCGGGACCAGACATTACATTAAAGCCGCAAGCAGTTTTAAATGGCTTTTTTTTCCTTTAGAAGTGTCATTTTGTGCAGGGACAGTTCTAAACACGGGAAACACGTGGCACTTCACAGGCATACTTTAGACACCCCCCAGGTACGATATTTAAAGGAATATTTGACTTTTTTTTTTTCACTTTATGCATCATTAAAATGACTGCTCCCGAAAAACGACCGTTTTTAAAACTTCTTTTTGCATTGATACATGTCCCCTGGTGCAGAACCCGGGTTCCCAAACCCTTTTTAGGACAATAACATGCATAATAGTTGTTATAATTAGCACTTTAGAATTCGAACGTTCGCATCCATTGTATTTAATAGGGTTCTATTGTTCGTACGAACTTTCGGTCCGTTCGCGGGTTCTGGTGCGAACCGAACCCGGGGGTGTTCGGCTCATCACTAATTTGCAAGTGCAGTTGCTCCAGAGCTTAGTAAATGAGATGAACCTTCACTTTGCAGAGATAACCCAATCACATGCAGAAAAAAAAAAAAAAAGCATTTTTGATTGGATGATGGAAGCTCTGGAGCAACTGCACTTGCAAAGTGCACAGTCCATTTGCCTTTAGTAAATCCAGCCTAATGTGTATAATAGACTTTAGCTATAATAGAGAGGACACATATCCTTATAATGACTGATATCAATCATATTTATACTAGTCTGATGCTTCCCCGCTGAATGGATGTAATAGGAATAATGGCACATTTCCAAAGGAAATGGCTAGTTTACATTTAAAGCTGAAAGATGGGATAAGCAAGTACAGTAGTACCTTGGATTACGAGCATAATCCGTTCCAGAAGCATGCTTGTAATCCAAAGCACTCATATATCAAATCGAGTTTCACCACAGGAATCAATGGTAATTCAGCTAATTCGTTCCACAGTGACTGCTGGTGTATGCAGTACTGTATGTGGCCAGAGGTGCGGGGGCGCCGGTGTATGCAGTATCGGATGTGGCCAGAGGTGCGGGGGCGCCGGAGACACTCGGAAACACTCGGAGACGCTCAGAGACACTCAGGAACTGAAAGTCTTTGAGTCTCTCCGAGTGTCTCTGAGCGTCACCGGCGCCCCCCGCACCTCTGGCCAAATGCGGTACTGCAAACTCCAGCAGCTTGAATCCTGCTCGACTTGCGAGACAATTTTGCAAATCGAGTCAGGATTTTTTTTTTTTTTTTAAATAGCTGGTATTGTGGAACGCTCGTAATCGCAATCCACTGTATTTTCTGTATATAGGAGTCATATACATTCTTCCTTATTCTTGGTGTGCTTTGTGTATTTCTTCTTTTTTTTTATTACTTTTTTATTATTCATTTTAAATACATTACAGATAACATTACTATAGTGCCATTAAATAATATACTGCTCAAAACATACCTTCGTCCAGAATAGTTATTGAAAAAATGGAAGTTGGGAGGCTGTGTGGACTTTCATGGTACTTATATGGACAACAACGCAAAAGTACTCAAAAATCTTTATTACAAAATTTGTTAAAACATACAAAAAGGATTATGCCCAACACAAAGGCATTTAAACCGCTCTTATATTAGGTGGATAGTTACAGAGTGATACCAAATAGAGGTTCTTATGGTCTATCGTAACAGATTATATTCATATCTTCTCAACATGTTTCGCAGCATTGACTGCTTCCTCAGGAGTGTTTTAGAGAGCAAAATCATCTATAAGAGAATATTGAAAATCAAAATACAAAAAAAAAAAAAAATATTAGCTAATATAGAGCGGTTTGCCTTTGTGTTGGGCATAATCCTTTTTGTATGTTTTAACAAATTGTGTAATAATAAAAAAAATATTTTAGAGTACTTTTGTACTGTTGTCCATATAAATTCATTACAGATAAAATGTCAAAAGGACTAAAAACAGGAACATTTTTATAACAACTCGGACATGACACAAAAGGAAACACAACAAAAGGATATACAAGAAGGTGCATTTTAATCATAACCACACTGTTCATTCCCTTTAAAAAGGAACAAGAAGAAAGAAAGATAACCCCTGATTTTTACATTTTTAATACCTATTGGTCCTCCTAGGCTTATCCATGAGAGTTCTTAAACATACTAGACCTACGTACCTACACCACATATATTTACCTACCTCTCCCTTACCCCCACTTGTTTTTCCCCCTCCAACCATCTCCCATCCTTCACCTACGTTTGTTTGTCGTGGCATTACAAAATTGTCACAATCATGAAATTGGATTTATAGTGTCCCCCCCAAGAACCTATCCTCTATAATATTCCACTATTGGAGAGAAAAAGGGAAAAAGAGAGGAAGAAGAAAACAAAACAAAAAAAAAAAAAAACAGGGTCTAAATATTTTCCATCCCTCTTTCCCAGCATCTCTCCCTCTCTCCTCCTCTCTTACCTCCCCTTGGGCCTTTACGGGCATTCAACACCTAGTGAAATAGTGTGAACATCATATCATATTAACTGTGTACATATTTTATATGTGCCGATGAAAATTAATTCTCTTATAATCCCATTAATCTCCCAATCAAGAGAAGACGGGTGGACTCATGGCGCAGAGCATTGCGCTCAGAGCCCACCCAGGTGTGTTAGAAAAGCAAATGAATATTCACTTTTCTAACACTGAATCGCCTCTCCACCAATCAGGAAGCGTGGGTCTGATACCCGTCACCTGATTGGCTGAAAGGACAGGTGATCCTATTGGACGCCTAGCAGGAGGAAAGAAGAGACGCACGGCGGAAGCATGGAGGACACAGGAGCCGCCGCCTGACCCGCTGCCCAGCCCAGAGCACGCCGCTGCCTGACCTGTCGCCCGTCCCACAGCTTGCCGCTGCCTGTCCCACAGCTCGCCGTTGCCTGACCCACTGCCCGTCCCACAGCTCGCTGTGGTCACCTGCTGCCTGACCCGCCACCAAGATGGGGTCGGTGCTGGGCAGACAACGAGCGGGCGGGCAGGCTGGCAGGGGTGGTGCTGGTTAAGTGCAGTGGGGGGGAGGGGTTGTGCTGGTTAGGTGCCAACGGGGGGGTCACAGTGGCTGCAAATGATAGACACAAAGAGGTTGCAATTGATGGGCACAGTGGTTGCAATTGATGGACACAGTGGCTGCAGTTGATGGGCACAGTGGCTGCAATTGATGGGCACAGTGGCTGCAATTGATGGGCACAGTGGCTGCAATTGATGGGCACAGTGGCTGCAATTGATTTCAGTATTTTCCAGTGTGTTTGCACCCCACCAAAAATTTGGAGCACAAGTCACCACTGGTCCCTTCCACAGTTTTGCTCTCTGCACAAGCTATGTACAACACTGAGATGATATAACAAACACTTTACAAAGTGATGCCTGAGTTTGCAAAGGCATTTGGTGCACATAAAGTGTCTATATATCCTCTGTGGCTATTGAGGAATATATTTAAAAGAAAGTTTAGCTTTAGCAGCATTAACCTGTTGCCTACCACATAACACATAAGCGGAGTGGCAGGGAGACTGTGCCCTGACGCGTACAATGCACATGTGTGTTCACGGTGGCTGAGGTTTCTGTGCCAAGAATGCACACTCCCAGCACGGTGATGGAGCTGTCACAAACAGTTCCTGGATATGCTCCTGATGAAGCCGTTCCACCGCGAAACTAGTTGAGACTGTTGTAACCTTCAACCCACTGTGTTGTTTCCCCTCCGGGGATCATTATATCGGTGTTGTATATGGTTATCACTATTTTATTTTCTATATTTTTCTATTGTGTCTTTCCCGATGCTGTATTTAATAAAATTTCTTTTGGTTCTATACTTATATTTTAATTTTGATGTTTACCCATTTATCAGTACCGAAATAGTCCTATTGGCCCAATCCTCCTTTTGGCTCCTTGGCTCTGGGAGCTTAGACCCAATTTTTTCTATATTCAATTTTCAGGATGATGGTACTACTTTACAGCTGTTATGTATTTTACCTTCAGAGGCTCCATATTAGTTCCTGGTTTCTGTGGGTGTGATCAAGAGCCCACTGGACAGGCTCCCAATTATGTGACCACTGTGACCGTCAATCAGAGTGATCACATGATCAGGATGTCCACCCCACCTCCCAGAATTAACACCCAGTAAAAAGGCCACTGGCAGCGGGCAGGGAGCGGTAAACATTTAAAAAACCCAATTCCTGATAAATATTTCAATTAACAATTTATAAAGATCACATTATTGCCTTGCACCCCCCATCAGTGCAATGAGAGAAGAATACAGATGTAAAATAAAAGTAAAAATAAATTGAAAAGTCCAGTAAAGTTACACAAATAGGAGGGTTTCTGATTGTTCCATCAGGATTGTACCTCCACCCAGCATGTTCATCTACTGGACATTGCATGTTTTAGAAGCTGCCTATAGAGAAGCATGGAAGACCATCTTCAGCAGAGAACACTAACAATCCCTGACGACCCATCGACTGGTCCCAACAGCCACCATTTATTTGCTGCTAATTTTTTCGGTCCATACAAAGTATGTCAGCATCAGAATCATCTAAAGTATTCCATTGTATAGCCTGTAAGTGTAGTTTTTAGTTCAATCTTAGTTTACTAACCACTTCAGCCCTGGAGGATTTGGCTGCCAAATGACCGGGCCACTTTTTGCGATTCAGCACTGCGTCGCTTTAACTGACAATTGCGCGGTCGTGCGACTTGGCTCCCAAACAAAATTGGCATCCTTTTTTTCCCACTTTCTTTTGGTGGTATTTGATCACCTCTGCGGGTTTTATTTTTTGCGCTATAAACAAAAATAGAGCGACAATTTTGAAAAAAATGCAATATTTTTTACTTTTTGCTAGTAAATCCAGAGGAAGGCAAAAAACCCCAGCAGAGCATGATCCAATTTGCTACAGAAGGGAAAAAAATCCTTCCTGATCCCCCGAGAGGCAATCGGATTTTCCCCGGATCAACTTTACCTATAAATGTCAGTACCCAGTTATTTTATGTACATTTAGGAAAGAATCCAGGCCTTTCTTAAAGAAATCTACTGAGCTGGCCAGAACCACCTCTGCAGGGAGTCTATTCCACATTTTCACAGCTCTTACTGTGAAGAAACCTTTTCGTATTTGGAGATTAAATCTCTTTTCCTCCAGACATAAAGAGTGCCCCCTTGTCCTTTGTGTTGACCGTAAAGTGAATAACTGAACACCAAGTTCCCTATATGGACCCCTTATATATTTGTACATGTTGATCATATCCCCCCTTAATCTCCTCTTCTCAAGTGTGAAAAAAATTCAGTTCCTATAATCTTTCCTCATAGCTGAGCTCCTCCATCCCTCTTATCAGTTTGGTTGCCCATCTCTGCACTTTCTCCAGTTCCCTGATATCCTTTTTGAGAACTGGGGCCCAAAA
Source organism: Rana muscosa (assembly GCA_029206835.1). NCBI lineage: Eukaryota > Metazoa > Chordata > Amphibia > Anura > Ranidae > Rana > Rana muscosa. The sequence goes on from CM055124.1 coordinate 286,940,990, forward strand.
CTGAACTGCATATTCCAGATGAGGTCTTACTAATGATTTGTACAGGGGGGGGGCAAAATGATATCTCTCTCTGGAGTCCATACCTCTCTTATACAAGAAAGGACTTTGCTCGCTTTGGAAACCGCAGCTTGGCATTGCATGCCATTATTGAGCTAATGATCTACCAAAACCCCCAGATCCTTCTCCACTACGGATCCCCCCAGTCTTACTCCCCCTAGTATGTATGATGCATTCATATTCTTAGCCCCCAAGTGCATAACTTTACATTTATCAACATTAAACCTCATCTGCCACATAGTCGCCCAATTAGAAACCTTATAAAGACTTTAAATGCCAAGCATCCCTATAGCTGGTCTCTCTGTAGCACTGGCAGCCCAAGCAGAACCCTGCCAAGAAAAACACAATCTAACAGCTGCATCTACCACACGAGGTTTGGAGACCGGGCCCTGACCTAGTAATTTTACAGCTACATAAAAGTCAGCCTGACAAGAGTGGTTGAGCAATGGTTTCCATGGAAATATCAATGGTGCAGAAGGGAAGCTGGCTGGTGGGCATACATACAGCGTCATTGATCCCCAAGCACTGTAGCAAGAACCACAGGCCAGAATGCTGTGCACAGATGAGCATCTGTCCTGGCATGTAGCACACGGCGGTGGCCTCGGGCTACTCTGGTCAGCCAGAACCTGGCACTGCTCACTCTTAGAACTATTTTACTTCAAGATGCTCAGGAGAGACGATTAAAAGCGGTGATGTGATGGTTGCATACATTTTTTTTATTTAATGCCTTCTTTTTATTTATACAGCAGGGTTTGCCAGTGCAAATTAATAACAGCTGGTTCAGTCTCACCTGGTGGCCTATAAAAAAGGTGTCTCATTACCAAGGTGTCACACAAGAAACACCTCATGATGGGTAAAAGAGCTCTCTCAAGACCTTTGCAACCTTATTGTTGCAAAACATAATGATAGCATTGGTTATAGACGTATTTTTAAACTTCTAAATGTTCCAGTGAGCACTGTTGGGGCCATAATCTTAATGTCACCATAAATCAGCCACGACCAGGTGCTTCTCGCAAGATTTCTGACAGAGTGAAAAAAATTATCAGAAGGGTTGTCCAAGAGCCAAGGACCACTTGTGGAGAGCTTCAGAAAGACCTGGAATTAGAGCGGGTACAATTGTTTCAAAAGAAAATAATAAGTAATGCACTCACCCGCCATGGCCTGTATGCACGCTCACCACACAAGACTCCATTGCTGAAGAAACAGCATGGTGAAGCTCGTTTAAAGTTTGCTGCACAACATTTAGACAAGCCTGTGAAATACGGGGAGAATATAGTCTGGACAGATGAGACCAAAATACAACTCTTTGGATGCCATAATACACACCATGCTTGGAGGTCACATGGCACATCACCCCAAAAACACCCCCCATACCAACAGTGAGGTTTGGAGGTGGGGACGATATGGTGTGGGGCTGTTTTTTTCAGCATACGGTACATGAAAACTTCATATCATTGAAGGAAGGATGAATGGGAAAATGTACCAAGAAGACATTCTTGATGAAAATCTGCTGCCATCTACCAGGATGATGAAGATGAAACGAGGGAGAACATTCCAGCAAGACAATGATCCCAAACACAAAGCCAAGGAAACTCTCCATTAAAGAAAGAAAATAAAGCTGCTAGAATGGCCCAGCCAATCACCTGACTTAAATCCAATAGAAAATCTATAGAAAGAACTAAAGATCAGAGTTCATAGAAGAGGCCCACGGAACCTTCAATATTTGAAGACTGTGTGTGGAAGAATGGTCCAAAATCACACCTGAGCAACGCATGCGACTCGTTTCTCCATACAGGAGGCATCTTGAAGTCGTCATTACCAACAAAGGATTTTGTACGAAGTATTAAATAAATTTCAGTTGGCGTGTTCAATACTTTTTTCCTGTGTCATTATTCCATTTTATTACACAGAACTTAATTTCTGAACGTATTTGTTTTGGTGTCTTTGCATGTATAAATTACTAGATCCAAGAAAACCGCACTCTCTGTTTCTAAATTTTAATTGATACTAAATTCCAGTGCGGCAGGTGCTCCATTTTTGGGGGGGGGGGGGGGTCGGCAAACAAATCGCCAGCCCCGCTCGCAACCCCGCCAGTCCCGCACTTACTCCATCCAGGTCACGGGTGGCATCGGCAGCTACCCTGGCTTCTCCTCCCGGCCAATCTGGTCTTAGGACCCGCTTCCTGTCCTGATTGGCTGGGAGTAGAAGCAGGAAAACAATAGCGAATGTTGATTGATTGTCACACGTGGGAGGGCTCAGGGCGCAGTGCTCTAATCGTGTGCTTCACAAAAAAAAACCTGTAGAACTTTATGCGTCTGGTGCCCCGCATAGAGATTAGAGGCCGGCACATAGAGATTAAGGGGGGCGGCGCCCCTGTGCCCCTTATGGGCGGGCCGTCGCTGCTAAAGTCTTATTTTTTCCTAAAATAAAAAAGAGATCTATACTTACCTCTGTGCAATATCCTTGCACAGAGCAGCCCCTTACCTCCTCTTCTGGGGTCCGTGAGCATTTAATAAGTTTGGCTATTAGCAAGGGAAGAGAGGAAAAGAAAGGTAAGAGAGAAAAGATCGACTGGGGGTAGGAGGAGGAGAGGGAAGGTCGGGGGCCACTTCATCATGGCTGGTTGAAGGTTTGAGGAATATCTTCCTTTATCCAATCCTGAAATGCAGATGAGTAGAGGAATATAGACCAAAAGGCCCAAGATTTACTAAACTGTTCTTCCGTGCCATTTTTTTGCCACAGCAGATGTTCCAGGTCTCTGATGGAATCAAGTTCAGCTGCCTGAGGACCTCTTTTTTTTGTGGACTTAAGGCAGTGGTTTTCAACTCTGTCCTCAAGTACCCCAACAGGCCATGTTTTGGGAATTTCCCTTAGATAAAAATAGCTGTCCAAAATACCAAACCATTGACTCTGTATTAAAGCACCTGTGCAAGATAAAGGATTACCTGCAAACATGGCCTGTTGGAGGTACTTGAGGACTGAGGATGAGAACCACTGACTTAAGGCATCCAGGAATTATGGAAAGGTGGAATGTGGGAGAGAATAGGATTTGAATGGGAATGGGATTTGAGTAGCCATAGGCTTGCAGTAAAGAGTACATGTTAGTGACAGTAACAGTCACACAAATATGAAAGATTAACCGGTTCCCGACCGGCTCACGCAGATATACTGCAGCAGAATGGCTCTCCTGGGTGAAACCCTGTATATATACGGCTTCGCCCAGGAGAGCCACCAGAGGGTGCGCGCGCGCCCCCCCTGCACGGCAGGGAACCCGATGCGCATGTCCATCGTCGCGATCGACTTCGGCCATGCGCGAACGCGTGCACGAGCGGGAGCAGGGGGTTTGTGTGTGTAAAACACACAAACCCCCGTGCTGTCTGAGGAGAGAAGGACAGATCGTGTCTTTCTACAAAGTAGAAAACACGATCTGTCATCTCCTATAGCGAGTCCCCTTCGCCCCACAGTTAGAACACACAATAGGGAACACAGTTAACCCCTTGATCGTCCCCCTAGTGTTAACCCCTTCCCTGCCAGTGACATTTACATAGTAATCAGTGCATATTTATAGCACTGATCACTCTCTGTAAATGTCAATGGTCCCAAAAATGTGTCAAAAGTGTCCGATGTCTCCGCCACAACGTTGCAATACCGCAAACTAGTAGATTACGCCATTACTAGTAAAAAAAAAAAAAATGTAAAACATTTAAATGCCATATAAATGCCATAAATCTATTCCCTATTTTGTAGACACTATAACTTTTGCGCAAACCAATCCATATACGTTTATTGCGATTTTCTTTTTTTACCAAAAACATGTAGAAGAATACGTATCGGCCTAAACTGAGGGAAAAAATATTTTTTTTATATATTTTTTGGGGATATTTATTATAGCAAAAAATATTGCTTTTTTTTCAAAATTGTCACTCTATTTTTGTTTATAGCGCAAAAAAATAAAAACCGCAGCGGTGATCAAATACCACCAAAAGAAAGCTCTATTTCTGGGGAAAAAATGACGTAAATTTTGTTTACGAGCCACGTCCCACGACCGCGCAATTGTCAGTTAAGGCGACACAGTCGGCCTAAAACTGAGGAAAAATTTTTTTTGTTTTTAAAAAATTGGGACATTTACTATAGCAAAAAGTAAAAGATAGTGTGTTTTTTTTTAAAATTGTCGCTCTTTTTTTGTTTATAGTGCAAAAAATAGAAACCGCAGAGATGATCAAATACCACCAAAAGAAAGCTCTATTTGTGGGGAAAAACTTAAATTTTGTTTGGGTACAACATCACACGACCGCGCAATTGTCAGTTAAAGTGACGCAGTGCCGTATTGCAAAAAAATGGCCTGGTCATTGAGCAGCCAAATCTTCCGGGGCTGAAGTGGTTTAGGAAAAAAAAAAAAAAAAAAAAAAAAAAGAAGACCAGAGCAGGTCTCAACCTGGAAGTAAAAAAAAAACTTTTCCTATGAAGGACAAAAATTCTTGTGAGTCATAATGATGGAATCGTGGATGTGGGGACGGGTCGCCAAACATTATGGATGTCTAGTTTGAGGAAATCAGCTAATTTATCTAACACAAGCCCGCCCAGGATAAGAAACAACAGCAATGATTGGTTATGTTTAGAAATGTATATATTGTAGTCCTACCATTATAGACTACTGAAACCTTATAAAAGACTTTAAATAAAGGCTGATAGAAAGAGCGTGGTTGATGATGCCCCTTCTTATAAGATCTACTCTGCATATTTATTAAGGTATAAGGTTTTAAAAAAGCAGGCCACTATCATAATTAGGGTTGCCACCTGTTCAGGATTCACCCGGACAGTCCGGGTTTTGAATCATATGTCCGGGTTTCAGATCACCTGAAACCCGGACACATTATTCAGACCGGACTATGGCTTCAGGGTTGCAGCAGGGTTGCTGGCTGCAGTTGTCTAAGCCAAGAGTGTCTGTCACACTCTCTCTCACACTGCCCAAAGCCAACACTAACCCCCCCTCCCCACAAACACACACACATACCTCCGAACTATCACGGATTCTGCGGGTTTCACCCGCATAGGCTCCTCCTTCCCGCAGTCCCGCGAGAGTTAACTGGTCCACACACAGCAGGAAGGAGAGAAGGCAGAGGAGGAGAGGAGGAGAGATCCACCAGCAGGTAAGCCCCCCCCGATTTGTGTCCAAATTAGCCTCCCCCCCCCGCGCGCGATCGGTGCCCGACCCCCCCCCCCCCGCCCCCCTGGCTCAACAAACTTTCTATGCCGGGGACGAAATTTTTTTCATATGTCCGGAGGAGCCCCCCCCCGCTCAACAACTTTGATTGGCAGGGGGAGAGGGGAGATCTGAATGTCCCGCGCTGGAACTTTTGAAAGTTGGGAGGTATGCACACAGACGGGAGAGGAGAGAGGGCTTGATCTGCTCGCTCTTCTTCCTCCCACCCCTATGCCTCTGTGTCTGCCCACACTACAATCCAATAAGAAAAGGGAAGTGGGGAGGGACATTTAAAGCCTAGCAGACGCAGATACATCTGGATGGGAGGTGCCGACTGCCAAGGAGTGAGTGAGCTCACCATCCATCCCTGTCTGTGACTGAAGTCTTCCCCCTCCCCCTTCTCTCTCCTGCCTCTGAGTGAGCACACTAAGGTAAGTCAGGGTTCTCAGAGCACCCCCTACATCAGAGTTCTTATTTACACCAGAGGCCACAGTGTATCCCCTTACATCACAGTCCTTTCTGTACATCAGAGTTCTCAGTGTTACCCCTTAAATCAGGGTTCCCAGAGCATCCATTATGTAAGAGTCCCCAGAGTTCTACCTTACATCAGTCTGCAGAGTCCCCCTTACAGTGTAAGGGAACTCTGCAAGCTTAGATGTAAAGGGGAACTCTGCAGATTCAGATGTAAAGGGGAACTCTGCAGATTCAGATGTAAAGGGGAACTCTGCAGATTCAGATGTAAAGGGGAACTCTGCAGATTCAGATGTAAAGGGGAACTCTGCAGATTCAGATGTAAAGGGGAACTCTGCAGATTCAGATGTAAAGGGGAACTCTGCAGATTCAGATGTAAAAGGGGAACTCTGCAGATTCAGATGTAAAGGGGAACTCTGCAGATTCAGATGTAAAGGGGAACTCTGCAGATTCAGATGTAAAGGGGAACTCTGCAGATTCCGATGTAAAAAGGGAACTCTGTGGACTTTGATGTAAGAGGGGACTCTTGTTATTAACTTCATATGATTATAAATGTTATTTAATCACAAAATATATGTACTGTATATTATATACACTGTAAAAAAAATTGCTGTGCGCTGCTAAACTATTCGGGTTTGACTTGAAGAAAAGGTGGCAACCCTAATCATAATACTAAACCTCCATCAAGAGTTGGCAGAAAAACATGGCTGCATGCTTCAGCAACTTCCAAGTGTGCAAAGCAAACTGTAAATATTATACTTGTTCTATCCGAGAAACAGGCTAACCGGTGGCCAATGGTCAATACGGCTCTGACCGTAGCAAATACGCAGGCAGATGCTCTTGTTGTTGTAGTCGATTCCCCATCCATTATATATAATAATTAGAAAAGCATGGCAGATGTTTGCGCCACAGACACGGTGCACTGCCAGCAGATTAGATACAAAACAGCTTAATCTGCCAGGACAAAGGCCCTGGGCACAGGCAAAGACAAAATTTGGAAAATACTTCAAAGACAACTTGTATTTAACCAGTTGCAAAAGAACTAGAAGTCCCAGCGTGCAAGTTACACATCTAACCATGGATTCCAAACTCAACACAACAGCCAATGCTCTGAACTAATAGCTTTGTTCACCACATCTTGTTTTCTAACTACAGTAGTGGTTGTAAACCCTTGAGCTAAAGAGGGCCTCAAATACGGCCCCTGACATCACCAAAGGGCCGCACATAGGGGTTGATTTTCTAAAGGCAAATAGACTGTGTACTTTGCAAATGCAGTTGCTCCAGAGCTTAGTAAATGAGTTAAAGCTTCACTTTGTAAAGAGTACCCAATCACGTGAAAGAAAAATATTTAAAAAAAAAAAAAGAGAATTTTTGCTTGCATAAGATTGGATGATGAAAGTCAGCAGCCTGTGGGTCCTGCTGGGAGCTGACTGTGGACTTGTGGGTCCTGCTGGCCAATGACCTGTGGGTCCTTCTGGGAGCTGGCCATGGCCTGTGGGTCCTGCTGGGAGCTGGCCATGGCCTGTGGGTCCTGCTGGGAGCTGGCCATGGCCTGTGGGTCCTGCTGGCTGCTGGCCATTGTCTGCGGGTCCTGCTGGCCTGTAGGTCCTGCTGGGAGCTGGCCATGGCATGTGCGCTACAGACCATGGCCAGCTCTCAGCGGGACCTACAGGCCAGCAGGACCCACAGTGTTGAGGGCTATCTTGAGGTTACTGGGTGGGCAATAGGGCATGGTAAATGGGGTGTATGGAGGGGAGATAGATGGGATGTTGGGGTCCTGGGGATGTCAGGGTCTCTCACCTCAGCAATGGCAGCTGCCAGTGCCAGCTCAGCAGGTCCTTGTACAGCCTCCTTCAGTCCTGGGAGGTGATGCTCTTGTCCTGGGGTCAAGTAAAGTTGCAGCCCAAGCCAGTCACGTGGGTCCCGGCTCCCTGGCATGCCCTGTCTCTGCCTGCATCCAAGATCCGGGAGTTGTAGTTTCCTGGTTGTGCTTCTCCACGCAATGGGAGCTTGAGCGCGTGCGGACTACAACTCCCAGAATGCAACAGTTGGTGGCCGGCCGCTGCGACCATGCCCCTGGCCGACTTTCTCCAAGAAAAAAATAAATAAAAAATTAGTCAGCGGACAGCGGTACGGCCGCAGGCCGTTTTGCATATTAGTTAGGATCGGCCCTGAGTGTCCGTGTGGGGACACCTTGCTCCAGGGGGGCATTCGTTCCCCCTTGCGAACGCCCATGATTGTAGAAGGCGTCCAGAGAGGATCACAGAAGGATGGGTTAGCCCAGGAGCTTCCTGAGCCGAGTCTCAGCGCGCAGCGGCTACTGGTCCAGCCGGCGCCATGCTTTATGTCAAACCTCCGCAACACCAGGAACCAGGCTTCCAGGCAGGAATGCGCATAATGATTGCCAAGACTACGAGTTTCGGAGGCGTAGCCTTCTTTATCAAGTCCCCTTTTATGACACATTCCTAATTTTTTACGCCATCATGTAAGTGCATTGTGTTATTTACATTTTTAACTAACTCAATAAATGGGGATTTCACTAGGGCGGATTGCGCTCTCTGTGTCGTTTCAAGATCCTCCCTCCATCCAGTGGGTGTCATGGAGAGCAGCAGCACTATCTTGTGTTATTACATTAATAATGACTTTGCATTCATGAACAAAGGGGTCACGTAAAGATCTGCGCATTGATTCGTTTGTTTGTATGGACTTGGTTTACATCTGAGGGTAATACAATCTGATCCTACTGTTGCTATGTTAGTAAAAGAGGTCCACTAAGTTGTCAGCTATGTCGCTAGCCATCAGGTATATCAAAAGAACAACAGTGAAAACTGATATTACTTACTCCTCGTCCCGCAGCCGTTCCTCCTCTTCTTGGATCTGCAGATGATTCTTTACTGGGGCCAAGTTTTCAGTTTTGGCATTGTAATTTCGAAAGCAAACATTTAGCTTCTCATCAAACTCATTGACGAGGTCTTCCATGGATTTGAAGCTGATTATTTCAGAGCTGAAGTTCTCTAGCTCGGAGAGGGAGGCATCCTCCAGATGTCGAGAGGGTGACAAGTAGATACTTCTAGACTTCTCTTCTCTGTCCTCAGAGTAGGATCTCACATCTTCAAACTCCTCATCCAGGCACACCAAGGGGGCCTCCATCTCTGAGTACCTCAGGGGTGGAGGCTGGGAGGAGACTGGCCCTTTCAGTTTGCCTGTTTGGACACAATATAGACATTAGTCAGTCAACAACTATATAACTAAGCAAGGAATCATACTGTACTGTATGTGAGATGACGAAAGACATCATTTATAACCTCCAAAACCTTCTATTTTTAAAGGTAAACACAAAAAGCAACTATACAAAGTGGGTTAATTTACTAAAACTTGAGAGTGCAAAATCTGGTGCAGCTCTGCTTCGAAACCAATCAGCTTACAGTTTTTTTCTCAAAGCTTAACCGCTTGCCGACCACCGCACACAGATATATGTCTGCAGCATGGCACGGACAGGCAAATGGACGTATATATACGTCCCCTTTAAGAAGCGGCATTGTGGATGCGCGCACCCGCCGCAAGCTCCGTGACTCCGACCGCAGATCCTGCGGACTCGATGTCCTCGGGCATACCCGCGATCATGTCACGGTGAGGAAGAACGGGGAAATGCTGATGTAAACAAGCATTTCTCCAGTCTTCCTAGTGACAGGACACTGATCACAGCTCCCTGTAATCGGAAGCGGCGATCACTGTCGTGTCACACACAGCCCATCCCCTCTACAGTTAGAATCACTCCCTAGGGCACACTTAACCCCTTCAGCGCCACCTAGACACTGCCAGTGTCATTTTCACAGTAATCAGTGCATTTTTATAGCACTGATCGCTGTAAAAATGACAATGGTCCCAAAAATGTGTCAAAAGTGTCCGATGTGTCCGCCATAATGTCGCAGTCACGATAAAAATCGCAGATCGGCGCTATTACTAGTAAAAAATAATAATAATAAAAATGACATAGTTCTATCCCCTATTTTGTAGACGCTATAACTTTTGCGCAAACCAATCAATATATGCTTATTGTGTTTTTGTTTTTTTACCAAAAAATATGTAGAAGAATACGTATTGGTCTAAACTCAGGTAAAAAAAATTATATATTTTTTGGGGATATTTATTATAGCAAAAAGTAAAAAATATTGTATTTTTTTCCAAATTTTCGCTCTATTTTAGTTTTTAGTGCAAAAAATAGAAACTGCAGAGGTGATCAAATACCATAAAAAGAAAGCTCTATTTGTGGGGAAAAAGGGACGTCAATATTGTTTGGGAGCCACGTCGCACGACCGTGCAATTGTCAGTTAAATTGACGCAGTGCCGAATAGCAAAAAGTGGCCTGGTCTTTGGCCAGCAAAATGGTCCGGGGCTTAAGTGGTTAATTAACAAGGTAGAATTGATTGGCTACCATGCACAGCTGCACCAGATTTTGCACTTTCCAATTTTAGTAAATCAACCCCGATGCATATTTAAATCAGGGGGGGGGGAATAAACATCGTAAACATGTCCTTCAAAAATTTTACAGAACACAACACTTGTTTCAGAATGTAGTAGCATATCTTTTTTCCCATATGAGTGCCATGCTGTGCTGTGTACCAGGTTATCAAGTAACACTATCATTTCCTCACATGCTGGACAATGGAGTCATACTTTACATAATTTATAAAATGCAGTTTTATATCTATTTTTATTGTACAGCCGTGGACAGAAGTTTTGAGAATGACACAAATATTAATTTTCACAAAGTTGATTGAGTTAGTTAAAAATTTACATAACGCAATGATGGCATAAAAAATTAGGAATGTGTCATAAAAGGGGACTTGATAACGAAGGCTAGGCCTCCGAAACGCGTAGTCTTGGCAACCATTATGTGCGTTCCTGCTTGTATTGACAATGACATAAAGTTAAAAGAACACTAAAGCTTTGTTTTTTGTTTTTTTAAATAACAAACATGTTATATTTACCTCCACTGTGCAGCTCGTTTTGCACAGAGTGGCCCCGAACCTGGTCTTCTGGGGTCCCTCGGTGGCTGTCTCGGCTCCCCCCCCACAAGAACTTTCCACCTTCCTGCAAGCAAGCTCGCATGGTGGAAAGTTCTCGCGGGCGCACTCCAGTGATACAGCCGGCGGCCATAGCCGCTCACTGTATCACTTGCCCCCGCCCCCCGCGCACCGCGTCATTGCATATGATTGACAGCAGCGCAAGCCAATGGCTGCGCTGCTTTCAATCAACCAATGAATGAGCCGAGAAGCCGACCGAGAAGCCTGCGCGTTCACGGCGCGGGACTTTCGAGGGGTCAGGTAAGTTAACGGGGGCTCGGGGGGGGGGCGGCACTGATGCTCAGATGTTTTTTCACCTTAATGCATAGAATGCATTAAGGTGAAAAAACATGAACCTTTACAACCCCTTTAATGCAAAGAGTCAATATTTGCAGTGTCGGCCCCTCTTTCTCAAGACCTCTGCAATTCCCCCTGGCATGCTGTCATCAACTTCTGCGCCACATCCTGACTGATGGCAGCCCATTCTTCATCGCTCCCAACTGTCCCTGATTTTGAGGGACTGTCCTGGATTTGGAGCAAAGTCCCTCTGTCCCTCATTCCTCCTCATTTGTCCCTCATTTTGGTCTGATCTATATAGTTGTATATAAAATGCACTTTTTATCTATCAAAAAGTGTTTCCCAGTGCCAAACCTTTCATCTGATTTCTAAATTGCTGCATCTGTAAATTCCAAAAGCCAATATAAAGGAATAGTAGTGGTAAAAAAAAGCACTTGTGGGTTTAACCAATCTTGTTTTTTTTGTACAATTCTCCTGTAGCGGGGTCTTTAAATTTAGTTGGGGTACACCTGGGGGTAGTGTGACTCAGGTGTGTAATTGTGAAGGTTCTGGACCCCTTTTGTAATTCGTGGAGGATTGGGTGGTGTATTATTCTCCTTGGCCTGTGGGTGGCGGGGTACCTACAGGCTCAAGGAAGAATCACTGCCGCAGTGCTACCCTTTTTGTCCCTTTCCGGAGATGGTACGGCTGGGGCAGGGAACCCGCCGTGGTGTTGAAGGGAGGAGATAAAAAGGGGGAGATGCCCTCGCCACGAGGTCTTCGAGGATTTTCTCTTCACGCACCCAGGCACCTTAGGCCTGGGTGCGGGCGGTTCAAGGTTCCGGCCCAGGCGCCCTAGGCCTGACCGGAATGAAGTTGGGGTCCATCCCAGGCACCTTCAGCCTGGGGTGAGGTACTATATCGTAGGCCTGGGGCCCAGTAACTTCGACTGGGTCCCTCGAGGGCGAAGTGATCCCAGGGTGCCGCCTTGCGAGGGGACCCGCATCTGAGGTGAGGAGGCCGGGGAGGTCACCCGTCCGGAGATTCCAGAGCAGCATCAACCCGGTGACGGATGGGCCTCCGGTAACTTCCTTAGAGGGACATCTTCCCCTGATAGGGGCCGCAACGCAGCGAAGGTACTCCCATCTATGTTCTATGGAGTCGCTGGTAGAGACTCACAAGTTCCATGTTCTGTGCTAAGCAAAGTTGCTATAACCCCTGGTGAAACCACAGGGGTTTAGATTGAAATCAGGATAGTGCCTCGACCTGCTCATCCCACCGTTTGCGTTGTGTTATGGGTCGCAACCAGTCGGCTGTGAAAGAACTGTTTGTTGTGGAAGTATAATAAACAAGTGTTGGACCCTGCATCGGTGTATGGACTCTGGTTAATGGGAGCAAGGGAGGTTTCAGCATAGCAGGACTGAGCTTCATAACTAACGCAAATTGGCCCGAGGAATGTACTGATACTGGCCTTCACCTCACCCACAGCTATGGGGAGGACATGGGCCGTAGCGCATCTCACCCTGTCATGTGACATACCCCTAGCAAAAGGAAATGGGGTGAGGCCGCTACACTCCTTTAAGGGGGTATGGCAAGGGGTGTGTCCTAGGCCTGCATACTTTTGCTGATAGGTGTCCCTCATTCCCATCTCAAAAAGTTGGGAGGTATGCATTCTTGCATAATCAATGCTTGGAGTTTGTCAGAATTTGTGGGATTTTTTTGTTCACCCGCCTCTTGAGGATTGACTACAAGTTCTTAATGGGATTAAAGTGGTTGTAAACCCATTACAACCACTTTTTGCTACAGGTAAACCTATAATAAGGCTTACCTGTAGCTACCCCGGAAATCTCCTAAACCTGCACGGTTTAGGAGATATCCCCCTGTATCTGCATGTGCCGATGACATCGGCACATGCGCACTGAAGCAATGGCAATGGCCATTACCGGCGGCTCCCCAGCGCACGCATGGGAGTGACGTCATCGCGGCTCCCGCCAATCACAGGGCCAGAGCCCGCGATACCTGGAAGTAACTCCGGGAGCAATGTCGCCGGCCGGAGCGGGGTACGAGGACTGCTGCGCGGGCTTCGATCTAAGGTAAGTAATTCATAATGAGCTAGAATGCTATGCAGATATTTTAGTTCCACCGGTTGGATGAAATCCTGGATTCTTATATCCTTATGTGTCTCTAATGACATTTCCTGTCATCACTTAGGGTGGCGTGACATTGTTATTTGTAATGATAGCAGTGACATTTTCTCACCTAAAATCCTGACTAATGTAAAATAAAAATGTTAGCATATCAAATAAACCGCCAGCAACTGTGAGAATCTATAATACTAGCAGTGGGGTGGGATAGAATTGAAGAAACACAATTGCTAATCCGATTCCGCCCCTTGTCCCAATATCCTGTCATTTGTATTACCTTGGCACTTTGCAAGAAATAAATATATCCTACGCAACTGACATTACATGGGCTAATTGCAGTGCCCATTTACTGAAGAAAAAGATTTGCTAAATAGGGTTCTGAATGCACCCCCAGCAGTGTCAGACAATTACTGAATCGTGTAGAGAGAAAGTTAATGAGCTTTCACTATCAAATCTGAGCTTTTCATGCGTCGCTTGCTAATTGGCCCCTTACCTTACATGACTTCTATAGAAAACATACTATTGGAAGGTAAGAAATTACATCATTCTTTTCATTTTATTGTATTAGGACCATTTTTTTTAGCTGTATGGTATCTTGTTTTCTTATATACGGAGGGGTGACTTCATAATGTTATTATATAACAGCAGGGTGGATTTGATTTAAATCACTAGTAAAAAGTCTTGATTTAGATCATAATTTTTAAAGAGCACCTGTGTAAGGGAACTGCTGATTCACGTCTGGCGCATACGCGCGCGCATTCCCGGACAACAGACTTCCAGAACGCCAATGCGCAACGAACGGCGTGCACGCGCAGGAGCGCGTCCCCAATGCCAGTTGGCGCCAGGCGGCCTTTTTAAAGGGTGCTCTGACTCTCTACAAGTGCTGACTGGTCTTCAGCTGTGTCCTGTTCCTCTGAACCCTGCTATTACCTGCTTGATACCTGTTACTGATCCCGGCTTCCTCTGACTCTGCTTCTGGACTCTGATTTGCTTGATTACTGGTACCTGATAGACATAGGAGCCGTCGAAAAATTAGTTTCGTTCCGTTTCTTATTAAAAAAAATTAGTGTACGGAATTCAATTCGGATTCGTACGAAATACGAATTTCGTACGACGCGTATAACGAACGATTCGACCGGAACGAACGAATGATTCGACCGGAAATGTACTTCCCCCACCCAATTCCAGCAGCAATCTTCTCTCTATAATGTCGAATCTTTTCTCTCTATAATGTCGAATCTTTTCTCTCTATAATGTCGAATCTTTTCTCTCTATAATGTCAAATCTTTTCTCTCTATGTCAAATCTTTTCTCTCTATGTCGAATCTTTTCAATTTGGAGCCGAAATTCGTAAACGAAACTTCGTATTTCGTACAGAATTCGTATCCGTAAAAATTCGTAATTCGGATTCGTACAAACGTACGAATTTCGAAAAATTTGTACGAATTTTCGATTCGTACGAAACTAATCGCACATGTCTAGTACCTGACTCCGGCCTGCATCTGACCTTCCTCCTGCTTATGCCTTGTACTCTGCAGCCCGCCTGTTACCGAACCCGGCTACCTCCACGACTCTTTCATAGTCTGCCCGGCTCTGACACAGCCTCTGGAAACCTGCGCTGGCTCTCTATCTTCTCAGCTCTCCTGACCATAGGAAGTACTGACAAGCCACCAAGCCTGAACCTGCAAGTTGGTTGGAGTTCCTCTTTAACATCCGCTGATCTTCTGAGTTCCACCCCAGCTCTTCACCTGCTGTCCTGCTGGTACCCCCGAGCCTACTACTTCCACCGCAGGTTCTACAAGCAACATTCCCAGGCACTAGTGTTCCTCCTGACCCTAGCCACCATCTGTTCCACCTTCAGTGGGGCTTGGGTAGGAGATACAAGGGAGGCCGACCTCGTCATATCAGACTCCTCCAGGGACGTGACAACCTGTCATCTCTGTCCCACTGCGGCTCCTCCTCTGATCCGCTGTTGGCTCACCGACAGTCCCATTCACTTTAATGGGACGGCTGGTGACGCGGCAGTGACACAACAAGGTGAGGGACGTGGCGGCAGCAGGTGAGTGGATGCCCGCTAACAGGCGCTGCCATGATGGGTCTGAAATTACAGGTGGTCTTAAAATATAAGGACTTATTCTTGCTGGTAGTTAGTATCTTTAATATTTGCAAACTGAATGAAGGTTTCCTATTTAGAATAATAAGCTGTCAGGTTTAGTAAACGGATAAGAGAAGCCGCGCTAGTTTTAGTCCAAAATACCAAGTCAGGTAAGTTGATTGAAGAACATATGACTTGTTCTAATGGTTTGGAATGGTGAGATAAATTCATCTAGTGTAGACACCACAGTGATTGTTTCAAAGTGCACCGCCACCATATAAAAAAAAACTTTCGGCAGACGCGTTTCGTCATACGTGACATTGTTCCCCATTGACAACGTCACGCATGATGAAATGCGTCTGGAGGAGGGTACATGCTGACGTCGCCACGCTGTCTCACTAGGAGGACGGGAGTTTGTTTTGTAGCCGGCTGGCTTCTCATTTTATGTGCGAATTTTAAACTTCTAAATGGAAGTGCAATCATTTTTGTTGAATAAACTAGCAATTAGACAATATTACGCTATGGTCAGTTTTTCTTTCTGGGTCCAATGCTGAATGTTATGATTATGGATCTCATGGTGGTATCGGTGTGAGAATCAGTGCAACCATCTACCGGGAGTTTTCCTAAAATCATCCGTGCAAGCAAAGGCCTTGGCTGGGCTATAACCACATGCCTGGTTTTGCTTGCCATCTGGTAAGCAAGTTTTTTATATGGTGGCAGTGCACTTTTGTGATACAATCACTGTGGTGTCTACACTAAAATGAATTCATCTCACTATTCCAAACCATTAGAACAAGTCATATGTTCTTCAATCAATTAAAGAGGAAGTAAACCCTCTTTTTTTTCCAAAACACCCTGCATGGCAAAGGCATAATGAGCTAGTATGCATAGCATACTAGCTCATTATGAAGTACTTACCTGAGATCTAAGCCCCCGCAGCGGTGCTTGGTCACCTCTTCCGTCTGCGCCATCTCACGACGAGTGACTTCCGCATTTTATGGCTCCGGCGCTGTGACTGGCGGGAGCCGCGATGACGTCACTCCCGCTCATGCGCGCGGGTGCCGCCACTAACAGCATGATAGCCGTTAGAAGCGGCACGCTCAGTGCACCTGCGCACCGTTGTCTACGGCACATGCGCCGTAGACATCGGTGCCTTTCTTTTGCAAATATCTCCTAAACCTAAACCATGTAGGTTTAGGAGATATTTGTTGCACCTACAGGTAAGCCTTAATCTAGGCTTACCTGTAGGTTAAAGTGGTCTGTAAGGGTTTACAACCACTTTAACCTGACTTTGTATTTTGGACTAAAACTAGTGCGGCTTCTCTTATCCATTTCCATTTTTTGTGCATATCTCACATTAAGCCGCTGCTCTATCCGGACTGTATTTTAATTCTTGTACTTTATTTAATTTTCTTTTTTATTAGCCCAGTTTTTCCCCTTTATAGGTCTAGTAAATATTCTCAAACTGGGTCTCTTTTACGGCCTGTTGTCATTTTGCTCCTCCTGGGAGGAATAAAGCACTTCAAGCTATGTGCAGAACGATCACAAAGGTTTATAAGCTGCTTAGAAGGTTTTACTTTCATTTTTACTGCTTGCCCTACCTCCTCACACTTAGAGCCTGGTACAGATGCATTTCTCTTGAAACAATTATTCAGTTTGTAGTGTACATAGATTTGCAAAACACGGGGAAAAAATGAATATTCCTGAACTTTTTTATCTCATGGTTACTGTGTAATTGTGTGAATGCATCAATGCAGTGCATGTTATCTCAGCTTGCGGAGCTTGGATTCATTGAATGAGTTTAAATGTAAAATGTAAATATTGCAGAATACTGTATACAGCCTCATGCTACATAACTAAGCTCCATTTCATGCTGAATAAATTAAATTATTAATGTATCTGTAGCGGGTGTTTTAATTTAAGGGAGGCATCTGGGTGGTAGTGTAACTCAGATGCACAAATTGCTAGGTGCTAGGGGATCCGAGACCTTTTTCTGGTTCTTGGAGGACTCTGGTGGTGTGAGGTTCCTTGCGGTCCACAGGTGGCGCTGTTGCCCTGGGCCGGAGCTGAACTCACACCGCAAGACTGTACCTTTTTGTCCTCCCCTGGAGCTGGTACAGCGGGGCAGGGAACCCGCTGTGACGCAAAGGGAGAGGGGATAAAAGGGGCGGACGCCCTTACCACGGGGTTCAGAGTTGAGAGTTCGGAGTGGGAGTCGGAGGACTCGGCCGCACCCAGGCACCTTCAGCTTGGGTGCTGGCGTTCTGGTGTTCCAGGCCTAGGTGCCCTTGACCTAGCCAGAGCTAGAGATGGAGTCCATCTCAGGCACCTTTAGCCTGGGGTGAGGTACTATGGCGGAGGCCTGGGGCTCAGTACCTTCGACTGAGTTCCGCGAGGGTGGAGGAATCCGAGGGGACCCTGGCTCCTTGGGTGCTCGTGTCTGAGTTCGTGAGGACTGGTGTGCGGAACTTCTCTGAAGAGCCCGGCGCAGCATCGCTGGTGACAGAGAGGCCTCCTGTTTCTCCCTTGGACGGATTTCCTTCCCCTGACAGGGGTGGTGCTAGCGAAGGTAATTCACGTTCTACCTCACATAGTCAGTGGCAGTGATTATTCGCCACTGGGGATACCACAGTGGTTAGCAGGAGAAGGGAAAGGATTGTGCCTCGACCTAACCCCATTACTACTCAGTAGAAGAAACTGTTTATTGTTTGCAAAGAAGAATAAAACTGAGTTGGACCTATTCACTGTGTGGAACTCTGGTTACTAGGAGCAAAGGAGTCAGGGACGAAGTACTGGACTTGACTCTAGGACACCTACACAAAACCCAATCTTCTGGCCTTCACCTCTCAGCTACGGAGGACATGGGCCGTGGTGTATCTCATCCCTCCCCCCAGCACTGAGACCCCCTAGACGAAGAGAGACAAGCCGAGTATGAGAAGGGGAGAGAGGGGTGAGGCCGCTACATATCTTAAATAGAAAATGATCTTTAGATCGATTTTAACTCAAAAAAAACTTTTTATTATAATAAGTTTGATTTTAAATCCAAAAAAATCTGAGTTAAATCAAAAAAAACGTTTTTTTTTGTTTTTTTTTAAATCATCGATTTTTATCCACCCTGTACAACATCTATAAGACGTTAGGCACCAAGAGTCCGAGGTTAAAAATGGATGTTGGAACATTTAGCAATTTTTGTTTTATGCAAATTTCTTTTGATTCAACCATTAAAAAAATTATAGCATTTTAAAATTCCAGTACTATTGTACCTGAATCTGTTTTAATGTACCGGTATGTAAAAATAAATGTTATTTTTTTTTAATAGTAAAGATTTGAGATTTGGATATTATCCCCTTCTCGACCGGCCCATGTAGCTTTACTGCACAAAATAACATATACAGTGGAACCTCGGATTGCGAGTAATGCAGTTTATTAGTGTTTCGCAATACGAGCTATTTTTAAAATAAAATCCAGATTCGCAAAACGAGCAGGATTCCAGCCTCTGGGGTGTGCCGTTCCACACTTGGCCAGAGGTGCGGGGGCGCCAGTGACACTTGGAGACGCTCGGAGACTCTCGGTTCCCAAACGTGTTGTTTGCCGGTGTCTCCGGCGCCCCCGTACCTCTGGCCACATGCGGTACAGCATAGACAATCAGTGGCTGTGGAACGGATTATCTGAGTTTCCATTATTTCCTACGGCTTGATATACAAGTGCTTCGGATTACAAGCATTTTTCCGGAATGAATTATGCTCGTAATCCAAGGTATTACTGTATATACATGATTCTGCATTTCCGGGTAGGGGGTGCACTGGCTGTGCTGCGATTGCTCACAGCTCAAGCGGATGAGCGGGTGCCGGCCAATGGATGACCACCGGCACCCACTGATCGGCGAGGAGAAAGATGGGACAGAGCTCTGTCAATGTAAACAATACAGAGCTCAGGTATTTATTCCCTGCATCTCCCAGCGCACACACCAAGCACTGTTAGGCACACATTTAACCCTTTGATCACCCCTAGATGTGAACCCCTTCCCAGCCAGTGTCATAGTACAGTGACAGTGCATATTTTTAGCACTGATTACTGTAGTTGTGTCATTGGCTCCCACTAAGTGTCAGTTAGAGTCAGAATGCCCGCCATACTATCACAGTGCCACTATAAGTCGCTGATCAGCGGCATTAATAGTATAAAAAAAATGATAATAAAAATTCCATTATATATACACCATGGTTTGTAGACGCTATAACGTTCATGTAAACCAATCAATATACGCTTATTGGGATTTTTTTTTACCAAAAATATGTAGCATAATACATATTGGCCTAAATTTATGAAGAAATTAGATTTTTAAAACATTTTATTGGATATGTTTTATAGCATAAAGCAGTGTTTCACAACTCCAGTCCTCAAGGCACCCCAACAGGTCATGTTTTCAGGCTTTCCATTATTTTGCACAGGTGATTTGATCAGTTTTACTGCCTTAGTAATTATCACAGCGGTTTCATCCGAGGGAAATCCTGAAAACATGACCTGTTGGGTGCGCCTTGAGGACTGGAGTTGAGAAACACTGGCATAAAGAAATATATATATATATATATATTTTTTTTTAAACTTCATTTTTCTTTTCTTTTTTCTTTTCACAAAAAATAAAAAACCTAGTGATGATAAAATACCAGCAAAAAAAAAGTGATATTTGTGGGGAAAAAAATGATATAAATTTAGTTTGCGTTGCATGACCGCACAATCATCAGTTATAAGTAACGCAGTCCCAAAAAGCAAAAAGTGGCCTTGTCATGAAGGGGGGGTAAATCTTTCAGAGGTCAAGTGATGAGTACAAATAAGATAAAGTCTGGATCACAATGCAACATATAAATATGGTTCAAAATAATAAACATTCTGAATGGTCACATTGCTTTTCATACATCATAAGTAATAAAAAGAGATGCTTTTTTTAAGGTTCAGATAAAAACCATCACAGCACAACAGCACAGCAAGTAGAATTAAGCGCTCTGGTGCGCAAAACGCGTCAACGTTCCAACTTGCTGTGCTCTTGTGCAGTGATTGTTTTTATCTGAATCCTCAATAGAGCATCAATGTTTGCAGCGGAGTGTGCGGCCATCCTATTTTCAATGTTTAGTATTTGCAGAGGCGAGCCGGGCAGGGACCTTCATCTGCTAACGGTATATGAGCCATGTTGTACTAGCATTGAGTGGTGTTGCTCCTTTGCTGTGAATTGATGATTATGGCCAATGTGCAAGGGCATTAGAGGGGTGGAGGAAGGGAATAGGGGTTCAGTTGACCATGCCTTATGATAGTATTGTGCCTCAATGTGATCCTCAAAAAAATGTGTTTTTAAAGGGGAGTAAAAGGTATTGAAGGAAAAATAGTGGCCAATGTGGGGTAAAAGGGGAAGGACAAAGTGGAGTAGGAAAGATAAAAGTAGAGTACAGGCGGGGATGAGGGAACAATGACCCGAACCAATGCAGGCAATAATCGGAAAGCTAAGAGGTCTCAGAATGCAGAGCACCCGCAAGGGAGCCGCTGGTTTTCCCCCACTCAGTGCAGATAAAGCCAAGCGCATGGTAGTTTCCTCGTTTTCACTGGCTCAAAGAAACAGTCTAGGGGTGTCTTTTTTTATTTTTATTGCTGGATAGAACCTGGATAGGTAAGGGGAAAAACATGGGATACCCCAAGAGGACTGACATGACCAAGGACACCTCTCCAATTCTGGCAGAGAGCTTCTACAGATTTCACTAATGGCTGGGAAAGTGCGTAGGACTTACTTCTGAAGAACTGAGACCTGCACACAGTCACTAGGGCTCAGCACATAGGTCAGATCTCCCAATGCCACAGGATCATTAATTGCCCCCTACTGATAATCATCGGTCACTTTTCAGTGAGGGAGACACAGACTCAAGATACCACAGGACAGCTAGACACTCTTCCCCTCAATATTCATTGGGTATTCTTCAGACCTTAAGAAAATCCCAGACTTGGGAAGAAATAGGCCCTCCAGCTTAGACTTCAGCTGGGATCTTGATGAACTTCACGCAGCATCTCCAGCAGACTACCCCGAGGGGCAGAGCCCCATGGACAGGGGGCTTCTCTGGCAGGGCTGAACCCAGGATCCTCATACCCTGCTCCAGGCCTCAGACGATTTATGGGCTCTTCAGCCACCTATTGGACAATTGGACAAGCCTTCCTAGGGATTGTCTAGGTCCTCATAAATATTCAAGCTGCCTCTCTAGTCTTCCTCCTGCTGTGATTGTAGAATCTTCCAGAATGCAGGGCGAAGTAATCAGATAAGCACTAGCACCTTTGCTTCTATGTGCTGGGTGTCTAGTGTGCTCCTGCCCCTTTAAGGAGGGTGGGGCTCCCTCCAGTCATCTGCCCTTCATCTATCCATCAGCATACATGTGCTTCCACTGAGGAGACCTTAAATTTTAGAGTTAGGACTGCAGTAGTGATGAGCCGAACACCCCCGGGTTCGGTTCGCACCAGAACCCGCGAACGGACCGAAAGTTCGTACGAACATTAGAACCCTATTAAATACAATGGATGCGAATTCTAAAGTGCTAATTATAACAACTATTATGCATGTTATTGTCCTAAAAAGGGTTTGGGAACCCGGGTTCTGCACCAGGGGACATGTATCAATGCAAAAATAAGTTTTAAAAACGGTCGTTTTTCGGGAGCAGTCATTTTAATGATGCATAAAGTGAAAAAAAAAAGTCAAATATTCCTTTAAATATCGTACCTGGGGGGTGTCTAAAGTATGCCTGTGAAGTGCCACGTGTTTCCCGTGTTTAGAACTGTCCCTGCACAAAATGACACTTCTAAAGGAAAAAAAAGCCATTTAAAACTGCTTGCAAATTTAATGTAATGTCTGGTCCCGGTAATATGGATGAAAATCTTTAAGAAAAATGGCATAGCTACCCCATGACCCCCCCCCCCCTACCCCAGCCCATTACCAGCCCCTTTGGGTCTTGTATGGATATTAAGGAGAACACCGCACATAAAATAAAAAAGGCCCTATATACTCTGAACAGCCGTATACAAGCGGTGCATACAAGACAGGGACTGTAGGTTTGTTCATATGTAGAATCTGTTTGTAATTTTGAACAGGTACATTGTTGAAGTGTAGCTCCAGCCCAAAAATCTATTTTTAAACTTTTTGGAAAACATAGGTAAGGGTTATCACCCCTGTAACATTTGTTTTGCTGTCTGTGCCCCTGTTCAGAACATTTCACCTCACTTTCCGTCCCAATGACAACTGATTTTGAAATGTGGTGTTTTTCTTGAAACAAGGATTGCTGATAAAGCATCAGTACAGAGGAGACACCTTTCTCCCATATTTATTCTTACAGGAGAGAATTTTCCTTCCTAGGGGTATATTTCCTCTCACTTCCTGTTGTCTTCTTGCGTTTGCAAGTAGGAGTCGTTTGTAAGTTGGATGTTTGAAAGTAGGGACCTGCCGTATATACTCTGCAGAAATAGGCCCCTTAGTTGTTGGTGTTGGCACAACACTGTAAGCACTCACAGTTACTCTTGGTTGGTGCTGGAACGCCCTGCTGTCAACTATTATATCAGGAATTTTAATTACATATAATTGTTGAACAGTGGTAGTAAAAATTGGGGCTTTGATGGTGGTGCTGGTGCCACAACACTGTAAGCCCTGACAGTTACTCTTGGTGGGTGCAGCAATGGGCCCTGCTGTGAATTATTAGATCAAGAATTGTAATTGCATGCCCCTGTTGAACAGGGGCTGAAAAATTGGGCCTTTCGTGGTGGTGGTGGTGGTGGTGGTGTTGCCACAACACTGTAAGCCCTCAGAGTTACTCTTGGTGGGTGCAGGAATGGGCCCTGCTGTGAATTATTAGATCAAGAATTGTAATTACATGCCCCTTTTGAACAGGGGCTGAAAAATTGGGCCTTTCGTGGTGGTGGTGGCGTTGCCACAACACTGTAAGCCCTCAGAGTTACTCTTGGTGGGTGCAGCAATGGGCCCTGCTGTGAATTATTACATCAAGAATTGTAATTGCATGCCCCTGTTGAACAGGGGCTGAAAAATTGGGCCTTAGGCACTGGTGGCACAACACTACAACCCCTCACAGATACTGTACTTGGAGCACAGCAATGAGCCCTGTTGCAAAGTATTGCTTCAAAAATTGTAATGACACGCCCCTGTTAAACAGGGGCTGAAAAATTGGGCCTTAGGCACTGGTGGCACAACACTAGAACCCCTCACAGATACTGTACTTGGAGCACAGCAATGAGCCCTGTTGCAAAGTATTGCTTCAAAAATTGTAATTACACGCCCCTGTAAAACAGGGGCTGAAAAATTGGGCCTTAGCCACTGGTGGCGGCACCCATAAACAAAAATGATCTTCCAAGCTATCATCATCAATCGTATCATTGAGGACTCGGAGGAGGAGGATAGCCAGTCAACATAACAGCACAGGCACTCAGCATCAGCATCAGTCTTGAAGGGATGTGACATGTTAAAATCAATTAGTCTGTTATATCAGCATCAGGTGTGTGGTAGCTGGTGGTGATCCAAGACTGGTTCATCTTGATGAAAGTCAGTCGATCAACCGAGTCGGTGGACAGGCGCACCCTGTGATCCGTGACAAATCCTCCAGCAGCACTGAATGTGCGTTCCGAAAGAACGCTGGATGCAGGACAGGCCAGTAGCTCAATTGCATACTGTGCAAGCTCTGGCCAGTGATCCATCCTCAAGACCCAGTAAGCCAGAGGATTTTCGGTGGGGAAGGTGTCCAAGTCTGACCTTGCCCCTAGATATTCCTGCACCATGTTTATCAGACGCTGGCAATGGTTGCTGGAACCGATCATACTTTGGGGCTGCGGACTAAAGAATTGTCTGAACGCATCGGTCAGACGGCCACCTTCCCCACCGCTCCTTCTTTGACTGGCCGAAGCCTCAGCAACTCGTTGTCCAGGACCAGGAGTTTGTAACCTCCCAGTCTCTGGGGAAGGCGTTGCACAGACCTTTCTGCAAGGCCTCCCGGAGTTGTCTCATCCTCTGCTCCCTCTGCGAAGGTAACATAAGGTCCGCAACCTTACCCTTGTACCGTGGATCAAGGAGAGTGGCCAGCCAGTAATGGTCCCTCTCCTTGATCCGAAGAATACGAGGATCCTTCCGCAGACTTTGCAGGATCAGGGAGGCCATGCAGCGTAGGTTTGCTGAGGCATTCGCTTCGGAGTCCTCTGGGTCACTAAGGACGACATGATCCGCAGCCACCTCCTCCCAGCCACGTACAAGTCCACTGGTTTCTTGGGACTGTAAATCATCCCTAAAAGACTGCTGCTGATGATGCTGAGTGCCAGCCTCCACCTCCATGCTGACACAATCCTCCTCCTCCTCCTCCTCCTCCTCCTCCTCCTCCTCTTCCTCTTCCTGTGCGATGGGTGGGACAGAAGGAACACTGTCTGGGTAAAGGGGGCCTTGAGAGGCAAGGAAGTCCTCCTCTTCCTGCCTCTGTTCTGCCTCAAGTGCCCTGTCCATTATTCCACGCAGCGTGTGCTCCAACAGGTGGACAAGAGGTACAGTGTCACTGATGCATGCACTGTCACTGCTCACCATCCTCGTGGCCTCCTCAAATGGTGCCAGGACAGTGCATGCATCCCTGATCATGCCCCACTGGCGTGGAGAAAAAAAACCAAGCTCCCCTGACCCTGTCCTGGTGCCGTAGTCGCACAGGTACTCATTGATGGCCCTCTGCTGCGTGTGCAGCCGCTGCAGCATGGCCAACGTTGAGTTCCACCTGGTGGGCATGTCACATATAAGGCGGTTCTTGGGCAGGTTCAACTCCTTTTGCAGCTCAGCCAGGCGAGCACTGGCATTATAAGATCTGCGGAAATGCACACAGACTTTCCTGGCCTGCCTCAGGACATCCTGTAAGCCCGGGTACCTGCCCAAGAACCGCTGCACCACCAGGTTAAGGACGTGAGCCACACAGGGCACATGGGTCAGTTGTCCCTGTCGGAGGGCGGAGAGGAGGTTGGTGCCATTGTCGCAAACCACCATTCCTGGCTTAAGCTGGCGTGGCGTCAACCACCTCTCGGCCTGGCCCTGCAGAGCAGACAGGACCTCTGCCCCAGTGTGGCTTCTGTCCCCCAAACACACCAGCGCAAGCACGGCATGGCATCTTTTTGCCTGCGTACTTGCGTAGCCCCGTGAACGGCTACGGAGCACCGCTGGTTCATAGGACAAACCACAGGAAGAGGCCATGGAGGAAGAAGAAGAGGAGGGGGTGGAGGAGAGAGGTGTGTCACAACCAGTAGTAGCATTTTGGAGGCGTGGCGGTGGAACAACCTCCAACACTACTGCACCTTGTCCTGCATCCTTCCCAGCTGCCAAAAGAGTGACCCAATGGGCCGTGAAAGAAAGGTAACGTCCCTGTCCATGCCTGCTGGACCATGAGTCAGCGGTAATATGCACCTTACCGCTGACCGCCCTGTCCAGCGAGGCCAAGACATTGCCTTCCACATGCCGGTAGAGAGCCGGAATAGCCTTCCGTGAGAAAAAGTGGCGTTTGGGAACCTGCCACTGAGGAACCGCACATTGCACAAACTCACGGAAGGGGGCCGAGTCTACCAACTGAAAAGGCAGCAGTTGAAGCGCTAGCAATTTAGCCAAGCTAGCATTCAACCGCTGGGCATGTGGATGGCTGGGAGTGAACTTCTTTCGACGGTCCAGCAGCTGGGGCAGGGAAATTTGCCTGCTAGAATCGGACGTCGGTGTACTGCTAGCAGAGTGGCCGCAAGTACTTGGCTGTGACACACCTAATTCTACACCTTCATTCCTCTCAGTGCATGTTTCAGAGAGGACTGAAGTTATAGTGGGGTTGGAGATCCCAGCTGATGCGGTGCAAGGAGAGGTCCGCTTTGTTCTTTGGTGTGGGTCTTTGAGGTAGGCTTGCCAACGAGCTGCATGGCAGGTCAACATATGTCTGGTCAGGCATGTGGTACCCAAGCGGCTGATGTTTTGGCCACGCGATATACGCTTGAGACATATGTTGCAAACAGCAGCTGTGCGATCTGATGCACTAGCCTCAAAAAAGGCCCACACCAAGGAACTTTTTGAATGACGGGCAGAGGCTGCGCCCTGCACAGGCGGAGCTCTGCGGTGTGATTCCGTCGGTGTACTGCCCTTACGCTGGCCACCAAAGGGCATCCTGCCTCGTTGGAGATGTGCCTCCTCCTCATCCTCCTCCTCCTCCTCTCTCCTATTAGGCACCCACGTGGAGTCAGTGACCTCATCATCCCCTCCCTCCTCATCACTGGAGCCAATCTGGCAGTATGCTGCAGCTGCTGGAACATGACTGCCAGATTGGTGTCCTTCTTGAGCATCCCCTCTGTCTGCTCTCACGCTACTGCCTTCCTGTAGCTGGGTTTCATCATCAGACCCTTCGAAACGCTGGGCATCCTCCTGGAGCATGTACCCAACACTGTGCTCAAACAGTTCGGGGGACTCCTCAGGAGGAGGACATGGTGGGTCTAGGGAAGGAGTGACTGATGATGAGTCTGACATTGATACCAGGGAAGAGGACGCTTTGGCAGCTGCTTTGCCAGTACCCTGAGCCTGGGTGAGAGAGGATGAGGAGGAGGGCTTGGTCATCCACTCTACCAAGTCTTCGGCATGATGTGGCTCAACATGTCCGGCTGCCGAAAAGAAGGACAAGCGTGTCCCATGGCCATGTGCTGATGACAATGCACCGCGTCCACGACCAGCACTGTTGCCCCCAGACACAGAGCCTGCTTGCCCTCTTTTATTGCCTCCTGACTGTCTGCCTCTCCTTGTTTGCCTTCCAGACATTCTAATAGATGGCCTGCAGGGAGATGGGAACAAAGCAATAAGGGCTACCTTCAGGTGTCCTTCTCTGTCCCTTTACTTAAGGATTTCTAAATATGGTTGAGGATTATTGCTTTTGCACAGAATAGCACAACGACAATTTCCCTGACTGTCCAAAAAACAAGGATTTCAAAGATGGTTGATGAGGAATGCTTTGGCACACTATAGCACAAGGAGAATTCCCCTCACTTTCCTTCTTTGTCCCTAGAAACAAGGACTGGCACAGTGAAAGAAACTGACACTCTCCCTACCTACAGTTTTCTGTCCCTAGAAAAAATGTTTTTTTAAAGCACACTATAGCACAAGGAGAAATCCCCTCACTTTCCTTCTTTGTCCCTAGAAACAAGGACTCGCACAGTAAAACACACTGACACTCTCCCTACCTATCCTTCTCTTTCCCTAAACTAAAGGAATCCAGGTTAAGCAAGAAAGAAATAAATGTCACTGTCCCTGCCTATGCTTCTCTTTCCCTGCTCCGGAACACACTACACTAGGCCGCCGTGCTGGCGGCCTTTTATAGTGTGGGGCGTGTACTAAACACCCTCAGCAATAATTGGCCACAGGCATCCTGCCTGTGGCCAATCATTGCTCTCCTCGCTGCCGGCGCTGTGATTGGCCAAGCATGCGGGGTCACAGTGCATGCTTGGCCAATCACAGCGCCTGGATGACACTGCGATGGCGTAGTGCATTGTGGGCCGTTCGCGTCACTCGAATTTGGCGCGAACGGCCCAAATCGTTCGATCTTCGTCGAACGATCGAACAGCCGATGTTCGAGTCGAACGTATGTTCGACTCGAACACGAAGCTCATCCCTAGACTGCAGTACACAGGGAGCCTTGACGGGGTCTGCAGCTTACACATGTATTTGCAAATGCGTGCAACTAAACCCCTGTTTTTAAACGCACTGTTAGACAGGTGAATTCGTTTGGTTGCTGATTGGTTGGTAAGTTGAGCTTGGATATTTTGTGTTTTTTGTCTACATGCATCCGCCCATCCAGTGCTCCTTGCTGTGAAGACCTGTCATAGGTGGGGGCAGTGACAGTATTTTGTGTATTGATGTCATTGTGGTCAGGCAACGCACTAGCACCTTTGCTTCTATGTGCTGGGTGTCTAGTGTGCTCCTGCCCCTTTAAGGAGGGTGGGGCTCCCTCCAGTCATCTGCCCTTCATCTATCCATCAGCATACATGTGCTTCCACTGAGGAGACCTTAAATTTTAAAGTTAGGACTGCAGTACACAGGGAGCCTTGACGGGGCCTGCAGCTTACACATGTATTTGCAAATGCGTGCAACTAAACCCCTGTTTTTAAACGCACTGTTAGACAGGTGAATTTGTTTGGTTGCTGATTGGTTGGTAAGTTGAGCTTGGATATTTTGTGTTTTTTGTCTACATGCATCCGCCCATCCAGTGCTCCTTGCTGTGAAGACCTGTCATAGGTGGGGGCAGTGACAGTATTTTGTGTAATCAGATAGGCAGCCCGTTAAACATTGAGCAGACTAAAACAATCAACCCCTGCTCCACTGATTACAGAGGAGGTAAACTGAATTTACCCATAAACCTTCACTAATCAGGAGGGTGCTACACCCAGGGCCGCCTCCAGGGGGATACAGGCACTACACCTGTAACCTGTAAGGGGCCCGAGTGTTCCCGGGGCAGGAACCCCCCCCCCCCCGCTTCTCAATTTGCAGCAGGAGGAGGTGAGATGACACTGAGATTTTCAGGCAG
This sequence comes from Rana muscosa, assembly GCA_029206835.1. Taxonomy (NCBI): domain Eukaryota; kingdom Metazoa; phylum Chordata; class Amphibia; order Anura; family Ranidae; genus Rana; species Rana muscosa. The sequence continues at coordinate 286,969,890 of CM055124.1, forward strand.
CACCCCCCCCCCCCCCCCCTCCCGCTTCTTAATTCGCGGCAGGAGTAGGTGAGATGACACTGAGATTTTCATCTTCGGCGGCAGCACCCCCCCCCCTGGCTCTCTGCTCCTGGGGGCCCATGCCTGCTGAAGCTGTGTAGGGGGCCCCAAAATTTCTGATGGCTGCCCTGGCTACACCTTAAGCTAACTAATGTAATTATCTATGATAACTGGATGCTAAAAGTGTGCGAGTTCCTCGACCCATTCTAAAACAATCGGGTGGCCTGTGGAAATCTCAAGTGTTGGAGGACTGTTGTCAGCGCTACTTGAAAGAAGACCCTAAGGAGACAGTTTTTTAGCAATGGAGATAGATCCTGAAAGCATTGAAAGGAGGGCAATGGGGTGTAGATCAGAAATGTGTTGAAAAGAGTTAGAGGTCCAGATGTTATAGGGCTCCAGAGATAGGGGAAGGATGTTCGGTGACCATTTGGAAGGAAGAACAGGATAGTGTCAGTGGAAATTTGGGGTTTTCTCACAATGGGGGTCATAGGTCTGATGTATACAAAAACCAGGTGGTGTTGGGGGACAAATTTCTAGACTTTTCTAAGAGGGGATATTCCAATGGGGAATACAGAGAGTCAGGGAAAAATATGAGGTTGTATACACTGGAAGAAGGGCTCTGCTGTTTTTTTTTTTTGCCTTCCTCTGGATCAACTGTGTGTATAGAATTGGGTATATGGGATTGTACGATATTTTTTTATTTTATTTTTATTTATTTTTTATGGTTGAACTGGATGGACTTTGTCTTTTTTCAACCTGACTAACTATGTAACTATTGTGAGGGGGTTAGCTCGGCAGCGGGTGTGTGTGACCCCCGGGATGGGCTCCCCACACAAAACAGGCCCAGCAAACGGAGGTTGTGGTTTTCAAAATCAAAAAGGTGCGGTTTATTTTCTGTTTACAGTGACAAAACACAGCAAAGCAAAAGAAACAAACAAAATAAATCCTGGTCAACTTGACCTCTGACTAAACATACAGGTTTCCTAACTAACAACTGGGATCAGCCTAGTGCTGTCCTAGTCCCTAAGTCCCTGGTTTTAAATGTCCAAGCAAATAGCCACACAGGCTTTGTCTCACCGCACAGGGGTTCACTCTCCCTAGACAGTCCACACAGGTCTGGTTCCAGGCATGAGCTAACATCTAATGAAGCTGGGAGTTCTTATAGAGGCCTAAATGAGCTGACAAGCTTCAGCTGGTCTCATCAACTCCCTGTCTGCACGACGCCCAGCACTCTCCCTAGAGGTATGGGTCATCCATGAGCCCACTAGCCTTAGCTGGGCTTATACAACTCTCCACCTAGTTGTATAAGTCGGCGTAAAGCCTGAATCTGGGCGAAATATATCTACCCCCCTGGATGCAACCAGGTGACTTTACCTTCCTGCTGTCACACTATGTAAGGCTTACCTGTAGGTAAAAAGAATATCTCCTAAACCTGTACGGTTTAGATATTCCCTTTGCATGCAGCCGCTGACTTCATCGACGCATGCGCTCTGAGTTCCCGGCTGAAGGTCCGGCAGATGCTGCTGGACCTTGCCGGAAAGAAGTCTCCCATGGGCATGCGCAGGAGTGACGACATCGCGGCTCCGGCCACTCATAGCGCCGGAGCCACGATACCCCGAAGACACGTCCAAGGAAAAATGTCAGCTCCCTCGGCGTGGACCGAGATCACCTGCCGATGCCTCGTTCTAAGGCAAGTATTTCATAATGAGCTAGCATGCGGTGCATGCTAGCTCATTATGCTTTTTGCCTTACAGGTTTAAAAAAAAAATTAAATTAAATCTGCGGGTTTACTACCGCTTTAAAGCGGATTTCTTTTTTAAAGTCAGCAGCTACAATTACTGCAGCTGCTGACTTTTAAAATATGCACACTTACCTGTCCAGGGCGCCCACGATGTCCTCACCCGAAGCCGATCTGTCCCTCGGCTCTCGGGTGGAGGCGCCGCCATCTTCAGTAAGAGAATCAGGAAGTGAAGCCTTGCAGCTTTACAGCCTGGTTCCCTACTGTGCGTGGGGAGCGGAGGAGGGGCCGGACATGGTGTAGATCGCATAAGAAAGAACATCCAGCCAACCTAATGGCGTTGCCAAAGTCCCTGATAGAGTACAATCAGAAAGGCAGTACCCCCCATAAATGGGACTTTAGAGGCAATAGAGTATATTAAAAATACAGTTAAATTTTATTTAAATATATTATACATATCATGATCTCAAACCAATAAAAGCAATGATGATAATGGTGATCATAAACATCTTACAGTCCAGACGATCCAACGCGTTTCGGGACTCACAATCGGGACTCAGGTTTGTTTCTTGATGCAGTTGCCGTCACTGCTTTGGTAGCGTTTATCACAGTGATTTATTGGGTATGTTTCCTGCTGTGCAGATACTATGCTGTGTGTTTCACGTTTTAAAAGACTGTAATTAATATTTGACTGATCACCTATTAATGTATTTGATGTCTATTATACGGTGTGATTACTTCAGGACGAAGCCCCTGATGAAGGGACGGATTGTGAGTCTCGAAACGCGTTGGTTCGTCTAGACTGTAACATGTTTATCATCACCATTATCATCATTGCTTTTATTGGTTTGAGATCATGATATGTATAATATATTTAAATAAAATTTATTTTTAATATACTCTGTTGCCTCTAAAGTCTCATTTATGGGGGGTACTGCCTTTCTGGCGTAGATAGCTGCGGCCATAGGTGTGCACAGCCCATGGCATTAGGGTGTGCACCCCAAAGCTCAAACACTACCTACAGAACGCTCACTATCTTCATTCAGAAAGGAAAGGGGCCAATAAATAACATATTTACTGGCCCCTTCCCCCATTCATACTAAAACATCCCTGCAACAACAGCCAGCGGGAGAGGAGGGAAGCCGGAAGTGGTGGGGGGGGGTAAAGGGAGGTGCTAGGGCAGTAGGGAGAATCTATGCTGCACAGGGTGTGCCTGGGCACACCTGGCACACCCTTTGCGCATGCCTATGGCTACGGCTACTGCGGCTATCTATGCCCGGAAGTGGGAGCAAATACCTGGATTAGACCGATATCTGCTCCCCCCTGAAAGGTGCCAAATGTGACACCGGAGGGGGAGGGGGGGGATTCAGAATAGCGGAAGTTCCATTTTTGGGTGGAACTCCGCTTTAACCAGAACTTGCAGTTGATCTTGAGTCATGCAATGCGGACTTGCTGCAATTGTACAACACATTTTTGAAGCTTAGCATGATGTCATTTTCAAACTTGCAGCACAATTTGCTTGCTATCTGGGAAACAAGCACTGGTTCTAGCTCTTTTGCATCCTGTTCAATGCTAAAATAAAAACAGTTGCGGTTGACAACGACATTCGCAACAAATCCTTCCTCCCAAGAAATGAAAATATACAAGGCAAAATGACTGCAGGAGTCACACAACATAATACACATATATAAAGACAAAGTGCTAGACACATACTCAATCACATCCCTAGATCCTCTTTTGAGGTCCTATTCATCATTAATCAGCTCTGTATTATCTCTGCACAGTGAAATACTGCACAGGATCATTTTCTGTATAAATTTGAACAAAAGCAAAGTGCAGCATATCTGTCAGCCTAATCAGGCACTGAATGATATACTAAAGCACTCAAAAAAGCATAATGTTCCTGTATAAACTGATTACAAGTGATTAATATTTTCAAACCTTTCCAAAAAACTGTTAGGTCCCTATGCTTCTTCTTTTAAAAATATTTCAATTTATTAGACAAAAAAGGAAGTAAGTGATACACATGAATGACATTCAGTTCCCTGGTCATGTTTTGTCTTGCTTCTTGTTATAGAACATCAATTTGTAGTGGATTCTTTTTACATTGATCAATAGCGTCTCATGCCGCGTGCACACGACCGTTATTCATGTCATGAAAAAAAAGACGTTTTTCTCATCGCGATTCCTCGCGATTCCTCTCAAGCCTGCCTTGCATACACACGTTCATGAAAAAAAAAAAAACACTTGAGCAAAGCGCGGTGACGTACAACGGCACTATAAAGGGGAAGTTCCATTCGAATGGCGCCACCCTTTGGGCTGCATTTGCTGATCCTCGTGTTAGTAAAGTTTGGTGAGAGACGATTTGCGCTATTCAGTCTTCGTGCTCTTCAGTCCGTTACAGCGTGACGAATGTGCCATCTCCATTCTGAACGCTAGTTTTACCAGAACGAGCGCTCCCGTCTCATAACTTGATTCTGAGCATGCGCGTTTTTTTCCCCCTCGTAAAAGCTTATGTAGCGGGTATGTACTTTCCCGGGTGTATTTTTGAATCTGGCGGTGACACCAGTGGTGTGTGTTCCTGGCGGTCCACCAGGTGGCACAGTCACCGTGGGCTGAGTGACGAACATCACTGTGTGCCGAGCCTCCTTTTTGTCCTTTCTCGGCAGCGGTATGGTGGTGCGGGGAGCCCGCCATGCTTGCTGGGAGAGGGTATAAAGGGGCCGGCCATTTTTGTCACGGGGTTGGTAGTCCTAGGCACCTTCAGCTTGCAGACGGTGGTTCGTGTCGGTCCTCTAGGCGGCCTAGGCCTAGAGGACAATCGGAGATCGGGTTCCATCCCAGGCACCTTTGGCCTGGGGTGAGGTATTTGGACGGAGGTCCGGAGCTCAGTGCCCAACACTGAGTTCCGCGAGGGAAGGATCCTAAGGTACTTCGGGGATGGATGCCTGAATCCAAGGTGGGCGCAATGGACCGGGGAGAGCTCCTCACCTGAAGACCCGGTGCAGCATACTGCCGGTGACGGGAGAGTCTCTAGTCGGAGACCGTCCGGAAGGAAAATTTCCCTTGTGCAGAGACCATAGCTTACTCTCCAGGAGGAGAGTGGAGGATCGAATTGTGTCTGGGCCTATTTGCACCCACACCTCCTTTTCTGTTCTGTCTTCAAGGGAGTCCATGTTATGTTCTACAATAAAGGAGTGTTGGACTTTAATGGTGTGGGGCTCAATTCCTAGCAGACGAAGTTCACCGTGACTCTTGGAGGGAGGATCCCGATGCACAGCACAGACCCGAAGGTAAAGAAACAACAGAGACATTGCTAATACCACACGTACATCTGTGGTGGAAGCCAGGCGTAGCTCACCCGCTCCCTCCCCTATCAAATACCCCTAGACCAGAGACATTGTGAGCCGAAGCCAAAAAGGGGAGTGGAGAGAGGTGTCCGCTACACTTACACATGACCGTTTTTCACGACGTGAAAAAGAACGACGTGAAAAAGAACAACGAGAAAAAATAGAGCAGGTTCTAAAAAAAATTCGGGCAGTTTTCTCGTCGTGAAAAATGCTATGGAGCATACACACGATCGTTTTTCACGACCAATCTAAAAAATTGCATTTTTCTCATCATGAAAAATGGTCGTGTGTACGCGGCATTAGACAAAAAAGTAAGTGATACACATGAATGACATTCAGTTCCCCAGTCGTCGCAAAAAAAGCTATGGAGCCCACACACGACCGTTTTTCACGACCAATCTAAAAAATTGCATTTTTCTCATCATGAAAAATGGTCGTGTGTACGCGGCATTAGACAAAAAAGTAAGTGATACACATGAATGACATTCAGTTCCCCAGTCGTCGCAAAAAAAGCTATGGAGCCCACACACGACCGTTTTTCACGACCAATCTAAAAAATTGCATTTTTCTCGTCATGAAAAACGGTCGTGTGTACGCGGCATTAGACAAAAAAGTAAGTGATACACATGAATGACATTCAGTTCCCCGGTCACCCAGTTGGGTTCATGTTTTGTCTTGCTTTTTGTTATAGAACATCAAATTGTAGTGGATTCTTTTTACATTGATCAATAGCGTCTTATGCCTCGTACACACGACCGGTTTTCCCTGCAGGAAAATTGCCATGAGAGCTTATGGCCGGGAATCCTGGCCGTGTGTATGTTCCATCACAGTTTTCCCGATAGGAAAACCGCCGTAAATCCCAGCGGGAAAAATTAGAACATGTTCTCTTTTTTCCCCGCCGGGATTCCCGGCGGTTTTTAAGCCGGAAATTTTCCTATGGGAAACACTGCGGTCGGTGGCGCATACACACGGCCGGGATTCCCGGCCAAAAGCTCTCATGGCAGTTTTCCTGCCAGGAAACCCAGCCGTGTGTAGGGGAAAAAAGCTACCGAGCAGGTTTTCGGTTTTCCCCTCGGTTTTCCCAGTGGACTTTTTACCGCCGGGATAACCGATCGTGTATACTAGGCATAAGAGCACTTTCACATTGATCCGCTGGAAAAAACGGTTTTGCCGTGATTTTATTGTGTTTGCGATGCGCTTTTTGAAGGAAAAGTGACTCAAAAACCACATCAAAAACGCATCACAGGCACATTTTCGCAGCAGTTTTACTGTTTTCCATTGCTTTCAATGGGAAGGTGCGTTTTTTTTTTTTTTAGCTCCCCAAACATGCTCCAAAGGTGCTGCAAGCAGAATTTTTTTCACCGCAACAGAAGCACACCGCCCCCGCAGATTCATTGATTTTAAAAGGGAAGCAGTTTTATTAAGCTTTTCAGATGCTTTTGTTTAACACAAAAGCGCTTGAAAGACACCTCAGTGTGAAAGGGCCCTAAGGGAAAAGTGTTTTCTGCAAAGTGATTCAAGTGAAACAATGAAAAACACACAAAATAGCCAATTGCCATGGCTAACCATAGACGGTTCGAATCTCAGCCGGTTCAGCAGGAACCAGTCGAGATTCGAACCGTGTATGGACAGGCTAAATGTACCAAGGGATTCCCCTGTCAGCACAGTCTGTGGTAATGGGGGAATGGTGTGAATTTAGCACCGTCTATGGCCTGCCTAAGGCAGCCAATAGATGAGTTGTTTTTTTTTGTCCAACCAGCCGGTTGAATGAAAGAAACTGACTTAATTTTCCCATCCACACATTCAATGTGGGTGGGGGGAATCCTCCCTGCTGAGCTATTGTATTCTGACAGTGGGGAGACTTTGCCACCATCAGAATACACTGATCAGCACCGCTGGCTATAGCTGGCAGCGCTGATTGAGCAGAAAATTCTAATAAGGAAATTGTCAATTGGTAGAAAGACTTCTGTACAACTTCCCTGCTCATACATGGATCGAAATTTGACCAGTCCCTGCTTAACCGGAAAATTTCAATCCATGTTCTAGGAGGTCTGCTAGAGTAGCATGATGGTCTGTGCAAATACAAAGGTAGGCAAGAGGACATGAACTTGGGGCAGAGGCAGAGACTGCAATTCTAGCTTGTAGGCCCTAGACACCACATCTTTTACCCATGCATTATTATTATATTATTAATATACAGGATTTATATGGTGCCAACAGTTTGTGCAGCGCTTTACAACATCAGGGAAGACAGTACAGTTACAATACAATTCAATACAGGAGGGACCAGAGGGCCCTCGTTAGAGCTTACAGTCTAGAAGGGAGGGTCAAGTGGAACAAAGGGTAGTAGCTGTATGGGATGATCAGATGGACAAAATACAGTTGTTAGGTGTGGGTAGGATAGGCTTCTCTGAAGAGGAGGGTTTTCAGGGATCCTCTAAAAGCTAATAGAGGAGGAGATAGATGGACAGATTGGGGTAAGGAGTTCCATAAGCTTGGAGAGGCTCTGGAAAAGTCCTGGAGACGAGCATAGGAGCAGGTGATGAGAGAGCTAGAGAGCAGGAGGTCTTGAAGAGAACGATTAGGTTGGTATTTAGAGACTAGGTCAGTGATGTAGCTGGGGGCAGTGTTGTGGATGGCTTTGTAGGTAGTTGTTAGTATTTTGAATTTAATTTGTTGGGTGAGCGGAAGCAAGTGGAGGGATTAACAGAGAGGAGTAGTGGAGACAGAGCGGTTGGACATGCATCTGAGATGCTTTCGGTCCAGGTGTCTGCAAAGGCCAACAGAAGTCTTCCTACTCTGGGAAATGGTGGTGTCCCTTCATTGTGTAGAGGACTTGCCTGCAGATTCGGAAGTCTGGAAACTGCGATTAAACTAGGTCCCAGACATGGGTCTCAACTTAAAGCTGAACTCCAGTTTTGTTGCACTTTACATAGTTTGTTTGGGCCAAGCTGGCCCAAACGAACTATGTCCCTCACTAACATGTAAGGGCACTGGATGTGCGGTATAAACTGTACAGTATGTAGCTGAGGCTTCGTATAGCATACCGCACTGTGTTCCAGGTGCAAGCCGAGACCTTCCTGTCTTATACCCAGAACACAGTAGAGTCTATCACAGCGTTCTCAGCCATTCATAGAATGCAATGTATTCTAGCAATGAATACAAAGCTTCCTCTAATTGGCTAAGTCAGAGGTTGTGACATCATCAGCCCGACTCTCTGATTCAGCCAGAGGAAAACTAAAGTGTAACAAACGCTTGGAGTTCAGCTTTAAAGGCCAGGGAGAAATAAAAAAAAACTCTTATGCCGCGTATACACGATCGGATTTTCCGTGGGAAAAACCTTGGATGGTTCTTCCGACGGAATTCCGCTCAAGCTTGGCTTGCATACACACGGTCACACAAAAGTTCTCTGAACTTTCGAACCGTCAAGAACGCGGTGACGTACAACACTACGACGAGCCGAGAAAATTATTTTCAATGCTTCCGAGCATGCATCGAATTGTTTCCGAGCATGCGTCTGAATTTGGGGCGTCGGAATTGGTACAGACGATGGGAATTTCCAATTGGAATTTTCTTCAGTCGAAAAATTTGAGAACCAGCTCTCAAATTTTTGTTGGTGTAAATTCCGAAAGGAAAAGTCCGATGCAGCATACACACGGTCGACCAAAAGCTCACATCGGACTTTTCTTGTCGGAAATTCCGACTGTGTGTACGGGGCATTATTAGCTTCAGAGGCAGGATGAATTTTGACAGTTTGAGGTTTAGGTTTCTTTTGCTTTGGTAAAAGATCAGTCTTTCTGCCAGCAAAATCTTTCATGAAGTTGTCCAGGAAAGCACCAAAGAGCTGTTCTCCATTAAAGGGCATACGCAACAAACGTTTTTTGCATTGTTGTTCCTCAGACCAACATTTAAAGTGGGTGTAATCCCTTACAGACCACGTCAACCTACAGGTAAGCCTAGATTAAGGCTTACCTGTAGGTGCAACAAATATCTCCTAAACCTACACGGTTTAGGAGATATTTGCAAAAGAAAGGCACCGATGTCTACGGCGCATGCGCCGTAGACAATGGCGCATGCGCCGTAGACTACGGCGTGCAGGCGCACTGAGAGTGAGTGATGAAGCCGTGAGCGGCGGCACCCACGCGCATGCGCGGGAGTGACGTCACGCGACTCCGGACAGTCACAGAGCCAGAATTCGCGGCCCCTGGAAGAAGACGGGTGAAGATGGACGCTCGCTACTAGCGAGGAAATCGGGGAGATCGCGGGCTTCTCCTGCAGGTAAGTGACACATAATGGGCTACTATGTGATGCACAGTAAGTAGCCCATTATGCTTTACCTTTACAGGGAAACAAAGAGGAAGTAAACCCAAGGCTCGTTTGGCTGTACTTCTCCTGTGGATCACAGGAGTACAGTTTGTTCTGCACTCCTCTGACCTGCTGAAGCCCGCTGTTGGCTGATGTCACAGAGCCGGTCCAGGCTGGGGCAAGATCGCGACAATGAAGTCGGGATCCACCCATATGCCTGGACCAGCACCCGGTTCAGCCTCTCAGTGAGCCACTGAGAGCCTGAGCCCCCTCCAAAGCCCAGTGCTTTAGTAAGTAACCGAGCAGTCAACGATGTTTGATTGCTTGGTTCTCAGTCTTAGAGCCGGCGGGGGGCAGATGCAGCATCGGACCGATGCTCATCCACCTAGGTAAGTATGATTCTGAAAAAACAAAACCACATACATCTCTTTTAAGGTTTTTCTGACCCATAAAGTCAAACAAATCAACATGGCAGCTGTAGCAGGTTGCATAGCAGGGCCTGCTAGGGAGAACAAGGATTTGGAAATGGCCTACAAAATTTGTCAACCTTGAACACTGGGCCATACTCAAACACTGATTCTTGAACACTGGGCCATACTCAATGCGAATAGTCAATGTTTTATTAGGGCAAGAAACTGCCAGATCAGCAGTGGCACTGACCTACTTCTTTATAAATGTCACCTTAAACATATTGCTCAGAAAAGCATTTGGGAAGAGAGTAGGGTGACCACATTTCCAAACTATCATTCAGGGACACCCTCCCTTCCCAAAAATCAGCTTGTGCTGTAATGAATCACAGCACAGTGATTAGACACAAGAGGCGGGGTTTATGATTTCTCCAATCACAAGCAGGGGGTGGGGATTGTGCTCCTCCAGGCATTCCTGGCCAGGACAAGTACTGTCAGTGAGTAAAGCGGTGATGTGGCGGCTTTTTTGGGGGCATCAGATTGGCCCAGGGGGGTGGCTGTGTCAGTTTCATTCCGGGACACTGTATTGTCCTGGAATGAAGGTGCCCGGGACAGACCTGCAAAATGCGGGACTGTCCCGGGCAATCCGGGACACGTGGACACCCTAGAAGAGAGACCAGTTTTTAAGAGTAATCTAGCCTCCAAACAAAATTCAAGGTTCAAGTACGAAATTAAATGGAAAGGTTTTGACAGTCTTAGGACCTGTAATGGAGTTTAGACTGGTAAAAGTAGTGGTTTCAGACACAGATTGCTCCAGTTTTAAATATGGCGCACCATGTCAATAAGAACAGTTATGGTATCTTCAAGCCTAGGAGCTTTATCAGCAGACTGAGGCTCCTCAGGTACAAACACATCCAACCCAGATTTGTGAGACTCCCCATCAAAGAAAACATTCTCAGTGAAGTGCTCAGAAGCTACTACAGTTGCAGGACGGTCAGATACAGATTCTAGGGGAAATGTATGCTTATGGACCCTGCATTCTGAGTCAGCTATCACGGTAATGACTTTGTTCATAAAATCTAGCATAGCTGTAGAAAACGCCTCACTGAGTAGTGCAGAGGAGGGGGCTCCAGGGCCATATTAATGCAAGGGCACTCCTGGGCACTGCCCAGGGGCCCCAGGTACATGGGGGCCCCACAATAATCTTGCATTACATCATACTTGCCAACTGTCACGGATTTGCTGGGACACTCATGCTTTTTACTAAACTGTCCCGATATGGTCGTGTCCCGGGAAGCGTCCCAGAACTTATACTGTGCCCTCCTGATCCCAGTATTGTGCCCTCCTGACCCCCCCCCCTGTACTGTGCCCTTCTGCATTCCCCCCTGTACTGTGCCCTTCTGCATTCCCCCCCCTGTACTGTGCCCTTCTGCATTCCCCCCCTGTACTGTGCCCTTCTGCATTCCCCCCCTGTACTGTGCCCTTCTGCATTCCCCCCCTGTACTGTGCCCTTCTGCATTCCCCCCCTGTACCGTGCCCTTCTGCATTCCCCCCCTGTACTGTGCCCTTTGTGTTGACTAGTCTTTGATTTATGGAATGTTTTCCTTGTGTAAAATCGATTTTATTGAAAGTACTAATGAATATATGTTTAATTCTATCAACTATTTATACTTTATTTCTTGAAAGTAGGTGTGTAAATTGGGCCAAGCTGGTAGGGGCCCCAGTGCATTACTTTGCCCAGGGGCCCATGATGCTATTAAGACGGCTCTGGGGGGCTCCATCTAGAAGGATGCCAAGGAAGACTCTGAGGAGTGTGGAAACAACGATCCAGGCTACCAGCATCAGGTCCTTGAGGAAGGACACTACGGACCCCCCTGGAGCTGTTAATGGATCATGGGCTGAAAAGGCCCGCAGGACCACTAGCTTTTCATTTAAGATCTGACATATTGCACTTCAATAGAAAACATAAATAAACACACCAAGAAGCCCCTTGGGTACTCACAAATCAGCTGCTGAATACGGCTGAAGGTAACTAAACCACTGTAAGCAGCAAGAAGGACAAAACGGAGGTAGAACCATATGACCCATGCAAGTAGTGCAATGACAGCAAACTACTTCATACTGAAAAGGCGAAACGAGTTTAAAAATATTGGACAGTCTCAAGGCACCCTTTAAAAATAATGGACAGTCTCGAGGCACCCTTCATAAAATGATAGATGGTCTTGAGGCACCCTTCATAAATTATAGACAGTCTCAAGGCACCCTTTAAAAATGGACGGTTTTGAGGCACCCTTTAAAAAACGATGGACGGTCTCGAAATTATAGAAAGTCTCAAGGCACCGTTTAAAAATTCTGGATGGTCTTGAGGCACCCTTTAAAAATGGACAGTCTCGAGGCACCCTTTAAAAATGATGGACAGTCTCGAGGCACCTTTTATAAATTATGGACGGTCTCGAGGCACCTTTTATAAATTATGGACGGTCTCGAGGCACCCATTAAAAATGAAGGACTGTCTCGAGGGACACTTTAAAAATTATGGACAGTCTCGAGGCACCATTTAAAAATTATGGACAGTCTCGAGGCACCATTTAAAAATTATGGACAGTCTCGAGGCACCCTTTAAAAATTATTGACAGTCTGGAAGCACCCCATTCTAAAATGTAAAAACTATTCTAATATTTTTGCATAACACAACAACATCAACACATGTACAGTAGGACACCCATAGGTGTGGGAAGCCCATTGCATTCGGATGTGCAGCCCACAGCCCAAACACACATGCCTTTCTCTGCAGACTCAGGTGCTCAGGGCAGTGAATGAAAGGGAAGTGCTCTGTGCTGAGCGGCTTCCTGTTCGTTCACAAGCTGAAGCATAGTAAACAGTTAGTTACCTATGCTTTAGTCATGAATGGACACAATGAGCGAGTGTGTTCATTTAGAAAAGGAAGGGGCCGGTAAACAACCTATTTACAAGCCCATTCCCCCACTCTCCATCCTGAAAAATCCCCCGCAGCATCCAGGAGGAGAGGAGGGAAGCCAACAGCACTGTGGGGGCCAGCAAGAGGGAGGAAACCCGGGCAGTAAGGGGAATCGGCATTGCACATAGTGATTGGGGTAGCCCTGGCACACCCCCTGCGCACGCCTATGAGGACACCCAACGTTAAGAGGTTGTTTATTGATCCAAAGCAAATACACTTTGGCAAACTGGTACTGACTAGTACACCAATGTTTCTCTTCTCCATCACTCAGCTAAGGCGCCCTCAATGCTGATGGAGAAAGGCAGGAAGAGGGTCAAACAAGGATGCTATGCAAGCAACTGACATCCTTATTAACTGGTGATGCCATTGGTTATTAGAACATTAGTGGCTGCTAGAAGGTTGTAATGGTGCACAATGAAAACCTGTGGCTTTGTGTAACCAAAAGGCAGGCTTGATCCACCCGCTGGCTTGTATACAATTTTTAGGCATTTTGCTAAGGTACCCCTGAAGGAACCTCTAGGCACCCCAGTGGATCGGGGCACCCTGTTTGAAAAAGGCTGCACTAGAGCTTAAAGGGGTTGTAAAGGTTTGTTTTTTATTTTCTAAATAGGTTCCATTAAGCCAGTGCATTGTTTGTTCACTTACCTTTTCCTTCGATTTCCCTTCTAAATGTTTTTTTTCTTTGTCTGAATTTCTCACTTCCTGTTCCTCCTCAGTAAGCTTGCCCCCATCATCCGAGATGTTCTGGCTGGGGATTAGTCAGCGTGCTCGCCTCCTCCCTTGGGACTACATCCCTGTGGGGAGTGTGAACGTTCACAGCGTCTCCCTGCAGGGATGTAGTCCCAAGGGAGGGGGCGAGCACGCTGACTAACCCCCAGCCAGAACGGCTCGGATGATGGGGGCAAGCTTACTGAGGAGGAACAGGAAGTGAGAAATTCAGACAAAGAAAAAAAACATTTAGAAGGGAAATCAAAGGAAAAGGTAAGTGAACCAACAATGCACTGGCTTAAAGGAACCTATTTGGAAAATAAAAAACGAACCTTTACAACCCCTTTAAGGCCTACAGGATGCCCCGTGTCTATTAGGCCCCTTTCACACGGACGGATTGAATGGTGCATGGAGCCTTGAATTTCACAGAACATTTTACATGCGTTTAACTGCGGCAAAACAGCCGTCCGTGTGAAAGGCGCCTTATTGTTTGATTTCCAGAAAATTTCACTGCTACGTCTACAGCCGCGGCTTTTTTGGCTTGGGAAAAGCCTAGCATTTTTTAATTTTATTTTTTGCAGGCCTGAATCCTTGGCAAGAGGAATGCACTGCAAACATGGCAGTATACTACAATCATCTCCTCCATCCTTATTCATAATGCCAACCCCCCCCCCCCCCCCCCCAGCATTCACACGCAGTTGTCACTGAAAGAGAAAAGTAATTGTTTTTTAAAACCCCGATGCCGTTCCTGTAGTATATGCAGAATGAAGCGAGGGTTGCCTCCTCAGCCTCCTCAATCCCAACACATATGAATTACACAGGTTATGGGGCTAATTTAATGCAGATAAGGCACCAAGTGAGTTTAATTACCACCTTAATCAGCCACAGAACCTGTGTAATTCATATGTGTTGGGTTTTAAAGGGATGGAGGAGGCAACCCCAGATGAAGGGTTAATGAAGAATAAAAAAAAAAATGGTGATGAGCAAGAAACACGTAACTGATCACCGGCTTTGCATGTATACCTGTCTGGTCCTGCCCGATGCAGCTAACCTGGAGCACATTAAATATGACATACAGCCTTCCACGTCTACCCCGCATCTATCACGTTACAACACGCAGGTCACATTACATTTGCTGTGTTGTGGATCACACACCTGATACCAAATATTTTTACTGCACAGCAGCGGCAAGGTGGTCACTAGAGGGTAAGGGAGCCGGTGACTGCAGGAGGATGCTGACCCCCCCACTATAGCATCCAAAGACCACTCGCTGGTTCCACCAGTATCTAAGAACCTTCAAAACCTTGCAAAGCCACAGGCCCTCTTCAGAGTATGACCTGTAAACAGAAAATATGACCTGATACCAACAATTTTGCTGCACAGCAGCGGCAAGGTGGTCACTAGAGGGTAAGGGAGCCAGTGACTGCAGGAGGATACTGACCCCCCCCCCCCCCACCACTATAGCATCCAAAGACCACACGCCGGTTCCACCAGTATCTAAGAACCTTCAAAACCTTCAAGGCCCTCTTGAGAGTATGACCTGTACACAGACAATATGACCCGATACCAACAATTTTGCTGCACAGCAGCAGCAACATAGTCACTAGTAGGTAAGGGAGCCGGTGACTGCAAGAGGATGCTGACCCCCCCACTATAGCATCCAAAGACCACTCGCTGGTTCCACCAGTATCTAAGAACCTTCAAGACCTTGCAAAGCCACAGGCCCTCTTGAGAGTATGACCTGTACAGAGACAATATGACCCGATACCAACAATTTTGCTGCACAGCAGCTACAAGATAGTCACTAGTAGGTAAGGGAGCCGAGTGACTGCAGGAGGATGCTGACCACCCCACTATAACATCCAAGGACCACACGCCGGTTCCACCAGCATCTAAGAAACTTCAAATCCTTCAAGGCCCTCGAGAGTATGACCTGTACACAGACAATATGACCCGATACCAACAGTTTTGCTGCAAAGCAGCGCAAGGTGGTCACTACTAGGTAAGGGAGCCGGTGACTGCAGGAGGATGCTGACCCCCCCACTATAGCATCCAAAGACCACTCGCTGGTTCCACCAGTATCTAAGAACCTTCAAGACCTTGCAAAGCCACAGGCCCTCTTGAGAGTATGACCTGTAAACAGAATATATGACCCGATACCAACAATTTTGCTGCACAGCAGCGGCAAGACGGTCATTAGAGGGTAAGGGAGCCGGTGACTGCAGGAGGATGCTGACCCCCCATCCAAGGACCACATGCCGGTTCCAGAGAACCGTCCAGACCTTCAAGGCCCTCTTGAGAGTATGACCTGTACAGACAAGGCAAATGCAAACTACAAAGAAAATAATTAAGGGGGGGGGGGGGGGGTGAAGCAGCATAATGACGGTACAGCACCTGCAAGATAGCAAAAGATCCAGTCACAATCTTCTCCGCATCAGAATAAAGCTTGCGGTAAACGATCGGCGTTCTTGCTTAGATGAGCATCCTAGTCCATGTATTTTCTCCTGCCCGTCGTCTAGTATATTCCCTGCAACAACAACAGAAAAGAGAACCAGATACAGCGTACAATGGTGGTGGTGATGATGGCTCAGTCAGTCTTTGCCTGGGAGAAGCAATCCAGCGGCACAGCCCTGCCTCAGCTGCTCATGAATATTCATGACTTTCACCACACTGTTGACAAGAGTGCAGTCACTCCCAGAGCAAGCAGGAGATAGGCAGGAGCATGAATAGCAGCAGATAGAAGCAGTGAGATGTGTCTAATTCACTGCAATCACAGCCCTCAATTGTCCTCAATGAGAGAAGAGGAGGGTGCAAGCCTGGGAGGACCATCAATCTTATCCCCATACACCAATGGAAGTGGGGAGCCCCCCGGGGTATGTCAGAGGACAAGGGGGGGGGGGTAAAATCGCTGGACTGGGTGATGGAATTTCAGGACCTTCATGCTGCTGGCTGTACTTAAAATAATTTGCACCTCTAACCCAACAAAAATGCCAGTTACACACAATGAGATTATCGGACGAATGATCGTTCGTTTTTTTTTGTTTTTTCTTGCATGCGAATCTCAGAGTTTACTAAAGTCACAAAAATTCCCGTGCGGCAGAATAAAATTTCGGAACTGAGGTCACGTGTTTCTAATGCATTTTCGCACGATAGCTGTACTGATTAAAACGAAAATCGTACGATCTGGCATCGTCCAAAAACAAATAAAAAATTTCTGTATGTCCGATAGAATAATAAATCGGATGAACTGTGATGATCGGCTCTCGAAAGCTGTGTACTGACGATCCGATTATCGTGCGATCGATTCAAAAGCGGTATTTTTCGTACGATTTTCTGATTGTGTGTACAGGGCTTAAGGCTGCATTCTCACACCCGAGCGTCTTTGATCGCTTTTGGCACGTTTTTCCGCAACTTTGCGCGTTTGTATGCAGCGTTTTTGGGCTTTGGTGATTTTTTATTAGCCAATAGAGAAAACTGTTATCTGTTGCATCATTTGTTGCTCGGTGTTTCAGCTTTTTTTAGCTTTTGCATTAGCTTTTATTTCTTCTTTTATTATTATTATTAATTTATTATAATCTTTTTTCGTTAAGCCCCGTACACACAGTCGGACTTTTGCCCAACAAACTTTGTTTTAAGCAAGTTGGACCAACAATCCGACCGTGTGTACGCCTCCATCGGACAAACTTTTTTTGTTTGGTTTTGGATTTCATCGGACAAAAGTTGGGTCTGCAAACGGACAAACTTTTGCCCAACAAAAGTCCGATGGAGCAAAGTCCGACCGTGTGTACAGATAACCATCGGACTTTAGTCCGATGGACAAAACAACTAATGTTAAAATCAACCAACAATAGCAGAAGTTGACCAAAGGGTGGCAGTAAAGAGCAGAAAAGAGCAGAAAAAACACGTGATGTTGTAAGAAGTTTTAAGAAAGTTTGCAGAAAAGTCCTGTGGTGTGTATGCTATGGGTGTTCCCGGCCAACTCCGTTCGGACAAAAAACCACGGAAAAGTCCGATGGAAGTCCGACCGTGTGTACAGGGCTTTAGTGTAAGGGGTTCAAGTTCAGTTCAGGTTAATAGGAGTTGGGGTTTAGGGTTATTTATTATTATTTTATTTCTTTATTTTATTTATTATTATTATACAAATAATAATAATAATAATAAATGAATAAATAGATGTAAAATAAATACACAAATATTTTTTTTTATTAAATTAATTAATACTAAGTAACAATAAATAAATAATTAACCCTTAACTTTAACCCCTTACCCTTAAAAAAAGGAAAAATAATAATACATAACTAAACACTCTAACACAAAATAAATTATTATTACTATTATTAATAATGTATTTTTGTTTGAGTCTGGGTGCTTATTGTTATATTATTATTAATAATAACAATGTATTTAAGATTTTTATATCATTATTATTATTTTTTTATTATGCGAATAATAATAAAATGAATAAATAGATTTAAAATACACAAATAAAAATCATAAATAAAAATAAAATTAATTAATACTAAGTAACAATAAAATAAATAATTAACCCTTAACTTTAACCCCTTACCCTTAAAAAAAGAAAAATAATAATACATAACTAAACACTCTAACACGAACACAAAATGTATTATTATTAATGTCTTTTTTTGTTTGGAGTCTGGGTGCTTGTTTTATTATTATTATTATTATTATTATTAATAATAATAATAACAATGTATTTAATATTTTTATATCATTATTTTATTTTTTTATTATGCGAATAATAATAAAATGAATAAATAGATGTAAAAAAAAATACACAAATAAAAATCATAAATAAAAAAATAAATGAATACTAAGTAACAATAAATAAATAATTAACTCTTAACTTTAACCCCTTACCCTTAAAAAAGTAAAATAATAATACATAACTAAACACACTAACCCTAACACAAAAGAAATTATTATTATTATTATTATGTTCGAGTCTGGGTGTTTATTATATTATTATTAGTAATAATAATAATAATAATAATTTAATATTTTTATATCATTATTCTATTTATTTTTATTTTATTTATTATTATTATTCAAATAATAAAATTAATAAATAAATGTAAAATACACAAATAAAAATCATAAATAAAAAAATGAATTCAATAAATTAATACTAAGTAACAATAAATAATTAACCCTTAAATTTAACCCCTTACCCCATAAAAAAGTCAAATAATAATAAATAACTAAACACCCTAACACAAAATAAATTATTATTATTAATAATGTATTTTTTGTTTGAGTATGTGTGTTTGTTATATTATTATTATTAATAATAATTTTTATATAGTTATTTTATTTATTATTATTATTATTATTATTATTATTATTCTACGAATAATAATAAATGAACAAATAAATGTAAAATAAATACACAAATAAAAATCATAAATAAAATAAATAAATTCAATAAATGAATACTAAGTAACAATAAATAAATAATTAACCCTTATGCCGCGTACACACGATTGGAAATTCCGACAAGAAAACCATGGATTTTTTTTTTCCAACGGAATGTTGGCTCAAACTTGTGCTGCATACACACGGTCACGCAAATGTTGTCGGAAATTCCGACCGTCAAGAACGCGGTGACGTACAAGACGTACGACGAGCCGAGATCAATGCAGTTCGGCTCTTCTGCTTGATTCTGAGCATGCGTGTTTTTTTTTTTTGTGCGTGGGAATTGCATACAGACGAACGGAATTTCCGACAAGAACTTTTCTTGTCAAAAAAATAGAGAACCAACTCTCAAATTTTTGTTGTCGCAAATTCCGACAGAAAATGTCCAATGGAGCCTACACACGGTCGGAATTTGCGATGACGAAAAGCTCACATCGAACTTTACTCGACGGAATTTCCGTTCGTGTGTACGCGGGATTAGCTTTAAGCCCTTACCCCTTAAAAAAAAAAATACTGTATTTATTGGCGTATAAAAATACACTCACTTTTTTACCCTGAAAATGGAGGGTAAACTGTGCCTGCGTGTTATACGATGGGGGCCGTGGAAAGTTTTTTTCCTGAAACTTCCTTCTTAGGCTTCATGCCCACGGACGTTTTTACAGCCGCGTTTTTGAGCGTTTTTTGCAGCTTAAAAACGCCTGTCCATGTTAGTCTATAGCAGTGATGGCGAACCTTGGCACCCCAGATGTTTTGGAACTACATTTCCCATGATGCTCAACTACACTGCAGAGTGCATGAGCATTATGGGAAATATAGTTCCAAAACATCTGGGGTGCCAAGGTTCGCCATCACTGGTCTATAGCTTCATGCCCACCTAGACGTTTTTGAGCTGCAAATAGCATAGACGTTTTTAAGCTGTAAAAAAAAAAAAACAGGACCAGTGCGTTCCTCAGCGTCAGAATTAGGCAGAAAAAAACGCGAGCGTCAAAAAACGAGCGAAAACGCGCAAAAACGTGCACTAACGCCGCGGTCGCGTTTTTCAGCTCCGACGTTTTTTTTTTTTTTTTTTTAAATAAAAATTATACAATAACATGGACAGGCGTTTTTAAGCTGTAAAAAAAAAAAAAACAGGACCAGTGCGTTCCTCAGCGTCAGAATTAGGCAGAAAAAACGCGAGCATCAAAAAACGAGCGAAAACGCGCAAAAACGTGCACTAACGCCGCGGTCGCGTTTTTCAGCTCCGACGTTTTTTTTTTTTTTTTTTTTAAATAAAAATTATACAATAACATGGACAGGCGTTTTTAAGCTGTAAAAAAAAAAAAAACAGGACCAGTGCGTTCCTCAGCGTCAGAATTAGGCAGAAAAAACGCGAGCATCAAAAAACGAGCGAAAACGCGCACTAACGCCGCGGTCGCGTTTTTCAGCTCCGACGTTTTTTTTTTTTTTTTAAATAAAAATTATACAACAACATGGACAGGCGTTTTTAAGCTGTAAAAAACGCAGCTGTAAAAACGTCTGTGGGCATGTGGCCTTAAAGTTAGGGTGCGTGTTATACGCCGATAAATACGGTAATAATAAATTACGCAACACACTAACCCTAACACAAAATAAATTATTATTAGTATTATCATTAATAGTGTATGTTTTTTGTTACATTATTATTATTATTATTATTAATAGTAATAGTAATAATAATAATAATATTTTTTAAGGTTAATTATTATTTATTAATGTATTATTACATCATATTCATTTATTTTACATATTTATGATGATTTTTAGTTATTTGTGTATTTATTTTACATTTAATCATTCATATATTATTACGATTGAATTTTTAACTTTTTTTTATTTGAGCAGAAAATCGCGCAAAAACACGCAAATGCGCATTTCCATCCATTTCTATGGGAATACAAACGCCCCAAAAACGGTCAAATCTTGCTGATTCGAGTGGCAAAAAAAGCTCCAGAACTTGTTCGACCTTCAGGCGTTTGGCTTCAGGCCGATTCGGAGTGGAGATGAGAACCATCCGTCTCCATAGAGAATCGTTGATTTTTTTTCCCCCTCCAGCGTTTTGGAGCTCCAAGCTTCCAGCTAGAAAACGCTGAGGTGTGAATGAGGCCTAAACAGGCAAAGCCGTCATTTCTGAGCGTTGGGCGATCTTCCCATTCATCGTTAGCATGCAGAGTAGGGTGACCACATTTCCAAACTACCATTCAGGGACACCCCCCCCCCCCCCCTTCCCAGAAATCAGCTTGTGCTGTAACGAATCACAGCACAGTGATTGGACACAAGAGGTGGGATTTATTATTTCTCCAATCACAAGCAGGGGGCGGGGATTGTGCTCCTCCAGACATTCCCGGCCAGGACAAGTACTGTCAGTGAGTAAAGCGGTGATGTGGCGGCCTTTTTTGGGGGCATCAGATTGGCCCGGGGGGGGGGTGGCTGTGTCAGTTTCATTCCGGGACACTGTATTGTCCTGGAATGAAGGTGCCCGGGACAGACCTGCAAAATGCGGGACTGTCCCGGGCAATCCAGGACACGTGGTCACCCTAATGCAGAGATGAATATCTAGGCCTGTCTCAGGTTCCAAGGTGGTTACATCGGGGACATAAATCCTCAACGCTCCAACAAACAGTGCCTTTCGTTTCCTCCAGAGATGTCATAGCTCTTTATTATAGAGAATATAGACCCTCATATCACAAAGCTGACGGTAACCATGAACCGCAATACATTTCATAGGCGGGGTCTGTTTTCTTTTATCTAAACTGGTATTAACCACTTAAGGACCGCCGCCTGTACATATATGTCGGCAGAATGGCACAAGAACGTACAGGTACGTCCTCTTAAAGAAGCCCAGCCGTGGGTCAGGTGCACACCGCCGCCGGCGCGCTCGCGACCCGGTTCTGAGCTCCATGGCTGCGCCCGCGGGACCCGATCGCCGCCGGTGTCCCGCGATCGGGTCACAGATTGAAGAACGGGGAGAGGTAAGTGTAAACAAACCTCTCCCCGTGCGACTGTCACTGATCGTCTGGGAGCAACGATCAGTGACGTCAGTGACGTCACACGCCAAGCCACGCCCCCACACAGTAAGGCTTCATGCCCACTGACGATTTTACAGCTGCGTTTTTTACAGCTTAAAAACGCTTGTCCATGTTATTGAAAATTTTATTTTTTTTTGAGAAAAAAAAACAAAAAAAAAACGTCGGAGCTAAAAAACGCGACCGCGCGTTAGTGCGCGTGTTTGCGCGTTTGACGCTCGCGTTTTTTTCTGCCTAACTCCGACGCTGAGGAACGCACTGGTCCTGGGTTTTTTTTACAGCTTAAAAACGTCTAGGTGGGCATGAAGCTATAGACTAACATGGACAGGCGTTTTTAAGCTGTAAAAAACGCTCAAAAACGCGGCTGTAAAAACGTCCGTGGGCATGAGGCCTAAGAATCACACATTAGGTCACACTTAATCCCTTCAGCGCCCCCTACAGGTTAACCCCCTTCACTGCCAGTGTCATTTTCACAGTAATCAGTGCATTTCTATAGCACTGATCGCTGTAAAACATGACAATGGTCCCAAAATAGTGTTAAAAAGTGTCCGATGTGTCTGCCATAAAGTCACAGTCATGATAAAAATCACTGATCGCCGCCATTACTAGTAAAAAAAAAAAAAAAAAAAAAAAAAATTATATATATATATATATATATATATATATATATATATATTTTAATAAAAATGCCATAAAACCATCCCCTATTTTGTAGACGCTATAACTTTTGCGCAAACCAATCAAACGCTTATTGTGATTTTTTTTTACCAAAAATATGTAGAAAAATACATATCGGTCTAAACTGAGGTAAAAAAATGTTTAATATATTTTTTAGCAAAAAGTTAAAAATATTGCTTTTTTTTCTAAATTGTTGCTCTATTTTTGTTTATAGCACAAAAAATAAAAACCGCAGAGGTGATCAAATACCACCAAAATAAATCTCTATTTGTGGGAAAAAAAGGACGTCAATTTTGTTTGGGAGCCACATCGCGAGACAGCGCAATTGTCAGTTAAAGCGACGCAGTGCCGAATAGAAAAAAAGTGGCCTGGTCCTTTAGCTGCAAAATGGTCCGGGGCTGAAGTGGTTAAATCTAAGAGCAAGCATTTATTATATTGCAGCTTACCAATTTTCAGATGTGATGGCTGCATTCGTTTTCTTTTTCAGGCTTTCTTTATTCTAGCACTAAAGACTTCCTATTCTTTACTAGATTAAAAGGGGCCCGCGGTCCCTGCCTGCAAATGGCAATTCCTAAGGCCTGACTGAGTCAGTGTTGGGCCTAACCATGTGCCAGCTGTGCCTGCAAGCAAGTGTTGTGCTGGAGGAGACTGGAGATTTAAAGTGTAAATAGAAGTTCCTATTGATCATTTATTGATCCAACCATTGATGTCTGGACATCCCATAAATCCCTTACCCATCCCAGTTCAAATCCCCTTAATAAATAAAAATGTAAAAAAAAAAGCGCATCATTGTTCCCTGTCTCGTGAGTGACTGAGGAGTGAATGACGGGCTGGGCAGAGGTGGCAGGTGTACCACAACTTTCAGCAGCCTTTATGGGGGTGCCCCTACATATGAGTGTAGCGATACCCCCAGTTAAGAGGGCTGCCTGTATGATTTTGGGCCCTGTAGTGCACCGCTGTCAACCCCTGGCAATCGGCTCTAACCTCCGTTGGCACAGTCAGTAGGGGATGATAGGATTGTGAGGTCTGTAACTCACAGCGGCACAATCCCATACCTCCCAACAGGCACGGATTCTGCTGGGTTTTCCCCGCATATCCCCCCCCCTTCCCGCATTCCCGCGAGAGTTGAATTATTCCCGCACAGCAGGAAGTGGAGGAACAACGAGCCAGTGGTAGCAGGTAAGCCCCCGCCCCCCCCCCCGCAATAGGCGAAAAACCTCCCGCGGCACAAAGCCCCCCCCCCCGCGATTGGCGGCACAGTGGTGAAAAATGCGACATCCCCCCCCCGCTCAACAACTTTTGTTGGCAGGGACGATTTTTTTTTTAAATGTCTCGCGGCAAAACCCCCCCCCCCCCCCCCGCTCAACAACTTTCGTTTGCAGGGGAGAGGGGAGATCTGAATGCAATCCTATGACAAGAACACACAGTAATATTTTAAAACTTCCTTTACCTATCTCTTCTAAAGAGCACAGACGCCAATATACTTAACCCTTGTATGTTTACTTAGATTAGTGGGTAAGCAATAAAACAGGAGGGTACATGTCGTGTGCAGAGCCCTGCAATAAACAATGTTTAAACGAGCAGACAAGTATACAATGCTATGCAACTCTAAAGCCTCGTACACATGATCGGATTTCCTATGGATTCTAATCCGATGGTTTTGTCCATCAGAAAACCGATGAAGCTGACTTCCATCAGTCTTGCCTACACACCATCAGTCAAAAAACCGACCGTCCCAAACGCGGTGACATAAAACACTCTGATGAGCCGAGAAAAATTAAGTTTAATACTTCTGAGCATGCGTCGACTTGATTCTGAGCATGCGTGGGTTTTTTATCCGATGGACTTGCCCATAGACGATCTGAGTTTTCGATCGGTTTTTTATCCATCGGAAAAATGTAAAACATGTTCTATTTTTTAAAACCGATGGAAAAAAGACCGATGGGTCCCATACACGATCGGTTTGTCTGATGAAAACAATCCATCGGACGTTTTTCATCGGTTAAACCAATCGTGTGTACAGGGCTTTATAGTCCCATTTGCAGCTATTTCCCCTCGTGGACAATATGGCGCCCAGGAATGTCTACGCTACACAGTCAGGCCTGACTGAACTAAGGAGAAGTTCCGTAGGGAAATATTCGCTAGCAACGGTGGTGCACTTGAAGAATAGAATTTGTAATCCACCAATGTAACAGGAATACTGTGTCTGTCTATGAGCAGGTGCTCTCTCACCCAACCGGACCAGTCCACGTCCGTTTCTTCCGCTGCAGTGTCTAAGTGCACCAATCCCTCGACATCCGGGTCTTCGGTCCTCCTGGCAAAAGGTGCAGTATCAAAGGAGGGACGTCCCTCAGGTTCCTCAGTGCGAGCGGAAGGCTCTTTGGAGAAAAGGCCCAGGCTTCTGGCCTAAAGTCACAGGAGATCAGACAGCAGTTCAGCTTGCTGGGCGGGCGGTGTCCAAAGAGAGAGAAGTGGGCTCCGCCTCTCCCTTATAAAGTCCACCCCAGCAGTCCTTGCGCGGAGCAATGCACCCTGGGTGCCTTAAAGTGCATAGCTCCCAACTGTCCCTGATTTCAAGGGACTGTCCCTGATTTGGAGCAGTGTCCCTCTGTCCCTCATTCCTCCTCATTTGTCCCTCATTTTGGTCTGATCTATATAGTTGTATATAAAATACACTTTGTATCTATGAAAAAGTGTTTTCCAGTGATAAACCTTTCATCTGATTTCTAAATTGCTGCATTTATAAATTCCAAAAGCCAATATAAAGAAATAGTAGTGGTAAAAAAGCACTTGTGGGTTTAACCAATCTTGTTTTTTTGTACAATTCTCCTTTAAGGGGGCGTGACAAGGGGTGTGTCCTATGCCTGCATACTTTTGCTGATAGGTGTCCCTCATTTCCATCTCAAAAAGTTGGGAGGTGTGAAAGTGTACTGGGTAATGTAGTCTCTGAGGGATTAAAAGGGCAATACCCAGCTACATGAGTAATCTAGTATTCTAAATGTACCTGAATTAAAATCTGCAAACTCCAGGTTTGTCCTATTTAGCCATAAATGACCATGATAAATGGCAGCAGTGATTTCATACAGATAGAGACATGGGAGGTCACAGCACAGTAGCAAAACAAGGATTTGCCTGCATCAGAGCATCCAGCCGCACAGATAACAAGGTTTGCTCAGGAAGTATGAATCACATTCTGGAATTAGGAATCAGCGTCAGCCTAGAGCAGCCATTTATTCAGAATGATCATACTAAAGGCTTGCCAATACACCAGCCACAAATCTATGTTCAGTCTCAAAAAACAACACTCATGCCGCGTACAGACGATTGGAATTTCCGACAACAAAACCGTGGTTCTTTTTTTCCGACGGATGTTGGCTCAAACTTGTCTTGCATGCACACGGTCGCACAAATGTTGCTCGGAAATTCCGATGGTCAAGAATGCGGAGACGTACAACGCTACGACGAGCCGAGAAAAATGAAGTACAATGATTCCGAGCATGCGTCGAATTGATTCCGAGCATGCGCAGCACTTTTGTGCATCGGAAATGGCTACACACGGTCGGAATTTCCAACAAGAACTTTTGCCGTCAGAAAAATAGAGAACCAGCTCGCAATCATTTGTTGTCGGAAATTCCGACAGCAAATGTCCGATGGAGCCTACACACGGGCGGAATTTCCGACGAAAAGCTCACATCGAACATTTGTTGTCGGAAATTACGACCGTGTGTACACGGCATCAGGCTTTGTTCGTAGTTTACATGCAGATTAGGAAACAGTGTCTGCTTCCAACTCCTTTTGATCTCTCCCATCAGTTCAGAATATACTGCATGCTGAACAAAAATACCCTGGAGAGTTTGCTTTCAGCATCTGAAAAAAAGAATCTACAGTGGAACCTTGGATTGCGAGTAACGCGGTAAACGAGCGTTTCACAATACGAGCACTGTTTTTTTTTTAAACGTGACTCGGTCTGCGAGTGTTGTCTCGCAAAACGAGCACGATTCAGGCCAAAGCGGTGTGCAGTACTTATTTTGGCCTGAGGTGGGGGGACGCCGGAGCCAAGCAGAGCTGAACGTCGCCGATCGCAGCCCTTCGAAAATGCACGGAAAGGCCCGAGGACAGCACAGCTGACCTCGGCAAATCTCGGGAATGAAGTCTTGCCGAGGTCAGCCGACATGTCC
Organism: Rana muscosa; assembly: GCA_029206835.1. Classification (NCBI taxonomy): domain Eukaryota; kingdom Metazoa; phylum Chordata; class Amphibia; order Anura; family Ranidae; genus Rana; species Rana muscosa. The sequence continues at coordinate 286,996,747 of CM055124.1, forward strand.
TCGGGTCTTTTTGGCCGTTTCCAAGGCTCTCCGGCGCCCCCCGCCTCTGGCCGCATGCGGTATTGCATACCATTGAAGTCAACGCGGAACAAATTATTTTCGTATCCATTGACTTCAATGGGGAAACTCGCTTTGATATGCGAGTACTTTGGATTACGAGCAATCTCCTGGAACGGATTATGCTCGTGTTCCGAGGTTCCACTGGTACTATGGAAAAGTAGATTGTTTTAAAAAGATGTCTTGTTGAAAACTATCAGATATAAAAAGCAAGAAATTTTTCTTTCAGAACGAAACTCTCTCAATCAACATGACTGCCCCCCCATTCTTTCACAGTGCCCCCTCTTATCGCACTCCCCCCTCCGGTCATACTTTCCAGATACCCTTCTTTGGTCACACTGCCCCCCCCCCTCCTGTCAAAATACCCCGTCATACTGCCCCTCATCCTTTCACAATACCCCCCCCCCCCCCCATCATACTACAGGTCAGGGGCCCTTCATGGTTTCTTGCACCAGGGCCCTGAAGGTTATAGTTACGCCTCTGAACATGACCTATTTGTAATTGTTAGGCTGCTAGCAGTAGTAAATAGATAGAAAATTATATTAGGTTTTAAAGGATATAAGTTCACCTTTTCAGTAAAAATAATAAAATGTACATTTTTTGCAGCTTAAAAAATGTGCATTTATTATTTTTTTGTTGCAGGAGTCTGTAAAGAATTACACCTGCGGTCAGCAGATTGCTGGTGCCATGCAGGTCTCCTGCAGACTTGTCAGTGTACAGTGCCTTGAAAAAGTATTCATACCCCTTGAAATTTTTCCACATTTTCCCTGTGACAAGCCTCTGTTCCCCCCCCACCCCGGGGCCCCCTCCCTTTTCCCTTTCCCTCTCATTTCCCTTCTTTCTCTGGTTCCTCTCTTTATTTCAACCTCCTCTCCTTCTCTACACTAAGGGCTCACATCACCACTCCTGGCGCTCTTTCTCAACTTTCTTCTTATTCTACCTTTGGGTCTCCCCAGGATACGGGGCAGACCCTGCTGGGACTGGTTACCTGACAGGACACATTCCCCTTTTCCTTCTTAAGATTTTACTTTATTTTGGTTTTTATTTGCTTTTGTTGTTTTCATCGGGGAACAACACCATTCCCCTAGATGGTTGTCCAGTTTAATGCGCTCACAAGATATTGTTTGTTATATTGTTATTTTGCCTCATGTTTCAAATTCGATCTGGAGCGACAATATGTATTTCAGTTAGCTTCAGGGCCACATCATTATACCAAGATTCAGGACTCATTGGTCTCTCCTGAATGCCCTGCTACCCATACTCTTGGTATAATCCAGTAGGTCTTATAGTTTTTAGCACGGAATCCGGGAGCATCCCCATGCAATATACTGTTGTAATAATTGCGCATTTTCATTGTGTCCAGTTCCATTTTTTTTTTTTTTCTCTCTCTTTTGTATTCTTTTTATTGATGTGAATCTTTAATAAAAACCTTTGTACAAGAAATTTTCCACATTTTGTCATGTTATAACCAAAAACGTAAATATATTTTATTGGGACTTTATGTGATAGACCAACACAAAGTGGCGCATAATTGTGAAGTGGAAGGAAAATTATAAATAGTTTTCATTTTTTTTTAACCAATAAATATGTGAACAGTGTGGCGTGCGATTGTATTCAGCCCCCCTTTACTCTGATACCCCTAACTAAAATCTAGTGGAACCAATTGCCTTCAGAAGTGACCTAATTAGTAAATAGAGTACACCTGTGTGTAATTTAATCTCAGTATAAATACAACTGTTCTGTGAAGCCCTCAGAGATTTGTTAGAGAACCTTAGTGAACAAACAGCATCATGAAGTCCAAGGAACACACCAGACAGGTCAGGGATAAAGTTGTGAAGTAGTTTAAAGCATTGTGAGGTTATAAAAGAAAAAAAAAATATCCCAAGCTTTGAACATCTCACGGAGCTCTGTTCAATCCATCATCTGAAAATGGAAAGAGTATGGCACAACTGCAAACCTAACAAGACATGGCCGTCCACCTAAACTGACCGGCCGGGCAAGGAGAGCATTCATCAGAGAAGCAGCCAAGAGGCCCATGGTAACTCTGGAGGAGCTGCAGAGATCCACAGCTCAGGTGGGAGAATCTGTCCACAGGACAACTATTAGTCGTGCTTCTCCACAAATCTGCCCTTTATGGAAGAGTGACAGGAAGAAAGCCATTGGTGAAAGAAAGCCTTAAGAAGTCCCGTTAGCAGTTTGTGAAAAGCCATGTGGGGGACACAGGAAACATGTGGAAGAAGGTGCTCTGGTCAGATGAGACCAAAATTTTACTTTTTGGCCTAAAAGCAAAACGCTATGTGTGGCGGAAAACTAACACTGCACATCACCCTGAACACACCATCCCCACCGTGAAACATGGTGGTGGCAGCATTATGTGGTGGGGATGCTTTTCTTCAGCAGGGACAGGGAAGCTGGTCAGAATTGATGGGAAGATGGATGGAGCCAAATACAGGACAATCTTAAAAGAAAACCTGTTAGGCCGCGTACACACGACCGGTTTTCTCGGCAAAAAACTACAAGAAAACTGCCGGGAGAGCTTTCTTGCCGAGAAAACCGTCTGTGTGTACGCAGGTTTCAGTTTTCTCATCAAGAAAACTGCCCAGATTCCCCGACGAGAAAAAAGACGACCTGCGGTCTTTTTTCTCATTGAGAATCTCGTCGGCCTGTTTCTCGATGAGAAACCCGAGCGTGTGTACACTTACCTGTCACCGTGGAAACCCACGCATGCTCGAAATGACTTTGACGCATGCGCGGTATCTTCCTAGGCATAGGGTGTAGCAAGATGGCGGCGACGGCATCGATTGTGACGAGCGCACGCTCGTCGTAGTCGATGACGTCACCGCGTTCGTTCCATTCAAAAGAACGGCGGTTCTTTTGAATCGTACGTGTGTACACTCGGCCAGGACAAGTTTCTTGTCAAGATTCTCATCAGGAAAAACAACGTTTTTTTCCTGACGAGAATCTCAGCCGTGTGTACGAGGCCTTAGAGTCTGCAAAAGACTTGACTGGGGCGGAGGTTCACCTTCCAGCAGGACAACGACCCTAAACATACAGCCAGAGCTACAATGGAATGGTTTAGATTAACCACTTAACGACCGCCCACCGCCGATTTACGTCGGCAGAATGGCACGGACAGGCAGAATCACGTAGATCTACGTGATCGCCTTTGTGCAGTTGGGGGGTCCATCCGGACCCCCCTTCACTGCAGTGAGTGGCTGTTAAGTGTTCGGGAGCGATCAGGCATGAGGGGGGGGGCCGCTCGATTCCGCCCCCCCCTCGCGATCGCTCCCGGCCAATGAAAATGCTTCCTCCGCCATGTGATGTAAACAAGGCTGGAGGAAGTGATGTCATCTCCCTCGCCGCGGTCTTTTCGTTCCCGGCGCCGAGCAGAGAAGAAGCAGGTTAGTGCACCAACAGTCCACTGACACGTAGGTACACATAGGCACACAAATCACCCCCAGTCACCCCCAGGTCACCCCAAAGCCCCCAATCACAGTGTCACTGATTGCAGTGATCATTTATTTTACTGATCACTGCATTTAGTGTCATCTGTGATTGTAAAAAGTTGCAGGGCAGTTAGGATTAGGCCCCTTTAGGTCCAGGGTAGCCCCCTAACCCCCCCTAATAAAGGTTTAACCCCTTGATCACCCCCCAGGTAACCCTTTCACCCCCTAACTTCAGCGTCACTAAGCGATTGTTTTTCCGATCGCTGTATTCGTGTCGCTGGTGTTTTAGATAGGCAGTTATTTTTTTTTAGGTTCGCCGCAGGTTTTTATTAGTGTCAGGTACCCCCATATATTATTTTAACCCCCTGATTGCCCCTAGAGTTAACCCTTTCACCAGTGATCGCCGTATAAGCGTCACTGGTTAGCCAGTAAGTTATTTAGGTTACCCGTCAGGTTTTTATATAGTGTCAGGTACCCCCATATTTAACCTAATAAAGGTTTTAACCCCCTGATTGCCCCAAGTTAACCCTTTCACCAGTGATCACCATATAAAGGTTACGGGTGACGCTGGTTGATTAGTTTGCTTTTTATAGCATCAGGGCACCCGCCGTATATAACCCAATAAAGGTTTAACCCCCCTGATCGCCCGGCGGGTGAGATCAATTAGGTTTTAGCGCCAGAGAGGGTCTGCGTCGCCCCAGGCAGTGTTAGGTTAGTGACAGTAACGCTAACACCCACGCGCAAAGCATACACCCCCCTTAGTGGTATAGTATCTGATCAGATCTATACTAGCATCCCCAGCGGTTTAGGGTTCCCAAAAACGCAGTGTTAGCGGGATCAGCCCAGATACCTGCGTTTAGCCCCTCCGCCCAGCCCAGCCCAGCCCAGCCCACCCAAGTGCAGTATCGATCGATCACTGTCACTTACCAAACACAACACACATAACTGCAGCGTTCGCAGTGCTTGGTTTTTGGGGCCCTGTACGCGGCTAGGCTCCCAAAAAGTCCCACACATGTGGTATCCCCGTACTCAGGAAAAGCAGCAGAATGTATTTTGGGGTGCAATTCCACATATAACCATGGCATGTGTGAGCAATATATCATTTAGTGACAACTTTTTGTACATTTTTTTTTTCTTTTTGTCATTATTCAATCATTTGGGACAAAAAAAAAAATATTCAATGGGGTCAACATGCCTCTCAGCAAATAGCTTGGGGTGTCTACTTTCCCAAATGCTGTCATTTGGGGGGGTTTTGTGCCATCTTGGCATTTTATGGCCTTCAAAACTGTGATAGGTAGTGAGGATTGAAATCAAAAATTTATGCCCTTAGAAACCTTGAAGGCGGTGCTTGGTTTTTGGGGTCCCGTACGCGGCTAGGCTCCCAAAAAGTCCCACACATGTTGTTTCCCCGTACTCAGGAGAAGCAGCAGAATGTATTTTGGGGTGTAATTTCACATATGCCCATGGCATGTGTGAGCAATATATCATTTAGTGACAACTTTGTGCAAAAAAAAAAAAGTTTGTCATATTCCCGCAACTTGTGGCAAAATATAAAATATTCCATGGACTGAACATGCCTCTCAGTAAATAGCTTGGGGTGTCTACTTTCCAAAATGGGGTCATTTGGGGGGGTTTTGTGCTATTTTGGCATTTTATGGCCTTCGAAACTGTGATAGGTAGTGAGGAGTGAAATCAAAAATTTGCGCCCTTAGAAATCCTGAAGGCGGTGCTTGGTTTCCGGGGTCCCGTACGTGGCTAGGCTCCTAAAAAGTCCCACACATGTGGTATCCCCGTACTCAGGAGAAGCAGCAGAATGTATTTTGGGGTGCAATTCCACATATAACCATGGCATGTGTGAGCAATATATCATTTAGTGACAACTTTTTGTAATTTTTTTTTGTCATTATTCAATCACTTGGGACAAAAAAAAAAAATATTCAATGGGCTCAACATGCCTCTCAGCAATTTCCTTGGGGTGTCTACTTTCCAAAATGGGGTCATTTGGGGGGGTTTTGTACTGCCCTGCCATTTTAGCACCTCAAGAAATGAGATAGGCAGTCATAAATTTAAAGCTGTGTAAATTCCAGAAAATGTACCCTAGTTTGTAGACGCTATAACTTTTGCGCAAACCAATAAATATACGCTTATTGACATTTTTTTTTACTAAAGACATGTGGCTGAATACATTTTGGCCTAAATGTATGACTAAAATTGAGTTTATTCGATTTTTCTTATAACAAAAAGTAGAAAATATCATTTTTTTTTCAAAATTTTCGGCCTTTTTCTGTTTATATCGCAAAAAATAAAAATCGCAGAGGCAATCAAATACCATTAAAAGAAAGCTCTATTTGTGGGAAGAAAAGGACGCAAGTTTCATTTGGGTACAACATTGCATGTCCGCACAATTTACAGTTAAAGCAGCGCAGTGCCGAATCCCAAAAACAGGCCTGGTCCTAATGGCCCGAAATGGTCCGGGGCTTAAGTGGTTAAAGCATATTTATGTGTTAGAATGGCCCAGTCACAGTCCAGACCTAAATCCCATTGAGAATCTGTGGCAAGACTTGAAAATTGCTGTTCACAGACGCTCTCCATCCAATCTGACAGAGCTTGAGATATTTTGCAAAGAAGAATGGGCAAAAATGTCACTCTCTAGATGTGCAAAGCTGGTAGAGACATCCCCAAAAAGACTTGCAGCTGTAATTACAGTGAAAGGCGGTTCTACAAAGTATTGACTCAGGGGGGTACCATACAAATGCCCCCCACAATTTTCACATATTTGTAAAAAAATGTTGAAAACCATTTATTATTTTCCTTTAATTTCACAATTACGGTATGTGTCACTTTGTGTTGGTCTATCACATAAAATCCCAATAAAATAAATTTACGTTTTTGGTTGTAACATGACAAAACGTGGAAAATTTCAAGGGGTATGAATACTTTTTCAAGGCAATGTATGGACATATTGATATTTCAGCTTGGAGTAGTTTCAATGGATGCACATCTTCTCTGATATCAAAAGGAAAATGAACGCATGTCCCTATATACAGCCTTTCAGATTGTAAGTTGCACTGAAAGCGGAACGGATGTTACTTCAAAAACAGTAATTTGCCGACATTGTACAAATAAAAGCTGATCATTTTATACTGCTGACCAGTCTTTCACATTAATAATGGTCTACTGAATAGTGTTCCTTGCAAGGTGTCTTGAAGCTGCCCGTGTAATTTTCAGTGGAGCAATGTTCACATTTGCATTCAGCACTGCAGTCTCAGTAACCAGGCCCCTGGCCTCAGTTACCATGGAGACGAAAATCCCTGAAGGTGTTCAAGCCAAACAGGGCCCACCGGAGTCACACTGGGAAACGCAAAACTACACAGAAGCCCCCCTTGTATTGTTTGTCTCCCATTACATCACCAGCTTTCACCTCAAAGGGCCCGAAACACAAAAAAAAATACATGGGATTGCCTGTATAACAGCCATTCTATACACACCCGATAAAAGTTCAAAGGAAATACTGAAAAGAAATAACTGAGTCACCCCAACGGAAACAAAACATAACAAATTTATCAAGATTATGAATAATAGAAAGAGCAATATGCAGCAACTCACAGAAACCCAATGTCGTCTTTCACTGATCTGACTGCGGTAGGGTCTTGCTTGCACTGTAGGGTCTTGCCGATGCAGGGTAGGGTCTTACTTGCACTGTAGGGTCTTGCTTTAGCAGGCTAGTATTGCTTATACTGTAGGGTCTTGCCGATGCAGGGTAGGGTCTTACTTGCACTGTAGGGTCTTGCTTTAGCAGGCTAGTATTGCTTATACTGTAGGGTCTTGCTTGCACTGTAGGGTCTTGTTAATGCAGGGTAGCATCTTGTTTGCACTGCAGGGTCTTGCTTTTGCAGGGTAGGGTCTTCCTTGCACTGTAGGATCTTACTAATGTAGGGTAGGGTCTTGCTAATGTAGGGTAGGGTCTTGCTTGCACTGTAGTGTCTTGTTTAAACTGCAGGGTCTTGCTTTTGCAGGGTAGGGTCTTGCTAATGTAGGGTAGGGTCTTGCTTGCACTGTAGGGTCTTGCTTTTGCAGGGTAAGGTCTTGCTTGAACTCTAGGGTCTTGCTAATGTAGGGTAGGGTCTTGCTTGCACTGTGGGGTCTTGTTAATGCAGGTTAGCGTCTTTTTTGCACTGCAGGGTCTTGCTTTTGCAGGGTAGGGTCTTGCTTGCACTGTAGGGTCTTGTTAATGCAGGGTAGCATCTTGTTTGCCCTGCAGGGTCTTGCTTTTGCAGGGTAGGGTCTTGCTTGAACTCTAGGGTCTTGATAATGTAGGGTAGGGTCTTGCTTGCACTGTAAGGTCTTGCTAATGTAGGGTAAGGTCTTGCTTGCACTGCAGGGTCTTGCTTGCACTGTAGGGTCTTGCTAATACTTACAGGGTAGGGATTTTTCTTTCTCGTACATCACGGGACACAGAGCGACATAGTCATTACTAATGGGTTATATAGATACCGTCAGGTGCTGGCACTGGCAACTTCCAAAACCGGAAGTACCCTCCCCTATATAAGCCCCTCCCATCCGGGAGCACCTCAGTTTTTTGCCAGTGTCTAAGGTGTTGGCCAAGAAGAAACATGTGTTTTTCACTGAGCTTGCGTACAGGTTCTTTTGGGCCTCAGTAAGCTATTCCGGATCCGACCAAAAAAGCTTCATAGCTAAACGGTCGGTACCCGGGCCTTGCAAAGAAGAGCAAGGTTTTGCCTGTAATGCTTCTCTTAGGAGAGCTGGACCCTGGGATCCAGAGCTCTGGTCATACCCACGACCAAGATGTTTTCTGTGCAGGGTGCTATACAGGTCCAGGGGAGTGGAATCCTTGGGAACCCGGTCCCTGAAGGTTTGATTACAATGCCTGCCGTGATAGGTGAAGTTTGGGCTTTTGTGGACCAAACAAAGTCCTGCGGCGGGGAACAGGTAAGTGGGGGCCCCCAGGAACTTGGTTCTATTGGGGGACCCCCAAGCCTAATTTGTCTTTCTGTCTGTTACCTAATGGTATTCCCGCTAATATCTGTGCATGCCTGTAACTGCTAAAAAAAAGGTAATAATTTTTAATGGTGGTCAAGAAAATTTTTTTTATATATATATATTGTGAGGGGGTTAACTCGGTAGCGGGTGTGTGTGACCCCCTGGTTGGGCTCCCCACACAAAAACAGGGCCAGCAGACGGAGGTTGTGGTTTTCAAAATCAAAAGGTGCGGTTTATTTCTCTATGTACAGTGACAAAAACACAGCAAAGCCAAAAAGAAACATAAACAAAATAAATCCTGGTCAGTTTGACCTCTGACTAAACATGCAGGTTTCCTAAACTAACAACTGGGATCAGCCTGGTGCTGTCCTAGTCCCTAAGTCCCTGGTTGAGTAAAAGTCCAAACAAATAGCCACACAGGCTTTGCCTCACCGCACAGGGGTTCACTCTCCCTAGACAGTCCACACAGGTCTGGGTCCAGGCATGAGCTAACATCTAATGAAGCTGGGAGTTTTTATAAAGGCCTTAAATGAGCTGACAAGCTTCAGCTGGTCTCATCAACTCCCTGCCTGCACGACGCCCAGCCCTCTCTCTAGAGGTATGAGTCATCCATGAGCCCACTAGCCTCAGCTGGGCTTCATCAACTCCCTAGTTGTATAAGTCGGCATAAAGCCTGAATCTGGGAGAAATATATCTACCCCCCTGGATGCAACCAGGTGACTTTACCTTCCTGCTGTCACAATATATATATAATATATTAGACTGCGGTACCTGTGTTTGTCCACTAGAGGCCGCTGTGGAACGTTTGTCATGTGGACTAGTTTCTTCTCATCAGAGCGAGTCCAGGCAGATGGTGAGTTCTCTTATGGGAAACTGCTTCCTCTGCCATGTTGCAATGCTCGTCCATCCCCCGGCCTGCGGCAAAGGGGCCCTGGCTCTTGTCCCTGGTTTCCATTTTCGAAATTAGCGCCGAAGGCGCACGTGGCCGCGCGCGCCTCTATATATAGAGGTGAGCCGGGAAAGGGGGGCGGAGCCTGGGGGATGACGCTCTGTGCGCGCCGCAGCGCTTCTGCGCATGTGCGAGCGTCCCAGCATGTTAAAAACCACAATTTTGTGTGGTGAGCTGGCTATGAAGTACAGAGACAGAGCTGGCAACATTTAAAGAAGGCATACAGCAAGCGGTTGATACAGGCATCCCCTAGAAAGGCACATTAGTAGACACCAACTGTTTCTTATAGCAGCATTTATGCTAGACTATTGTCAGTAACTGGTGTATTTCGGCTGGAATACCTCAGCTTTGTGGCTTAGGAATATGCCGTCTAAAAACTCCGGGACTAGAAATTCCAGGAGGAATAGGGGGTCTCCATCGGGCTCTGAGGATCTTGGGCATGCTTTGGCTGCACCAGTCTCCCCTGAAGAATCAGAGGTTAGTGACCGTAGAGCACCCTCAGGAGTACCTGGTACTGTGGCTGTCCTCAGTTCACCTGCTCCTGTGTATGTAACAGAGGAGGTTTTTTCCTCAGCTCTGGGAGGGCTGGAAGAGAGATTGTCAGCATTGATCGCGGCTTCCCTGTCACAGGAGAAAAGCACCCGATCTCCGTCTCCTCCCTCAGAGTGCCTGTTAACAGAGCAACAGTCCCATACAGGGATCGACCTACCTGAAGGGGATCAGGATGAGGTTGATTCGGTTGTAGAGGAATCAACAGTGGAAGAGCCGTTCTTAGCATCACATGCTGAAAGTTTATGGGTTCAGTCCCTGACTAATATGGTCCGATCAGCATTTAAAATGCCACTTGCGGAGCCATCATCCACTTCTGTCTCCTCGTTGGGGTCGCTAAAAGCTCCCCAGACTGTTTGTTCCTTTCCGATCCATCCTTTACTGGAAGGGTTCATTTACCAGGATTGGGAGCATCCTGACAAAATATTTACTCCCCCCCAAGAGATTTCCGGTGGTCTATCCCATGGAGGATAAGTTCATCAGAAAATGGAGGGTCCCTACAGTGGACGCAGCCATCTCTTGTGTGAATAAATCACTGACATGTCCGGTGGATAATGTCCAAATGTTCAAGGACCCAATAGATAAAAAATTGGAGTCCTTATTAAAATCTGCTTTCTCTACAGCAGGATTGGTGACACAACCAGCAGTGGCAGCTATTGGGGTCTGCCAAGCAGTGAAGGATCAGTTGAAACAGGTCTTAAGGGACTTGCCAGATCAGCAGGCTCTTGCCCTAGCTGATCTACCTAGAGCCTTATGCTTTGCGGTGGACGCTATAAAGGATCCAATCCATCAGGCCTCCCGCCTTACGCTGTCTGTGGTACATATGCGCAGGCTTCTATGGCTCAAAAACTGGTCTGCTGAAGCTCCCTGTAAAAAATTGCTGGTCAGCTTCCCATTTCATGGTGAACGCTTATTCGGGGAAGACCTGGACAAATATATCCAGAGAATTTCCAGCGGTAAAAGTACACTTTTGCCGGTTAAAAACAGAGTTAGAGGTCCCTCTTTTAAGAGGCCTGCTTCTCCAGTCCCTAGGACATCGGCTGTGAAACAGTTCCGACGGCCTCCTCGGTCAAATCCCGGAGGTAAAAATCAGGGACAATTGCAGGGTAACAAGAAGCCCTGGAGCAGGAGAGGTACAAAACCTTCCCCAAAGTCAAATGCATGAAGGGTTGCCCCCACCCAATCGGGTGGGGGGGAAGACTTCAGTTGTTCACAGAGACCTGGCGGGACACGATCCGAGACAGATGGGTGCTCTCCGCAGTAAATCTGGGATACAAATTGGAGTTAAAAAACTCCCCTCCTTCCCGCTTTATAAGGTCAAACGTGCCAAGGGATCCCCAGAAGAGAGGATCCCTCCTGTTGGCACTAGAACAATTATTGCTCCAAGCAGTAATTATAGAGGTTCCCCTGGAAGAATGGGGGTTCGGGTTTTACTCAAACCTCTTTACAGTCCCGAAGCCAAACGGGGACGTGAGGCCCATATTAAATCTAAAAGGGCTAAACAAATTCCTACATATCAGGACTTTCCGGATGGAGTCGATCCGATCGGTAGCCACTGCCCTACAAGGGGAGGAATGGTTAGCCTTGATCGACATCAAAGATGCTTATTTGCACATTCCCATCTTTCCAGCCCACCAAAAATTTCTACGCTTTGCGGTAGAAGGGCGCCATTTTCAGTTCAGAGCCTTACCCTTCGGTCTGGTCACAGCACCAAGAGTGTTCACAAAAATTCTGGCCCCATTATTGGCCAATCTAAGAACACGAGGTGTAACGATAATGGCATAGCTAGACGACTTGTTGCTGATAGACCACTCAGTGGAAAAACTAGAAGTGGTTGTTCACGAGACAATCAAGTATCTGGAATATCACGGTTGGATTATCAACCGAGACAAGTCAGCCCTAAAACCAGTCAAAAGTCTGGAATACTTGGGGCTAAGGCTGGATTCAGACCAGAGAAAAATTTTCTTGCCTCAAGAAAAGGGGTCGTCTTTGAGAGATTTGATCCACTTAGTGGGTTCAAAAAGACAGCCATCCATACGCCTGTGCATGAGGCTGCTGGGAAAAATGGTGGCATCATTCGAAGCAGTACCCTACGGTCAATTCCATTCAAGGAAGTTGCAAAGGGCCATACTGTCAGCCTGGAACAAAAAAGTTCAGGCTCTGGACTTACCAATGTCCTTGTCCCCTTCCGTTCGCAAGAGCCTCCGCTGGTGGTTGGTTCCCCAGAATCTGGAAAGAGGGAAATCCTTCAGTCCGATTTCCTGGAAGGTGGTCACTACAGATGCCAGCCTTATAGGCTGGGGAGCAGTACTGGAGCAATGGTCTCTCCAGGGCAGATGGTCGGATGCGGAAAAGGCCCTGCCCATCAATCTCTTAGAGATACGAGCAGCTCGGTATGCCCTAGTAGCATGGACATCCAAACTCCAAGGGTCCCCTGTCAGAATTCAATCAGACAATGCCACAGCAGTGGCATATATCAATCGTCAGGGGGGCACCAGGAGTCGTGCAGCCCAAAGGGAAGTAAATTACATCCTGAGATGGGCAGAAAGATATGTCCCAGCCATATCTGCGGTATTCATTCCAGGAGTGGAGAATTGGAAGGCGGACTTTCTAAGTCGCCAACAATTATGCCCAGGGGAATGGTCCCTTCATCCCGAGGTTTTCCGGACAATATGTCAGCGGTGGGGAACACCGGATGTAGATCTGCTAGCATCCAGATTCAACACAAAAGTGGACAGGTTTGTCTCTTGGACAAGGGATCCCCTAGCTTGCGGCTCGGATGCCCTAGTGTTCCCTTGGGATCAGTTCAAGCTGATATATGCATTCCCACCGCCACAATTGTTACCTCGATTACTCCGCAGAATCAGGGTAGAAAAGAAACCAGTGATTCTGGTGGCTCCAGCGTGGCCCCGAAGAGCATGGTACGCAGAGATTGTAAAAATGTCTGTGGGGAGTCCTTGGACCCTCCCACATCGTCCGGACCTGCTTTCGCAAGGACCGATATACCACCCTTCCTTACCAGCCCTAGGTTTGACGGCCTGGCTATTGAAGCCCACATTCTAAAAAAGAGAGGGCTCTCTAATGCTGTGGTATCTACCATGATCAATGCCAGGAAGCCGGTATCCAGGCAGATCTATTATAGAATCTGGAAGGCGGACATCGCCTGGTGTGAGGCCAAGAAATGGCATCCACGTAAATACGTAATAGGTAGGATTCTGGACTTCCTACAATGGGCTGTAGATAGGAAGCTTGCCTTGAGTACTATCAAGGGTCAGATTTCGGCCTTGTCAATATTTTTTCAAAGGCCCTTGGCTTCGCATTCACTAGTCAAAGCCTTTATACAAGGAGTGATGAGTGAGTATTAGTCCTCCGGTTAATATTCCCATATGTCCATGGGATCTAAACTTGGTTCTGTCGGTTTTACAGAAACAACCATTTGAACCATTACAGCATATTTCCTTGGTGCTTCTCACCAGGAAATTGATTTTTCTAGTAGCCATTTGTTCGGCTAAAAGAGTGTCGGAATTAGCAGCTATGTCCTGTAAAGAGCCATATCTGGTTATCCATAAGGACAGAGTAGTATTACGTCCTCAGCCAGCCTTTCTTCCTAAGGTGGTATCGAGGTTTCATTTGAACCAAGATGTGGTTCTTCCTTTTTTCCCCAAACCTACTTCGGTAGAGGAAAAGTTATTGCATTCTTTGGATGTAGTAAGAGCAGTTAAAGCTTATCTAAAAGCCACTGCTCAGATTCGCAGAACGGATACTTTGTTTATTCTGCCGGAAGGCCCCAGAAAGGGTCAGGCAGCGTCAAAATCTACTTTAGCCAGGTGGATTCGACAGGTCATAATGCAAGCCTATGGCTTGAGAAGGAGACCGCCTCCGTTCAAAGTTAGGGCGCACTCCACGAGAGCAGTTGGAACTTCATGGGCAGTGCATCACCAGGCCTCCCTGGCTCAAATCTGTAAGGCCGCAACATGGTCTTCAGTTCACACGTTTACTAGGTTCTACCAGGTGGACGTTAGAAGTCAGGAGGATGTCGCCTTTGGGCGCAGTGTGTTGCAGGCCGCAAAAGATCCTCATGTCTGATAGCGCTCAGCTTATATATGGTGTATCCCCCCCCTCATTTGGCATTGCTTTAGGACATCCCATTAGTAATGACTATGTCGCTCTGTGTCCCGTGATGTACGAGAAAGAAAATAGGATTTTTATAACAGCTTACCTGTAAAATCCTTTTCTTGGAGTACATCACGGGACACAGAGCTCCCGCCCCTCTTTGGGGACACTTATTGCTTTGCTACAAAACTGAGGTGCTCCCGGATGGGAGGGGCTTATATAGGGGAGGGTACTTCCGGTTTTGGAAGTTGCCAGTGCCAGCACCTGACGGTATCTATATAACCCATTAGTAATGACTATGTCGCTCTGTGTCCCGTGATGTACTCCAAGAAAAGGATTTTACAGGTAAGCTGTTATAAAAATCCTATTGTTTGCACTCTAAGAACTTGCTGATGCAGGTTTGGGTCTTACTTTCACTGCAGGGTCTTGCTATTGCAGGGTAGGGTCTTGCTTGCACTGCAGGGTCTTGCAAATGTAGGGTAGGGTCTTGCTTTCACTCTAGGGTGTTGCTAATATAGGGTAGGGTATTTTCACTGTAGGGTCTTTTCACTGTAGGGTCTTGCTAATGTAGGGTAAAGTCTTTCTTGCACTGTAGGGTCTTGCTAATGTAGGGTAGGGTCTTGCTTGCAGTGTAGGGTCTTGCTAATGTAGGGTAGAGTCTTGCTTGCACTGTATTGTCTTGCTAATGCAGGGTAAAGTCTTTCTCACACTGTAGGGTCCTGCTAATAGAGGGTAGGGTCTTGTTTTCACTGTAAGGTCTTGCTAATGCGGGGTAGGGTTTTGCTTCCACTTCAGGGTGGGGTCTTGTTTGCACTGTAGGATCTTGCTAATGTACTGTAGGGTAGGGTCTTGTTTACACTGTAGGGTCTTGCTAATGTAGGGTAGGGTCTTGTTTACACTGTAGGGTCTTGCTAATGTAGGGTAGGGTCTTGTTTACACTGTAGGGTCTTGCTAATCACAGGATCGGCTCTGTGATGTCACCTGACAGCGGACCTCAGCCTGCTGTCTGCTGAGAACGAACTACACTCCTGTGATCCACAGGAGAAGTACAGCCAAACAAGCTTTGGCTGTACTTCTCCTTTAAATCACAAACAAAGGATAGTTATTGGTGGATCATGATAGGATTGTATCTGAAAATCTGTCACCGGCAGTTCTACTCAGGGAAGAAGAGATGCCGATTTATTTCCTACATTGAAACACAACAATACAACACTGTTCCTGGAAAGCAGTGATGGGTGCTGGTCACCATAAGATCTATACAATTCTCTCTGTATAGTTATTCATCAGCAGAAAAGAAACACACACATACGGGACTTGTTAAGTTTACTCTCTTCTTCTCTATACATCTCTATATATCTGGGTATTATAAACACATACACAGGATGAGATTTTGTATGGAATTAATGCGATTTGACACAAATAGTAACAATAGAAAGAAGTTTTCCATGACAAACATTTTTGCAAGCAGTGGAAACGAGAGATATCTATCAATATTATTTTCCCACAGGATGTAAAATTATTGTTTGAGATATTATCAATGTGGTCATGTGCTGATTGTATGTATACACATTGAGTATCTATAATATATATATTATATATATATTAGGGCTGTGGAAATTAACTATTAATTCCTCGATTAATCGATTAATTGTTTTGATCGATCAAAATTCTTTTGATCAATCAAAAGTCTTCAGGGAGATCCGGTGATGTCACGGACACCGGCGGGGCTTGCCGTGTCCATCTGAAGGGCTCCTTTGCTGTGCCTTCATATCTGCATTCCGGCGGGACCTTACTATCTGCCACACGCAAGGGCTGTTACACTTCCCTCTATCACTTCCCTCTATCAACCTGGAATTCTACAGCCATCCACTGGGAGTTGTGATAGTTTCCTTCACGGGACATCTACATGCCGACGGACTGATGTTAGCCCCTCCTCATCTGGATTCAGCAGTGGTATCGTTGTACACATTTTTATACCAGTATCATACTTAACTACATGTTTTTATGACTGCTTTTGCTACCGTTTGGTATTACTCGCACCATTTTTACAGTTTATGTAGCTACATCGATTTTATCTCCAGTGCAATATTTATTTTGTTATCTACTTGAAGACTATAAAAGTTTTAATGCTATTCCCATCGAGCGCTGCCTTTGTGTGTTTTTTGTATCCTGCTATCCATTTTTCCAGTGGTTGGTAGCTGCACTGGGAATCAGCCTGCAAGGAGATCAGCTAAAAGTAGTCGGATCTGTATGTGCGTTATAATTAATCAAAATTAGTCGATTAATCGATTTTAAAAAAAAACAATTAATCGAACAGGAAAATTTTAATCAGTAACAGCCCTAATATATATATATATATATATATATATATATATATATATATATTGTGACAGCAGGAAGGTAAAGTCACCTGGTTGCATCCAGGGGGGTAGATATATTTCGCCCAGATTCAGGCTTTACGCCGATTTATACAGCTAGGTGGAGAGTTGTATAAGCCCAGCTGAGACTAGTGGGCTCATGGATGACTCATACCTCTAGGGAGAGGGCTGGGCGTCGTGCAGACAGGGAGTTGATGAGGCCAGCTGAAGCTTGTCAGCTCATTTAGGCCTCTATAAAAAACTCCCAGATTCATTAGATGTTAGCTCATGCCTGGAAGCAGACCTGTGTGGACTGTCTAGGGAGAGTGAACCCCTGTGCGGTGAGAGAAAGCCTGTGTGGCTATATTTTGCTTGGACATTTAAAACCAGGGACTAGGACAGCACTAGGCTGATCCCAGTTGTTAGTTAGGAAACCTGTATGTTTAGTCAGAGGTCAAGTTGACCAGGATTTATTTTGTTTGTTTTTTTTGCTTTGCTGTGTTTTTGTCACTGTAAATAGAAAATAAACGGCACCTTTTTGATTTTGAAAACCACAACCTCCGTCTGCTGGGCCTGTTTTTTTGTGGGGAGCCCATCCCGGGGGTCACACACACCCGCTGCCGAGCTAACCCCCTCACAGTTGGTGGAGAACCAGTGGCAGTTTTTTTTTAAGCCAGCATGGAGGAGATACTGAAGCAGCTGGCTCTAGCAAATGCCAATCAACAGCAGACAAATGCAGGTTTGCAAAAGAGCCTTGCAGCTCATCAACAGAGCCTTGCAGCTCAACAACAGAACTTCGCAGCCCAGCAGCAAGCTCATCAACAGAGCCTTGCAGCCCAGCAGCAAGCTCACCAACAGAGTCTGGAAGCTCAGCAACAAGCCCAGCAGCAATCTGAGGCCCGCTTCATAGACCTGTTACAGAAGCAAGAGCAGAGACTACAACAAATGGAAGCAGTAATGCAGCAACGTCCGCAGACCAGTGAGGAAAGCCGTCCCACTAATACCGCGTCCTTTGGGGTGAGTCGTTTATTGACAAAAATGACTGGAGAGGATGATCCAGAGGTATTTTTGACCACGTTTGAAAGGACTGCTGAAAGAGAAAAGTGGCCTGAGGAGCAGTGGGCTGGACTGGTGGCTCCTCTGTTAACGGGTGAATCGCAGAAAGCTTACTATGACCTAGAGCCTGACCAAGCAAAAGACTATGTGATGCTAAAAGCTGAAATATTGGCAAGGCTGGGTGTCACCCTGGCTGTCCGGGCTCAGCGTGTGCATAACTGGACTTTCCAGCTTGGAAAACCCCCCAGGTCTCAAATGTATGATCTCATTCACCTGAGCAGAAAGTGGCTACAGCCAGAGACTTTGTCCGCACCAAAGATTGTGGAACGTGTTGTAATGGTAGAAATGTTGTGGTATTGCTGGATTCAGGTAGCCTTGTGACCCTGATAAAGGCTGAATTAGTTAAAACAGAGGTCTCTGGGAATAGCAAGGTAGCTGTTATTTGTGTGCATGGGGACACCCGAGAGTATCCAGTGACTACAGTGTGTTTCGAGACCCCCAAAGGTACCCTTTCTCATCCAGTGGGCTTAGTGTCTCAGTTACCGCATGACGCCATTGTGGGAAGGGATTTTCCGAAGTTCTGGGAACTGTGGGATGATCCTGAGCCCCCCACTGGTGCCCCTATGTACCAGGAATATGATAGCCAGAACTCCTCTGAGAGTGGTGAGGACTCTCCCGAATTTCCCTTGTCAGTATTGGCAGGGGAGACTCAAGAAACTGGAGAGGAGCCCACCTCCTCAGACGAAAACCTACCGTCTGTGGAGTTTTCTGATCTTGAGGTTCACAGGGAAAACTTTGCCACAGAACAGTTGAAAGACCCCGCCCTAATAAAGGCACGGGAAAACGTAGTGAAAATAGATGGCGAGTTAGTGAACCCAGATAATACCTGCACTTACCCATACTTCAGCGTAGAGAAGGACCTACTGTATCGGGTGGCAAAAAGGGCAGAAGAAACCGTTGAGCAGCTTGTGGTGCCCAAACCTTACAGGAAGTTGGTGTTGGAGTTGGCCCATGGGCACATTCTTGGAGGTCATCTGGGGACAGAGAAAACCCGAGAGAGGGTATTACAGAGATTCTATTGGCCTGGGGTGATGAAGGACATAGAAGATTATTGTTCCTCCTGCCCTGTGTGTCAGAGGTCGGCCCCGATGCCACACTTCCGTAGCCCGCTGGTCCCTCTACCCATCATTGAGGTCCCGTTTGAGAGAATCGCAATGGATTTGGTAGGTCCTATAATCAAGTCCGCTAGGGGGCACCAGTACATATTGGTTATAATGGACTATGCCACCCGTTATCCAGAAGCGATCCCTCTCAGAAATACCTCGGCCAAAACCATAGCCAAAGAGCTATCTCTTGTTTTTAGCCGGGTGGGTATTTGTAAAGAACTGCTTACGGACCAAGGTACACCCTTTATGTCCCGGGTTATGAAGGAGCTGTGTAAATTGTTCAAAGTGACGCAATTACGTACATCTGTGTATCACCCCCAAACCGATGGGCTGGTTGAAAGATTCAACAAAACCCTAAAACAAATGTTGAAGAAAGTGGTGGATAGGGATGGAAAGGATTGGGACTGTCTACTTCCTTATTTGATGTTTGCTATTAGGGAGGTGCCCCAATCCTCTACGGGATTCTCCCCCTTTGAGTTACTGTATGGGAGACACCCAAGAGGGCTGTTGGATATTGCCAAGGAAACTTGGGAAAGTGAGAGTTCTCCCCACAGGAGTGTGATTGAGCATGTCGCCCTGATGCAAGATCGAATTGCACAGGTAATGCCCATCGTGAAGGAACATTTGGCCCAAGCGCAGTTGGCACAGCAGAGAGTGTACAACCGTGGAGCCAAGACCCGTACCTTTTCCCCGGGGGATAGGATATTGGTACTTGTCCCTACGGTTGAAAGTAAATTCCTTGCCAAATGGCAAGGCCCCTACGAGATAATGGAAAAAGTGAGCGAAGTGAATTACAAGGTCAGACAACCAGGAAGGCGAAAGCCCGAACAGATCTATCACGTTAATCTGTTGAAAGCCTGGAGGGATAGAGAGTCCCTAGTCGCAGACACTTGGTCACCAGCTCAAACTGGTTGCGTGATTCCTGAGGTTGGAATCGCAGCCACCTTGTCACAACCCCAACAACAGGAGGTTAAGGAGTTTGTGCTTCGCAACAAGGAGGTATTCTCTGAGCTGCCGGGACAAACATCTGGGGTAGAGCATGACATTATTACCCCGCCCGGTGAAAGGGTGAAGTTAAAACCCTATCGGATCCCAGAGGCCCGACGGGAGGCAATACGGGAGGAAGTACAGAAAATGCTGAACTTAGGGGTGATAGAGGAGTCCCAAAGTGATTGGTCTAGTCCCATTGTGTTGGTGCCTAAACCGGATGGGAGCTGGCGATTTTGTAACGATTTTCGTCAGTTGAACAAAGTTACAAAATTTGACACCTACCCCATGCCACGTATAGATGAGTTGATCGACCGGCTGGGAACAGCCCGATACATGACGACTCTTGACCTCACAAAAGGGTATTGGCAAATCCCCCTGGCCAAGTCAGCCAAAGAGAAAACCGCATTTGTAACCCCAGACGGGGCGTTCCAATATAAAAGAATGCCGTTCGGGTTACAGAATGCGCCGGCCACATTCCAGCGGAAAATGGACCAGATGCTGAGGCCCCATCGGAAGTATGCTGCGGCTTACCTGGATGACGTAATTGTCCATAGCACAGATTGGGCCTCACATCTGCCAAAAGTGCAAGCAGTCCTGGACTCTGTTCGGGAAGCAGGGTTTACGGCTAACCCCAAGAAGTGTACCATTGGGCAGGAGGAGGCCAAATATCTTGGGTACACCATTGGGAGGGGAGTAATAAAACCCCAACTCAACAAAGTCGAGGCCATCCAGAGTTGGCCACGTCCCAACAGCAAGAAGCAGGTACGAGCCTTTCTGGGAATCGCTGGGTATTATCGGCGATTCATTCCCCACTTTGCTTCTAAGGCTGTGCCCCTAACCAACCTGACGAAGGGGAAAGGGTCGGTCATGATTAAATGGACCCCCGAGGCTGAGGCAGCATTCCAATTCTTGAAACAAGCCTTATGTAGCCAGCCAGTGTTGTACTCACCCGACTTCTCTAGAGACTTTGTCGTACAAAGTGATGCGTCAGATGTGGGGTTAGGAGCAGTATTGTCCCAGGTCTGGAACGGGGAAGAGCACCCAGTCATTTACCTCAGCAGGAAGTTGAAGTCCCATGAGGTAAATTACGCCACCGTTGAAAAGGAGTGTTTAGCGGTGAAGTGGGCTCTAGATTCCCTTCGGTACTACCTGCTAGGTAGGCACTTTGACATGGTTACGGATCACGCTCCGTTAAAGTGGATGGCTCAAAACAAGGAAACAAATAGAAGAGTGAATAGGTGGTTCCTGGCCCTCCAGGAATTCAACTTCACAGTAAAGCATCGCCCTGGCGTTCAAATGGGGAATGTGGATGCTTTGTCTCGAGTACATGAATGCCTGATTGCTGGTGTTCCAACCCCGAGGTTAAAACAAGAGGGGGGGGTATGTGACAGCAGGAAGGTAAAGTCACCTGGTTGCATCCAGGGGGGTAGATATATTTCGCCCAGATTCAGGCTTTACGCCGATTTATACAGCTAGGTGGAGAGTTGTATAAGCCCAGCTGAGACTAGTGGGCTCATTGATGACTCATACCTCTAGGGAGAGGGCTGGGCGTCGTGCAGACAGGGAGTTGATGAGGCCAGCTGAAGCTTGTCAGCTCATTTAGGCCTCTATAAAAAACTCCCAGATTCATTAGATGTTAGCTCATGCCTGGAAGCAGACCTGTGTGGACTGTCTAGGGAGAGTGAACCCCTGTGCGGTGAGAGAAAGCCTGTGTGGCTATATTTTGCTTGGACATTTAAAACCAGGGACTAGGACAGCACTAGGCTGATCCCAGTTGTTAGTTAGGAAACCTGTATGTTTAGTCAGAGGTCAAGTTGACCAGGATTTATTTTGTTTGTTTTTTTTGCTTTGCTGTGTTTTTGTCACTGTAAATAGAAAATAAACGGCACCTTTTTGATTTTGAAAACCACAACCTCCGTCTGCTGGGCCTGTTTTTTTGTGGGGAGCCCATCCCGGGGGTCACACACACCCGCTGCCGAGCTAACCCCCTCACAATATATATATATATATATATATATATATATATATATTAATTAAAGGGCAATGATGACAATAAACATTCATGTGAAAAATGAAGTAGACCCCATGGAAACTTGACTTTTCAACATATTTGAACAGGAAAACAGTTAATCTTCGCTCACAGTCCCTACGGATAACATATATACTGGAATAATAGAAGAACAATTTTCCTTTTCAATCATTTTTATTTTTTCACAATAAAGTTTATTGTATAGGTAGGGAAAAAGAATGAAATACAAAGTACAGTAGGGTATTAAAAATACAGAATATGCAAATGTAGCACACGGACCTTTTTCCCTACCTTTGGCTCAGTTGCAGGAAAAAGGCACAGCGTACTATATGCCCGTACCCTCCTAGATGAGGAGGTTAATCGGTGTTATGTATTTGGGTCCCACAGCTAGGTTCTTCCATCAGTTGGTTCTCATCTCCTAGGATATAGGGACAAGTCTCTGTTTTCCCCCAAAGTAATTCCAATGTCCACACCACTCTAAACTCCAACGTTGAGTTTATTTTGTCAATGTTCAGCAGATAGGAAAGGGTGGATGAGAGACAGGACAGCAAGGTTTTGGGAGGTAGGTCCAGGCACATGTAGATATTACAATCGCCACTCTATCCTAGAGTAGGTTTAGCTCACCCGGATAGTCTCCTTTAAAGTGGATCCTAGCAGCCGAAGTGATGCTCGGACGTTTAATCAGTTTCTTTTTCTAGATACGATCGGGAGACTCTCTGCCACAGAATCTATCAGACCCCAAACTTCTCAGCTTTTGGTACATAAGGACAGATGCCAGCAGCAGCACATTACTAGGCCCTTGGAGAATAGATGAATCCCTCCAGAAAGTTACCGGGCCCCTTCCTTCACCGTGAACTCTCACCGGTCCATCAGAAAGGTCCTCCCCCGGCCTCCTCTTCTTAGAAGCGGGCTCCCTCGCGAGGGACACCCTGGGATTCCTCTTCCCAGAGGTGGGCTCTAGCTAAAGGTGCTGGGCCCAGTGTTGAAGATGCAGCCCCGGGGCTAAAGGTGCCTGGGACTGATGCACAAGTGGCCCCATGGCCTGGAGGGCCATGCGCCACGCACTTGGACTCCGACTCCTCTCCTCCTCCGAAGACCCTCTCCCAGGCGGAGTCTGCCCCTTATGTATCCTCTCCGAGCATGCACAGCAGGCCAAACACGCCCACTGTACCGCTGCCGAAAGAGGTCACCCCAAGGCACAGCACTAGTACTGATGGTTCAACCCTGACCTGTCATGGCAGTGCCACCTACAGGCCACAGGGAACTGCACACCAGTATACCACCTGGTGAAATAAAGTAGCACAACCTATAAATGAGAACGGTCTGAGCCCAACTACTATCTCAGACCAGCCCCTAAATTTGGGTATATAGCACCCCTAAATGGGGTGGGCGCTACACAAACAAATAGCAAAAGGTAAAGTATTACATCAAATATATATAACTTGTAATGAACAAATGTAATATGGCAAGACAAATTATAATTATTTGTTCTTTTCGCAAGAAATCAATATAATTGTAAATAAATATAGGTTAATCAAGTAATCAGAATTTTTAAATCATCTGTTATCAGAAACATTCAGAATCTCCTCCACGCAAACCGAAAGACAAAAACTAAAACTTCTTGGACACTCCCCACTATCCTTGGACAGACCATTACCCCAAGCACCAAAGTCAAAAGTCTCGGAGTCATCTTTGACTCGGAAATGTAGATGGATGCACAAATAGGATCAGTAGTCAGCGGATCTCACCATCTCCTCCGCCTGCTGCGTAGACTCATCCCCTTCATCCCGGAAGACGACACAGCAGTAGTAGTTGGAACAATTATCCACCCGCGACTCGACTACGCAAACGCCCTCTACCTCGGACTACCCAAATACCAGATTTTGCGCCTACAAGTCGTCCAGAACACGGCTGCCAGGCTGGTAACGGGAAAAAAACCTTGGGAATCCATCACCCCATTACTGAGGACCCTTCATTGGCTAACCGTAAAGGATTGGATCACATTCAAGACCCTCTGCCTCACCCACAAGTGCACACAAGGAAATGCTCCTCAATATCTATGCAAGAAGATAAAACACTACACCCCCAATCGCATTCTCAGATCAACAAACCAAAACCTCCTTCACATCCCCAAGTCCCGCTACAAAACAAAGGGAGTACGAAGATTTGCAGTCCAAGGACCACGGCTATGGAACGCTCTACCCACGGATATCCGCATTAAAGAAAACCATCAGGCCTTCAGGAAAAAACTTAAGACCCACCTCTTCTGATGGATCAGGACGTCACTGGATGCAAAGCGCCTTGAGGCGATTTAGTTCGCATTTGTAGCGCTATACAAGTTATTCGCTCACTCACTCACTCAGAATGCTTGACTTATGTGATATTAGCCTTCAGAAAGTTTATGACGACTAGTAGTCATTTTTTAACAGTGGGAAATGGGTAATGAATAAGAGATAACGATTAACGAAGAAGAGTGCTATTTTATATAGTGTGGCGTGCATGGGCGTAGCATAAGGGTTTGCAGGGGTCACAATCACAACCCCGCCCCCAGCTCCAGGGGGCCCCTGCAGCCTCCTTGTCATATTATAATATCCTCCACAAAGTCCAGCTCCGATCTGCCCTAGAGCCAGACAGCCATGCTCCAATACTAGACTTCAACTTTGCCTTCCACAGTCCACACCCCTCTGTTCTCATTGGCTGGGGAGAAGCCGTGAGCCATTTCCTGAATGGAGAGAAGCACAGGGTGAGAATAGCCCAGGATGGGGAATTGTCTGTGCTGTGTGATGTCAACATTGAATGGTAACCAAGCTCAGCGAGTTAAGAGGAGAAGAGTGCCGTCCTGGAGCCACGATGGGACCGATGTCACTGGTGAGGTAAGACACTGCTCAGTAGTAATGCCGTGATGATCACACAAATTGTCTGTTGTTCCCATGGGCCATGCGGCACATATATATATCCAACAGTGAAATATCAACATTGAACCTTTTGTGGAGTGACCCACAAAAATGTAAAAATAAGTGAAAAAATATATTAGTGAAAAACCAAACTTATGCAAAACAATCACAAGTGAACGTGTGTGTTTCAATATAGTTCTCAAAGTTCAATAGCATCTGGTGTATAAAGTTCATTGATAGAAATCCAACATGGAACTTGCATCAACTGCTAACATGCTTGTGGAGGTGGATGTATCAGATGGTCAGTATAGACACATGAAATATGCAATATCACCTGGGAGTGCCTTCACCATGGGCCGATGGGGAAGAAATAAATACTCTTACCAGCCAGAGTGGACCCAGCTCACCGTACGGCGGTGGATTACTAGTGCTTATGTCCACTATATGGACCCAAGGA
This sequence comes from Rana muscosa, assembly GCA_029206835.1. Classification (NCBI taxonomy): domain Eukaryota; kingdom Metazoa; phylum Chordata; class Amphibia; order Anura; family Ranidae; genus Rana; species Rana muscosa. Next base: position 287,021,811 of record CM055124.1, read on the forward strand.
GCAGCAGGGATCTGCAGAACACCTCCTCTCTGCGCTGACAGCACCACTATTCCACGCCTCCAGGACAAGGAGGACGGACCCAGGCGTGAAGAGGTCAGATATCCACATTGAATTTGTAGCAATCATAAAAATGAAAAAAAGGGAAAATCCTCCACATAGCGTAAATCCAAATGATTGGAAATTTATTAAAAAATTATAAAAAATGTTCAAACAACTGAACATAGATAAAATCCAAATACAGAGATGAAAAAGTGTGGTATGGGCAGCTAGAGCTGGCGTTTAAACCCGACGCGTTTCATCTAAGACAGACTTCAACTGGGGTACAGTTGAAGTCTGTCTTAGACGAAACGCGTCAGTTTACACGCCAGCTCTAGCTGCTCATACCACGCTTTTTCATCTCTGTATTTGGATTTTATCTATGTTCAGTTGTTTGAAATTTTTTTATAATTTTTTAATAAATTTCCAATCATTTGGATTTACACTATGTGGAGGATTTTCCCTTTTTTCATTTTTATGATTGCTACAAATTGAATGTCGATATCTGACCTCTTCACGCATCTGCACGCACTGTCAAAGTGGTGAGTGGTAGTGTAGGGGGGGGCCAGGTCAACTTTTGTAGCGGGGCCCACAAGATTCAAGCTATGCCTCTGGTTGCATGGGCATGAATGGAGCACTGAAAAGTAATCCACAGGAATTTTTAATTTGACAAAAGACTATTATAGGTCTCCAAAAATGTACCAAGGTCTCCATCTATTATGGAATTGAGTTGTAGTTATTGAACAAAGGTAACGATAGATGTAAAGGTGCACTGTGAAAAAAGGACTTACAGCCTTGGCCTCAGAGGTATTGTCCCCTTTAGCAGAATTTGTAGACATTTTGCATAACTGCCCTTTTTTACCTTAACCACTTGCCGACCAGCCGCCATCATTATACTGTGGCAGGTTGGCACGTTTTCGCGAACCGTCGTAGCTCCTTTAAGCTTGGACAGCAGGAGCTGCGGGGGTGCCGATATGCGTGGCCGGCCACACGCGATCGCGGGCACGAGAGCCAGAACAGGGACATGTGTGTGTGTAAACACACAAATCCCGGTTCTGTGAGGAGAGGAGAGACACAGTGTGTGTTCCTACTAGCTAGGAACAACGATCTGTCATCTCCTCTAGTCCCTCACATCCCCCCACAGTTAGAACACACATTAGGGAACACAGTTAACCCCTTGATCGCCCCCTAGTGTTAACTCATTCCCTGCCAGGGACATTTACACAGTAATCAGTGCATTTTTATAGAACTGATCGCTGTATAAATGTCAATGGTCCCAAAAATGTGTCAAAAGTGTCCGATCTGTCTGCCATAATTTTGCAGTCCCGATAAAGAAAAAAAAAATAATCGCAGATCGCTGCCATTACTAGTAAAAAAAAAATATATAGTAATAAAAATGCCATAAAACTACCCCCTATTTTGTAGACGCTATAACTTTTGCGCAAACCGATCAATATACGCTTTTATTACCCAAAATATGTAGAAGAATACATATCGGCCTAAACTGATGAACACATTTTTTTTATTTTTTTTAAATTGGGGATATTTATTATAGCAAAATAGTGTTTTTTTTTTTCAAAATTATCGCTCTTTATTTTGTTTATAGCGCAAAAAAATAAAAACCGCAGAGATGATCAAATACCAACAAAAGAAAGCTCTATTTGGGGGGGAAAAAGGACGTCAGTGAATTGTCAGTGAAAGCGACGCAGTGCTGAATTGCAAAAAATTACCTGGTCATTGAGCAGCCAAATCTTCCGGGGCTGAAGTGGTTAAAGCGGAACTTTACCCATAATAACTTGATAAAAAAATAATGTTCTTTAGGAAAGTACATACATTTCACATTAAAGCGGTTGTATGGTCTTTTTTTTTAACTTTTACCTACAGGTAAGCCTATACTAAGGCTTACCTGAAGGTAAAATAAATATCTCCTAAACCTTTACGGTTTAGGAGATATTCCCCTTGCACTGCGCCGCTGACTGCAGCGGCGCATGCGCACAGGGGATTCTTGGCTGAAGGCCCGGCGGACGCCGGACCTTGCCGGAAAGAAGTATACAACCGCTTTAAGAATTATGCTACCAAAATGAGTGTGTGCTGTCAATTGCCTCCAGCATTGCTCTTATTTCTTCTTGCCATTTTGTTGAAGCCCAGAGCCCCTGAACAGCAGTAAATCATAAAGCAGAACTAAACCCATCGATTTAAGTTTAAAAAAAAAAAACTTTACATTCCTGTCAAACTGTCAAATGGCTGGTGTCACAACTGATCAATATGGCAGTTGCAGATCAAACAGAAGCAGCATCCTTGGCTGTAAAGGATAGAAGAGTCTAATTCCACTTAAGGCCGGGTTCACACATATGTACATCACGGGTTCATGCCTGGGGTCAGGTGCGTCCCTGTTCACCGGTTCAGGTGTAAATCAGGTGAGATTTTTTGCCTGAGTTCGCACCTGAAATCGGACCAGAAGACGCACAGGACCCTTTTTCAATCCGGACCGCGGCCGCCCCGGAGCTCTGTGAACCAGCTCCATTGAGAGCCGGTCACACTCGCCTGTCATGCGAATTGAATGCAGGGAAACCCACATCCAATTGGCATAGGTGTGAACCCAGCCATAAGGCTATCAGCAGATCAGCATCTATAATCTCAGCAGTGCTTAAAAATGGAGAGCAGCTGAGCATGTGCAGTGTAGGCATTTATTTTTCATGTTTTACATCTCAATACCTGCAAAATGGATCAGCGTGAAGTCATCGAGCAGGACTTAATTTTCTAACTAAAGTTCCACTTTAACCACTTTAATACCGGCCCCCTTCCTGACCAGGCCATTTTTCAGCGCTGTCACACTTTGAATGACAATTGCACGGTCATGCGACGTTGAACCCAAATTTTTCCCCGCAAATAGAGCTTTCTTTTGGTGGTATTTGATCACCTCTGCGATTTTTATTTTTTGCGCTATAGACAAAAAAAGACCGACAATTTTGGAAAAAAAACACACTATTTATTACTTTTTGCTATAATAAATATCCCAATTTAAAAAAAAAAAAATACATATTTTTTTCTAATTTTAGGCCGATACGTATTTTTCTACATATTTTTGGTATAATAAATAAAAATAAAAATCGCAATAAGCGTATATTGATTGGTTTGCGCAAAAGTTATAGTGTCTACAAAATAGGGGATAGATTTATGTCATTTTTATAATAATTTTTTTTACTAGTAATGTCGGCAATCTGTGATTTTTATTGTGACTGCGACATTGCGGTGGACAGATCGGACACTTTTGACACTATTTTGGGACCATTCACATTTATAAAGTGATCAGTGCTATAAAAATGCACTGATTATTGTATAAATGTCACTGACAGGGAAGGGGTTAACACTAGGGGGCACTGAAAAGGTTAAATGTGTGTCCTAGGGAGTGATTCTAACTGTGGGGGAAGGGGACTGACGAGGGGAGGAGACCGATCGGCGTTCCTATATACAAGTAACATACGATCAGGACGTGGATCTGTGTGATTACACACACAGATCCATGTCCCTGCTCTGTGATGAGCAATCACGGGTGCCCAGCGGACATCGCGGCCGCCAGGTACGTGCATTGGGTCCCCAGTGATGCAGCGAGCACGACCGCGCGCCGGCGTCAGGGCGCGCACGCTCTCCACAATGCCAGGAAGACAAAGACATCATGTGACGTCCGCCCGGAGGGAGGAAGGGTTCCTGCCGCAGTAATTTTACAATACGGCGGTAGGCAAGTGGTTAATGCATTGCTTGCATTAAAGTAAAAAACAAACGTTTTCAATTTCCGTGCCCCCCCCCCTCCTTGTGTGAAGGGGAAGAGAGGGGAGAATAAATCCAGCGCTGTGCATGGCTGCATCTCTCCCCCCTTCTCTTCCTCTTCACACAGCATTTGAGAAGCAGCAGGAGCCATTGGTTCCTGCTGCTGTCAATCGAATGCTAAGAAGAGGAAGTGGGGGGCGGGTCTAAGCCCCGCTGTGTAAGTCTATGGAGCGTGGCTCTAGAGACACCCAGGTCGGGAGGCAGCATGCATCGTGTCCCCATAGCAAACAGCTTGCTATGGGGACACACAAAGAAGAGGAGGAGTCAAGAGTGCCATACCACTGTACAGAGCAGGTGAGTATAAAAGGTTTGTGATTTTAATAAAAAAATTAATTCAGGCTTTAGTAACACTTTATAGTGGCTGTAAACACATACATATACCCAGTGAAGTGACTGACCTCAGGTGATACACAGGGATTAAACAAATCCTCCCACATAAGTTGTATCCGTTTATCTGCAGTCCTCCATTCTCTACATTTGTCAAAGTCCAGAATTTATAAAGCTTGTCTGAACTGTGAGAAAACAGGGGGCGGGAACTGAAATTTCACACTGCAGAGCTCAGTGAGGAGAGCTGATTGGAGGGTAGGGAAGGGACTCCCCCCCCCCCCCCCCCCCTTCACACAGCACACAGGAGCAGAGCTAAGGCTCTCAGCCACAGGCTGTGTGCTGGAGATCCCTGCCCTTTTTTCTCTTGATCTTGGGAAAACTTTTCAGAAGTGAATCGTGTAGATATGTCTTTGGACATTAAATGTGAAGATCAGCTTTAAGGATTACAAGAGAAAGTGCTCTCAGGTGTCAGTGTTGGACTATTGGGTTATGTGGTCTCAGGTTTTGGGGGGCCCCATGGCAAAATCATGCTGATAATAAAGGAATGAAGCAGCAGACAGAAATGACACTTAGTGCTCTGGATTGAGACAAGTACACACTATAGAGGAATATGCTTTGTTCGTATTTCATGTCTGAGGTTTACAACCACTTTAAAGCTGATTTTCATGTTTTAGTGAAGTTTAAATCGTTTTTTTGGACAAAGCTGAAATCAAAAATAAATTAAAGCGGTTGTATACCGCAAAACTTTTTTTTTTTTTCCAACCTGCAAGGCAAAGGCATAATGAGCTAGTATGACTAGCATACTAGCTCATTATCAATCATTTACCTTAGATTGAAGCCCCGCAGCGGTCCTCGGACACGTCCTCCGTCGCCGCCATGATACCCGGAGTGACTTCCGGGTATCGACTCTCCGGAGCGGCGATGACGTCACTCCTGCGCAAGTGTGTGGAACGGCGCGATCCCCGCGCATGTGCGAATTCCGGCAGTGTCCGACGGGCTCCCATTCAAGAGTCGCCGCGCTCAGTGCACCTGCGCCGTTATCTACGGCGCGCATGTGCAGTAGATATCGGTACAGTCTTTTTTGCAAATATCTCCAAGACCGTGTAGGTCTCGGAGATATTACAAGCACCTACAGGTAAGCCTTAATGTAGGCTTACCTGTAGGTGCATGTAATATTTTTTGGTATACAACCGCTTTAAAGTGTTAAAGTTTTTTTTTTTATTATTATTATTAAAATAATAAACATGTTATACTCACCTGCTCTGTGAAATGGCTTTGCACAGAGCAATCCCGGACCTCCTCTTCTCGGGTCCCCTGCCAGCGATCTTGGCTCCTACTCTTCCTCGTGTGCCCCCATAACAAGCCGGTTGCTGTGGGGGCACACAGTGTGTGCTCACTCCCGAGCTGTGTGCGTCTATGGAACTGCACTCCATAGACACAGAGCGAGGCTTAGCTCCGCCCCCCTTCCTCCACACTGCATTCGATTGACAGCAGCAGGAGCCAATGTGTGAAGACGACAAGAGGGGAGAATAGATACAATAGATAAAAATAATTTTTTGCATTAATGCAAAGAATGCATTAGGCGATTAGGGTGAAAAACGTTTTGGCTTTAGAACTACTTTAATATGCTGAATACTTTAAATGCATTAATTGCATACAGCAAAAATACAGCATATTTACAACTGTTCTTTAACCCTTTCGCTGCAACTAATGCCCTGTACACACGATCGGATTTCCGATGGAATAAAATCCGATGAAGCTGACTTCCATCAGACTTGCCTACACACCATCAGTCAAAAATCCAACCGTCCCAAACGCCGTGACGTAAAACACTCCGAAGAGCCGAGAAAAATTAAGTATAATGCTTCTGATCATGCGTCGACTTGATTCTGAGCATGCGTGGGTTTTTTCTCTGATGGACTTGCCCATAGACGATCGGAATTTGCGATCGTTTTTTTTTCCCCATCGTTAAAATTTAAAACATGTTCTATTCTTTTTATCCCGATGGAAAAAAGACCGATGGGGCCCACACACGATCGGTTTGTCCGATGAAAAAAGTCCATCGGTCTTTTTTCATCAGAAAAACCGATCGTGTGTACGCGGCATAAGAGTTTGCTTTCTTGTAGACATGATTTAAAGCCGCCCAATCACTTTAAACTGCTGCTAATCTAAAACAGAAACCCAGAATAATAATTAGAGGGAGCCATGCTGTGTCTGTGTCCACCCCGTCCATCAACAGCCATGAAACTCTGAACTGAGATCATATCATGTTGTCAGTTTAGATTTCAGCGATGCTCAGCAGAGTGTTTTTGGAGGGAAAGGCATGAAAAATCATTCGCAAAATGAGACAAACACGATGTACAGAAATAAGTTACTTCTTCTCATTTACAGTATCCCACAAAAGTATCTCACATTTTTGTAAATATTTTCTTCTATCTTTTCATGTGACAACACTGAAGAAATGACACTTTGCTACAATGTAAAGGTGGTGAGTGTACAGCTTGTATAACAGTGTAAATTTCCTGTCTCCTCAAAATAACTCAACACACAGCCATTAATGTCTAAACCGCTGGCAACAAAAGTGAGTACACCCCCAAGTGAAAATGTCCAAATTGGGCCCAATTAGCCATTTTCCCTCCCCGCTGTCATGTGACTCATTAGTGTTACAAGGTCTCAGGTGTGAATGGGGAACAGGCGTGTTAAATTTGGTGTTATCGCTCTCACTCTCTCATACTGGTCCCTGGAAGTTTAACATGGCACCTCATGGCAAAGAACTCTCTGAGGATCGGAAAAAAAGAATTGTTGCTCTACATAAAGATGGCCTAGGCTATAAGAAGATTGGCAAGACCCTGAAACTGAGTTGCAGCACGGTGGCCAAGACCATACAGCGGTGTAACAGGACAGGTTCCACTCAGAACAGGCCTTGCCATGGTCCACCAAAAAAGTTGAGTGCACGTGTTCAGCGTCATATCCAGAGGTTGTCTTTGGGAAACAGAGGTATGAGTGCTGCCAGCATTACTGCAGAGGTTGAAGGGGTGGGGGGTGGGGGTCAGCCTGTCAGTGCTCAGACCATACGCCGCACACTGCATCAAATTGGTCTGCATGGCTGTCGTCCCAGAAGGAAGCTTCTTCTAAAGATGATGCACAAGAAAGCCCACAAACAATTTGCTGAAGACAAGCAGACTAAGGACATGGATTAATGGAACTTGTCCTGTGGTCTGATGAGACCAAGATGAACTTATTTGGTGTCAGATGGTGTCAGGCGTGTGTGGCGGCAAACAGGTGAGGAGGACAAAGACAAGTGTGTCTTGCCTACAGTCAGGCATGGTGGTGGGAGTGTCATGGTCTGGGGCTGCATGAGTGCTGCCGGCACTGGAGAGCTACAGATCATTGAGGGAACCATGAATGCCGACATGTACTGTGACATACTGAAGCAGAACATGATCCCCTCCCTTCAGAGACTGGGCCGCAGGGCAGTATTCCAACATGATAACGACCCCAAACACACCTCCAAGACGACCACTGCCTTGCTGAAGAAGCTGACGGTAAAGGTGATGGACTGGCCAAGCATGTCTCCAGACCTAAACCCTATTGAACATCTGTGGGGAATCCTCAAACAGAAGGTGGAGGAGCGCAAGGTCTCCAACATCCACCAGCTACGTGATGTCATCATGGAGGAGTGGAAGAGGACTCCAGTGGCCGCCTGTGAAGCTCTGGCGACCTCCATGCCCAAGAGGGTTAAGGCAGTGCTGTAAAATAATGGGGGCCACACAAAATATTGACACTTTGGGCCCAATTTGGACATTTTCACTTAGGGGTGTACTCACTTTTGTTGCCAGCGGTTTAGACATTAATGGCTGTGTGTTGAGTTATTTTGAGGGGACAGGAAATTTACACTGTTATACAAGCTGTACACTCCCTACTTTACATTGTAGCAAAGTGTCATTTCTTCAGTGTTAAAGAAGTTCAGCAATTGAAGCTGTCAAATAAAAAAAAAAAGCAACCGGGATATGTTTGTCAACAACATTGCTCAGCTGCTGAAACGCTAAGATAAAAAGAAACATTGTTTCTTTTTATATCTTTCTGGTTCTTCATCTACAGATCAAAGGGATGAACTTCGATCTGAAGATAAAGTCAGTTTAAAGCAACCTGTCAAGTTAAAAAAAATATATATTTTCGTCTTTTTTTTTTTTATTAAATGTTCCTCTTTTTAACCCATTACTCTAATCAGCCTTAAAGAGGAACTAAAGTTTGCTCACAATACAGTAATTTGTAATAAAAACATTGTTGCCATTCTGAAGCTTCTCTCCAACCACTTTGCATATTATTTTATATATACTGTGATTCTGTACTTGCCAAATATGCTGCAGAAATCTCCCTCCACTGAGTCTGGCTGAATCCATTTTAACTGTGGGCAGCTGAAGCTGCCGCCTGTTCACTTCCTGGATTTACACAGACACACACCTCCAGCTCTCGTTGGCCCTTTTATGACTCATCACCCCTCCCTTCCTGGCAAACTCTCATGAGACAGAGAGAGAGAGCTGTGCATAATGTCATAAGCCTAGACTAATGACCAGACAAGAAACAGGAAGTGGACTGTATAAGGGATTTACTGGCAGAAAAAAAAAAAATGACTATCCAAAGTTAAAACAACAACAAGGGCAGAAGATTTAATAGATGGAAAGATGAAAAAATTACTAAAGTTTCGCTTTAATTAACTCCTTTTTCTCCTCCATTTAATTTATATTTTCCTGTTTTTTTTTTTCACTTCTATTTTATAAACTCTTAATAATTAAAATGTGTTTTTGTTTGCTTTGTTCGTTAATATTTTTACACCTTTAACATATCTATTTACACGTTTCGCTTTAAAAAAAAAAAAAGCGCAAAATAATAAATAAATGAAAAATGTAATTTGTAAATAACTTTTAAATGCTTTTTTTTTTTTTAGTACCCGCCGATACCAAATTACCGATTCCTAACCCAACTGTTTTGTTTACACTTCAGCTGTCAGCAATGGCACATTGCTGACAGCTGAAGTGTAAACAAAACAGTTGGGTTAGGAATCGGTAATTGGTATCGGCGGGTACTAAAAAAAAAAAAAAAAAAAGAAAAAAATGTATCAGTACTTGTAAAAAAAATGGTATTGGGGCATCCCTAAAACTGATGGCATCTAATGTGCCATTTTTTTTCTATTTATTTTTTTTGCACAGCTGCCATGTACTCGATTTCAGAGATATACACAGACAACCTGTTGCTTATCCATCTCAATTTATAAAAAATATAAACTGCAATATAATTCTATTATATATATATATTATACATATATACATACACACACACATATTACACACACACACATTATATATATATATATATATATATATATATATATATATATATATATATATATAGCTGCATGTGTTGCTCCTTTCAGACCTCAACAGTTATTATTTATTTTCCTTTATGTGGATCTCAAATTTGGCTGCGATCTGGCGCCCCCTGTAGTCCAATTATCATAACAATAAATTCTGTGTGTTTACAATCCCTCTAGTGGCAATAAACTGTGTTTTACTCAAAGCAAGCGCTGTTTTGTATCATAAACCGTTTTGCATAACAAACTTTCGTTTTTAGCCAGATCACAAAAAAAAAAAGAATTAGCTCACGCGCCGCATCGTCTTATAGATTTGTTCAATTCACATCCATGAAGACACACTGAAATAACGTTAGTGACAATAATATTTCTACCTCCCTCTATGCATGTTATTATGGGCTTTCCCACAATGCACTCTGCTCCCATTCAAAGACCTTGCACTGGTTGCACACGTTCATGCAGTTTCCATAGTGACACAGATCCAGCATTCCCCCGGGTGTGAAATGGTCTTGAGTGGAAGGAGAATGTAAAAATGATTTATAAATAGAACCATCAAAAGACAAAATATAACAGGAAGATGGACTCTTACATGTTGGAGCGAATATCAGGAGCAGGATGGTGGAGGGGTACAGGGGAGGAATGAAGTGCTCTGTGCTCGTTAATTAATCACCAGCTCCTGATAATTAATTAGGTGTTCTATTGGCTGACGTAGGCTCACATATCATTGCATACACCTGCTTGTAGTGCAATACAGTGCCTTGAAAAAGTATTCATACCCCTTGAAATTTTCCACATTTTGTCATGTTACAACCAAAAACGTAAAAAAATAAGTATTTATTGGGATTTTATGTGATCGACCAACACAAAGTGGCCCATAATTGTGAATTGGAGGGAAAATGATAAATGGTTTTCAAAGTTTGTTACAAATAAATATGTGAAAAGTGTGGGGGGTACATTTGTATTCAGCCCCCCTTTACTCTGATAACTCTAAGACCCCTTTCACACTGGGTCGTTTTGCAGACACTGGAGTGGTGCGCTAGCAGGACGATAAAAAAAGTCCTGCTAGCCGCATCTTTGGAGCGGTGAAGAGGCGGTGTGTATACTGCTCCTCCAGCGCTCCTGCCCATTGAAATCAATGGGACACCGTAGCTATACCGCCGGCAAAGCGCCTCTGCAGAGGCGCTTTGCGGTGGTTTTTAACCTTTTCTCGGCCAATAGCGGGGGGTAAAACCGCCCCGCTAGCGGCCGAATAGTGCCGCGAAATTGGCAGTAAAGCGCTGCTAAAAATAACGCTGCTTTACCGCCAAAGCACCTCCCGCCCCAGTGTGAAAGGGGTCTAAGCCGCCTAACTAAAATCTAGTGGAACCAATTGCCTTCAGAAGTCACCTAATTAGTAAATAGAGTCCAACTGTGTGGAATTTAATCTCAGTATAAATACAGCTGTTGTGTGAAGCCCTCAGAGGTTTGTTAGAGAACCTTAGTGAACAAACAGCATCATGAAGGCCAAGGAACACACCAGACAGGTCAGGGATAAAGTTGTGGAGAAGTATAAAGCAGGGTAAGGTGATAAAAAAAATATCCAAAGCTTTGAACATCTCACGGACCTCTGTTCAATCCATCATCCGAAAATGGAAAGAGTATGGCAATACTGCAAACCTACCAAGACATGGCCATCCACCTAAACTGGCAGGCCGGGCAAGGAGAGCATTCTTTAGAGAAGCAGCCAAGAGGTCCATGGTGACTCTGGGGGAGCTGCAGAGATCCACAGCTCAGGTGGGAGAATCTGGCCACAGGACAACTATTAGTCATGCACTCCACAAATCTGCCCTTTATGGAAGAGTGACAGGAAGAAAGACATTGTTGAAAGAAAGTCATAAGAAGTCCTGTTTGCAAAAAGCCATGTGGGGGACATGAGACCAAAATAAACTTTTTGGCCTAAAAGCAAAACGCTATGTGTGGTGGAAAACTAACACTGCACATCACCCTGAACACACCATCCCCACCGTGAAACATGGTGGTGGCAGCATCATGTGGTGGGGATGCTTTTCTTCAGCAGAGACAGGGAAGCTGGTCAGAGTTGATGGAAAGATGGAGCCAAATACAGGACAATCTTAGAAGAAAACATGTTATGCCGCGTACACACGGCCATTTTTAATGTCATTGAAAAAAAACGACGTTTTTCTCTATGTGATTCTTCTCAAGCCTGCCTTGCCTACACACTATCGTGAAAAAAAAATGCTCGAGTAAAGCGCGGTGACGTACAACGCGTACGACGGCACTATAAAGGGGAAGTTCCATTCGGATGACGCCACCCTCGTGTTAGTAAAGTTTGGTGAGAGACGCTTTGCGCTTTTCAGCCTCGTGCTCTCTAGTCCTTTACAGCGTGACGAATGTGCTATCTCCATTCTGAACGCTAGTTTTACCAGAACGAGCGCTCCCGTCTCATAACTTGCTTCTGAGCATGCGCGTTTTTTTCCCGTCATTAAAGCCTACACACGGCCGTTTTTCGAGAAAAACAACGACGTGAAAAATTACGAGAAAAAATAGAGCATGTTCTAAATTTTTAATGCCCATTTTCTCATAGAGAAAAATGCTCTGGAGCCCACACACGACCGTTTTTAATGACCAATTTAAAAAATTGCATTTTTCTCGTCATTTAAATTGATTGTGTGTACGCGGCATTAGAGTCTGCAAAAGACTTGAGACTGGGGCGGAGTTTCACCTTCCAGCAGGACAACGACCTGTAAAGAAGAATGGGCAGAAATGTCCCTCTCTAGATGTGCAAAGCTGGTAGAGACATCCCCAAAAAGACTTGCAGCTGTAATTGCAGTGAAAGGTGAATCTACAAAGTATTGACTCAGGGGGGCGCCATACAAATGCCCCCCACACTTTTCACATATTAAAAAAAATATATATATAATTTTCCTTCCACTTCCCAATTATGTGCCACTTTGTGTTGGTCTATCACATAAAATCCCAATAAAATACATTTACTGTTTCGGTTGTAACTAGGGATGAGCCCGCTGTTCGAGTCGAACGTAAGTCGGACTCAAACATCAAGTGTTCGTTTGTTCTAAAATAAACCCAACAAATGGGGCGTTCGCGGGAAATTTGAGCGCCGCGGAATGCCCTATAATGCACTGCGAGATCGCAGTGCATTGCTGTATGATGATTGGCCAAAGCATGCACCTGACCTGCATACTTTGGCCAATCACAGTGCGCTCTACTGAGAGAGCTATAATTGGCCAAAGGCAGGGTGCCTTTGGCCAATCATGGCTTAGGGGGCTAAAAAAAAAAAAAAAAAAACCTGTCCCGCGATTTCCATCCATCTTCAATCACAGCGCCGACGGTCCCGCCGACTGCAGTCTTTTTGCTTTGACAGCTCTTATATTGTTACGGGTGACCCCGCCTCCCTCTGACGTCACAAGACTGCAGTCGGCGGACGCCTCCCATGGAGGTGGAGTTTTTCAGTTTTTTTCTTTTTTTCCGGGACCGTCAGCGCTGTGATTGAAGATGAATGGACATTGTGGGACACTTTTTCTTTTTAATAAAGGAATTGTCCAAAACTGTCTACTGTCATTTTTACTTTTTTTGGTAGGGGTACCCATTCACATAGGGGGGTGGTATATGGGGTCCCCCTTATTAAAGGGGGCTTTCAGATTCTGATAAGCCCTTTGCCAGCAGACCCCCACAACCACCGGGCAGGGTTGTGGGGATGAGGCCCTTGTCCCCATCAACATGAGGAAAAGGTGCTTTGGGGGGGACCCCAAAGCACCCTCCCCATGTTGAGCGCATGTGGCCTGGTACGGTTCAGGAGGGGGGGCGCGCTCTCGTCCTCTCCCCTTTTCCTGTGTGCTCGGATTAGGGTCTGGTATGGATTTTGGGGGGGACCCCCACGCCCTTTTTTTCAATGATTTATATTGTCGGGATCCAGCGATACATTACAGCCACAAGCAATTTTAAATTACATTTTTCCCTTTGCATTTTGCTGTGTTACTGTTATGAACATGGGAAAAATGTGCTACTTTACAGGCAGACTAAGGAGACCCCCCAGGCATGATATTTAAAGGAATATTTCATTTTTATTGTTTCACTTCAAGCATTATTAAAGTCACTGCTCCCGAAAAAACTGCAGTTTTTAAAACTTTTTTTTGCATTGATACATGTCCCCTGGGGCAGGACCCGGGTCCCCAAACACTTTTTTATGGCAATAACTTGCATATACCGGTAAGCCTTTTAAATAAGCACTTTTGATTTTTCACGTTCGTGTCCCATAGACTTTAACGGTGTTTGCACAATTTTTTTGTCTGTTTTCATGTTCTGGTGCGAACCGAACCAGGGGGTGTTCGGCTCATCCCTACTTACAAGGGATGTTTACATTCCTTGTAATAGGAATAAAAGTGATTAAAAAAAAAAAAATTTAACCACTTCCCTACCCAGCCATAGTCAAATGACGTCCACAGATGGGATCTCCCATCCTGGGTGGACGTCATATGACGTCCTCAGCTTTGTAGGGGGGATATCTGAATGATGCCTGCAGCTAGAGACATCATTCAGATATCCTTTTCTTGGGCCAGCGATTCTGTGCACCATAAGAATGATCATAGCGGCAGTTTCGCCGCTTGATCGTTCTTATAGACGGCGGGAGGGGACATCCCCCCCTCCCGCCGCCATCCGGTGCTTCTCCGGGCTCTCCCGTGCGATCGGGGACCCGGAGCGAATCTTCCGGCGTCGTTGGTGGGTCACGTGATGAGCATAGAGATGACTGGTGACCAGATGGTCACCAGTCATCTCTATGACCGTCAGAGGCCCGGGAGCGATGTGATGACGTCACGCCCGGGTCCTCAAATGTAAACAAAGCCGCCATTGCGGCTGTAAGTATAAGAGCAGTGACATTTTTTTCACGATCTCATGCTTTCCAGCCTGGAGGAGAGATGTGGGGTCTTATTGACCCCGCATCTCTCCATAAAGAGGACCTGTCACACACATTCCTATTACAAGGGATGTTTACATTCCTTGTAATAGGAATAAAAGTAATCAAAAAAAAAAAGAAAAGTAAAATAATTGTAAAAAAAGAAATAAATAAGTAAAAAAAAAAAAAATTAAAAACGCCCCTGTCCCCGGTAGCTCGCGATCAGAAGCGAATGCACACGTAAGTCGCCCACATATGTAAACGCCGTTCAAACCACGCATGTGAGGAATTCTAGCACTAGACCCCCTCTGTAATTCTAACCTGGTAACCTATAAAACGGAAAATTGTATCATACTTACCAGTAATTTTCCTTTCCTGGTGCCTATCCATGGCAGCATACCTGTGATAGAGCTCCGCCTCGACTCCTCCTTCAGGACTAGTGAATAGCATAAATTAAAGGCATAGCCCCTCCCCCAACATTCTCTGTAATATAGAATACCGAGGGTGGGAGCGTATGCTGCCATGGATAGGCACCAGGAAAGGAAAATTACTGGTAAGTATGATACAATTTTCCGTTTTCCTGGTGCCTCCATGGCAGCATACCTGTGATAACTAACTAGCTGACATGGGTGGGATAATTGCTTAACAATAAATGTTTAATTATAAGAGGACATAGCAGCCTGAACTGCCCTCCTTCCAAACTCAACAGTCGTGAGCGCTCCTGGATCAATATGGTAGTGTCTGAGGAACGTATGGTGAGAAGACCAGGTGGCGGCCCCCCCGCACACTGTCTCCAACGAAACATTAGCCCTTGCTGCCCAGGAAGCTGAGACTGCCCTTGTAGAATGAGCATTCACTCGGGATGGAGGCTCCATATTCTTCACCCTGTAGGCCTTCTGGATTAACTTTACAACCCAAGATGCCAGAGTTCTGATGGAAGCTTCTTTGCCCCTGTATTTACCGAACGGTACGATGAAAAGTCTCTCAGAATTTCTGAAGGGGCCGGTGGCTTCTAGGTAGGCCCCGAGTACTCTGGATACATCCAGTTCGTGACAAGACTCTGAATCCATGTCTGTAAACACTGGTAGTGCCCAGGGTTCCAACAGGTGGCTTGAAATAGCAACCTTTGGTGTGAACCCCCGAAGGGGACGAAGTTCCACTCTGTCTGTGAAGAAGGAGATGTGGTCGTCACCTATCCCTAAAGAGTGAAGTTCCGAGATTGTTCTGCCAGATGTAATGGCTAGCAGGAAAGACGCCTTTAGTGTCAGGTTCCATATTGTTACTTGTTCCACTGGAGCAAAGGGATGGTCAGATAGAACTTCCAGGACTAGGGACAGATCCCACTTAGGAAATGATCGTCTGACAGGAGGGCGAATCTTCAATATACCTCTGAGGAAAGTGACTACTGAAGGATCCTCCGCCCATCTCTTATTTGTTGCAGCAGAGATTACTGCTACCTGCACTTTGAGAGAGCTCAGACCAAGTCCCAGATCAAGTCCTGTCTGAAGGAATCCTAGAACATGAAATGTAGAAGGAAGGATTGGATGAAATCCATTTTCGGAAACAAATGACAAGAACTTGTCCCATATTCTTGAATATATGGCATTAGTTGCTGGCTTCCTAGCTTTTAGAAGGGTTGATATGACTCCTGGAGAACACCCTAGGGACTCGAACCTTCGCCTCTCAACCTCCAGATTCAAAGATTCAACTTCTGAGGGTTTGGATGAACTAGACTGCTCTGCGACAGAAGTTGAGGGAAAGGAGGGATCTTGATTGGAGAGCCCACACTGAGGCACAATACGGAAGTACTGCCACCACCTGGACTGGCTCCCTGAGGAGCCTCAGGAGGAATTTGAATATTAATGGCCTGGGAGGAAAGGCATATGCCGTGGTGAACCTCCAGGGACATGACAGGGCATCCACTGCCTCGACTTGTGGATGCGGCAGCCGAGAGAAGAACCTGTCCAGCTTGGCGTTCTTCGGGGAGGTGAACAGATCTACCTGAGGGGGATCCCATATGTTGGCAATCTGAAGGAAGACATGGGGGTGGAGAGCCCACTCATTGTCCAGGAAGTTTCTGGATAAAGTGTCTGCTTCCGTGTTCAACCTGCCTGGCAGATACATCGCTCTGAAGTCCAGGAGGTTCTGCTCCGCCCAGAGCATGATCGGCTCTACCTCCTTGAGGAGTGACCTGCTGCGAGTGCCTCCCTGCTTCTGCAGATAAGCGACAGCTGCTCTGTTGTCTAGGCGTAGGAGTATTCTTTGGCCTCTGATGTGGGGTGCCAAAGAGGTCAGTGCCAAGAAGGCTGCCCTCATCTCCAAGATGTTGGATACCACTCCCTGGGTGGTGCATGCCCATCTCCCCTGTATTCTGGTTTGCCCGCAATGGGCTCCCCAGCCCTGTCTGCTTGCATCGGACGTAATTGTGATCCAAGGAAGGGAGCCCAGGTGATGAGGCTTGGAGAGGTTTTCCGGAACTGTCCACCAGTGAAGGCTCCTGCGTATTTTTCCCATCAGCAGGATCATCTGAGATAGTCGTCGTTTCTTCCACTGTGCCAAGAAACCAGTCTGGAAATACCTCAAGTGCCAATGTGCCCAAGGAACCATGGGTATACAGGAAGACATTGTGCCAATGAAGCTCAGGCATTGTGAAGCCGTCAGATACGGGCTCTGGATGACTTTGATCATTCTCTGGATGACAATCCTTGCCTTCGGCGGTGGTAATGACACTGTCCCCTCCTGAGTGTCGAACATTGTGCATAGATTATCTGCTGTGTTGGCATTAGTTGACTCTTGTCGGAATTCACCAGCCACCCTAGCTCTTTTAGGGACTGTAGAAGAATGTCCCGGTGACATACCAACTGATCCGGATTGCTTGCTAGGAGTAGGATGTCGTCCAAGTAGTGGTATATCCTCAAGCCCCTCTCCCGCAGGGGAACTAAAGCAGATATTAGTATCTTGGTGAACACCCTGGGAGAGGTGCACAGACCGAAAGGCAGGGCTTGAAACTGTAGGTGGGTCCGTCCCACTGCAAATCTCAGGTATTTTTGAAATGCAGGTAGAATTGGAACATGTAGGTACGCATCCTGCAGATCGACCAAAATCATCCAATCTGATGGCTGGACTGCCTGAATAATCGTCTGCAGGGACTCCATTGTGAAGCTTTCGGGGCGGATATACCGGTTGAGCCTCTTTAGGTCTATCACAGGCCTCCACCCCCCTGTCCTCTTTGGGACCAGAAATAGGGTGGAGTATAAGCCTGCGAAGCGCTCTGCTAAGGGAGCCGGAACAGCCGCCCCCTGAAGCTGGAGTGACGTTAGGAAGTTTTTCAGAGCTTGAGCCTTCAGTGGAGAGGATGGAATCTCTGTTCCTTTGAAAGAGTTCCGAGGTGGAGGGTGAGAAAAATTCCAAAAGTGCCCCCATTGAATTGTTGACAGAACCCAGGGGTTGTGGCAGCAGGTGGCCCAGACTGGGGTAAAAAAAACTTTAGCCTGGCTCCCACCGGGAGTGCCTGGGTTCCTCTGGCGTCAAAAAGACTGCTTCTGCTCCTGTGGAGCCGGAAGGGCTTTCATCTTCCTGTTCAAAAAGGATCCCCGAGTACCTTTCCAAGGTCTTTTGTTGTCTCTGGGCTGTCTCGACTGCCTAAAATCCCTTGGGTTTGACTGGCGGAACCTAGAGGAACCACCTCTGAATCTTTGCCTACTTCTGTCCTGTGGAAGCATACCAGACTTCCCTCCTGACAGCCTGGAGATAGCTTTATCCATTTTGTCTCCGAATAGTGCTTTCCCATCAAACGGGATTTTGCACCCATTTTGTTTGGAGGATAAGTCAGCCATCCAGGGTTTCAGCCACAAGGCCCTCTTCGCCATCACTGAATGCAACATGGATCTTGCCGAGCACCTGATCGTGTCAATGGCCGCTACGCAGACAAAGTCTGCCGACAATCTAAGCTCTTCTAAGGCCTTAATTATATCCTCCATGGGGACATCCTGATGCAAAGCCATCTCAATATTATCTGTCCAAGATCTTATGGCATTTGATACTGACGTGAGGGAAATAGCTGGCTTACATGCTGCTTCCGCGGCTAAGTAGCTCCTCTTCAGCTCCAGGTCGATTCGCCTGTCTAGAGGGTCTTTGAAGGAAGTGGAATCCTCCATTGGTAGAGTAAGTTTTTTTGCGAGTCGCACCACGGACGCGTCTACCACTGGCATGGAGTTCGGTGACTGCGTTCCCGACTCTGGTAAGGGGTATATAGTTTATTGAACCGACCCCAAAATTATTATTTTTTTTTATCAGTCTTTGACCATTCCTTCTGAATGACTTGACTAATCTTGCCCATCAATGGGAAAATAACCTGCTTCCTTTTGAGGAATGGGAAGTAGCTTGTAGACTCTTGGGGAGGCTATTCTGCGTCTTTCCAGGCGATTGCAGTTTTGACTGCCTGGATGAATGGCTTTACCATGGAGAGACTGAAGCCAGAAGGTTCTGACTCTTCTCAAGAGTCCCCTGAAGAGTCTTCAGGTGGTGAATCTCTAGCTGGTCGGCCTGACGGCGGCAGAGGTGTACTGACTGCTGACGGACCAGGGAGATTAGGTTCTATATCCTGAACCTGGGATATCTGCTGAAGTGGTTGAGCGGGGACCGAAGCCAAAAGCTCAGAGAAGGAGTCCTTCATTGTTCGCTTGAGCAGATCTACAGCGTGCTGATTTTATAGCTCGCGGTTGGACCACTCTGTCTGGTAGCGGTGTAGCCCCACATATCCAGCATCTCTTCTTCCTATAGGTCCTAGGAGAGGGGGGTCGATCACGTCCTCTGGATCTTGACCTCTCTGATCTACGACGTGAAGAATGGGACCTACGCCCTGATGAGCGGGACCCCTTGGAGTGGGTGGGGCTACGGTGTAAGGAACTCACGCTAGACCAGTGAGCGCACTTTTTTTTTTAATACTCACGTATAGTTGGTCACATACGTAATAGAAGTGTGAGGATCTTTGCTGCGAGATGAATGACTCATTGCGGAGTTGGGCACAAGGATCAGCTCCAGAAATATAGTAAGAAAGGGAAAAGAATCAGGAGTTTTTGGCGTCACTTTTTTTTTTTTTTTAAATAAACATTTTTATATCGTCATCTGTTTTTATTTTTTATTTTATTTTTTAAACATAAACATTTTTATATTGTTATCTTTTTTTTTTTTTTTTTTTTAACAAACATTTCTGATCGGCAACATTTTTTTTTGAGAAAATAAAAAGTACCTACCACAAAGCAGCATCAGAGAGACCTAGCAGGGCACAGCTAAGGAGACTGACAGCCATCCCTGAATCTGAACCTAATTAGGCTCAAGGTGCGTGGGCTAATCCCATAAACCACCATTTGGAATTGATTGAAAAAAAAAAGGGCAAATCTAGCCTTCTTTCCAGAATCCAAGATGGCCGCCACTGAACCAAGCGTCTGTGCATGCGCAATCGCAGAAGATCCAGCGTCGCCCAGTACAGAGAGCCGAGAAACTACGGCTCTGTATCACTCCCGAATCGCGCATGCGCAGACGGCGGCGAGGACGCTGCGCCGTGACACTCTCCTACCTGGCGGGACGTACAGAGCACCTGTAGCCCCCCCAAACCCGGAAAAAAGCACCACAATATTGTTGCACAGAGAGACACCTGCCCTATCCAGTTGCACAGTTTTAAAGGAACAAAAAAGTAAGACAACAATCATTTGAAGGAGCCTAACAAGCAAAGGAAAGGGGAGGGGGAGGGGAAGAGAGGAAAAGAAAGGGGAAAAACACAAATGCCTGGAATAAAAAATGGAAACCACCAGCCTGGGAAGATGGAGCTGATCCTTTTGCGACTTCCACTGCATTCATCATGGATGTGATAGCAGACTGCGTTCCTGTGAGGAAACTCTGCGAAATGACCCCAACAGATCCACAGAGGGGTTCCCAGTCTTATCAGCGCTGTGAGCGGCCCAAGAACAGGGACTGCGCACGGGAAAGCCTAAACCCGGCGGACGCTGCCGACTGCAGCGGTATGGACATACTGCTACTCTTCACCAGCACAAGAAGGTATGAGGAAAAAAAGGAGAATGTTGGGGGAGGGGCTATGCCTTTAATTTATGCTATTCACTAGTCCTGAAGGAGGAGTCAAGGCGGAGCTCTATCACAGGTATGCTGCCATGGATAGGCACCAGGAAAAAAAATTAAAGCGTCGCCTATGGAGATTTTTAAGTACCGAAGTTTGGCGCCATTCCATGAGTGTGCACAATTTTAAAGCGTGACATGTTAGGTATCTATTTACTCGGCGTAACATCATCTTTCATATTTTCCCAAAAAATTGGGCTAACTTTACTGTTTTGTTATTTTTAAATTCATGAAACCATTTTTTTTTTTTTTTTTAAAGGCGTTTGAAAAATTTTTGCGCAAATATCGTGCAAGAAAAAATGTTGCAATGACCGTCATTTTATTCCCTAGGGTGTCTGCTAAAAAAACATATATAATGTTTGGGGGTTCTGAGTAATTTTCTAGCAAAAGAATGGTGATTTGTACATGTAGGAGAGAAGTGCTAGAATAGGCCCGGTATTGAAGTGGTACAAAAAGCCCGGTATGGAAGTGGTTAAAGGAAAGTGTAAAAATATAATAAATATTAATAAAAAAAGTAAAGCGCCCCCGTCCCCGCCTGCTCGCACGCAGAAGTGAACGCATACATAAGTCACTCACACATGGTGTTCAAACTACACATGTGAGGTATCATCACAAACATTAGAGCGAGAGCAATAATTCTAGCCCTAGTCCTCAAGTGTGCGCAATTTTAAAGCTTGACATGTTAGGTATCTATTTACCCGGCATAACATCCTCTTTCATATTATAGAAAAAATTGGGGTATATATTATATATTTCTTTAATTATTATTCCTTAAAATGTATTTTCTCCCCAAAAAAGTGCGTTTAAAAAAACTGCTGTGCAAAAGCCGTCTGTGTGACATAAAAAATTGCAACAATCACTATTTTATTCTTTAGGGTCTCTGCTAAAAAAAATGTATATATATATATGTTTGGGGGTTCTAAGTAATTTTCTAGCAAAAAATACGAAGTTAAAGTGGAGTTCCACCCAAAAATTGAACTTCCGCTTTAAGTGATGGTGACCCCCTGACCTTCCACATTTGGCATGTCATTTTTTTTGGGGGGGGGGGAGCGGATACCCAGTTTTTATGAGCACCCAGCTTCCACTTCCTTCCTGGGCTCTGCGGCTTCGGTTGGAAATTCACCTCTCCCCCCTCCCTCCCTGAAATCTTCTGGGACACGTCACAGGTCACAGAAGATTGCCCGACCATTGACAGCATGCAGCGCAGCTCGCGCATGCGCAGTGCGTGCCCCTCCCGTGAAGCTAAAGCCGGGCGCCCACAGTTAGAATGTCGGCACCTCGGAGAGGGGGGGGGAGAGAAGCGGGGCATCGTACGCCCGCATTGCTGGATCGTGGGGCAGGTGAGTGTCTGATTAATAAAAGTCACCAGTTACACTTTTTGTAGCTGCTGACTTTTGGGTGGAACTCCGCTTTAAACTTGTAAACAGTAGGTGTCAGAGAAAATGCTTGGTCTTCAAGTGGTGATACAAACCCCAAAAAATTATTTTGCCTTCAGTAGTAGGGATCGAACCGATTATCGGTGAAGCCAATATTCACTTTTTTTTAGAAGTATCGGAATCGGTCAAAAAATTGACCGATATTACTGATATTGTTTCAAGAGGTGCAGCTGCAGCCATCATCCCGGTACGGTTCTTCAGAGCGGATGGTTGGCTTTATTGTAATAACAACCGATGCGGTTCAACAGCCGCTCTAGCTGTTATTACAAGCAGTGGGAGGGGACGTTCCTCGCCTTCCGCCGCTCGCCGGGGACCTCCTATCCCAATGGGAGGCCTGAGCAACCAGCCGGCACGTCCGCCGGCTGGCCGAAGACCCGAACAAAGCCGATGAGGCTGCATTGATGGGCTCTGGCGAGGCTGTATTTGATGGGCGCTGGGGAGGCTGCATTGATGGGCGCTGATAAGGCTGTATTGATGGGCGCTGGTGAGGCTGCATTAATGGGCACTGGTGAGGCTGCATTGATGGGCATTGGTGAGGCTACTTTTGATGGGCGTTGAAGAGGCTGCATTGAAGGGCGTTGGTGAGACTGCATTTGATGGGCGCTGGTGAGGCTGTATTTGATGGGCGCTGGTAGGCTGCATTTGAGGGGCACTGGTGAGGCTGCATTAATGGGCACTGGTGAGGCTGCATTGATGGGCACTGGTGAGGCTGCATTGATGGGCACTGGTGAGGCTGCATTTGATGGGTGCTGGAGAGTCTGCATTGATGGGCGTTGGTGAGTCTACTTTTGATGGGCGCTGAAGAGGCTGCATTGAAGAATGTTGGTGAGACTGCATTTGATGGGCACTGGAGAGGCTACATTGATGGGCGCTGGTGAGGCTGTATTTGATGGGCGCTGGTAGGCTGCATTTGATAGGCGCTGGTAGGCTGCATTTAAGGGGCACTGGTGAGGCTGCATTAATGGGCACTGGTGAGGCTGCATTGATGGGCACTGGTGAGGCTGCATTAATGGGCACTGGTGAGGCTGCATTAATGGGCACTGGTGAGGCTGCATTAATGGGCACTGGTGAGGCTGCATTTGATGGGCGCTGGAGAGGCTGCATTTGATGGGCGCTGGAGAGGCTGCATTTGATGGGCGCTGGTGAGGCTGCATTAATGGGCACTGGTGAGGCTGCATTGATGGGCACTGGTGAGGCTGCATTAATGGGCACTGGTGAGGCTGCATTAATGGGCACTGGTGAGGCTGCATTAATGGGCACTGGTGAGGCTGCATTTGATGGGCGCTGGAGAGGCTGCATTTGATGGGCACTGGAGAGGCTGCATTTGATGGGCGCTGGTGAGGCTGCATTAATGGGCACTGGTGAGGCTGCATTAATGGGCACTGGTGAGGCTGCATTTGATGGGCGCTGGAGAGGCTGCATTTGATGGGCGCTGGTGAGGCTGCATTAATGGGCACTGGTGAGGCTGCATTTGATGGGCACTGGTGAGGCTGCATTTGATGGGCGCTGGAGAGGCTGCATTCGATTAGCGCTGGTGAGGCTGCATTGATGGCCATTGGTGAGGCTGCATTGATGGCCATTGGTGAGGCTGCATTGATGGGCTCTGGTGAGGCTGCATTGATGGGCGCTGGAGAGGCTGCATTGATGGGCTCTGTTGAGGCTGCATTGATGGGCACTGGTGAAGCTGCATTTGATGGGCACATTAAAAAGGTGGGGTATACATGGGCAGGGGAAAGGGGGTGGGGCCAAGGGGGCGTCAAAATTAGGTTTCGTCTAGGGGTGTCAAAAATCCTTGCACCAGCCCTGACAGCGATAAAAAACAAAAAAAAAATGTAAAAAAACATTTTTAAATGTACAAAATATCGGCTATTGGCAGGAGAGGTGGCCGAAATATATGTATCGGCACTAAAAAATGATATCGTTCTATCCCTATTCAGTAGTTAGTAGTGCATAAAATGGTTATCATTGGCTCTGGCTGTTTTAGAATTTTGCAAGAAAAAAAATAAATGACAAACATCGTCTGGAACGACGAATACCCGTCACCCTAGTTAACCCTCCGTCACCATGGAAACCACGGGGGTAAAACTGGAGGGGCGGGGCTTGGCGCCTCATTTCACGCCAGTAAGCCACCTACAGAGGAAAAACGAAGTGGGCGGAGCTTAGAATCACCTCCCTTCAGGCCAGCGATCCCCCCCCTCCCCGTTAGGTAAAGTGGGCGGAGCTCAGCGTCTCCGCTTCCTCGCTCGCACAGACTTCGTTCCCCGGCATGCCTCGCGCGCCCCCAGGACTCCAACTCCCGGCATGCCCCGCGCTCTCGGACATGCGCAGTGCGGGCGTGGCCCGGCTGTTGTGTTAGGAGCCGGAGGTTACTGCAGGTGAGCTCTGCTGCTGCTGCTGCTGCTGTTGTTGTTGTTGATGATGATGGTGTTTCCTCCAGCTGTCATGGTGGGAGAATGCAGTGGGCCGGGGAGGGGGGCAGCCTGGGAAGGTTTGTCCCTGGTGATCTGCGAGGCCCAGCAGCACCATGTCACCCCAACCTTCCCAATAATAGTCCATAATAATCTCTATATATAGAGGGCTGGGTGTCCCCGGAAGTGATATGTAAACAATGTGTGCTTTGGGGTCCTGCTGTGGTTACTTGTGTGGTGTTTGTTGTTTTTGGGTTTGTTTTGTGTTATTTTATTTGTTTTTGTGTCTTTTATTGTGTTGTTTTGTGTTTTTTCTAGGGTATTTTTCTGCCATTGTGTTGGTCTTGTATTGTGTGTGGGGTTTTTTTTTTTTTTTTTCCTTTTTATTGGGTTTGTTTTCAGTGTTGGTATTTGTCATTGTGTGTTGTGGTGTTCTTGTTGTATTATGAGAGTCTGTGTTGTGTTCTTGTTGTATTATGGGAGTCTGTGTGTGTGTGTGTGTGTTTTTTTTTTTTTTATTATTTGTATGCAGCTGTCTGTATGTTTTTCTGGTTGTTTGTGTGACATGTGTTGGCTCTGTTAAAGTAGAACTACATGCAAAACTTCTCCCTTTTTTTTTTTTTTTTTTTCATTTTGGATAGAGTTAAGGAGGGTTATGACCCTGCCAGATTTCCCCCCCCCCCCCATCTGTGTCCCATTGCAGAGATTTACCTTCACTTCCTGGTTTGGCTATGGGACAGGAAGTGGGAGGAAATCCCTGTAAATTCAGAGAATAACTTGGGGACCACCCTAGTGTCCCCATTGGAAGATTTCCCCTCTATTCGTTTTCTGGGGTTTTCTTTCACTCCAATGATAACGGTAAACAGGACAGTTAATGTCGGGTTTCCTTCAAAATCTCTGGCCAAACTCCAAAACACGTACACTCTTTTTCTACTTCATTGAACTGCAAGCCAGGTCATTCCTGCTTCACAGCCCCCCCCCCCTCCCTTCAGCTCACCTCTTTGTTTACATTGGCGGCCAGCCCGATCATTCTCACCCCACAGCCTTCCTCTTTATTTATTCCAATGAGCTGTGGGCCGGGTCTTTCCAATCCCACTCAGTCCGCCTCTTTGTTCTGCAGGCCAGGTTATTTCTTTGTTTATGTGAGCTACAGGCCAGGTCATTCCCGCCCACTCCGCCTCTTTTTTTACATGTGCTTAGTGCCAGGTTATTCCTGCCCTGCAGCCCCACCTCTTTTATTACTCCAGTGAGATGGGTCATTCCCACCCCACTCCTCACCTCTTTGTTTACATTAGCGGACAGCCAATCATTGTCACCCCACAGCCTTCCTCTTTATTCGAATGACCCGAGACTCGGGTTATTCCTGCCCCACAGTCCACCTCTTTGTTTACATGTGCTACGTGACGGTTCATGCCTGCCCTGCAGCCCAATTACTCCAATGACTTGCGTGATGGATTATTCCCACCTTACTGCTCACCTTTGTTTACATAAGCGGCCAGCCAATCATTGTGAAGGTGTCACCCCCACAGACTTCCTCTATTACTCCAGTGAGCTGTGGGCCAGGTCATTCATGCCCCACAGTCCACCTCTTTGTTTACGTGCACTGCATGCCAGGTTATTCCTTCCTTTTTTGTTTGTCAGCTACTGGCCAGGTCATTCCCACTGCACACCTCTTTTATTACTCCAATGAGCTGTGGGATGTGTCATTCCAATCATTGTCATCTCACACCCTTCCTCTTTATTCCTATGAGCTAGATCATTCCTGCCCCACAGACTAGTCTACCTTTTGTCTATGTGTGCTACGCACTGGTTCATTCCCGCCCTGCAGCCCAAATACTCCAATGACTTGTGGGATTGATTATTCCCAGCCCACCGCTCACCTCTTTGTTTACGTTAGTGGCCAGCCAAGCATTCTCGCCCAGCAGCCTTCCTCTTTATTCCAGTGAGCTGCGGACCAGGGCATTCCCGCCTCACAATCTGCCCCTTTGTTTACATGCACTGTGGGCCAAGTCATTTCTGATTCTTTGTTTATGTGAGCCACTGGCCGTGTTCCCATACCACAGTCCACCTCTTTGTGTGCTATGTGCCTCTTCATTTCTGCCCTGCAGCCCATCTCCTGTTGTTGTTGTTGTTGTTGTTGTTGTTGTGTTTTTTTTTTTTTTTTTTTTTTACTCAAGTGAGCTGCAGGCCGGCTCATTCCTGCCCCATAGCTCACTTAAAAAAAAAAAAAAAAAAAAAGCAGGCTGCCAGGTGAGTGACCCGGCCAGTAGTACATGTAAACAAAGAGACACATGGTGGAATGGTAAAAACCCACAACTCGGCACATGTAAACAACGAGGCACACTGGGACGAGAATGACCCAGTACTCGGCACACGTATACAAAGAGGCACACCGTGGGACGGGAATGACCCAGTACTTGGCACATGTATACAAAGAGGCACACCGTGGGACGGGAATGACCCGTAAAATGAGAGCATGACTTCAGAATTTGGCTAAAGATGCATTCAGAAGGTGCCCAACCTCACCTAGTTGTATCAAAATGCAATTTAATTGAGTTGTAATAGAATATCGGGACGCACACTGTGGTAACCCGAATGGTTTTGTCAGATTGAGAGCAGCAGCTGTGCCTGTCGACATGTATGGGATTGTCTGCACGGAACACCGATCCCATAGACCGAAACAAGCATTTAACCCTTGCAGCACAGGGGCAGCCAACCTGCAAGGGAAGATTTCTCCTTTCCCCAGACATGCGCTTTAAAAACATGAGCCGCTGGAAAGGTAGGTATACAATAGATATGTCAATAGATGCTCTATACCAAGGATATGCAATTAGCGGACCTCCAGCTGTTGCAGAACAGTCCCATGAGGCATAGCAAGACCCTGACAGCCACAAGCATGAGAGGCAGAGGCATGATGGGACTTGTAGTTTTGCAACAGCTGGAGGTCCGCTAATTGCATATCTCTGGTATAGAGCATCTATTGACACAGACCGCAGGACTCGGCCCCACCCTCCTCCATGTGATTGACAGCAGCAGGAGCCAATGGCTTCTGCTGTTGTCTCTAAGTCTTAGGCCCCTTTCACACTGGGGCGGTTTGCAGGCGCTATGGCGCTAAAAATATCGCCTGCAAACCGACCCTAAACAGCGGCTGCTGTTTTTCCAGTGTGAAAGCCCGAGGGCTTTCACACTGGAGCGGTACGCTAGCAGGACGTGAAAAAAAGTCCTGCTAGCAGCATCTTTGGAGCAGTGAGAGGAGCGGTGTGTTTACCGCTCCTTCCCATTGAAAGCAATGGGAAACCGCGGTAATACCGCCGGCAATGCGCCTCTGCAGAGGCGCATTGTGGGCGGTATTAACCCTTTTTCGGCCGCTAGCAGGGGTTAAAACCGCAACGCTAGCGGCTGAATACCGCTGCAATTCCGACGGTATAGCGACGCTAAAAACAGCAGCGCTATACCGCCACTGCCCCAGTGTGAAACCAGCCTAAGACAATGAGGAGAGAGCGAGAGACTCTGCTCTCGTGCACATCGCTGGATCGAGATCAGGCTCAGGTATGTATAAGCGTGGGGGGGGGGGAGCTGCACCCAGAAAAGAATAGTATACTTTAGGGTAAAAAAAACCTTCTGCCTTTAGAACCACTTTAAAAAAAAAAAAAAATTAAATAATGAATACTGTCTTTATGGGCATTTCTCCTTTTTTAATTTAGAATTTCGGTAAATAATTGATCTTGATTCTCTAATACTTTCCTTATTCCTTTCTCTCATCTCCAGGCCCAGGGGTGTGCAAGCTTCCCCCCCCCCATGATGATCTCTTGTGGGCCGCTGGGTTTTCTTTTTCCCTTCAGCTGATGGTCAAGCAACTGATGTGGTACAGAGGTGGAAAATGGCAGACAGCTTGAAAATCTTTCTCCAGGACCTCGTCCGGGTAAGTTAAACATCTGCATGACAGAGAATGAGATTTGATTGTGGATGTTTGTCTGTGCTGTTGATACATACAGGATGAACTGGTTACACCAGTATGGACAGATGCAAACATTCTTGATTTTAGGTGGAGTCTATTGCCACGTTGAACAAAAGAGTAGGAATAAATAGAAAATTGGCAATTTTTAAATATATATGTTATAGCTTGCACTGCGGCAGGTTGGCTCCACTGCGCGAACCATCGTAGCTGTACGTCGATCGCTTTAAGCGGGCTAGCAGGCGTGCGCCCGCTGCATCGCGGGGGTGCCGATGCTCATGACCGGCGGTCACGAGCGATCTCCGAGCACGAGAGGCAGAACAGGGGTGCGTGCGTGCGTGTATGTGTAAACCCACACATCCCTGTTCTGTAAGCTGAGGAAATGCAGATCGTGAGTTCCTAATAGCTAGGAACCACAATCTGTAATTTCCTCTAGGTCAGTCCCATCCCCCTTCAGTTAGAACACACAGTGAGGGAACACAATTAACCCCTTGATCCCCCCATAGTGTTAACCCTTTTCCTGCCAGTGACATTTTTACAGTAATCAGTGCATTTTTCTAGCACTGATCGCTGTATAAATGACAATGGCCCCAAAAATGTGTCCGATGTGTCCGCCATAATGTCGCAGTCCCAATTAAAAATCGCAGATCGCCGCCATTACGAGTAAAAAAATAATAATAAAAATGCCATAAATCTGTCCCCTATATTGTAGACGCTATAACTTTTGCGCAAATCAATTGATATACGCTTATTGCGATTATTTTTTATTATTATTACCAAAAATATGTAGAAGAATACATTTTGGCCTAAAATGAGAAAAAAAATGGCATTTAAAAAATATATATATATATTGGAAAATTGGGGATATTTATTTTAGCAAAAAGTACAAAATATATATATTTTTTTTCAAAATTGTCGCCTTTTTTTTTTTTTTATAGCGCAAAAAATAAAAATCGCAGAAATGATCAAATACCACCAGAAAGAAATCTCTATTTGTGGGGACAAAAAGGACATCAATTTTGTTTGGGTACAGCGTCGCAGGACCGCGCAATTGTCAGTTAAAGCGACGCAGTGCCGTATCGCAAAAAATGGCCTGGTCATTGGGCAGCCAACCAGGCTGAAGTGGTTAAAAGACCTAACAATTTTCTATCTATTGCCACGTTGTTCAGTCTTGGCACTCTGGTATTCTGCAGGAGATAATGGACTCGTCACGGTGGAATTGTTAACTCCTAGACCTCCATGAAACAGTTTTATTTTGTTGTCATGTGATCTTCAGCCAATGGCCTGGGAGCTACATGTGGCTTTTAATAAGCTCAGCTACCATCTCCAGTAGTTTCATTTGGTGTGAAAAGGCCCCCCATGACTGAACCTCTTGCATTGCATATTAATATAGATTTTAAAAGCTGGACACCCCAGGGTTTAACTAGTTCTACTCTTTGGATGCATCTGTTATGTCCAAAGAATGAACAGTTTAAAACATGCTCAATAAGGCCCCTTTCACACTGAGGCTTTGCAATAACGCGCTAAAAACTATTAGCGTTATTACCGCATTTTTACCGCGTTAGCAATATTTTTAACGCCTATGTGTTTTTACCGCGGTTTTACAGCGGTACTCATTAATTTCAATGGGGATAGGCGTTTTTACAGCGCTATTTTAAGCGCCCCAAAGGTGCTCCAAAAAAGCTGTTTGCAGGATTTTTTCCAACGCACAGCCAGCACAACGCCTAAGTGTGAAAGCCCTCAGGGCTTTCACATTGAGAATGCTGGGGCAGGATTATTTCAGGCATTTTTACAGCGCTGTTTTTAGCGCTAAAACGCCTGAAAAACACTTCAGTGTGAAAGGGGCCTAACAGCTGTGATATTTTTTTTTTTTTTTATCTGTGGGCTCCCTGATTTAAAGTGTGTGTGTGTGTGTGTGTTGTTTTTTTTTTGTTATTAAAAAAAACAAAAACAAACATGTCATACTTACTTGCTCTGTGCAATCGTTTTGCCCAGATCTTCCTTTTCTGTAGTCCCCTGCCGGCTCCTCCCTTGGAGTGCCCCCAAAGTGCTTGCGCTCAAACCCTGGTGTGTGTGTAAAGTTTAATAACACCCACAACGGGCAAAAGCAGGCCAATACATCCAGTATATACACCATACAGCAATGTAGAGGTTTCATCAATATTCATACAGACATCTGTAGGAGGTAACAGAGGAAACCTATGAGAGTCAATCAGGTGTGACCATTTGCTGCCTACCTGGGGGAAACCAGCAGTGAGCCTAGATGCAGGACCCGCTGCTACCCGTGACCATTTTCCTATATTCAAACAGTTAAAGAAAAACAGCTAAAAAGAGATTGAAACTGTGACGAACCCTCTGTCCTCAAACAGATCTAGGTCCGCCGTCAATGCTTCCTCTGTTCAGATCCAGCACCTTTCAAAGATTCTCCAGCCCCCCAGTCAACAGACAACACCTCAGTGTAGAGTGGCAAATAACAAACCTGATTTTATTATCACACATGGACACACAGATATCTCCCTTCAAAACACTTCCCTCCCACCCTTGGGAAACAGGGCGGGTTAAACTGTCCAATGACAATGGACACACAGGTCAGGTGTGTTCAAACTTCTCATCAGTAAACAGTCTTAGCAGGGGGTCTGTTGGAGGAATCACCCTCCCTTTTTCCTCACAGCAAACACACTTACACATCCCATAATAGTTGAGGCAGCCAGCCACAATAGACAATAGAACCCCAAACCATCACAGCAAATATTACACAGCAGCCAACACACAATGTATACAGCATTGAGTCTGACTAGCACAGATCAGACTGGGGTTCTCATTCACCCTGTGCCCCTATTGGAGACGCAGGGTGATTTACACATAAGAGGCGTCGGGGAAGCTGGACAAGGAGCCTCCAGTACTCCCCAGGGCAAGCTGAGTTCCCCCAAAACCGCTGACCCAAAGTCACTCCTGTCACAGAAACCAAGAGTAGGAAACATAAGGAAAAAAGAGAGAGAGAGAGGGTAGCGGGGAGGTATATAGAGGGGGGGGGACTGGGTATTGTTGGCTGAGGCCTTTGGGGAATATTGATCATGCGTTGCCACCGTTTCGGTGAAGGTTTTTTACCTTGCTGTATAGAATGCATTAAGGTAAAAAATATCTTCTTCCTGTACAACCACTTTAATGTGGAATGTAGCTGTGATCTGGGTGGCTTTGGAGCCACTGGATCGTTTTAATGTGACTGGCGCATGCTGCGCCCCTAGTCGTTCCCAGGCTCTCCTGTCCCTCCTGGGAGACTGGGACCTCAACTACTGTTGTCATGATGGTGAATGAGGGGAGATCAGGGAACATCCGCTCCTCTGCAGCAGTGTGAACCCGGCTCAGCTCTGAGCACTTCCACTTCAGAGCTGTCGCAATCCTGTCTAGAAAGTGCTGATTGAGCACACTCATGTACTTGGCTGGTTGGAAATTCCGACCGCAAATTCCGACAGCAAATGTCCCATGCCTACACACGGTCGGAATATCCGACCAAAAGCTCACATCGAACATGTGTTGTCGGAAATTCCGATCATGTGTACGCAAAATAAGAATTTAAAGCGACATTAAAGCTTCTTTATTTTTTTTTTATTTTTTTTCATGAAGTGCAAGTCGTACAAGTGTGAAAGGGGCCTTACTGTCACTTCCTGTCCTGTAGCCAAAACAGGAAGTGAGAGGAAATCCCTGCAAATTAGGGGAATCCCTTGGGGCCCCCCAGGTCCCCATTGGAAGATTTCCCCTCTCTTCCAGTTCTGGTAAGAACCCAAAATGTGGGATTTTCTTTTACTTTTCAGAATGATAAACGGGACAGAGAGGGGGACTCACCTTACCGGCGACACAGACAGCAATTAAAAACCTGGCAGGTGTTCTAATCCTCTGCTGTCCAAAACTAAAGTGTAAAGAGCACTTCTTCTATGGATTCAATACTACTTTGAATGTTTAATATTCAGTTTTCTTATATGCCGTTTTTCCATCTGCTCCATCTTTAAATCAAGGGCCGTGCTTAATGGCGATTTGACATTAATAATAAAAGGCGTTTTATATTGTGCAGGGTATTAAAGATTCCATTTGGGGAATTTGTACGATCTCTAAGCTCGATGCCCGGATCCAGCAGAGAAGAGAGGAGCAGAGGAAGAGACGGGCAAGTAGTGCCCTGGCCCAGCGGAGGGCTCAGAGCGAGGAGAGGAAGCTGGATAAGTGAGTACTCCTGATCTGCAGTTTGAACTGCTCTCCAAAATAAATAATTTCCAGGATAACTTCCTAGAATCTCTCTCAGTACATGCTGTACTTTGCTTCTGGATTCCTGGTTGCCAAAACTAGGCTTTGGCCTCGTACACACGGCCGAGAATCTCGTCATGAAAAAACTTGTTGTTTTTCTTGACGAGATTCTTGGACAAGAAACTTGTCCCGGCCGAGTGTACACACGATCCATTCAAAGAACCCGCGGTTCTTTGAATAGAGCGAACGCGGTGACGTCATCGACTACGACGAGCGTGCGCTCGTCACATTCGATGCCGTCGCCGCCATCTTGCTACACCCTACCTATGCCTAGGAAGCTACCGTGCATGCGTCAAAGTCATTTTGAGCATGCGCGGGTTTCCACGGCGACAGGTAAGTGTACACACACACACACACTTTTCTCGTCGAGAAACATGCTGATGAGAATCTCGACGAGAAAATAGAGAGCAGGTTCTCTATTTTTCTCGTCGAGATTCTTGCCAGTTTTCTTGACGAGAAAACTGAAAGCCGCGTACACATGACCGATTTACTCGGCAAGAAAGCTCTCCCAGCAAGTTTCTTACTGGTTCTTGCCGAGAAACTCGGTCGTGTGTACGAGGCTTCACTCTCTTGCTGTTTATTGTTATAACTTAAAGCTGAACTCTGGGCCAAACAAAAAAAATTAACTTTTTTTTTTTTTTTGTTTTATAAATTTCAGATTTTATTAATTTTGTATAAAACCTAAAAATTATATATATATATATATATATATATATATATATATATATATATATTTATAATTATATTTTAGCAAAAAGTTTCCAGTACAAAAATCTAAGTGGTCTCGCAGGACCAGCAACTAAATGCTTGTACAGCAAAGGAAAACAACAATTTCACATTCCCCATCTCCCCTATTCCAGGGATGCCCATCCGGGTGAGATCCCACCATGCAGGAGTCTGGGGTCTCAACGGTGGGTAGTCGAAAAGTCATTCCCAGACTTGACAAAAAAAAGAAAAAATCATTAAAAATCTATTCCTCCGTAGCCGTCAAGAATTTGTGTGCACCTAATGTCTTTGCAAACCTAGATAATACCTAGGAAAAATAGTGAGGACTCAATCACTGTGCTGTACATAGCCTGAGCAGAGCTGTGGGAGGTACCGAGCAGGTTCCACCCACTACAGGCTGCCTGCAGAAAACGACAGAAGGGGGGCGGAGACGAGACCAGTGACTCTGCATGAGGAGAGAAAGCAGTAGTGAGTGGTCTCTATTAAAGGGGAAGTCTCACACTGGATTACTGCACAGATCTGGAAGAAATACACAAAGCACACCGAGATTCAAGGAAGAATACCCACGAACCTTGTATTTAGACAATATTTGTTTAAAGTGGAGTTCCACCCAAAAATGGAACTTCCACTTTTCCGGTTCCTCCCGGTATTTGCTCCCACTTCCGGTGATCGCTGCAGATTCCGCTGCAATCTACGCCATATCCGGCCCCTCCTCTGTCCGCCCCCCCCCCCCCGCTGTCTTCTGGGAAACACACAGGTCCCAGAAGACAGCAGGGACCAGTGGGATCGTGCAGCGCGACTCGCAGTAGGGAACCAGGCAGTGAAGCCGACGGACAGATCGGCTTCGGGTGAGGACATCGTGGGTGCCCTGGACAGGTAAGTGTCCTAATATTAAAAGTCAGCAGCTGCAGTATTTGTAGCTGCTGACTTTAAAAAAATAAAAATACATTTTGGGGCGGAACTCTGCTTTTAAAGTGGAAGTAAACACAGTTGTAAAAAAAAAAAAAGCACCACCTGCAAGACAAAGGCATGATGAGCTAGTATGCATAGCATATTAGCTCATTATGTAATACTCACCCGAGATCAAAGCCCTCGCAGCCGTCCTCGTTTACCGCTCAGGCGGTTGACATCTCTCCCGGCTGTTACTTCCGGATATCGCGGCTCTGGCGATATGATTGGCCTGAGCCCTGCGATGACGTCAGTCCCGCGCATGCGCGCCGGAGCCGCCAGTCACGGCATGGCCTCCATTAGGAACGGCATGATCGCCGTTGCTTAAGTGCGCCTGCGCCGTTGACACCGGCGCCCGTGATTTTTGTAAATATTTCCAAAACCGTGGAGGTTTAGGAAATATTTGTTGCACCTACAGGTAAGCCTTAATATAGGCTTACCTGTAGGTTAAAGTGGTTGTAAAGGGTTTACAACCACTTTAACCCAGAGTTTTTAGCTTTAAGGCCTCATGCCCACTGGCAGTTTTACAGCTGCGTTTTTTGCAGCTTAAAAACGCCTGTCCATGTTATTGTAAATAATTTATTTATTATTTTTTTTTTTGGAAAAAAAAAAACGTCGGAGCTAAAAACGCGACCGCGCGTTAGTGCGCGTTTTTGCGCGTTTTTTTGACGCTCGCGTTTTTTTCTGCCTAATTCTGACGCTGAGGAACGCACTGGTCCTGGGTTTTTTTTACAGCTTAAAAAACGTCTAGGTGGGCATGAAGCTATAGACTAACATGGACAGGCGTTTTTAAGCTGTAAAAAACGCTCAAAAACGCGGCTGTAAAAACGTCCGTGGGCATGAGGCCTAAAACAAACCTACTACAAAAACTTGTTTTTTGGGGGGTATTTTTGAGTATTGCCGGGAAATAAAAATCATCAGAGGCCAAGTACACATTCTACAAAAACTGTTTCAAGGGGCCCTAACCCTTTTTTATGCATTATGTGGTTTGTCAGAATGTACATATTAATTAGGGGAAGATGAAGCCATTAGCCAGCAGATACAGGGCAAGTTACCATTTTAACCAATCACATCCCGGTAATTTTGAAAAAATTGGAAAAGGGGTGCCCCTGGGATTGTGTGGATTGGAGTAAATTATGGATTGCCACCAAGTATATATAGAAAAATATAAAGAATTTTATTTATACATAATACACTTATATATCAAAAATGGTTTAAAATCAAAGAGAGGAACAGACATATACAGTCATTGAAAAACAATTGCATGAGGACACCTTACTACTTGAGACATATAAGTCATATAGCTAGTGGTGACACAACCGACATGTTTCAGATACTCGAGCTATATCTGTGATAGCCTCCATTATTTCCTTCTTCAAGGTTCATGCAATAGTTTGAAGACAATTTAGTCTCTATATAAGAGAAAAAACAACATAGTATGTGATAGCTATATAATACACAACAGTGTATTGACATGATTAAATTATTTTGAATTTCTCCCATATGTGGGCAGCTAGAAGATAGACATTGTTGCAGAGAGAAAATAAAATAAACTAAAATAAACAATAAGAGAAAAAGAAAAAGGCGGGGAAGAGAAACAAAGGAAGAGAAAAAGAAAAAGAAGAATAAATATACATGGAGGTTCATTTAAGAATACATGAATGCATATATACATTGTATAATTGTATGTCTATAGGATACAGTACATCTATATCAAATAGTGTTGCATACATACATTTCCAATGGTGATATAAACATCAGCCGTTTGGAGGAATTATCCCGGTGATATAAGGCCCAAACGTATATGGTGCGAGTTTGCTGGTCGCATAAAGACAAATACAGCGGCCAAAGAAACACTGCAGGCAAGATGACAGAGCCACGGGGAAATATGTAGGAGGACCAACCCAAAAACGCCCCTCAAAGCTCACAGGGAAGCCTCAAATTGCAGCGGAAAGACTGCCACGGCCTCTCTGTAAAAACATACACAAATGGATTATAGTTTATAGGTCGCAGACTAGCCCTGTAACTAGGCATCCCATAACTATGATGAAGTGTTTGAAAAAAAGGGCTTGGTACCTGTCAATGTGGCGCAAGGACATCCACACTCTGGCTGTGCAGCAATTGGCCAAGTCAGGTGGGACTTTTTATAGAGCTGTCGCTGGTGTTGCAGCCAATCAGCTCAAATGGCGCCAAAGGTAAAGCTGCAAAAGGGAGGAATTCAACCAATGGGGTAGAGCGTGGGAGGCCACAACAGGGCTAGACTATGCGTCCGGGTAGAAACCCAATTAACTACGTATTGAAAATGAATAGAGAGGCTCTTACCGGACAGGCACCGCATACAGAGGCCGCCCCGACCGCCAGCACAACGAAAAGGGCGGAAGTGCTAAAAGAAAGATCACTCCGTTGCCCGCACCAGACCCAAAAAGGTCAGCGCAAAGGCAGCACAATTGTGTGTGCTGCGCCAAACGGCGCCATCGGAGGAATGGGGAAAAAATGACTAATCCAATTTTTTTAAAAATATCAGCCAAGAAATAAATAACCTAGTACCTATAACACCTAGACATACAAATCTTATTCCTACTGAAAAGATGGCCTTAAAAAATCTATCCAAAAATCATCAAATTACGATTAAATTATCGGATAAAGGAGGAAACATTGTCATTATGGACAACCCCCAATATCTTGAAATGTGCTTCAACATATTAAGAAATCATGAGTGGTATCGCCCTGTCAGTAGGGGTGTTGTAGATGCCTTTAATAAAAAATTCTACACTTTGGTAGATGAAGCTTTTCAAAATAATGTCATTTCTAAACAAACTTGGGAATTTGTTCGCACTTCCTTTCCCCGCACACCAACATTCTACTCACTCCCCAAAATCCACAAGGATCCCCTAAATCCCCCAGGACGTCCTATTATATCTGGAAACGGAGCCATTATTGAAAATCTTTCACGACTCATTGATGAGCATCTAAAACCTTTTGTTCAGAGCATCCCCTCTTATGTTAAAGATACACCTCACTTATTACGCATCATCGAGGGAGTACAAATTCCTATAGATTCGATACTTGTCAGTATCGACGTGGAGGCACTTTACAGCTCGATTCCTCATTCTTTAGGTATTGCTTGTATTAGACATATTCTATCACAAACCAGCCACCATGAACGTTTGTTCAATGAATTTATAATCCAGTCTTTGGATTTCATACTGAGACACAATGTCTTCACTTTCGATGGTCAATGTTTCCTCCAGGTACAGGGCGTAGCCATGGGCACCAGTTGTGCCCCTGGCTACGCCAACCTGTACCTGGGGGAATGGGAGCATGCAATCTTCTCCAGCGGGGATCTCTCAATGTACCTGTGCCATGTAGCTCTATGGCACAGGTACATTGATGACATCTTCATCGTATGGACGGGCTCCCAGCAATGTTTGGATGAGTGTCTCATCGCCCTAAACTTAAATACTTTTAATCTTAAGTTCACAATGACATCAGACCCAAATACCATAACCTTCCTTGATGTGGAGATCTTCAGAGACAAGCAAAACATGTTATCATGTAAGCTGTTCCGCAAACCAAGTGCAGGCAATACAATCTTACATTCTTCTAGCTTTCACCCTAAATCCCTAGTTGAATCTATTCCCTATGGACAATATTTGAGAATAAAAAGAAATTGCTCTAACGAGGTCGATTATAAAAGAGAAGCCAATAACTTAAGGCAAAGACTTCTAGCAAGGGGATACAGCCATAAATGCCTCAAAAAGGCCTTTAAACGCACTTCAAATTTAAATCGACACGAGTTACTAATATCTAAATCTAAAAAAAGTGAAAGTGATCATCGTATTATCAATACTTATTCTGATGATCACGCTGAACTTCTTAAAATCTACCAAAAGCACTGGCATCTACTTACAGCAGATCCTGTGATAGGACCACTAGTACCCCCCAGGCCAAATATTACCTATAGACGAGCAACGTCCCTGAAGGACATGCTAGTGCAGAGTGAATTTGAGAACACCAATAGGGGAGATCCATGTAAGGACCTGGGAACTTTCCAATGTGGTAATTGCACATACTGTAAATATATGAACACTAGAAAGAACATTCGGTTACCGAATGGCCAAAAATTTCGACCAAAACACTATGCAAACTGTCAAACTACGGACGTAGTATATCTCATTATTTGCAGTTGTAACTGCTTCTATGTAGGGAAAACTATACAAAAATTGTGGCAGAGAATTTACCGGCATCTAAAAGGGATGAAGGAACAAAATCCTGATCTCCCTCTTGGCAGACATGCTGCCCAAGTTCATGGAGATTGTGTACCAAACCTTGAGGTGTTAGTTTTGGACAGGGTCCACCGCAGCCCCCGCGGAGGTGACCTTAACAAGCACCTTCTTCAAAGGGAGCTGAGATGGATCTCGATCCTCAACGCCACCTCACCCCCTGGCTTGAACCAGGCAATTAACTTTAAACCCTTCCTACCAGGTTTTACATCTGCTAAGTTTGATAGGGATCTGCTAAACTGAGCTCAACAAGCTGTTTATACCTAGTTTGTATTTTTTTTTTTTTTTTGTTTTGTTTTGTGTTTTTTTTTTTTTTTTTTTTTTTTTTGAAGGAAAAATAAATAAATATGTATGAATTATGCCAGCTGTATAACATGTGTACTAATGTTTCTGATGTATGCCGGTTAGATATTCATGTAAAAACTAAAAAATCCTTTTAAGTAAACAAGATTGGATCCAATTGGTGGAACTTTACCTGATGATTTGCCCACTGGAGATTAGTGCTTATTTATTATATTGTTGATCATTGTTCATTATTTAGAAATTAATCAAACGATAATTGTATCCTGCACTTTTTGACATATTGGAGCCCGGGGATTTGGGGACCACCCGTTGGGCCCACTGACGCTCCCCAGCACAAAAACAGCCCCCGGCTATTTTGATAATCGGGGGCTGATTGCTCATATTTGAGCAAATGGACGGCTATGTGCATATAAATAAATTTCTCTCCCTGTCCTAAGAATCACACACATATGGGACGGAGGGCATTCATGTTACACTGTTTACTACCCATGGGGTTTTGGATTAGTCATTTTTTCCCCATTCCTCCGATGGCGCCGTTTGGCGCAGCACACACAATTGTGCTGCCTTTGCGCTGACCTTTTTGGGTCTGGTGCGGGCAACGGAGTGATCTTTCTTTTAGCACTTCCGCCCTTTTCGTTGTGCTGGCGGTCGGGTCGACGTCTGACGTCACCGCGCCGGCGTCGTGGACGTCCTTCACATTTGTGTGGGTGCGCGATGACGCCGGACGCCGCCGGGATCGAGGGCGGCCTCTGTATGCGGTGCCTGTCCGGTAAGAGCCTCTCTATTCATTTTCAATACGTAGTTAATTGGGTTTCTACCCGGACGCACAGTCTAGCCCTGTTGTGGCCTCCCACGCTCTACCTCATTGGCTGAATTCCTTCCTTTTACAGCTTCACCCTTGGCGCCATTTGAGCTGATTGGCTGCAACACCAGCGACAGCTCTATAAAAAGTCCCACCTGACTTGGCCAATTGCTGCACAGCCAGAGTGTGGATGTCCTTGCGCCACATTGACAGGTACCAAGCCCTTTTTTTCAAACACTTCATCATAGTTATGGGATGCCTAGTTACAGGGCTAGTCTGCGACCTATAAACTATAATCCATTTGTGTATGTTTTTACAGAGAGGCCGTGGCAGTCTTTCCGCTGCAATTTGAGGCTTCCCTGTGAGCTTTGAGGGGCGTTTTTGGGTTGGTCCTCCTACATATTTCCCCGTGGCTCTGTCATCTTGCCTGCAGTGTTTCTTTGGCCGCTGTATTTGTCTTTATGCGACCAGCAAACTCGCACCATATACGTTTGGGCCTTATATCACCGGGATAATTCCTCCAAACGGCTGATGTTTATATCACCATTGGAAATGTATGTATGCAACACTATTTGATATAGATGTACTGTATCCTATAGACATACAATTATACAATGTATATATGCATTCATGTATTCTTAAATGAACCTCCATGTATATTTATTCTTCTTTTTCTTTTTCTCTTCCTTTGTTTCTCTTCCCCGCCTTTTTCTTTTTCTCTTATTGTTTATTTTAGTTTATTTTATTTTCTCTCTGCAACAATGTCTATCTTCTAGCTGCCCACATATGGGAGAAATTCAAAATAATTTAATCATGTCAATACACTGTTGTGTATTATATAGCTATCACATACTATGTTGTTTTTTCTCTTATATAGAGACTAAATTGTCTTCAAACTATTGCATGAACCTTGAAGAAGGAAATAATGGAGGCTATCACAGATATAGCTCGAGTATCCGAAACATGTCGGTTGTGTCACCACTAGCTATATGACTTATATGTCTCAAGTAGTAAGGTGTCCTCATGCAATTGTTTTTCAATGACTGTATATGTCTGTTCCTCTCTTTGATTTTAAACCATTTTTGATATATAAGTGTATTATGTATAAATAAAATTCTTTATATTTTTCTATATATACTTGGTGGCAATCCATAATTTACTCCAATCCACACAATCCCAGGGGCACCCCTTTTCCAATTTTGTCAGAATGTACAGTCAGGTCCATAAATATTGGGACTTCGACACAATTCTAATCTTTTTGGCTCTATACACCACCACAAGGGATTTGAAATGAAACAAGATGTGCATTAACTGCAGACCTTCAGCTTTAATTTGAGGGTATTTACATCCAAATCAGGTGAACGGTGTAGGAATTAGTCTGTATATGTGCCTCACACTTTTTAAGGGACCAAAAGTAATGGGACAGATTAACAATCATGAATCCAACTTTCACCATTTAATACTTGGTTGCAAATCCTTTTGCAGTCAATTACAGCCTGAAGTGTGGAACGCGATGACATCACCAGACGCTGGTTTCATCCCTGGTGATGCTCTGCCAGGCCTCTACTGCAACTGTCTTCAGTTCCTGCTTGTTCTTGGGGCATTTTCCCTTCAGTTTTGTCTTCAGCAAGTGAAATGCATGCTCCATCGGATTCAGGTCAGGTGATTGACTTGGCCATTGCATAACATTCCACTTCTTTCCCTTAAACTCTTTGGTTGCTTTCGCAGTATGCTTCGGGTCATTGTCCATCTGCACTGTGAAGCGCCGTCCAATGAGTTCTGAAGCATTTGGCTGAATATGAGCCGATAATAATATTGCCCGAAACACTTCAGAATTCATCCTGCTGCTTTTATCAGCAGTCACATCAATAAATACAAGAGAACCAGTTCCATTGGCCGCCATACATGCCCACGCCATGACACTACCACCACCATGCTTCACTGATGAGGTGGTATGCTTTGGATCATGAGCAGCTCCTTTCCTTCTCCATACTCTTCTCTTCCCATCACTCTGGTACAAGTTGATCTTGGTCTCATCTGTCCATACGATGTTGTTCCAGAACTGTGACGGCTTTTTTTAGATGTTTGGCAAACTCTAATCTGGCCTTCCTGTTTTTGAGGCTCACCAATGGTTTCCATCTTGTGGTGAACCCTCTGTATTCACTCTGGTGAAGTCTTCTCTTGATTATTGACTTTGACACACATACACCTACCTCCTGGAGAGTATTCTTCATCAGACACACATACACCTACCTCCTGGAGAGTGTTCTTCATCTGACACACATACACCTACCTCCTGGAGAGTGTTCTTCATCTGACACACATACACCTACCTCCTGGAGAGTGTTCTTCATCTGACACACATACACCTACCTCCTGGAGAGTGTTCATCTGGCCAACTGTTGTGAAGGGTGTTTTCTTCACCAGGGAAAGAATTCTTCAGTCATCCACCACAGTTGTTTTCCGTGGTCTTCCGGGTCTTTTGGTGTTACTGAGCTCACCGGTGTGTTCTTTCTTTTTAAGGATGTTCCAAACAGTTGATTTGGCCACACCTAATGTTTTTGCTATCTCTCTGATGGGTTTGTTTTGTTTTTTTCAGTCTAATGATGGCTTGCTTCACTGATAGTGACAGCTCTTTGGATCTCATATTGAGAGTTGACAGCAACAGATTCCAAATGCAAATAGCACACTTGAAATGAACTCTGGACCTTTTATCTGCTCCTTGTAAATGGGATAATGAGGGAATAAAGCAGGCCATACACAGTCGAATTTCGAACAAATTTTCTTTTCAAAATCAAAGTTTTTTTTGTTTTTTGTTTTTTGTGATCCGATGATGCCACCATTGATTTTCGAAATTCGGCCGACCAAACCTTCATGTTGCCGGGAATATTCTTTTCTCTCCGGGAATATTCTTTTCTCTCCGGGAATATTCTTTTCTTGCACATGCGCATTTTTTTTTTCTATTACATTTCTCGCACGATTCTCCCATCATTGATCAAAAAATCGTTCGTTTTTCAAAAAATTTCCAACATGTCGGATTCCTCAAATTTGATTGCCGCACGAAAATCGGCTGTTGCTGCAGCCCCACTAACGGTGCGAAATTCGTACGAAAATTCTTTGATACGATTTTCGAAAGAAAATTCTTTCGAAATTTGAACTGTGTATGGCCGCCTTAACACACACCTGGCCATGGAACAGCTGAGCAGCCAATTGTCCCATTACTTTTGGTCCCTTAAAAAGTGGGAGGCACATATACAAACTGTTGCAATTCCTACACCGTTCACCTGATTTGGATGTAAATACCCTCAAATTAAAGCTGAAAGTCTGCAGTTAAAGCACATCTTGTTTGTTTCATTTCAAATCCATTGTGGTGGTGTATAGAGCCAAAAAGATTATAATTGTGTCGATGGCCCAATATTTATGAACCTGACTGTAGGTATTTAGCAGATACCAGACCATTAGGCTGTTTCTGTACCCTGTGCAGCCTGGCCCACATACTTCATTGTTGACATCCTTCTGTCTTGTGTTTATTGCAGGATACAATAGCTGGTACATAGACTGCAAAAAAAAAAAAACCTGAATGGAACATGAACCTGATTTACTATAATACCACATTTTAACCAAATTTTTCCCTTGCCTCCTCAGTGAACCGCGTATTGTTACCCGAATATTTCAGTGTTGTGCGTGGAATGGTGGTGTATTCTGGGTATGGAGTTCCTTTCTGTTTAGATTCAAATGTGTTTTTTTTTTTTTTTTTTTTTTTTTTTTGTGTTCTGTAATTCTGTAGTTCAAGTGGAATTTCAGCTTACACCTAACTAGCCTTAAAGTGTTTCTAAACCCACAACAGTAAAATCGGTCTGTATATGCAGTAAAGCATGCTTGTTATACTCGCTGTGGAACCTAAGGGGTTAATCCTCTGTATTGTGTAAAAAGTCTGTTTGATCCGGTCTTCTCTGATCATCCCCTTCTTCCACTGTCCCCAATCCATCTCCTGATAGAACAGAGCTTGGGGACAAGCTGTACATGCTCAGTTTGTGTATTGCTAGAGCGTTTTTTTTTTTTTTTTTTTTTTTCTTGGGAGGGTGCATGTGATCAGCACAGGGCCAATCGGCACTGTCCAGACAGAAGGTCAGGGGTCCTGCAGCCTCATAGGACAATCAGGGGAGGATGAAAACTTCTCCTACAAGCTTTAACCAGACACTGGTAGAAGTCACAAGACTGCTATATACTGCTGATGAGAAAGGGTATTTAGCAGTTTATATTTACTAAAATAACTGCATTTCCATGTTCTGTGTACTGTGGGAGACCAGATATAGTGACTGCAGAGTCCTGGGTTTAGTAACACTTTAAAGCAGGGTTAGGCAACCTCGGCCCTCCAGCTGTTTTAAAACTACAAGTCCCATGAGACCTTGCAAGACCCTGACAATCGCAGGCATGACTCCTAGA
The DNA here is from genome assembly GCA_029206835.1 of Rana muscosa. NCBI lineage: Eukaryota > Metazoa > Chordata > Amphibia > Anura > Ranidae > Rana > Rana muscosa. Next base: position 287,066,020 of record CM055124.1, read on the forward strand.
GGCAGAGGCACGATGGGATTTGTAGTTTCACCACAGCTGGAGGTTGCCTACTCCCTGCCTTAAAGGGTAAGTTCACCTTTGATAACATGTTACATGTTGAATCCTCTTGCCGTTCAGTAAGTGCCTGCCCATACGAGGTGACTGACAGTCTGCAGGAGATTGCACCCATGATCTGCTTTCCAGGCTCCTAATAAAACTAACAAAATAAATACACATTTGGTTCACGTGCAAAAAGATGTGCATCTATTATTAAAAAAAAAAGTGAACTGGTTAATACTGTCCCTTCCTCCTTCCTAACACTATGCTAACTAACCTGTGTAAGAAAGATGCATATACTTACCTGCTTTCAGCCTGTTCTGGTCCAGTCACAAGATCTCCCCTATGTCAACCAGCTTCAGTTGCAGGGAGAGGAGAGAGCGCTCCAATGATGACTGGTAAAGCCTGGAGCAGTGACATCAGCCATAGGCTTCAATGGCTTATCCGTTGTTGGCACTCGCTCTTCTGGTGAGTTATGACTAAGGCCTTATAGGCTGAAACGTGTCAACCTTTCCTATTTGCGTTTGTCTACTGTGGCTTGTCAATAAATACGTCAATTTTTTAAGAGCAACGACGAGTGCGGATCATCTTTTCTTCACTCACTCTTCTCCCCTGCAGCCATGCTGGCTGACACAGGGGAGCCACATCACGTAACTGTTCCAGAACAGCCTGAAAATAGGCAAGTATATACATCTTTCCTACACAGGTTAGTTGGCATAGGTGTTATGCCTTGTACACACGATCGGTTTTCCCGACGGTAAAAAGTCCGCTGGGAAAACCAAGGAAACCTGCCATGAGAGCTTTGGTCGGGAAACCCGGCCGTGTATATGCTCCACCACAGGCTTTCCCCATAAAAAAAACTGCCGGTTTAAAGAAAACTGGTCTTGTGTACAAGGCATTCGGAGGGGACAGTTTTAAAGTGTGTGTGTCTCCCTCTCTCTCCCTCTCCCCTTCACTGCTAATTAGATGTAAGCTGGAGTTCCCCTTTAATATGCAGTTTGGTGATTGCACTGTGTGACCTACAATGGCATCAACTGCTCTGCATTTTGTTTTGCAGTTGAGTCTGTTTTTGTTCTACCGAATGTTCATCCCGCTGCTGCAGTCTGTCACTGCACGCATTATTGGTAAGTCCCATTTGGCAATGTTCTTTGAGATTAGCTTCAACTTCCACTTATAACTTGATCTTTCGGTAAACGCAGGCCGCCATGACATGAAACAGAGGGCTGTCTCTGTGTAACTCTTCTCTACAGAGGTTCAAAAGCTAAACAGATAGACTTTGTTAGGCTGCATGAAACATGGGTTCAGAACAGTAAATTACAGCTTGTCATTATTTTCACACAAATACAGTTTTCTTTTGGAGGTATTCGATCACCACTTTTTTTTCTTTTTCTTTTTTTCTGTTGTATACTGGTAAATGAAAAATTCAGAAAAATGTGGAAAAAAAAATATTTTTTTATTTTCTGTTTTAAAACGTATTCAATAAAAAAAAATCGGGGCAATTAAGCGGTTAAATGTGTGCCTAACAATGTGTTATGTGCTAATATTTATTTATTTATTTACTAAAGATCTTTTTTTCCTGTCTGTGCAGGGATAAGATACAGGGAGATCCTTCTCTCTGTACAGAGCCCTGTGTTGAGTGTCATCACAAGGCTGTGGGCTGTGATGGGACACAGCCGATCAGCAGGTCCCGGCCATTAATCATTGGCTGGGACCTGCTGACAGACTCCCGCTGTTTACAATCACAGAGGGTGTCGTGAGTGGGGGAAACGCATGCGCTCGCCCTAAACCCAGACACAGCCAGTGACGTACTGCTATGTCGCTTTGCCCCTACGGGCCGCCTATCCGGAGTATATGGGGTCTGCAAGTGGTTAAAAGCTGCATTTCAGACATGGATAATTTTGCATAGTTTGGTCCAGCTCGGACTAATGTAAATATTTATGTGCCATACCTGGCCAATCCCCATGAAAGCCAAAAATCACTGCAGTAGACACTGTTACTCCAGTGATCACCGATTAATTTCTAGGTCCTGTGCCAATTGGCTGCCCTTCTACTTGGTGAACACAGGAGGTTGTTTTCCACACAGGCACCATTCAAAAAAAACAAAACTAAATTTTTACAATAAATGCGAAGCATCCTATGCCCAGGTGAGGTGAAGAATTTGACTTTGCTGCCCTGTCTCTCCACCTGGTCCAATCATACAACATTAAGAAAATGCAAAGTGTCCTCTGAATGGCATCTGTGCCAAGCAAGTGCCCCGTGTTCTTTAAGCAGACCAGGCGCTTGTACCCAGAAGCTCGTGGCAATTATTTTAGTGTCGGTGCCTACTATAGTGATTTCCAGCTTCCACGGGAATTGGCCAGCTTTGAAACATGCATATTGAGCTGGACTAATGTAACAATGCAAAAATATCCATACCTGGAATTCAACTTTAAAGGATAAGTTCACCTTTTAGGAACAAAAAAATAAATAATAAATGCACATCCTTTTGCAGGTAAAAAAATGTGATATTTTTTTTTTAACCACTTAAGCCCTGGACCATTTTGTTGCTAAAGGACCAGGCCCCTTTTTGCGATTCGGCACTGCGTCGCTTTAACTGACAATTGCGCGGTCGTGCGACGTGGCTCTCAAACAACATTTACGTCCTTTTTTTCCCCCCCCACAAATAGAGCTTTCTTTTGGTGGTATTTGATCACCTCTGCATTTTTTTTTTTTTTTTTTTTTTTTTTTGTGCTATAAAGAAAAATAGAGCGACAATTTTGAAAAAAAGCAATATTTTTTTACTTTTTTGCTATAATAAATATCCCCAAAAAATATATAAAAAAAAAAACCAAAAAACAAAATTTTTTTTTTTTCCTCAGTTTAGGCCGATACATATTCTACATATTTTTGGTAAAAAAAATTGCAATAATCGTTTATTGGTTTGCGCAAACCAATAGCGCCTACAAAATAGGGGACTGTTTTATGGCATCTTTATTAATAATTTTTTTTTTTACTAGTAATGGCGGCGATCAGCGATTTTTTTTATCATGACTGCGACTGCGACACTTTTGACACCATTTTGGGACCATTGTCATTTTTACAGCGATCAGCGCTATAAAAATGCACTGATTACTGTGAAAATTACACTGGCAGTGAAGGGGTTAACCTGTAGGGGGCGCTAAAGGGGTTAAGTGTGACCTAATGAGTGATTCTTACTGTGTGGGGGGCGTGGCTTGGTGTGTGACGTCACTGATCGTCGTTCCCTATGACAGGGAACAGACGATCAGTGACGCTCTCACTAGGAAGAACGGTGTTTGTTTACACTTACCTCTCCCAGTTCTTCAGCTCTGTGACCCGATCGCGGGACACCGGCGGCGATCGGGTCCCGCAGGCACGAAGCTTCAGACCGGGTCGCGCGCGCGGCCCACGGCTGGGCATCTTAAAGGGGACGTACCTGTACGTGCTTATGCCCAGCCGTGCCATTGTGCCGACGTATATCGGCGTTAGGCGGTCCTTAAGTGGTTAAACTGGAGTCTGTAAAGTATTGCACCCACGATCAGCAGATCGCAGGTGCAATGCCAGGATCCTGCAAACTCTCGGGGTAATGCTGATGAGGGCAGGCGGGAAGATTTAAACTACGAGCACGCTCACCAGCGCCGTTGCAGTTCATTGACCACTACAAGCTGTCAGCTGCGGTGGCTAGCAGTACTTGTAGTTCACTCATTGAGCCCCGGTTCACACTGGTGTGAAACACCCTAATGCCGGCAATGGAACCGTTCAAATCACTGCTACTTTGAAAAAGGTTCCTGCGCAACTTTCTTTTTCGTACATCACGGGACACAGAGCGACTTAGTCATTACTAATGGGTTATATAGATTACCTTCAGGTGCTGGCACTGGCCACTTCCAAACCGGAAGTGCCCTCCCCTATATAAGCCCCTCCCATCCGGGAGCACCTCAGTTTTTTGCCAGTGTCTAAGGTGTTGGCCAAAGAGTAACATGTGTTTTCACTGGGCTTGCGTACAGGTTCTTTTGGGCCTTAGTAAGCTGTTCCGGATCCCACCAAAAAAGCTTCATAGCTAAACGGTCGGTACCCGGGCCTTGCAGCAGAAGAGCAAGGTTTTGCCTGTAATGCCTCTCTTAGGAGGGCTGGACCCTGGGATCCAGAGCTCTGGTCATACCCACGACCAAGATGTTGTCTGTGCAGGGTGCTATACAGGTCCAGGGGAGTGGAATCCTTGGGAACCCGGTCCCTGAAGGTTTAATTACAATGCCTGCCGTGATAGGTGAAGTTTGGGCTTCTGTGGACCAAACAAAGTCCTGCGGCGGGGATCAGGTAAGTGGGGGCCCCCAGGAACTTGGTTCTATTGGGGGACCCCCAAGCCTAATTTGTCTTTCTGTCTGTTACCTAACGGTATTCCCGCTAATATCTGTGTATGCCTGTAACTACTGAAAATGTAAAATTTTAATAGTAGTCAAGAAAAAAAAAAAAGAGGACCGCGGTACCTGTGTTAGACCACTAGAGGCCGCTGTAGTCCATTTTTCTTGTCATGTGGATCTTTGGTTTTCTCAAGTCAAAAGATCCAGGCAGTTGGTAAGTTTCTCTGTGGGAATCCACTTCCTCTGCCCTGTTGCTGCGCTCATCCACCGCACAGGCCCTCCGGCAAAAAGGGCCCTGGCTCCTAGTCCCTGTTTGATTTCGAAAAGGGCGCCAATGGGGCGCGGGCGCGTGCACGCGCCTCCTATGAAAAAAAAGGGGCGGGTGGATGACGCTCGATGCGCGCCACGGCGCTTCTGCGCATGTGCAGGCGTCCCAGCTTGTATAAAGACACAGTACAAGTGTCAGCTGGATGCAAACAGAGCTAGCAACAAACAGTGGCACACAGAGGCGGTTGATGCAGGCATCCCCATAGAAAGGCACTTTAGTGGACACCAGCTGGTATATAGCAGCAACTGTGTTAGACTATTACCAGCAAAATTGGTGTATGACAACGGGAATACCTCAGCTTTGTGCTTATAGGATATGTCGTCCAGACGCTCTGGAAATAGATCTTCCAAGAAGCGAAAGGGGTCTCCGTCGGGCTCTGAGGATTTTGGGCATGCTGTACTGCGCCAATCTCCCCTGAAATTTCAGAGGTCAGTAGCCGTAGGAACCCCGCAGGAGTACCTGGTACTGCGGCTGTCCCCAGTCCACCTGCTCCTGTATATATAACAGGAGGTTGGGGGCGTGGTCTGGTGCCGTTCCAGGATGGACGTGTAGTGTGCGAGCTCCCGTCCCGAGGTCCAGCAACTTCAGCTTATCAGCTTACCTGCTCCACCGGACATGGTGAGAACCGCTCGCAGTGCCTCGGCAACCCGTTCCCGATCCCCGCTGAACACCGACACCCCGCTGAGTCAGCAAATCCCCGAGATATTCCGGTCACGGCCTACGGCCAGGATGCAGGCCTCGCAAGCAGCCTCCTCCCAAGCGCCACGCGCCCAGAGCTCCAGCCCGCAGCGACCCGAGGAGCAGAGATCCCCAGGTCTGGCAACGGGGATGACTCACCCCCCGGCAGTGAGCCTTAATGACCTGCACAGCGTCGCTACGGATATTAAAAACACCCTCATGGCGGCCATCTTGGACATGAGGTCTGACATACACGCCATGACGCTTAGGGTGGAAGAGGTGGAATACGCTCAAGCCCGCCAAGACACAGCGATTTGTCACGTTCAACAGGTAACAGAGTCGCATGCGATCCACCTCAGGGAGATCAATCGCCACATGGAAGATTTAGATAATCGCGGAAGGCGTCACAACCTTAGAGTGAGGGGTATTCCAGAAATGATCGATGCCAGCCAGCTCCCAGTGGCAGTAACTACCATCTTTAACGATCTACTTGAAAGAGCCCCTGATACCCCGATCGCGTTCGAACGGCTCCACAGGGCACTGCGCCCGCGGGGAAGGGACACAGATCCCCCACGGGATGCAGTCTGCTGCCTCACAGACTTTCCCTTGAAGGAGGAAATATTACGCAAGGCCAGACACCGCAACCAACTGTCTTTCCAGGGAACGGATATCAGAATCTACCAGGACCTATCTAACATCACCCTGCAGCGCAGACGCGAGCTACGTCCCCTCCTGGAAACACTGAGGGCCAGATCCATAATCTACCGATGGAAGTTCCCCTTCTGCCTGACAGCAACTCACCAAGGCCGCACAGCCAATCTAAAAGTCCCGGAGGATTTAGACCACTTCTGCACGGCCATGGAGATACCGTATGTGGAAGTACCAGACTGGTACAGCGACTTCCGTATACCGCCACTCAGAAGAGTCACCTCCATGGAAGGTATCGCAGAAGCAGGCAACTTTAGTATCGGCCGCCGATGCTCTCACCCACCTCCTCCCCACACTCCTTCAAAGGATCAAAGAGCCCCGCGTAATGGTAGCCCGACGGCTTCTCCAGTGCCCCGCAAAGCACGCATCGCCTAACAAGAAACATGAATACCGTACTTCTGTTTCCACCTCACAGCTGGACTCTGGACCACTCCAATTCGCAGGTAACTTTATACAGCAATCCCTAGGGAACACTGGTACCCTCTTTCCCTCTTGGACAACTCCCGAAGGTTTCCCCGGTCGCCCTAACTTCCTTATGTCGGGTCAGAGACTACCTTCTCCCGCACTGATTGTCTTTTCCTCCTTCTCCTCACACTGTATTCATTCTTGCTCATCGGCTGTACCCTTTTTCTATTGAAGCCTTCTTCCTACATTCTCCTATCTACTCCAATGCAGCTAATGACATGTCGATATATAATCCCCCGATTGCATTATGTGCTGTCTTTCTCCCCACAGGCCCTACTAGCTCCTAGCTCCTGAATTTTCTGCTTTACAGCACTGAGGGTGGTCGGGGATCCGAGGGGGACATGCACAGGTGTGTGGCCTACGTGGATGTCGGGTAGAATCCATTCTCAGGTTTGGGAATGGGCGTGCCCCCCTCGGATTTAGACAGCCTGCCCTTAACCCCTGGGTATGATTTTGTTTACTATGTTTTTGTTTACTATGTTTTGTTTGCTATGTTATCCATATTTGGATTTTTGATGTCAGCCATAACTGCAGATGCATACTTGTTCACGGTAACGCAAGCTGTACGTTCTGTTCTGTTCTGTTTTAACTAATTCACCATGTTACTGACTCTGTTCCCTGCATATTCCTCTAAACCAAAGTATATGCCCCCTATTCTCTGTCATGTGACATCTGAAATTTGAGCAATACACTTAATTTCTTATCCCCCTCTTCCACACAAACCCCCAGATTACACAATGCTAAACATCCTCCTCTAATTGCCGAATAAATGCCCTTACAACTCCACAGCCTTCATGCTTTATGAGAATAAGCCGTTACACACAGCCCTGAAGTCACCTACGAATCACCCTCTCACCATGTCCTTATAGGATGACCTGTCCGTCATCTACACAACAAGATTACTCCTCTGACACCAAAATGAGCCATAGATGACGCTAACAATCAGCAGCGTCTGTTATCCTTAAGACCTCATAGAGAGACGCAGACCTCACCTCTCTCTAGTTGAACTCCACCTACCGCTCTCACACACAGCGGACTCTGGTAGACACCGCTGAACCTCACCGGTACCCCCACTCCTAATTGGTGGGCTTGCAGGTCAAGTCCCACACCCGGTATAATACCCCATCCCCCTACCTGTCCCCTCCTTCCTCCCTGGTTATCTTCCTCCTCAACGTCCTAACCTCACCTACCCCACATCTTCCCTTCTCCCCATCCGCATAACCCCCCCCCTTTCTTTTCCTCCCGTCTCTGACTTCCCCATATCCTCCCGCCCCCCACTCGCTTAAACCTCTACTACCAACATGAGCCCCGATAATGTCCGAGGCGCCAACCTGTCCCTAAAGGTAGTCTCCCTTAACGCCAAAGGACTGAACATACCTGAAAAGCGAACACAACTCTTTTCCCTCATGCGCAGCATGAAAGCTGACATAATCTTCTTACAGGAAACCCACTTTTGTAAGAAATCAGTTCCCAACATGACTAATCGCCTCTTCCCCCATAGTTTCCATGCCACCTCACCTATCTCGAAATCCAAAGGAGTCTCCATAATTTCCAAAAACCTTCCCATCCAAATTACAGACACTCACCTTGACGAACTAGGCAGGTATATCTTCCTAAAAGGGACACTCAGGAACAAACCAATCACTTTGGCTAACATATACAGCCCCAACTCGTCCCAAGTTCCCTTTTTTAGGGCTGTAACAAGACACCTAACCAATTTCCAAGAGGGTATTCTTATACTGGGAGGGGATCTCAATGTACCCCTGAACCCCCTTTTAGACACCTCGTCGGGGAAATCCCACCTACCATACAGGGCGCTCCGACAAATCAGAAAATGTTTCCAAGAACTCTTGCTACACGACACATGGCGCACCTTACACCCGAACGTAAAGGATTTTACATTCTTCTCCGCCCCACATAACAAATATTCACGACTAGACTACATATTTCTTACCCAACAGGATCTCCCGTCCCTGAAAGCAGCAACCGTCGAACCGATGACCTTCTCGGACCACCACCCTATCTCAATGACCCTCACTTTCCCTGAAAAAGTATACCGCTCGCAAATTTGGAGACTAGACCCTTCCATCCTGACAGACAAAACCAAAGAATTAGAGATTCAAACTTGCCTAAGCAATTATTTCACTGAGAACAACACCCCGGACATTTCTAAACTTACTCAGTGGGCGGCTCACAAATGTGTTGTCCGAGGGAAATTGATTTCCCTGGGGGCCGCAATTAGAAAGGAAAAACGGGCCAAACTGGCTGATCTCTTTTCCAAACTTAATAAACTAGAAGCACTACACAAACGAAACCTGGCCCAGCAAACCCTCGTAGAACTACTAGAGACTCGTACACTCATTCAGGAAGAATTGGGCCATCACCTCAGGAAGAAATACACTCTATCTCAGAAACTTTTTTACGAATTCGGCAACAAAAGTGGCCATCTTCTTGCTCAAGCCTTACGCAAGAAAAGGGCTGCTAATACGATACACCACATACAATCCCCCACGGGTAAGACTCTCACGAATAACAATGACATAGCCAGAGAGTTTGAGAAGTACTACTCGTCCCTATATAATCTAGATAAATCCGAACCCCCTACTACCTTATCGAATGACAGACCCAATGATATTAACTCGTTCTTAGACCAATTTGCTCCAGGAAAGCTCCCCACTGACACCACCACGATTCTGGAATCCCCGATCTCTATTCAGGAATGGAAAAAAGCTTTAAAACAACTTAAGCCTGGTAAGAGCCCGGGACCTGATGGTCTTTCCGCCGTATATTTCAAGACATTCTCAGACCTTCAACAACCCTTCCTTGACGCCTTCAATACACTCTCTCCCACAAATCCTTTCAAAAGCGAAATGTTAGAAGCACATATCGTTGTTATCCCCAAAGAAGATAAGGACCCCACCCAAACGGGAAATTATAGACCAATCTCATTATTGAATGTAGATGTCAAAATCTTTTCTAAGATTTTGGCAAACAGACTCTTACCGCTTCTCCCTTCCTTAATCTCTCATGACCAGACCGGCTTTATCCCTGGACGTGAAGCCAGGGACAACACTGTTAAAGCAATAAACTTACACCACCTTATGACACAGACAACCCAAAAAGGCCTGTTTTTGTCACTCGATGCGGAGAAGGCGTTCGACAGAGTAGCTTGGGACTATATGACAGCGGTTCTGAGGGCCATAGGATTGGGCCCATATATGTTAGGCCTAATCCTGTCACTATACACGGGACCATCTGCTAAGGTACGGGTCAACAATACTCTGTCGGACGCCTTTCCCATCGGAAATGGCACAAGACAGGGCTGCCCCCTGTCCCCCATCCTCTTTGTACTCACACTTGAACCATTCCTCCGTAAACTGACATACAACCCAGATATCCAAGGTATAAGTTCCTCCAAAAGAGAATATAAATACGCTGCTTTCGCAGACGATATTTTGTTGTTCCTGTCGAACCCACTGATCTCCCTACCAAACCTTCTTTCTGAATTTAAACAATTTCAGTTCCTCTCCCACCTTAAAATTAATTTCTCGAAATCCTTTGCCCTTAATATAACATTACCTCAACACATAGTTGATCAATGTAAGGCTAACTTCCCGTTCCAATGGAAACATGATTCCATCACATACCTAGGGATACAACTCCCTTCCAAACTCTCAAACCTCTACGCTAAAAACCATGTTCCTATCCTACACAGAATATCCTCTGATCTTGAAACATGGAACAAACCGCTTTTCTCTTGGTTTGGCAGAGCGGCGATCCTCAAAATGAATGCCCTCCCGAGAATACTCTATATATTGCAGGCGATCCCTATACATATACCTCCGGCCTTTTTTAAATCTTATAGAAACATATGCACTAAATTCTTATGGGGGAACCGTAGACCCAGAATCAGCTTTACGCAGCTCACCCGACCTAAAAGACTTGGGGGCATAGGCCTCCCCAACCTTCTCAATTATTACACTGCTACACACCTTACCAGGATAGTGGACTGGAATACTCAATCTCTCCACAAAGATTGGGTTTCCCTAGAAGCATCTTTTTCTGCTCTCCCTTTGGAGTCTCTCCCATGGTTACTCTCACCCCACGTCCCCTCTGAATTACACGTACACCCACTTATAGGCCCAACCTTGCAATGCTTCAAAAAGCTTTGCTACCGATCACCCATATCTTCGATTCCCGGCCCACTGACACCTGTAAAAATGAACCCTGGGTTCCCACCAGGTATGCACGCAAAGTTTCTTACCGATAACTGGACACAGAGCCCAATTAGATCACATCAGTTCTTCCTCCGGGGCAAACTATTGTCTACATCCCAACTCTCCTCCCAACTAAACAAGCCACCCATTCCCCCTTGGACATATATTTTAATTGCTCATTTTCTAAAATCCCTTAACAAGAATATACAATGCTCCAGAGAACTCACCCCTTTCGAAAAGCTATGTATCCAAACGACACCCCAATCTCATCTAGTTTCTACCACACATGAACTCCTCTTCGCCGAGATGAAAGCTAACGAGACCTTAGCCTGTAAGAACTGGGAGTCAGACCTCTCGGTATCTCTTTCAGCGGAACAATGGGAACTAATTTTCCTCAACATACATAAAGGGTCGACGAATGTGTCGACCCTTGAAAACGGCTTTAAGATCCAATCTAGATGGTACCGCACGCCCACCCTTCTGCATAAATATAATCCCACAATCCCAGAGGTTTGCTGGAGATGTCTCCAGGAAAGGGGAACCCTTCTCCATATCTGGTGGTCCTGTCCATCTCTAAAAGACTTCTGGGAAAAGGTATGCCATATAACCTCTCGAGTCACCTCATATCATTTGGACCTTTCCCCTTCTCAATTCCTTCTACACCATTCACCCCTGTCGCACAATTCCTATCACAAATCCCTAGCAATGCACATGATCAATGCGGCAAAGCAGTGTATCCCTATACACTGGAAATCGACTCACCAACCAACCATAAAAGAATGGTTTAACAGAATATGCAAAATTGAGGAAATGGAAAATCTTATACATATTGCAAGAGAGACTCGGTCATCATTTAGTAAAAAATGGGCCTGCTGGTTACACTATAAAACGACCCCAGAATTTGCAAACTCCCTGAACCCTGACAAAGGATAAATTACTCCTCTGAGAATTGTCATTAAAAATCTACGACGTGCCAGGATCTCCCCTTAACCCTAAACCTTACAAAGACACCTCTCTCCTCCTATATCTCCCCCTATACAGATCCGCCCCTAGTTTCTCATAACACGCCCCTTGAACACCCCAAGGGGTCGGGGAAGTCAGAGACGGACCCCCTGCCAACGCCATCCCTTCCTGCCTCACTCCCCTCCCCTCGATCCCCACCCCACCCCTTCTCCTTCCACCACTTACCCCCTCCTACTTTCTCATCCACAAGCTTCTGTACAATACAACCACTAACATAGCTCCAGCCTACACTCCCGCATTCATACACTCTCAACGAAATAAACCTGTTTATAGCTCCTTCCCTCCCTTTCTGCCATATTGCACCTGTTGGCCTTTCCCTCCCACACAGACCAAAAGTCCATAACGGCATCCGTGAACCTACCTAGCTCTAACCTACCAACAAGATCTATCCCCGTCAATGGTAGTGGACTTTGACTAGACCCCACAACTACCTTGAATTAAGGTAGCCCACCCCAACACGGCCTAGTTCATGAAGGATGCACATAGCCATTTCATTTTCACTACCCGCAAGTTGAATTGTATGTGACACATGTTATTCATCCATGTTTTGTGGTTGTATTAATACCTTATTGTACTACTATTGTTCAAGATATCTGTAAATGCTTTTTACATTTCAATAAACTGTTTTTGGAAAAAAAAAAAAAAAAAAAATAACAGGAGGTTTTATCCTCAACTCTGGGAGGATTAGAAGAGAGATTAACAGCATTGATCGCTGCTTCCCTGTCACAGGAAAAGCGCGCCCGATCTCCGTCTCCTCCTGCAGAGTGCCTGTTAGTGGAGGAACAGTCCCAGAGATCGACCTACCTGAAGGGGATCAGGTGAGGTTGATAAAGTTATAGAGGAATCAACAGTGGAAGAACCTTTCTCAGCATCTCAGGCTGAAAGATTATGGGTTCAGTCTCTGACTAACATGGTCCGAGCAGCATTTTAAATGCCTCTGGCGGAACCATCAACCACTACTGTCTCCTCGCTGGGGTCGCTGAAAGCTCCCCAGACTGTCTGTTCCTTCCCAATCCACCCTTTATTGGAAGGGTTTATTTACCAGGATTGGGAGCATCCTGTAAAATATTTACTCCCCCCCAAGAGATTTCCAGTGATCTATCCCATGGAGGATAAGTTCATAAAAAAAATGGAGGGTCCCTACAGTGGACACAGCCATCTCTTGTGTAAATAAATCACTGACATGTCCAGTAGATAATGTTCCAATGTTCAAGGACCCAATAGATAAAAAATTGGAGTCTTTACTAAAATCTGCTTTCTCTACAGCAAGCATGGTGACACAACCTGCAGTAGCAGCGATTGGAGTCTGCCAAGCAATGAAAGATCAGTTGAAACAAGTCTTAAGGGACTTACCAGATCAGCAGGCTCTTGCCTTAGCTGACCTACCTAGAGCCTTGTGTTGCGGTGGACGCCATAAAGGATACAATCCAACAGGCCTCCCGCTTTACGCTGTCTGTAGACATATGCGTAGGCTTCTATGGCTCAAAAACTGGTCTGCTGAAGCTCCCTGTAAGAAATGCTGATTGGCTTCCCATTTCATGGAGAACGCTTATCTGGAGATAATCTGGACAAATATATCCAGAAAACTTCTGCCGGTAAAAGTACACTCTTGCCGGTTAAGAACAAGGGTAGAAGTCCTTCTTTTAAGAGGCCTACTTCTCCAGTCCCTGGCACATCGGCTGTGAAACAGTTCCGACGGCCTCCGCGGTCAAATCCAGGGGGCAGAAATCAGGGACAATCACAGGGTAACAAGAAACCCTGGGTCAAGAGAGGTACAAAACCTCCCCCCAAGTCATGAAGGGTTGCCCCCACTCAATCGGGTGAGGGGAAGACTTCAGTTGTTCACAGAGACCTGGCGGGACACCATCAGAGATGGGTGATCTCCGCAGTAAGTCTGGGATACAGGCTGGAGTTAAAAGACATTCCTCCTGCCCATTTTATAAGGTCAAACGTGCCAAGCGATCCCCAGAAGAGTGGATCCCTCCTTCTGGCACTAGAGCAACTATTGCCCCAAGGGTAATCATGAAGGTTCCCTTGGAAGAAAACGGGTTCGGGTTTTACTCGAACCTTGTCACAGTCCCCAAACCAAATGGGGACATGAGGCCCATATTAAATATAAAAGGGCTAAACAAGTTCCTACATATCAGGACTTTTTCGGATGGAGTCGATCCGATCGGTGGCCACCGCCCTACAAGGGCAGGAATGGTTAGCCTCGATCGACATAAGGGATGCTTATTTGCATATTCCCATCTGTCCGGCCCACCAGAAATTTCTACGCTTTGCAGTAGAAGGGCGCCATTTTCAGTTCAGAGCCTTACCTTTCGGTCTGGCCACAGCACCACGAGTGTTCACAAAAATTCTGGCCCTACGATTGGCCAAACTAGGAACACAAGGTGTAACGATAATGGCATATCTAGACGACTTGTTGCTGATAGACCACTCAGTGAAAAAAACTAGAAGTGGTCGTTCACAAGATAATCAAGTATCTGGAATCTCACGGTTGCATTATCAACCGAGACAAGTCAGCCCTAAAACCAGTCAAAAGCCTGGAATACTTGGGGGCTAAGACTGGATTCAAATCAGAGAAAGATTTTCTTACCTCCAGAGAAGGTGTCGTCTTTGAAAGATTTGACCCACTTAGTGGGTACAAAAAAGAAAAACCATCCATACGCCTGTGTATAAGGCTGCTGGGAAAAATGGTGGCTTCATTCGAAGCAGTACCCTACGGTCAATTCCATTCAAGGAACTTGCAGAGGGCCATACTGTCAGCCTGGAACAAAAAAGTTCAGGCTTTAGACTTACCAATGTCCCTGTCCCCTTCCGTTCGCAAGAGCCTCCATTGGTGGTTGGTGCCAGAATCTGGAAAAAGGGAAACCCTTCAGTCCGGTTTCTTGGAAGGTGGTCACTACAGATGCCAGCCTCATAGGCTGGGGGGCAGTACTGGAGCAATGGTCTCTCCAGGGCAAGTGGTCAGAAGCAGAGAAGGCCCTGCCCACCAATCTCTTAGAGATACGAGTAGCCCGGTATGCCCTAGTAGCATGGACATCCAAACTCCAAGGGTCACCTGTCAGAATTCAATCAGAATATGCCACAGCAGTGGCATATATCAATCACCAGGGTGGCACCAGGAGTCGTGCAGCCCAGAGGGAAGCGAATTGCATCCTGGAATGGGCAGAAAGGTATGTCACAGCCATATCCGCGGTTTTCATCCCAGGAGTGGAAAATTGGAGAGCGGACTTTTTAAGTCGCCAGCAATTATGCCCGGGGAATGGTCTCTTCACCCCGAGGTTTTCCAGGCAATATGCCAGCGGTGGGGAACACCGGATGTAGATCTGCTAGCATCCAGATTCAACGCAAAGGTGGACAGATTTGTGTCTCGCAAAAAGGATCCCCTAGCTTGCGGTTTGGATGCCCTAGTGTTCCCTTGGGATCAGTTCAAGCTGATATATGCATTCCCACCGCGATTAATCCGCAGAATCAGGGTAGAAAAGAAACCAGTGATTCTGGTGGCTCCAGCGTGGCCCCGAAGGGCATGGTACGCGGAGATTGTAAAAATGTCAGTGGGAAGTCCTTGGACCCTCCCACATCGTCCGGACCTGCTTTCGCAAGGACCGATATACTA
Source organism: Rana muscosa (assembly GCA_029206835.1). Taxonomy (NCBI): domain Eukaryota; kingdom Metazoa; phylum Chordata; class Amphibia; order Anura; family Ranidae; genus Rana; species Rana muscosa. The sequence continues at coordinate 287,081,455 of CM055124.1, forward strand.
CCCTTCCTTACCAGCCCTAGGTTTGACGGCCTGGCTATTGAAGCCCACATTCTAAAAAAGAGAGGGCTCTCTAATCCTGTGGTATCTACCATGATCAATGCCAGGAAGCCGGTATCCAGGCAGATCTATTATAGGATCTAGAAGGCGTACATCACGTGGTGTGAGGCCAGGAAATGGCATCCACGTAAGTACGTAATAGGTAGGATTCTGGACTTCCTACAGTGGGCTGTACATAGGAAGCTTGCCTTGAGTACTATCAAGGGTCAGACGGCCTTGTCAATATTTTTTTCAAAGGCCCTTGGCTTTGCATTCATTAGTCAAAGCTTTCATACAAGGAGTGATGCGTATTAGCCCTCCGGTTAGTATTCCCATATGTCCATGGGACTTAAACCTGGTTCTGTCGGTTCTACAGAAACAACCATTTGAACCATTGCGGCACATTTCCTTGGTTCTTTTCACCAGGAAATTGATTTTCTTAGTAGCCATTTGTTCGGCTAAAAGAGTATCGGAATTAGCCGCCTTGTCCTGTAAGGAGCCATATCTGGTTATCCATAAGGACAGAGTAGTATTACGTCCTCATCCAGCCTTTCTTCCTAAGGTGGTATCGAGGTTCCATTTGAACCAAGATGTGGTTCTTCCTTCCTTTTTCCCCAAACCTAGTTCGGTAGAGGAAAAGTTATTGCATTCTTTGGATGTAGTAAGAGCAGTTAAAGCTTATCTTAAAGCCACTGCTCAGATTCGTAGAACGGATACTTTGTTTGTTCTGCCGGAAGGCCCCAGAAAGGGTCAGGCAGCATCAAAAATCTACTTTAGCCAAGTGGATTCGACAGGTCATAATACAAGCCTATGGCTTGAGAAGGAGACCGCCTCCGTTCAAAGTTAGGGCGCACTCCACAAGAGCAGTTGGAACTTCATGGGCAGTGCATCACCAAGCCTCCCTGGCTCAAGTATGTAAGGCCGCAACATGGTCCTTAGTACACACGTTTTACTAGATTCTACCAGGTAGACGTCAGAAGTCAGGAGGATGTCGCCTTTGGGCGCAGTGTGTTGCAGGCCGCAAAAGAGCCTCATGCCTGATGGCGCCCAGCTTATGTATAGTGTATCCCTCCCCTCATTTGGCATTGCTTTGGGACGTCCCATTAGTAATGACTAAGTCGCTCTGTGTCCCGTGATGTACGAAAAAGAAAAAGGGATTTTTATAACAGCTTACCTGTAAAATCCTTTTCTTGGAGTACATCACGGGACACAGAGCTCCCACCCCTCTTTTTGGGACACTTATTGCTTTGCTACAAAACTGAGGTGCTCCCGGATGGGAGGGGCTTATATAGGGGAGGGTACTTCCGGTTTGGAAGTGGCCAGTGCCAGCACCTGAAGGTAATCTATATAACCCATTAGTAATGACTAAGTCGCTCTGTGTCCCGTGATGTACTCCAAGAAAAGGATTTTACAGGTAAACTGTTATAAAAATCCCTTTTTTTTTTTACGGGATTTCGTTTTGACTTGCATAGACTTCAAATGAAGCTGCAATGAAATCTGAGGTGCAAATCGCACTGATCTGCGGCTTTGAAATTGCGCTGAACAGGGTGGATTCGATTTTAATCAAGTCAATTTTAAATCGCGATTTACATCCTAATTTAAATCGCTAGTAAAAAGGCTTGATTTTAAATCGACTCTATTTTTGTTTCCAATATTTTAATTCAAATAATTTTAACAAATACAGTTTTAGAATTTGCCATTGTAATGGGGAGTAATTGTACATTAAGTCGTTGAAGGTTCAGGTACGTTACTGTTCCATTACCTCTATACACGTGAGACTTAAAGGGGTTGTAAAGGTTTGTTTTTTTATTTTCTAAATAGGTTCCTTTAAGCTAGTGCATTGTTGGTTCACTTACCTTTTCCTTTGATTTACCTTCTAAATGTTTTTTTTCTTTGTCTGACATTCTCACTTCCTGTTTCTCCTCACTAAACTTCACACCATCATCCGAGTGGTGTTTAGTCAGCCAGAACAGCTTACTGAACAGCTTACTGAGGAGGAACAGGAAGTGAGAAATTCAGAAAACAGAAAAAAAAATATTTAGAAGGGAAATCTAAGGAAAAGGTAAGTGAACCAACAATGCACTAGCTTAAAGGAACCAATTTAGAAAATAAAAAACAAACCTTTACAACCCCTTTTTAATATAGCATCATCCACCTATTGGGGTCAAACCTAAACCAAACTTGCGACCCACTGGCTGAATTTCCACGTGATCACAGGGACCGTAATTGGTCTAAAGATTAATTGAAGGACAAATTCAGGTGGAGAGAGGAAAGAAGGAGAAACAGAGATATCAGAAGAATAGAGGGTAGTGAAGGGGGATGCACTCCGGCCCTGGAGGAAGATACTCCCGAGCCAATCCTATCTCGTTATGTAGTTGTGAGATAGTTGATCCAGGGGTCCCATATTTTGTTGAACCATGCAACCTTATCGTTTAATATTGCCGAAAGGCGTTCATTAACCATTATCCATGATAGTTTTAGCTTTCAGCAGGTGAAAAGGGATCGTAGGGGACCTCCAAGATTTGGCTATAGATATTCTTGTTGCAACAAATATAAAGGCTATAAGTCTCCATTTGTTTCGATGTCCCCTCCACTGGACGTCCCAACAATGCTTGTAGAGGTGATTTTAATGAGGTTCACTTGGGTCAATGAGTATGTAAAGTTGTATGTGCGTATCCAGAACCTTCTCGCTTTCGGACGCGTCCACCAAGTGTGTAACACAGTACCGTCCGTGTTACACCCTCTAAAGCACTGTGGGGAGGCCCCCGGGACGTAGGTTGCTACCCGCGCCGGGACAATCAACTCGATTTTAAATCCTAATTCTTAAAAAGCAACTGTCATCTCTGTCTGCTGAATAAACAAAATTATTGTGTCTTAAATAGAAAACTATCTTTGGATAGATTTTTTTTTTTTTTTTTTTTTACTCCAAAAACATTTTATTAAAATAAATTTGATTAAAAAAAATCTGATTTAAAACGGAGTTCCGCCAAAGTTTTTTTTATTTATTTTTTTAAAAGTCAGCAGCTACAAATACTGCAGCTGCTGACTTTTAATACATGGACCTGTCCAGGGCGCCCGCAATGTCGGCACTCAAAGCCGATCTGGCTCTCTGGTGCTGCCGCCGCTTCACTTCCTGGTTCCCTACTGCGCCTGCGCGAGTCGCGCTGCATGATCCCACTGGTCCCTGCTATCTTCTGGGACCTGTGTGTCTCCCAGAAGACAGCGGGGGGGGGGATGGAGGAGGCTCCGAACGTATCGTAGATATCCGCGGATACTGCAGCTATCTATGCCCGGAAGTGGGAGCAAAATACCTGTATTAGACAGGTATCTGCTCCCTCCTGAAAGGTGCCAAATGTGACACCGGAGGGGGGGGGGGGAGAATTCCGAAAAGCACAAGTTCCATTTTTGTGTGGAACCCTGCTTTAAATAATAAAAAATACAAACTTTTTTATATCATAGTTTTTTTTTTTTTTATCCAGCGGGATTTCAAAGCCACACTGGTGTGAACCAGGGCTGACGGAACTCTGTGACTGAATGATGCATGTGGGTTGAGCCCAGAATAGCCGCGCTGTTTCTAAATTGTGAAGATCCCCCGCTCAATGTCACATCGAAGGGGTGGGGTATCAGGGGGAGAAGAGGCAGGAGCTAGAACATGTGGCGTGTTCTACCCTAAATATGGGTGTAACATGTTCCAAAGGATAACTTCTCCTTTATTGGAAAAGAATAGGGGCCACGATGGAGGAAATCTGTGCCTGTAGTCAGGACTTGTAGGGTCTTTGGCTACTCTTTATGTTAATGCTCGGGTCATTTATTTGCTGTCTACTCAAGATAGTATATTCTATTGCAGCCGATCTCTGCGCTCCTGACTGTATTGTGTCTTTGCAGGCGATCCATCCTTACATGGCGATGTCTGGTCATGGTTGGAATTCATCCTCACGTCGGTGTTTAGTGCCCTCTGGGTTCTGCCACTCTTTGTGCTAAGTAAAGTGGTCAATGCCATTTGGTTTCAGGTGGGCATTCTAATCTGTGTGCAATATTTTATTTCCAAAATCTTAGAAAAGCCCTGTAATCACAGACGAGGCTCATTTTGAAATTCATGCTCTTGTTTTATGACTTTCAGGACATAGCAGATTTGGCATTTGAGATGTCCGGAAGAAAAGCACAGTCTTTCCCCAGCGTCAGTAAAATTATTGCTGACATGTTGTTTAATCTCCTGCTTCAGGCTCTCTTCCTCATCCAGGTATTGTTGTTTTGGTATTGTTTGTTTCTTCCAAGTGATCTTGTAGATTGGCTTTCTGCCATAAATCCAGTGACTTTCTGTGTTTTGTGATTGCACAGAACTTTTCATGTGCTTACAGCCAATTACAAGCCTTTCCTCGCAAAGATGGGGTTGAAGTTGTGAATGAAAACTACATTTCAATCTATGCCATAGGAAATAACACAAATCTGAAAATGGGCATTGATTGTTGAAGGATAAGTTCACCTTCGGGACCATGGTACTTGTTGCACCCGTTTTTAGGGTGCAACATGTAACATGTTCCCGCTCCTGCAGCCGCTCCGGTGATCTGCCGCCTCCCTGTGACAGCAGCACGAGGAGAAGTCCTCCCAGACAGCTTTTTACTTTTTGAAAAGAGCGCAGCTATGCGGGGCTCCGCCCACATGGTCACCTCATTCATTTACAGCGTTCTGTGAATGAATGAACTACAAGTACTGACATCCTTTGCAGCTGCCGGGTTGTAATTCTCAATGAACTACCGCGGTCGGTGGTAACTTTTTTGGGGGGCCGGCAAACCGTACCAGCCCCCGGTTGATTGAGTCTAGAGCACTAACAGGTCATGTTTTCAGGATTGAAAATAGTAAATATGTTTTTTTTTTTTTTTTTTTTTTTTTACCTGCAAAAAAAGTGCATTTTATTTTATTTTTTTAAAGGTGAACTTATTCTTTCCTGCTCTGTGCAGTGGTTTTTCATAGAGCAGACCCAATCCTCCTCCTTCTCGGGTCCCTCTCCGGCACCCCTCCCTCCTGCCGAGTGCCCCCACAGCAAGCAGCTTGCTAAGGGGGCACCTGACCCGCTGCTCTGTGTGTCCATTTAGACACAGAGCCGTGGTCTCGCCCCGGCCCCTCTTTCCCCTCATTGGTTTCCTGGTTTTGATTGATGGCTGTGGGAGCCAATGGCGCCCGCTGCTGCCTCAGCCAATGAGGAAGGTTAGTCCCAGACAGCCGAGGCACTCATGCACATCGCTTGACGGGCTGCTGCACACAGTAGGTTTTTCATCTTAATAAATAGAATTTTTTTTTTCTTTTCTTTTTTGAAATGTGGGATAGCCGTTCGTGCATATTTGTCTCTTTTTTTAATTTTATTTTTTTTGCTGAATTGGCGCACGATTTTATTATTAATAATCAATAATATTATTAAGATAAAAAAAACTTCTACCTTCAGAACCAATTTAAGGCAGCAATCTCGCCCTAAGCAAGATTTCCCTCAAACTATTTTTTCTTGCTCTCTCTACCTCTACACAATCAAACATTTATTTAACTATCTTCTCTAAGTGTAACACAGATGAACATCAGAGTTCAGAACGCCTAAGGGCTCATGTGAGGTGGGACAGTAAAACCCCATGGTTGAGCCAAGCTTTTACCCCCCCCCCCCCCCCCCATCCGCTAATCCCTTTAGTTGCGGAGGCCTATGTGAACAAACCCTAACATACAGAAAAGCTGCAACAGTGTGCGTAAATTGTTCAGTTTACACTTTTGTCTACCTTTGCAGATGCTTGGGGTCTGCTGTGGCATCCTGTATCATGTTGTCGTCTTCTCTCCTGTTTTAGGGAATGTTTGTCAGCCTGTTCCCGATCGATGTGATTGGACAGATCATTAGTCTTCTGCACATGTCTCTGCTCTACTCCTTATACTGTTTTGAGTATCGATGGTTTAACAAAGGTAATATTCCACTATTGGTATGGTGAGGGGAAAAAAGGCCAGATGTGGTTCACCTTCACTCACATGTGATTGCTCATTGCTCTCCCTCCTATAGGAATCGAGATGCATCAACGGTTATCCAACATCGAACGCAACTGGCCCTATTACTTTGGATTTGGATTACCCTTGGCCTCCTTGACAGCCATGCAGTCATCTTATATCATCAGGTGAAGGTTATGCTTTATAGTTATTATGCTTTATTCGCCTAAAACTAACTGTACCTTCAATATAAATTTTTGCATCTAATCCAACATTAAGGATGGTCACAAGAATATGGCAGGCAGGAATGTTAGCTTTTGGGGTAAAGGGGGCACAATGGAATACTCCCCCCCCCCCCCCTCTGGGAAAATAAACACCTGCGAGAAATTCTAGCCATGGGGAAGTTAAAAGAATGGGAAAAGTTAGGCAATGTGATGCATGTACCGTATAAAGATGTATGTATTTTAAATAGATTTTGTATGGAAGAAAACAAAGAATATATAAATAAACATTTTTTTTTTTGCATCTAGCACCCCCATCCCTGCTAATCCAGTTGTCATTCATAATACAGACTTTAGATGCACTAATCACTCTTTTTTACTGCCCTGGACTGCCAACTGTTGGGCTATTTTTTTATTGCCATTCCACCTGTGGCTGCCTGTGAAATGGATGTACATGCATGCATGGCCATAGATGATAATGGCCTATAGCTCGGTGACTACACTTTTTTGATATTATTCTGAATTATTATGTACTGTGCCTTTATCCAATTGACAGGCCTCTATGGCAGAGTAGAAAATTGCTGCTGGGCAATAGCAGCTGTGAGCTTGTTTTAAAATTTAACACAAGGCTCTGAGCCTTTCTAGAGATGTAATCTGGGTGGCTGTTAAACAGCCTGATCAGTTATGCATTCTTTAGGAGTGCTCCTTGTCAGCCCTTTACTATAGTGATAGCAATGGCCCCCTTCAGGTGATCCCTGAAAACTTGTCTCTTTAGGGAAGCTTATCCCACCTGCGAACCAGTGGTTTATCTATTTAGAGTTCATTGTATATAAACTACGATTGCATAACATGTACTGGGTATCGTCCGGCATACTAAGCCCTGCTTGGATCATTATTTACAATGAAATCTAAATTGATAAACCACCATTTCGCAGGTACAAGTTTAAAATGGTAGTAAACTCCTTTATTCGAAAAACCCTGGGTGGGTTAAGCCATAATGTGCTAGTATGCACCGCATACTAGCACATTATGACAGACTTCCCTTAAAGGATAAGTTCACCTTTTGTAACATGTTACACCCATATTCAGGGTGTTACATGTTACAAATCCACCCGTCTTCCTTCCGGGTTTACGCTCTCTGGCCATTCGAATGGCCGGGCTGAGATGACGTCACTCCTGTGCATGCACACGGGAGTCATGGTCACAGCACACACTCAGTGGGAGTCACGGTGTGCATGCGCCGGTGACGTCACCGGTATCTTTAAAGCGTGAATATTTCCTAAGCACTGCAAGTTTATTATAGGCTTACCTGTAAGTCAAAAAGCAGAGTTTACTACTTCTTTAAGGCTTGACATATTTGTTATTTATTTACCAACACCATGTCATCTATATTTTTCCCATAAAAATTGGTATTTCATTGTGTGTGTGTGTGTGTGTGTGTGTACACTTAAATTAATTTCAGTGTGTTTTACTGAAAATACAGGTTTGATAAACAGTTGCGCGAATATTGTGCGATTTATACAGATTTTCAACTGAAAAAAAAAATGAATGGCGCCCTGTGAAATTGGTGAACAAGCATAATTAAAGCTGCCCCTTTACAAGTGAACAAGTCAACAAAATCTGCGGAAAAAATATATTTAAAGGATGAGGCGCTAGTGATGTCCAGTGAATCAGAAAAATAAGAATATTCAAAATATAGCAAGTCCATATGTGATGAATCCCAACACCAAAATGTGATGCTCAAAAATAGATTTCTAGTTCTTCACCACAAGTGCTCAATAGATGGGTGGCCACTCACCAGAAAATGATGACCCCTTTTTACAGGAAGGTCAAACGGCGCTTCTGGAATATCAATTGATTCCACTGACAGCTCAGTTCCAATCCACTGGCCCCTCGAGATGAAACTAGGATGAGAAAAATTACTTCACAAGAGACATAGAGGAAGGTCTCATAGTGTAGTAATTTTAATAAGTAAAGTTTGACAACAAATGGCGAATACACTCACATGTTGGAGTGCTGATCCGGGTACCAGGTGTAATCAGCATGTGCAAGCCGGCTAGTCCTTGAAGCATCGATGGCGTTCGGTCCGTGTCTCTCCTAAGGGCAAAGCCTAAATGGGATGTGGGATCAGGACCCGATCTCTTGTGGAGTAATTTTTCCCATCCTAGTTTCATCTCGAACCAGTGGAGTGGAACTGAGCTGTCAGTGGAATCAATTGATATTTCAGAAGCGCTGTTTGACCTTCCTGCAAAAAGGGGTCATCATTTTCGGGTGAGTGGCCACCCATATATTGAACATTCGTGGTGAGGAACTAGAAATCTATTTTTGAGCATCACATTTTGGTGTTGGGATTCATCACGTGGACTTTTAAGCTTGCTATATTTTGAATATTTTTATTTTTCTGATTCACTGGACATCACTAGCGCCTCATCCTTTTAATACAGATTTTCAACTGCCACCTTTTTGAAGCAGTATGTGGTAATTCCTTGCTTCTGTGTATGTGGAGGGAATTCAGTTTTTAGTACATTATAACTAGTTGAACTTGATAATTAGAGCTGAACCTGCTGATCAAGAAGGGTAGTCATTAGCTGGACCAGCATAGTGATCAAGCATGACAACATGATGATGATTAGTGAGTTGCATGGATTTTCCTAGGGAAACCAGCTGTGCTGGCTTGCTTTAGGGTTTTGTTTTTGCCTAATGATTAAAATGATTTTTTTCTCTTGCAGCGGCTGCCTGTTCTCCATCCTCTTCCCGCTCTTCATTATCAGTGCTAACGAAGCAAAAACGCCTATCAAAGCTTAGTAAGTATTTATAAGCCTAAGTGCTCTTTATTTTTCCACTACACAGAAGTTTTCTCCAGACCTTTCCAGAGGATTTCTCCAGAGTTTGTATGCCTTTCTGAGACTGCAATTTTAAAACCCCACTCTGCATATACCCCACTCTGCATATACTTGCCTATTTTCAGGATGCTGCGCTTCCATCACATGATCCAACTTCCATGTGTAAGCCAGCGGGGTCTGCAGGGGAGAGAATGGAGTGCCGACAACAGATAAGCCATAGGAGCCTATGGGTGGCATCGCTGCTCCCAGGAATTCCCAGATGTTGTCGTGCATGCTCTCTTCTCCCCTGCAGGTGTTGCTGGCTGACATGGGATCACATGACTGGACCGTAGCAGGCTGGAAATGGGGTAAGTATATGCATCTTTCTTTATAATGGGAAGTCAGCATAGGTGTTAGGAGGGGGAGTTTAGCCTGAAATTCTACTTTAAAGTGGAAGTAAACCCATCTATTTAACAGTTTAACAGGAACCCTTTGCAGGTGTTATGGCTTAATTAGCTGATTAGAGTGGGACACATTGAGCCTAGAATATTGCACCTTTTCACAATATTCAAATTTTTCTGAGATTGTGGATTTGGGGTTTTCATGAGCTGTAAGCCATGATCATCACAATTATGACAAATCACGGCTTGAACCATCTCATATATTAGTTTGACCTTTTAACTTGCATTAGTGAAATAAATGAACTTTTGCACAATATTCACATTTTTCGAGTTTCACCTGTAGATAACCAATGCAGCATTACAGAATCATTCTTATTGAAATGCTAAGAGTGTACAGTCTAATTTATCTTCATTTTGTTCTGTTTACAGTCACTTCCAGCTCCGCCTCTTCTCGCTGGTGGTCTTCCTAAGTAACCGGCTTTTTCACAAGACCGTCTACCTGCAGTCCACACTCAGCACCTCCACCAGCCCGCACCCATCACCTGCCAAACACAAGGCCTCATTAGGGCATTGATTCAAGTTGGGGGGAAAAAAAGAAGTCCGTCCCCTGCTGCCATGTTTTTAACTCTGACTGACGGGTGTTGTGCCACGTTGGTTACTCTTGTGTTTTTTTTTTTTTTTTTGTTGTTTTTTTTTCTTCCTTGTTGCTGAGCCCTTTTAGTCCTGGAGCCGTTTGTATTTTTCAAAAAACTCATGCGTGTGTCGTACTTGTGCATCAAACGCCGGCATTGGCCCTGGATTGCCCACTTTTTACACTTTGTAGTTTGAAAACCTTCCCCAACGTTGGCATTTTTTGGGGAAAAACGCACAGCGCCATCTATGGATGTCGGCGCATAGTTCTGTTTTCCTGTTTGATGATAGCACATGAAAATATTGAAAGACTGATGGAATCGTCCAGCTACAGGCAAAGATTTATTGGGATTCCCTTTTTAATTTGTTTAATGAGTTTGACATCTGTGCAAAATTTTGTGTGTGCCAGGTTTAAAAGTCTTTCATAGCAGATGTAAAATACAGTTTATTTCATGGTTTCCAGTAGTTACTGAGCACAGGGGCTTCAGCACTCAGGGAAGGGGGGGTTAATTGCCTAATTACAATTTTTTTTTTTTTTTTTAATACCTTCATGTTAATTATTTGTGTGTAATTGAGCTATGGACAAAACAGATCTTTGTCTGACTGACCATTTTTGTGATTTTAAAAAGCAGCAAATGAACAATTTCTATGTGACTGGTGTCTTCTGCGTGTGATATTTGGAGGTATTCTAATAGATGGCGTCTTTTCAACATGTTTTGCAGTATTTCCTAATTGATAGTCCTAACTCCTTCTTGGTTCACAGCGCTCTATAATCTGCCCAGGTTTTTTTAATGGAGACTTGTATGAAAGAATTATCAAGTTCAGAGGTACAGGGAGGAGTGGTTGTCTGTAATAATGATAGGGTGGGGTGTGTAATGCCTGGTGCAACACAAAAGGCATGAAGAAATAAATAAAAACACCCTGGGGATAAGAAAGGGGTCCGTTGTTTTCTGTAGAATGTACTGGAGGCAGGCCTGGGTTGTGGAAGGTACTTGTAAAGCTGAACTCCATGCAAAACGGATATTGTCCAAATACAAGAGCCATGTGTCTTCTTACTTCAATCGTTGTCTCCATTGTGTGTTTCTTTCAGATTTGTACTGTAATCCAGTGTAGGAGTTTCCTATAATAAAGACCAGTCACTGCTGCTCCCTCTCCTTGTGCAGGGTGACTGGTCTGGTCTCCGCCTCCCTCCTGTAGTTTTCTGTAGGAAGCCTGCTGGGTCTCTACTCTGTGCACAAGCTATGTACAGCACAGTGATGATTTCAACGCTACATTTACAAGGTATTTACTGGGTTTGCAAAAGGCATTTTGTGCCTGCAAAGTGGATTTACTGTATATACTCAAGTATAAGCCGAGGCACCTAATTTTACCACAAAAAACTGGGAAAACTTATTGACTCGAGTATAAGTCTAGGGTGTTCATCTGCATGCCTCACTGTGCCAATGCCTTACTGTGCCCATGCCTAGACTGACGTTTAACATGGGAGTCTATGGAAAGGGTGCCTGTGTTTGAAAAATCGGTGCTCCCCAGCCGTAGGTCCCCCAGGCAACAAACTTTGTACAAATGGGTCTACATGTGTGCCAAGTTCCGGGTCCAGGGGACCTACGAACGGCCGGTACCGGGTCCTCAAAGTCACCAGAGAAATGACCGTTTTAACATGTGAGTCTATCGAAGGTGTGCCCGGCTTTGAAAAATCTGTGCTCCCCGGCCGTAGGGCCGCCAGACAACAAACTTTTTACACTTGTAGAGGAAGAGTGGAGCTACATGTGTGCGAAGTTTGGGGTCCAGGGGACCTACGGCCGTCCGGTACCGGGTCCCCAAATTCCAGGAGATCAGGCGCAAAAAGGTGACCCGAGTATAAGCCGAGGGGGGCATTTTCAGCACAAAATAAATGTGCTGAAAAACTCGGCTTATACTCGAGTATATACGGTATATCCTTTTGTGGCAATTGAGCAATATAATAAGTGGTTTTTTTTTTGCCTCAGCTACATACAGTATATAGCACTGTGTCCTGTCGGTAGGATGGACATCCCACACCTGTAACAAAAGGGAGTCGGTGTCCTGTACCTGGTCTAAAGCTGATTTTTTTTTATCATTTTTTTCCACAAAAGTAATGACACATTTTTACAGATACATCAATACAACACGGCCTCTTTTTTAAGCCTCGCATCATTATGACCACCGTCGGTTACTATTACTCAAACCACTTCAGCCCGGACCATTTGGTTGGCCAAAGACCAGGCCACTTTTTGCGATTCGGCACTGCGTCGCTTTAACTGACAATTGCGCTGGCATGCGACGGAGCTCCCAAACAAAATTGATGTCTTTTTTTTCCCCCACAAATAGAGCTTTCTTTTGGTGGTATTTGATCACCTCTGAGGTTTTTATTTTTTGCGCCATTAACAAAAATAGAGCGACAGTTTTGAAAATAAATCAATATTTTTTACTTTTTGCTATAATAAATATCCCCCAAAAATATATAAAAAATTTCTCTCAGTTTAGGCCGATACGTATTCTTCTACATATTTTTGGTAAAAAAAAAATCGCAATAAGCGTTTGGTTTGCGCAAAAGTTACAGCGTCTACAAAATAGGGGATAGTTTTATGGCATTATTATTAATTTTATTTTTTTACTAGTAATGGCAGCGATTTTCTCATTTCATGACTGCGACATTAAGGCGGACACATTGGACACTTTTGACACCATTTTGGGACTATTGTCATTTTTACAGTGATTAGTGCTATAAAAATGCACTTATTACTGTAAAAATTACACTGGCAGTGAAGGGGTTAACCTGTAGGGGGTGCTGAAGGGGTTAAGTGTGTCCTAGGGAGTGCTTCTAACTGTTATGGGGCGTGGCTACGAGTGACAAGTCGCTGATCCTGATGAGAGGGAACAGACGATCAGTGACATGTCACTAGGAAGAACAGGGAGATGTTGTGTTTACACAGACATCTCCGCGTTCTTCAGCTCTGTGACCCAATTGCGGGACACCGGCGGACATTGAGTCCGCGGGCCCCGTCACGGAGCTTGCGACAGGGTCGCGAGCGCGGTGCCGGCGGCAAATTAAAGGTCTCGCTTGTATAAGTTCTTGCGGCTGTCGGCAAGCTGTTAAGCTTATCATACTTATTCAGACTTCCATAATAATCTTATTTAAGAGAACCCAACCTTTGTGATATTTTCCTTAACCAAGATCCACTCTGGTTATCATCAAGAAGAAAGAGAAATAGGACAGTTAAAATGAAAAAACAAACAAAAAAAACACCCAGATTATTTATTGCTATGAACTTTAGGGGTTCTGTTCCCTGTATATTATATACGGAGCCCAAACTTTCCAATACTTTTCGTCTTGCTCTCTCAGCATCAAGGTAAGATTTTTCCATTTGTTGTTATTTTAGCAAACCACTGTGCCCCAGTGGGTAATATAGTAGTTTTCCACAAAGCTGAAATACAAGCTGTCTAAAGCCGATTTTGATGAGAGCGATTTCCTTGCAGAGGAGTGCTAGGCTTAAAAGAAGCACGGGTGCCGTTTAGGTAGATCTGCTGGAAGCTGCTTGCAGTACAGCAGAACTGGATAGCTGTCAGATGGCAGGTCCTCTGTTGCCCCTGCAGATGTAGCAGGATCAAGTCAGCGACCACAGGCAAGTTGGCACCCGAGGAGAAGGATCGGGCTGGCAGGACTGGACAGAAGAATTGTAGTCAGGACAGTAGCCAAAGTCATACTCAGGAGGGCAAACCAGGGAGTAGTCAGGAGCGTGGTCAAGAACAGAACCAAGGTCATTCACACGGAGCTAGTGGAGCAAGCAGAAGAGTAGTCAAGAGCAAGACAGTCATGCATGGTAGAACAAGAACTTGCTGAGATCGCGGGCCGCTGGCAGACATCAAATCTGCATGCACACTTGTGCCCGTTATCCTACTTTTGCAGGCTGGTGTACAGGTACATCAGTTTGCTCAGGAGTGCCATTCTGCCGACGTATATCGGCGTAAGCCAGTCGGCAAGCGGTTAAAGTGTATTGTTTTCAGCCAAGGATGCTGCCACCTTGCCCTCTATTTTAATCTATAACTGCCATGATGCTGCACATGTGATCAGTTATGACACCAGCCATTGGCTGGTGTGACAGTTTGGTTGAGAGCACAACCACCGGAAGTGTTACATTTCCAGCACGTGCTGGAAATGAAACTGTTTTATGGATAGGTTTACTTCCGCTTTAAAAGCAGACCTTGCATGGAGTGCAGATGCCTTTTCAGCCCTTGGCTGCTACAATGGAACACTACAGTGGTAGATGTAAATGATATGTCGCTGCTTAATATATTTATGGCAGGTGGCGCTCTCTCTGTAATAAGACTACTTTGAAATATCTGATACTTTATTATAAAAAAAGCAAAGTTTCTGAAGCAGATTTATTCAGATATATCTGAAATCTCAGCATTAACTGCAGCCCTATATATGGGACGTAGTAATGTACAGTGTGTATACAGCAATACTGTACGCTATAGAGAAAATAATGGGCAGCGTGAGCTGGAATATCACATGATGGGAATATTGGGACAGAATGAAATTAAATATCACAGCCACATTGACTCCTACGGAAATTTCTATATGTGCGTGTGCTGTGTTGTTCTCCATAGCAGATTGTGAGGGGGATGTGAGAAGAGCAGGAGAATAGAAATTAAAAGAAGTAGGAGTTTAAAAAAGATACATTATACCACCACATAAACAATGTATTACTATATATCAACTGATACTTGTGAACAATAAACAAAGGAGGAATTTCCTTCACAGAGAAGCGGAGGGGTTCTTTATCAATGATGTGGATGTTGGAGCCATGATGTGTGGGGCAACCCCAACTTTTCTGCCTGATGATATAGGAAATGGGTGCTCAACCTGTGGCCCTCCAGCTGTTGCCCCATGAGGCATTGCAAGCTTCTGACAGTTACAAGCATGACTCCCAGAGGCATAATGGGAGTTGTAGTTCCACAACAGCTGGAGAGCCACAGGTTGAGCACCCATGATTATAGGACATGCTCCATAGTAACGGGCAACAATGTCACTCGGCAGTCATTGATAAGAGACCCGGAGGGCGCTCTCTAATCGTAGTACGTTACATATTTATTAGAGTCAATAACAAATGGCAACTCGCATGTTAAACCTGGCTCATCAACCTAGAGCAGTGTTTCTCAACTCCAATCCTCAAGGCAGCCCAACAGGTCATGTTTTCAGGCTTACCATTATTTTGCACAGATGATTTGATCAATTTCACTGCCTTAGTAATTACCACAGCCGTTTCATCTGAGGGAAATCCTGAAAACATGACCTGTGCGGGGGCCTTGAGAACTGGAGTTGAGAAACACTGACATAGAGAGGGTCTCTTGTGAATAGCTTCAGCACAGCAGGGTACTGCAGTTTGGGATGAACACACTGGATGGTATTCATGATGAGAAGAAATATTTACATTGTATCTAGGCTGGAAGGTCGCGGTGATGTTGAGTGTATAGATGGGGGGAGCCTGTCCCAAAGGTGTTTAGCCTGGAGTGTCCTGAGGTCTGGTCTATGGTTGGCTCAGATGGAGGAAGCCAGGAGCATGAAGAAGGCAGCAGGGTCCCCATGGAACACAGAGCGGACCGGAAGTGACTTCAGGGGCCAGAGCTATGCGTTTTCAAGGGCAGCTAAGCCTCTTTCTCAAGTTCTTGCACATCCCCCATCAATACTCTCGATGCCACCATGCAGAAGAAGCTTCTCCAAATCCAGATAACGTCAATGTGTTTTGCAGTACAGTTGCTTTATCAGGACAGTGGGTATAGTAAATATAAATGAAAACAATCGGCGTCAAAAATTGCTATAAATATGGTGCTATTAAATTCTAGTGTTAATAATCTATAATAAACATGCACAGCTGCTAAACATTCTAAGTGATACACCACACTGGTTGCAAAAATTAAAGTGAATAAATGTAGCGCTATGTGTATAAACCTATTAATATCTGATAAAATAAAAGTGCATATAATCATGAATCATAACATGAGTGATAAATAGTCCTTAAATCGAATAAATAAAGGCTCTTCTTATGATCACTGAGGAAGGCCTGTGATTGGCTGATACGCGTCTAGAGGGAAGGAGCTGATAACGAGACGTCTAGCAAGGCACTGTGAGTGTGTAAGGCGGCGGTGCTACTGTGGATTTTTTACATGTGGTTTTAAAGTTTTTATCCTGTAAGTGTGATTTTATTTTTGGGGGGGCTTTAAAGAAATTTTGTATACAGAGAACACTTTGGTCTCTCTATTTATCATTTACATGCCCTGGAATCTTGAGCAAAAGCTGAGAGGTTGTTTGCTTCCCTGGAAGCAAGTGTGCTGAGTTGCCAATAAGAAATAGCTGGATTACCTGCCATTGATTGTTTAAAGGAGGAGATCGTGTGAACTCGAGGGGAGAGATCTGTTCATGAGTTTTAACTCATCTGGGAGGTGAGCGCGCAATTTTATCGGTGGTGGTGTGCACTCCTTTTTGAGGAAGAACGATCACAGTGGTGGATTAGCGTTGAAACACTGATCATAAGAAGAGCCTTTATTTATTCAATTTAATTTATGGACTATTTATCATTCATGATTATATGCACTTTTATTTTATTAGATATTAATAGGTTTATACATTAAAGTGCTACATTTATTCACTTTAATTAGGACAGTGGGTATGTCAATTAAAGCTAAATACACACCCCCTCTCTGGGCACTAGCCTTTTCTTACACTTTCTCCTCCCCTTTTCTCCCTAGATCCCACTCCCCCCCCCCTTTTTTTTCCTTCTACTACCCCCCCCTTTTTTCTTTTTTTTTTCTTTTGTTTTTCTTTTGTTTTTTCCTTACCAATCCTGAATAAGCAAAGGGATTGGGACGAGGGGCTGACTTATTTGTTAGCCTCTCTGCCCACTCTTCTCATGAGCTGCAGACAAACAGAAATTCTGTTGAGAACCTTGACAAAGGCTCTGGACCACTAATAAGTCTGATAGGGTAATACGCACCAGCTTTCTTTATGTTATAGGCTACCACAAAGACATTTTGTTGTACACCTTATGTTTTCCCCTGTTGGATAGGTTATTGCTTGTACGTATTGGGAGTGCCTAAGTAGTTCTGTCTATTAAATGTACATGTGCCTGCACTCTATTCGGGACCACAGCTCATTTTACTATTGAAATTTCTGTACTGTTTGTCTAAAACTTTAACAAAATCTTTATGAAACAAAAAAAGCTAAATACACATGTAGCAATACCCCCGAAGGGGCCGCTGGTTTAAGATTTGGGCCTGTCGTTACCTTTCTCTTCACCACACTCTTCTTAGGGGTCCCTCTTGAAGAACTTTCATGAATTTCCACAGCAACGCTTGGTTTGTTTTTCTTCAAGAGTTTTATTAAACAGATCCAACAGAGGGTTAGAGGGATAGGGGAGGTTCAGGTACCTTGCTTTGCGGATCAGGCACAATCTTAGATCCAGAGGACAAATCAGTTCCACGCTGGATTCAGCAACCACCGGATAGGCCTACTCTCACCGGCCTAGCAACCGGTGCAAAGCTCATTTAAAGTAGGGTGACCAGACATCCCCGGTTTCAGGGGACAGTCCCTGGATTGAGAACACTGTCCCCAGACCAAGTCTGTCCCCGGATTAGATTTGAACAGGAGCTGGGGCAATTTCAAAGACCGTCAGTGCAGAATAAAATAAAAAAAATCTGAATTGCTCACTCCCCACTCTGCCGCTCCTACTAGCTTAGGGGGGTGTATTTTTTTCCATTATCTGTGCCCCTTTCTGATGATCATGTGCTGGTCGGAGCGGAGGGAATATTTCTTCAGTTTCGGGTGCCCATTCAGCTCCACTCGCATGTTCTTCTGCCTTGGCTCAAGTCCCGGCCAGCCGCCTGTCCGCTTATCACCTAGTGATCTTCCTCCGCTCCCCCCCCCCCGTAGTAACTGGGGCTCAGAGCGTAAAGCCCCATACACACGGTCAAACTTTTTGACAACAAACTTCAAAATGAGCACGTTTTCAAAAAAATCAGACCGTGTGTACGCTCCATCGGACAAACTTTTTTGGTTTTCATCGGCCAAAAAGTTCGCTCTGCAAACGGACAAACTTTTCGGCAACAAAAGTCCTACAGTGCAAAGTCCTATCGTGTTCAAAATTATATGGAAGAAACTATATTAGAGACATATGTAGTTGCTGAAAATTCCCACCACATCCCAATTTTGTATACAAAAAGCAATGGGGGCCCCAAGGGATTGTATGGGTGGGAAAATTGATTCAGAACAACTCTGTAGTAATAGTATGAATGTATTTAATTGAAAAAAGCAAGTACTAAAAACAATCACAATATGACAAAAAGACAAAACAGCTGCTCTGAGGTGTATTGTATGGATACACTGATATATCAGGGGTAACTAATGCATACAATACAACCAATCCTACACGTTTCGGAAAAGCATAAAGGCATATAAATCCTGTTATGATAGGTATGTTCCTTCTTCAGGGATTTGAGTCGAGCTTGCTGGTGTGTTTCTATAGAAGCATGAAATTTTAAAAGTAAATAACATACAAGGGTAGTGTTTAATTATTTACCCCAACCCAAGAAAAAAAAAAAAAGAAGAAAAGGGTAAATATTTGACAAACATACTCACAGATCTTGTATTCCATATGAATAAACAGTGCACAGTGTCCACACAAAGCATTAATGCCAGGTATTAACACGGATGGATGGATGGTGTTGTGGATGCGGGCAGGGAGAACCAAACCAATACTAATTTCTTTTTAGAACTACTCCTGGGACAGAATTTGGATTCACCCTCAGCTGTCCTGCCTATCAAATCCTCCTTGAAAAAAACATCCTCTTTTTATCCAGCCCCAAGTTCAAACCATGGGGTAAAAACTTTCTTAAAAATGACTACTCAAGATATTAAGTCCCTGACTTTAACCTCCCCGTATCCAGGCAATCTAACTAGAAATGAAAAAATGGCTTTGAAAACATTAGCAAATAATCCTAATATAACCATAAAATCAAGTGACAAGGGAGGCAACATTGTCCTGATGAACAATGAGCAGTATTGTAGAATGTGTAACAATATCTTGAGCAACCGCAATTGGTACCGCCCAATTGGGATTGATATTGTAGAGGCGTTTAATAAACAATTCTACTCTTTTGTAGATAATGCTTTTCACAATAATATAATTTCTAAACAAACATGGGACTTCATTCGCATTCCCTATCCACGGCTGGCAACATTTTATTCTATACCAAAGATACATAAGAATACACTCGATCCCCCAGGTAGACCAATTCTTTCAGGTAATGGTTCAATTACCGAAAATCTTTCAAAATTAATAGATGAACACATTCGTCCTTTTGTACTATCCATACCCTCGTATATCCACGATACCATACATCTTTTACAGATTATTGAAGATGTAGTGGTACCAGAGAACTGTATTTTGGCCACCATCGATGTGGAGGCCTTATACAGTTCCATACCACACACAAAGGGTTTGGCCTGTATTCGTAAGGTACTATCAAGGATAAGCCATCATGAAAATTCATTCAATGAATTTGTCCTTTTGAGCCTGGCCCTCAGGTCAGGATCTGGCAACGAACCCCGATAGCGCGGTCTCTGTCCCTTAAGTACCCCTTCCCAGAATGCACCGCGGGTTGACCACGCCCCCTGAGCCACTTCTGGGAAAGGAATACCCAATACACCCAGCCTGCTGCATTTCCAACCTTGACCTGTGGTGACAGCGACACCTACTGTCAAGTGGGAAAACCATGCAACCCAGCTGGACTGAAACAGCCAACAATGTAGCGTAATCCTTCTGAGCTAAACTACAGCTCAGACAACTAGATTTAACACATAGCGCCTACCCAACAGGAGCAGGGTGCTACACACAAATAATACCTATACACTTATACAGTGGGAAAAATATTTATTTGATCCCCCTGCAGCTTTTATAAGTTTGCCTAAAAAGAAGTTAAAGGTCTATAATTGTTATCATGGGTGTAATTTAAATGATAGAGACAGAATATCAACCAAAAATACACCTATGATAAAAAATTCTTGTGAAATAATATGGTTCGATTAAGATTTTCTTTGTATGTTTTCTTTAAATGGCAAATGTTGTATCTGTGTGCCCTGTTTCAAGAAAATAAAGAATTAAAAAAAAAAAAATTCTTGACCCTTCATTACTCTGTAAGTGTGCAAACTTACAGAATCTGCAGGGGATCAAATTAATTATTTTCAACACTGTATAGCCGTGGCCAAAAGTTTTGAGAATGACACAAATTTTAATTTTCACAAAGTCTGCTGCCTCACAAAGTTTTTATGATGACAATTTGCATATACTCCAGAATGTTATGAAGAGTGATCGGATGAATTGCAATTAATTACAATGTCCCTCTTTGCCATGAAAATTAACCTAATCCCATGAAAAACATTTCCACTTCACTTGTGAAGAAGGCTTCAGTGTGCCCAAGAAAGTCCAGCAAGCGACAGGACCGTC
This sequence comes from Rana muscosa, assembly GCA_029206835.1. NCBI lineage: Eukaryota > Metazoa > Chordata > Amphibia > Anura > Ranidae > Rana > Rana muscosa. The sequence goes on from CM055124.1 coordinate 287,102,040, forward strand.
TCCTTCAGTTTTTTCAGCTGCGGGATCCGGGCACCACCAGTGCAGAGCTTGTCCAGGAATGGCAGCAGACAGGTGTGAGTACATCGGCGCAGACAGGTGTGATTGCATCGGCACGCACAGTGAGGAGAAGACTTTTGGAGGATGACCTGTTGTCAGGAAGGGCAGCAAAGAAGTCGCTTCTCTTCTGGAAAAACATCAGGGACAGACTGATAGTCTGCAATCGGTACAGAGATTGGACTGCTGAGGACTGGGGGAAAGTCATTTTCTCTGATGAATCCCCTTTCCGATTGTATGATGCATCCAGAAAAAACCTTGTCTGGAGAATAAAATGTGAGTGCCACCATCAGTCCTGTGTCATGCCAACAGTAAAGCATCCTGAGACCATTCATGTGTGGGGGTCGCTTTTCAGACAAGAGAGTGGGGGGCTCACTCACAATTTTGCCTAAGAACACCGCCATGAATAAAGAATGGTACAAAAACATCCTCCGAGAGCAACTTCTTCCAAGAACAGTTTGGTGAGGAACAATCCCTTTTCCAGCATGATGGAGCACCTTGCCATGAGGCAAAACTGATAACCAAGTGGCTTGGGGAACAAAACATCGAATTTTTGGGTCCATGGCCAGGAAACTCCCCAGACCTCAATCCCATTGAGAACTTGTGGTCAATCCTCAAGAAGCGGGTGAACAAAAAAACACCATCAATTCTGACAAACTCTAAGCATTGATTGCGCAAGAATGGGCGGCCATCAGTCAGGATCTGGCCCAGAAGTTGATGACAGCATGCCAAGGGGGAATTGCAGAGGTCATAGACACAGCAAAACACTCCTGTATTCCCGGTTTATCTCCTGTCCACAGATTCCGAGAAGGCCTTTGAGAGGGTAGACTGGACTTTTCTTCAAGAGACACTCAAATTTGTGGGAATACCGGACCCCATCCTGTCATGGATTTCAGCCATTTATAGGAACCCCACCGCAACAGCATGAGTAAATGGCTACGACTCCAACCCCTTCTCCATATCCAACGGCACCAGACAGGGTTGTCCCCTGTCCCCACTACTATTCGTTCTCTCGCTGGAACCTTTTTTACAACATATTAGGGGTAACCCGTCTATTCGAGGCATCACAGCCAGCAATTACCAACACAAGGTGGCGGCATATGCCGACGACCTCTTATTTTTTTTATCTCCCAGCCTCTTACCTCCTTACCCTCCTTGCTACAGGAGTTGAAACGCTATGGTAGCTTGTCTAAGTTCAAGGTCAATTTACATAATTTAAATATCTCCTAGACAGATGCTACCAGAGCAAGATTACGCCCTTTTTTTCCATTCAAATGGGCTACCCGCTCCATCCAATATCTGGGAACGAAAATTCCTGCGAACCTAAATGACATTCTCCCCCTCAACTACCAACCTTTTCTGTCAGCGCTAACCGCTGACCCTAAAAAGTGGGACTCTCTAGCCCTTTTCTGGTTTGGCCGTTGCAACGTACTTAAGATGAACGCGATGCCCAGACTCCTGTACTTATTGCAGGCACTGCCGGTGAAAATACCTCAGACCTTTTTTCATGCGGTTCGGTCGGCATTTATCAAATTCATATGGAGAAGTAAACATCCAGGTCTTGGTAGAGTGTTACTGTTACGACCTAAGCTGAAGGGCAGAGTGGGTTTCCCGGCCCTATACTATACTGCGGTGCATATGACCAGGGTCGTGGACTGGTGCCAACACAGTGCATTGAAACTCTGGGTATCACTGGAACAGGAGGCAGCTCAGGCTCCGCTTCCTGGCTTGCCCTGGGCAGGGAAAACCCATGTTACACATTTAACTACTCATCCGTTCATTGGCCCCACTTTAACGGAACTGGACAGATTTTTCCGACTTTCTACACTAAGCAGTTTCCCTTCCCCATTGACGTCGATTGTAGGGCACCCTGGGTTTATGCCCGGTCTGACCGATCCGGCTTTCTTATCACAAAGTTTGCAGGGACTTTTGAGGGCCTCGCAGCTTTTGCGACCTTCCGGTTGGATATCTCCGGAGACATTGCTCTCTGGAAGGGCCCCTCTTAAACTGGACCACTGGAGGACTTTGCAGTTATCGCACTTTTTTTAGAACATTGCCTAGCCCGGCTCTCTTTACTCGTAAGCTTCACTCTTTCGAAGAGCTCTGTCTGGGAGAGGGCCCGACCCGGAGATCCTCATCAACCTCATACAAATCTTTGTTAGATCTCCATGCCACAGCAGACCCCCGCTCTTAGCAAAATGGGAGAGAGACCTACAAGTCACCTTTACCAAACCCCAAAAGGAGAGAATACTTTTCTTTGCGTAGAAATCCTCCCTATGCAGTAGGTACAAGGAAATCACGTACAAAATTTTGACACGTTGGTATAGAACCCCATCAGTTTTGGCAAAAATATTCCCTCTTCAGATGGACCGTTGCTGGCGTTGTGGCCTCCATTCCGGTATACTTCTGCATATTTTCTGGGAGTGTCCTATACTTGCCACTTTCTGGCAACCAGTGCTTAAACTCATACATAAACTCACTGACATCTCACTGCAGGATAACCCAGCTGCAGTCCTGCTTAATCTCACCCCATTGTCAAGGAAACGCTACCACATATCCCTTCTCAAACACCTCCTTAACCACTTAAGCCCCGGACCATTTTTCTGGTCAAAGACCAGGCCACTTTTTGCGATTCGGCTCCCAAACAAAATTGACGTCCTGTTTTTCCCACAATTAGAGCTTTCTTTTGGTGGTATTTGATCATCTCTGCGGTTTTTATTTTTTGTGCTATAAACAAAAATAGAGTGACAATTTTGAAAAAAATTCTATATTTTTTACTTTTTGCTATAATAAATATCCTCAAAATATATATATATATATATATATATATATATATATATAAAACATTTTTTTTTTGCCTCAGTTTAGACCGATACGTATTCTACATATTTTTGGTAAAAAGAATCGCAATAAGCGTTTATTGATTGATAAAGAGAGAGACCAAATGGAACCCTAAAAATAACACATCCATGCAAAATTTAAATTTAAATTTCCCTTTTGGGATTGTGACAGTATATATATATTTTGTTATCCTAGACCTTTTCAGACACACATCCTTGCCTCATTTAAAGTCCCACGACCCTCTTTCCTTTTTTCTCTCGTTTATTGATTGGTTTGCGCAAAAGTTATAGCATCTACAAAATAGGGCGTAGTTTATGGCATTTTTTTACTAGTAATGGCGGCGATCAGCGATTTTTATTGTGACTGCGACTTTATGGCGGACACATCGGACACTTTTGACACATTTTTGGGACCTGGGCGGCAAATTTAAAGGGACGTACAGGTACACCCATTTGCCTGCCCGTGTGTCGACGTACATCTCAAAGCGGCGGTCGGCAAGTGGTTAATGCTGCACGGGCTTGCATTCCGCCTTTGTGGAAGCAACAGTCTGCCCCAATGGTGGCCCAGTGGTTCGCAAGAGTGAAAGACATAGGGCAGATGGAAGATTTGACAGCGGCATTGCAGGATAAGTCTGAGGAACACACGTCCAGATGGATACACTGGGACCTCTTCCGCTTCTCAGATGAATTCCTTGCATATATCTAAAGATTCTTTGTCGGTGGTTCCCGCTGCCTGCCTGACGCTGTAGATGCCTTCCCCTGGGAGGCGACCCTTCCATCACTTCTTTCTTTTTTTCTTCTCTTATCTTTTTTTCTTCTCTTATCTTTATTTCTTCTCTTCTCTTTATTTCTTCTCTTCTTCTTTTTTGGTGTATACAGGATGGCGTTCTCTACCCCATTTTAGACTTCTCTCTATGATGTGATGGATTTCCCTGGCAATCTAGGGGTTCCCCCCCCCCTCGGACTGGCTCGCATTCGGTAAGACCTGCCTGAGGGGTTTCCTACAGGAAGATAAGAATGTCTTGTATTTCTTATTGCCTTCAATATTTGTCTTGACATTTCATAATTCAGTACGGAGTAATGGCAGTACCTCACAAGTTTGACATTGGAAAAATAAAAAACTGCGCCACCTTTTGAAATTTAGACCAAAAACCCAATAGGAATGACTAAACTTATTCAAATACACATAGTAAACTAGCAGATATTGCACCAAATAGTCCAATAATAATAGTATAAATGATCTGAAACAGTCCACAAATCCATATGGCAGGGGAACCACAGATTTCACAGATTTGTGATTGCAATAAATTGTTTATATTTTACTTGAGTCCTGTGTTCGTGCCAATAAAGTTTATCTGTAAGCTATGAACAGGGAGGGATATTTCCCTTTGTTCTACCCCACATTTTTTCGAAAGAATGCAAACAATCGCACATCTCTTTTCATCAGCCTGCCTATAGACCTGAAAAAACATCCATCCCACACCTTCACCTGTTTCCACCTTGGGAAGGATGCATGGCCATCGAAGACAATGAACTGCAGACAAAGGTGGCCGGTGCAGTAGTAATCAAATGACACCTTGATAAAGGGGAACATCGTGTCCGGTGTTTTTATTGCACAATCTATGTTTTGATATGAATATCTTAGTAAAAATAAATCTATAATAAGTGTGCTGGCCATCTTTGGCATTGACAGACCCCCATTCTGGCTCTCTGAGGAGCGATTGCGGGTCGCCGGCGGACATCGCGGCCGCCGGCCACGCAGATCGACTCCGGCGTCGCGCGCCCCCTAGAGCTCTTAAAGCGGCCGATGTACACCTACATCGATTTGCGCAGCCGTGCCATTCTGACACAGCATAATAATGGCGGCTGGTTGGCAAGCCGTTAAATACCCTGTGACTATATTATATGTTATATAATATAATGATTTTTGTTTATAATCATATGTGTTTATATACTCTCAGGCTGGGTTCACACTTATGCGAATTTGATGTGGCTTTCACCACATCCAAATTGCATGACAGGAGAGTATGCCTGGCTCGCAATGGAGCTGGTTCACACAGGTCCAGGGTGGCCACAGTCCGCATTCAGAAAGGGTTTCTGATTCAGGTGCGAATTCAGGCAAATATTCAGACCTGAAACAGTGAACAGGGACACACCGGACCCCCTGCTGTGAACCCAGCCTCATGTAATATTATAATATTTCTTGTTTATAATCATATGTTATATAAACTGGGGGTACAGTACATAAACACACACATACATACACACACATATATATATATATATATATGTATATATATATATATATATATATATATATATTATGTGACGGTATGCGAGGTGAGATATGTGACAATCGCTATATTTCACATCGCATTCGGTCCATTGTAAGGGACTGAACCAGAATCCGGCCCAGGTTTTTCCAGCCTCTGTAGTTGGCTGGGTTCCGGTCCAGATATTCAGGTTCACTGGAATCCACAGGCAGCTGGGCTTTAAAGATCCAGGAAGAGAGCACAGCATGGCTCTGGCCTGAGACTCAGAAGGGAATCTGAGTAAGAGGAGCGCTGGGTATCTGGGCTGAAAGAAAAGGTTTGCTTTACTTTACCTTGTGTTTTGTGGGTGACGGGGACCAGCCCCTCACCATATAGAGAGCGGTTACTGTATAGTTTAGCGCCGGACGGCAAGGATTTGTTTTACTGTTTGGTTTATTTTGTATGACTATTGCAAACCACTTGTAAATAAAGCTGGCAATACGCCAGGTTTTAAAGAAACTGCCTGTACGCTGACCTTCATTCTGTGAAAAGGTGATCCCCACGAGCTAATCTCCCACACGTGGTGGATTCAGCGGGCATTTTCTGAAGATGGAGGAAATGTTAAAGGCCCTGCTACAGGCCAATGCAGCTCAGCGGGAAACCAACCGCCAAGTCGCAGCACAACAGGCAGCACAACAGGAGGCCGCTGCAGCACAACAAGCAGCCCAGCAGGAGATGAACCGGTAGTTTGCAGAGGCTCTGATGGAACTGAAAAAGGGGTCTACACCTCCTGTGCCAGTGGAAGCAAGGATGATACGTGCATCCTACCACTTATAGAAAATTACATCTGCTGATGATATCGAGGCATACCTGGCGACTTTTGAGAGAGTTGCTGTCCGCGAAGGATGGCCAAAAGAACAGTGGGCGGGTCTGTTGTCCCCATTTTTAACAGGGGAACCCCAAAAGGCCTATTTTGACCTAGAACCCGATAAGGCCCAGGACTATGAGACTCTAAAGACAGAGATACTCGCACGCTTGGGTGTCACCATGGCAATCCGGGCCCAGCGGGTGCATCAGTGGTCATTCTCCAGCAACAAGCCACCCCGTTCGCAAATGTTTGACCTGGTCCACCTCACCAAGAAGTGGTTGCAGCCAGAGACCTTGACAGGCCCGCAGATCGTAGAGCGTGTGGTAATGGACCGGTATCTGCGTGTGCTTCCTGCTGCTCTGAGGAAGTGGGTCGGACAGGGCGACCCCAAAACTGCAGCCCAACTGGTCGACCTAGTGGAGAGGTACAGTGCTACTGAGGACTTGGTGAATCCATCTCCGCCCCACTTCGGTGTGTCTAGGGGTGCAAGATCTCCCGGCGGTTCGGGTAAGACTGTTCCGGGGTCCAAGAGCTTGGGGAGATTTGATAATACTGTTGTTCCAACTCATGAGACTGTGCTTCCTAGACCTGGAGACTGGCCAAAGAAGCCAGGAAGGTCTTTGGAACCGTTGAGAGGACTGGGGGTTGAGCATATAAGATGTTTCCGTTGCCATGCATTAGGACATATTGCTGCGAACTGTCCTATAAATGATGAACCTATGCAATGCGATTATGCTTATATGAAAAGACGCCTTTCTTTGTTTGCACAGGTCGCATGTACTGCATCATGTCAGAGTCACATTGAAAAACAAATGTGTGTTATTTCTGTGGATGGAAAGCCACTGACAGCCCTGCTAGACTCTGGTAGTGTGGTGACCCTAGTCAGGAGTGATTGTGTGAACCCCACAAAACTACACCCCAGTACTATTGGGGTAATTTGCATCCATGGGGACACTCAAGACTACCAGACAGCGGTGGTTGAGGTTGAGACCCCCAGGGGCAGTATAACACATTCAGTGGGGGTGGTACCTTCACTGCTTCACGAGGCTTTAGTGGGAAGAGATTTTCCCCATTTCTGGAATTTATGGGAGAGCAAAGGGAGGCTGGTAGATAGAGCTTCCCCTGCTGGGGAAGCACGGGAACTCTCACCAGACCCTTTTTGCAAAAGGGAAGGGGATGCTGTTGGTGGGATCGAGGAAGCCGGAGACCCTCTTCCTTTCCCTGTCATGGCTGGGGAGCCGGAGGACCTGGAAGCTAGCTCCCAGCCAGAGGGTAACAAACAGGAGAGAGGATTTCTGTACCGAGCAGCTACGAGAGGCCACCCTCATGAGAGCCAGGGAAAATGTTAAGGTGTTGGATGGGGAACCGGTGGATCCTAATTGGGTGGTGTCTTTTCCCTACATGGCAATTAAAAACAATCTATTATATCGAGTGATAAAACATGGAGAGGACGAGGTAGAACAGCTGCTAGTTCCCAAACCCTTCCGCAGGATGGTGCTAGACCTGGCCCATGGTCATGTAATGGGGGGACATCTCGGTGTTGAAAAAACCGAGGAGAGAATCGCCCAGAGATTTTTCTGGCCCGGGTTGCATGCAGATGTCAAGGAGTACTGCGAATCGTGCCCCAAGTGCCAAATGTCGGCACCGTCACCCCATTTTCGCAGCCCCCTTGTTCCTCTGCCAATAATCGAGGTCCCCTTTGAGAGGATTGGCATGGACCTGGTGGGGCCGGTTGTGAAATCTGCCCGCGGTTACCAACATATTCTGGTGATCCTGGACTATGCGACTCGCTATCCTGAGGCCATACCCTTGCGCAACACCTCCGCTAGGGCTATCGCCAAGGAATTGGTCCATGTCTTTAGCCGAGTCGGGATCCCAAAAGAGATCTTAACTGATCAGGGCACCCCCTTTATGTCCAAGGTTACCAAGGAGCTTTGTAAGTTATACAAAATCTCCCATCTCCGTACCTCTGTCTACCACCCCCAAACGGATGGTCTGGTCGAAAGATTTAATAAAACTTTGAAAAGTATGCTGAAAAAGGTGGTTAACAAAGATGGGAGAAACTGGGATTTTTTGCTGCCATATCTCATGTTTGCAATACGTGAGGTTCCGCAGGCGTCCACAGGCTATTCCCCCTTTGAACTCTTGTATGGTAGGCATCCCAGGGGGCTGCTAGATGTTGCCAAGGAAACATGGGAAGGTGAGGCAACCCCATATAAAAGCATCATAGAGCATGTCTCCTTGATGCAGGATCGAATCGCAGCTGTCCTACCCCTGGTGCGAGAACATATGGAGCGGGCCCAGGAGGCCCAAAGGAGGGTCTATGACCGAAGTGCCAGGGTCCGTACTTTCAGCCCTGGGGACAGAGTGTTGGTATTGGCCCCCACGATGGAAAGTACGTTTTTAGCCAAATGGCAGGGTCCCTTCGAGGTTGTCGAAAGGGTGGGGGAGGTAAACTACAAAGTCTACCAGCCAGGGAAGAGGAAACCACACCAAATTTACCATGTGAATCTCTTAAAACTCTGGAAGGACCGAGAAACTTTACTGGCCACGTCCCCGCCTCCAACCGACTGGGTACCCGTGACACCTGACGTTCCCATCACGGATACCCTGTCCGTGGCACAACAAAGTGACGTTAGGGTGTTTGTGCATAAAAATAGAGACTTTTTCTCCCCCTTACCCGGACTGACCAACGTGATCCAACATGACATAGTGACGGAACCAGGGGTTCGGGTAAATGTGAAGCCATATAGAATCCCAGAAGCCAGGCGTGAGGCAGTCGCGAAAGAAATTAAAAACATGTTGGAGTTGGATGTGATAGAAGAGTCCCACAGTGAGTGGTCGAGCCCCATAGTGCTGGTCCCAAAACCTGATGGCACTATCAGGTTTTGTAATGACTTTCGAAAACTTAACAGTGTATCCAAGTTCGATGCATACCCGATACCCCGGGTCGACGAACTTGTGGACAGGTTGGGACAGGCTCGCTATATAACGACCCTAGACCTGACAAAAGGCTATTGGCAAATACCGCTATCTGAATCGGCCAAGGAGAAGACTGCCTTTTCCACTCCTGAGGGCTTGTTTCAGTACAAGCGGATGCCTTTTGGTCTGCATGGGGCCCCTGCATCATTCCAACGAATGATGGACAAAACTTTGAGACCACATCGCCCGTATGCGGCTGCTTATTTGGACGATGTGGTCATCTACAGCCCAGATTGGGAATCGCACCTGCCCCGGGTACAGGCGGTGGTAGATTCCCTTAGGAAAGCAGGCCTCACGGCTAACCCAAAGAAGTGTGCCATAGGCCTAGAGGAGGCCAAGTATCTTGGCTACGTTATTGGCCGGGGACTTGTCAAGCCTCAGACCAATAAGATTGAGGCAATTCAAAAGTGGCCCCAACCCGTAAACAAGAAACAAGTTCGGGCCTTCCTAGGCATTACGGGGTATTACCGACGGTTTATACCTGACTTTGCCACCGTTGCCATCCCTCTGACTGACCTGACGAAGGGCAGAGGGTCCGTCATGGTCCAATGGAACCCTGAGGCAGAGAAGGCATTTCAAAAATTAAAACAGGCCCTTTGTGCACTACCGGTGCTGGTGACCCCAGACTTCACAAAGGAGTTTGTCGTACAGACAGACGCCTCTGAGGTGGGCCTAGGGGCCGTACTGTCACAGGTCAGGAATGGTGAGGAGCACCCAGTTGTATACCTGAGCCGGAAGCTGAACAAGCACGAAAGGAACTATGCCATTGTTGAAAAGGAGTGTCTCGCCATTAAATGGGCCTTAGACTCCCTGAGGTATTATCTACTCGGGAGGTCGTTCAGGCTGGTCACTGACCATGCTCCCCTGAAGTGGATGTGTGACAACAGGGAGAAAAATGCCCGTGTGACAAGGTGGTTCCTGGCTTTACAGCCCTTTAAATTCACGGTTGAGCACAGGCCGGGCAAACTCCAGGATAATGCTGATGCCCTCTCCCGCGTGCACTGTATGGCTGGGTCAAGTGCTCAGCCGCAGGGGCTTGAGCAGAGGGGGAGGATATGTGATGGTATGCGAGGTGAGATGTGTGAAAATCGCTATATTTCACCTCGCATTCGGTCCATTGTAAGGGACTGAACCAGAATCCGGCCCAGGTTTTTCCAGCCTCTGTAGTTGGCTGGGTTCCGGTCCAGATATTCAGGTTCACTGGAATCCACAGGCAGCTGGGCTTTAAAGATCCAGGAAGAGAGCACAGCAATGCTCTGGCCTGAGACTCAGAAGGGAATCTGAGTAAGAGGAGCGCTGGGTATCTGGGCTGAAAGAAAAAGTTTGCTTTACTTCACCTTGTGTTTTGTGGGTGACGGGGACCAGCCCCTCACCGTATAGAGAGCGGTTACTGTATAGTTTAGCGCCGGACGGCAAGGATTTCTTTTACTGTTTTGTTTATTCTGTATGACTATTGCAAACCACTTGTAAATAAAGCTGGCAATACGCCAGGTTTTAAAGAAACTGCCTGTACGCTGACCTTCATTCTGTGTAAAGGTGATCCCCACGGGCTAATCTCCCACAATATATATCTTCAGTCTATCATGATTGCTGCTGCCAGACTTATCCACATTACCAACCACTCAGTGTCTGCCAACCCTCTCTGCCAATCCCTACATTGGCTCCCGATTGCCCAGCGAATTAAATTCAAAATACTAACCACAACTTACAATGCCATCCACAACTCTGCCCCGAGCTACATCACCGATCTTGTCTCCAAACATATCCCAAACCGTCCTCTCCGCTCTTCTCAAGACCTCCTACTCTCAAGCTTTCTCGTCTCCTCCTCCCATGTTCATCTCCAGGATTTCTCCAGAGCCTCTCCCATCCTCTGGAACTAGCTACCTCAACCTGTCCGGCTATCCCCTACTCTTGCTACCTTAAGGCGATCCCTGAAAACTCATCTCTTCGGGGAAGCCTATCACGTCTCCAACTAATCTTTTACCACTTCCATCAGCTCATTCCCCACAGTTACAACCTTTTGTACCACCTGCCCCACCCTATTAGATTGTTAGCTCTTCTGAGCAGGACCCTCTTAATCCTCTTGTATTTTATTATAACTGTATTATCTCCCTTTTATATTGTAAAGCGCTGCGTAAACTGTTGGCGCTATATAAATCCTGTATAATAATTATTATTACTTTATTATATGTGGTTACAGTATATATCCTGTGTTTGTATTGTATATTGTGATTATAACCAAAAATTATTATATAATACATATTATACAGTACAGTAATACCTTGGATTACGAGCATAATTTGTTCTGGAAACATGCTTGTAATCCAAAACACTCGTACATCAAAGCGAATATATGTGTGTTTATATACCTTGTGTTTATATTATTATTAATATTAATAGTATAAATCAATAATGTATTGATATATACCTTGTGTGCAATTGTATGTGTTAATAATAAAATTATTATTAATATAATTCCTTATATACTATATATGTATTTATATACCCTGTGTTTACATAGTTCCCAACTGTCCCTGATTTCGAGGGACTGTCCCTGATTTGGAACAATGTCCTGCTGTCCTCCTCATTTGTCCCTCATTTTGGTCTGATCTATTTAGTTGTATATAAAATGCACTTTTTCCTTGTCAATAATATTTATTGGTTGCATAATAATAAATACATACTTTGGTTATTCATGCAAGGATACAGATAAATAAAATTTACATAAAAATATTCTATAAGTAATTTTCCCAATGCTAAACCTTTCATCCGATTTCTAAATTGCTGCATTTGTAAATTTTAAAAGCCAATATAAAGGAACAGTAGTGGTAAAAAAAAGTCCTTGTAGATTTAACTTTTTTTTGTTAATTCTCCTTTAAGGGGGTGTGGCAAGGGGGCGTGTCCTATGCCTACATACGTTTTCTAGTAGCTGTCCCTCATTCCCATCTCAAAATGTTGGGAGGTGTGTGTTTATCCCTTTCCCACCGAGCGGATGCATATATGCGTCCCCTCGGCTTCCGGGGGTTATACCGGGATGATGCCTGCAGCCGCAGGCATCATCCCGGTATCATTTTTTAGAGCCGGCGATTGGCTTTCCAGGGATAACAACCGGCCGCTCGGTTGTTATCCCGGATGAACGGGAGGGGACATCCCGCCGCCTCCGCCGCTCTTACCGGGCCTCCCGTCCCACCGGGAGACCCGATCCGCGATGCGCCACCTCCGGCGCCTAGAGACAGACTGAAACAAAGCCGCAAACGGCTTTGATTCAGTCTCTTCACTGTAACCACGGAAGCAACGTCATAACGTCACGTCCGGGTTACTCGGTTGCCAATGGCGCCGGATTTAAAAAAATACACAGTATTCAGAATCGCCGTTTTCGCCGATCTGAATACTTTGAAGTGCAAAGGAGGGATTGGGGGTCTTTTAGACTCCTGATCCCTCCATAAAGAGTACCTGTCACCACTTATTACTGTCACAAGGGATGTTTACATTCCTTGTGACAGCAATAAAAGTGTTCAAAAAAAAATTTCTTTTTAAAAAACACAATTTTTTATTATAAAAATAAATAAAATAAATAAGAAAAAAAACGAAAAAAAATTTAAAGCGCCCCTGTCCCCGCGAGCTCGCGCAGCAAAGAAAACGCATACGGAAGTCGCGCCCGCATATGTAAACGGTGTTCAAATCACACATGTGAGGTATTGCCGCGATCGTCAGAGCAAAGAGCAATAATTCTAGCCATAGACCTCCTCTGTAACTCTAACCTGGTAACCGTAAAAAAAAATTAAAGCGTCGCCTATGGAGATTTTTAGGTACCATAGTTTGTCGCCATTCCACGAGTGCGTGCAATTATAAAGCGTGACATGTTTGGTATCTATTTACTCGGCGTAACATCATCTTTCACATTATACAAAAAATTGGGCTAACTTTACTTTTTAATTTTTTATTAAATTCATGAAAGTTCATTTTTCCAAAAAAGTTGCGTTTAAAACACTGCTGCACAAATACCGTGTGACATAAAATATTGCAACATTCGCCATTTTATTCTCTAGATTCTCTGCTAAAAATATAATGTTTGGGGTTTCTAAGTAATTTTCTAGCAAAAAATACGCATTTTAACTTGTAAACACCAAATGACAGAAATGGGCTTAGTCATGAAAGGGTTAAATTATTATTATTAATTCCTTGTACACTATATGTGTTTATATTATTATTATTAGTAGTAGTAAATTATATTCCCTGTGTATTTATAGCACGCTGCCTCTAGGTGTCGCCCTTTCCCTTCCTAACCCTATTGCTGTGCAGTGCTTATTAGCACAGCGTCATCGTTTTGTGCTTCCAGTACCATGATAACATGTCCAGATTCCTCCCAGACACCAGGTGGCGCTCCCCCGCCTCCAGCCCTCCCTCCTCAGCATTGCGCGCCTTGCTGGAATGGACACGTCACTCCTCCCGCCTCAACCTAACTCTTCCTCGGCTTCCAAGCTTTCCCCCCTGTGACAGTACACGAGCGGAGCTCCGCCCCCTCGTGCTTGACGTCTTTTGCTGTCGCCCAATGGACAGCTGCCCCTTCGCCTTCCGTCGGCCGGCCTCGTTTCCGTCCGCCAACCGGGGACGGGGAGGAAGTGTGGGCGGCCAATAGGCGGCTGAGGCCGGGGTCGGAGGCGGGGCGGACTGGCTGTCAGGTTAGGCTGAGAAAGTGTGGGGAGTTTGATGGGGAGAGTGGGGAGAGAGGAACGGCTGCAGGCAGGTGAGTGCGGGGATCCGGGATCGGGGTGTGCGCCCCATTCTATACTGTAATCACAGCCCCCCCGTGTGTGTTCTTATCCCGGGTACTATGGGGGGGTCACACAGGATGTCCATTGCATACATTGTGTCCTAATTATTACATCTCCTCTTATTTATACATTGTATCCTATTTATTACATCTGTCATTTATACAATGTATCATATTCATTACATTGTATCCTAATTATTACATTTACTGCATTTTATCTTTTACACAATTATTTATTACAACTGTTATTTATACAATGTATCACATTTTATTCCATTCATCTTTTCTACAATGTATCATATTTATTACATTTCTCTTTTACACATTGAATACTTCAAATGTATTTCCACCATTGCTGCCAAAATTAGAGACCTCCCCCCCCCCCCCCACACTATATATGTGTTCTGTGCTCCCACACACACCCCATACCTAGAGATGTCTTACCTTTTTTGTAGGTGTACTTTTTGTGGTGGATTATTACATAGGACTCTGTAGACCCCTTGTGGTCACAGTAGCTTGCAGTGTGCAGTTAGGGGTCGGATGCGAGGACATTAAGTCCCGGTTCCCATAGGTGGATGCATGTTTGTTGTAGCCAAGAGTAATGCAGGAGAGACCCCCCCCCCCCCCGGATCCTTTTATTAACTACTTGCCAACTGGGTACTTTCACCCCCTTCCCGCCCAGGCCAATTTTCAGAGATGTTGCACTTGGAATGACAATTCCGGCGGTCGTGCAACACTGTACTCCTATGAAATGTTTATCTGCTTTCTTTTGGTGGTATTTAATCACCACTGTTTTTTTTTTATTTTTTGCCAATCAAACGAAAAAAGACCACAAATGTTGAAGAGAAAAATAAAAATGATGGGCCGCGCTGGTGGGGGGCGGCATTGATGGGCCGCGCTGGTGGGGGGCGGCATTGATGGGCCGCGCTGGTGGGGGGCGGCATTGATGGGCCGCGCTGGTGGGGGGCGGCATTGATGGGCCGCGCTGGTGGGGGGCGGCATTGATGGGCCGCGCTGGTGGGGGGCGGCATTGATGGGCCGCGCTGGTGGGGGGCGGCATTGATGGGGCGCGCTGGAGGGGGCGGCATTGATGGGCCGCGCTGGAGGGGGCGGGATTGATGGGCCGCGCTGCTGGGGGCGGCATAGATGAGCCACGCTGGTGGGGGCGGCACTGGTAATCAGGACACTGATCATCAGTGTAGATGTCCCCTTAAGAAAAGCCACAAATGTTGGGGGAAAAAAAATGTAATAGTTTGTTATACAATTTTGCAAACAGGTAATTTTTCTCCTTCACTGATGTGGGCTAATGGGGCGGCACTGATGGGCTGCACTGGTGGGGGGCGACACCGGTATTCAGTGTCGATGTCCCTTTAACAAAAGCCGGTTATCTTCTCTCAGCGTGAGGAAAGAAAAGCTGATAACCGGCTTGTGTTGACATCCGTGATCAGCTGTCATTGGACACAGCTGATCATGTGGTAAAGGGCCGTTGTGATTGGCCCTTTACCTCGATCTGTGATCAGCTGGGTCCGAAGGACTCGGAGATCACAGGGCCCACGGGAAGTGCGGTTGCGAGAGGACATCAATAGACGCCCTCCCAGCAAAGTAAGCACACATTGTAGCCGTCCTTCAGCTGTAGCGTGGATGGGAAGGGGTTCAAAATACACTGCATGGAACTCCAAAACCAGGTGTGGATGTGTGGAGGTACTATTGAGTTTTTGTTTTTTTTGCCTTCCTCTGGATCAACTGTGAGTTTAGGATTGTGTATATAGGATTGCAAAATCCGTGACCAATATAGCCCCCCTTTTCAATACCGGTGATAAGCCTTCCTTTCATGGAGTCTGTCAGTTTCTTGATCTGTTGACGATCAACTTTTTGTGCAGCAGCAACCACAGCTTCCCAGACACTGTTCAGAGAGGTGTACTCTTTTCCTTCACCGTAAATCTCCCATTTAAGAAGGGCCCACAATTTCTCAATGGGGTTTAGGTCAGGGGAGGAAGGGGGCCGTGTCATTAAACTTTCATCTTCATGGCCTTTACTGGCCACGCAGTGGAGTACTGTACTTTTTGCATGCGATGGAGCAATGTCCTGCATAAATATCATGGTCTTCCTAAAAGATGCAGACTTTTTTTTTTTTTTTTTTTTTTTTTTTTCCTGTACCACTGCTTGAAGACAGTGTCTAAGCCCAGGTTCACACTGGGCTGCGGGATTGAAGCCATGCGAGTTCAGCTGAACTCACATGATTTCACTCTCGCTGGCAGTCCCGATTTCCAAAACGTCTTTCAGGACAGCACCCGAGAGATCATGGCTCCTCCTCCTACAGGAAACACCTCATCAATTAATTCTTTAATTGGAGGCCTCCACGTTGCTTCCATCAGTTTTTTGTGTTTCCTCCAGCCGGAGGAACACCTCTGGTGAGAGCCACGATCTCTCAGGGCTTTCCTGGGAGACAAGGTTCTCAGTCAGTCTTTTTTTCTTAGGAGAGTGATCCTCCCACTTACCTCCTAGCATGGATGGTCCCGTGGGCTCCCTCTCCCTCTTCCGTGCTCGGGGAGAGCCTGTACAGCCCGGGAGTGCTGCCTCCTTTTTGTCTTCAGAGCGGTGGTTTGCTGTGTTCTCGCCGACCGCTTGCGAATAGCGGCGTGGAGCTTTACAGCGGCCGCCATTGTTCTGGTGGCCGAGGAGAGCCTCGGCCGCGTCCTGTATGGGAAGAGGCAGCACTTCCGGGTCGGCGCGCGCGTCATTTCCGGCCGCAAAGCGCAGAGGGAGAGGGCAGGGTCACCTGGTGCCTTAAAGTTCCGGTTCCAGGTCAGCGCGGCGGCGTTTTCGAATCTGGAACCGGCGTTTTTTTCTTCACCACGCATCCGCAGACAGCTATGGACAGCGATGCAGCGGATAAGGGGGCAAGCCAAGGCACCAGCAAGGCTAAGGTAAGGGACTGTGTCCTATTTTACACTGGGCCGTTTTCTCCTGTGGGGGGGGGTATTCACCTTCTTCCCCCTCCATCTCCCCCACCCCCCATCTCCCTGGTGGTGCAGTGGCTGGTGATTTAGCATGTCTGCATAATACTAGGGGTCTTTTTGTAAAAGGTGGTGGTGGTGCATGGCTTGCGGGGCACAAGGAAGTGAAAGTGTTTTTTCCTATGTGTACCTGGGTGTATTGATTTGTTCTGTGTAACAGTTTTTTCTTAGCGTGGTCCCTGGTTTTTTTCTTTTCTGTTTGTGCAGGCCAAAAGTTCTGCTCAACCAGTGAAGAGAAGGTGCCCTGTCTGCAAGGAAAAGTTAAGCGAGGCTTGGACCAAGTCGCTTTGTGCAGATTGCACTGCAAATGTTGTCAGGGAAGAGTCTCCATCCTTTTGTGGTGATCTAGTATCTACAATTAAGGATGAACTCCGTGCCACCTTTCAAGCTTTTAGGTCAAACCTAAGAGAAGAACCAGGCCCTTCAAGGGAACCTAGGGCTCCGCAGCCTTCTTCAGAACCCCAAGACGGCTCTCAAATATTATTGGGAGGTCCGATAGACGCTTCCCAAGAATCTGCTTCCCTTGCTCCAGATGGAACAGACTCTGAGGAGGAAGAAAATGAAGCAGAGAGCGCTTCTAAGTACAAAATGTCGCTTGAAGAAGTCGCAGGACTTTTAAAAGTAATCCATGCGACTTTGGGGATTGAAGAGGAAAAGAAGGAGCTCTCCCTACATGACCGCATGTATGCAGGTTTGGGTGATCCAAAAAGCCGTGTTTTTCCAGTCCATTCAATAATCTCGGACATGATTAAAAAAGAGTGGTTGGAACCCGAGAAAAAGCCATTTTTTTTCCCGGTCTCATAAGAGAAGATTTCCATTTGAGGACAACCCGGATTCCATCTGGAACAAGGTTCCAAAACTGGACTCTGCTTTTTCACAGGTCTCAAAATCAACTGACCTTGCCTTTGAGGACATGGGCATGTTAAAGGAGCCCATGGACAAAGGAATGGATTTGCTTCTTAAAAGGGCTTGGCAGTCTGTGATGAACAATCTAAAACCAGCAATAGCAACAACCTGTGTCGCTAGGAATTTAGAACACTGGATTAACCAGACGAAGGCCCATGTTACGGCAGATTCTCCAAAACAGGAGATTCTGGACTCATTTACAACGCTTTCTGCAGCAGTAGCATATATTGCGGATGCTTCAGCAGAATCCATTCGTATGTCAGCCAGGTCAGCGGCTTTGACCAATTCTGCTAGGAGAGCCTTGTGGCTTAAAACTTGGCCAGGAGATGCTGCATCTAAAAATAGACTGTGTAGCATTCCCTTTACAGGGAATTTGCTATTTGGTTCTGAGCTGGAGTCCATGCTTGACCGTACGGCTGACAAAAAGAAGGCGTTTCCGGTCAAAAAACAACAGGTACAGACCCGTAAGCGTTTTTTTCGTCCCCAAAAAGGACAACAGGAAGGGAAAACGCAAACAAAAGGAAGCAGTGGTCTTCCCAGAAACCAAAAGGTAGGAGTGGAGTGCTCTTCCATCCTCCTGCGACCCCCGGAAAGCCGCAGTGACAATCCACCCCAAGTAGGGGGAAGACTCCAGGAGTTCATTCCCCAGTGGAGAGACATCACTACAAATCAGTATATTGTAAACATGCTCTCCCAAGGATATGTGGTGGAATTCACGGAAGAACCCCCAAAGAGATTCCTAGTGACAAACGTCCCGAGGGATCCGGTCAAGGCACTCGCCATGAAGTCCCTAATTCAGGAACTGATATCCCAGAGAGTCATTGTTCCGGTTCCAACAAAGGAGTTCTTCCAGGGGTTCTATTCTCACGTTTTCCTTGTACAGAAACCTTCAGGAAAGTACCCGCCTCATCCTAAATCTAAAAATGCTGAATTTGTCAGTAGAATACAAAAGATTTCGGATGGATTCCATTTTCTCAGTAAGAAGCCTCCTGAGTCAAGGATGCTTCATGGCGTCAATAGATTTGCAGGACGCGTACCTCCACATTCCTATTGCTGCCAGATCTCAGAGATATCTGAGGTTAGCACTGAGAGAAGGGAAGAAGGTGGTACACCTGGAATTCAGAGCTCTTCCATTTGGCCTGTCATCTTCTCCAAGGGTGTTCACGAAGGTAATGGCCGAAGCTCTAGCACCCTTGCGTCTAGAGGGAATTTCAGTGATTCCTTATCTAGACGACCTGCTACTGTTTGCTCAAACAAGAGATGGACTTCAGAGAAACTTGGATAGAGCACGTGCTCACCTAGAATCCATCGGATGGATACTAAACCTCCAAAAGTCCAATCTGATTCCCTCTCAGGAGGTGTTATTCCTGGGTTTCTGTATCAACTCTGTGGAGCAAAAGATTTTTCTCCCAGAAGAAAAACGGGAAAAGCTGTTAAAGGTTGTGTCACTCTTACAAACCAGTCAGCTTCTGTCCATCAGGAGGGTCATGTCAGCATTAGGAACCCTGACCTCTTCCATACCGGCAGTACAATGGGCAAAGCTCCATTTCAGGCCACTGCAAAAGTTTCTGTTAAAAATCTGGGATCGCCAGCAGAATTCACTAGATTCACTGGTGAAGATCCCCACCAAAGTAAAGAGGAGTCTCTGGTGGTGGAAGAACCAGGCAAGACTCTCAGCAGGCCTGTTATGGTCCTTTCCAACCCAGGTAAGGCTAACAACCGATGCCAGCTCCTGGGGTTGGGGGGCTCACATGAGCGGTCGTTGGGCTCAGAGATCTTGGTCCACAAGGGAAGCACTGAGATCTTCAAACTGGAGGGAACTAAAGGCGATAGAAATGGCCTTATTGTTCTTTGCAGAAGAAGTCCAAGGGCGACATACACAAATTCTGTCGGACAACGCCACGGCGGTGGCTTACATAAACCGACAAGGGGGCACCAGAAGCAGAATACTTCAAGGCCTAGCAGAGAGCATTCTAAATTGGGCAGAGCTCCATACTCAATCCTTGTCCGCGGTCCATCTAAAAGGGACCCTAAACAGGATAGCGGATTTCCTCAGCAGGAACCAGGTGTACGAAGCGGAGTGGCAATTGAATCCAGATGTCTTCAATCTAATAGTGAAGAAATGGGGACAGCCAAGAGTGGATCTCTTTGCGACTCAGGAAAATACACAAATATCTCTCTTTTTTTCCCTGAACAGGAACGAGTCATCTCTTGGGGTAGATGCTCTGGCGCACAGTTGGAATTTTCACCTCAGCTACGCCTTCCCTCCTTTTCAGCTGATTCCGCAGGTCATAACAAAAATCCAGAAAGAGGATACGACAGTAATCCTCATCACTCCCTTCTGGCCCAAGAGGCCTTGGTTTTCGGCTCTTCTACAGATGCAGATCAAACCATACTGGCATCTTCCCTTGAGGCAAGACCTTCTGTTACAAGGTCCGCTGTTTCACCAAGAAGTAGAAAAGCTAAAACTCACAGCCTGGCTTCTGAGGAGCAGCTCTTAAGGAGAAAAGGATTCTCGGATAGGTTGGTGGCTACCCTCCTATCTAGCAGAAAGAATGTTACCAGAGCAATATATCACAAAGTCTGGAAAGTCTTTAACTCTTGGTGCACTACATCCGGCAGACCATTAAAGCAGATTTCTTCTATCTTGGAATTTCTGCAAGAAGGAGCAGACAAGGGCCTAGCGATCAGTACCCTAAAAGTTCAGGTTGCCGCACTGGGGGTATATTTTGAGAAATCTATTTCATCAGAACCCCTAGTAAACAGATTCTTTAAAGCCCTCACTCGGGCTAGACCGATAGTGATCAAAAACTGTCCGTCATGGAACTTATCAGTCGTTCTACAGGCCCTGACCAGGGAACCTTTCGAACCTCTCAATTTAACCTCCCTGAAGCTAATTACTTTAAAAACAATTTTTCTAGTAGCTATTACAACAGCTCGAAGGATCAGTGAGCTGCAAGCTTTATCTATCAGGGAACCATTTTTTTCTATTTTTTCAGACAGAATTGTGCTGAAGACGGATCCTAACTTTTTACCAAAGGTTGCCTCAGTTCAATTGCCAGATGGTTGAGAATGGCTATCTCAGACGCCTATTCCCTTACAGGCCAGGAGAGTCCAGTAAGTATCAGGGCTCATTCTACTAGAGCTTCGGCGGTGAGTTGGGCAGAAAAAGCTGGTGCCACCCCCGAACAAATCTGTAAGGCAGCTACATGGACAAGTCTGACGACCTTTGCCCGTCATTATAGATTAGATCTCATGACGGCTGGGGACCAGGCTTTCGGAAGGAAAGTCTTACAGGCTGTTGTCCCACCCTAAATGGGGTAAGTCTCGATTATCCTCTCGGGTGCTGTCCTGAAAGACGTTTTGGAAAAATGCAAGTTAGACTTACCGGTAACTTGTTTTCCAATAGGCTTTCAGGACAGCAGGATCCCGCCCTTTTTTTATGCTGTGGCTGTAATACTATGTAATAACTGTCGCTTATGTGTTGCAGCTGGGGCTGGAGGTTCTCTACAAACAACTGATGGAAGCAACGTGGAGGCCTCCAATTAAAGAATTAATTGATGAGGTGTTTCCTGTAGGAGGAGGAGCCATGATCTCTCGGGTGCTGTCCTGAAAGCCTATTGGAAAACAAGTTACCGGTAAGTCTAACTTGCATTTTTCAGCCGCGATTACAAAGACAACTGTGCAGGTTTCTGCACAGATGTCAATGTAAATCGCGGGCCGAAATCGCAAAAAGTAGTACAGAAACTACTTTTTGAAATCGGTGCAGCGCCGCAGATGTGGTGTCGCACCGATTAGGACGGTGCCATTGCCTGCAATTTGTGGCAAATATCGCCGTTTTGACATGCCAAATCGCATGTCAAAACGCACCAGTGTGAACCAGGGCTTATAAACACTGGCAGTAGGTTTGGGAGTTGACTTTGAGTTTATCTTTAACCCAAAAAGGTCCAACTAGCTCATCTTTACTAATACCAGCCCTTACCAGTACCCCACCTCCCACCTTGCTGGCGTCTGAGTGGAAGTGGAGCTTTGTGCCCGTTACTGATCCAGCCACAGGCCCATTTATCTGGTCAGTCAAGAGTCGCTCTCCTCTCATCAGTCCATAAAACCTTTAAAACAAAATCTGTCTTCAGATATTTCTTGGCCCAGACTTGATGTTTCAACTTGTGTCTTGTTCAGTGGTGGTCGGGTTTCAGCCTTCCTTACCTTGGCCATGTCTCTGAGCACTGAACACCCCGTACTTCTGGGCACTCCAGGTAGGTTGTAGTTCTGGAATCGGACAGCACTGGAGGGTAATGGGTTCTTGGGAGCTTCGCGTTTTTGATTCTTCTCATATCTTTGGCAGTTCATTTGCGTCTTATTCTCTCAACGTGTTTCTTGCGACCCTGTTGACTATGTGCAAAAAAACGTTTGAAGGTTCTGTGATTATGCCCCAATATTTCAAGAGTGCTGCATCCCTCTTAAATACTTTTTTTTTTTTTGTACAATTTTTGACATTTCAGAGTCTGTTAAATCTTTTTGTTGGCCCATTTTGCCTGAGGAAAATAAGTTGCCTAACAATTATTTACATCTTGATGTAGGGTATTGATCTCCTTAGGCCACACCCTCCCACATTACACATCACCTGATATGCTTAAATCCAACAGCTTGGAGTTGAACAATATGCATAAAAATGACGATTTGGTCAAAATATTTGCTTGCCTAATTGTGCACACAGTGTATGTAACGAACATTAAAGGGGAGTTCCAGACTTTTTTATGTTTATTAAAAGTCAGCAGCTACAAAGTGTAGCTGCTGGTTTTTAATAAACATACACTTAACCGTTCCACTGTCCTGCGACGCCCGTAGCTCCGCTCCTCTCCCCCCCCCCCCCTTCTCCGCCGGCGCCTCTATTCATAATGTGGGCACCCGGCCGTGACAGCTTTCAGCTTCACGGCCGGGCACTCACTGCGCATGCGCGAATGGCGCAGCGCTCTGAGTGGACAGGTGATCGCCTACAGGGAGGGGGCCGCCAAATGGCGATATGACGTATCGCCTAGGCGACCCCAGGGCGGAAAGAGGAAGTGGGACTTCCTGTCCCACTCCTACTGAAGCCCCCACACCCCCAAAAAAAATTACATGCCAAATGTGGCATGTAAGGGGGCGAGGAGGTATTTGCACCACTTCCGGGTATTAACTCCCGTGGGAGACACGCCTCTTCGCGTCACCCGCCGCTGTCTTCTGGGAAACACACTGTTCCCAGGAGAGAGCGGGGACCAGCGACGGCGCGCCGCGCTACTCGCGCATGCGCAGTAGGGAACCGGGCAGTGAAGCCGCAAGGCTTCACTTCCTGATTCCCTCACCGAGAATGGCGGCGGCAGCATCCGAGGACCGAGCGACCGCTCTACCTCGTCTGCCGACATCGCGGGCGCTCTGGATGGGTAAGTGTCCATTTTTTTTTTTTTTTTTTTTTAAAGTCAGCAGCTGCAGTATTTGTAGCTGCTGGCTTTTAAAAAAAAAAAAAAAAAATTTCGGCGGAACCTCTGCTTTAAGAATTACAGTAATACCTTGGATTACGAGCATAATTTTGTTCCAGAAGCATGCTTGTATTTCAAAGCACTCGTATATCAAAGCGAGTTTCCCCATGAGAAATAATGGAAGCTCCGATGATTCGTTCCACAACCACTGCTGGTGTATGCAGTACTGTATGCGGCCAGAGGTGCGGGGGCGCTGGTAGCTCCCAGCACTTCTTGGAGACGCTTGGGAACTGTTGACACTTTCGGGTGCACACGGTCCGCCTGCCCCATCCAGCTGGGAGTGTCTCCGAGCTCTCCACGAAGCGCTGGGAGCCACCAGCGCCCCCGGCCTCTGGCCACATGCAGCACTGCATACACCAGTGGCTTTACTACATGGATTTTACTGCTCGTACAGGTAAAACTCAAAAAATTAGAATATGTTGCAAAAGTTCATTTATTTCACTAATGCAACTTAAAAGGTGAAACTAATATATGAGAGACTCATTACATGCAAAGCAAGATAGTTCAAGCCGTGATTTGTCATAATTGTGATGATTATGGCTTACAGCTCATGAAAACCCCAAATCCACAATCTCAGAAAATTAGAATATTGCATGCAATCAATAAAACAAGGATTGTACATAGAACAATATCGGACCTCTGAAAAGTAGAAGCTGCATATGTACTCAGTACTTGGTTTGGGCCCCTTTTGCAGCAATTACTGCCTCAATGCGGCGTGGCATGGAAGCGATCAGCCTGTGGTACTGCTGAGGTGTTATGGAAGACCAGGATGCTTCAATGGCGGCCTTCAGCTCTTCTGCATTGTTCGGTCTCATGTCTCTCATCTTTCTCTTGGCAATGCCCCATAGATTCTCTATCATAGATTCTCTATGGGGTTCAGGTCAGGCGAGTTTGCTGGCCAATCAAGCACAGTAATCCCACGGTCATGTGACCAGGTTTTGGTGCTTTTGGCAGTGTGGGCAGGTGCCAAGTCCTGCTGGAAAATGAAGTCAGCATCCCCATAGAGCTTGTCTGCGGAAGGAAGCATGAAGTGCTCCAAAATCTCCTGGTAGACGGCTGAGGTGACCCCGGACTTAATGAAGCACAGGGGACCAATACCAGCAGATGACACGGCTCCCCAAATCAACACAGACTGTGGAAACTTCACACTGGACTTCAAGCATCTTGCAGTGTGAGCCTCTCCATTCTTCCTCCATACTCTGGGTCATTGGTTTCCAAATGAGATGCAAAATTTGCTCTCATCAGAAAAGAGGACTTTGGACCACTGAGCACCAGACCAGGTGTGTGTTTCTTTAGCCCAGGTAAGACGCTTCTGATGTTGTTTGTTGTTCAGGAGGCTTGACAAGAGGAATACGACATTTGAAGCCCAAGTCCAGGATCCGTCTGTGTGTGGTGGAAAGTCCCCAACACTTTTGAATGGCCTTTTCCTGACAATCCTCTCCAGGCTGCGGTCATCCCTGCTGCTTGTGCACCTTTTTCTTCCACACTTTTCCCTTCCACATAACTTTCTATTAATGTGCTTTGATACAGCACTTTGGGAACATCATCCGACTTTTTTTGCAATTGCCTTTTGTGGCTTTCCCTCCTTTATGGAGGGTGTTAATGATGGTTTTCTGCACAACTGTCAGGTCAGCAGTCTTTCCCATGATTGTGATTCCTACTGAACCAGACTGAGAGACCATTTAAAGGCTCGGGAACCCTTTGCAGGTGTTATGGCTTAATTAGCTGATTAGAGTGGGACACTTTGAGCCTAGAATATTGCACCTTTTCACAATATTCTAATTTTCTGAGATTGTGGATTTGGGGTTTTCATGAGCTGTAAGTCATAATCATCACAATTATGACAAATCATGGCTTGGACTATCTCATATATTAGTTTCACCTTTTTAAGTTGCATTAGTGAAATAAATTAACTTTTGCTTGATATTCAAATTTTTTCGAAATTCACCTGTATATCAAGTCAAAATTCCCCAAAAAATATTGCCGGCACATTTGCTTTCTGGGACATTTATACAAATTAGAAACTTCCTAGACAAACCCAAACCGAAGCCTGAATGGTCTAGGCAACTTTCCCCATTTGAATCACTTTGTCTGAGCACCGAGCCCTTACGCCGCCTGATTTCCTACACTTACACGCTACTCCGTTTCAGATCAGAAGCCCAAACTGAACTGGGCCAGCCACAAATGGGAGCGGGAACTTTCCATTGACCTAACGAATCAAGAATGGGAAAACATATACACCTGCATCTACAAAGGGACGGTAAATGTACATGCACAAGAGAACGCATTTAAAATATTCTCAAGATGGTATAGAACCCCTCTTAGACTACACCACATATACCCTTCCCTATTCCCAAATTGTTGGAGATGTGGGATGGAAATTTGCTCACTTTAAGGCCCCTTTCACACTGGGGTGTTTTTCATGCGGTTTAGCGCTAATATTAGCGCTATTATACCGCATGAAAAAATCATGCCCTTTAGCCTTCAATGTGAAAGCCCGAAGGCTTTCACACTGAAGCGGTGCGCTAGCAGGACCGCTCCAAAAGTCCTGCTAGCCGGTTATTTACAGCGGTAAAGGAGCGGTGTGTTCAGCGCTCCTTTACCGCGGTCTCCCATTGAAATCAATGGGACAGCGCGGTAATACCGCCCGCAAACCGCGGCAATAGCCGCGGTTTGCGGGCGGTATTAACCCTTTTTCGTCCGCTAGCGGGGGTTAAATTTACCCCCCTAGCGACCGCATACCGCGGTAAGAACGACGGTATAGCAGCGCTGAAAATCGCGCTGCTATACCGCCACCGGTCCTGCCCGCCCCAGTGTGAAAGGGGCCTTACATATCTGGTGGACATGTCCTAAACGACAACCTTTCTGGAAGGAGGTCCACTCACTACTTAAATAACCACCTATGACTTTGGACTTTTCGCCAGCACAATTCTTGCTACATCACTCTACAGTCCCGTACATCCGCTCCCTAGCCATGCACATGGTTACCGCGGTCAAGATGTGCATCCCTGCCAAATGACGCTCTTCAGAACCACCGTCTCTAACTGAATGGTTCAGACGGATACAAAAAACAGCGGAAATGGAGGAACTGATCCGACAAGCCAACGACACACCCTCTAAGTTTAGTAGATCATGGTCTTGCTGGATACACTTTACCACAACAGACGAGTATAAACAAGCCTTAACCTGAATGAACCCCGAGAGCTGTGGTAGAGACTAGAGAGCCAAAATGACAGGAACACCCCTGTGATACTCTCCCCTTTCCAGCCCATTTCATCTCTCCTCCTTGACATGTCCCTCATGTGAAACCCCAAAAGGAAAACTCAGCTGATGAGCCTCTTCATAGGCCCCCCACTATCCACTCCCCCCCCCCCCCCGGATCCTCCCTATTTGCCTATAAATATGATATACCCAGATTCAAGGCAACATATACCCGAACCTGGCTATCAGACCTATCCTCACACTGCCTATACATATCACCTACAACCAATAGCCGATAGAATATCAAACCGTCGCTCCTCTATGACTCACGCTCATATTGTCAAACAAACAGGGCTATGTTATATCACTTATGTTTTGTATACCTCCCTATACGGTAGGGCTGGGAAAAAAAATCGATTTTAATCTTGAATCGAGTTTTGCGTTCAAATCGTTTCAGATTTGAAGAAAATTGATATTTTTTTTTATTTATTTTTTTCCTTCAGAGTTTCCGTAGCAGGGCTGCAGGGGGTGTATACGGAATGGCACTGGGCGGCGTTACCCCAATTACATCTACTTGCCGCAGCCGCCGCAAGTAGATGTAATGTAACACTAACTAACCGCAAGCTGCCGTCTGCCTACCTGATCAGCGTGTCATGCAGACAGACGGCGGCCATTGCAGTGTTCAAAAGCCGCGCCTCCCGAGTCCTCGTCTGTGATAGGCGGAACACTCAATTTCACAGCAGGCAGTGTTCAGCCTATCACGGACATCCTCTCATCCTCATCCTCGTCTGTGTTAGGAGGATGAGCGGATGTCCGTGATAGGCGGAACACTGAATGCTGGGAAATTGAGTGTTCCGCCTATCACAGACGAGGAGGAGGCGCGGCTTTTGAATACTGGAATGGCCGCCGGTGTAGCAGTAAAATCCGTTTTCCCATGAAAATCTGCATCAGGCACGGGCACAGTGAGGCACGGGCACAGTTCAATTCAACTAAGAGTAACCTCAGGATTTTTAGTTTTATTAGCTAAATCCAAATACAGTATTAATAATTTGGATGTTTAACAGTCTTTGTTGCACACTGACTTTGCAGTTAAAGGGTTTGCCTTTTCAATTTTGTTTGTTGATGCACTTTAATATAAAAAAAAAAAAAAAAAAAAATCGAATCGTAAATCGAGTTTTAAAAAAAAAAAAAATCGCTGATTTTTTTTGGGGGGGAAATCGCCCAGCCTTACTAATACGGATGAAATGTATCACCTATATACCAACTGCATCCGCAAATGTACATTCATTTGTTCTGTTATGCATAATTTCAATGAAAACTTTTAACAAAAAAATGTTGCTCTCAACTGTGGAAACTCAAAAGAGAAACTGGATGGCTGCACACCATGGAAGGTGTCCCAATAAAGTGTGTAGCCATCCAGTTTCTCTACATAGTGCTGTGCGATTCTTGGCATTGGAAAACGCTCTGTGGTTGTGTGTGTGTGGGGGGGGGGGGAGGCCCTAAGAATTTAATGGCAGCCCTGCGAGTCTGCTAAACGGCAGCGCGTTCATGTGCGGGTCAGGAATGCGTGCGATTTTGCTCGTGTTCCTGACCTGCACATATGTGAACCTAACCTGAAGAGGAATTCCAGGTATGGAATTTTATTGCACAGCCCCATGGTTCCAGCTTGGATCAATGTAATTATGTATATGCCATACTCATGGGATCCCTCTAGATCAGGGGTCTCCAAACTTTGGCCCTCTAGTTGTTCAGGAACTACAACTCCCATCATGCCTATTCATGTCTGTGAATGTCAGTTTTACAATTCCTCATGGGACTTGGAGGACTGTAGTTTGATCCCTGCTCTAGAAGCTGGAAAACACTGTAGTTTGCACCGTTACTCCAGCAATCTCTACTTGCTTCCGGGTCTATGGTCACTGACCCTCATTTAACCACCTCAGTACCGGACACTTCAACCCCCTTCCTGCCGAGGCTGATTTTCAGCTTTCAGCGTTCTCACACTTTGACTCGGGCATGCGACAATGTACCCAAATAAAATGTTTATCTTTTCATTTGTTTGCATTTAACAACCACTGTGTTTTTTTTCTATTCATGAAACAGTTTTTCCCCAAAAAACGCATTTGAAAAATTGTTGCGCAAATACCGTGTGACATAAATTGCAACAACCGCCATTTTATTCCCTAGGCCTAGGGTCTTTGCAACAAAAAAATATGTGTATGTGCTCCGTAATTTTCTAGCAAAAAAATTATGATTTTTGCATGTAGGAGAGGAGTGCCAGAACAGGCCCGGTATAGAAGTGCTTTAACAGTTTATTTTTTATTTTTTTAACACCAGCAATTTGCTAGGGACTCATGTGGGAATTCAGTTCACATCGGTCCTTGCTCTCAAGGAGCTTGCAATCTAAGGTCCCTATCTTACATGCATATCATCCTAGGGCTAATTTATACAGGAGGCAATTGACCTATTACCATGTCTTCATAGTGCAAGAGGAAACCCATGCAAACTCCGTGTGGATGGCACCCTGACTCCAGTTCTGAAGGTAGGATTACTAACCATTAAAGCGGTGCTCTACCCAAATGGAGAAGCTCCACTTGTCTGCCCCCTCCCCCTTCCAGTGCCACGTTTGGCACCTTGTGGAGGGGGGGTCACCTGGTTTGACAGGTACCCGCTCCCACTTCCTGCTGAGTTTGCCACGGTGAACTCAGCCGAAAGTTCAGCCCTCGCAGCAGCCGGCACATTGAGAAAGCACAGCACAATTTGCGCAGTAGGAGACCGGCTATGAAGCCGCAAGGCGTCCCTCGCCCAAGATGGCGACGCCAGCACTGGAGAGCCGATTCAAGAATCAGCTTGGGAGAGGACACTGCGGGATCCCTGGACAGGTAAGTGTCCTAATAGTAAGGCTGCATTCACACATGACATGGGTGGAATCGCCGCAATTCCGCCCCACGGTTTCAAATGGCTGCAAAACGCGGGCTGCGTTTGCAATGCCATTACTTTTAATAGCACCCCGAATGTGCTGCGATTTTAGTCGCGTTGTAATTCACGCTCATTTTTTGGAGTGGGGGGGGGGGCGCTAGAGCTCTGCTTTGAGCCACTGTGCTGCCCCACCGTGAAATGGAGAAAATGAACGTTGCAAGCGGGCAGGTTCTTTATTGCAGTAGGGTGGTGCCATGACATGCGATGTCTCTTATGCAATTAAACTTGCCTGCCTGTTCACAATCTTCTTCACACCGTACACTAAAGTGACAGGGTGACAACTCGGGAGAGCAATAAGGAGACGCCCCAAATCAGGAAGAACATTCATGGCAGATGCACCAGATGTTATTTAATTGAAAGCTGTAGATTAAAAAAAATTCTAAGTGGCATTACCTGCCTCCAGTTCTGGTCAATTCCTACATCCCTCTCCTACATGTAAAAATCTGCTTTTTTATTTATTTTTTTTGCTGGAAAATTACTTGGAACACCCAAACATTATGTTTTTGTTTAACCTCTTCAGCCCCAGAAGATTTACACACCCACCACTCTCCATGAACACGTTCGTACAAAACAAGCCGTGTCGCAAAATCAATAACTCTGCAAAAAAATTTTTTATTTATAAATGCACCCAAAAGTGTCGAGCAGTTAAATAGTCGTTACAACTTGCGGCTGTTCCTGTGTCCTAAGTGTCATCTACAGATCTTCTGTAGCTGTGAGGACATTCAATAGAAGTGTTGCCAACTATCAGTATTTTTACTGGCAGCCGGTAACAAAATGGGCACTTTTTTTTTCTGCCCGTAAATGCCAGTAAGAGGAAAGGTTGGCAGTAAAAAATATGGCTGTGACGCTCGGCTCGGAACTGCGCATGCGCCGCTCGGGCCTGGAGCCGGCCAAGACTGTTAAAGTGCCAGCGGGGAGGGCAGGGTCTGGTAGAGGCGGGGTCTGAGCGTGTCATGGTGCAAGGGAATGGCCGGAGCCTCGTGTGCGGGTCTGCAGGACGGGATTAAGGCAAGCCGGAAATGGGACTGTCGGTGCTGTTTGGACTGAAGGGACCACCTGGCATGGAGAGAGACTGTCACTGTGATTTAGGAGGGGACGTGTCGTGTCGGTGATCTGTGGAAAATGGAACTTCCCCTTTTTCTTATCCCCCCCCCCCTCCGGTGTCACATTTGGCACCTTTCAGGGGGAGGGGGGAGCAGATACCCGTCTAATACAGGTATTTTGCCCCCACTTCTGGGCATAGATAGCCAAGCCACCCGCAGCTATCTAATCCACGTCCGTTGCCTCAGAATGCCGCCCCCCCTGCTGTCTTCTGGGAGACACACAGGGACCAGTGGGATCGCGCAGCGCGAGTCGCGCATGCGCAGTAGGGAACCAGGAAGTGAAGCCGCAAGGCTTTACTTCCTGATTCCCTTACCGAAGATGGCGGCGGCAGCACCCGAAGGACAGATCGGCTTCGGGTGCCAACATCGCGGGCGCCCTGGACAGGTAAGTGTCCTTATTTTAAAAGTCAGCAGCTGCAGTATTTGTAAAATATCAGCGGAACTCCGCTTTAATAGCTACCTTAAATCACATTGCTAATTGCATATTGTACTTATTTGTAGCCTAAATACTGAAATTTGCACTTAAAACTAATTTTGGAACTGCCAGTACAAACGTGTCTGTGCCAGTAAATTTTGGGTGTTGTGTCAGTAAAAACGTCAATCTGATAGGTTCCATAGGTAGAGTGACACAAAGCTGTGAGCGGTCAGGCTGGTTGATGATGGTCAAACAATAGACTGGTGCGGGGTCCCGGAAGTGTACTTTGGTGTGGTGTCTTCTCTACAGCATTTTCCATTCTTGTGCCCAATTACCGTATTCCCCGTCCTCTACAATGACTGAGAATTCACAGATGAAAGGCAGAGGCGGCCTCCTAGACAGTGATGAATGATCCAACATCCCTAGATTCTAGTCCTCATTACATTTGTCCAGGCTGACTTCACACCTTTTACCTTGAATGATTCTCCTAATCGGTTTTGCTAAAGAGACCATCGAAACCTTGGCAGAGGTGCCAGGAGATCTCTACAACTGACGCTAAAGACTTTTGTGGCATTATGGCCTTCACTGTTTAACCACATCAGTTGCTCTTTACCACTGCGATATTTTAAAGTGATTGTAAACCCTCCTGTTTTTTCACCTTGATACATTCTATGCATTAACCACTTGCCGGCCGCCCTATAGCCGAATGACGGCTACAGGGCGGTTCGATAACTCTGGGAGGGCGTTGTGACAGGGGTCACTTTGGGCACAGGGTGAGCAATAAAATAATGGACATTAAGAATATGTCTTGGATTGCTTTAAAATGGGACAGTGATATTTTTCCACAATATTCCCCAGGATATCTGTAAAGAACTATTTACTGTTTGATTATGAACTCGACAGGTTAACTGAAAAGTGACTCCTTCATGACGTTGGGACACATACTGTTAGATGCTAATGTCACCCCCTCCAGCCCCCTGCCAGTGTGATGTAAATTAATCTAGGATGGCTTCTGAGGATCTTTCATTGTGATAATTAACTCTGTACTTGTGTGTATTGTAAAATAGCACAGACAGTCTGGGGAACATAAAGGTTATGCATAGTCATTTAAGATGTAAAGGGATTAGCTAATAAACCCACCTGTTGTCTGCTAAGAACTGTCAGATGTGTATTGGGAGCTCGTTATGTAACTATTGTGTGAAGTCCTTTGATACTGGGTACTGTAGTTTAAAAGACAGTGAGGCTAGCCTAAAGGTCATGTGTCTGAGTCATCAGCTGTAGTTAATTGGCTCATGTAAATTAGGTCTGGTCAAAGGTGTATTGTCAGAGGAAAATGAGGAATGTAAGAACCTCCTCTCTGTGTGTAAAAAAACTTGACGTTTGTCAATAAAGAATGTGAGACCTGCTGGAAACTTCATACAGAGTGTTTGTCTCATATATCTGGGAGGATTATTCCTATGGGAAGCGGTCGCCTAAATGTGGAGTGTCTGGTAGCTGCTGTATGTTCGGAAATGGAATATATCTAAACGACGTTAACCCCTGTCGTTACAGGCGTACATTGACATCCTCCCAAAATCGCGCTCCCGTGCGCCCCCTTGGGCGGGCACACGAGAATATCCATGACCGCTGGGTCCAGAGGACCTGGCGCGTCACGGATCAGGGTAAATGGCCGCTGACAGCGGCCGTTTACCACGTGATCGCTCCGTCAAATTACGGAGCGATCACATGTAAACAAACCGGCGTAATGTCCGGTTCCCCTCTCTGTACAGTGTGAGAGGAGAGGGGGAGAGATCCGATGCAGCAGCGATGTGGGCTGCATGTGTAGTGCCCACAGCGCTGCTCAGTGACTACAGCCTCAGCCTGCCATCCATACTCTGCTGTACCCAGCCGTACTTGGCTGTACTCGGCCTCTGTATGTGGCCAGCCTGTGGAAGTCTCACACATGTGATATCATCGTACTCAGGAGGAGTAAGAGAATCTATTTTGGGGTGTGTCATTTTTGGTATGTACATGCTATGTGTTAGAAATATTGTATAAATGGACAACTTTGTGTTAAAAAAAAAAGAAATGCGTTTTAACCACTAACCCCCCCCGCCAGCCGTCATATGACGTCCTTGACTTTGTGGGGGGATATCTGAATGATGAGTGCAGCTACAGGCATCATTCAGATATCGGCTTTTTCAGCCGGCGATTCTCTACACCATAAGAACGATCATAGCGGCTGTTCCGCCGCGGGATCGTTCTTACGGCAGGCGAGAGGGGACGTCCTCCTGTGCTTCTACCGACACACTGCTACAATCAAAGCCAGGATCTTGTTTTTTTTTTATTTTTTATTATTATTTCAGGCTTCCCAGCCTGGAGGAGAGATGTGGGGTCTTATTGACCTCATAGCTCACTGTAAAGAGGACCTGTCATGCCATATTCCTATTATAAGGGATGTTTACATTCCTTGGAATAGGAATAAAAGTTTATTTTTGGGAACATAAGTGTCAAACTAAAAGTAAAATGAACCATAAAAAAATTAAATGTTTTTAAAGCGCCCCTGTCACCGTGTGCTCGCATGTAGAAGCGAGCGCATACGCAAATCTCCCCCCCCCCCCCCCCAATTATGAAAACAGTGTTCAAACCACACATGTGAGGTATCACTGCGAACGTTAGAGCGAGAGCAATAATTTTGGCCCTAGACCTTCTATGTAACTCAAAACATGTAACCAGTAAAAAAAAATTAAAGCGTCACCTATGGGGATTTTTAAGTAGCGAAGTTTGGCGCTATTCTATGAGCGTGTGCAATTTTGAAGGGTGACATGTTGGGTATCTTACTCAGCGTAACTTCATCCTTCACATTATGCAAAAACATTGGGCTAACTTTACTGAGTTTTTTTTTTGTTTGTTTTTTTGTTTTTGTTTTTTTAGCACAAAGAAAACGCGTTAGAAAGTTGCTGCGCAAATACCGTGCAAGATAAAGTTGCAACGACCGCCATTGTATTCTCTAGGGTCTCTGCTAAAATGACATAAATGTTTTGGGGTTCTATGTAATTTTCTAGCAAACAAATGATGATTTTTACATGTAGGAGAGAAATGTCAGAATTGGCCTGGGTGCTCCAGAACGCCTGAAAGTGCTCCCTGCATGTCGGGCCTCTGTATGTGGCCACGCTGTGTAAAAGTCTCACACATGTGGTATCGCCATACTCAGGAGTAATAGCAGAATGTGTTTCGGGGTGTAATTTGTGCCATGCATATGCTGTGTGTGAGAAATAACCTGCTAATATGACAATTTTGTGGAAAAAAAATTGTGGGGTCCGGGTCCTGTAGAACACCTTTGGGATAAATTAGAGCGGAGACTGTGAGCCAGGCCTTCTCGTCCAACATCAGTGCCTGACCTCACAAATGCACTTCTGGAAGAATGGTCAAACATTCCCATAGACCCTCCTAAACCTTGTGGACAACCTTCCCAGAAGAGTTGAAGCTGTTATAGCTGCAAAGGGTGGGCCAACCCAATATTGTACCCTACGGACTAAGACTGGGATGTCATTGAAGTTCATGTAAAGGCAGTATAGTTAAAGTAATATTAAAGGCAGACTTTTTCTTTATTTTGTATAAAAAAAAGTTATATTTTCCTCCTCCTGTGCAGTTGGTTTTGCACAGAGAAGCCCGGATCCTCCTCTTCTCAGGTCCCACGCTGGCGCTCCCTGGCCCCTCCCTCCTGCCAAGTGCCCCCATAGCAAGCCGCTTGCTATGGGGAACGGCACCCAAGCTGCTGTGTCTTTTCACTCAGAGCACTGCTCGGCCCTGCCCCCGCTCTCTCCTCATTGGCTCACTAGCTGTGATTGACAATGGCTATCTCAGCCAATGAGTAGGAATAAACACGGGAGAGCAGCTGCTCTTGTGCACATCGCTGGATCGCGATGGGGTGCAGGTAAGTATTGGGAGGGGTGCAGGAGGGAGGGGCTGCTGCATACAGAAGGCTTTTTACCTTCATACTCAGAATGCATGAAGGTAAAAAAAAAACCTTCAGCCTTTTACAACCACTTCTTTTTTATGACCATATGTGATGCTGGGCCTGCAGGACTGAATGAAAAGACCGGGCCAGGGACAGGCAGGCTAGGGGGGGGGGGGGGAAGAGCTAGATTATGATAGAAATTGTTCAACTAGGAACTGAGACGGGCTCTATCTGACTTAGTAATGCACATTGTGAGATGCTCATAGTGTGCAGAGAAATCAGAAAAGACCATTTTCTGTACAGCAGAGGAGTCGGTACAACTGTGCAAGACTAAAAGTAAGGCTGGAGTTTAGCCTTGAGGTGCCAAAACTGGATGTGATCCAATTATCTGGCCCTGGTGTCATTGTGTTTTCTTGGCAAGGTCAGTAAGTGACGACGACACAAATCGTTCCGAGTCCTCAGCATTTATCTCAACACATTGCCGGGATTCCTGCTAGCGATGAGATTACTGGACGTCCA
The DNA here is from genome assembly GCA_029206835.1 of Rana muscosa. Lineage (NCBI taxonomy): Eukaryota > Metazoa > Chordata > Amphibia > Anura > Ranidae > Rana > Rana muscosa. Next base: position 287,137,403 of record CM055124.1, read on the forward strand.
TTTTTTTTTATTTTTATTTTTTTATATCCACAAGCTGTAATTTTTGGCCTGCAGCCCGTTCTTGCAGAGTGCCGGCTCAGGACAAGAGCTTTGTGTTTCCTCGAAGGCTTTTGAAAGATGAATTCTCTGGAGGTAGAAAACTCTCATAATGTGGGATGCAAAGCACCGAATATTAAATGTTTGAAATGTACTTCCAGTGCAACACAGCAGATTGTTCATGGCTGAGGACCACAGAGCAGGTTAAAGCCCAACTCCGGGCAAATAAATTATCCCTTGCAGTGGGCTGTGCCTACCTTTTTTTTTTTTTTTTTTTTTTTTTTTTTTTTTTTTTTTTTGTTCAGGACAGTGGTCTCTAAACTGTGGCCTGGGGGCAAGATATTGCCCTTTTGCTTGCTTTTATCTAGCCCTTGGGGCACAATTCCTCCCAACAACACCAATGATGGGGCACCTGTCCTCTCGGCGACACCAAGGATGGGGCACCTGTCCTTCTGGGGGGGCGCCAAGGATGGGGCAGGCACCTTTCCTTCTCGGGGGGGGGGGGGGCGTCAAGGATGGGGCACCTGTCCTGGGATCAGGGAGCGCCAAGGATGGGGCAAGCACCTGTCCTTCTCGGGGTGTGGGGGGGCGCGTTAAGGATGGGGCACCTGTCCTGGGATCGGGGAGCGCCATGGATGGGGCACAGTTTACTCCTGCTGACCACAGTCTGGCCCCCCTAAAGATTGTGGGACAGTCAACTGGCCCTTTTTTTGTTTAGAATGTTTGGAGACCACCTGGTCTAGGGGAACAATAAAAGACCATAGCGTCCATAGTCCTGCTCTGTCTGTGAGAACACCAAGGGACAGTTCACTGCTGGATCATAGAGGAGCGCCGCCTGCTGGGGGAGTGGAAGATTGGGCCAAAAAAAAAACGGTTTCTCCTCTCCCCAGGACAAAACGAGCAATTCACCCTTTGCAGTTCAGGCACAGTCCCACTGCAAGCGATAATTTTTTTATTTGCCCGGAGTTGGTCTTTAACTCTCCCAGATGTTTCAAGCTCCTCTCCCCCATGTACAACCATTAGGATAAAGTCCATTTACCTTCCTGTGTTCTGGTCACGGTTTAAATGCAGAATCCTTACAACCTCTTTTTTTGTCTTTACAGGTGTTTAAGTGTTGTGCGTCCCATCCCTACATGTGAAGATGACTCGGTTAGGGTTTCTGCGGCTGTCCTATGAGAAACAGGACACTCTCCTCAAACTCCTCATCCTGTCCATGGCTGCAATTCTCTGTAAGTACCCTGACCTGCTTCGCCTAGTCTCCTGATAAAACCGTGGTGCCTTTTGAACTAATTTTGGGGATTTATAGTGTATAAATTCTCTATTGAAATTGCATTTTGGGGATGTTGTGTGTTTGGTTAATAGAGACAGACCTGGTAGTCGTCTTCTGCACCTTACTTTTGTGCCGGAGGCATTACCAGGTAATAGCCCAACACAAGACAGAAAATGGTCAAAACCTCATCGAGGACTGGCGCCTTTCGTCCCACCCACCCGGGCTTGGTCACAAAGGTGGGAGATATGAGCAGGGCAGACACTTCTACTTGCATCATCGGTCTGTGAAGGGGAAGTGAAAAAGTGTGTGTTTATGTATTGGCCAGAAAGGTGTGTAGAAAATATGAGGTGAGACAAATTAAAGGTAAAAGATGGGGAAAAAAAAAAAGAATAAAATTGGTGAAAATCATAAATTAAGAGGAAAAATTTCCAAGTTGTATAAATGAAAAAGGAGGGGGGGGGTTGACCATTTTAATGGGGGGGGGGGGAAGGTGGCAAACTTTTATTTGAAGGAATGACCCTTCTCATTTAAATGTTGTTGTTTTTTCAATTTTTATGAGAGAGAGAGAGAGAGATTCTCTTCATCATTAGTGTTTTATACCTTTTGCATTATCTGTATTTAATTTTGATTTTCAAGCGACTTTACAGGTTGGCACTCAAGTCGCATCAAGGTAGTTAAGGAACCTTTTCCAAGTCGCTGCGACTTTAAAGTGTTACTAAACCCACAACAGTAAAATCAGTCTGTATACGCAGTAAAGCATGCTTGTTATACTCACTGTGGAGCCTAAGGGGTTAATCCTCTGCACTGTAAAAAGGCTGTTTGATTCTATCTTCTCTGATTCTCCCTTTCCCCAGTCCCCAATATATTTCCTGATAGTACAGAGCTAGGGGACAAGCTGCACATGCTCAGTTTGGTGTGTATTGCTCGAAAGTTTTAATTTTTTTTGTGTTTGGGAGAGTGCTGTGTATTGTGGAGACCAGATATTGCAGGGACCTGGGTTTAGTAACGCTTTAAAGTGGAGGTCCGCCCATATTTTTTTTTTTTTTTAAAGTAAGCAGCTACTAACAGTGTAGCTGCTGACTTTTAATAAGGACACTTACCTGTCCTACTCGCCCGCGATGTCGGTCCCCCGACGGCGATCAATCGCTGCTGGCAGGTCCCGGCTCCTCCATCCTGACTAAGGGAAACAGGTAGTGAAGCTTTACGGCTTTGCTGCCTGTTTCCTACTGCGCATGCGCCACTCGCACGTCGCTTTTTGAATGGGCGGCTTGCCTCCTGGGATACACACAGTTCCCAGAAATCAGCGCGCCCCAATCACAAGAAGAGGAAATGGAAGCTCTCAATCCGAGGATAAGGAAGAGGCACATTAGAGGCAGATTAGGGGACTTCTCAATGTACTGCTACTTGTCATGTGACTTTGTGTGTCCAAAGTCGCATTACAAGTCGCACTAGTGGGAGTTGGGAATCTACTGTGTAGGGGAGAGTTACTAGAAGCAGGTATAAAGCCTGGTCTGTTACCAAGTCAACAACGCAATGATTTTAATAAATGCCCAAAAAATCCACCAATGTATGTGTTGGTCTGATGTTCAGTTTGTTGGTTAAGCTTCAGGCGGATGTAAAATACACACATTTTCTGTTTTTTCTTTTCAGCTTTTTCAACCAGGTTATTCTCCGTGTTGAGGTTTGAAAGTGTCATCCATGAGTTTGATCCGTAAGTTTACCAACTTCTTCCGTTCTCCTAGTAGAGGTGCTGCATAGGAAGTGGTTAGGTGTGACTCCTTAGTACATAGTAGTTTGTATGTAGAGATTAAAGAGAATGTCATGCATGTGTTTATTCCACACCCTGAACTTCATACTCAGAACCTTTTAATGAGGTCTGGTTTACGGCTTTACTTTGGAGTAATAATCTATCCACCCAGCTATTTACTACTCCGGGGTTCTCAGACTGGTTATGTTAAGTCTGCGACTCATTATATAGGGAGAGCTCGGCAACCCGAAAGGATAAACTCCATAAGTTACTCCATATAGTGGTGAATGCACAGAATAATATACTTGCTGCGTGCCTCTGTATTGATCAATGTAAGGACTTGTGAAGAAGGAACATTATGGAGGATCTTCAGTCTGGGAGGGGGGGGGGGGGTGAAGTCGGCAGCTACAGACGTGGCCAAACGTTTTGAGACTGACACAAATATTATATTTCATAAAGTTTGCTGCTTCAGTGTTTTTAGATCTGTGTCAGATGTTACTATGGGATACCGAAGTATAATTGGCCTCTGTTTAAACTTCAACTGCCACGGTGCTGCACATGCGATCTGTTATGACACCAGCCATTGGATGGTTTGACAGTTTGCTTGATCCGCTGACACCCGATCTCCTCCGTGTCCGCAATGCTCCGATTCTGCAGACAGAGGAAAATCCTATTTTTCTATCCGTCTGCAGAGCGGATCGGATGAACACGGACAGACAGTCCGTGTTCATCGGATCCCCCCCATAGGGAAGAGCGGAGATCTGTCAGGGCGGTCCCTGCACAGTGTGCGGGGACCGCCCTGTCTCATCCGCCGGCTCAGCGGGGATCAACATAGCGATCCCCGCTGAGCTAGCAGATGTTCACGGGGCGGATCATCACGGATCCGTCCCGTGTGAAAGGACCCTATCGCTGCATCCCTAATTTCAATAAAAGTCTAATAAATATAAACTGCACAATGCAGCGTGATCAGCGCTCCAGCACTTTGCATGGCTCCTGGTGTGTGCCAAGAAGGCAATCGCACGCTGCTGGTGTGACATGGCCCAGATTGTTCAACTCTCTGCTCCAACAGGATGTTAAAAGATGTCCGATTGACTTGTTTTTAAAAATTGGTCCCGTTTCCTGCGTTTTCAGGTACTTTAACTACCGAACCACAAGGTTTCTGACGGAGGAAGGATTTTACAATTTCCATAACTGGTTCGATGACCGTGCCTGGTATCCACTAGGGAGGATTATTGGGGGAACCATTTATCCAGGTATGTAAGATAAAGGTGCTGGAACTAAAAATTGTGCCCAATGTCCTGTCATTAGCCAAGCTTATATTGTCATGTGTTAGACGAGGCTTCTTTGGTACATCGCATCTGATGAAATGTTCTGGTATCCCCTGGAAGATATTATAATTATTGTAATGGCTCTTCTTTAGGTTTGATGATCACATCGGCAGCATTTTACCACATTATGCACTTCTTTCATGTCACCATCGACATCCGAAATGTATGCGTGTTTCTGGCTCCTCTCTTCTCCTCCTTCACCACCATTGTGACCTACCACCTCACCAAAGAGCTTAAGGTAAGTGTGGCACATCGGTGTATACAGTATCTTCTGTTAGGCCTTGTTCACACGTGTATTATAGTGTACACCCGTGTGAGTACCGTGTTCACCCACAGGAAAATATGCACAGGTGTTTCGGTGAAGGAAGTCCCATTCTTGTCGGTTAGGCTCCATTCAAACTTGTATGACTCCAAAGATGTGTGACTTTAGAGTGCAATTTTTGGATTGGTGCAACTTGGATACGACTTTGGCTTTGACCAGTGATGATTGACAACTGTTGCATTTGTATATTATTCAGGTTTGACTCTCATGCAACTTCTGAGGGTTAACATTGAAGTCTATGGTCCTCAAGGTACATGACAGTCGGACCAAAGTAGTTCATAAACTACTTTAAAGTAGCTGCAACTTTAAATTGCGCATATATGAATGGTCATCATTGGAAAACATGGGTAACGATTTGTCATGTAACTTTGATGTCCAAAGTTGTGTGACAAGTCACACAAGTGTGATTGGAGCCTTAAGACGCAGTGGGTGCACGGACACAGCCGCTGCTCCTAATCTGTGCATCTACGCAGATGTCTACTTGGGAGCAGCGACTGTGGCCGTATGGTGCTAGTTGACAAGAATGGGACTGCCTGCATAGGGGCGCATGGAACACCTGCTCATCCCCATGTATGTAAACACAGATGTATGCTGTAGTACAGTGGTCTCCAAACTGCGGCCCGGGGGGCCAGATGCGGCCCTTTGCTTGCCTGAACCTGGCCCTTGGAGCACTATTCCTCCCACCGATACAAGACACAATTCTGCAAATTGACATCAACAATGGGGCACCATTTCTCCCACTGACATTAACAATGGGGCACTTTTCCTCCCAATGATACCAACCATAGGGCACTATTCCTCCCTCTGATACCAAATGGGGTGATGTTTGTTCTCACTGATGCCAGAAAAACTTCCACTCCTGCTGGCCACAGTCTGGCCCCCCTAAAGTCTGAAGGACAATAAACCGGCCCTTTGTTTAGAAAGTTTGGAGACCCCTGCTGTAGTACATCCATGTCAACAAGACCTTACATGCAGGTTACTTTAGGTCCGTTTTTCCACGCAGACCTCTTGGGCTGCCCTTAGGAATCTGCAGAGCTTTGCACCCACGATTAGCAGATTGCAATAATGGGCTCCTGCAGACTCTCAGGATAGCTGTCTAGTTGTACCTCCGATACGGGCAGGCAGTAACTTGAGAGCAGGTAGATCAATAAACTATGAGGACGCCCGCCGGCACCCTCATAGTTCATTGAGTACTACAAGCTGTCTGCCACAATGGCTGACGGTACTTGTAGTATATTCATTCACAGAAAACTGACGCAGCCGTGTGGGTGGAGCCCCACACAGCCGCGCTGTTTATTAAATGTGACAGCGGGTGCAGGGAGAAGATCCCTTGCTCGCTGTTGCAGGTAAGGGGATATCGGGGTGGAGAAGGGGCAGATGCTGAAACGTGTTACATATTCCACCCTAAAAACAGGCGGTGAATGTATCCTTTAAGCCTGGTTTCAATGAAATCACATCGGGCTCTTAAACTCAGAGATGGACTACAAGAAATGCTCCCTGGAAGATGCTTTTACTTCCACAAGCGTCACACCATACTCCCCATATTCTGTGATTCACTGTGGGAATACTTTACTGAGATCCCTGGACCTCTCATGGGAACTGGGCTCTGGTGTGCTTTGCCCCTCTCGTTGGTGTCTGTTATAAATTGTCAGAGAGGGAAACATGGGAGAAAAAAATATTATACAATCCCACTCTGTAATCTGCCTTCCTTGGAGTAGAATGGATGGATATAAAATACAAGATGTCATCTGTGTTGGGCATAGAGTGCAATTCCAGCTTTTTTCTAACTAGTCTTAAAACTGTCTGCCATCCCCCTCCTAACACCTTTGCTAACTAACCTATGTAAGAAAGTTGCATATACTTGGTATTTTCAGGCTGCTCTGGCCCGGTCATGTGATCTGGTTTCTTTTTTATGTCAGCCAGTGCTGCTGCAGGGAAGAACAGGGAGTGCTGACAACAGATGGGCCATAGGAGCCTATGGGTGACATCTCTACTCTAGGCTTTACTAGCTTAGAGCTTTCTCCTCTCACCTGCAGCCGCTGGCTGGCACAGAGATCAGACCAAAGGGGTCTGGAAATAGATGAGTATATACATATTTCTTATAAAGGATAGTTGGCATAGGTCTTAGTAGAGGGGAGGGGACAGTTTTTTTTGTTTTGTTTTGTTTTTTGTGACCATCTTTTTTTATTGAGATTTTTGGATGAAATTAAAAACGATTGTTCACATCCCCTGCGTGGGATTATTATAAATAAGCATGACAGAACACGGCTTAATAATGCACATTAGAAACAAATGTGGTAGTGGGAATAGTCGAACATCAACAACCCTCCGGCCAAGACCGGGGGTCAACACAAGGTAAGGGGCAGTTTTAAGACCAGTTAGAATGAAGCTGAAATGGCACTTTAAAGTCTAAGTTCACCTTTCTGGATGTGTTTACATGTTGCACTTGTATTTAGGGTGTAATGTGTTCAGCATCCTCCTCCCCTCTTCCCCCAATTTTCCCTCCTCCTCCCTGTGACATTGGGCGGGGGAACTTCTCCCTGCACCCACTATCGCAATTCAAAACTGGCTCTGCGATCCGTCCACATCATTCAGAGTTCTGTGAATGAATAAACTACAACTACCATCTTCCATTGCGACGGACAGCTTGTAGTTCCCCGTGAACTGCAAGGGAGCTGGTGAGCGTTTTTAGTAGCCAATTGATCTTCCTGGACTTCAGCAACTGTCTGCCTGTAAGGGAGGTACAAGAGTCTGCTGGATCCTGGTTGATGCACCCGTAATCTGCGGATCGCACGTTTTTACCTGCAAAAAAAAATGCATTTATTTTTTAAGAAAATGTGAATTTGGTCTTTAACCACTTTAGCCCCGGAAGGTTTTACGCACTTCCTGACCAGGCCATTTTTTGTGATACGAAACTGTGTCGCTTTAACTGACAATTGCGCGGCGTTGTACCCAAATAAAATTGTCCTTTTTCCCCCCCCCCCCCACAAATAGAGCTTTCTTTTTTGCGCTATAAACAAAAAAGATCGACAATTTTGAAAAAAAAAAAAACTATCTTTTAAATTTTTTGCTATAATACCGTACATATACCAAAAAAATGTAAAAAATAAAAAATTCTGTATTCTGCTACATATTTGTGTTAAATAAAATCCCAATAAGTGTATATTGCGCAAACTAATCAAACGTTTTAGCGTCTGCCAAATAGGGGATTAATTTAGGGACTTTTAATTTTTTTTTATTTGTTTTCTACTGGCAATGGCGGCAATCTGCGATTGTTTGTTTTTTTTTTTTGTTTTTTTTTTTGCGGGACTGCGGCGAACAAATCTGACCCATAGTGAGACTTTTTGAGGACCAGTGACACCAATATAGTGATCAGTGCTAAAAAAAATAAAGCACTGGTAAATAACACTGGCAGGGAAGGGGTCAACTACAGTGGTGATCTAGGGGTTAAATGTGTTCCCTGGGAGGTGTTTCTAACTGGGGGGGGGTGGATTCACTGGAGGAAAAGAGAGATTGTGATTCAGCTTAGCTGAAACACGATCGATCTCCCTTCCTCCCTGACAGATCAGCGCTGTGCTTTGTTTACATCGGCTCACCGCTGCTCCGTCTCTCCTGTGAACGATCGGCAGGTCGTGGCGGCTGCCGGAACCGCTGAATTTGTTTCCAACTGTGTCCAATCGCAGCGGGAGCGGTGCGCGCGCACCTCCTAAACCGCATGTACGAAATCACGTACAGGTATGTAATTTTGAGCACCTGGGCCGCCCTGCCGCAGTAAATGTACCTGGGGCGGTCCTGAAGCGGTTATTGCTGCTTCTTCTCTGCTGAAAATTTATTTACTTGCAAGACCGCTAAATCTCTTTGCATACATTTTTACATTTTATAGATTTTCTGCTTATCTATTCTCATGTTAAGATCTGGGGTTCAGGAAACAACTTAGTTTGTTTAATGTGAGCGGGACTGTTTTCGTAGTTACTAAGATGGCCGTTGTCTTAAAGTGTTTGTAAGGCTGAAGTTTATTCATGAAGGTAAAAAACCTTCTGTGTGTTGCCCCCCCCTTCCCCCTATACTTGCCTAAAGCCCCATCACGATCCAGCGACGTGCACGGGAGCCTCGGCTGTCCTAGGTGTGTCTTTCCTCATTGGCTGAGACACAGCCATTGGCTCCCACAGCTCTCAATCACAGCCAGTGAGCTAATGAGGAGGGGGCGGGGCCGAGCCGTGGCTCTGTGTCTTATGGGCGCATAGAGTGGGGGCTCTAGAGCAAGCAAACACCAGTGCCGACATAGCTAGCAACTTGCTATTGATGGCACTGGTCAAGGTGGAGGGGTTGGGAGCACCAGAGGAGGATCAGGGCTGCATTGTGCAAAACCATTACATAGAGCAGGTATGTAAAACATGTTTGTTTTAAAAAAAAAAAAAAAAAACCTTTAATATCACTTTAACATTTAAGGGTTTCCTTGTTTTCAGGATGCTGGTGCTGGTCTGTTGGCAGCAGCAATGATCGCTGTCGTTCCGGGTTACATCTCCCGTTCTGTGGCTGGATCATATGATAATGAAGGTAACCAGGGAAAGTTTATATCTTCAAAAACTCAAAGCTTCAATGTCTGATTATCTGTATCGTCATGTTTTTGGTGCTTCTTCACCCTACCCAGGTATAGCCATTTTCTGCATGCTCCTGACATACTACATGTGGATCAAGGCTGTGAAGACCGGTTCCATATCCTGGGCAACCATGTGTGCCCTGGCCTATTTTTACATGGTGAGCTTGAAACCCCCATTAATCTGGACATTTCTTGCCAGCAATGCAAGTGAACAAATGTCTGATAAATGTTTCTGATGGTTTACAGGTTTCGTCCTGGGGAGGTTATGTGTTTTTGATCAATTTGATTCCCCTTCACGTCCTTGTTCTGATGCTGACTGGCCGCTTCTCCCATCGGATCTATGTAGCTTACTGCACTGTGTACTGCCTGGGCACCATCCTGTCTATGCAGATTTCCTTTGTCGGATTCCAGGTATGTCTCTTGCATGCTTTCTTGGATTTGCTGTAACGTTTAATGCAGAAAAAGATGCCTTGTAACCAGTGGTGGCTGGTGCTCAAAATTTTTGGGGGGCGCAAACAAACTGGAAAAAAAAAAAAACATCAATTGCCGCCACTCTGCTCATTAAACGCAGCCACTGTGCCCAAACGCCACCAGTTTGCCCCCTCAAAGGCAGCAAGTTTGCCCCCAGCCCTGCACTTACCTTCCTCGGGTCAGCGCCGTCGTCCTCCACCCTCCCTCATATCTTCTTCCGTCCTCGATGTCTTCTCCCGCCCTCGATATCGCTTCAGCCAATCAGGTTACCGGTAACCAGACCCGGTGAACCTGATTGGCTGAGACGCGTGTCAGTGGTAACCAGGGAACGCACAGCCCGTGCGTCCCCTGGTTAACTATTTGGAAGCAGATTACAGGCTGTAATCAGGAAGCCCATCAGAGCCGGTGGCTCTGATAGACACTTCCAAAAACCAACCAACTGCTGTTGTTCAGATGGCCGGCGCTCGCCAGGGGGGCGACTATCTGAACAGTGAGCGGCGACCATACATACATACATACATACATACATACATACATACATACATACATACATACATGCGTATTGTTGACGGTGCAGGGGAGAGAGGGGGCGGCGCTCCTGCGCCCACTATGGACGCACCGCCACTGCTTGTAACTCACAAACCTTTTAAAAAAACATTTATCTCTTGGACAAAGGTTAGTGAGCATGTAATCAACTTTCAATTAACACTCGTCAGCACTTAATCACCTACACTTGTGGTTGGGTCATATGACCTTTTTTTTGGGGTATATCATGGGAATCATTTGTGCACTAAGCAGCTATGATTAAACACTAAAAGTGTGAAACTAGTCGGCTCTAACCAGAATTTTGTGACTTGCTGTGCTGTATTTGGATTTTTGAAGATATTACATAATAAAGGCTTTTTATTGGAGTGCTGCTGTCCAGAAGACTCTATCTTTTGTTTTGCCTGAAATTGCATTGCCTGCACCCTTGGCTGTTGGAGGAGACAACCACCTAGAGGACATCTACACCTGAGCGGTTTTTGTTTTTGTAACCCACAAACCTTCACTATAAAATAATATTAAAGCCCAAAGTAGAAAGTGCTTCCACCACCAAATTATCCATGTTGTACACATGGATGATTTGTAGGAAGATCTTACTACTTTTGGACTTTGTTTTGGACTGTATTATTATTAATATTTTATAGTAAAGGTTTGTGTGGCATCTTTTGCTGCATTATTTACTGAGGGGTGGAGTGAAACCACTTTATGGTGTGCACAGCAACCTCATATATTTATTTATTTATTCATATGCAATTTTTTTTTTTGTTTTTTTTTTTTTTAAACTGACACTTTTATTGGTTTTCAACAATTTCCAACCGAAAAAACAAACAAAAAAAAAACGTATTGTTACAGAAAGCAGTATACCTGGCAAGATGTCTTCTTACAACGTTGCCGGCTGTAAAAGTCGGTTGAGACAAGGAAAACAAATGGCTAAAGACAATATGTCAACATCCGGTCAATTGAATGTGATTCAGGGCTTCTATGTCACGACAGGGTTTAGACTGTCAAAGTGCGTGTTGGCGAAAAGAGGAGAAAGGGAATGTAGTGAGAGGGTTGGGGAGAATCAAGAGAGAGCGGAGGTAGTAAGTTGAAGAATAATGGGAGGGAAAAGGTAGGAGAGGACAACCGCCCACCCCAGGGACTCCGCACCGCCGGGGGCATCAACCACACGCTACCTCCCCGATAACGGGGATCATCAGATTATAGGGGCTTCCAACCTATCCCACAGCTCCCATACCTGGTTGTGTGTATCGAGTGTATTTGTTTAGGGAAGTTGTAAAATATTCCATCCGTTTGACGTCTCTGATCCTGGAGCATATGTAATTTTATACTTCTGTTTTGTTAGATTTTTGTGGTGTAAGGGGTAATCACATAGTGGCAGTGTTGATTGATAATTTAGGTTTTATTTAAAAGAGAAGTTTGGGAATTTTTTTTTTTTTTTTTTTAAGAATTTTACTTGCCTAGATGGATACAGCATCAGTCCGATGCAGGCATGTATAGCATGTTTGTTATTTTAAAAACAAATCTTTACTATTCCTTTTTAATGTTGAAGTACAAAACAGTGTTTGTGTGTTTTAGAGCAATCAGTACAGTGCCTATTCTTTTTCTTTCTTTGGTAATTTTATGTAATCTAAAATAAATAAATATATGTTTTTTTTTTCTTTACCCAGCCTGTCCTGTCCTCTGAACACATGGCGGCCCTGGGTGTCTTTGGATTGTGCCAGATCCATGCATTTGTGGATTACTTGCGGAGCAAACTGAACCCCCAGCAATTCGAGATCCTCTTCAGGAGTATCATCTCACTGGTGGGATTTGTCCTGCTGACTGCGGGGGCTGTGCTCATGCTGACAGGTAGGAGACTGAAATCTTGTTAGAATGACATCCATGTATGTGAGCAAACTGAACTTTCAATGTACTGGGATTTGGCAGACACCGATAAATGAATTGCTGTTGTATCATACTTTGTTCCTTCTTGGTGTCATTAAATAGACATAAAGCTTAACTTCAGGTTTATTGCAATTTTTAACTTGCTCTTTTGGGCCAAGTTTGTCCAAGCAAAACCTCCCATCCCACTCCTGGAACAAAATAGGTTGAATGCTTCTCAGCTATTCGTAGGCAGCTCTGTTTTCTCTGAATGGCTGAGATGGAGAGGCAGGCAAATGATGTCACAATCTCCACCAATCCGAGGGAGCTTGGTGTTCATTCAGAGAATACAAAGCTGCCTACGAATGGCTGAGAAGCATTCAACCTATTCTGCCTATGAATTGCTGAGCAGTGCTCAGCCCAACTCCTATTTCGTTCCGGGAGTGGGACAGAAAGGTCCCATCCCGCTGCCAGAACACACTGCCATATACCAGTGTTTCTCAACTCCAGTCCTCAAGGCCCACCAACATGTCATGTTTTCAGGATTTCCATTATTTTGCACAGGTGATTTGATCAATTTCACTGCCTAAGTAATTACCACAGCTGTTTTATCTAAGGGAAATCTTGAAAACATGATCTGTTGGTGCGCCTTGGAGTTGAGAAACACTGCTTTATACAATACCACATACCATTTATGCAGCAGGCCCACCTGTTGATGTAGCAAATGGTTCCAACCTGCCCCAAACAAACTAGTTAAAGAGACATTAAACGTGTAAGTCGGCTTTAAGATATGAGAGACAACTCAAGATATAAACAGGATTAGTTGGAGGGATTTTAGGTAACTGGAATTCATTTTGAGTATAACTTTTTGTGCTTTTGTTGACATTCTTTGACTTTCTTTTTGCACAGGTAAAATTTCTCCATGGACTGGCCGTTTTTACTCCCTCCTGGATCCGTCTTATGCCAAGAACAATATTCCTATCATTGCGTCCGTTTCGGAGCATCAGCCTACCACCTGGTCCTCTTACTACTTTGACTTGCAGCTCCTCGTCTTCATGTTTCCAGGTTCGAGAAATGTCATGCTCTTTACTCCGTAAAAAAAAAAAAGGGAATTCTTGCTGACATGTATTCTGTTCTTTCTCTTGTAGTGGGTCTGTATTACTGCTTCAGTAATCTGTCCGATGCCAGAATTTTCATTATCATGTATGGTGTCACCAGTATGTACTTCTCTGCTGTCATGGTAAGATCTTGTGCTGTGCTTTTAACATAACACACTGCTAGGTTATAGCTAGAGGCTTGTTGGTGTTGTGCATCATTGGATACATAGAGATTGATCCCTTTCCACACAGGTGCGTCTGATGCTGGTCTTGGCCCCTGTTATGTGTATTCTGTCCGGTATTGGGGTATCTCAGGTGTTGTCTACGTATATGAAGAACCTTGATATAAGCCGTCCTGATAAGAAGACAAAAAAACAACAGGATTCAACCTATCCAATTAAGAATGAGGTATGTTTTCCTGACATAATGGTTAATTCAAAATTTTCAAATGTTTCTTAGAAATGTTCTAGATAGGCAACTCCTTCCTAATAATGATCAGATCCCAAATTAATAACTACTCTAGTAAAGAACAGACATCTTTCTAAATTACTGTTCTGCTAATTTGGCGCATATATTTTTTTGTATGTGTGTGTGTGTGTGTGTGTGTGTGTGTGTATATATATATATATATATATATATATATATATATATATATATATATATATATATATATATATATATATATATATATATATATATATATATCACATTAAATCAGTAGTAAACTTTGCTTCGCAACTTTTACCTACAGGTATGCTCATAGTCATTTTACCTACAGGTGAACCTTATTATCTCCTAAACGTGCACTATTTAGGAGATATTCATATGTTTTGCAGACGGTGACATCACTGGCGCATGCGCTCTAAAAGGGCAAGCATACTGGGTATGCCGTTCCTTCAGAGCTCTGTGCTGCGATCTTGTGATGTCATTAAGCTCGGCTATTCAAATGGCTGGAGCCCGCAAACCTTAAAGGAAGACCAGGTAAAGATAGAATCCGTGTCGGTGGTGCTAGAGTGCCGCTTGAGGGCTTCATTTTAAGGTTTTTATTTTTCAAGTTGGGGGGGGGGGGGGGAGAGGGGTTTATTGGAAATCGCTTTTAAAGAGGTTGTAAACCTCAGGGGAAAAATAATGAAAAATACCCTGCAAGACAAAGGCATAATGAGCTAGTTTGCATCGCATACTAGCTCATTATGAAATGCTTACCTCATAACAATTACCTGAATTGGCGTCAACACTCCGAGTTACTTCCGGGTTTGCAGCTCCGGCGCTCTGATTTAGCTGGAGCCATGATGCCGCTGGTCACGGCATGGCTACAGAAGAAACGGCACCAATGGCCCGTTTCTTCAGTGCGCATGCGCCGATTACGTCAGCAGCAGCGGATATACTGAATATCTCCTAAACTGCAAGTTTAGGAGATATTTACGGCACCTACAGGTAAGCCTTGTTATAGGCTTGCCTGTAGGTAAAAGTGGTGTAACGGAGTTTTATAACCACTTTAATGTTCTTATTGTAAACAGTGCATAGGCAGGCTAAATTCTTATCAGGGTTTTTGGAATGTAAGTAGGTGGCAAAAAAAGTTTTTAGTATAATGTCAGACATTGGCTGCAGTGTACAAAGCATATAAAATAAAATATATCTATACAGAGTTTAAAATTTCTTTCAATATAACCCTTTATTTTCATCAATATTTTACATTTGATCACTGACTATACCTGTTATCGTCTTTAACCTGGAATTATAGTTTAGCTTGGTGTTTTTCTAAAGAGCATCCCCTTGATGATTGTCCTCATTGTAGGATGGTACTTTGCAGAGTCCTAAAGTGGACATAAACTTAAAGGATAGGTTCACCTTTCAGAGCATAATGCACCCATTCAATTTGGGTTCCCAGACCTGCCCCCGCACCCTTGATTCCAAACCCCCCCCCCCCCCACACACACACACACACACACACACACACACACACACACACACACACACACACACACACACACACACCCCCGCTCCCTGCGACAGCTGGTTGGGGATTTTCTCCCCACATCTGCTGTCAAATTTTTAAAGTAGTGTGACTGTGCGAGGCTCCACCCACACAGTTGTGTCATTCATTCACAGTGATCTGTAAATGAGAGAACTACAAGTGCCATCATCCATTGCGGCTGATGGCTTGTAGTTCTCAGTGAATTCCAAGGGCACTGATGAGCACTCTCATAGTTCATTCACAAGCCCTGCAGCTTGTAAGCAGTACAGGCACAGGCTGGAAGCTGTGCAGGGCTTGTCTGCAGGAACCTGACACTGCAACCCTGATCCGCTGATCAGGGGCGGTAATTGTGTCTTAAGCAGTACCCTAAAAAAAAAACGCTTTTTGCCTTGAACTCCTCCCAAAATATAGCTGTAATTTTTGTGCCTAGAGGCTCATACCTGTATGTCTGCAATGTGAAATCATCTTTGGTGATGTCAGTACTGTGTGTTTCTCACTGCTCTGCTTGCTGGAGAGGAAGCTGTACCTGAGGACCTGCAGTACAAGGATCTCCTAGCTTGTGTTTTATCTATTCAGTAGATTTGTGCTTTCTGAGCAACTCCTGATGCTTCGAGTATAACCACACTAGACATTCAATCATAATAAAAGTAGGCATAGAAAAAATAAATGCACAGTAATATTCCTTATAACGAAACGCATCATACAATTGTGAAAACTCCGACTATTTTTGTTTCTTGGGTCTGGAATACATTTCTTATTTTGTATTATTCTGTTTATTCCACAATTAGAAACTGTGAAGCACTTATCACAAACATTCTGTTTTCTCATCGGTGCTTGGATTCCCTCATATGTCCTAATGCAGACTTTTTTTTGGCCAACAGGTTGCCAGTGGTATGATCATGGTCATGGCTTTCTTCCTGGTCACCTATACATTCCATTCCACTTGGGTCACCAGTGAAGCATATTCTTCCCCTTCTATCGTGCTGTCTGCACGTGGTGGGGATGGGAGCCGGATTATCTTTGACGATTTTAGAGAAGCCTACTACTGGCTAAGGCACAACACACCAGAGGTGAGGGATGGTACTCTTGTATTGATTGATGCTTTTGTGGTTAGTGGTGTCTACTTTAAGGATTTCCAGCTTCCAGTGACATCGGCCAGGTATAGTAGTATATACATAGTTACATTGGTCCAAGCTGGACCAATGTAACTATGTAGAAACATATAATGCCTGGAATTCTTCTGTAAAGTGAATGCAAGTTCAGTTTAATTACTATTTGCTTTACTAAAATAAGAGACTGTACGCTTAGCAAAGGTATTGTTTATTGAGCTTGGTAAAAAAAAAAAACACGATGTTCACTTCAATAAATTAACTAATCTTGCTAGCAGAAAACATCTTAGTTTTTATTTCCTTCGTACTTTATTGGGTATGCCAAGTGAACGCAGGTTCAGTTTATTTGCCATCATTCACTTTGCTAAGCGAACAATCTCTACTACTGTAGTAAATCAACACCTATGGTGTTAGCTTGATTTTTAGTGACTGCCAACATTGTTGTTTTTGCCTTTTTTTTTTTTTTTTTTTTAAGGATGCTAAAGTTATGTCGTGGTGGGATTATGGGTACCAGATAACAGCGATGGCCAATCGAACAATTCTAGTGGACAATAACACTTGGAATAACACGCACATTTCCAGAGTGGGCCAGGTGAGTTATTTGCGGTTAAATGGACTCCATTTAGTCTCTTGTGGAAAGCAGGTATTTTACATAGCGCCTATAAAGGTAAGGCTCTCAAAGCTGTTAACAAAAAAACGCAAGCAATACACTGGGTAGTAGGAATGCACGGATACCATTTTTTTTGTAAGTTCTTCATCTTTCTTCTTTTCTTCATCTTTCTTCTTTTCTTCATCTTTCTTCTTTTCTTCATCTTTCTTCTTTTCTTCATCTTTCTTCTTTTCGTCATCTTTCTTCTTTTCGTCATCCTTCTTCTTTTCGTCATCCTTCTTTTCTCCTTTTTCTTTTTTCCTTTTTCCTTAAGCAAAGAAACTTTTTTTTTTAATATTAATAGTTTATAAAATAGAAGTGAACTAGAAAAAAAAATCATCAGGAAAATAATATTTGGAGGAGAATAAGGAGTTAGCACTGATTAGAGTAAATGGTAAATAAGTCGGTAACCAGGAACATTTAAATAAAATAAAAAAAATAAAAAAAAATTTATTTTTTTTTCTTAACTTGACTGGTTGCTTTTAAACTGACTTAATCTGCAGATCGAAGTTTTTTTCTTTGATCTGTAGATGAGGAAACGGAAAGATATTAGTGCAACCCTACTGGAAAGCTTGTCTAAAGAAAAAAAGCTTTTTGATTTGGATTTTGTTTAGAGAGGATGACTCGGATGTTCTTTGGAAGTAAATTCCGGAGTTATGGAGCATAGCAGGAGAAGGCTCTGTCTCCCATGGAGTAAAGATGAGTAGAAGAAAAGCACAAGACCAGAATATGAGGAACAGAGATTAAGAGTGGGGGAGTAAGTTGTTAAAAGTTCAGAAAGATAATGGTGTGCCAAGCCATGAGCCTTATAGGTGAGCAAGAGACTCTTGGTCTATGCGAAACCTGGCGGGTAGCCAGTGCAAGGACTCCAGGATAGGGGTATAATGATCGCTTGTACTAGACCATGATGCTGGTATTTAGAATTTTGAACATATTGAAGTCGATTACTCACTGAGTACATAAATCCTCTATTGGAGCATTGCAGTTGTCAAGTCGGGAGAACACAAATTTATGGATCGGCTTTTCAACATTTTTTACATGTGGATCAAAGGTTTAATTAATTTTAAAAAATCACCCCTAGATTTTTCTGTTTAGACTGAAGCTCAAGTACAGCGCCATCTATAGATGAGCTATTAGGACTGGCCTTACATAATTGATTGGGGGTGCCAATAAGCATGACTTCAGTTTTGTCAGTTTCATTGAAGGAAATTTATGGGCCACCCAAGTTTTTATATCACAAATACAGTTCGAGAAGCAGCCAAAGTAGAATCCGGTTTAGTGTGGATGTATATCTGAGTGTCCTCAGCATAGAAGTGATAATTGAGCCCATGTGACCTAAGCAGTTGGCCAAGTGCAAACGTGTAAATGCTAAAAAGTTAAGGGACCCAAGATTGAGACCTGAGGAACACCGTACTTGACTAGACCAACATCAGACTGGAATCCGCCAAGAGAAACAAAGTGACAGCGATCAGTAAGATATATGACTTTAATCAATTTCAAAAACCAAATCTGAGACTCCAAATATGGTTTCAAGATGAGAAAGTAAGATTTCGGTCTACAGTATCAAAGGCAGAACTAAGATGCAGTAGAATAAGTTGGTGAGCCAGAATCGGAAGCTAGCAGAAGTTCTTTTGGTGACTTTGACCAAGGTGGGTTCTGTACTGTTTAGTTGCCGAAAGCCAGATTGGAGGGGTTCAAATAGGTTATTTAAAGCCTGGTGGTTATCAGACATCGCAGCCTGCTTGAGGATCTTGGCAAAAAAGGGTAAGTTAGATATTGAGTGACAGTTTGGGTTTTTTGGTTACTGGGGTAATGGCACCGGTTTTATACCAACAAACTGCAAAACTTCCGCCAAGTGAGTCATTTATAATATTGAGAATAATGGGGCATAGAGAACCAAAACAGGATTTAAATAACTATTAATATTCGATATACAGTAGTTTCCAGTATTTGCATGTTTAAATTTTGACTAGAGCCTACTGCATGTCTAACTATTTGTATAACTTCTTTCCTGCAGGCCATGGCGTCCACGGAAGAAAAAGCCTATGAGATTATGAGGGAGCTGGATGTCAGTTATGTCCTTGTTATATTTGGAGGTCTTACTGGATATTCTTCAGATGGTAAGAATAAGTCTTTAAACCCTTCCACTACAGTACCGGTACATTGTTGTGTCTGCAAGCAACTGTGAAGCATGGTGGAGGCTACTCGCAAGTTTGGGGCTGTATTTCTGCAAATGGGAGTTGCAGACTTGGTTAGAATCAATGGTGTCCTCAATGCTGAGAAATACAGGCAGATACTTCTCCATCATGCTATACCACCAGGGAGGCGTGTGATTGGCCCCAAATTTATTTTTGCGGCAGGACAATGACCCCAAACATACAGCCAATGGCATGAAGAACTATCTTCAGTGTAAAGAAGAACAAGCAGTCTGTCTTTGATTACATAAAAAGACAGAAGGATTTGAGGAAACTGATAGCCACAGAAGATCTGTGCTTGGTTCTCCATGATGTTTGGAACAACCTACCTGCCGAGTTACTTCAAAAACAGTGTGTGCAAGAGTACCTAGAAGAATTGAGGCCGTTTTGAAGGCAAAGGGTGGTCACACCAAATATTGATTGGATTTGGATCTCTCTTCTGATCTTTTCCATTAATCTAATAACACTTCTATTTCTGAAAACATTCTCTATTTACAGCAATTTTTCACACCTGCCAAAAACTTTTGCAGTTAATCTTAAAAAAACAAACAAAACGCAACTGAGATGTGTGTTTTTTTTTTTTTTTTTTTTTTTCCTGCGGGTTAGAAGAGTGTGTTTTGGTTACCCTTGGATACACCTTTTATCTTCTTAACCTTTCTAACTTATAGTCTGAAGAGTGTTAAGCCCCTTTCACACTGGGGGGGTCCTTTTTAGCGGAGAGCAACTCAGCGAGAGGTTGATCCCCAATGAGCCATCCGTCTCTGCTCACTGAGCGGGGAGGGGCCTGTCAGAGCCCCGCTGATTCCTATGGGGAGATCGGATGAAAACGAATAAATTTCATTGTTTTCATTAGATCTCTTCCGGTCTTATCTGCCAAGATGGATGGCGAACGTATCGCCATACGTCTGTTTTTAGCAGATCGAATGGCAGACGAGTGTCAACTGACACATCTCCGATGACATCCGCCTGCCCATAGCAGTCAATGGGTGGCCTGCTTGGATCAGCCTGGAAAAAAAGACTGGCGGATCCGAGCGGGCTTGTGTGAAAGGGGCCTAAGTCCACCCTTACATTAGTTTTTCTATTTTATTTATTTATGCCTTAAGATGAGTTAAATTGCTTAGCATGTTTTTGTTTTCAGATATCAACAAGTTTTTGTGGATGGTAAGAATTGGCGGAAGCACAGACACGGGAAAACACATCAAAGAACATGATTACTACACGCCGACAGGGGAGTTCCGTGTGGACAGGGAAGGCTCCCCAGTTCTTCTTAATTGCCTTATGTACAAGATGTGCTATTATCGCTTTGGCCAAGTCTACACAGAAGCCAGTGAGTATCCTCCATAGACTTTACTGTACTGTATAATGTCTTCATCCTTCTGTCACTGTCAGATCGTGTGTGTGTGTATGTGTGTATATGTATGTATATGTATGTGTGTGTGTGTGTGTGTGTGTGTATGTATGTATGTATGTATATATATATAATCTCTCATTAATGGCTGTAGTCATACTTGCTAGTAATCTACCTTTTTTCCATATCATGAAGCCTACATAGATGTTAAAAAAAAAAAAAAAAGTGTAGATAGTTTTCATTACTCTTAAAGGAGTTGTAAAGGCAGAAGGTTTATTTTTTATTTTATTTTTTTATCTTAATGCATTCCATGCATTAAAAAACTATATATAGTATTGGTGCCGAGCATGTGCTCCCTATGCTTGATCCGATACCTGGGAGTGAAGAGGTGCTCCCGGAAGTCAATGGGCGGAGAGGAGAGCCGAGTCCTTGTCAGGCTGACGGTAAGCTGCAAGGGGCACAGCCGCATTTTCCGTCTGAATCGGCGACCTGGGCCGTCGCATTTGGCAACAGAAGTGATGTTCCGTGTCTCCGTCGGAGGCTATGCACTGTGACGCCCATCTTGGTACACCCTGCACTCGGCCACAGTAAGCCTGCAGCGGACATCTTGTTACACCCAGCCCATATAGTTCACTAACTATATGGGCTGGGTGTAACCAGATGTCCGCTGCTGCCTTCTGACTGTTGGCTTACTGCGGCCGAGTGCAGGGTGTACCACGGTGGGCGTTGTAGCATTTGTACTAGGCTACTACTACTAGCATTGCAAAATCTTTCCTTTCTGAGTTGTTTGAATTGTTGTCTAACTCTCATCATTTATTATGCCAGCAATTGCCCATCAGTGCATTCCCATTAGTGCCACATATTGGTGCCCCCCAATCTGTGAAGGAGAAAAATTACTCGGTCTTAAAGTGGTATCGGTGCAACACTATAAAAAAACTTCTGCGCAGCAGCCCCCCCCCCCCCCCCGGCACCCCTAATACTTGCCTGAGCCTCATCTCTGTCCAGCGATGTTCACGAGTCCCTCGGCCGTCCAGGACTCTCCCCCCTGATTGGCTGAGACATGGACTCATGGAGCTGCAGCTCGGCTCGGGTGCCCCCATAGCAAGCGGCTTGTTGTGGGGGCACTCGACAGGAGGGAGGGGCCAGAAGCCACGAAGAGGGACCAGAGAAGAGGAGGATCTGGGCTGCCCTGTGCAAAACCATTACACAGGGCTGGTAAGTATAACATGTTTATTTGTTTTGGTTGTTTTTGTTTGTAAAGTCTCATTTAAAAAACAATCACTTTAACATCCCCATGATCTTTTTCTTTAAACTACAGAGAGACCTCCAGGTTACGATCGGGTGAGAAATGCTGAGATTGGAAACAAAGACTTTGAGCTCGATGTCTTGGAGGAAGCCTACACCACTGAGCACTGGCTTGTCAGGATATACAAAGTATGATATTTTTTTTTTTTTTTTTTTTTTTACCTCAATCTTTCATTTTCTTTTAAATCTGTGAGAGACTGAGCCAGCTGCTGGTCCAGGCTTCTGGGTGGCTCCGGACTGTAAAGTCAGGGATTGATCCAGAGCCTAGACCAGCTGAGTGATGTCAGCTGACAGCGGACTTTAGCCCGCTGTCAGCTGAAATTGCCTCACAGGAGTACAGAACGAATCGTTCATAGGAGAATTATAGCCAAAAAAGCTTTGGCCATAATTCTTAGAGGCTGGTTTCACACTATTGCGAATTGGACGCGAGTTTTCCCACATCCAATTCGCATGTCAGGAGATTGTGACCCGTCTTTCTATGGCAGGGATCCTCAAACTACGGCCCTCCAGCTATTGCGGAACTACAAATCCCACGAGGCATTGAAAAACTCTGACATTCACAGACATGATGGGAATTGTAGTTCCTGAACACCTGGAGGGCCATAGTTTGAAGACCCTTGCTCTATGGAGTTGGTCCACACAACTCTGGAGCAAATTGCACAGGACTCATGCTTCTTCTGGTCTGTTTCAGGTCTGAATTCAGCCAAAAATGCAGACTAAAATCGGACCTGAAACGGTGAACAGGGATGCAGTGGACCCCTGCTGTGAGCGGCTCCGTACGGCAGTGTAAACCCAGCCTAAGACCCTATACACACTATTAGATTTTTTGCAGAATTTTGTCTTCAGATTTAACAAAACCATATAGTGCAAGGGCCTGCCTGATTGCATACAAATTGAAACTTTTACGGTTTGACCTCCATATTATATGATTTTGGTAAATCTGAAGACAAAAATCTGCAGAAAATCTAATGGTGTGTACGGGGTCTAATTTTGCCACACTGAGCTAGTTCGAGAATCTATTTACTTGTGGCCAATGCAATTCTAGTCTACTGATAATAATCCAGAGTATCTGCAGACACTGTCCTATGCACATCAGGGATCATTTTATAACATGCTTATTCTCTATAATTATTAAAATCATCTGACAAATTATGAAATTCTCACCAACAGGTGAAAGATCTGGATAACCGCGGATTATCACGGACATAACGTTGCCTTCAGCTTTAACACAAACAGCACTGAAAGAGCCCTTGCCTGTGAACCAGAATTTTTTTTATACTGTTTCTATTGACAGGAAGAATGGAACTTAATTGGCCTCGGCGATGCACCGCTCGCTGCCCATGCGGAGCAGAGTGCTTCTTACCAATACGAATGTGTTGCCAAATGGTTGAAATTGTGGTTTAAACTTTTACGGTGGTCAATTAAAGTTGGGGATACAAATTTTTGGTTTTCATTTGTTTCTTTAATGAGTGTCTTGGGAGAATTTTTTATTTTTTTTTGTTTCCAGGGCCCCCCACAAATTAATGGGGATATTGCATAATCTCACTTTATGTTCAAGTTCTGGAAACCTACATGTACCGTATATACTCGAGTATAAGCCAAGTTTTTCAGCACTTTTTTTTTTTTTTTTTTTGTGCCTGATCTCCCGGAATTTGAGGACCCGGTGCCGGTGATCTGCCAAGCTTGTTCCGCCTATCTGTATGGTTCCAAGCTTGCAGGCGCAATCCGAGGCGACGGAAATCTCCGAGCTTAAACAACTGTTCGGCAGTGCCTGCGCAGTCAAGGGGGGGGGGGGGCATATCGATAGGACGCGCTCGCTCCCGATGCTTCATTAGACACGCCGCTTCCCTATTCATACAGCAAGGGGCGGCTCAGATGTGATAATGAGCAGTGCGATTTGTTTTTTTATCCACGACGCTCTATCCAGCAAGGGGCTGGATAGAGTGTCGTGTATAAACAAACAAATCGCACTGCAGAATATGACATCTGAGCCGCCCCTTGCTGTATGAAGAGGAAAGCGGCGTGTGTAATGAAGCATCGGGAGTGAGCGCGTCCACAGTTGCAGAGACTATGGTTCCTCCTATCGCTCTGGTTCCCTCTTTACTGCGCAGGCGCAAGCCAAGCCGACGGAAATCTCCGAGCTTCAACAGCTGTTCGGCTGCGCCTGCGCAGTTGAGCTTGGAACCATACAGATAGGGGAACCAGAACGACAAGTCACCGGCTGTAGGTCCCCTGAACCCCAAACTTGGCACACATGTAGCCTCTTTCTCTATAAGTGTGCAAAGTTTTTTGTCCGGGGGACCTACGGCCGGGGAGCACTGATTTTTTTAAAGCCGGCACTCCTTCTATAGACTCCCATGTTAAACGTCAGTCTAGTCATGGGCACAGTGAGGCATGCAGATGGACACCCTAGGCTTATACTCGAGTCAATACGTTTTCCCAGTTTTTTGGTGGTAAAATTAGGTGCCTCGGCTTATATTCGGGTCGGCTTATACTCGGGTATCTACAATAGTTTTTTTTTTTTTTTTTGTATATCTGAACTCCTTGGGCTTTTTTTTTTTTTTAATGGTTTTGGCAGATTAATCACTTACAGATTTCAAGGTAGGATTTGCTCACAATTCAAAAATCTATAGATAGATTATATATTCACACACATACATGTGCTGCTACAATGCATTCCTCTTATTTGCCAAAGTTACAAAAAGTGATATGAAGTTGGATGGACTTTGTCTCATTTACCGCCCACTTTAATTTTTTTCCAAAACTATATAGTGAAAGGTCGTTTTTTTGTTTTTTTTTCACAAGAAAATATAGTGCAAGGTCTTGAATGATTGCATTCAAATTGATTCTTAAAGCCTCATGCACACGATCGGGTTTCCAAAACTTTGTCGGCTAACAAACGAACTACGTGGTTTTTCTTCTCTTTAGCGTCACCCTTTGGGCAACTTCTGCTAATGTGTTAAGGTGAGCATTGCTTCCGAGCATGCGTGTTTGTACCTTGGATTTTTTTCTGACGGACTTCTGTACACACGATCGGATAATCCGACCATCACACACTTGTTGTCGGAAAATTTTAAAGCGTGCTTAACCCACTTTTGTTGTCTGAAAAATCAAACAATAATTGTCTGATGGAGAATACAAACGGTCGGATTTTCTGACAAAACCCTGCCATCACACAATTCCCATCGGAAAATCCAATCGTGTGTATGAGGCATTAAGGTTTGACCTCCTATTATACGGTTTTGGTAAATCTGAAGGCAAAAAATCTACAGAAAATTGTATAGTGTGTATCCAGCTTAAGACTTGCTGTCTTTAGTAATGTAGCAGATCTGGTCAGACATGCCCCGTCTGCTTGAGAGAGCTTGCACTGAGGGGCGTGGCTTTTACTCAGCTCTGCCAGTACAGGGCACTGCAGCCTGAGAGCCAGAAGCAGCTATTTGAATTGGTATGGGAGGGTACAGGATTATAAACAGAAGGGTGTGAGGTCAGTTGGGATTTAAAGTACCGTATATTGTAATGGAAACCCTGTTAAAATAACAGAGTGCTTTAGCAACTAGTGATGTGTGGTTCCTGGAAAGAAAATAGTTTTGACTCCCTCATCAACACAGTCAAGCCCCATACACACTATCAGTTTTCTTGCAGGTTTTTCTCTTCAGGTTTACCAAAACCATGTAGTGCAAGGGCCTGCCTGATTGCATATGAATTGAAACTCTTAAGGTTTGACCTCATATTAGATGGTTTTGGTAAACCTGAAGAGAAAAACCTGCAAGAAAACTGATAGTGTGTATGGGGCTTCAGTGTTGATTAAAGAAATCCCTCCCGTGGAGCTATTGTGTTCTCCCAGTGGGGTATGGGCGCAGGGAGCACAGTGATTATTGCTAGCAGCTATAGCCGCCGGCAGTAATCGCATGTGAAAATCTGACATGCTGGTCATACCCAAGTTGATTGCTGGATCAACTTGGGTACAATCACTGCTCATAGATGGTTTTGAGCTGAACCCGGCTGAGATTGGAACCATCTATGGCTGGGTTTAGATTGCAAGACCTCAGACACAAGGTAGATATAGTAAAATTTGATGGGCACAGTTACTCATTTGCATAATGCATGGTTCAGTGAGATTACCATTGTAGGCAAGTTCTCTAATGAAATGGAAGACTGAAGTTTTTATTTTAAGTGTGCCTTCAAAAACCGTAAGGGTGAAAATGTATTATAAAATGCACTATATTGTCAAAAGTATTGGGACACCTTCCTTTACACACACATGAACTTTTAATGGCATCCCAGTCTTAGTCCGTAGGGTTCAATATTGAGTTGGCCCACCCTTTGCAGCTTTAGGAGTGTGACCATTCTTCCAGAAGCGCATATGGTGAGGGCAACTGATGTTGGACGAGAAGCCTTGGCTCGCAGTCCCCACTCTAATTCACCCCAAAGGTGTTGCGTTGACAAAGGGTGGGCCAACTCAATCTTGAACCCTACGGACTAAGACTGGGACGCCATTAAAGTTCATGTGCGTGTAAAGGCAGGTGTCCCAATACTTTTTGACAATATAGTGTTAGCACTCATCACACATTTAAGCCTTAGGTGGATTCAAAATTTTACTTGGTGTCCAGCCTTCTGTGTTCCTCAATGAACCAGAAGTCCAAATGTGTAAGGCCCCCTTCACACTTGTGCAACCTGAAAGTTGTGCGACTTTGAGGCAATGCCTGTGCAATCTTGTCCCATCCAATCTTGTTGCATCCAAGTTGGACCAAAGTAGTGCAGGGACTGGAAATCATGGAGGGGGGGGGGGGGGGTATGACTTGTCATGCGTCTTTGCAGTCTCAAGTCACAGAACAAGTTGCACAAGTGTGAAACGGGCCTAAATCAGACAATAGTTTCTTTTTGTTTTTTCTCAAATGCTGGATTGAAAGGCTGATTTTTGTTTTCTATGGGCTTTGCTTTAATATTTGATGTTTTGTATTGTGGACATTGCCATTTTTGTTTAATACACTGTTTTCAATTAAATATTTCCTACCCGACACTCAAATCTGCAGTCCTTTTAACAAATCCTATATAGTTATAGTAGGTGAAGTTGAAAAAAGAAACAAGTCCAACCGGTGTGTGTGTGATTATAAGTCAGGATAACATTGTATATCCCTGTATGTTGTGGTCGTTCAGGTGCTTATCTAATAGTTTCAAAAAACTATCGATTGCCCCCCCCCCCCCCTGCTGAGATCACCGCCTGTGGAAGGGAATTCCACGTCCTTGCCACTCTTACAGTAAAGAACCCTCTACGCAGTCTAAGGTTTAACCTCTTTTCTTATTTTAATGAGTGGCCACGTGTCTTATTTGATTAGCATAAAGAAAAAGATAAAAATCATGGTGTCATCACCTAAGGTGGAGATATAGAGGAGAGTATCCTATAAGGAATCGGATACCTCAAACACTTATGTCATGCTCCATCGCCTCATACAGAGTCGGGTTGATTCCAGTCAACTGAGCAGCCTGCATTATCAATGCAATCAGAAGATTTTAGATTGTAAGCTCTTGCCACATAGGACCCTTTGATCCCTTTTTACAAAATGTAGGGATACAGTACAGTTACAAGAGGGATCAGAGGGTTCTGCTCTTTGAAGCTTGCATCCTAAAGTCGCCTTTTAAATCTGACCTCTTGAGCAATGTAAAAGATTAAGGTTGGAGGAAGAAAACGCGCTGACATGCAATAGCCGCCAGCAAAAAACTTCAGAAAAAAACTGTGCAATCAAATAAAATAATAAATGCAGTGCTAAAGGTGAAAACAATGTTTTTGTTTTTATTTTGTTTTTGTTTTTTTTAAATGCCGTATATAAACAAATGGAACGTAACAAATTGATAATAAATTACAATGATGAACCTCAAAGTGAAAAATCTATAATGGTGAACACATGTAAAAAATTCATGTAGAAAAAAGGAAGGAATTTAGAAATAAAAGTTCATATGTTTAAAAAAATAAAAATTCCAGAAGTGTCCGCACTCTCATAAGATACATGGTTGAATTTTAAAAGAATTTTTCTTTCAAAAATCTTATCGAAGAATTTTAGTTCGTATTTTGCACCAAATCGAATCTGAGTAATCAGACATGTTGGAAATTTTTTGAAAAAAACAAAACTGTTTTCTAATCAATGATGGGTGAATTGTGCGTGAAATGTAATCAAAAATGAAATGCGCATGTGTAAGAAAAGAAAATTCCTGGAAAGAAAAGAAGATTCCCTAAGAATCATGTGATCTGATTTTACCAACATATAAAGTTGGACTCTTACCAAAATGATAGGACTCTATTATGGAGTCACAAACACCATGTAAAAGATTACTCTTGTAATTTAGTAGTGTACACAGTGCATAAAAATATTGGGGCAATTTAGAGACTGTCCACATCTTCTGGAAGGAAACAAAACAAACTGCTTCAAATTATTTTGTGTATCTTGCACATGGCTGGGCTGAGCTCATTCAGCGCATTTCCTCCACCCAAGCAGCGCACAGCCTGTCATTGGATGCCTGTGGTACAGCGGGGTGCAAGCTGTTCATGTTACTGACAGGCTGTACACTGCACCTGGGCTACCCAGTCTTAGGCTACTTTCACACTGGGGCATTGCGCCGTCGGCGGTAAAGCGCCGCTATTTTTAGCGGCGCTTTACCGTCGTTTTTGTGGCGCTATTTTGGCGCTTTTAACCCCTGCTTGCGACCGAAAAAGGGTTAAGACCGCCCACAAAGCGCCGCTGCAGCGGTGCTTTTCTGGCGGTTGAGAGGCGCTGCCCATAGCTTTCAATGGGCAGGGGCGCTGTAGGAGCGGTGCATACACCGCCTCAAAGATGCAGCTGGCAGAACTTTTGAGCGTTCTGCCAGCGCACTGCTCCAGTGTGAAAGCCCTCAGGCTTTCACACTGGAGTGAGAAAAGAGGCTCTTTCAGGGTGCTTTGCAGGTGCTATTTTTAGCGCTATAGCGCCTGCAAAGCGCCTCTGTGTGAAAGTAGCCTAATTTTTGTTTGGAGATGGAGCCTGATGGATTTAAAATACATTGAGTTGTAAGCTTTCACAAACCTAGTATGGCAAAATAGACACTTCTTTCTCCAGTATGAGTTCTGGGTTTGAGACCATGGACTAATTTTAGGTGCTATTTGGAACATCGCTTATCTAACTACCCTGTTTCTCCGAAAATAAACCGCACCCCAAAAATAAGACCTAGTGTGCGTTTCTGGGATGGCTGCAATATAAGCCCTACCCCGTAAATAAGACCTGGTAAAAAAAAAATCATGTAATCCATGCTGTAAAAAGATTATACAATGTGTCTTCTTATGTAACCTACCTTATTTACGGCGCTGCTGGGCGCTCACGTGACCAGCCGGAGCTCTTCTCCTCCTGGCTGACGTCAGCAGCCCCTCCCCTCTGCAGTGCTCAGGGTGGGGTTGACCTCAGCGGAGAGCTTGGCCTCTCCCTCTGCAGTATTCGGAGCATGGAAGAGGAGCTCTGGTGAATCACGTGAGCACCCAGCGGCGATGTAAATAAGGTATTTTCCACAATAAAGTCACACTAGAAGATGCACTGCACATTATATAATCTTTTTACAGAACTGATGACTTGATTTTACAAGGTCTTTAAGGATTATTTTTTGGGATTATAGAATGTCTCACTAAGCTGACGGAGAGGAACTTTTTTGTACATACCGTAAATAAATAAGACATCCCCCCTGAAAATAAGCCCTAGTTGTTTTTTGTAGCCAAAATTAATATAATATAGGTCTTATTTTCGGGGAAGCTCCGTAACCATTTCTGGACCTACCCCCCTTAGTTCATTCTTGATAAGACTCCCAGTGGTGCTTTCCAGCACTGCCTGGTTCCAAGGAGTATCAGCAGCTTATTCTCCACAATGTTCCTGGACCTGACTTATCCTTGCCTTATCAGAGTAAGGCCAACAGTCCTGTAGGAAACCTTATCTTCACAGCTTGCACCCATAATCTTACCTGGTAGCTCATTACCAATAATAGCCATGACCATAGAAGACTACAGGGAGATAGAGAGCTGTATAATTCAGACTTACTTAGAAAAATTACACTTCCTAATATGTTACCAGTACAGTGCTTATAAAAAAAATTGCACATGAACTCTTCTAAGCATTTTGGGTTAAAGATATTTTTTTTATATATATATATAAGAAAAAAAAAAGCTGTGCTGTAAAACAGTGATAATCAAAACCTTTACAGCACAATTAATCCAAGTGTTAATTTGAGTAATACAATGATAATGTAGATATCATACAAACTACTATATAACACCTATGCAATAAAAAAAGTATGCAAAAAGTTAAAAATGAAGATTTAAAAATGAAGATGTAAAAATAAGAAAATATGAAGTTTGTGAAGATAAGTGATCCCATTCGGAAATGTAATGTAAATATAGGTAGTGAGTATCCATCACCATTCAGGTTTCCCAAGCTGTGACACCACCACCTCAGTAAAAATGCAGGCTTACCAAATTCGGTGAACCCTCTAATAGAAGAGAAGTCAGATGGGCATGTGGCAAAACACACCGGCCAGGATTTTTCCCAAGGCTCTCCTACAGGATCCACTTGAGGGCAAGGCTACGGACTGTACTGCTCATCTCGATGGCATCCTGATAAAACTGTAATTAGAAAATGAAAGAAGAAGCTCCACATAGTATAAAACCCTTCTAAATATTTTATTAAAAGTAAAGGTTGCTCTTGTATCAAGAAGTAATATAAATCATTGGTTAAAATTCGTCCTGGCCGGCTAACAGCAAAAAAGTGATTGGCGTCAGCACTTTGCTCCGTCCTACGCATTTTGTCACACATGATGTCGTTGGGGGAAAGATACAATGGGGTTTATTTACTAAAGCTGGAGAGTGCAAAATCAGGCTCACTTCTGCAAAGAAGCAAATCGGCTTCCAGGTTTTAATGCCAAAGCTTATTTGAACACGCTCAGGTTAGAAGCTGATTGGCTTCTATTGCAGAAGTGAGCCTGATTTTTTGCATTCTCCAGCTTTAGTAAATAAACCCCAATGTCACCTTGCCCAAGCCAAGAGGCCTCAGGAAAGGCCCCCTAGTCTCCTATATACTCGTCTTTGCTATGCTCCCTCATGCCTCTTTTGCTTCTGAGCAGTTGGAGAGAATATCAGCACTTTCGGGTATAGAGGAGCTTGTGCCCCTGCTCCCTCTGTGTTGGTGCCTGGACCTAAATATCAATTGCTATGCCCAAGGACTGTCACATGACCATGGTGGTGGCAGGGCCGGCCCTACCATGGGACCCGATGGTACCTCGGTCCCAGGCGGCACTTTAAAGGGGGCGGCAAATTGCCGCCCACCAGCCAGCTAGCCCGTTCCCCTGCGCTGCTTATCCCATTGCGAGCAGGGCCAGTGTTCTGCCGAGAAAGGTCCCGGCATTTTTAAAATGCATGCCTTATGGCGCCAGCCTAGGGGGCGGTTGGGGCTGTGAAGACATCCCTGACAGACCACTCTATCCCCAGCCTGCAGTGCCGCCCTAGCAGCTGCAGTGAGAAGATGAGAGGAGAGAGCCGGGACGAGGAGCAGCTGGCCGGAAGTGCTGCATGTTTAGTGGAACCGGCTAGGGTAGATGATATGGAAGCCCTGCATCATGTAACTACGGGCTTGCCACGATATCTGCTCCCGCCGCCCCCCCTCCTCCTGGTCTCTCAGGGATCTGTTGTGGGAGGACTGGCAGGCAGCAGCGCCGCTCTCCAGTCCTGGAGTAAAGTTTACCACCACCTTCGCTGGCTCAGGTATAGTGGAAGCTCATTGCTGCAGCCTGCACCCATTCACAAGAAACAAAAATTTACTCTGCTGTCAGTTTATAGTGCATTGCACTGTGTACAGAGGGAACTGATATGTGTGTGTGTGTGTGTGTGGGGGGGGGGGTAGGTGTGCAGGGGGGTACAGATATGTGTGTGTGTGTGTGTGTGTGGGGGGGGGGGGACAGGTGTGCAGGGGGTACAGATATGTGTGTGTGGGGGGGGTACAGGTGTGCAGGGGGTACAGATATGTGTGTGTGGGGGGGGGACAGGTGTGCAGGGGGTACAGATATGTGTGGGGAGGGGGGGCAGGTGTGCAGGGGGTACAGATATGTGTGGGGGGGGGTACAGGTGTGCAGGGGGTACAGATATGTGTGTGTGTGGGGGGGGTACAGGTGTGCAGGGGGTACAGATATGTGTGTGTGTGGGGGGGGTACAGGTGTGCAGGGGGTACAGATATGTGTGTGTGTGGGGGGGGTACAGGTGTGCAGGGGGTACAGATATGTGTGTGTGGGGGGGGCAGGTGTGCAGGGGGTACAGATATGTGTGTGTGGGGGGGGTACAGGTGTGCAGGGGGTACAGATATGTGTGTGTGTGGGGGGGGGACAGGTGTGCAGGGGGTACAGATGTGTGTGTGGGGGGGGGGTACAGGTGTGCAGGGGGTACAGATATGTGTGTGTGGGGGGGTACAGGTGTGCAGGGGGTACAGATATGTGTGTGTGGGGGGGGACAGGTGTGCAGGGGGTACAGATATGTGTGTGTGTGGGGGGGGGGTACAGGTGTGCAGGGGGTACAGATATGTGTGTGTGGGGAGGGGGGGCAGGTGTGCAGGGGGTACAGATATGTGTGTGTGTGGGGAGGGGGGGCAGGTGTGCAGGGGGTACAGATATGTGTGTGTGGGGGGGGGTACAGATATGTGTGTGTGTGGGGAGGGGACAGGTGTGCAGGGGATACAGATATGTGTGTGTGGGGGGGGGTACAGGTGTGCAGGGGGTACAGATATGTGTGTGTGGGGGGGGTACAGGTGTGCAGGGGGTACAGATATGTGTGTGTGGGGAGGGGGGCAGGTGTGCAGGGGGTACAGATATGTGTGTGTGTGTGGGGAGGGGACAGGTGTGCAGGGGATACAGATGTGTGTGTGGGGGAGGGGTACAGGTGTGCAGGGGGTACAGATATGTGTGTGTGAGGAGGGGGGGGGGGCAGGTGTGCAGGGGGAACAGATATGTGTGTATTGGGTACAGAGGGTGAACAGATATGTGTGTGTGTGTGTGTGTGTGGGGAGGGGACAGGTGTGCAGGGGATACAGATATGTGTGTGTGGGGGAGGGGTACAGGTGTGCAGGGGGTACAGATATGTGTGTGTGGGGAGGGGGGGCAGGTGTGCAGGGGGTACAGATATGTGTGTGTGTGTGTGTGTGTGGGGAGGGGACAGGTGTGCAGGGGATACAGATATGTGTGTGTGGGGGAGGGGTACAGGTGTGCAGGGGGTACAGATATGTGTGTGTGGGGAGGGGGGGGCAGGTGTGCAGGGGGAACAGATATGTGTGTATTGGGTACAGAGGGTGAACAGATATGTGTGTGTGTGTGTGGGGGGGGGGGAGGGGACAGGTGTGCAGGGGATACAGATATGTGTGTGTGGGGGAGGGGTACAGGTGTGCAGGGGGTACAGATATGTGTGTGTGGGGAGGGGGGGGCAGGTGTGCAGGGGGAACAGATATGTGTGTATTGGGTACAGAGGGTGAACAGATATGTGTGTGTGTGTGTGTGTGTGTGTGTGTGTGTGTGTGGGGAGGGGACAGGTGTGCAGGGGATACAGATATGTGTGTGTGGGGGAGGGGTACAGGTGTGCAGGGGGTACAGATATGTGTGTGTGGGGAGGGGGGGCAGGTGTGCAGGGGGAACAGATATGTGTGTATTGGGTACAGAGGGTGAACAGATTATGTGTGTGTGTGTGTGTGAGGGGAGGGGGGAAACGGATGTGCAGGGGGGTGTTTTTACACTTGAATATTGATTTACACACATATATAGTGCCATGACCAGTTCTCTTTATACTCCTATACATGAATAGAGCCATAACACATCCTTTTTATTGAGCCATGACATGTGCTTTTATACTCCTATATTACCATGTATAGAGCTCTGATGGGTCCTTTTATACTCCTACATGCATGTATAGAGCCATGACAGGTCCTCTTTATATTCCTACATACATGTATTGAGCCATGACATTTCCTTTTACACTCCTATACACACGTATAGTGCCATGACCGCTCCTCTTTATAGTCCTATACATGAATAGAGCCATACCAGGTCCTTTTTATAGAGCCATACCAGGTCCTTTTTATAGAGCCATGACAGGTCCTATTTATACTTCTATATACATGTAAAGAGCCATGACAGGTCCTCTTAATTTATCATGATATACAATTATGAATGTGGGGGCCTTTTGGTGGGAGACTGGGCGTGTTTTTTTTTTGGAGGGGGGGGGGGGCAGCATTTAATTCTTGGTACCAGGCAGCACAATGTCTTGGACCAGCACTGGGTGGTGGTGTTACCGCTCTATCAGGTTTCTGATGTAGCCAATTTTGGCGTCGGCCTCAAAGGTGCAAGCTACAAGGGAGTGCAGTTAAGGGAAGCATTGTGGGTGGGTCAGGGGGTGCCCTTTCCAGAGACACACTCACCCTTCCTGCATGAGCAGGGGACATTTTCTTTAAACAAAACCTTTAGCTGCTTAAAGCTTCCTCTGGCATTTAGAATGGCCTGAGTGCATCCTGAATTCTACAACATTGCTGCAGCTCTCACTGGTTCCTCCTGCTAACATCAAT
The DNA here is from genome assembly GCA_029206835.1 of Rana muscosa. Classification (NCBI taxonomy): domain Eukaryota; kingdom Metazoa; phylum Chordata; class Amphibia; order Anura; family Ranidae; genus Rana; species Rana muscosa. The sequence goes on from CM055124.1 coordinate 287,171,860, forward strand.
ACAAGGATCCTTATCCTGCTAACTTTGTAAATTGGTCCCATTGTGTGAGGTTAAAGAGGAACTTCATCCCCATCATGGGATTTTTTTTTCCTTTTTTTCCCTTCTTACATTTCTTGGGTTATCTTCATATCTCATACACATCCAGCAAATCCAGTGTTGTCTTGACAAAGTCGGAAATTAAAGAAAAAGCTCTCATATGGCCACATCCGTAAATAGTTGGGTATGAAAGAAAGGGGAAGGGGTACCAAAATGGTAACCCCCCCAGGTCGGACTTTAGAGGCACAATGAACAATAGAAATAGTACAAAAGTATTACAATATTTATTGAAAAAAGCACATGGTATATAAAGAACATTTGGAAGAATTAAAAAATATATATATATAAAATACATGATAGAAAATGAGCTCCTGTACGTCAATGCGTTTCGCTGTCTAGCTTCGTCAGGACACATTCAGGGATCGTTGGAAAAGGAGAAAAACAGGTCTCACTATCTTATGAGAAGATAATGCTCTTATCCATAGAATGGGGGTCATATCCAATGGTGTATCAAAAAACTTTTTGGGATAGTCAGGAGAGCCAGTAGCTCATATGTTCCATATGGAAGATGCTGTGGCTGGATTAATTCCACAAAATGTAGAGGGGGTACTGTATATTCATATTTATTCAGTCGGACATGACTATGTGAGGTAAATACAGGACACTAGGACAGCTTCCATCATTTATTGATGAGAATAATTACGTCATTCATATTTATTCAGTCGGCCATGAGACTAGGCTTCCATCATTTATTGATAAGAATGATGGGGGTCATACATATTTATTCAGTCGGCCATTACTATGTGAGATAAACACAGTATACAGGACACTAGGGCGACTTCCATCATTTATTGATGAGAATTATGACGGTCATTCATATTTATTCAGTCGGCCATTACTATGTGAGGTGAACACAGTATACAGGACACTAGGATGGCTTCTGTCATTTATTGATGTAGCACACTGACCTTTTTCTCACCTGGCTCACTTGCAGGTCAAGGACACACCATACTATATGCCCGTACCCTCTTGTTTGAAGAGGTTAAGCGGTGTTCACAATTGTTGGGTCCCGCAGCGAGTTACCTCCCCTCGACTGGTTCTCACCCCCAGAGTGTAGGGAAGAGTCTATTGTAGGTGCACCAATAAGGCCAATGTCCAGACAAGGTTAAACCTTAATGAAGGAAGGTTTATTTTCTTTATGCTGAAAACTGAATAGGAAAGTTGAAGTTGAAGAATAAAGGAACAGGGAGGCAGGTTCAGGCACGCGGCACTCAATCCCCAGTGGCTCTGCTCATCCGGATAGTCCCCTTTCATGGTCCTAGCAACTGGAATGACACTCAGGTGTTCACTTAGGTTTCTTTGAAGATACGATCGGGAGATCCTCTGCCACAGAATCTCTGAGCCCCGAACCTCTCAGCGCTTGTAATTCAAGAACAGGTGCAAGTTGCTGCACATTACAAGGCCTTAGATCAGTGGTTCTCAACCTTACTAGTGCCGTGACCCCTTGATAAAATCTCCCAAGTTGTGGGGACACCTAAGGGCTCTTTCACACGGGGCGGATCAGTCATGATCCGCCCCGTGAAGCTCCGCTTGCTCAGCGGGGATCGCTCCATTGATCCCTGCTGAGCCGGCGGATGACTGGGCGGTCCCCGCACACTGTGCAGGGACCGCCCTGTCAGAGTGCCGCTCTCCCCTATGGGGGATCGGATGATGACGGACCGTAGAGTCCGTTGTCATCCGATCCGTTCCGCCGACGGAAGGAAAAATAGGGTTTTCATCCGTCACACTTTGGCGGAGCGGATGTCAGCGGACATGTCTCCGCTGACATCCGTGCCTCCATAGGGCTACATGGAGCGTCCGTGCAGGTCTGCCTAAAAAACTGACAGGCGGACCTGAACGGACCCTCCGTGTGAAAGGGGCCTAACAGTAAAATTATTTTCGTAGCGTGGGTTGTCAGCACCCAAGGCAAGACCAGTAATTTTCGCCCCTAACCCTCGGACATTTAGTGCTCCCCGAGTCCCTTCCACTTGTACAGTAATAAAACCCCTTATGGTACATTTTAGGATGTACCACTCTTCCTCCTTCTTGTTCTCCTTTCTTTCCCCTTTATCTCTCACTATTTACATTTCTTGTCCCCCCCCCCCCCCCCCCATCCTTCTCTCTAGCCGTCTTTGTTCTCTCTCTCTTATTCTTTCTCTCCTTTTTCTTTGTTCCTCCCTCTTTTCCTCTCCCTTCCATGTATTCTCTATATTTACAATGGGATGAGTGGCAGTGCTGGCAGGGAGTTGGCATGAGAGGTAGTGCTGGTGGGGGGTGGGATCAGTGGCAGTGCTGGGGGGAGTTCTGATCGGCCAACTTAGGTGTTCTTGAACAAGATCATCTGCTGATCCGAGAACTGTAGTGGGGACTTATAATGGCAACTATAATCACAGGTAGTGTAACTCACTGTGTCTCCGGCTTTGTGGTGTCTCATAGCAGTGACACCTATGCCAAAATCAGGAGAAGGGGTCTCCTCCAGCCCCTCCCACCTCACATTCCTCACCAGTCAGCTGACCTCTAGTCTCTGCCCCCCAGCCATGCCATGAACTGAATGGGCAGCTGTGGGCTTCAGGAACAGCCCTGCTGGGTGGCCGCGAAAAGGCTGGGAGAGCAGCGCGGGCTTCAAGAACAGCCCAGGATTTGGTGACCCCTGGCAAATCATCATTCGACCCCAGAGGGGGTCCCGACCCCCAGGTTGAGAACCACTGCCATAGATGAATAGTGGAATCCCTTCAGAAGTTTACCGGGCCTCTCTTTCACCGTGAACTCTCACCGGTCCATCAGAAAGGTCCTCCCCCGGCCCAGTAGTGTATTTAGGTTTTGTGCTGCCCTAGGCCTGACTAAACTCGTGCACCCCCTAATTTAAATATGACACGCCCCTTCCTGTCAAGGCCCCACCCACCCTGAAATTTTTGAGTGGGGACACTAGTTCTTAGGGCCTGGGGGGCATTGGATTCCCTTAATTTCCCTTAATTTGCATGGATTTCCTCTCACTTCCTGTTTGGCCATGGGGCAGGAGGTGAAGGGAAATCTCTGCAATGGGACAGGGATGGTAAAAAATAAACTGACAGGGGCTCTAACCCTCCCTTACTCTATCCAAAATGGGGAAAAAAAAGTTTGCCTATAGTTCTACTTTAAGCACAAATTTCTGATAATTTGATGTAGAGGACTAGGAAGATATAACCATGCCAATAGTGCAGCAGAAAACGTATAGCACAGTGAGGAAGGTTTGTGGTCCAGGCTGATAGGACAGTCAAAATTAGAAGCAGCTTGCTTTACACTAACAGTGTAGCACAAGCCGGCGAGGACTCTTTCCGTGCTGCCCTAGGCCTGGGCCTTGTTGGCCTAGGCCAGGATACAGCGTTGCCCCGGCCTCCTCTTCTTAGAGCGGGTCCCCTCTCAGGAGCACCCTGGGATTCCTCCTCTTAGAGATGAGCCCCAGCTAAAGGTGCTGGGCCCAATGGCGAAGCTGCAGCCCCAGGCTAAAGGTACCTGGGACCAATGCACACGCGCACCCCTGGCCTGGAGGGCCAGGTAGGGTTGCCACCTCACCTCTTTAAACCCAAAAACATTTGAATTACACATGTTTTGAGGCTAATTTAATGCAGATAAGGCACCAAGTGAGTTTAATTACCACCTTAATTAGCCACAGAACCTGTGTAAATAATATGTGTTCGGTTTTAAGGGATGAGGTGGCAACCCTAGAGCCAGGTCACGCGACTCCTCTCCAGGCGGCGTCTGCCCCTTATGTATCCTCTCCCGGCCTGCACAGCAGATCGACCACGCCCACTGTACTACTGCAGAGAGAGGACAATCTAAGGCACAGCACTGTCACCAGTGGTTCAACCCTGACCTGTCATGGCAGTTAGGGTGACCACATTTCCAAACTGCCGTTCAGGGACACACCCCCTCTCTCACCTTCACCCCAAAAAAGATGAGGGGGGGCAGGGGGTAATGTAGTCTCGGGGTTGATGGGGAATTTGGCAGCGGGTTATTTGTCAGGTGAATGTGCCAGCTGCCACCAGATGCAGTGCCACTTGCCACCCATAGCCTGCCACCAGATGCAGTGCTGCTGTCGCTCCCTCTGCATAAGCCACGTGCGTAGAAGGAAAGGAGTGACATCACTATCTGTAGACTGAAGATCACACCACACCCTGCTGCTTGCCACTGGGTGCCGGAGAAGGAGGAGGTGCCGAGGTGGGTGGGGACAGCAGTGCTGCACTAGGCACAGGCCTCGCTTCCGGTCTCACTGTCTGAGAGTAAATTGTCACTGGTTGCAAGATGCCAGGCAGCGCTGGCCCTGGCAACCAGTTCTGGAAATGTAGTTATTAGGTAGTAGGGGGTGGCTGTAATCCTCTATTTCATTCCGGGACATTGTATTGTCCTGGAATGAAGGTGCCTGGGACCCGGGACAGATATGTCAATTGCGGGACTGTCCCGGGCAATCCGGGACACGTGGGCACTCTAATGGCAGTGCCACCTACAGGCCACAGGGAACTGCACACCAGTACAACACCTGCAGAAACAAAATAACAGAACCTATCAATAAAAGCGGTCTGAGCCTGGCTACTAGCTCAGACCAACCCCTAAATTTAGGCACATAGCACCCCTCAAAGTAAAGGGGTGCTACATTGATAAGAATAATGGCGGGGATTCATATTTATTCAGTCGGCCATTACTATGTGAGGTGAACACAGTATACAGGACACTAGGATGGCTTCTGTCATTTATTGATAAGAATAATGGGGGGGCATTCATATTTATTCAGTCGGCCATGACTATGTGAGGTGAATATAATACACATGGCGGTTTCCATCATTTATTGACAAGAATAATGAGGGTTATTCATGTTTTTTTTCAGTGGGCATTGCTATGTTCAGTGTACACAATATACATTTCACTAGAACGCCTTCCATTAGCCTTTCCCCTCAGTTCTCTCACAGAGTCACTTCACAGACACACATATACACACACAAGCAGACCAGGTCACATGACCACCCCCCCCCTCCCTGCAGGGCAGGCGTCCGTACCGGCGTCATGACGTCGGCGCGTGTAGCCTTCGAAGTCGAATGGGCGGGAAAAGCCGGCAGAGAGGCGATCTGAGGAGAAAAGTCACCCGGCCGGGTGTGAAGTGGGTGAGGTGAGTGTGACAGAGGCCTGAGGAGGGTGGGCTGTGGAAATGGCTGTACGGTGAGAGTGTCAGCCCAAAGCGAACCTGTCACCGAGCAACAGAGTGTCTGTGTGTCCTGACCGGGGGCACCTATGACGTGTCTGTGCTCCTTTCCCACACTCACAGGTGCTGCCAGTTGGCGGTTTTCATCTATTTTTGTTGGATGGAAAGCAGCTTGGTGGGAACTTTTATGAAAAATCGCTGCCAAGCTCGCCATACACGCTGCAATCTGATTGGGAGATCTCCTTTAGCATGACTGTAGTGCATCTCGGTCTTTGCATGCGCTGTCATGCATGGGGGTAGCATGTTCATGTGAAGGAGCTCCTCCTCCTCTACGTGTGACAGAATAAAGCTCAGGCCGTAGCGTGTTGGGATTTTGTGCAAAATTGCGCTCTTTCCCAACGCGCTCCCCTTTAGAATATGTGCGGTGGTACATGTCCGTTCTCACGAACGCCAAGCGTTTTCCTCGGCTCCTCTGAACGCCCTTTTCATCTTCGCAGGAACGAAAATCTGCTTTAAAGGGTAACTTCGCTTATGTGGGGGGAGGGGGAATAGAAATCATGTTATTAAATGGTATTTGTTTTTCGATCTTCAGCCGCTGTTTGTTTTCTGTAAGCCCCTTCCCCCCCCGGTTCACACCAACGCGGCTTTGAAATCGCGCAAATTGCACCTTTTTTGATTTCATTGCGACTTTAACAGAAGTCTATGAAAGTTGCAATGAAATCAGACTTTTTTTTCAAAGTCGCTGCGACACGAGCCGTGGCAATTTGAGCGGTTCTGTTGCCGACAATGGGGGGGGGGGTGGATGGGAGACTTGTCATGCGATTTGGAACTGTCAAATCGCACCGGTGTGAACGTGGGGGCTAGAATGCAATATGGTTACCTGGAGGAGTTCTGTACACAGACTGGGAATAGTACACCAGGTTATAAAACCAAAATCCCATACAGTCTGCACACCCAGAGGTACGGCTGTGTCTTCAGAATAATAAAAAGGGCGAAATCTGCAACAACTTTTGTTAAAATCCCTGCAATGTACAGAGATCACGGGGGGGGGAGGGGTCCCTCTTTAACCACTTGCCAGCCACCCTATAGCAGTTTTACTGCTACAGGGTGGCAGCTGTGCGCAGAATATATATATATTTATTTTTGTGTGTGTATATCTATCTATCCACTTCCCGCCCGGTCAATAGGAGATTGACGTCCGGGAAGTGGTTCTGTTATCCTGACTGGGCGTCATATGACGTCCAGCAGGATAACAGCCGCCGCGCGCCCAGGGGGGGGGGGCGCATCGCGGTGGTGCGGTGTGTCAGTCTGACACACCACAACACCGATCTCGGTAAGGAGCTCCGACTAAGAATCTTTACCACGTGATCAGCCGTGTCCAATCACAGCGGATCGCAATGTAAACAGGAGGAGGCGTTGATCGGCTCTTCCTCACTCGCGTCTGACAGACGCGAGTAGAGGAGAGACGATGGGCGGCTCTCCTGACAGGGGGGGTCTGCGCTGATTATCAGCACAGCCCCCCCCCCCCACGGATGCCCACACTGGACCACCAGGGAAGCCACCAGGATCACCAGGGAAGGGGGCAACATGTGGATGGCCAGGTATGTACCCCATGGCCATCCACATAAGAAAAATATTCACAATAGATGCCATTCGGTGCCCACAAATGGGCACTGACTGGCATAATTAGACAAGAAAAAAAAGTGATGCCCAGCAATGCCACCCATCGGTATCATCAGTGCCCACCCATGAGTGCCCATCGTCGGTGCTGCCTTATCAGTGCCCGTCATTGAAGAAAAGGTACTTATTTACAAAAAAAAATAACAGAAACAAAGAAAAACTTATTATTTTTTTTCAAAATTTTCGGTCTTTTTTTATTTGTTGCGCAAAAAATAAAAACCGCAGAGGTGATCAAATACCAGAAAGCTCTATTTGTGGGAACAAAATGATAAAAAAATTGTTTGGGTACAGTGTAGCGTGACCGCGTAATTCTCATTCAAATTGCGACAGTGCTGAACGCTGAAAATTGGCTTGGGAAGGAAGGTGCGTAAGTGACTGGTATTGAAGTGGATATATATACACACATACGCCGTATTTTTCGCTCCATAAGACGCACCTAGGTTTTAAACCCCTTTCATACTGGGGTGCTTTGCAGGCGCTATAATGCTAAAATAGCGCCTGCAAAGCGCCCTGAAAGAGCCGCTGCTGTCTCTCCAGCAGCATCTTTGGAGCGGTGACGGAGCAGTGTGTATACTGCTCCTCCAGCGCTCCTGCCCATTGAAATCAATGGGCACCGCGGCTATACCGCCGGCAAAGCACTGCTGCAGCAGCGCTTTGCGAGTTGTTTTAACTAGCGGCCGAATACCCCCCGCAAATTCGATGGTAAAGCGCCACTTAAAAATAGTGGCGCTTTACCGACGACACCGGTGATGCCCCAGTGTGAAAGGGGCCTAAGAGGAGGAAAACAGGAAAAAAAAAATATTCTGAACCAAATGGTGTTCTAAAATATTTACCAGTGCCAAAGAAATGCAGCCTTACCTCATGTCATCAGAGCCGAATGCTCTGTCTTCTGTCTCAGCAACAATGTCAGGCCCAGCTGGGAGATCACCCGGCGCTCACAAGGGGCTTCAGATGTCTGTCCTCCACTCTCTTCCGGCGGGGGGCGTTGCCAGCGGGGGGGGGGGGTGCCTAGCATACATTCGCTCCATAAGGCCCCTTTCACACTGAGGCGTATTTCAGGCGTTTTAGCGCTGAAATAGCGCTGAAATAACGCCTGAACTAATCCTGCCCCAGCATTCTTAATGTGAAAGCCCGAGTGCTTTCACACTGAGGCGATGCGCTGGCGGGAGGAAAAAAATGCAAGCGGCATCTTTTGAGCGGTGTGTATACCGCTCCTGCCCATTAAAAGCAATGGGAAACCGTGGTAATACCACCCGCAATGCGCCTCTGCAGAGTGGTATTAACCCTTTTTCGGCAGCTAGCGGGGGTTATAACCGCACCGCTAGCGGCCGAATATCGTGGCAAATCCGACGGTATGGCGGCGCTAAAAATAGCGCCGCTATACCGCCAGCGCACCTCCCCGCCCCAGTGTGAAAGGGGCCTAAGACCCAGAGACTATTTCCCCCGTATTTCCGGGGGAAAAAAATGTCTTATTGTATTATAATAAAATATATATATATATATATATATATATATATATATATATATATATATATTTCTCAAGACGTCTTCCAGGACGGCACAATGAGAGATGACTAGTCCACCTGACAGGAAACACAATCGATCAAAGAGGTTAAAAACCCCACCCCTCCCTGTGCTCCTCAGTTTTTGATTGTGTTTCCCCACAGCGAAACCGTTTGTTATTTTCTAAAGGCCTGGTGCTGGAGGTCTCCCCCTGGGACCTAGGTCGAACGCTTAGGAAGCCTCTGGACCTAGCAGGACGGGCTCATCCTTCCTGGGGGGTCCCCCTTTTGTTGTAACATACTCAGGGGGGAAGGAATAGCCTTGAAGAACCCTCCTGAGTTTTTCTGAATCCCTAAGGTACAGGGTACCTGGAGGCTTCAGGGGCCAAATATTTCCTTTTTTCCTCCCTACCTGGTGGGTGTCCACTTCGGAGGGGGGGCTGGCAGGTCTCCCGCAGATGCGGTGGTGAACCCAGCGGTGAAGCGCTGTTCTGGCTATTGGCGCCGCTCAGGCATGTGCGGCGCCATTTTCCCATGGCCTGGAGGACTCATTGATTTCCTCCTCTAGCGCCCGGAATGACGTCACCGCGCGCCGCGCCACTTCCGGTTTCCGGTCTACGGCAAGATGGCGACGGCCGGCGTCTTTTCAGCCAGCTTCAACTATAAAGATGCCAGGAAAAGAGGCGCCCATTCCTCCTGTTTGCTCTTAGCGACACGGTTCGAGCCCGGACGGCGCATGGAGCATGAGGAAAGGCCCGGTACGGCCAAGGCTACAGAGGAGGCCACAGGAGGTGAGTCCTACCCAGCCAGCAGGGGTTATGATGGGGGAGGTACCCCGACTCTTCCCCCTTTTTGCTCTGCACAGGGGTGTTTGGTACTAAAAAATTCCCTGTGTATATTTGTTTTTTCTGCAGGAGGGGACGTCACTGCCCAGGGGTCTACCAGCCGTCCCTCTAAAGCCCCTGCTCGCATCAAAAGATGTGGCTACTGCAACGATAGGTTGCCTCCAGACTATTCCAGACCTTTCTGTTTTAAATGCATTCAGAAATTGGCTGGAAAAGAAACATCGCAGGTCATGAAAGACTTCTTGTCTGTCCAGACCCAGATGCTGACTACGCTTAAGGAATTTCAATCCTCACTCAGGTCTAGGGAACCAGAACCTCAGACAAGTGGGGGGGGCTCTTCCTCTCAGGAGAGTTCTTTGACTCCCAGGGTAGTTAAAAGACGCCCGCAGCCTCTAAAATCCCTACCTTCACAGGGTTCGGAGCCGGAGGAGGATTCAGATATCTCCGATCGAGAAGTATCTGATGAGGGTCTGGTGGATAGTCAGGCAGAGGACGAGGAAGAGGGCTCCAGGCCAGGAAGGCACATCTTGGCCGATGATATGGAGGGCCTCCTTGGGGCAATTTATGCTTCTGAGGAGATCCAGGAGCCTGCGGAACAGGTTTCCGCACAGGATAGAATGTATCAGGGTTTGTTGAAGTCTCAACCCAGAACCTTCCCCGTCCACCAGGCACTGAAGGACATTATCCTTCAAGAATGGAAGGCTCCTGAAAGGAAGCTTTTAAGACCAAAAACGTGGAAACGTAGGTGCCCTTTCAAGGAGGAAGATGAAGACAGGTTCTTCAAAACACCCAGATTGGATGCTTCCTTAGCCCAGGTATCCAAACAGTCTGACCTCTCCTTTGAGGATACTGGTAACCTCAAAGATCAGATGGATCGGCGTGCTGAAACCACCTTGCGGAGGGCCTGGGAAGCCAATGCGGCAGCCATGAGCCCGGCGCTGGCTTCAGCATGCGTAGCCAGGAATGCAGATGCATGGATCTCAAAATTAACGGACCATGTTTCAGGCACTTCCAAATCCAAGGAAGTCCTGGAGTCGTTGCAGCTAATAGGTAACGTGGTGGCGTACCTAGCGGACGCAGCGGTAGAAACCGTAAGAACCACCGCAAAGACTGGAGCCCTCTTAAACTCTGCTAGAAGAGCTGTATGGGTTAAAACCTGGGATGGTGATAGTGCATCCAAGACCTGTTTATGTGGTCTCCCATTTGAGGGCTCCCTTCTTTTCGGTACAGGACTTGACCAAGCCTTGTCTAGGTCCACCGAAAAGGGTAAGAAATTTCCTACCAAACCTAAAAAGGAGATTTTTTCGAGGCCCCCAGGGTAAGAACCGGTCTTCAGACAAAAGACCTTTCTTTCTCGTACATCACGGGACACAGAGCGACATAGTCATTACTAATGGGTTATATAGATACCGTCAGGTGCTGGCACTGGCAACTTCCAAAACCGGAAGTACCCTCCCCTATATAAGCCCCTCCCATCCGGGAGCACCTCAGTTTTTTGCCAGTGTCTAAGGTGTTGGCCAAGAAGAAACATGTGTTTTTCACTGAGCTTGCGTACAGGTTCTTTTGGGCCTCAGTAAGCTATTCCGGATCCGACCAAAAAAGCTTCATAGCTAAACGGTCGGTACCCGGGCCTTGCAGAGAAGAGCAAGGTTTTGCCTGTAATGCTTCTCTTAGGAGAGCTGGACCCTGGGATCCAGAGCTCTGGTCATACCCACAACCAAGATGTTTTCTGTGCAGGGTGCTATACAGGTCCAGGGGAGTGGAATCCTTGGGAACCCGGTCCCTGAAGGTTTGATTACAATGCCTGCCGTGATAGGTGAAGTTTGGGCTTTTGTGGACCAAACAAAGTCCTGCGGCGAGGAACAGGTAAGTGGGGGCCCCTCAGGAACTTGGTTCTATTGGGGGACCCCCAAGCCTAATTTGTCTTTCTGTCTGTTACAAGGAGGTATCCTTTTCTCCAGCCAAAAGCCTAATGACAAGAACTCTAAGTGACGTAAGGGTAGGGGGAAGGCTTTCCCAGTTTCTCCCCAGATGGGAAAGCATATCTCAGAGCCCCCATGTCCTCCAAATTTTAAAGGAGGGCTACAAGCTAGAGTTCCTTCACTCCCCCGAAGTTTCTGGTAACGCATCTACCCAGGGACCCCTTTACCAGCTGCAGGTCTGGTACAGAATGTCTCAGATCTGGAAAGGCAGGGAGTAGTTATCCCGGTACCTACGGAACAACAAGGTTTGGGCGTCTATTCCCACGTTTTCGTTGTTCCAAAGCCGTCAGGGAAGCATCGACTTATAATAAACTTGAGACCCTTGAACGCTTATCTGCGTCGCAAGAGGTTTCGGATGGAGAGCGTGTACACTCTCAGGAAGCTTCTTCTGAGGGGGGTGTTCATGGTGACCATAGACCTAAAGGACGCCTATCTACACGTCCCGATATTCCCAGCACATCAGGCCTTCCTCAGGTTTGCAATCACTTCCGCCCAGGGAGTGCAGCATTGGCAGTTTGCTGCGCTTCCCTTCGGACTGTCATCCAGTCCAAGAGTCTTTACAAAGATCATGGCGGAGGTGATTGCTTACCTGCACCTGCAGGGTATAGCAGCAGTCCCCTACCTTGACGATCTGCTTCTCTACAATCAGAGTCGAGATCTCCTTCTTGCAGACCTGGCCAGGGTCGTGAGCACCTTGGAAAGCCTGGGGTGGATCATCAACAAAGAAAAATCCTCGATGGTCCCAGAACAGAAGAAAGTTTACTTGGGATTCCTAGTGGATTCCTTAGAAAGAAAACTTGTTTTACCCCAGGACAAGGTCTTATGACAACGGTCAGGTCTATGTTGGAGGCAGAGGAATCCTCCTTCAGAAGCATCATGCGGGTGCTGGGTCTAATGACCTCTTGCATCCCAGCGGTGCCGTGGGCTCAGCTCCCCTCCAGACCTCTCCAAGAATTCCTTCTATCCTCTTGGGACGGATCAAGGGAATCTCTAGACTACAGGGTCCCCATCCCAGTGGTGGCAAAGGAATCTCTGAGGTGGTGGCTCCTTCCTCAGAATTTACTGGTGGGTCGTCTGTGGAGTCAGTCCAACCCTCTCAGGATAACCACAGACGCAAGCGCCTGGGGTTGGGGGGCTCACTTAGACGAGCTCAGGGTTCCTGGAACCGAGGTCAGAGGGGCGCCTCCTCAAACCTCCGGGAATTGTTGGCGGTCCGGAGGCTCTAAAGGCCTTCGAGGAGAGAGTCAGGGGCCGAGAGGTCCAGATTCTATCCGACAATGCCACCACAGTGGCATTCCTGAACCATCAGGGAGGCACCAGGTCGCGTACCCTTCTGGCTTTGTCTCTGGAGATCCTGAGCTGGGCAAAGCTCCGGATTCCCTCTATCACAGCGGTTCACATAAAAGGGGTTCACAACGTAGAGGCGGACTTTTTAAGTCGCCACCCGATTCTCCAGGGAGAATGGGAGTTGAAGACAGAGGTGTTCGATCTGGTGTGCCAACGGTTCGGCAATCCGGAGATAGACCTCTTCGCCCGCAGGGAAAACAAAAAGCTAAAGAGGTTCTTTTCCCTGACCCGGGAATGGGGCTCAGAGGGAGTGGATGCGCTGGCCCAGGTGTGGAGTTTTCATCTGGCCTATGCCTTTCCCCCTCTGAGTCTGATTCCGAGGATCCTGCAGAAGCTGGACCTCTCAGAATGCTGTCTCATTTTGGTCACCCCCTGGTGGCCCAAGAGAGCCTGGTTTCCCACTCTGGAGAACTGGTCTGTAGCTCCCCCTCTCCATCTACCAGTTCGGTCAGACCTTCTTCTTCAGGGTCCGGTCTTCCACCCAGAGCCCAGCTTCTTCAAACTGACGGCCTGGTGCTTGAAAGGCAGAACCTGCGGGAGAAGGGCTGTTCAGAGAGAGTGATCACCACTCTCCTCTCTAGTAGAAAGGAGGTCACCAGGCGGATTTATGCTAAGGTGTGGGGGGTCTTCTCTCGCTGGTGTTCAGAGAGAGAGAGGTTTCCCAACAGGAAACTTCGGTCATTCTGGAATTTCTCCAGGATGGAGTTGATCTGGGGCTGGCTACCAAGACACTAAGAGTTCAGGTAGCAGCCTTTTCTTTTTCGTACATCACGGGACACAGAGCGACTTAGTCATTACTAATGGGTTATATAGTTTACCTTCAGGTGTTGGCACTGGCCAATTCCAAACCGGAAGTACCCTCCCCTATATAAGCCCCTCCCACCCGGGAGCACCTCAGTTTTTTGCCAGTGTCTAAGGTGTTGGCCAAAGAGTAACATGTGTTTTCACTGGGCTTGCGTACAGGTTCTTTTGGGCCTTAGTAAGCTGTTCCGGATCCCACCAAAAAAGCTTCATAGCTAAACGGTCGGTACCCGGGCCTTGCAGCAGAAGAGCAAGGTTTTGCCTGTAATGCTTCTCTTAGGAGGGCTGGACCCTGGGATCCAGAGCTCTGGTCATACCCACGACCAAGACGCTGTCTGTGCAGGGTGCTATACAGGTCCAGGGGAGTGGAATCCTTGGGAACCCGGTCCCTGAAGGTTTAATTACAATGCCTGCCGTGATAGGTGAAGTTTGGACTTTTGTGGACCAAACAAAGTCCTGCGGCGGGGATCAGGTAAGTGGGGGCCCTCAGGAACTTGGTTCTATTGGGGGACCCCCAAGCCTAATTTGTCTTTCTGTCTGTTACCTAACGGTATTCCCGCTAAATATCTGTGTTTGCCTATAACTACTGAAAATGTAAAATTTTAATAGTAGTCAAGAAAAAAAAAAAAAAAAAAACAGGGACCGCGGTACCTGTGTTAAACCACTAGAGGCCGCTGTAGTCCATTTTTTCTTGTAAATGTGGATCTTTGGTTTTCTCAACTCAAAAGATCCAGGCAGCTGGTAAGTTTCTCTGAGGGAATCCACTTCCTCTGCCCTGTTGCTGAGTTCATCCACCGCACAGGCCCTCCGGCAAAAAGGGCCCTGGCTCCTAGTCCTCTGTTGGTTTTCGAAAAGGGCGCCATTGGCGCACGGGCGCGCGCGCGGGCGCGTGCACGCGCCTCCTATGAAAAAAAAGGGGCGGGGCGGGTGGATGACGCTCGATGCGCGCCGCGGCGCTTCTGCGCATGTGCGGGCGTCCCAGCATGGTTAAAAGACACAGTACAAGTGTCAGCTGCATGCAAACAGAGCTAGCAACAAACAGTGGCACACAGAGGCGGTTGATGCAGGCATCCCCATAGAAAGGCACTTTAGTGGACACCAGCTGGTATATAGCAGCACCTGTGTTAGACTATTACCAGCAAAAATTGGTGTATGACGACGGGAATACCTCAGCTTTGTGCTTAAAGGATATGTCGTCCAGACGCTCCGGAAATAGATCTTCCAGGAAGCCAAAGGGGTCTCCATCGGGCTCTGAGGATATTGGGCATGCTTGCACTGCACCAATCTCCCCTGAGAATACAGAGGTCAGTAGCCGTAGAAACCCCGCAGGAATGCCTGGTGCTGCGGCTGTCCCCAGTCCACCTGCTCCTGTATATATAACAGAGGAGGTTTTATCCTCAACTCTGGGAGGATTGGAAGAGAGATTAACAGCATTGATCGCTGCTTCCCTGTCACAGGAAAAGCGCGTCCGATCTCCGTCTCCTCCTTCAGAGTGCCTGTTAGTGGAGGAACAGCCCCACACAGAGATCGACCTACCTGAAGGGGATCAGGATGAGGTTGATTCAGTTATGGAGGAATCAACAGTGGAAGAACCTTTCTCAGCTTCTCAGGCTGAAAGATTATGGGTTCAGTCTCTGACTAACATGGTCCGATCAGCATTTAAAATGCCTCTGGCGGAACCACCATCCACTACGGTTTCCTCGCTGGGGTCGCTAAAAGCTCCCCAGGCGGTCTGTTCCTTCCCAATCCACCCTTTATTAGAAGGGCTTATTTACCAGGATTGGGAGCATCCTGATAAAATATTTGCTCCCCCCAAGAGATTTCCGGTGATCTATCCCATGGAGGATAAGTTCATAAGAAAATGGAGGGTCCCTATAGTGGACGCAGCCATCTCTTCTGTTAACAAATCACTGACATGTCCAGTAGATAATGTTCCAATGTTCAAAGACCCAATAGATAAAAAATTGGAGTCTTTACTAAAATCTGCTTTCTCTACAGCAAGTATGGTGACACAACCTGCGGTAGCAGCGATTGGAGTCTGCCAAGCAGTGAAAGATCAGTTGAAACAAGTCTTAAGGGACTTACCAGATCAGCAGGCTCATGCCCTAGCTGACCTGCCTAGAGCCTTGTGTTTTGCGGTGGACGCCATAAAGGATACAATCCAACAGGCCTCCCGCTTTACGCTGTCTATAGTACATATGCGTAGGCTTCTGTGGCTCAAAAACTGGTCTGCTGAAGCTCCCTGTAAAAAACTGCTGGTTAGCTTCCCATTTCATGGAGAACGCTTATTTGGAGAAGATCTGGACAAATATATCCAGAAAATTTCTGCCGGTAAAAGTTCACTCTTACCGGTTAAGAACAAGGGTAGAAGTCCTTCTTTTAAGAGGCCTACCTCTCCAGTCCCGGGCACATCGGCTGTGAAGCAGTTCCGACGGCCTCCGCGGTCAAATTCAGGGGGCAGAAATCAGGGACAATCACAGGGTAACAAGAAGCCCTGGATCAAGAGAGGTACAAAACCTCCCCCTAAGGCATGAAGTATTGCCCCCGCTCAATCGGGTGGGGGGAAGACTTCAGTTGTTCACAGAGACCTGGCGGGACACCATCAGAGACAGATGGGTGCTCTCCGCAGTAAGTCTGGGATACAAGCTGGAGTTAAAAGGCACTCCTCCTGCCCAATTTATGAGGTCAAACGTGCCAAGAGATCCCCAAAAGAGAGGATCCCTCCTTCTGGCACTAGAACAACTATTGCTCCAAGGGGTAATCATGAAGGTTCCCCTGGAAGAAAGCGGATTCGGGTTTTACTCGAACCTTTTCACAGTCCCCAAACCAAATGGGGACGTGAGGCCCATATTAAATCTAAAAGGGCTAAACAAGTTCCTAAATATCAGGACCTTTCGGATGGAGTCGATCCGATCAGTGGCCACCGCCCTACAAGGGCAGGAATGGCTAGCCTCGATCGACATAAGGGATGCTTATCTGCATATTCCCATCCTTCCGGCCCATCAGAAATTTCTACACTTTGCAGTAGAAGGGCGCCATTTTCAGTTCAGAGCCTTACCTTTCGGTCTGGCCACAGCACCACGAGTGTTCACAAAAATTCTGGCCCCATTATTGGCCAATCTAAGAACACAGGGTGTAACGATAATGGCATATCTAGACGACCTGCTACTAATAGACCACTCAGTGGAAAAGCTGGAAGTAGCTATTCACAAGACAATCGAGTATCTGGAATATCACGGTTGGATTATCAACCGGGACAAGTCAGCTCTAAGACCAGTCAAAAGTCTGGAATACTTAGGGCTAAGGCTGGATTCAAATCAGAGAAAGATTTTCTTACCTCCAGAGAAGGTGTCGTCTTTAAGAAATTTGACCCACTTAGTGGGTACAAAAAGAAAACCATCCATACGTCTCTGCATGAGGCTGCTGGGAAAGATGGTGGCTTCATTCGAAGCGGTACCCTACGGTCAATTCCATTCAAGGAATTTGCAAAGGGCCATACTGTCAGCCTGGAACAAAAAAGTTCAGGCTTTAGACTTACCAATGTCCCTGTCCCCTTCCGTTCGCAAGAGCCTCCATTGGTGGTTGGTGCCCCAGAATCTGGAAAGAGGGAAACCCTTCAGTCCGGTTTCTTGGAAGGTGGTCACTACAGATGCCAGCCTCATCGGCTGGGGGGCAGTGCTGGAGCAATGGTCTCTCCAGGGCAGGTGGTCAGAAGCAGAAAAGGCCCTGCCCATCAATCTCTTAGAGATACGAGCAGCCCGGTATGCCCTAGTAGCATGGACATCCAAACTCCAGGGGTCCCCTGTCAGAATTCAATCAGACAATGCCACGGCAGTGGCATATATCAATCATCAGGGTGGCACCAAAAGTCGTGCAGCCCAGAAGGAAGCAAATTGCATCCTGGAGTGGGCAGAAAGATATGTCCCAGCCATATCCGCGGTTTTCATCCCAGGAGTGGAAAATTGGAGAGCGGACTTTCTAAGTCGCCAACAATTATGCCCGGGGGAATGGTCTCTTCACCCCGAGGTTTTCCAGGCAATATGCCAGCGGTGGGGAACACCGGATGTAGATCTGCTAGCATCCAGATTCAACGCAAAGGTGGACAGGTTTGTGTCTCGCACAAGGGATCCCCTAGCTTGCGGCTCGGATGCCCTAGTGTTCCCTTGGGATCGGTTCAAGCTGATATATGCATTCCCACCGCCACGATTGTTACCGCGATTACTCCGCAGAATCAGGGTAGAAAAGAAACCAGTGATTCTGGTGGCTCCAGCGTGGCCCCGAAGGGCATGGTACGCGGAGATTGTAAAAATGTCAGTGAGGAGTCCTTGGACCCTCCCACTTCGTCCGGACCTGCTGTCGCAAGGACCGATATACCACCCTTCCTTACCAGCCCTAGGTTTGACGGCCTGGCTATTGAAGCCCACATTCTGAAAAAGAGAGGGCTCTCTAATTCTGTGGTATCTACCATGATCAATGCCAGGAAACCGGTATCCAGGCAGATCTATTATAGGATCTGGAAAGCGTACATTACGTGGTGTGAGACCAAGAAATGGCATCCACGTAAGTACATGATAGGGAGGATTCTGGACTTCCTACAGTGGGCTGTAGATAGGAAGCTGGCCTTGAGTACTATCAAGGGTCAGATTTCGGCCTTGTCAATATTTTTTCAAAGGCCCTTGGCTTCGCATTCACTAGTCAAAGCCTTTATACAAGGAGTGATGCGTATTAGCCCTCCGGTTAGTATTCCCATATGTCCTTGGGACTTAAACCTGGTTCTGTCGGTTCTACAGAAACAACCGTTTGAACCATTACAACACATTTCCTTGGTTCTTCTCACCAGGAAATTGGTTTTTCTTAGTAGCCATTTGTTCGGCTAAAAGAGTGTCGGAATTAGCAGCTATGTCCTGTAAGGAGCCATATCTGGTTGTCCATAAGGACAGAGTAGTATTACGTCCTCATCCAGCCTTTCTTCCTAAGGTGGTATCGAGGTTTCATTTGAACCAAGATGTGGTTCTTCCTTCTTTTTTCCCCAAACCTAGCTCAGTAGAGGAAAAGTTATTACATTCTTTGGATGTCGTAAGAGCAGTTAAAGCTTATCTAAAAGCCACTGCTCAGATTCGCAGAACGGATTCTTTGTTTGTTCTGCCGGAAGGCCCCAGAAGGGGTCAGGCAGCATCAAAATCTACTTTAGCCAAGTGGATTCGACAGGTCATAATACAAGCCTATGGCTTGAGAAAGAGACCGCCTCCGTTCAAAGTTAGGGCGCACTCCACAAGAGCGGTTGGAACTTCATGGGCAGTGCATCACCAGGCCTCCCTGGCTCAAGTATGTAAGGCCGCAACATGGTCTTCGGTACACACGTTTACTAGATTCTATCAGGTAGACGTTAGAAGTCAGGAGGATGTCGCCTTTGGGCGCAGTGTGTTGCAGGCCGCAAAAGATCCTCATGCCTGATGGCGCCCAGCTTATGTACCCCCCCCTCATTTGGCATTGCTTTGGGACGTCCCATTAGTAATGACTAAGTCGCTCTGTGTCCCGTGATGTACGAAAAAGAAAAAGGGATTTTTATAACAGCTTACCTGTAAAATCCTTTTCTTGGAGTACATCACGGGACACAGAGCTCCCACCCCTCTTTTTGGGACACTTATTGCTTGGCTACAAAACTGAGGTGCTCCCGGGTGGGAGGGGCTTATATAGGGGAGGGTACTTCCGGTTTGGAATTGGCCAGTGCCAACACCTGAAGGTAAACTATATAACCCATTAGTAATGACTAAGTCGCTCTGTGTCCCGTGATGTACTCCAAGAAAAGGATTTTACAGGTAAGCTGTTATAAAAATCCCTTTATCTTACTTCCTGGACAGAAGATTGTCCCAGGACCCGTTGATTAAAAGATTCTTGTCAGCTAGGGACAGAATGTCTCCAGTACAGATCTCTAGGGTTCCACCCTGGGATCTCTCCTTGGTCCTAGAACAGTTAACTAAGGCTCCGTTCGAGCCTTTAGACAGTATTTCTATTAAACTTCTCACAGTTAAGTTTACCTTTCTGCTGGCGATAACGACAGCCAAAAGAGTAGGTGATATGCAGGCTCTGTCAATTAAAGAGACGTTTTTTCGTTTATTTGAGGACAGGGTTGTTCTCAGGCAGGACCCCCTGTACCTTTCCAAGGTAGTATCAAAATTTCATAGAACACAGGAAATAATACTCCCTTCTTTTTGTTCCAATCCCCAGAATGAAAGGGAGGCTTCCTTTCATTGTTTGGATGTCAGACGATGTCTGCTTTCTTATTTGGATAGAGTTAGCATTTTCAGAAAATCCAGCCACTTGTTTATTAATTTTTCTGGTCAGAAAAAGGGCCAACAGGCTTCTAGAGTAACCATAGCTAGGTGGATAAAACAAGCAATCTCCCTAGCTTATGACCAGGCTGCTAAGACAGCCCTGAAGGTTAAAGCACATTCCACTCGGTCTCTGGCGACCTCCTGGGCAGAAAGGGCCGGAGCTTCGGTCGAACAAATCTGCCAAGCTGCGACATGGTCAAGCCAGAACACTTTTTTGAAGCATTATAGAGTGGAGTTGCTGTCGCCTCAGGACCTCTCATTTGGTAGGAAGGTCCTGCAAGCGGTCGTCCCACCCTAAGGTAGGCCTGCAAATTACTTGCTTCTCTCTCATTGTGCCGTCCTGGAAGACGTCTTGAGAAAAGTACCAGTTACTTACCGGTAATGGTCTTTCTGGTAAGTCTTCCAGGACGGCAGGTCTACTTCCCACCGCTCTGGTTAAGTATATTAATTAATATATATATATATATATATATATATATATATATATATATATAGTTGTTGTGGTATGTTGTTTTCACTCTCGTGCACTAGTGTGGAGTACTTTTTCACAAACTGAGGAGCACAGGGAGGGGTGGGGTTTTTAACCTCTTTGATTGATTGTGTTTCCTGTCAGGTGGACTAGTCATCTCTCATTGTGCCGTCCTGGAAGACTTACCAGAAAGACCATTACCGGTAAGTAACTGGTACTTTTATTTATTATGCTTGTACTCCACAGGCATGTTCCTTTTTTTTTTTTTTTGGGTCTTTGCTATGTCCAAAAACTATGGCTGCTAAGGAGTTTTTTGCATTCAACACTTCAGGATTAAAATGGAAACACACTCCAAAGTTCTGCGCTTCCTAAACTGCAATCCCCCCTTCTCCAGGCAAGCAGCATAAGAATGCTATTCGGACAAAACACTTCAGAAGTGTTGGATGCCTGCGTGACTCCTTGCACGCTGTGGTTCCTTTATGCAGCCTCTAGTCTACTGTGTCCTTTAGTGATGTAGGGGACAGCAGATGAACCCACAGTGCACAGAGCAGGGACTAGACATCTGACACACCAGGAAGTGTCAGATGTTAAGAGGTTGCTACTCTCCACAAGAGTGAGGATCGGAGGAACCAACAGCAGGATCAGTGAGCATAAACTCTCTGCTTTTGCAGGCCTTGCTTTGTAACTTTTTTAACCCTGTGACAGTCGCTTTAACATTTGTCACTTTGACTACAGCTTGTTAACCACTTAACGACCGCTCACTGTATATATACGTCGGCAGAATGGCACCGATAGGCACAATCACGTAGAGCATACGTGATCGCCTTTGTACAGTTGGGGGGTCCGATCGGACCCCCCTTCTATACAGTGAGCGACCGTTAATCGTTGGGGAGCGTTCGGAGATGAGGGGGCGACCATTCGATTTCGGCCACCCCCTCGCGATCGCTCCCGGCCAATGAAAATGCTTCCTCTGCCATGTGATGTAAACACAGGCAGTAGGAAGTGATGTCATCTCCCTCGTGGCGGTCTTTTCGATTCCGGCGCCGAGGAGAGAGGAAGCAGGTTAGTGCACCAGCAGTCCACTGACACGTAGGTACACGTAGGTACACATAGGCACACATTTCACCCCCCAGGTCACCCCCCAGCCCCCAATCACAGTGTCACTGATTGCAGTGATCATTTATTTTACTGATCACTGCTTTTAGTGTCATCTGTGATAGTAAAAAGTTGCAGGGCAGTTAGGATTAGGCCCCTTTAGGTCCAGGGTAGCCCCCTAACCCCCCCTAATAAAGGTTTAACCCCTTGATCGCCCCCCAGGTAACCCTTTCACCCCCTAACGCCAGCGTCACTAAGCGATCGTATTTTCGATCGCTGTATTTAGTGCCGATGGTGTCCTAGATAGCCAGTTAATTATTTTTAGGTTCGCCGCAGGTTTTTATTAGCGTCAGGTACCCCCATATATTATTTTAACCCCCTGATTGCCCCTAGAGTTAACCCTTTCACCAGTGATCACCGTATAAGCGTCACTGGTGACACTGGTTACCCAGTTAGTTATTTAGTTATTTAGGTAACCCGTCAGGTTTTTATATAGCGTCGGGTACCCCCATATTTAACCTAATAAAGGTTTTAACCCCCTGGTTGCCCCTAGTTAACCCTTTCACCAGTGATCACCATATAAAGGTTACGGGTGACGCTGGTTGGTTAGTTTACTTTTTATAGCATCAGGGCACCCGCCGTATATAACCCAATAAAGGTTTAACCCCCTGTTTGCCCGGCGGGTGAGATCAATTAGGTTTTAGCGCCAGAGAGGGTCTGCGTCGCCCCAGGCAGCGTTAGGTTAGTGCCAGTAACGCTAACACCCACGCGCAAAGCATACACCTCCCTTAGTGGTATAGTATCTGATCAGATGTATACTAGCGTCCCCAGCGGTTTAGGGTTCCCAAAAACGCAGTGTTAGCGGGATCAGCCCAGATACCTGCTAGCACCTGCGTTTAGCCCCTCCGCCCAGCCCAGCCCACCCAAGTGCAGTATCGATCGATCACTGTCACTTACCAAACACAAAACACATAACTGCAGCGTTCGCAGAGACAGTCCTGATCCCTGCGACCGCTAACAGTTTTTTTGTAGCGTTTGATATATTTGCTGACGACAGTCGGGTGCTTTTTTTTCCTGTGAATCTTACTAGTGTACCCCTAAATTTAGAGCCCAAAATGGCAAGTCGAAGGTACACTAGTAAAGAGGCCTACGAGATTCTGAGCATGACAGATAGTGAAGAGGAGGTCACGTATCTGTCAGATTCAGGCTCAGAATATCTTCCCGTAGAAGACAGTGACGTCAGCGGCCCCACGTCAGATAGCTCTGATGACGAAGTTGAGGTCCCTGCTAAGGTCAGGTGTACCCGATCCCGATCTGAGGTTGTTGAGGAGCAAGAACCGCAGGGCTCTCGTATCATGGAGCAGAGGAGTACTAGCGCCGCTATTCCTTCTGGTGAATTGGCAAGCACCAGCGGCCTAGTACAGCCTGGGCGTACATCCAGCACTGCAGTATCACGTGGTGACGTGGCGAGTCCCATAAGTGCAGTTCAAGCTGGCGAGGTGGCAAGCACAAGTAGTGTCCCGCTGCCACCAATAAGAAGACAAAGGCAGGCCCGTCGTACCCATAGTGCCCTTCCTGCAGAATTCGCCTATCCTGATTGGGTCCCCACCACTTCTGCAGAACCCGTACTTCCCCCATTCACTGCCCAACCCGGTATTCAGGTGGAAACAGCTGATTTTATGCCAATCGATTATTATTCGCTGTTTTTCACGGAAGATCTCTATAGATCTATTGTGGACCAGAGTAATTTATATGCTGGTCAATTCATCGCCGCTAATCCCCAGTTGCCTTCCATTGCCAAAGATTGGAAACCAATTACGGTTTCCGAATTTAAGACCTTTCTGGGCCTTTCCCTCAACATGGGCACACATAAATTCCCGTCATTGCGTGCTTATTGGTCCACGCACCCAATTGACCACATGCCCGTGTTCTCTGCCTCCATGCCCAGGAAACGATACGAGCAGATTTTGCGGTTCATGCACTTCAACGACAATGAACTTTGTCGTCCACGTGGGGACCCTGAATACGACCGGCTCTATAAAATTCGGCCCCTCATAAACCACTTCAACGAACGTTTTGCAGCCTTGTTTACTCCCGATCAAGTTGTCTGCGTTGATGAGTCCCTGATTAAATTTTCTGGCCGCTTGGCTTTCAAGCAGTACCTTCCCAGCAAGCGTGCCAGATACGGGGTCAAGCTCTATAAGTGCTGTGACAGGGCAACAGGCTATGTAGTGAACTTTACGGTTTATGAGGGAAAATATAGACAGGTTGAGCCGGTCAACTGCCCGGATTACATAGGGAGCGCTGGCAAGATAGTGTGGAACTTGGTGTCGCCCTTATTCGGAAAGGGGTACCACTTATATGTGGACAATTATTACACGAGCGTGCCACTGTTTAGTCACTTGTTTGATCATCAGATTGGAGCATGTGGCACCGTGCGACCTAATCGCCGGGGCTTTCCCCAGCGGCTTGTAGATGCCCGTCTTAGGCTGGGGAGATGAGACGCTCTGCTTGCGTAAAGTGTAATAACTTGCTCGCTATGAAGTGGAGGGACAATAAGAATGTTTTCCTTCTTACCTCCCTTCATGCAGACACGACAGTCCAAATTCGTACGGCGACTGGTGTTGTGGAGAAACCCCTCTGTGTCCACGAATATAACAAAAATATGGGAGGGGTGGACCTCAACGACCAGTTGATGGCGCCGTATCTAATTGACCGTAAGGCGAGACGCTGGTACAAAAAAGTGTCTCTATCATTATTCCAATTGGCTTTGCTGAACGCTCATGTGCTATACAGAGCTTCAGGCGGGACGTTATCTCTTCTAAAATTCCAGAATGAGATAGTCACAGAACTCCTGTATCCAGGCGGTTCTGCACCTCACCATCCCCTACCAAATGCAGTAAGCCGGCTGCATGAGAGGCATTATACGCATCTCCTCCCGAGTACCCCTACCCAACGAACCCCCCAAAAAAGATGTCGTGTCTGTAGCAAGCGCGGATT